>JAFFSR010000250.1:6360416-7632500 GCA_017163975.1 Anastatus disparis | reverse complement strand
CCCGGTTAAAATGTACATTAAGGTTTGGAAAGATTCTGATGTAAAAGAACCTTTCTAATTTTTTGCGGTTTTTGGTACCAGTCCATAATACAACTTTGTGAACTCTTATGAAAAAAATTGTCATGATTTTCGTTGATACCTTCTGAACTTTTTTGATTCATTAAGTTTTACTAAGGAATAGTAACCTTAATTTTATTGTATTCACAATTAATGAACAATTAAGATCGCTTTAGAAGTGAACAGCACTGTAAAGTTTTCAGGAGAATCCTTCTAGATTGTATTTTAAAAAATTCTTCAGAAATATTTTTCACGTTTTATCATCGTATGAATATATTTATTAAATTATTGGTAAATAAATGATTATAAATCTATGAGATCATTTTTTTTCAGCGACAGAGCTCGTAAGTGTGTTTGTGAACAAAGCACATGTAACGTATAGTGGTGCTTGTATCAATCGGCCGAGAGCGGGATTCGAACTCAGAACCTTGAGATTACGAATCCAACGCTCTACCGAATGAGCCACAGACCGACTCCTATGAGATCATTTAAGAATACGGATGAATCTTTATATTTTCTGTATATTGATTGAAAGGTTAATGAAACTTCACGAACTCTGTGGAAGTAGATCGAGATGAATTATTACAATCTTGTAAAGAGTTTAATAGCTATTAAAGATCCTTAAGAGGAGGTCGAGTATATATGTCCTATTGTAATCAAAAAATTGATTTTTTCAAAAAACTAATAATTTTAGCAAAAATAAAGAGAAAGCCCCATCTTGTATCATAAAAGCAATATTTTCTTTAAATAGGAAAAAATTTTTTTATCGATTCGTTTTGAAAAAAACCTTGAAAAACATCAAATATCGAGGTTTGGATGGACAATTCAGTTTTTCAAAGTTTTCTTTGAAACGAAGCGATAAAAATAATTTTTTCTCATAAGAGAAAATATTGCTTTTTAGTATACGAGATGGGGCTTTCTTCTTATTTTTTGCTACAATCATAAGATTTTGCAGAAAATTGAATTTTTTTATTATAAAAGGATAGAGATGTACGACCTGCTATTAATAAAATACCGTGAAAATTATTTATGATTCTCAGTAACGATCTTGAAGTTATAAAAAAATATACATATTATTAAATTTTTTAACTCTTGAAATAGTTAAGCATACCATGAAATTGTTTGATAATGGAAATAAAGCCATTTTACACGACTAAGCTATAAATTTTTTTTGTGAATAAATACAATAAATCGCACTAATTTATTAATACTAGGCAATTTTTCAGTTTATTAATAAGTTAATTTCATTAATACTATGATATGCCCTTCAAAAATCACTATTCAATATATTAGAAATTCATAAAGAATCTGAAGAAGTCATAATCATATTTTTTGATATATGGGGATATCCACAAAACTTTTAATTGTCTAGTAACAGGTCATATTACAGCTGTTACTGGGTTACCGCATAATGCACATTGTTTAAACTAGGTTCAAATCTTTTGTGCTATCCTGTAACTCTATTTCTGATGTATTTTGTAAATGTTTAACAAACGGCGCAGTAGATATTTCTATGAAACATTCATTTTTACACATAAAAAATTACCGTAATTTATCTTATGTGTAAATTTACTTTTTATAGAATTATCTGCTGCGCCGTTTGTGGCACATTTACAAAATACATCAGAAATAGAGTTACAGGATAGCACAAAAGATTATAACCTAGTTTAAATAATGACCTGTTACTAGAGAATTTAAAGTTGGATGGATATCCCCATATAATACCATAGTGGTACACATGAAATTGGAAAGGTTCTAAAAATATATAAATTACAATAACTTTTCTGATGAGGATATATTATTCAGATTAATATTATTTTTAAAATTAGATAACATTATTTTTATTTTTAAGAGCATGACGAAGCTTCCAGTCTTCTAATAATATTTCCAATCCCAAGTTATGAATAAACAATGCGTTTAATAACATTTTTTTGCGACAAAGAAAAAATTTGTAAGATTCAACTCGAGTGCGGACAACTCAAGAAACCCACGAAAATACTACATAAAAAGTAATAATACAAACTTTCAATGTAACGTATTTTAAGATTAGGTTTGTCGAGCTTGATATAATTTCCAATCCAAGTTCATAAAAAATTTACAAGTTTAAATGATTTTTTATTTTAACAAAAATTATTGTATTAACATGGCTTTAGTGCGGACAAGTCATTATATTTGTTTTTCTCATCCGTGCTGAGTAAGCGGCCTATAGCGCATGCGTTTTCGGGGTAGTAAGTAGCTAATAGCGCGCGCTGCGTGTGTTGTTTTTTGAGGGCGTGTGTTTCACAGCTATGTATAATATTATTTTGTATTAAATCACGTAAATACGTTACATTCTGTAAAATAATGTCACGCAAAAGCGTTAATTAATGTAAAATCGCAAAGGTTTATACAAGCGCAGCGCCCTCATACTGTATCTCATCGACCATATGATGAATTTTATACTCTATCTCGCTTTAACCTCTGACAAAGTAAATCGTATCATCTATTCTTGTATTATTTTTACATTAACGAAATCGTAATTATTCCGTATAAACGTGAAATTGGTGAACTAAAAGTATGTAATTTAATTACAAATAATAGTACCAAAAAGTATTGAAATATACTATTGCGAGTCAGTCGTACGGCAGATATGAGAGAGAGGTCTCGGGCAATGGCGCTATTCGCTACGCTCGTGCGCCAACTTGCCCTCGTGCGCAATAGTCAACTGAACCTTACTCGTTACACAATATACTATTAATTTACGAATTTAAAATGATATTAATGAAATAAAAAAAAGCAAAACTTGATTGCTGTAGCTCCAACATCAGATAAATATTACGGAAAGAAACATAATGAATCACCCAAATTCACAATTTTATAAATTACAACTGAATCACTGGAAAAATAGTTGCATACAATAGACTTTTCCAAATTTTATGAGTAACGGCTTATAATTGAAATTTCAATGTCGGAACGATTTGGAAAACTTGAAACATTTATCAATTTTCATTTCATAATAGTTCTTAAACATTCTTTAAAGACCGGAAAAATATTTGTTCCGATTCTTTCAGAAATTTTCGGGTCATTTTAACGAGGATATAACTGATGATGATGTAACAAAATTCAACTGCAATAATCACAAATTTTCCAATCGAAAACGTTTCCATAAATAATTTCCATAACTTTATAATTTCCGCGAAAATAATCATAATCTTCATAATTCTGCAAAAATGACGATTTATATTGACTTTTTCATAAATTTAAGTAACTTATAGAAATTTTCTCAAATTCAATTTACTTGTTTTTGTCATAAGAAACGAAAGAAAATTAGTCTCAAAGCAGACTTAACGTAGGTAAATATTATTTTTTTATATACGCTTTTCTTATATTCGCCTTCATGTCTGTTTGCATGTTTGTCTGTCTGTAATCAAATCTTGCGCGCTCGATTTCAGGCACTTTTTGACAGATATAAATTCTGACAATTGGCATAGACTTTGGTCTTGGATGACAATACAATAATCAGTTGTCATTTTGGTACCTGGACATCCAGGTCGATGATAATGGGTGTGAAAAGTCATCTCCGAGAAAGTATAAATGGGGAGGCTTTCTTCGGGTCAAGGCGAGTTTCTCGGAGGTTTTCAGGGTTGCTAAAACCGAATTTGAGATCAAACAATTGCCACAAAGTGATGCACGTTGTCCAGAATACGCATGGACGTCGTCTCCGAGGAAGTACAAGTGGGGAGGCTTTCTCTGGGTCGAGGTGGGTTCCCCGGGGGATTTCGGGGCTGCTAAAACCTAATTCAAGGTTTGAAAGTGAATCTATAATGCATAATAATGATTTAGGATGAAGAGGTCGAACTGGAGTACCAAGTCGCCGATAACGGATGTACCTGAGTGTAATCTTCGAAAAGTCTGGTTGCAATGTAACTCTAAATGATAATAAAAACAATTTTAACTTAAAAATAGAAAATACAAAATTTTAAAAACATGCTTTAAAAATAAAATACAATAATTGAATAAATAGACTAAAAAGTATAAAATAAATAAATTAACTTTTTTTAAATTTTTTAAATAATAGCGCTTATTATTAGTATATCGGAATGATGTTTGATGAAAAAATGTTAAAATTATTCACTAATTACAATAGTAATATGCTTTCTCGAAGTTAAATTTCGCTGGCATTATTCGAACGAAAAATTCATAAATTAGTAGGGATACTACCGCAAATTTATATGCGAGATGATTTGTATGAATGATCTTTATATATGGGTATCGACTGCGAGTAAATCAACATATTTCATGGAACTTGCATGAATCTTAAACAATTGTTCTTTTAAAATCTTTTTATTTCCGAGTATTCTCCGACCTAATCAAACAACCTTAGAATCGAAATCTAAAAGAATCTCCAAGTTTCATTTGACGTAGTCCCTGCAAATGTCTGTAAACTTCATAATCGGTATGGAAAATTTCAAAATTCATTCATATAGACGATTTCCAGGTAGCCAGGATCACCTGGATATTGTGAGATGTCATCTCGGGAAACGTACATGTTATTAATAAATAATGGCTAAATTTCAAAAGATATTCTTGTAGACAATGTTTATCTTACTCGGAACATCCATGTTTGGCTAGATAACATTTGAAACAACTTCAAAGTAGTTATTAAACTATAAGTTGAATTTCAAAAGTTTTAGCTGTAGATGATGTTTAAGTTGTCATTAACACCTAGGTATCCAAAGACGGCGATCGTGGGTACCACAGCATAATAAATAACTATTTTTTAAATATTGTCTACATCGATAAGGTAAAGTATGTATATATATATATAAAGTTAAATATGTGTTTGTATGTGTGAGCGTGTGCGTGCGCGTATGAGTTGAAATTAAATGTTCCATATAAACTTAAATAAACCTGTGTGTGTACGTGCGATTCTACATGAAATGTCCCTTATGTATATATATATACATGTTTATATCATGCTTGTAAGTCGACATGAAAAGTCCCACGTACATGAACGCGTGTGTGCATGCATGCGAATTGACATGAAACGTCTCATATATATAAACCTAAGGGTACTTAGATAGGTGTGTACAAGTTGTCATGAAATGTCCCATATATATAGAAAAACCTGTGCTTGCGAGTACGTGCAAGTTGACATGAAATGTCCCATATATATATATATATATATATATATATATATATATATATATATATATATATATATATATATATATATATATATAGAAACAAAAAAATTGAGGGTGAACGTGAGCAATTTGATATGAAATGGACCATATATACATATGCAAAAACCTGTCAGTAAGGTCGTACATGAGTTGACATGAAGAGTCGCATGTATATAAAAGCGTGTATGCATGAATGCAAATTGACATGAAACGTCGCATATATGTAAACCTGAAGGAACTCGGATAGGTGTGTAAGAGTTGTCATGAAATGTTCCATATATATAGAAAAGCCTGTGATTATGAGTACATACGAGTTGACATGAAATGTCCCATATATACATATATATATATATATATATATTAGTTATATGCCTAACTTGAGCGTACGAAGGATTTATATGAGCGAGACTAATGTTTTTAGCTTGGGCAGTAGTCGGTCGAGGGCGCGCTTGCGCGCCCGAGACTGACTGCTGTTCAAGCTATAAAACATTAGTCGAGGTCATATGTATCCTTCGTTAGCTCAAGTTAGGTAGATGATTTTATGTTATCGTAGGTCGTATGAGGGTCTATGAAAAGATTAAATACAAATAAAAAAACATTATAATAAAATATAAATTTTCAGATTATTTAATTGAAGAATTTGAAATTCTATTTATTTCAAGAATGCGCGCAAACAACTGAGCGGTGCCGGTATACTTCTGCCTATGCGACAGAGAGAGCCGACGACGAATTACGGGAACGACCGAACGATGCCGACGGAGAACTATAGCTTACTTTTAACTGCGCTCTTCTTTATCTGTCTTTGTCTTACTTGTAGCAGCGCGCTGACTCTACTAACCTACTAAAAACATATTTTAGTGTTTTGCTCCGAACGTTCTTCAACAAGACTGTAGAATATTTGCCAATACACTTCAATATAGTGTAGCGTATGCAATAATATTCCATACTATAAAGTATTTTAAAGTCGTATACTCCATTGTATAATGTATTGCTAATTGAATATACTTTAGCTACGAGCAGGGCGGTATGACACCCCAATACCCATTTAGCTAGCTCCACGGGTATTCTACCGAATACGACATACTATAACATAAATATATATATAATCCTGTGTGTGTGCATGCGCATTGGCATGAAATGTCTCATATATATAAACCTGTATGTGCGTGCGTTGAAATTTACAGAAAAAATCCCATGTATATCAACGTGTGTGTGCATGAATGAAAATTGACACGAAACGTCCCATGTATGAAAACCTGAGAACTCGGATAGGTGTGTGAGTTGTCATGAAATGTTCCATATATATATAGACAAGCCTGTGATTATGAGTATGTACAAGTTGACATGAAATGTCCCATATATATATATATATATATATATATATATATATATATATATATATATATATATATATATAATGCTGTGTGTGTGTGTGTGTGCGTGCGATTGGCATGAAATATCCCATATATATAAACCTGTATGTGTGTGCGTTGAAATTTACATAAAAAATCCCATGTATATTAACGTGTGTGTGCATGAATGAAAATTGACATGAAACGTCCCATATATGCGAACCTGAAGGAACTCGGATAGGTATGTGAGAGTTGTCATGAAATGTTCCATATATATAGAGAAGCCTGTGATCATGAGTACGTACGAGTTGACCCAAAATGTCCCATGTATATATATATACACGGTGATTCTAAACTACTGTATTTCCCTTGACAGGGTGATAGAGGACATCATTCTGAACAAACTTTATATTGTAATTTTATTTCTATCTCGTATAGTTTTTAAACTACAGCACTTTAAAGTTACGCTTTTTCAGCCAATCAGAGAGCGTCATTCTAAACGTTCGAAAACAGCAACAAGTGTGTGCCCATTCTGCCCCGGTAGCAACGAGCTCATCGATCACTTGCATAGTTACCAAATAAATAAACATTTGTTTGTTATTGTCCCTGACATATAACCCAAAAATAAAAATTTGAGTATTCTAATGTTTATAATCGAAGTACGTAATGTTGAATAATAGATGGCAATGCTAGTCTTATAATGAAAATTCAATTTGTTGTTTTATTTTATTTTATAATTAAATAAATAATATTTAATAAAAACGATAATTTAATATTCCAAAAATATCAAATTACTAATTGAATAAATTATTGTTTAAACGTAAATATTCAACAAAATTATGATTGATTATTAAATAATTATAATAATTACTAATGAATTATAAAGAATAATTTATTTTTGAAATATCATTAAAAGTAAGTTTTTGGTTAATATCATTATCGTAAAAATGATATAAAAATATTTAAATAACTACTCGTCAATCGATATTAGTAAAAATTTAATTTTATAATAGTTCTATTCGAACAGTATTGTTGGAAGTATGATAATTCTTTAAGTAGCAGGCAAATAAGTAACAATAATTATTAAATATTCATTTCTTTCAACTATTTAATAAGATATACTTTGTCATCTAATAACTTAATAAAATCAGGTAACTTTATGATAAAATTGTTGTTTTGTGAAGCAAAAACATTTTTTGTATGGTTATTCTTATTTTAAAATTGGGCGCTATCAGATAATTCTATTTAACAAAACATATTTCAAAATGCTTAAACTTGGCAGCGTTATAATAAAGTAATTTTTTTTATAATTAGAGTTTCTTAAGGTGATATAAAACGGACACTTCACCAGTACTTTGGAATTTTTTTATTTTACTCCGAAATTTCAGAAAAAGAAATACATTAGTTTGTAGTAAATATAGTGATTATTATTGAAATTAATTTCGAAGTAAATTCATTTATCAATTATTAAATATTTTGGGTTCCAATAATAATTATTATTTTCATAACCTTGAATATTAAAATCCAAAATTCTCAATAATTAATCAATCACTTTATTTAATTTAATTGAACAATTCCCATGATACACACTAGAAGCTAATGTATCTCGTTTTTCAAAACTTTGCAATCAAACAAGAAAACGGTAAATATTTCTGAGTGCAGGTGTAGTCTATTTTACATCACCTTAAGCTTCATAAATATTCATTTTTAGAAAGAATATTTTTTATCAGTAATAATCTATAAATTTTTAAATTAATGTGCTTATAATATACAACAAATACTAGGATTCATGCAATTTAAAGCCACATTCTATAATTGATGGTTCACAAGACTTTTTAAGATTGATTTTTCTACGCTTTTACTTATGCAATGATTTTTGTTTTTAAAATAATAATAGTTATAATTGAGATGTATAGAATATATTCATTTATAAAAATGTGCAATAATACAAATATTACCCAGGGATCCAAAACATGATACGGTCCTAGGCGGATGAGCGACCTTAATATTAAACAATCTATATTTAAAAAGTTATTCTAACGTTGCATTAAAAATTGCACTGTGAGGTAGATGTGCTATTCCTATACGATTAATATTGAACAACAGTTACATATGTTTAATAAACTGGTACAGTATTGGGAACTTAGGAGAATCAGTATTGGTTTAATTATTACTATATTATGATACAAATATTTTTAATAGCGTTTTCAGGCTCGTCGTAGTTAGCGACTGAGCGAAATAAAAGTTTTTTCGCCCCGAATAAGCATACATAGTGAGCAGATTTCAGACGCGCAGTGCTTAAATCTTTCTATAATAATAAATAATTATAACAATAACAATAATATTAATAACTTATCATCAATAATTACAAACTATTATTGGTGATATTTTATAATGACGTAAGTCCAAAAATTTTTATACTTTTTTTTCTTCTTTAACGTCGCTATATTTATGCTACTTGTGATGTTAATCAGCAACGGAGCTTGTAAATGTGTTTGTGAACAAAGCACATGTAACGTAAAATGGTGTCTTTATCAATCGGTTGCCGAGAGCGGGATTCGAACACAGAACCCCACGACTACGAATCCAACGCTCTACCGACTGAGCCACTAACCGGCTCTATTTCTATGGCATACTCATATTAAAAAATGATCGGCTCTTTTCGGAATCACTTGTTTACGTTCGCCTTTAAACAACAATGTTATATTATCAAATAAGATTAGTTTGTTTATGATTTTATTGATCCACGCCAACATCCATCATTTTATCCTTTTTCTTATATTTTTTTTATCTCTCTTCTTTTTAAATATATTAACAGAAAGAAATACAAGAAAGTCATTATTTACTATCTAATCATCATTTCAACCATTATATTTTAACACAAATAAATTTGAAAATTTACAAATTTTATTATTCAAAATTTTATATTATTCATGAATTATGTTATAATTTTAACTTCGTAAATTACAGAAATAAAATTTGTAAATTTTAACACAATAATTTGTGGTTTATCTGTAACACTTATGTGTGTTAAAATTAAAAATTTTTTTCCACTTTGTACATAAGTGATAATATTTTTTAAATAAAATTCAAGAATCTGTTGAGTGGTAATATATTATTTATACGATTAAATATTTACTAATTAGATAGTATTTTAATTTCCAAAAAGTATACATTTAAGAAGTCATTTGAATGTAAAAATAGACATTCTTAGTGTATTTATTAGAAATCATAATATTCTTAATATCAGAATAATTTGTTTGGCATTCTAACCCCAAAATCGCAACTTCGTTGCTCTTTCTTGGCTCTCATGGTTAAAAATACGATTTGCAACTGGTATAAAAAGGCTTTTTTACCGTTACAAAATGTACTAATTATTAATTGAGAGTCTAAAAAAAGAAAGCAGACCACGCTAGATTCTATATCAGGTTTTTCAATAACTTTTTATGATATTATTTTCAAACTTTTTAACCTTTTTGTTTGTCTGATTATTTGCTACATTAGTTACCATTTTATTTGCCGAATTCTTATTCTTTCTAGCGTCACGAAATGTAACTTATTATAATATTATAAGCACGACAAACCTAACCTCAAAGTATGATACATTGAAAGTTTGTATTATAAATTTTTATGTATAGTATTATAATGGGATCTTTGAGTTTTCCGCACTAGTCTTACAAATTTTATTGTAACGATAAAACTATTAAGTAGGATCTCAGACAGATATTTTGTTATAATTTTAGCCATGATTGTAGCAAGACTTTTTTCCAGAATTCTAGCAAGATATTTCACCGAGGTTTTTGCCAGACTTATCGCCAAATTTTTCGCCAGACCTTTTCCCAGACGTTTCGACAGACTTTTCGCAACACTTTTCACCAGACTTTTTGAGAAACTTTTCGCCAGACTTTTTTCTAGACTCATGGCTAGATCTTTTGCCAGACGTTTCGACAAACTTTAAGCAACACTTTTCACCATACTTTTTGAAAAACTTTTTGCCAGACTTTACGCAGGACTTTTTGCCAGACTATCCGTAAGAAATTCTGCTAGACTTTGTGCAAGACTTTTTGCCAGACATCCTGCAAGACTTTCTACCTGACTTTTTGTTAGACTTTTCGCCAGACTTTTACCTAGACTTATCATGAGACCTTTTGCCAGACGTTTCAACAGAACTTTTAGCAACACTTTTCACCAGACCTTTTTAAAAACTTTTTGCCAGACTTTACGCAAGACTTTTTGCCAGACTATTCGCAAGACATTTTACTAGACTTTTTGCAAGACATTTTGTCAGACTTCCTGCGAGACTTTTCCCCAGACTTTTTGTTAGAATTTTCGCCAGACTTTTTCCTAGACTCTTCGCTAGATCTGTTTGCCAGACTTTACGCAAGACTTTTTGCCAGACTATTCGCCAGACTCTACGCAAGACGTTTTGCCAGACTTCCTGCAAGACTTTCTACAAGACTTTTTGCTAGACTTTCCACCATAATTTTTAAGAACTTTTAGCTAGACTTTACGCAAGAGTTTTTGCCAGACTTTACGCAAGACTTTTTCCAGACTATTCGCAAGACGTTTTGCTAGACTTTTTGCAAGACATTTTGCCAGACTTCCTGGAGGCTTTTTACCAGATATTTTGTTAGAATTTTGCCAGACTTTCCGCAAGACTTTTTGCCAGACTTTTTGCTAGACTTTTCGCCAGTCTTTTTCCTAGACCCATGGCTAGATCTTTTGCCAAACGTTTCGACAAACTTTTAGCAACACTTTTTACCATACTTTTTAACAAACATTTTGCCAGACTTTCCACAAGATTTTTTGTATGACTATTCGCCAGACTCTACGCAAGACATTTGGCTAGACTTCCTGCAAGACTTTCTACAAGACTTTTTGCTAGACTTTCTGCCAGACATTTTCTTAGACTCATCGCCAGACCTTTTGCCAGACATTTTGACAGACTTTCCGCAACACTCTTTATTAGACTTTTTGAAAAACTTTTTGCCAGACTTCACGCAAGACTTTTTGGCAGACTTTACGCAAGACTTCCATCCAGACTTTATGCTAGACTTTCCGCCAGACTTTTACCTAGACTCATGGCTAGATCTTTTGCCAGACGTTTCGACAAACTTTAAGCAACACTCTTCACCATACTTTTTGAAAAAGATTTTGTCAGACTTTTCGCAAGACTTTTTGCCAGACTATTTGCCAGACTTTACGCAAGACTTTTTGCCAGAGTTTCTGCAAGACTTTCTACAAGACTTTTTGCTAGACTTTCCGGCAGACTTTTTCTTAGACTCATCGCCCGACCTTTCGCCAGATATTTTGACAGACTTATCGCAAAACTTTCCACCAGACTATTTGAAAAAATTTTTGCCAGACTATTCGCCAGACTTTTTATTAGATACTTATCAAATTAGACTTTCTTCAAACATTTTGTCAGACTATTCGCAAGACGTTCTGCTAGACTTTTTGCAAGACGTTTTGCCAGACTTCCGGCAAGACTGTTTACCAGACTTTTTGCTAGACTTTTCGCCAGACTTCTTTCTAGACTTATCGCCAGATCTTTTGCCAGACGTTTCGACAGACTTTTCGCAACACTTTTCACCAGACTTTTTTAAAAACTTTTTGCCAGACTTTACGCAGGACTTTTTGCCAGACTATCCGTAAGAAATTCTGCTAGTCTTTGTGCAAGACCTTTTGCCAGACTTCCTGCAAGACTTTCTACCTGACTTTTTGTTAGACTTTTCGCCAGACTTTTTCCTAGATTCATCGCAAGACCTCTTGCCAAACGTTTCAATAGACTTTTAGCAACACTTTTCACCAGACCTTTTCTGAAACTTTTTGCCAGACTTTACGCAAGACTTTTTGCCAGACTATTCCCTAGACATTATGCTAGACTTTTTGAAAGACATTTTCTAGACTTCCTGCGAGACTTATCCCCAGACTTTTTGCTAGACTCCACCAGACTTTTTCTTAGACTCATCGCCTGATCTTTTGCCAGACGTTATAAGAGACTTTTCGAATCACTCTTCACCAGACTTTTTGAAAAACTTCTTTCCAGACTTTACGCAAGACTTTTTGCCAGACTTTACGAAAGACTTTTTGCAAGACATTTTGCCATACTTTCTGGAGGCTTTTCACCAGACTTTTTGTTAGATTTTTGCCAGACTTTCCGCAAGACTTTTTGCCAGACTTTTCGCTACACTTTTTGCCAGACTTTTTCCTACACTCATGGCTAGATCTTTTGCCAGACGTTTCGACAAACTTTTAGCAACACTTTTACCATACTTTTTGAAAAACATTTTGCAAGACTTTACGCAAGACTTTTTGCAAGACTATTCGCCAGACTCTACGCAAGATGTTTTGCCAGACTTCCTGCAAGACTTTCTTCAAGACTTTTTGCTAGACTTTCTGCTAGACTTTTTCTTAGACTCATCGCCCGACCTTTTGCCAGATATTTTAACAGACTTTTCGCAAAACTTTTTCCAGACTATTCGCAAGACGTTTTGCTAGATTTATTGCTAGATATTTTGCCAGACTTTCTGACGACTTTTCACCAGACTTTTTGTTAGAATTTTCGTGTGACTTTTTTCTAGACTCATCGCCAGACCTTTTGCCCTACGTTTAGACAGACTTTCCGCAACACTCTTTATTAGACTGATTGAAAAAATTATCGACAGACTTTACGCAAGACTTGTTGCCAGACTGTTCACCAGACTTTTTATTAGGCACTTATCAAATTAGACTTTCATCAAACATTTTGCCAGACTATTCGCAAGACGTTCTGCTAGACTTTTTGCTAGACTTTTCGCCAGACTTTTTCCTAGACTCATGGCTAGATCTTTTGCCAGACGTTTCGACAAACTTTTAGCAACACTTTTCACCATACTTTTTGAAAAACATTTTGCAAGACTTTACGCAAGACTTTTTGCCAGACTATTCGCCAGACTCTACGCAAGATGTTTTGCCAGACTTCCTGCAAGACTTTCTACAAGACGTTTTGCTAGACTTTCCGTTAGACTTTTCTTTAGACTCATCGCCCGACCTTTTGCCAGATATTTTAACAGACTTTTCGCAAAACTTTCCACCAGACTTTTTGAAAAACTTTTTGCCAGACTTTAGGCAAGACATTTTGCCAGACTTTCTGGAGGCTTTTCATCAGACTTTTTGTTAGAATTTTGCCAGACTTTCCGCAAGACTTTTTGCCAGACTTTTTGCTAGACTTTTCGCCAGACTTTTTCCTAGACTCATGGCTAGATCTTTTGCTAGACGTTTCGACAAACTTTTAGCAACACTTTTCACCATACTTTTTGAAAAACATTTTGCAAGACTTTCCGCAAGACTTTTTACCAGACTATTCGCCAGACTCTACGCAAGATGTTTTGCCAGACTTCCTGCAAGACTTTCTTCAAGACTTTTTGCTAGACTTTCCGTTAGACTTTTTCTTAGACTCATCGCCCGACCTTTTGCCAGATATTTTAACAGACTTCGCAAAACTTTTTACAGACTATTCGCAAGATGTTTTGCTAGATTTATTGCAAGATATTGTGCCAGACTTTCTGAAGACTTTTCACCAGACTTTTTGTTAGAATTTTGCCAGAATTTCCGCAAGACTTTTTGCCAGACTTTTTGCTAGACTTTTCGCCAGACTTTTTACTAGACTCATGGCTAGATCTTTTGCTAGACGTTTCGACAAACTTTTAGCAACACTTTTCACCATACTTTTTGAAAAACATTTTGCAAAACTTTCCGCAAGACTTTTTGCCAGACTATTCGCCAGACTCTACGCAAGATGTTTTGCCAAACTTCCTGCAAGACTTTCTACAAGACTTTTTGCTAGACTTTCCGTTAGACTTTTTCTTAGACTCATCGCCCGACCTTTTGCCAGATATTTTAACAGACTTCGCAAAACTTTTTCCAGACTATTCGCAAGATGTTTTGCTAGATTTATTGCAAGATATTGTGCCAGACTTTCTGAAGACTTTTCACCAGACTTTTTGTTAGAATTTTCGTGTGACTTTTTCTAGACTCATCGCCAGACCTTTTGCCCTACGTTTGCACAGACTTTCCGCAATACTCTTTATTAGACTGATTGAAAAAATTATCGCCAGACTTTACGCAAGACTTGTTGCCAGACTATTCGCCAGACTTTTTATTAGGCACTTATCAAATTAGACTTTCATCAAACATTTTGCCAGACTATTTGCAAGACGTTCTGCTAGACTTTTTGCTAAACTTTTCGCCAGACTTTTTCCTAGACTCATGGCTAGATCTTTTGCCAGACGTTTCGACAAACTTTTAGCAACACTTTTCACCATACTTTTTGAAAAATATTTTGCAAGACTTTACGCAAGACTTTTTGCCAGACTATTCGCCAGACTCTACGCAAGATGTTTTGCCAGACTTCCTGCAAGACTTTCTACAAGACTTTTTGCTAGACTTTCCGTCAGACTTTTTCTTAGACTCATTGCAAGACCTTTTGCCAGATATTTTGACAGACTTTTCGCAAAACTTTCCACCAGACTTTTTGAAAAACTTTTTGCCAGACTTTACGCAAGACTTTTTTCAGACTATTCGCAAGACGTTTTGCTAGACTTATTGCAAGATATTTTGCCAGACTTCCTGAAGACTTTTCACCAGACTTTTTGTAAGAATTTTCGTGTGACTTTTTTCTAGACTCATCGCCAGACCTTTTCCCCTACGTTTGGACAGACTTTCCGCAACACTCTTTATTAGACTGATTGAAAAAATTATCGCCAGACTTTACGCTAGACTTGTTGCCAGACTATTCGCCAGACTTTTTATTAGGCACTTATCAAATTAGACTTTCATCAAACATTTTGCCAGACTATTCGCAAGACGTTCTGCTAGACTTTTTGCTAGACTTTCCGCCAGACTTGTTCTTAGACTTATTGCCCGACCTTTTGCCAGATATTTTGACAGATTTTCGTAAAACTTTCCACCAGACTTTTTGAAAAACTTTTTGCCAGACTTCACGCAAGACTTTTTGCCAGACTATTCGCAAGACGTTCTCCTAAATTTTTTGCGCGACGTTTTGCCAGACTTTCTGCAAGACTTCACCAGACTTTCTGTTAGAATTTTCGCTAGACTTTTTCCTAGACTTATTGCCAGACCTTTTGCCAGACGTTTCGACAGCCTTTTTGCAACACTCTTCATTAGACTTTTTGAAAAACTTTTTGCCAATCTTTACGCAAGACTTGTTGCCAGACTATTCGCAAGACGTTCTGCTAGACTTTTTGCGAGATTTTTTGCCAGACTTTCTGCAAGACTTTCTGCAAGACTTTCTATCAGACTTTTTGCAAGACTTTCCGTTAGACTTTTTCCTAGACTTATCGCAAAACTTTTAGGCAGGATTTCAGACAGATATTTTGTTATACATTCAGCCATGATTGTAGCAAGACTTTTTTCCAGAATCCTGGCAAGACATTTCATCTAGGTTTTTTCCAGACTTATTGCTAAACTTCACTTAAAACTTTTTGCCATACTTTATGCAATAATTTTCAATAGACACTTAGTAAACAAATTTGCCCGACTTAACGCAAGACTTTTTACCATACTTTTCGTTAGACTTTTGCTAGACTTTTTCTAGACTCATCCCTTATGGAAATAATTTCTGTAAATAACTACTAATAACTGTGTCAAAATGTGAAAAAATGTGAATAACTGTTAATAACTATAATAAACTACCGCAATTGAGACATTAATAACAGTAAATAACAGTTGATAACAGTTAATAATTGTTACGAATAGATAATAATAATGATTAACTGTAAATAATAATAATTAACTGTTATTTATAGTTATTTACAAATATTTTTAATTTTTCACATTTATTCACATTTATTAACAGTTATTAACAGTTTTTCACACTTTCAAAAATTTTCACACGTATAATCGTTTTTTTTTATACATAGGCGAAAAATTTTGTAAATGTGAAAAACTGTTAATAACTGTTAATAAATGTGAAAAACTGTAAATATCTGTAAGAAAGTGTTAATAACTATAATTCATTGTAACTAATTGCAAATAAATATAAATAATTATAAATAAGTATAAATAATAATAAATTATTCACCATTTCTAAAATTTCGGAAAATGTGAGTAACTGTTAATAAATGTGTATAAATGTGAATAAATGTGAATAACTATAAATAATTATTAATAATCATGACTTTCAGTTAATAATTGTTATTTAGTGTTCATAACTATTATTAATTATTATTAATTGTTATTAACTGTTTTTTACTGTTATTAATTCTTATTAATGTCTCAATTGCGGTAGTTTATTACAATTATTAACAGTTATTCACAATTTCTCACAAAAATTATTTTCATATGGGATCCCTAGATTTTTTGCCAGACGTTTTGACAGACTTTTTGAAACTCTCTTCACCAGACTTTTTGAGAAACTGATTTATAGCTTGTCTGTAGTAACATCTGTAGAAATTTTCTCGTTGTCCTGGCGAGTTTTAGGACACTTGCAGGTTTCCATAGGGTTCATTGGGTCTTCTGTTTATTATATTTTATAAAATAGAAATAATTAAAAAAATTAGAAATATATAAAAATTAAAAAATATTTCCGAGATAAAATTGGAACCTAGAACCCTTGGCTCCCTCGTCTTTCTCACTATCATCTGAGCTATTGTTTTGTTAAAAACGAGAAAGACAATGAAAAAAGGAAAAGAGGAAAATAGTAACACACGTTAAGATAATACGGTAATGGATGTGGCTACTATTCTTGACTCGTATAGTAGGGATACTTACTAAGAAACTTCCTCTTCTACAACCCCATCTAACCTATTATTTTAAGCTTATACTGTAATTTTTTTCACTAGCATGTGATAAAAAGCATGATTAAATATTTGCGATTATTTAGACCTCTTAGTTATAACCGAATTATTATCAAGTCAGTATAACGAAACAATAGCTCAGATGATAGTGACACAGGCCAGAGCAAAGAGTACTATGTTAAAATCACGTCTCGATAATTTCATTTATACAAATTTATTAATATTTTCAAAATTATAATAATAAGAAAATCTAAAAAACTTTATAATATACCTACAGGCTGCCACAAATTCTACAGGGAAATGAAGAAATTTCATCAGATACTTCTGCAGAGAACATGCAGATAAAGTGCAGGTTTTTTGTAAGGGCATATACATATAAGCAAAAAGTTAAAATATTTTAATACCTGCATAGATATGTGATATAGACTTATAAAAATTATGATTTATTTACTTAATCCTCTTAAGACTATAAAAATGAACGAATTCATACATTATTTTCAGATCCATTATTGTATATACAATCAGCTTTCAAAATTTTAAATTCAAGGTTTACCGATTTTTTCATAAATAAATTATTTTTATAAATATTATTTCGACGATGAGAATCAACGTTCGATACCTTTTCATCGAAAACCCTTTATATCATTGTGGTAGTTAATAAATTAATTATTTATAATACTAAAAACTTAACTTTGACTCAAAAAAATTCACAAATATCTATATTTAATCTTGGAGCTTTTAACATAAGTAATATTTTATTATAAAATTGCCAACATCGAACTTCCGATGATGACGTATCGTATTACATACAAAAAAATATTTCAAGTGTTTCAACATTAAAAAGTTTTGTTAACCATTATTTGTAGAATGTGGCTTTAAATTTCATGAATCCTAGTATTTGTTGTATTTTATTAGCACATTAATTTAAAAATTTATAGATATATTACTGATAAAAAATATTCTTTATAAAAATGAAAATTTGTGAAACTTAAGGTAGCTCCTTGGGTTATACACGTGATGCAGAGCATAATTGGAAAATTATTTTTAATTAGCTTTTTCATAAACATTATGCATTGAACGTACAATTACCTAAGAAAGAGATACTTTAGGGTGCAGAAAAAAATTATTTCATAACAATTGCAACTCTAGTCGCGAAAATATTAATAATTCAAAAAGAGATACAAAATATTTCCTAAAAACACAAGAAACTTTTTTATTTTTCATGTGATTGGGACGTAATAAAGCTCATTTTGTGCATTAAAAATTTCAAAGGAAGTCACCTATTGAATTCCAGTGATAGTGCTTACAATTTAAACGTAAATTACAATTGTTTGAAAAAATTATAAAGTGTATTAAGGCGACTACCGAAGTTCGGTTTGATTTCATTTTGTAGTTTACAAATTACTCTTTCAGTTCATAAATTTTTTGGATTTTTAATTTTCCACCATTTACTATAAGCCGTAGAATGGTGAAAAATTAAAAAATCTGAACAATTTTATATATTGAAAGAGTAATTTGTAAACTCAAAAATAAAACCTAACCTAAAATCCGAAGTTGCCTTAATAAACAATTGTAATTTACGTTTAAACTGTAAGAACTATCACTGAAATTACGTGGGTAACTCCCTCTGATATTTTTTAAGGCACAAAATGAGCTTTATTGCGTTCTAATCACTTTAAAAATAAAAAAGTTTCTTGTGTTTTTAGAACATTTTTTGTATTCCTTTTTGAATTATTAATATCTCCACGATTAGGGTTGCAATTGTTATGAAATACTTTTTATTTGCACCCCAAAGTATCTCTTTCTTAGGTAATTGTACGTTCAATGCATAAAATTTATGAAAAAGGTAATTAAAAATAATTTTCTAATTATATTCTGCATGACGTGTATAATCCAAGGAGCTACCTTAAGAAACTGTCATTATAAACAAAAAACTCTTTATAACGCTGTCAAGCTTAAGCATATTGAAACATGTTCTGTTAAATAGAATTATCTGATTGTACCCATTTTTAAAATAAGAGTAATCATAAAAAAAATTATTTTGCACAAAACAACGATATTATCATGAAGTTACTTAACTTTTTTAAGTAATTAGAAGAAAAAGTATATCTTATTAAATATTCGAAAGAAATGAATATTTAATTATTATCGTTACTTCTACGCCTGCTATTTTAAGAATTATCATATTTGCAACACGCTTACGAAAAAAATCAAACATCGGTGTTATTTCGTACACCGAACGAATTTTTCGTATGAATCGAAGTATCATAGTAGTCAACAAAACGGTTCGGTATACGAAATAACACCGAAGTTGAATGCTTTTTTTCTTTAGGGCAATATTGCTCAAAAGACTATTTTCACAGAAATATTTCAAAATAAAATTATTCATTATAATCCATTAGTAATTATAATAATTATTTATTAATAATTAATCATTATCACCAATAATTTATTTAATTAGTAATTTGATATTTTTGAAATTTTAAATTATTATTTTTATTGAATTTATTAGTTTTAAAATAAAATCATTTATTTAGTTATAAAATAGAACAACAAATTGTATCTTCATTATAAGACTAGCATTGCCATCTATTATTCAACATTACGTACTTCGATTTTAAACATTAGAATACTCAAATTTTTATTTTTGGGTTATATGTCAGGGACAGTAACAAACAAATGTTTATTTATTTGGTAACTATGCAGGCGATTAATGAGCTCGTTGCTACCGGGGCGGAATGGGCACACACTTGTTGCTGTTTTCGAACGTTTAGAATGACGCTCTCTGATTGGCTGAAAAAGCGTAACTTTAAAGTGCCGTAGTTTAAAAACTATACGAGATAGAAAAAAAATTACAATATAAAGTTTGTTCAGAATGATGTCCTCTATCACCCTGTCAAGGGAAATACAGTAGTATAGAATCACCGTGTATATATACATATATAATCCTGTGTGTGTGCATGCGCATTGGCATGAAATGTTCCATATATATAAACCTGTCTGTGGGTGCGTTCTAATTGACGTGGAATGTCCCACGTATGTATGTATGTATATATATATATATATATATATATATATATATATATATATATATATATATATATATATATATATATATATATATATATATATATATATATATATATATATATATATATATATATATATATATATATATATATATCAACTTGTCTGTATGTGTGCGTTTGGGTCGACACGAAATTTTGCATATATATGAGCCCAGGTGCGTATGTATGTGCGCGTCCACATCTGTTTTTCCATATACATATATATGATAAAAATTCCTTTAAAACGTTTAATTAAAAAGGAATTATGGAATTTTTAATTAAAGCCCTCGAATTTACAAATCATAATCATAACTGACGCTCTTTCAATTCACGATTACATTTTGATTTCTTAATTGAAATTTATTTAATTAAGGATTCCTTTTGATTTTGGAATTAAAGCCCTTTCAATTCACGATTAAATTTTGATTTCTTAATTGAAATTTATTTAATTAAGAATTCCTTTTGATTTTGGAATTAAAGCCCTTTCAATTCACGATTACATTTTGATTTCTTAATTGAAATTTATTTAATTAAGGATTCCTTTTGATTTTGGAATTAAAGCCCTTTCAATTCACGATTAAATTTTGATTTCTTAATTGAAATTTATTTAATTAAGAATTCCTTTTGATTTTGTAATTAAAGCCCTTTCAATTCACGATTACATTTTGATTTCTTAATTGAAATTTATTTAATTAAGAATTCCTTTTGATTTTTTAATTAAAGCCTTTTCAATTCACGATTAGATTTTGATTTGTTAATTAAAATATTTTTAATTATTAATTTAAAAGGAATTGTTAATTAAATAAAACTCTAATTACGAATTCAAAAAGGATTTGTGAATTAAAATTTATTTAAAGCCCAAAATGATTTAAATATTTGCAACCCTGCAGACAACTAAGACTCTTAAAAAAAAATGTATAGAAAATAAAATAAAGTACAGATTAAATGCTTTAATTTAAGTTATGTTACATTAAAAAAGCTGCTGCGGTTCAAAAGTTACAGACAATGAAAATATGCTAATGAAATAGCGTAAAAAATTGATGATATGTTACATGCTAAAAATATTAACACATATGTAGTAATTTTTAATTAGGCACAACTTTTGAACCACACAAGCTTTTTTAATGCAACAAATCTTAAATTACAGCATTTAATCTGTTTTGGAAAAGGGTGTTTGCGAGAATAAAGTCTTTATCTTTATTAAAGAATATTTATTAAAGTAAATATTACACTCGTATATTAAATCATCAAGAAACTACACTCGGAAAAGTAAAATATAATAAAAGAAACAAGCTTTCGTAATTCGATGTCGCTCCACTAGTTGTCTAATACAAACTGAACTAACGCTTGTTCGAAAACGTTATGGCCCGCTTTATATAGATTGATTGATTGATTCATAATTTATTTGGATCGTGGGGTTCAACCCCGTATGACCCATAAGTAATACATAGAGTTATATAAAATTACAAATTGTTAAAATTAAGTTACTAACTAGAGAATAAGTATAGCAGGAAAAATACATGTTGATTTCTCTAAGGTATAAAGCAAAAGTGTAGTTCCTAGTTGTAAAAATCATTTGCTTTTGACTATTTAGGTGACCTTGTACTCATCAACTTGCTCAGTTTACGAAGAGACAACCAATAGAAGTCTGCTATTCAGAAATTTAGCAGTAGAATGAACTTTATCAGAGAAGCTGACAAAGCACATTCATCAACTCCCAGACGTACCCAGTCATTCAGCGCATTCATCGAGCAGGAATTTATTGAAAAATTTTGTCGTTATTAGCTGAGTTTGGCCCGTTTCGAAGCTGCTGATCATTAAAGAGTTATTGTTGATAAAACTTGAAGCCGAGTAGACGAATGAGTTAAGCATTGCTGCTGTCCGCACGACAGGGCAGATAAGTAGTCTCATTGGCAGTCTGTTTGATGATCTAACAACCGCATCAATATTCACACGCATAAATTTGGTAGCTAAGTAAGTTGGCTTTTGATATGATATAATCGTGTGTGCCAGAACCGATTTGAAATAGAGCCGCCTGTTATTTACTGACAACCAACCCAATTGAAGACGATGCGGAGTTACTTTATCCTGCCAGCCTATGTTACCAAATACAAATCGAACGCAAGCATTCAAGGCATGATGAAGCTTGATATTTAGAATCTGCGGCAAGTCGTTGTAGACTACACAGCAGTAATCAAATATTGGAAAGATGAGGGCTTCCACTAGATCCTTTCTGATTTGTCTAGAAAGCGCGTGTCTGTGAAACTTCAGAGACTGAAGTGTACCAAAAATACGTCCCACAACTGAATTCACTTGCTTATTCCAGTTCAAAGTACTGGTCAACCAGACACCCAAGTTCTTAACAGTATTCACAAAAGGCACCACTTTATTTTCGATATAGATAGAGGGGCATGAAGACAGATCGATTCTCGAAATATATTTCTCACTGCCAATGAACATCGCTTGCATTTTTGAAGGATTTAGGGTGAGTTCATTTTCTCTCGCCCACTTAACAACAGCAGCCACCTCGTGATTTAAAAAGTCAATCTCACTATGTAGATTAGACGGCAAAAATGAGTGATGGACTTGAAGATCATCGGCAAACAAGATATGTGTGCTTTGGAAAAATCAAAGAGTAAAGTGTGTGGAAGTAGTGGAAAAATCATCCTCCTGTTAATCGCCAAACGAGAGTCCTCGGTAAGTTTCAGAAGAGCAGTCTGAGTACTATTGGATCTGTTGCAAGTCTAAAGCCTGTTTGCAAGTTATCTAACAAAAAATTAGATTCAATGAAGAAACTAAACTGAGAATGGACTACTCTTTCCAGAATCTTAGAAACTTCAGAGATCTTGGCAATAGGTCGAGTTTGCGAGGGAGAATCTATCTTGTTAGTCTTGGCCTAAGGTAGGAGAAAGGCTCTTTCCCAATCACTCGGAAAAACACCAGTAGACAGAGAAACATTAATAATGGATGTTAAGTGACTAACAGTAGATTCACTCATCAATTTAAGCATATGCGTCGTGATACCATCAGGCCCAAATGTTTTAGAAGTGCCGAGACGAACAAGCGACTCAACAAGAGGGCAGTCAACAGGCGAAAAATCAAAGGTAGGTAAGTCAGTGCGCAGTGGCACAGCAAACACCTTTCCTATTTCATTAGCAGTTAAAGCTGAAAAGCGTGAAGAGATAGAGGTATAATGAGAGAGAAGCACTCTAGAGGAGAAAAATTGGAGCGGTGACGGAAGTATTTTAACGGCAAGACCAATCTTATGCAAAGTGTTCCAGCGGTTTGAAGAATTACCCTCTGCTGCTAACCGATCTGCAATGTGCTTGTTTTTTGCAGTGTCAAGCGCATTTGAGATTTCTCTTCTGAGTCTTTTATACTGTGAAATATCATGGGAAGAACCAGAGCGAACAGCACACCTATATGCTTTATCATGTTCTCTCATTTTATATCTAATGTCAGAATTGACCCATGGTTTTTTCTTTAAAGCTAGTTTTCGCGTTTTGATAGGTGCACATTTATCGAAAGACGACACAAGAACAGAAGACAAATTATGAACTAAAGTATCAACAGATAAAGATGATAAACAAGATCCTGACGAATCGACACAGCTCTCGCGTGAGAAGTTAGAAAGAGAAAGAGCTATCGAGTTATTTAACGTTTGTAGGTTTATATTGGAAAAATTGCGAAAATTAATTAACTTGGATGCAACTTGTGGTATAGCCGCCTTAAAAGCAATAGAAATTAAATCATGACCTGCTATGAAAGGTGCAATTGATTTACTATGGGAAACCAACGAGTTTTCATCATTCATTATAAAAAGGTCGATCCAAGTGTGAGATATGTAATCAGTTGTGAGAAAATGGTGCGTAGGATCGGAAGGAACTATATAAAGAGCAAGTGATTCGATAGTTGAATGAAAAGTGTCGGTACTGTAATTACTAGCCAAAAGATTTATGTTAAAATCACCCGTGATGACAATGTTTTTGTAGGTTGGCAAAATTTCAGCTAGCGAGTTGAAAAAATCCTCAGGAAAAAGACCTTTCGGCCTTAGATACACAATCGCAAAAATAAGTTTTTCTGCACCTAGTGAGATTTCTGCAATTATATACTCAGCAGTATTATCGAAAACAGGATTAGATTGGAAAAGTATGCAGACTTTGAGAAAATCACGTGCATAAAAACCAACTCCGCCGCCAATCTCACCAACTCTATCCAACCTATAGAAATTGTAGTGATCAATTGAGATAAGTGATGAATCATCATACTCGGTTAAAAAAGTTTCCGTAACTGCAAAGATATCAGTCTGATTTGAGGTAATATAGTGCTCAATGAGAGAAAAGTGGGTTTTGAGGCGGTTTACATTTACATGAGAAATTAAAATATTTTGAAAAAATTCAGCATCATTTTTGGCTGAGAGATAACAGGTGAAATTGGATTTAAAGTTAAACTGTGAAAGCTAGACGGGTTGTTATTTATAAGATTTGATGATGAGAGAGAAGTTAAAAAAGAAGAAGTAGTGTCATTCACACGAGAGCCAAGCAGCCCCTATTTTTTATTTTTGTTAGGCACAAGATCGTTCAATTGTGCCTCATTTAGTATAGGAATGAGATCCGCTTTCTTTGACGGGCGCATGCAAACCATCAAGTTTCGAACTATGGGCCGTAGGTAGTTTAGCTCCTTATATACCGCATTAGCTTTAATCAAGAGCTCATACACCGGCTTAGGCCATATAGGTCGTGCAAAGATTTTGTACGAGCCACCGATTCCAAAAAGCTTGGAGACAGGAAAATCACGCAGGTTGCTTGATTTAGCAATGATCATGTCCCTGATGGCATCCGACGAGAATCTACCCACAACAGCACGAACATCAGACTTCGAAGCTGGACCCGCCTCATCGACATCCATCGGAATTGCAGGGAGCCACTCTCGAGTTTCTAACAATGACGAACAGGCCTGCTCCAAACCTATGGCTTTTAAAATAGTATTAATAATGTCCTTGTCACTTTTGGAGACAGCCAATGGTATGCCTGTAAATAAAACCTCATAGGTGTCAAGCAGGAGAGAAACTGGAGATAAAGAGGACCCTACACAAGAGGCTATATGCTGATCTAAGCGGTCAGAGAGCAAGTCTTGACGTTTCTCAATGTCAACGAGAGCATGCTTTAAATCACCAATATCAGATCGAAGAGTAGACATTTCACCGACTAGTTGAGTAGTCATCTGAAGCAGCTTATCAGTCTTCTCCATCTGTTCAGCAAACTTCTTGTCATTATCAGCCTTAAAGTTCACCAGCCATTCACCATCGGACATATTTGCGGTATTAGATGTAGAAATTAACTGAGGTCTAGTTTGTAAAGAAATATCATCAGTAGCCAATAGCTGAGAACGAGAGGAAGGGGCCTGTTCCGAATGACCGCCCAGCGCAGAATGACTATCAGTAGAGGAGAGGGAGGAGCTTGACTCCGAACGACAGCGTCGCCTGAGTGATGGCTAAAATGGATGTAGCGGGGAGACTGCGCCTCTTTTTTGAGAGCCTTGATTGGACACTGATGAGTTTAATGGCTGCGACGAGGCGTGAAATATGCTGTCAGTGGATAAGGCGCGTGGACTACTCCCCGTAGAAATATTTCTAACAGTCTTTCGTTTCGTACAGCAGGCAAATGAATTATTGAGACCAAACCACGCCTTATCACAGCAGTGAAGATAGTAAATTGATGAACAATTTTTGCAAAGACGCGAGGAATCAGTGCGAAGAATAGTTGATTCGCAAAATGAACAACTTACTATACTCGACAAACGCAACAATATGACATGACACGATAAGAGAGTCACCTCCCAGTCCGTACTCTAAGTAATCTTACAAATAGATGTTACTTACATATAGTAAAAGAGGGTAGATCAACAGTCGACAAGGTAGGAGTTGCCAATCTGATGATAATGTTTCTTGGACTTGTTTAATTGAAAATGCCACCAGAAGCGAGACTTGAAGAAACTAACCTCCAAATTGTTGATATTCACTAACCTCAAAATTGAGCACGGCCAGGATTTATTGGTTGATTGTATTTTGCAGAGCTCAACAACAATATTGATAATTAGATCAATCTGTGCTCTGCAAAGTGCGCTTGCAGTTACCTGAAACAAAACGCCTGCAGGCAATGGATGCAGAGTACAAAGTCAAGATAAAACAAGAACCACAGAGAGAAGATGTTTCTATACTCACTTAGAGAAAGAGAGAGGGTGAAGTGAAGAGACTCACAACAAGAGCGCCACTATTCCAACAATCTGTACTTTATTTTATTTTTTATACATCTTTTTGTAAGTCTTAGTTGTTTGGTTATTCAAGATCTTATAAATGTTCCTTTTTATTATTTTTTCGAAAAAATGTCTATATCTCCGTCTATGGGAGCTATTCAAAGAAAAAAAACACGGGTTAATTTTTTTCATCAAAAAATCATATCCTGCAGTTTCAGCCAAATCCGTTTCCCGAAGATCGGATACTCTCCTTGTTAGTAAATCGTTTTTGTTCCGGAGTTCTGGCGAAGACCTTGCTTCCATACAACTTTAAATGCTTTACTTGCGGTTTTCTACCAAAAAATATCTCGTACGGCTTTTTATTTTCCATCCCATATGAAAATCATTTTTGTGAGAAATCGTGAACAACTGTTAATAATTGTAATAAACTACCGCAATTGAGACATGACATTAATAAGAATTAATAATAGTAAAAAACAGTTAATAACAATTAATAATAGTTAATAATAGTTATGAACGCTAAATAACAATTATTAACTGAAAGTCATGATTATTAATAATTATTTATAGTTATTCACATTTATTCACATTTATACACATTTATACACATTTATTAACAGTTACTCACATTTTCCAAAATTTTAGAATTGGTGAATAATTTATTATTATTTATACTTATTTATAATTATTTATATTTATTTGTTATTAATACTTTCTTACAGATATTTACAGTTTTTCACATTAACAAAATTTTTTGCGTATATATAAAAAAAAACGATTATATGTGTGAAAATTTTCGAAAGTGTGAAAAAGTGTTAATAACTGTTAATAAATGTGAATAAATGTTAATAAATGTGAAAAATTACAAATATTTGTAAATAACTATAAATAACAGTAAATTATTATTATTTACAGTTTATCATTATTATTATCTATTTGTAACAACTATTAACTGTTATCAACTGTTATTTACTGTTATTAATGTCTCAATTCCGGTAGTTTATTATAGTTATTAACAGTTATTCACATTTTTTCACATTTTTACACAGTTATTAATAGTTATTCACAGAAATTATTTCCATATGGGATGGTGTTAGCAAAGGTACGATTCCTTAAGTACGCCGGCAAATATTTCTTGTGTACGTTCGCTTCGCTAAGTAAACATCTAGCTGTATTAATTATAGATCGGTTAAACCTTTTCGTCGTGCCGTTCCATTCGGGATCGTAAGCAGGACAACTGTTTATCACGATGCATTTACTTTTCGCGTAAGCTTTGGTATTATAGACTCGAACTATTATCGAGAGGGTTAAACCCTTATAATTTTTATGTTTTCACTCGAACTAGCGTTGAGAGGGATAGACCCTGATGAGTTTGTATTGTAATGAGTGTACAGTTGTACATTTGTTGATCTATTGAAATAAACCTTAGTTAAGGTATGATCTTTAGTATAAACTTTTACGACTTTACTTTTCATTAACACAAACGACTTTATTTAAGCTTAGCCGAGAGACACGTGCTGTCTCTATTGGCGTTGCGCAAAAAAACTGACTTACCGAAAAAAAAGCAAAAAGGCATGACCATTGATCCCTCTCCCCTGGCGCGTAAGAAACGCCCCCGTTGAAAAAATCCAATCGGATTTCTTATTGGAATTCCCAATTGGAATTCCAATTGGATTTTGTTGGAAATCCATGTTGTAATTCCAATCAATTCCAATTGGAAATTCCAATCGGAAATCCAATTGGAAATTCCAATCGGAAATCCAATTGGAAATTCATAATGGAATTCCAATGAGAATTTGAGAAATCCAACGTAAATTTAAGGACATTTTTAAGCGATTAAAATATTTTTTTTATATAAAATTTTATTTATGTTTTCATTGCGACTTATAAAAATATCTCTGTCCATTGAGTAAAATAGAACGTGAGAAAGCAGGCAGAATGATCGTTGTTTTACACCAAATGAAACTACCAGCTTATAAGCTCTAAACTCTTTTATTTTTTTTGTGCGAATTTGCTTGCCGTAAGAAAGTCAAAAGATAGAAAGCGTCGTAGCCCCCTGGCGGCTAATCATTGAATATAAATATACACATATATATAATAGTACTAATAATTGATCGCCAAGTGGCTACCACGCTTTCTATCTACTGACTCTCTTATGGCAAGCAAATGCGCACAAAAAAAATAAAAGAGTCTAGAACTTATAAGCTGGTAGTTTCATTTGGTCTAAAAAGACGATCATTCAGCCTGCTTTCTTATGTTCTATTTTCCCAATGAACAGAGATATTTTTATAAGTCGCACAAAACATAAATAAAATTTTATATAAAAAAATATTTTAATCGCTTAAAAATGTCCATAAATTTACGTTGGATTACTCAAATTCTCATTGGAATTCCATTATGAATTTTCAATTGGATTTCCAATTGGAATTGATTGGAGTTCCAACATGGATTTCCAACAAAATCCAACTGGATTTTTTTAACGGGGGCGCGAGAAAAGAAGGGCCAGTAGCTGTAAAGTGCCCTATTGAAAATAATGACGTCATTTAATGACGTTATTTGATGTGTCATGATTTCGGATAAAAAATAACGGCATTTAATGACGTTATATGACGTTATTTTTGTTAAAACAAAAACGTAATTTTTGTTGAAAAAAGTACTTTTTAGTATGATTACCATGATTGTTCGTTGATGGATACATACTTCGATAATGAGCAACTGCGTCCGCCACCTTATTGCCATTGAGTGCTTGTGCTGAAGAACGTCCTCTGGCAAGTATTGAATGTTTGACTTATATATTAGATAAATAAACATTACTGCATAAATGACGTTTTTACATAACGTCATTAAATGAGGTTATAAAACACGTCATTAAATGCCGTCATTTAATGATGTTATTAAGGGCGATTCTTCATTTAACCCGTACCCGTACCCGTACCCGTACCCGTACCCGCACGATTGTATAGGCGAGTATTTTATCTTTACTACTTTACCATCTATGATGAGTTCGATAGTAGATAGAAACTCATCATAGATGGTAAAGTAGTGAAGATAAAGTACTCGCCTATACAATCGTGCGGGTACGGGTACGGGTACGGGTACGGGTTAAATGAAGAATCGCCCTAAAAGACGTTATAAAAAAAAGTCATTTAATGATCATATAACATTATTAAATGATGTCATTTAATTCAAGCTTTTTAATTTGTGAACGTTTATTACAATTTAATAACGTTATGTAATGACATCTTAAAATTAGAAAATTATAATTATACTTATTCAAGTAAGTAGCGAACGAAAAAATAGTGTTAATAATTTGTAAGAGAAAATAATTTTGTTTTCGTGAGGCCATTTCGTGAAAAACATTTTGTCCAATTTTGCTGTGCTACGAAATGTACTACAATTTTGGTCAAGCAGTCAGTAAATTGAGCTTTGTGAACGTCGTGCGGAAAAAATAATTTAACATATTTGGTTCAATGAAAATTATTAAGAAGCATAACTAAAAATAAAAATTGTAATTAAGAGCAGGCCGGATTCGCTGTCCTTGTCTAATTGAGATTTTTGTTATTTACTCAAGTATTAATCGGTGTATCTGCAAATTGAAGGTTATAAGCGCAATAAATATTATTATTACAAATATTTATGCACAAAAAGAAAAAAATCTATCGCTTTGTTTTTGAGAAAAGTAAGTAACGCGCAAATATTATAAACATAAACTTTTACTTTGGCGTTACTTACTTTTCTCAAAAACAAAGCGGTAGATTTTTTTTTCTTGTGCATAGATGTTCTTAATAATAATATCTATTGCACTCAACTTTTAATTTGAAGATACACCGATTAATACTTGAGTAAATAACAAACAACTCAATTGTTACTCAGTCGGTATCAGGTTCTACTCCGGCCTGCCGTTAATGTAAAACTATAAAGACAAAAATCAGAATATTTTTATGTATACCTGTATTAACTTTTGCATATAAAACATGATCTATTTAATTTAAAATAACATTATTTTTCGATAAATACGTCATTTTATAATAATATTTTAAAATGTAAATTTTTCAATCAAAATTTGAATACATATCGACGGTTGCGGGGAAGAAGGTGTCATTTTATTTTGAGTACAAGAGAGGTGACATTTCATTCAGCATGCTGCCACCCCCAAATATACGTGTTACAACGGAACATCTTCTGCCCTTGTGATAAAGCGTTGATAAAGGGTCTTACAGTTTGCAGAGCAGCCTCCCTGTTGAAAATAAATACGTAATTCTGTTATGTAATTTTGTTTCTCAAGAGCCAGTTTACACTATGTACTTTGTACCGTGCTCCGTGTGCTAACCCTGTTGAAAAAAACCATATAGTTTTACCACATGTGGTAAAACCATGTGATTTAACTATGTGCTTATCATGACCATGTGGTCATTTATAAAAAATTACTTTTGTCTAGCAAATTCAGAGGGCAAAAAGTTCTTTACTCCCACCACATTTAATTTCTCTAAAAATAAGCGGGAGAAAAGTACTTTTCTCTTGCAAATTAAATTTCTCTTAAATTAAGCCAGAGCAACGTGTTTTCCTCTTGCAAATTCAGAGGGCAAAAAGTTCTTCACTTTCGCCAAATTTAATTTCTCTAAAAATAAGGGGGCGGAAAGTACTTTACCCCCGCAAGTTAAATTTCTCTTAAATGATGGGGGAGGAGCTGTGTACTTTCCTTCCGCAAATTAAGAGGGCAAAAAGTTCTTTACTCCCGCCAAATTTAATTTCATTAAAAATAAGCGGGTGAAAAGTACTTTACTACCGCAAGTCAAATTACTCTTAAATGAAGGGGGAGCTGTGTACTTTTCTCCCGCAAATTCATAGGGCGGAAAATTCTTTACTCCCGCTAAATTTAATTTCTTTAAAAATAAGCGAGCGCGAAGTACTTCTCTCCTACTAATTAGACGGGAGAAAAGTACTTTTCGCTCGCAAATTCAGAAGGTGAAAAGTTCTATACTCCCGCCAAATTTAATTTCTTTAAATATAATCAGGCGTAAAGTACTTTTATTCCTCGAATTAAATTTTTCTTAAATTAAGCGAGAAAAAGAATTTTTCTCTCGCAAATGAGAGAGCGAAAAGTTCTTTATTTCCGCCAAATTTAATTTCTTTAAAAATAAGGAGGCAAAAAGTACTTTTATTTCTCAAATTAAATTTTTTTTAAATTAAGCGAGAAAAAAGTATGTTTCTCTCGTAAATTCAGAGGGCGAAAAGTTCTTTACTTTCGTCAAATTTAATTTTTATAAAAATAAGGAGGCGAAAAGTTTTTTACTCCCGCTAAATTTAATTTCTTTAAAAATAAGCGAGCGCGAAGTACTTTTTTCCTACTAATCAGACGGGAGAAAAGTACTTTTCTCACGCAAATTCAGAGGGCGAAAAACTCTTTATTTTCGCCAAATTTAATTTTCTTAAAAATAAGCGGGCGTATAGTACTTTTATTCTGCAAAATAAATTTTTCTTAAATTATGCGAGAAAAAAGAATTTTTCTCTCGCAAAAGAGAGGGCGAAAAGTTCTTTATTCCCGCCAAATTTAATTTCTTTAAAAATAGGCGGGTGAAAAGTACTTTTCTCTCGTAAATTTAGAGGGCAAAAAGTTCTTTACTTCCGCCAAATTAAATTTCTTCAAAAATAAAGGGCAAAAAGTATTTTTCTCCCGCATATTAAATTTCTTCTAAATTAAGCGGGAGAAAAGTATTTTTCTCTCGCATATCCAGAGAGCGAAAAGTCCTTTACTTCTGTCACATTTAATTTCTCTTAAAAATAAGCGGTCAGAAAGTACTTTTTCCCGCAAATTAGATTTATCTGAAATTGAGTAGGAAAATTGTACATTGTTAACCAAGGGGCAAAATAGGGGTTTTTTGCCCGAGTCGGGTTTGTCGCACGAGGAAAGCGGGGGCGACAATAAGACTCGGGCATGAACACCTATTCTGCCCCTATGGTTAACATACTATTTTTTCACACTCAGGGGTCGGAATTCAATTTTTTAATACCTATTTTGCTCCCTGAAAATAGGTATAGAAAATGGCATTTTGCCCCCTGATTGTGAAAAAAAGTATTTTTCCCTCGCAAATTCAATGGGAGAAAAGTTTTTTACTCTAGCCACATTTAATTTCACTAAAAGCTTTTTTCTCCAGAAAATTAAATTTTTCTCAAATTAAGCGGGAGAAAAATACTTTTCTCGCGCAAATTCAGGGAGCGAAAAGTTTCTCACTCCCACAAAATTTAATTTCCTTAAAAATAAGTGGGCGTAAAGTACTTCTCCCCGCAAATTAAATTTCTCCTAAATTAAGCGGGAGAAAAGTACTTTTCTCCTGCAAATTAAATTTCTCTTGAATGAAGAGGGAGAAGCGTACTTTACTTTAAAATTTCATAAATTTGTATAAATTATAACCAATTTTCATTTTAAAAAATGTAATTTGAATCTTTTTTCAGTCAATAAAGAGGCCACGATTGAGGTTAGATTAAAGCACTACCGGAAGTAGAGTCTACTTCTTCCTCGGGTATTTACTTCTCTCACTCCGCTTCCACACTTGGGAGAAGTATACGACTTTACACCCTAGTTGTATTGTTTTATTCACACTTCAAAAGAAATGGCCACTTAATTAAGTCGAAAATTGGTCTGAGAAAAGCCATAACTTATGTCTACAATCTAGCGGGAGTTAAGTATTTTTCTCCTGCCAATTCAATTTCTCTTAAATTTACTTATGTAATTTTATCTTGCAATTTCAGAGAAAAATAATTTGTTTTTTCTGCCAAATTAAAAATTCATCAAATTGAAGAAATTATTGAAAATTTTAATTAAAAAATCTCCTGTTAGGCAGGTTTACTATCAAAATGAGCTAAATTCATTCAAAACTTAACAAAGGGAAAACTACCACATAGGTTTTTAATTTCGAAACGTAAATTTCGTTAAATTCAGAGATTTTTAAGCATTTACATTAAAATCTTAAGAGAGATTTTGTAACTTAAGTTTATTTTAAATCTTCTCTGAGAAATTCCGGGATCAATAAGTCAAAATAATTCAAAAATGTAATAATATATTTATTTAATATAAACTATTTTATTAGAAAATTAACATTTTCTGGTTTAACATTAAATATTTACTTAAAATTTTTTTGTAATAGATCCACTGTCACAAACAGCTAAGTAGAAACTTTTTAAATCTTTTAAATTATGAGATCGATTCATTACTACGTTTACTTGGTACTTCTTTGAAAGTAATTTTTTAATATTTATTGTCCATCAAGTACGTGCTTGCAGGAGAAAAGTACGCTTCTCTCCCTTTATTTAAGAGAAATTTAATTTTCGGGAGCAAAGTACTCTTCTTCCGCTTAATTGAAGAGGGATTTCCTTTCCTCTGACCCATTTTATGAGTTAATGAAATGGCCATTCCTGTTAAGGTCCAAATAAAATAGAATACGATGCAAGTAGAGTGTAAAGTCGTATTTTTCTCCCGAGTGTGAATTCGGAACCCTAGTACGAGAAGCGGAGCGGGGGAGTGAATACCCGAGGAAGAAATAGGACTTACGTTATTTTTTTATGAACTTGGACAAGAAATTGGATATCAAGCTCGATAAACCTACCTTAAAATACGAAAGTTTATATTATATGCTTCTATGTATAGTATTTTCGTACATTTCTTCAGTTGACCGCACTAGAGTTTTATCTTACAAACTTTTTCTTTGCAGTAAAAGAATTCGATTCAACGCATCGTTTATTCATGAGTTAGACTTGAGAACATTAGTAGAAAGCGAGCAGCTTCATCATGCTCTTAATGGTAAAAAATTCAAATAACATTGTTTTTTTGAATCGGTAATAATTTATACAAATTTATGTACTTTTAATTTGGCGGGAGTAAAGAACTTTTCGCCCTCTGGATTTGCGGGATAAAAGTACACAGCTCCCCCTTCATTTAAGAGAAATTTGACTTGCAGGAGTAAAGTACTTTCTGACTGCTTATTTTCAGAGAAATTAAATGTGGCAGGAGTAAAGGACTTTTAGCCGTCTGGATATGCGAGAGAAAAATACTTTTCTCCCGCTTAGTTTAAGAAAAATTTAATTTGCGGAATTAAAGTACTTTACGCCCGCTTATTTTTTAAGAAATTAAATTTGGCGGGAGTAAAGAACTTTTCACCTTCTGAATTTGCGAGAGAAAAGTATTTTTTTTCCGTCTAATAGTAGGAGAAAAGTACTTCGCGCTCGCTTATTTTTAGAGAAATTTAATTTGGCGGGAGTAAAGAACTTTTCGCCCTCTAAATTTACGGGAGAAAAGTACACAGCTCCTCCCCCTTCATTTAAGAGAAATTTGACTTGCGGGAGTAAAGTACTTTTCGCCCCCTTAATTTTAGAGAAATTAAATTTGGCGAAAGTAAAGAACTTTTTGCCCTCTGAATTTGCAAGAGAAAAATACGTTGCTCTGGCTTAATTTAAGAGAAATTTAATTTGCAAGAGAAAAGTACTTTTCGCCCGCTTATTTTTAGAGAAATTAAATGTGGTGGGAGTAAAGAACTTTTCGCCCTCTGAATTTGCGAGACAAAAGTAATTTTTCATAAATGACCACATGGTCATGATGACCACATAGTTAAACCACATGGTTTTACCTCATGGTTTTACCACATGGTTAAACCATGTGGTAAAACCATGTGGTTTAACCATGTGGTAAAACTATATGGTTTTTTTTAAACAGGGAATACTTTTAGACGGAATCGCTGATTGGGTGATTATTCAAATATGACAAATCAGCGACTCCGCCTAAAAGTATTAGCACACGGAGCATGGCACAAAGTACATAGTGTAGACACGGCCTAACAAAATTACACAACAGAATTACGTATTTATTTTCAACAGGGCGTGTATGCATGTGTACTTATTTACATAGATACATATAAACCGGAATAACAGCGCGTATGTTTAAAAATGTGTAAAACAGAAAATAATTATGGTAATATAAAAAAAATACAAACAGAAAAACAACTGCCACCATAAAATTAAGAAATAGCATAAAAGAGAGAGAAAATACTTAATGTAACGCACAATAAGATGAGGTTTTCTCCAACCATTTAAATCTTTTTATCATTTAAGTCATGAACGATGCATACTCTGTTAAAAAAATCTATGTGAATTTCCACGTGGATACCGATGAGGATATCCATGTATCTGACAAAGATTTCTATGTAGATATCCACGTGGATATCCACGTAGATATCCACGTTAATCATTTATGAAGAATCATATATAAATATCCACGTGGATTTTGTGAAAATCCACGTAACTCTTGAAAAAATTCAGGTAAATTTCGTAAAAATCCAGGTAGATTTCGTAAAATCTACGTAGAGTTTATGCATATTTTTGGAGATTTTGTGTAAATTTTTAGAAATATTTCTTATTACCCTAGTGGAAATCAGTTTTGCTAATAACAGCAAACAACTGCTAATAACTGTTATAAATAGTTTAGTTTGAGACAGAAGTAGCGGTTATTTGCAGTTAATAGTAATTATTTGCAATTAACAGCTATTAACATTTATAAGCACAACAATTTTGTACAATACAATTTTTAAAAATTAAGATCATAGTAACAGTTATTTGCAGTTATTTTTTTATTTTTGCAGTTATTTACCGTTATTTGCGGATTGTTGCAGTTATTTGCAATTATTTTCTGATTTTTGTAGTTATTTGCAGAAACTTGCAGTTATTTATAGTTAATAATAGTTATTCATAAAAATTTATTGTCTTGGAAATGTTTTCTTATATATAAAAAATTAAAAAATTTTTTAAAAAGCGTATAATTGTTAATAACTGTAAATAATTGCAAAAAATTGCAAATAGCCCTAAATAAACGCAAATAAATGCTAATAACTGTTAATGAAATAGCAAATAACTGCTTATGAATGCTAATAATTGCTAATAATTGCTAATAACTGTTAATAACTGATGATAACTGCTATTAACTGCAAATAACCGCTATTTCTGTCTCAAACTAAACTATTTATAACAGTTATTAGCAGCTTTTAGCAGTTATTTGCAGTTATTAGCAATTATTTTTAATTATTAACAGTTATTAGCAAAACCAATTTCCACTAGGGTATGTGAATAAGTCAATACATATCCGTATATATATATATATATATATATATATATATATATATATATTTATTTATTTATTTATTTATTTTACCAATTAAGATTTACATGTGTTTATGATTATAAATAACTCATACATCAAACCCCTACAGAGGTAGATAAAACTACCTGTTCGCAGGATTGGCGCTATTTAACTACGCCCCGTCAAAAACGTTTAGCTAAAAAAATTAGCTAAAAATATAGCTAAAAATGCAGCTAAAAATACAGCTATATTTAGCTGGAATATAGCTATATTTATCTGGATTTTTTAGGTAAAAATCCAGTTATTTTTTAGGTAAAAATCCAGTTAATATTTTGAGTCTCTTGTAACAGCGGAAAATATAACTGTATTTTCAGCTGTATTTTTAGCTGTATTTTCAACTGTATTTTTAGCTAATTTTTTGAGCTAATCGTTTTTGATGAGGCGAACAATAGCTGATAATATAGCTATATTTTCAGCTATATTTTTAGCTGTATTTTTAGCTTAAATTATTTTATAATTTCACGGAATAATAACTCGTTAGTTATTTTCCTGTAAAAGAAAGTTCCAAAAATGAGGTAAACCTCGTAGTGTCGGCTCTCCGAAGATCGAAGAGCTACATTTTGGCACAAAGTATCTTGCTCTTTTATACCTATGGCCTCAAAATTTCTTAATGGAATCGTAAAAATTAGAGATCCGCCACCTAGCGACGTGAAGTGAACTTACCTGCCTTTAATTATTGATTAATGCTCGTCGCAAGGTGGCGTTTCTCTAAATTTTACGATTCCATCGACAAATTTTAAGGACACAGGTATAAAAGAGCAAGATACTTTGTGCCAAAACGCACGAAGCTCTTCGATCTTCGGAGAGCTGACACTAAGAGGTTCACCTCATTTTTGAACTTTCTTTTACAGGAAAATAACTAACGAGTTATTATTCCGTGAAATTATAAAATAATTTAAGCTAAAAATACAGCTAAAATATAACTGAAAATTTAGCTATATTATCAGCTATTATTATCCTCGTCGAAAACGATTAGCTCAAAAATGAGCTAAAAATACAGTTAAAAATACAGCTAAAAATACAGCTGAAAATACAGTTATATTTTCCGCTGTTACAATTGTAACAGCGGAAAATATAACTGTATTTTCAGCTGTATTTTTAGCTGTATTTTTAACTGTATTTTTAGCTCATTTTTTGAGCTAATCGTTTTCGACGAGGATAACAATAGCTGATAATATAGCTAAATTTTCAGTTAAGAGACTCAAAATATTAACTGGATTTTTACCTAAAAAATAACTGGATTTTTACCTAAAAAATCCAGATTAATATAGCTATATTCCAGCTAAATATAGCTGTATTTTTAGCTGTATTTTTAGCTATATTTTTAGTTAATTTTTTTAGCTAAACGTTTTTGACGGGGCGTACTATAATTAAATTAAAACTAAAACTAAAATAAAATTAAACTAAGAGTTAACATCAAAATCAATAATAGTAAATAAAGTTCATATATATATAATAATTTTATTTTTAAAAACTCTAAAAGATATTCACACACTCATGCCATCAAATATACATCTTATACATTCACTGCTATCCTATTTTTTAGCTTCTTTTTTCTATTATTAACACTTAAGGTTTTCAGTTCATTAGGTAGACTATTAAAAACTAATATTGCTGTGTTTAAAGTGTTCTTGTTGCTCACTGTTTTACGTTTGCGCGGCATAATTATATGTTTATTTCTGGTTACACTATTTGAAGAAAGGAACCTGCGGCTCAAATCTCTACAATGAAACATCAATGATTCCAAAGCATATATTTGGTCAATATTAAGAAGATTATCTTGAGTTAAAAACTGGTTTTTATTTATGATTTTCAATAATCTATTTTGAAGTCTTTGTAGAAATACTTTATTATCGTTACATACACCTCCCCAGGATACAATTCTATAGCTGATAATGCTATGAAAAAATTCAAAATAAAATATTTTCAATGTTTCTGTTTGCATTACTAAAGACAATTTCTTAAAAATAAAAATAAAATATTTTGTTTTGCCTAAGATGTAGTTAATATGTATATCTCATATCATTCTATAATTAAGCATGATGCCCAAATACTTATAAGACTGAACTCTTTTTACTTTATCTGCATTAATATAAATATCAAAATCATCAGGCACTAATACAGTAGCTACCAAAAGTCATAACAACAGTCTTCTTAATATTCAAAGATAATTGATTTAATGCGAACCACTCACATACATAATAAAGATAAGTATTCATTTTATTCTCGACAAGTGTCCAGGACTTATCAGCAGCTATCACAGCAATGTCGTCGGCAAAAGAAATGATGACACCATCATCCAAACTTGTTAGTAAGTCATTGACATATAAAATAAATAGAAGTAGTCCCAATACTGAGGAACTCCCGTAGCCACTTCCTTATAGCTGCTAATCCAACCAGCAATTCTCACACATTGCATTCTATTCTTACGGTAGCTAGCCAATAGCTTATGTATATTACCCCTGAGACCGTAACTATATAACTTATCAAGCAATATTTGATGGTTAACCGTATCGAATGCCTTTGCCAAATCCAGAAAGGTAATCGCCACTGGCGTAGTCGTATCTAATTTTCCATAAATGAAATCAGTCATATAACTCAAAGCATCCTTTGTACCAACATTCTTTAAAAATCCATATTGTCTTTTGGATAATAATTTGTTTTTATTAATAAAATCCATAATTCTATGAAATACAAATTTTTCAAAAATCTTAGCTATGTTAGAGATTAGGGATATTGGCCTATAATTCAGTACACTGTGTTTGTCACCAGCTTTATAGCAAGGTACAACCTCAGCCTTATTCAATGCCTCAGACCATATAGATTGTTCCATACTTGTATTTATTATGTGCACCATCGGTTCAATAATCTAATCCTCCATAAACAACATTATTTTTGTGTTAATATTATCCACACCACCTTTTTTCATTTTCATATTGTGTAAAATGTTATATATCTCAATATGGTTAGTTGGTACTAAAAACATAGAATTTACATTAGATTTAGGAAGTTGAATATCCGCACCAATAGGCCTTTGAATCTTATTTCTAAGATTCGGACCCATGTTACAAAAAATATTATTCATAGCTTCACATATCTTATCTTTTTCATAAAGTTTCATCCCATTTTTATCATAAACACATTCAATATCATCAGATCTTCGTTGCTTTTTACCCAATTTATCACTTATGACATTCCAAAGTTTTTTAGGGTTACAGTTGTTCTTTTTAATTGAATTCGTTTTATGTAGAATTTTAGCATTTTCAATCTTTCTATTATGTTCTTTAATATGTAATACATATTTGGTTTCAATTTCCAGATTATTTGGATGAAATTTCATTAATTTATGTAATTGTTCTTTTACTTTACATGATTCCAATATCTCATCAGTAATCCACTCATTGCGAAGTTCTAAATTTGTGTGTCTTTTCTTCACTATTTTTGCCTTGGCAACACAATTCTGGATGAATCCAATTAGCATTACAGTGGCAGTATTCGGATCCTGAACAGACAATACTCGATTCCAATTCACACTTGCAGCAATTCTCTTTAATTTGTTATAATTTATTTCATCATAACTTACATCTTTATTGCGTATTCTAATTTTACTCATCGATGAAAATAGTGGATAATGGTCATTAAAAATATTAGAATATTTAAATGTTTTTATGTCATTAGAGATCACCTTAAAGATAATATTATCTATACAAGTAACCTTATCTACACCACTAAAAGTTGATGGCCTTGTGACAACCTTGGGGATCAGGAGGTTGCACTAAATTTATAAAAATATATAAGCTATAATTAATTAAGTAACAAAAAAAAGAGAAACTTTATTTAAGAAGTTTGTACAGTAATAGTACGCTCGCTCAAAATGGACGCCAGCCGCGTATAGCGTACGCGACGCCGCTTGCACTAATTAAATAACTATCGGCACGACGAAAAGCAAATACTAACAAAAACGTAAGCTAAAAGGGACACGAGCAATAAACACACAAAAAATAACGCATTAGAAAAGCACGAAGGGAATATATGCAATAAAACGCGCCCGCGATCGCCCGGCACACACGTCACACAAACAAAGCAACAAACTATATTATTTTAATTAGCAATCGTGATATTATTTTAATTCACAATAAAAGAAATAGAATAGTAAATCTATCTATTTTCGCTCACACTGACTACGATAATTGTAACCACAACCAGAAAAGTATTACGCAATATCGCAAGTCGAAACGCTCTTTATCGGACGCCGGCGACAGAAGGAATAATAATGGTATTCCTTCTTGCTTCTGCTCGGCTTCGTTTCTCTTGCTGTACGCTGCGCGCGCCGCAAGAGAGAGACAAACGATCCTTAAGAGGCGGTCGGAACCAAATCGGTGACTTAGTTCGGTGCTTGTAATAAATGCTTATAATAATTTATTCATTTATTAATATGGTAAAAATATAGTCATTTCCTCTAGTCATGTATATAAAGAATAATTTAAAATAGTTAAAGCCACAAAAATATACAAAATATTGTTATAAAGCGAAAAATGCCACCTAACAATCGACACGACAGTTTTTTGCATGCGGTATATGTCAAGTCAGTTTGATATTTGTAATAAATGCTTATAATAATTTATTTACTTATTCATATGGTAAAAATATAGTCATTTCCTCTAGTCATATATATAAAGAATAATTTGAAATAGTTTAAGCCATAAAAATATACAAAATATTATCGTAAAGCGAAAAATGCTGACTTGATATATACCGCAGGTCACCGATTTGGTTCCGACCGCCTCTTAACGGACCCAAGCTCAGCTACTCGAGTCAAGCTGCTCGCTAGCTATATCAGTGCACATTATACGTGCTTTATAAATTCGCACGTGTGTGCCAACGATTTTGGGTTATAGTTTTAACTATTTGACTCGCATGGTCTGCTTTCCGTCTTGCCCGTAGTTACATGCTCCCTTCTGTCGGCTATATGCGCCACAAATATACATAAAAGTAATATGGCCAATCTGCCATGTTACAGCCTAGTAACAGTCTGAAAACCTGGTACAAATTCAAACTTCAATAGGTTACTTAGATGCTCTTAACTAAAACATTCTATGTTTAAAATACCAATGTTGAAATCTCCTATTATCATATGATTTTTTTTTTCATAATTAAAAACTTTTATAAATTCAGACTTATGTAGATCATGAGACCTATACGCTGAAGAAATTTCAATCTTACCTCCACCATCAACACTTATAACAGAATGCAATATGCTAAATCTACCAATTTTAATTGTTTCAGTAGTTTCAATAATATCCTCCTTAATATACATTACAACTCCATCACATATGTTAATTTGACTATCATTATAAAAAATCTTATATTCAGGTATTGCATAATAATTATAATAATCCAAAGTTCTTGTTTTAGTATATAATATAATACTTGGCTTGGCCTCAGGTCTCTTAACAAATACTAATAAATTTTCAAAGTTAGCATTTAAGCTTCTTATGTTAACATACATAGTTAAATCTTTTTTTATTTTTAATGTACCCTTTCAGAGACTCTATGCTATAGAATATTTTGTCATTCTTAATAAACTCACTTTTCATATTTTCTGATAAAAACAATACTTATGTCGACTGAATAATAAATAAGATGACAAATATTTCCATCGGTCTTACAGTCAATTTAAAATCTATATAATAAAATAATAAAATAAATATGGACAGTCGGACTGCCCTTGTTTATAATCACCCCCGTAGAATTCTACGGGGGTTCTATTTTATTATTTTATTATATAGATTTTAAGGAGGTTCTTGCATGAAAATTCTGAGACTACACAATAACGTTTCTTATTATTTAAAATGTCCTGAATCCAATCGTATGCTTAATTTATGGGCTTGCCATGCAAAATTTAATAAAATCAGAACTTAAAGTTTGAACTTTTTTGTACAGGCTCTTATGGGATTATGAATAAAATATATCAAAATTGCGTATTTGCAAAGCAGGGAGTGATTTTCTGAAAAACAGACAGATGAACAAATGTCTAAAAGAAAATTTCCTCTTTCAAATGATATCTAGTAAATTATTCATTGCCGTGGTAAATATTAAGATATTACTTGTTAAAGTTAATAAACGTCTTTGCGACCGGATCAAGAGAAGCCATGTTACTCAACAGTGACAAGAAAAGTGCGCGAATTTCGAAAGTTTTAAATTCTCTTAACAAAATACAATTAATAATATTATATATAAATATATATTATTTTATTTGAAATTATTTTATGATAATCTATTCTATTTCCGCTATTTTTACATCATTTCTTTAAATTTTATTATATTATTATCAAAATATTAAAATAAAATTATACAAACTTAACCTAAAAGCAGAAACCGGTTACAGACGCCGTGTATATATATATATATATATATATATATATATATATATATATATATATATATATATATATATATATATATATATATATATATATATATATATATATGTATACATTGTACTACGCGATCGAATTCATGACAATTTATTTACATTCTAAGTGCGTAACGTGCAAAAAATGCAATGTTCATAGTATATTTGAACGTAAAAAATAATTATTTAATTTTCAAAAATCAATAAATATATAAATATCTATATTCACTTTTTTATCGATTTTGACCTTAGATGTACTCGCAAGAACCCATATGGAAATAATTTATGTGAAAAACTGTAAATAATAGTAAATAATTGTAAATAACTGTTAAAAAATGTAGGAATTGAGACATAAATAATAGTTATTTACAGTTATTTACTATTATTTATTATTAATTACTATTATTTATTATTAATTACTATTATTTACAGTTATTTACAGTTATTAACTGTTATTTACAGTTATTTACAATTATTTACAATTATTTACAGTTTTTTATAATTATTTACAATTATTCATAATTATTTACAGTTATTCATAATTATTTACAGTTATTTACATTTTCAAAAATTTTTGAATTAGTGGATAATTTAATGTTATTAATAATTATTTACAATTATTTATAATTATTTACAGTTATTTACAGTTTTTTACAGTTATTTACAGTTATTTATAATTATTTACAACTATTTACAATTTTCCATAGTTTTTTACAATTATTTACAGTTATTCACATTTTTAAAAATTTTCGCCTATATATAAAATTATTGAATAAATTCGTGATAATTTTCGAAAATGTAAATAACTGCAAATAATTGTAAAAAACTATAAATAATCGTAAATAACTGTAAATAATTGTGAAAAAAGTGAATAAATGTAAATAACTGTAAATAAATATAAATAACTGCGAATAAGTGTAAATAACAGTTAAGAAGTGTAAATAAGTGTAAATAACAGTAAATAATTGTAAATAATTGTAAATAACTGTTATTTATGTCTCAATTCCCACATTTTTTAACACTTTTCTACAGTTACTTACAGTTATTTACAGTTATTTACATTTATTTACATTTATTTACAGTTATTTACAGTTATTTACATTTATTTACATTTATTTACAGTTATTAACAGTTATTTACAATTATATCCAAAAATTTTTTCCATATGGGAACCTCCTTAAATTGACTGTAAGACCGATGGAAATATTTTTCATCTTATTTTCTGATATTTTAATATTTTATTCCATAAATTCAATCCAGTCAGATGTCAAATATACAAATCCAAGCACCAGCAAAATATACATTTTACAATATTTATCTTTGCGTATTAGATTAAACGGATAGTCAGCTGTATTGATTATTTGTTGTTGAATAAATCGGTAAGTATCACAGGCCTTGAAGTCAGTCACTGCGTGATTAGTACTCCTTTTTTGGTTATATTTAGTATTGAAGTCACAACAGTTTTTACAAGCTTGTTTGTTTTTATTTGGGCAATCCTTAATTGTATATTTACCACTACATCCTGTACAGAAATCCTCATCATTCCTACACTTCTTTTCATTATGTCCATATTTACAACACTTTTTATAAATTGTAATATTAAAGTCATCATATACTCTACAACGATGCCAACCAAAGTATAATTTCTTTTTACTCACTATTTTTTTATACGCAACATTGTCAACTTCAAGAATAATATTCCACACATTTGTGTTATCATTTTTGTATTTATGCAACATTACAATGTTTTGATCCTCTAATAAATTATTTCTTGTTTTTATATCTTCAATTACATCTGTACTACTCATTTCACTGATATCACATTCAATGCCAACTAGGCGAAGTCTAGGATTCTTAAGACTGTATTTCAACTTTTATTTCAATCCCTACTGAAAAATATATATGAGATCTCATATGAGATCTCATTTATATTTTACATTTTCAACCCCACTAAAAAATATATATGAGATCTCATATGAGATCTCACATGCGATCTCAAATGAGATCCCACATGAGATCTCATATGCAATCTCATATCAGATCTCATATGAGATCCCGTATGAGATCTCATATATATTTTCTATTTTCAACCCTACTGAGAAATATAAATGAGATCTCATATGAGATCTCACATGCGATCTCATATGAGTTCTCGCATGAGATCTCATATTACAATCTCATATGAGATCTCATATATACTTTATATTTTCAACCCCGACTGAAAAATCTATATGAGATCTAATATGAGATCTCATATGCGATCTCATATGAGATCTCATATAGATATTTCAGTAGGGGTTGAAAATATAAAGTATATAAAGAGAACTCATACGAGATCTCATATGAGATCTCATATGAGATTGTAATGTGTGATCTCATGCGAGAACTCATATGAGATCGCATGTGAGATCTCATATAAGATCTCATATATATTTCTTTGTAGGGTTGAAAATAGAAAATATATATGAGATCTCATACGGGATCTCATATGAGATCTGATATGAGATCGCATATGAGATCGCATGTGAGATCTCATATGAGATCTCATATATATTTTTTAGTAGGGTTGAAAATGTAAAATATAAATGAGATCTCATATGAGATCTCATATGAGTTCTCGTGCCAAAATCTCATATGAGATCGCATGTGAGATCTCATATGAGATCTCATATGAGATCTCATATATATTTTTCAGTAGGGATGTCATCTAAATTATCAAGCAATATAGTCACTTCATTATTTTCATTAGCGGTTTTACATTTCATAATAATATTCTTATTAGTTTTGTAAATTTTTTCAATATGTATATTCTTGTTTTGTGTAATTTTATTCTTTATTTTGTTGAATACAAAATCCTTCTTATTTTAATCCTTATAACCATAATATTAGGTATATTAATCTTGGTTGCAGGTGTCTTCAAAATAATTTTTCAGGTGCAATAACATTTTCAATGTTTCCCATATGGAAAAAATTTTTGGATATAATTGTAAATAACTGTTAATAAATGTAAATAAATGTAAATAACTGTAAATAACTGTAGAAAAGTGTTAAAAAATGTGGGAATTGAGACATAAATAACAGTTATTTACAATTATTTACAATTATTTACTGTTATTTACACTTATTTACAGTTATTAACTGTTATTTACACTTATTAACTGTTATTTACACTTATTTGCAGTTATTTATATTTATTTACAGTTATTCACATTTATTCACTTTTTTCACAATTATTTACAGTTATTTACGATTATTTATATTTTTTTACAATTATTTGCAGTTATTTACATTTTCGAAAATTATCACAAAGTTATTCAATAATTTTATATATAGGCGAAAATTTTTAAAAATGTGAATAACTAAATAATTGTAAAAAACTATGGAAAATTGTAAATAGTTGTAAATAATTATAAATAACTGTAAATAACTGTAAAAAACTGTAAATAACTGTAAATAACTATAAATTATTGTAAATAATTATTAATAACATTAAATTATCCACTAATTCAAAAAATTTTGAAAATGTAAATAACTGTAAATAATTATGAATAACTGTAAATAATTATGAATAATTGTAAATAATTATAAAAAACTGTAAATAATTGTAAATAATTCTAAATAACTGTAAAAAACAGTTAATAACAGTTAATAACTGTAAATAACTGTAAATAATAGTAATTAATAATAAATAATAGTAAATAACTGTAAATAACTATTATTTATGTCTCAATTCCTACATTTTTTAACAGTTATTTACAATTATTTACTATTATTTACAGTTTTTCACATAAATTATTTCCATATGGGTTCTTCGTGTTTCTGTGTGCTTACTACTGTTGTTTATATATAAATTGTGTATACATCAAATTTACAATATATGCAGTTGTGAATAGATGCCGAAATATGAAAATTATTTGGAATATCTTATTGTACCTGAAAAATTATTTTCTTATTTGCTCCATTTTCGCACGCTTGTATCTCTGCACATGAAATAGATATTAAAAAATGATTAAAGACAATCCTTTAGGAAATTTTCTCTACTTTGCAATCGATTTTAAATTTAGTTTCATAAATTCTTTAAAAAGTAACAGTTGATTGATTAAAATTCAAAAATTCATAAAAATTGAAAAATTTTCAATCATTAAAAAATTTAGTTAAAAAAGAGTTTAGAATATTCTACAGCTTATAAAATGATAGTATTTTGTCTGATCTTTAAAACACCATTTGAATTTATTAAATTCATCAAAGCGTTTCTGAGATATCACGATTTGAATTTAAGTCTTTAAAAAAAAATATTTCCGAACTTTTAATTAGCATTTCTCTCAAAGTCGCATATACATTCTATTTTAGAAATACATTTTTATTAATATGATCTTCGCATTTACTTAGAAATCACATTCACATTATAATGATATAATTAACTGCGCGCGTATGCACAAAGCTGCTGGCATTTTACTTATATAGTGAGGAAGGCATACTAAAACCGCTTGGGGACGAAACGCGTATTCAACCTGCGTCCTCCTATCGGCTTCTGAAAATTTGCATAAAATCCACGTGGATTTTTATGAAATCGATGTGGAATTTTACAAAATCTACGTAGATTTTTACATACCCTGTCAAAAAAGTCCAGGTGGATTTTCAGGTGGATATTCCAAGTGGATTTTCAGTCTGATTTACTCGGATTTTCAGTCTGATTTACTTGGATTTTCATAGTGAAAATCCACTCTAATTTTCAGTCTGAAAATCCACCTTGATTATGGATATTTTTAAGCAATCAAAAGAATATTTTTATAAAATTAAATTTATTTGCGTTTTTCATTGCAACCACAAAATTATCTCTGTTCATTGAATAGAATAGAACGTGAGAAAGCAGGCCGAATGATCGTCGTTTTAAACAAAATTAAACTGTTAGTTTATAAGCTCTAAACTCTTTTATTTTTTTCGTGCGCGTTCGCTTGCCATAAGAAAGTCAATAGGTAGAAAGCGGAGCATCCCCCTAACGGTTAATAACCAGTACTATTATATACACGTGTATATTCATATTCAATAACTAACCACTAGGGGGCTACCACGCTTTTTGTGTATTGACTTTCTTATGGCAAGCGAACGCGCACGAAAAGAATAAAAGAGTTTAGAGCTTATAAACTAATAGTTTCATTTTGTCTAAGACGACGATCATTCGGCCTGCTTTTCTCAAGTTCTATTCTATTCAATGAACAGAGATATTTTTGTGATTGCAATGAAAACATAAATAAATTTAATTGTATAAAAATATTCTTTTGATTGCTTAAAAATATCCATAATCAGGGTGGATTGCTACTGTGAAAATCTAGGTAGATTTTCAGACTGAAAATCAGAGTGGATTTTCACTACGAAAATCAGAGTGGATTTTCACTATGAAAACCAAAGTGGATTTTCACTATGAAAATCAGAGTGGATTTTCACTATGAAAATCAAAGTGGATTTTCACTATGAAAATCCAAGTAAATCAGACTAAAAATCTGAGTAAATCAGACTGAAAATCCACTTGGAATATCCACCTGGAAATCCACCTGGACTTTTTGACAGGGTAACCAACGTAAATTTTTAGAAAATTCACCTAATCTTTTATATCTTTGTGGATTTTAACAAAATCCAGGTAGATTTCGTAAAAATTAACAAAGACTTTGTAAAAGTCCATAAAGATATTATAAAAACCCAGGTGGATTTTCTAAAATTCCACGTTGGTTCCGTAAAAATCTACGTAGATTTCATAAAATTCCACGTCAGTTTTATAAAAATCCACGTAGATTTTATGCGAATTCTTAGTTAAGCCGATAGGAGGACGCGCGTCAAATGCGCGTTTTGTCCCCAAGCGGTCGAAATACTCACTACATAAGTCAAATTCCAGCAGCTTTGTTCATACACGCGGAGATATTTATATCAATGTAAATGTGACTTTATAAGTGTGATGATTATACCCATACAGTATGAATTAATTCTGAAAGGATTTTGAAAGGATACATGTAAGGATAGTAATCTTTCAAAAATGTTTCATTGTAAGGATTCTGAAATAATTCTATGTCCGAGGTATTATTCTTTTAAAAATAATACAATAAAATCTTTTATAAAGAATTCACACAATATTACAAAATCCTTTCAATGAAAGAATTCTGTAAGGATTCATGAATTATTTTAGTAATGATTCATAAATCTTTTCATATATCTTCCGTTGAAAGAATTCTGTAAGAATGATATGAATTATTTCAAAAATATTTCATTGTATTATTTCTAAAAGGAATATACCTTGAACATAGAATTATTACAGAATCTTTTTAATGGAAGAATTTTGAAAGGATTCATAAATTCTTTTGATAATAATTTATAAATCTTTTCATACATCTTCTGTTGAAAGGATTCTGTAGAAACTTTATTTTTTCATGTATCATTTAAGAAGCAATTTAGAATTAATACATGTACATATATATATATATATATATATATATATATATATATAATGATATAATAATTTATACAAATAATGGTTACACAGTTATTAAAAACGCAGTTATTATAACAGAGACACCGCACGCATAACAATTTAGTTGCTCTTTTAGATTCTTATTTTCCTTATATATGAAACGGGAAGCACTCTTACCGCTTGCGAGAGTAAGAGAGTAAGCGCTAAGAGAAAAGTAAAGAACGTAAAATTCAACAACCGCCATCAAGCGGATAAATTATAAACTAATCCTGAAAATATTTTTTTTGCCATTCTAACCCTAAAATCGCAAATTCGTTGCTCTTTTTTGGCTCTCATAGCGAAAAATACTGTACGCAACTGGTATGGAAAGACTTTTTTACGAAACTCGTTACGACCCTCACCTTCGGTTCGGGCCATAAACTTCTCGTTTCGCAAATAAAGCCTTTCCATACCCGTTACGTAATGTACTATTTTAATACGGCGTTCGGAAAATTCGTTTTTCGGTGCCTGATTTCCATACCGAAAATGCCTGTTTACCGCACGAAAAATTAAGCGTGCAGAAAATTTAAAAAGCGTGTAGAAAATTCATTTCTTGATTAATAAAAGAATTTTTCGCGCGCTTAATTTTTCGTGCAGTAAACAGGCATTCTTGATATAGAATTGAGACATCGGAAATCGAAAACGCTTTTTGATGCGAACGTAAACCATCACTGACTGCCCGTATGAAAATATCATTTCAAATATATTGAGTTGAACAATTGCTTCTTATATTCACACTCTTCTATACATTTTCTTTGTTTAAATAATTTCCTTACAATGCTTACGCGCAAACATTAGATTCTTGTTTTTATAAAATTAAACATATAACAAATTTATTCTATTTGTTATAATATTATTTTTCTTTTTTAAAATTTTAATTTATTATTTTATTTTTTTTAAATTATTATTTACCTTAACTGTAATAAAATTTAAAAACTTTCTTTACTTTTGTTATAAAGTTCTTTCTTTGATAAGAAAATTATTTTATTATTTTATTTTTCTTTGTTTATAAAATACCATTTATTGGTTGTAACATTATTTTTTTATTCAGGAGTCAAATAAAATGAAACAATGCGTAAAATACTTTCAACTTATATTTATTCCAACTTAATATTTTATTTTGTAACATTATAAGTATTTTGCATTAAACATGAAAATATCTTACTAAAGTCATACATAATTTACAAAATTAAATAATGTATTTTATTCTAAATTCTCATTGTAATTAATCGTTTTTCTTTATATTAATGGTCACATTACAATTTTTAAAATTTAATGTAATCCTATATGAAAATAATTTTTGTGAGAAATTGTGAATAACTGTTAATAATTGTAATAAACTACCGCAATTGAATTTTTAATTTAAATATTTTAATAAGAATTAATAACAGTAAAAAACAGTTAATAACAATTAATATTAGTTAATAATAGTTATGAACGCTAAATAACAATTATTAACTGAAAGTCATGATTATTAATAATTATTTATGGTTATTCACATTTATACACATTTATTAACAGTTCCCACACAGCATGAAAGAATTTTGAAATGATTTCATGAAATATTACAAGTAATAATACGTTGAAAGCATTTAAAAAGAACTTAAAAAGATAAGTATATTCTTTTAAAAAGAATTTATGAAATAATACACAGGAAGATAACAAAGTCTTTACAAAAATAATACCAAAAAGGAAACGAAAGTTTAGACATGAAATATTACACGAATCCTTACTGAAAGGACTTTGAGAGGACTTCTTGAAAGGAAACAAGAAAGAACACAGAAATCTTCCAACGATTCAAGTCATAAAATAATTTAGAAAGATTTTCGGAATGATCTAAGGTATTCTTTCACCGAATCATTTCAAGATTCATTCAAAAAGCTTTCATGAAATAATTCATGCAATATTTTGGTAAAGTCTCAAGAAATCATACATGAAATAATTTGGAAATCTTTTTGAAATATTTCATGAAATAACTTATGATGAGAATAAAAGTTATTACATGAATCCTTTCTAAAAGGACTTTGAAAAGACTTCTTAAGAGGAGGTCACGTATCTCTGTCCTTTTCTAATCAAAGAAATGATTTTTTTACAAAAAACTAATAACTTTATCAAAAAATGAAGAGAAAGCCGCATCTTGTATCAGAAAAAGCAATATTTTCTTTGATAAGAAAAAATTAATTTTATTGCTTCGTTCTCAAGAAAACCTTGAAAAACCAAATTGTCTACCCTAACCTCTATGATTTAAGTTTTTCAAGGTTTTCTTGAAAACGAAGCAATAAAATTAATTCTTTCTTATCAAAGAAAATATTGCTTTTTTTATTACGAGATGCGGCTTTCTCTTCATTTTTTGCTAAAGTTATTACTTTCTGTAAAAAACTCAATTCTTTGATTAGAAAAGGACAGAGATACGCGACCTCCTCTTAAAAGGAAACAAGAAAGAACTCAGAACTCTTTCGAAGGTTCCAGTCGTAAAATAATTCAGAAAGATTTTCAAAATAATCTAAGTTATTCTTTCACCGAATAATTTCAATATTCTTTCAAGAAGCTTTAACGTAATAATTTCATGTAAGATTTTCGTAAAATCTCACGAATCCTTACATGAAATAATTTAGAAATCTTTTTGAAATAATTCATGAAAGAACTTATCATGACGAAAAAGTTATTACATGAATCCTTACTGAAAGTACTTTGAAAAGACTTCTTGAAAGGAAACAAGAAACAACTCAGAAATCTTATGAAGATTCTAATCATAAAATAATTTAGAAAGATTTTCGGAATGATCTAAGGTATTCTTTCACCGAATCATTTCGAGATTGAATCAAAAAGCTTTCATGAAATAATTCATGCAATATTTTGGTAAAGTCTTAAGAAATCATACATGAAATAATTTTGAAATCTTTTTGAAATATTTCATAAAATAACTTATGATGAGAATAAAAGTTATTACATAAATCCTTACTGAAAGGACTTTGACAGGACTTCTTGAAAGGAAACAAGAAAGAACTCAGAAATCTTATGAAGATTCTAATCATAAAATAATTTAGAAAGATTTTCGGAATGATCTAAGGTATTCTTTCACCGAATCATTTCAAGATTCATTCAAAAAGCTTTCATGAAATAATTCATGCAATATTTTGGTAAAGTCTCAAGAAATCATACATGAAATAATTTGGAAATCTTTTTGAAATATTTCATGAAATAACTTATGACGAGAATAAAAGTTATTACATGAATTCTTACTGAAAGGACTTTGAAAAGACTTCTTAAAAGGAAACAAGAAAGAACTTAGAACTCTTTCGAAGGTTTCAGTCGTAAAATAATTCAGAAAGATTTTCGAAATAATCTAAGTTATTCTTTCACCGAATAATTTCAATATTCTTTCAAGAAGCTTTAACGTAATAATTTCATGTAAGATTTTCGTAAAATCTCACGAATCCTTACATGAAATAATTTAGAAATCTTTTTGAAATAATTCATGAAAGAACTTATGATGACGAAAAAGTTATTACATGAATCCTTACTGAAGGTCTTTGAAAAGACTTCTTGAAAGAAAACAAGGAAGAACTCAGAAATCTTTCGAAGGATCCAGTCGTAAAATAATTTAGAAAGATTTTCGGAATGATCTAAGGTATTTTTTCACCGAATCATTTCAAGATTCATTCAAAAAGATTTCATGAAATAATTTATGCAATATTTTGGTAAAGTCTTAAGAAATTATACATGAAATAATTTTGAAATCTTTTTGAAATATTTCATGAAATAACTTATAATGAAAATAAAAATTATTACATGAATCCTTACTAAAAGGACTTTGAAAAGACTACTTGAAAGGAAACAAGAAACAACTCAAAAATCTTCTAACGATTAAAATCAGAAAATAATTTAGAAAGATTTTTGGGATGATCTAAGGTATTCTTTCACCAAATCATTTCAAGATTCTTTTAAAAAGCATTCATGTAATAATTCATGCAATTTTTTGGAAAAGTCGCACGAAATCTTCCATGAAAAAATTTTGGAATCTTTTTGAAATATTTCATGATATAACTTATGACGAGAATAAAAGTTATTACATGAATTCTTACTGAAAGGACTTTGAAAAGACTTCTTGAAAGGAAACAAGAAAGAACTTAGAACTCTTTCGAAGGTTCCAGTCGTAAAATAATTCAGAAAGATTTTGGGAATGATCTAAGGTATTCTTTCACCGAATCATTTCGAGATTCTTTCAAAAAGTATTCATGTAATAATTTATGCAATATTTTGGTAAAGTCTTAAGAAATCATATATGAAATAATTTTGAAATCTTTTTGAAATAATTCATGAAAGAACTTATCATGACGAGAATAAAAGTTATTACATGAATCCTTACTGAATGGACTTTGAAAGGACTTTTTGAAAGAAAACGTGAAAAATAACAGAATCATTTAGAAATATTTTCGGGATTAGTTTATAATTTATCCGCTTGATGGCGGTATCTCTTACTCTCGCAAGCGGTAAGAGTGCTTCCCGTTTCATATATATAAGGAAAATAAGAATCTAAAATGGAAACTATAAATTGTTATGCGTGCGATGTCTGTGTTATGATAACTTCGATTTTAACCGCTGTGAAACTATTCGTAATCCTATAAATAATTATATCATCATATCCGTTATATATATATATATATATATATATATATATATATGTGTGTGTGCGTGTGTGTGTCTCTCAACTAAAGATATATGAAAAGATTAATGCATTATTATTAAAAGAATTCATGGATCCTTACAGAATTCTTCCATTGAAAGGATTCTGTAATGATTCTATGTCCAGGGTATATTCCTTTTAGAAATAATACAATGAAATATTTTAAAAATATTTTATATCATTCTTACAGAATCCTTTCAATGGAAGATGTATGAAAAGATTTACGAATTATTACCAAAATAATTCATGGATCCTTACAGAATTCTTTCATTGAAAGGATTCTGTAATGATTCTATGTCCGGGGTATATTCCTTTTGGAAATATTACAATGAAATATTTTAAAAATATTTCATATCATTCTCACTGAATCCTTTCAATGGAAGATGTATGAAAAGATTTACGAATTATTACCAAAAGAATTCATGGATCCTTACAGAATTCTTTCATTGAAAGGATTCTGTAATAATTCTATGTCCGGGGTATATTTCTTTTAGAAATAATACAATGAAATATTTTTAAAATATTTCTTATCATTCTTACAGAATCCTTTCAATGGAAGATGTATGAAAAGATTTACGAATTATTACCAAAAGAATTCATGGATCCTTACAGAATTCTTTCATTGACAGGATTTTGAAATGTCTTGTGAATTCTTTATGAAATATTTTTTTGTATTATTTTTAAAAGAATAATACCTCGGACATAGAATTATTTCAGAATCCTTTCAGTGAAATATTTCTGAAAGATTGTAGTCCTTTCATGAATCCTTTCAGAATCCTTTCAAAGTCCTTTCATGCTGTATGGGTTACTCACATTTCCCAAAATTTTAAAATTGGTGAATAATTTATTATTATTTATCTTGCTTTTATAACTTTAAAAAAATATCTAAGAATTTGCAATTTTTTAAATAATTTTTATTTAAAATAATTTTAATTATTCAAAAGTTGTCTTCAGGTAAATCTTCAATGATCTTTTAATGAATCTAATCATCTGTGAAGTCCTGGCTTTATACTAGGATAGAGTTAATAATTAAATGTTGTGTGTTATGAGGGCTACGTGTATATGTTTTATTATAATATTAGATAAAGAATAAAGTTAGTTATTGATTTATAAACGTTTTATCAAATGTTAGTCTAGTAGTAAAAAGACTCTAAATTTAACGCTGTAATGTAGGTCCAGAAATAAGGGGCACATTTCTGACGATGACAGCGACGACAGCGGCGATATACTTTCAATAGTATAGAGAGAATATAATATAAATAGATCTGAAATGCAGCTAAAATTCAACTGAAATCAAACCAAAATTTACCCAAGATTGCTTAAAATTAATATAAATTTTAGCTAACTTTTAGGTAAATTTTAGGTAATTTCCATCTAAATTTTGCATAATTTTAGCTAATTTTTTATTTAATATAGCTAACTTTTAGCTAACTTTTAGCTGATTTTTAGCTAACTAAGGACAAAGTGAATTCTTATACACAGCGACACCGGCGGCGGCGAAATCTTTTTATAATATAGAGGTATATATATACAGATATGTATTGATGAACTCACATAAAATGTTTCTGAAAATTTACACGAAATCTTCAAGAATTTGCATAAAACCTACGTGAATTTTACGAAATCTACCTGGATTTTCATAATATCTTCGGGGATTTTTATAGAATCTCTGTAGATTTTTACGAAATCTACCTGGATTTTTTCAAAATCTACGTGGGTGTCTACGTTTACGTGTATGTCTACGTGGATATCCACGTGACTATACCCCAGCGAAAAAAATAAATGAAACACTTGAAATCATTCGAAAAGTTTTAGAAGTAATCAGAAAGAAAATGAGGGAAACTGAAAGAAACAGTAAGAATTGAAATCGGTTGGAGAGACTTTGGTAAAATTGGGACGAGACATTCAAAGTATTCAAGTTTGTTTCCGCTTTTTTTGGTATATTTCATTTATTTTCATTTCTTTTCATTTTTTTACAAAATATCTTAGATTCTTTCCATAATTAAACAGTTATTTTCTATAAATATTCAGAATATTTCGGAGTCTCTCGGAAATTTTCGGATGGCTTCAAAATTTTTCAAAATTTCTCAGAAGTTTTCAATTTTTCTTAGAACTTTTAGAATTTTTTTATATTTTTCCAGAATCTTTTAGAATATTAATTGAAATATTCAGAATATTTTAGAGTATTTTAATTGATTTCTAATTTTTTCCAATTTTTTCAAATTTTTCCAAAAGTTTTCCCTATTTTTTTGAAGTTTTTGGATTTATTCCAATTATTTAAGTATTTCAATTAGATTATTAAAAAATTTGTAAAGAAATTGTTAGAAATTTTCAGAAACTCTCGAAAATCCTCGGAAATTTTCAGAAATTTTCGGAAAAATTCGAAAACATTCCGAATCTTACCAAAACTTTTTAAATTTTACGAATAATATTAGAAAATAACATTTATTGATAATAATAATTTGAAATATATACTTAACCTGTTAAATAATTTAATATTTCAGTATTTAAAATTCGACTTAATCAAAAATTTCAAGCTAAAAACTCGATTTTGAGCCCACTTAAAAAAGGAATCGAGCTTGAAATTGTAGACTGGGAAATCGTTAATACTCAACTATTTCAACAGATATTTTTTTGTTAAACAAACATATCACAAAACTATGATCTAGAAAATTATTTTTATTATAAATTAATTTTACAAATAAAGTTTTGTTTATACATACATAAAAAATGAAATTTTTGTTTTTTAACGTCCGCAATAGCATATCTGAAAACTTTAACCTCCTCTTTTAAATAAAGTTAGAATTTGCTGTGTAATAAAACTTTGTAATAAAACCGAAACATATAGAGACAAACTGAAAAAATCGGAATTTGTATAAAATCTAATTTCTTCCATATTTACTTTTAACATTGAATAAAATGAAAAATACCGAAAACTTGTAATAATTTTAAAACAAATTCAAAATGTTCCAATTACCCTAGTGGAAATCGAATCTGTGAATAACTGGGAATAACTGGAAATAACTGGAAATAACTGGGAATAACTGTGAATAACTGGGAATAACTGTTATAAACTGTTCAGTTTGAGACAGGAATAACAGCTATTCCCAGTTATTTCCAGTTATTCCCAGTTATTCTCAGTTATTCCCAGTTATTCACAGTTTATAACTTAAAAATAATTTGAAAAAACAGAGGTACGAATAACAGTTATTCCCAAATATATTTATAATAGAAAAAAAAATAAAAAAAATATATATTTTTTTCATTTTTTCAAATTTATATTTTTCAAATTATTATTAAACTAAACTGTAAATAACTGGGAATAACTGTGAATAACTGGGAATAACTGGGAATAACTGGGAATAACTGTTATTCCTGTCTCAAACTGAACAGTTTATAACAGTTATTCCCAGTTATTCACAGTTATTCCCAGTTATTCACAGATTCGATTTCCACTAGGGTATTTTATAATTTTACAAAAATTTTCCGTATGTTTCATTTTGTTTTAGTTTTCACAATTCATTACTTATTTCCAAATTTAAAATGAAATAATCGGATTAATTACAAGAGTTTTGGAAATATTCAGAAACAAACTGAATTAGTTTAAGGAAAAATGAAATAAAATGAAACAAACTGAAATTAAATGAAAGAAAACGAGAGAAATGAAAACGAATAGAAAGAAACTGAAACCAAAAGAATGAAACTGAAACAGTTTAAAAAAATTAAAATAAATTTAAAAAAAACTAAAATGAACCAAAATGATTATGACAGCTGATTTTTCTATATCCACTTAGAAAATGATATAAAATGAGACATTCAGAAAACTTCCGAAAATTTCTGAAACAGTTTAAAATGTACCAATTGTTTCGTCCCAATTTTCACAAGAACTTTCCGTTTCTTTCAGTTTCTTTCAGTGTCTTTCAGAAATTTTTAATTACTTTCGTTTATTTTTTCCGCTGGGGTATACATGGAAATCTTTGTCAAATACATGGATATCCTCATGGATAACCACCTGGATCATCTTCGTGGAAATCCACATAAATATTTTCAGCAGGGTGTGTACACATCAATATTTGAAATACAGTTATTAGTTACTGTTTTAACAAATATACCCAAAGTAATTTTACTACTTTATATTCGATACAGCTTAAGTATAGTTTTAAGAAAAGAAAATCTAGTCGATGACTGATTGGGGGGGGGAGAACATCAAAATTGCAAGCCTAAGCGAACGCACTCGGGGCATTCGTTTTCGAACCTTATACAAGAACTTCTCGAAGATATAATACAATTTCACATATACATTTTAAGATTAGTCTCTAGTTTATTTTACATTCCTTTCGATTTCCTTATACTATTCCTGGTAAAAAAATCAGGTGACAAATCACCTTATTTCTCAAGTGATTTATCAGGTCAAAACATCATGTAACGATTTTTTTGGTTTTCACACGTTTTAAACCATGCTTAGTGAATTCAGAACAATTTAAACAAATTTTTGAAATTTTTGAATTTAAAAATTATTTTGTAAAATTAGTCAAAATTTTTTCTAAGACCGAATTATATAAAAAATTTTTTAAGTTTAAAATTTAAAAATATTTTTAAAAACTTTTGAATTGACTAAGCATGGTTTGAAACGTGTGAAAACAAAAAAAAATCGTTACATGATGTTTTGGCATGATAAATTACCTGAGAAATCACGTGATTTATCACCTGATTTTTTTTAACAGGGATAAATCCACAGCCAAAGTATTTGACGCGGCTTTAATTATAAAACGTAATATCGGACATCAACGCATTGTAGACGCGTCAGAATCTACATTCTTCAATATGTTACGTTTAGGCTCGAATTTATAATCGACACTCAACACTTAGGACTCAGAACTCAACCCTCAGATCTCAAAATTTCATTGTTCCGTGTTCCACATAAACGTAGACAGGCTTTATAGGGAATATGAGTGTCGACTATAAATTCGAGCCTTGGAGCCGTTAAACTCGAAAAATACAAGATACAAAAATTACATTGGTTAGTATATATATATATATATATATCTGTAACGCGATCTTCCGGAATTTCATAAGGTTTTTCTCACAACATGAAAAATTTATAATAAAAAAACGTGTAAAGACCCTTACAATCAGGGGCGGAAGTGGGGTGTTATTGGTTCAATTATGATATTTTAGTGATATTCATTAAAAAAAGTAAAGTATTCTTACTAAAGAAATAATTTCTCCTAAGGGAAGTGATTGTGAATGCCCCTTGATCCATAATCTACACAATGTTAATTTTTCTGGGACATCCCAGAAAACTACTAATATCCCAGAAACTCGCATTTCATAACTTAGAACATCCCAGAACGTCGCATTACGGATATGTATAGGGAGTCTCGTTCCATCTGTCGTACTGTTAGCATCGTTTTGTGGCACTGCTCTTTCTCTATAGTAGCGCTAGTGTGTTTAAATTTTACTCGCGCAATGGACTTTCTCTGAGCGAGTTTTACGTCTTTCTGGCCCGACGGTTTTTCTTTAAGAAAATAAGAAGAAAAGGATTTAAATAATTTTAACAAGCATAAGAAGATAGCCCTTTTCAGATATATCGTCCAGTTTATATTGTTTTTTATTTTTGTGTTTATCCTTAAGTTTCTACAGAGGGTTTTTCTTTTTCTTCACCATTGACAAATCTAAGCGCTTGGCTAAGATGGCCGCCTAACGGATCTACTTTTTAAATCAAGACCTTCGACACACTTTCTATACGCCATCTTAACAAGGATCTGTTTTTTTTTTCTCTCTATAAGGAGAGCGCAGTATAGTACATTCTTTACGGACCATCTGGAGGATTCACACATAATATACCTCCAATCATCCTGATTCAATGGCTCCCATCTCCGAAGTGGTACAAACTGGACAATTTCCTCAGGTAGATGAGGAGAGATCGCCTGATTTTTTGGGCTTCCCAAGAATTACATCTTCTTAAGACGCACGCCAGGATTCTATATACAATAATGCCCTTTCACGGGCGGCTTTTCCCTCTGAATCTTGGGGCATAAAGGACCTCCCGTACAACATCGACCCTCGAAATGTTGTCCGGGATGTGTTTAACATCCAATCTTTTAAAATGCAGATCTTAAATAGATATGATGAGCGCTCCAGAGTTCCATATGTTGTTTTTGGCTTTGACTCCGACAAGAACAAAAACCTAGGAAATTACCACCTGACTATAGCGTGGGCTTTAAATTGTTTAATACTGGAGTAAAACCTCTGAGCCTCAATAGAGCTGGGCCAAAGAAATTTCCCGTAAACTTTTCAACATACCATCATAGATTTAACATTAATTATTGTAAAAATAAGCAGGTAAAGCGTACTTTTTTCTTGCGAATTCACAGGGCGAAAAGTTCTTTACGCCCGTCAACATTAATTGCTCTAAAAATAAGCGGGAAAAAAGTACTTTTCTCTCGTTTATTCTCAGAGAAATCAATATTAGCGGGCGTAAAGAACTTTTCGCCCTCTGAATTCGCAAGAAAAAAGTACGCTTTGCCTGCTTATTGTTACAATAATTAATGTTGTCGGGCGTAAAGAACTTTTCTCCCTCTGAATTAATGGGAAAAAGCAAAATCATTTATAAGTATGAATCTCATTGGAATTTCATCATGAATTTCCATAAAATTCCAATTGGACTTTTTAAACGGGGCGATAATAATTTTGAATTCAAACCTTAAATACAACGGCCTTTGACCGGTCTGACGCTGACTATTTTTCTCGGTATTCGGTGCTATTGGAAATTTAGTGAATATTTGTAATCAGACATGTCGCGGAAATTTTACAAACAATTCACGAAATTGTATCGATGGTGACGACAGTGGACTTCAGTCGTGTTGAATCTTTCAATATGAACGCTCAAATGCGCGGGAAGTGATGGTGCAGAGTGCTTAGCGTGAAAAAAATGTGACTGTTTCTTTTTTGTTTTAATGACTCTTAAAATCACGTTGAAAAACCTTTATTCTATGTGTAACACTCGTTGTGGTCACACAACAACAACGTTCTATAACATATTAATTCATAGACACTATTTTTCTTTTAGGGAGATTCTTCATATAACTCGTACCCGTACCCGTACCGACGCTCTGATGAGACCGATTGGCTGATTCTTATAAAACTTCAACAATTCTGTTAAATCTAACCAATCGGTCTCATCAGAGCGTGGGTACGGGTTATATGAAGAATCTTCCTAATGACGCGGATGTGACGCGCCGAGTTCTTGTTGGACTCGGACCGTCATTGCTGCGCCTCGCTTTGGGGCGATTCTTCATTTAACCCGTACCCGTACCCATACTCGCACGATTGTATAGGCGAGTACTTTATCTTCACTACTTTACCATCTATGATGAGTTTCTATCTACTATCGAACTCATCATAAATGGTAAAGTAGTGAAGATAAAGTACTTGCCTATACAATCGTGCGGGTATGGGTACGGGTACGGGTTAAATGAAGAATCGCCCTTATTCTACGACGAGAACAGTATTGTGTTATGAACTCAGCCTGAAACTATATGCATATTAAAATAGATAAGAAACTCGCTATTTATTCTCGTTATGATATTAGAATTTTAATATTGATTAGTAAAGATTTTACAAGATTTTATTAATTCGGTAATAAACTTAATCGCGTGAATAATTAATGATTTGATTATTAATAAGTTTAAGCAAACTAATAATAATAATAATTGTTGAGATCAGAGGATCGAAATAAATTACAATAAATTATTATTATATTATTTATTGAATACGAATCAAATATCAATCACAAAAAGATGTTTCTACATTAACGTAAAGAGATAGAATAATAAATTATAAAATTTATTTTAAACGCTAACTTCATATTTTGTTATAAACAAACAAAAACGCTTTAAGTTTGAATATATAACTTTAACAATAATAATACTAATAATAATATTAATACTGATGATAATAATAATAATGATAATAATTGTAACATAATAAATAATTTATTTATTAATTAATTATATTAATAATAATTAATAAGCTTGTTCAGAGGAAAAAGCTGTATACAATGGAAACGTTGATTCTAAGAACCAACGGACCTTTTTAATGTAAATAAAGGTTTCAGATTTCAATGAAGGTCACTCGAATGTCACGGAAGCCTATAAATAACTGCCATTCAAATTATAAACAAACCCCAAAGTCATTTTCTGGGAAATAATGTAATCAACAAGTAACTGCCATTCGAACGTAAACAAACTACAAGGTCACCTTTCAAGAAATGATGCAATCAATATTTAACCGTCGTTCAAGATGTAAACAACTACAAGGTCACCTTCCAAGAAATGAAGCAATCATTTGCTAAGGGAGGGGAATTTTCCACCAATGGATATTCAATCCTAAAGAGAAACGCCTACAAAGAGATGGAGGGGGGAACTCATATCCAATACCAAGACTACGTTGACACCAAATACCTCTTTGACGGTTAAACGTCAATCACAATTTGACGGTTAAAACCGTTACAAATCTTGAATCCCTTCCACTTTCCATGCAAGACAGGAGGGTATAAAAGACAACCAGCAAGTACCCAAGATCGACATTCAACATTCGACATTCATCATTCGACGCATAGTCTTCTTACCACGCATATCTATTGTTCTATTACTCGAGTTTATTAAAGTTCAATTATTAAAACTTAACTTGCATTGTTTTTTATTTCTTTCGCGTCACCTTGAATTTCTATTCTTTACGGAACAGAGAATCTACCTGCAAGAAAGACGACCAGAAGCTAACGCCACCTATCAGCATCAACTCTGATTCTACAGCAAGAGGACCATCTATATTCCATTAGTTCATGGAATAAGGCTCGGGTCGTAACAGATTTTGGTGACAGCGGTGGGATAGTTCGGGGTGTTCGCGAGGAAATTGTGCTGAAATAAAGTTTTGAGAAACTGAATAAATAGTTCTCTTGGAAGTAATAAAAATCATTTTTATTCACTTACGTAAGAAAGCCAGTGTTCTACTCAGGGTTTTGGAGATTGTGATTTCCCCTGAGTCATTGGGTGAATACCAGGGCACCACGCGGTTGGCACCGGGTCCACAATCAAGTCAAGAAGTTCCTCAACCAATCGTGGGCTAAGGGCTGGAAATGCCCGAAGATTCAGCAACTTCAAGATAAATCCAACCACAACACGCAGAAAAGGTCTCTTCAACTCCACGACGGTCATTACCTCCAAGGTTCCATCCTTACCAGCTGCGATCTAAACGACACCTGCGATCTGGAGACTGCCTACCAAGACAACATCAGTAGACAACGCGGATTAATACAGCTAAGTACTCTGAACGAGCGGCGTATAATTTAAATTGTTGACTCTTTTGAGAAATTTCCTTTTAATAGAAGCGACCATTTAATTTGCTTTTAATTAAGATTCGAAATAATAGAGAATACATTTTACAAAATTAACTAGATTTGTCAATAAAGAACGAATAAATAAAGGATAAAATGACTGAAAACGCAAGTAGCCAGGCTTCCGGAACCTGGAGTATTCAGGACAACTAAGCGGATGATCTTGCGAGATCATTAGTATCTACGCAAAATAACGAAAACAATTTTACTCAAGGTTACGAAATTAATAATTAAAATCCACCTAATAATTATGTTGTTCCTTTATTAGCAAATAATAATATTAACGATCATCAATCCTTAAATTCAAAAAATGGATCAGATTTAAATTCTTTTAGAAGCACAAATAATTCCGCGAATAAAAATTATGATAAAAAGACTTCAGAAATTGCGAAGATTTTCTCTGAATTTGATGGAAAAAATATTTCAGTAAATCAATTTATTCGCGAAGTTAAAGATGCAGAGAACTTTGTAAATCCAGTCGATAGAGACTTCTTTATGCGTTTGGTTAAGGCAAAGGTCATTGGCGATGCTAAAGGCTATTTACAATATAAAAATTTCATAAATTTAGATGAATTATTAACCGAATTAAAAAGGGCTTTCGCGCCAACTCAAGGTTTGCCTCAGTTACAAGCCGAATTGACCCGCGTTATCCAGAAATCTGCTGAAAAAGTATCTGAATACGGTCTTAGAGTCACGAGATTATTACAAAACGCAGTTGAATTAATTAATGGGAAATACGATATTTTAATTGCTCGCGGAATGATAGAAGGAACGATTAATGTTGCGATTCAGTGTTTTATCTTGGGATTAAATAAGGATATTTCACAGCGTATGGCGGGAAAAAACCCACTTACTCTTGAGTCTGCCATTAGCATGGCCATTGAATGCGAATTGCATGAAATTCAGAGACGGGAGTTACAAAAGGAGCACGAAACTTCTAGTTTAATCAATAAGAGAACATATTGTCATACCATTAATAGTAAAAGTAATTTACAAGATATTAAATGTTTTAATTGCGGGAAATCAGGTCATTATTCTCGTGATTGTAGAATTAAAAGACAAACACGTGATCATTTCTTATGCAGATATTGTAAAAAATCAGGGCACTCTATAGAGTTTTGTAAAGAGCGTAAAAATAATAGTATAGATAGGAGAAATTTATCCCAGTCTTTAAACTCGAATCGCTTTCGTCATCAGGACACCATGGCGAAGCGGCAATCACCACCACGAGTGTCCGTTATCGTACGATCATCGCAATCGGACAAGCCGGCAAATCAAACTGTCCAGCAGTAATAATGACAAGTCCGAGCTTCAGATCAGAAAACTCGCGATTCTTAATTGATACCGGATCTGAATTAAATCTAATAAAGATAGGGACTCTTCAAGATGGTACAATAATAAATCGTGATAAATTGTATGGGTTATCAGGAATTACAGCGGAATTAGTCGAAACCTTAGGTTGGGCCTGTATTAAATTAAACGATATCACATGCAGATTTAATGTAGTACCGCAAAATTTTCTGATTAATTATGACGGCATTTTAGAAGTAGGATTCTTAGAAGAACAACAAGCGTTAGTATCGTTCTCTGATAATCAATTGATTTTGGGACGATACCCCGATAAAACTATTCCTTTTGAAGTTCATGATAAATTTTACTTACAAGCACGAACGAAAACCTTATGTAAAATAAAGATCGCAAATAAAAGTAAAACCGAAGGGTACTTACCAAGAATAAATGCGGGCCCTGGGGTTTATGTGGGCGAATGTTTGGTAAAGAATAAGGACGGATACGCATATTGATTTATAATTAACATCGCGACCAAAAATATAAATTTAATTGTTCCGCCGGTAACTTTAGAAGGATTTGATAATACGACGATGCCCGTTCGTAATGTTAAGGCTATAGATAAAGAGGACGCGGATAGAAAACAAATTCAGAGGGTAGAAAATGTCATAAATAATTTGGATTTAAATGGATTAAATCCCGAAGAAAGAGAAAGTGTAGTCAGATTAGTGATTAAATTTCCCTACCAATTTTATTTAAAGGGCGATAAATTAAGCAGTACGTCTGTCATTACGCATAAAATTCCCACAACTAACGATATTCCGGTAAACGTACGAGCATATCGACATCCACCTCATCTGCGCGAAGAAATTAAACAGCAAATAGACGATTTATTAACGAATGATATCGTAGAAGATTCCGAGTCGCCATATAATTCGCCCCTCTGGATCGTGCCCAAGAAACTCGATTCCCAAGGTAATAAAAGATGGCGTCTCGTAGTAGATTTTCGGGCATTAAACGAAAAGACAATAGCTTCTGCCTATCCTCTTCCTAATATAACCGACATTCTAGACCAATTAGGTAGAAGTAAATACTTTACAACGCTCGATTTAGCACAGGGATTTTATCAAGTCGCGCTCGACCCAGCTGATGCTGAAAAAACGGCCTTTTCGACGCCATATCGTCATTTACAGTATAAAAGAATGGCCATGGGGTTGAAGGGTGCGCCATCTACATTTCAGTCTTTAATGGATAAAGTACTTAGTGGATTCAAGGCATAGAATTGTTTGTTTACATGGATGATATAGTAGTTTATGCAGAATCCTTAGAACAACATAAAGAGAAAATGAGAAAATTATTTGGAAGACTGAAAACGGCTGGCTTAACCCTCCAATCCGACAAGTGCTAATTTTTGCGAAAAGAAGTAGGATACTTAGGTCATGTTATTTCTGATGAAGGGGTTAAACCGGACCCTACGAAAACGCGTGCCGTATCAAATTTTCCGCGACCTATTTGCGTAAAAAATATTAAGCAATTTTTAGGACTAGCCGGTTATTATCGACGATTTATTCCAAACTTTTCGAAAATTGCAAAGCCTCTCTCCGCGCTTTTGAAGAAAGGAGTTCCTTTTATTTGGGGGGAATCTCAAGAAAAGGCATTTTCAACTTTAAAAAATATTTTATGCACGGAACCATTGTTGAGATATCCGAATTTTAATGAGCCGTTTGTCGTAACAACTGACGCAATCGATTTCACGCTGGGGGCTGTATTAAGTCAAGGTCCGATAGGTAAGGATCTACCAGTTGCTTATGCTTCTAGAACATTGATTGACGCTGAAATGAACTATACTACGACGGAAAAAGAACTTTTGGCAATAATATTTGCTGTTACTCAGTTCCGCTCTTATTTGTATGGTAGGAAATTCGTTTTGGTAACGGATCATCGGCCTTTAATGTGGTTACATAATGTTAAAGACCCTACATCGCGCTCAGCACGATGGAAAATAAAACTAAGAGAGTATGAATACGAAATCATCCATAAACCAGGGAAAATAAATATGAATGCCGACGCATTATCGCGAAATCCCGTACCTAATCTCGCACCTGAACCTTCTCCCCTCTCACCTAACCTAAATCCTGATATAGAAATCGAGAAGGTTTTCTTGATTTCAAATTCAACATCCTTGACTCCGCTCAACACACTCAATAACAATTCTAACGATCTCTTTCTTTTACAATCACGCCAACTCATTAGACTCAATAACGGACTGACGGACGATTACGGACTCATACCCAATTTCAATATCGACAATAATGTAAGTTTAACACCCGGCCGTGGCAGTAGTGAAAATTCACAAGAAGGGGCCACGGGGGGTAATGCCGGTGTCAGTTTTGTCACGCCAGGCGAGGTTGATAATTTAAGTCTGACACCCGGCCGTGGCAGTAGGGAAAATTCCCAAGAAGGGGCCACGGGAGGTTGTGCCGGTGCCAGTAGGGAAAATTCCCAAGAAGGGGGCATGACAGGCGAGTTTAAGTTTGATCTACATTCGTTACTCGGTCGTAGCAGTAGGGAAAATTCCCAAGAAGGGGCCACGAAGGGTAACGTAAAAGGTTTGTATGATAATGATCAATGGGAGGATTCCCAAGATACCATGACAGATTTTGATTTGAATGATGAGAGCCAATACACTTATGAGAATTTAATAATGAATTTACCTTGCGATGATGCGTCTAGCGGTTCAGAAGCCGATGAGCCTAGACCAAAGCGTATTAAACTATGTGACAAAATAGATTTGCAACAAATACATGTAGTAGAATATATAACCTTTTCTAGAGACCAAATTTTAATGAGACGTGACAATATTGCTCATTTTATGTCCGTAGATTGCAAAATATCAACTTCTGTGTGTCAGCAACTGGTTGATCTCGATATGATAAATTTAGAAGCATTAAAAAACCAAAATATAGGGTTAGGCGCGATAACGCAAACCATATTAGACAACGGAAAAATAATTTATTCTTTATTTGTGAAGGAAAGAGCGGAGGAAACTCCTTCCACTGTCGCGATAATAGATTGTTTAAATTCCTTACGAAACGCCATGATAAACGAGGGTATAAATTCTGTTAGTGTTGCAAAGGTCGGCGACGGTCTTGAAAAATTACATTGGTTACCAATTGAATTTTCTCTCCGATCTAATTGGAAAAATGTGCAACTTACCATTTGTACGGGTGAAGTAATTATTCCGCCTGAAGAAAATCGATTAAATATAACCGTTGAACCCTAGTGGAAATCGAATCTGTGAATAACTGGGAATAACTGTGAATAACTGGGAATAACTGTTATAAACTGTTCAGTTTGAGACAGGAATAACAGTTATTCCCAGTTATTCCCAGTTATTCCCAGTTATTCACAGTTATTCCCAGTTATTTACAGTTTAGTTTAATAATAATTTGAAAAATATAAATTTGAAAAAATGAAAAAAATATATATTTTTTTTATTTTTTTTTCTATTATAAATATATTTGGGAATAACTGTTATTCGTACCTCTGTTTTTTCAAATTATTTTTAAGTTATAAACTGTGAATAACTGGGAATAACTGAGAATAACTGGGAATAACTGGGAATAACTGGGAATAACTGGGAATAACTGTTATTTCTGTCTCAAACTGAACAGTTTATAACAGTTATTCCCAGTTATTCACAGTTATTCCCAGTTATTTCCAGTTATTCCCAGTTATTCACAGATTCGATTTCCACTAGGGAAGCACACGATTCCGCCGTCGGTGGACACAAGGGCATTTTGAAAACATATAGACGAATTCGCGAAAGATATTATTGGCCTGGTATGAAAGAGGAAATATCGGAGTATGTAAGAACGTGCAAAGAATGTCAGAAAAGAAAATTAGTAAGAATAAAAACTAGAGAACCAATGACTATTACAACTACGCCTTCCGAGGCCTTCGAGGTATTAGAAATGGACATAGTAGGTCCATTACCCATAACAGTTGCCGGAAATAAATATATTTTAACCTTACAATGTAATTTAACTAAATATTCTGACGCACTTCCACTTTCTGACACCACTGCCGATATGGTAGCTACCGTTTTCTGTCAAGACTTCATATGTAGATTCGGATGTCCAAAAATAATAAAGACGGATCAAGGAAGTAATTTTCAGAGTCAATTATTAGCTAAATTCGCGAAAATATTTAAAATTAAACAGTTTAGATCGACAGCCTTTAGACCGCAAACTATGGGATCGGTAGAACGAAGTCATCATAGTTTGGTTGAATATTTAAAAATGTATATAGACTATACTGATTGGGATTTATGGTTAGATGCGCGGTATTTTCATATAATACTTCGGTCCATTCTGCTCACGGTTTCACCCCTCATGAGTTGATTTTTGGGCAGAAAGCTAGACTTCCTTCCGAATTTGAAACAAGAACGATAGAAAAAACTTACGACATGTACCTCGACGACCTTGTCTCTAAGCTAATAATCATACTAAATCAACCGCGAAACAAAAATTAATCGAAGCTAAGGAAAGATCAAAGAAATATTACGATCAAAAATTAAACTCGAAAGACTTTAAGATCGGAGATGACGTGTATCTATTAAAAGAGCCTAAGATAGGGAAATTTGATGACCAATACACCGGAAGGTATAAAATCATTGAATTAGTAGGAGATAGGAATGCGAAAATTGATTTAGGAAGGGGTAAAACGAAGGTAGTACACTTCGACAAGCTTAAACATGCATTTTTGCGGGCTGCGAGTTGAATATTGTGAAACTATTTTGTTAAGATTGTAACCTCCTAATAAAAAAAGAAAAACCTTGTAAAATGTTGTAAAATTGTTAATGAACATTTATAAAACCTTGTGAATAAAAATGAAAATAAATAAAGATTGTTATGGGGTCCAGGAGAGATGAAGGAGCTAAAGGTATGTTCTGAGAATGACGCTCGAGGAACGATTTCCATGGGCATACCCTAGCGAGAAAAAAATAATGGACGCATCTCACGAACGAGAGCGAAGGCGGGGCTCTCGTTCCCCTAAACAATTAATTAATCATTAATCAAACCAATATGCTTATTAAAATTTTAATAATTTTGATGACCGCTGTTATTAGGAATCGAAAGGTTTAAATAAATTTGAGTCTCAGAACTTTGTAAAATCATAAGATAATTAACCCTTATAAATCAAAACCTGAAAGAGTAATAATAAAAAAAAAGAGAATTTATAAAAAAAAAAAAAAAAAGAATTTTATTATCTTAAACCATAGTCATGGAATAAAATCTTAACTTTTCTTAAATCTATTTTTATCCCAGTTCATTATTTAAATTAATAAAAAGCGCGAACCAAGGGATCGCGTTTTAAATAGGGGGGGGATTGTTATGAACTCAGCCTGAAACTATATGCATATTAAAATAGATAAGAAACTCGCTATTTTTCTCGTTATGATATTAGAATTTTAATATTCATTAGTAAAGATTTTACAAGATTTTATTAATTCGGTAATAAACTTAATCGCGTGAATAATTAATGATTTGATTATTGATAAGTTTAAGCAAACTAATAATAATAATAATACTAATAATAATATTAATAATGATGATAATAATAATAATGATAATAATGGTAACATAATAAATAATTTATTTATTAATTAATTATATTAATAATAATTAATAAGCTTGTTCAGAGGAAAAAGCTGTATACAATGGAAACGTTGATTCTAAGAACCAACGGACCTTTTTAATGTAAATAAAGGTTTCAGATTTCAATGAAGGTTACTCGAATGTCACGGAAGCCTATAAATAACTGCCATTCAAATTAGGGACTAGCCACATAAGTGCCGTGCCGTGCTGTGCCGTGCCGTGCCGTGCTGTGCCATGCCGTACCTTAAATTTCAAAATGATTCACCGTTTCTAATAAATAAATAAATAGAGATAGAAAACTTTATAAATTACAATTAGGAAGTAAATTTGTTTAAAATTGTAATTTCATAGTTCTGAATCTCAATTTGGAAACGGTGAATCGTTTTGAAATTGAAGGTTACGGCAAGGCACAGCACGGCACGGCACTTATGTGGCTAGTCCCTTATAAACAAACCCCAAGGTCATTTTCTGGGAAATAATGTAATCAACAAGTAACTGCCATTCGAACGTAAACAAACTACAAGGTCACCTTTCAAGAAATGATGCAATCAATATTTAACCGTCGTTCAAGATGTAAACAACTACAAGGTCACCTTCCAAGAAATGAAGCAATCATTTGCTAAGGGAGGGGAATTTTCCACCAATGGATATTCAATCCTAAAGAGAAACGCCTACAAAGAGATGGAGGGGGGAACTCATATCCAATACCAAGACTACGTTGACACCAAATACCTCTTTGACGGTTAAACGTCAATCACAATTTGACGGTTAAAACCGTTACAAATCTTGAATCCCTTCCACTTTCCATGCAAGACAGGAGGGTATAAAAGACAACCAGCAAGTACCCAAGATCAACATTCAACATTCGACATTCATCATTCGACGCATAGTCTTCTTACCACGCATATCTATTGTTCTATTACTCGAGTTTATTAAAGTTCAATTATTAAAACTTAACTTGCATTGTTTTTTATTTCTTTCGCGTCACCTTGAATTTCTATTCTTTACCGAACAGAGAATCCACCTGCAAGAAAGACGACCAGAAGCTAACGCCACCTATCAACATCAACTCTGATTCTACAGCAAGAGGACCATCTATATTCCATTAGTTCATGGAATAAGGCTCGGGTCGTAACAATTGCATCCTCATTCGTTTATCTTTGGACGAGTTGCCCTTGATGGCCTAAGATCGCTTGGCGCTGATCAAGAGGCCAATTAATTTAGAAGAAGAAGAAGACGAGTTGCCCTCTTCCATCTCTGTGCGGGTCGCTGATACGATATTTCCGGGGAGATGCCCCAATGATGATGAAGGAGAGATAGATGATCTAACTAAAAACATAACCTAAGAATAAATAGAAAATACAGATGTTTGTATATTGAAATTTTTTTAAGGTAGTGATAAATTATTTAAATAAAAGTTTGAAATATTGTTTACTATCATTATAAATATGAGTTGATTTTTGTACAGTACAATATCTAATATGAAATGGATTTTGAAACAGAAAAAATAATTGATTTATTATTTCCTGATGGTATTCCAGGTAAAAATTTATGCTTCAAAAGCATTTCTTAAAATTTTGATATAATAAAATAACTTGAATTTTAATTAGAAACTTGGAAGGAAAATCCAGATTTTTATCAATATTTGATTAAAATTGGTGGATATGATGTTGACACTTTGAGTAAGTTCAATGCAGTAGCAATATTTACTCGTATTTCTCTTATATCTTATTATTTATGTACTATTAACATTTTAGATAAAGAACCAGATCATCTTACAGATGAAAAAAATGCAATCCAACAAAATACACAAGATTTAGTTTTTTCTAATTATAAAACTTTTATATGTACTGCTGAAGATTCTCGAGAAATATTTAGAGAAGTAAATTAAGTTACACCAATAAGATAATCAATTTATTGTATGAATATAAATTTTTGTATAATAATTCACAATTAAATTTAACATAGTAATTACTTATTTCTAAAATTACTAATCAAAATGAATCTATTGCTTTTACAATCATTGTTTGAAAAAAATTGAAATATATAGTTTTAACCCATATGAAAATGATTTTTGTGAGAAATTGTGTAAAAATGTGAATAACTTAATAACTGTAATAAACTACCGCAATTGAGACATTAATAAGAATTAATATTAATAGTTATTTATAATTATTCACATTTATACACATTTGTTAACAGTTACCCACATTTTCCAAAATTTTTGAATTGGTGAATAAATTATTATTATTTATACTTATTTATGTTTATTTGCAATTAGTAACAGTGAATTATAGTTGTTAATTCTTACAGATATTTATAGTTTTTCACATTTCTTAACAGTTTTTTTTTCTTCACATATACAAAATTTTTCGCGTATATATAAAAAAAACGATTATACGTGTGAAAATTTTTGAAAGTGTTACGAAGTGTTAATAACTGTTAATAAATGTGAATAAATGTGAAAAATTACGAATATTTGTAAATAACTATAAATAATAGTAAATTATTATCATTTACAGTTAATCATTATTATTATCTATTCGTAACAATTATTAACTGTTATTAATGTCTCAATTGCGGTAGTTTATTGTAGTTATTAACAGTTATTCACATTTTTTCACATTTATACACAGTTATTAATAGTTATTCACAGAAATTATTTCCATATGGGAACCTAAGCCAGTGATAATTTGTTTAATGATAATTTAAAGAGTGTGTCTAGGAAACCAACAATGCATACGCAAAAAGTCAGAATAGCATGTGTATTTTTTTAGTTAAATTTAAAACCAATAACCCAAAAACACAAGTATACTACTCTTTTAATGATAGAAGTTGCAATCTTCACGAAATTTCCGCAATTTCCCAATAATTATTTCAATTGTTTTTTCGCATACGCTATTTTAACTTTTTGTGTATGTTTTGTTGGTCTCCTAGAAGGATGCTTGTGTTTTTGGGTTATTGATTTTAAATTAAATTTAAGTAAACAAATGATTTCTCTCTATTTCAAAAACAATCACAATCACTTTTTATTTTAAGAGAAAGGGGTTTCACGTACGCTATTTGGACTTTTCGTGTACGCTTCATTGGCCCCTAGCCACACTCTGGTTAAATTTATTCAATAACTTAATATCTCACATATAATTTATATTATATAATAATAAAAATTTTAAAGAAGATTTAAAATTATTAAATTTCTCATCTGTTGTCTTTGAGGAGAGTTTATTCCTATAATGTCAGCTTATTAAATAAATTTAAAATATCTGGTTTATTATTTGATTAGTTTTTGTTTGGCCAAAATATTCTTATTCACTGAAATCTTTTTATCATTTTTACAGTTTAATCAAACAGAAACAAAGTTGGATAGTTTATTAGAAAAAATTCCACAATTTACAAATAAGTGTAAATCTTTTTGTAATAAATCGAAAGATATTAACACTCATCGAAGACTAAACAGTTTAACATTAAGTAAAAATGCAGAACTTCTTGAAATTCTTGAATTGCCACAATTAATGGAATCTTGTCTAAGAAATAATCAGTACAGTGAAGCTTTGGAACTTTCTCAATACGCAAGACATTTGGGTGCAAAACATGGAGATATTCCAATAATAGCTGTAATTTATTTATTCATGGTTAACTTATTTAAGAAAAATGAATAAGTGTTTTAATAAACTAATTTAAAATTAAATTTTTGTAGAGTATTGTGAATGAAATTGAGAATAGTTGGTCATTAATGGTAAACCAAGTTGTAGATTCATTGAAAGAAGATTTGCCACTTCCAAGATGTTTGCAACTTATTGGTCTACTGCGTTCAATGGATGCATTTACAGAGTCTGAACTTCGTATTAAATTTATTCAAGCACGTAATAGTTGGTTTCAAAAGCTAATGGAACTGATTCCTACTGAAGATTGTAAGAAATATTTCTATTAAATTTTCTTTGTGATCTATTTAATTTTAAAATAATGTTTTATTATTAGCTAATATACATTTAACAAAAACAATTGAGTTATCAAGGATCCATTTATTTAACATTATAACACAATACAAAGCTATGTTCAATGATGATGATCACTTAGGCTTAGGAAGAGATACTGTAATTAATGATTCAGCAATTTTTCATCAATGGTTAGAAGAAAAGGTAAGAATATCTTGAAAACAAAAATTTCATATTTAAATTTAATTCCTAATCCTCTTATAAGGTATCACAATTTCTTGCTACCTTGGAAAATGATTTACCTAGAGTGATTTCTATTGACTCAATACTTGGACAATGTACATACTTTGGACTGTCATTTGGTAGAGTTGGAGCAGATTTTACTGGTCGCATGTCCGACATATTTTTAAAAGTAATAAGTTCTAAATTTGAAGATGTTATACTGAAAACTACAAAAAGATTTGAGAAAGATATTGAAAATTTTACATTGGTACATAAATCTCTAAAATCTGATATTAAAATTGAATCTGCTATCAACTCAGTAAGCTGTTTTCCTAAATTTTTCTTTTAAATAAATTAAAAATTCATATGGAAAAATTATAATATTGATATTTCCAGGAAAATCCTCCAGAACAATTAATAGAATACTATCCTCTTGCTGAGTATTGTAATGGTCTCATAGTAGCATTCAATGAATTAAGACTTAATACTCCAGTAGCGCTTGCTCAATCATTTACGAATTTATTACAAAGTTCACTTCATATGATTGCCAAAACAATGCACATTTTCTATAAAAAACAACAAAAGGTAATAATAATTATTGTTAAAAACAATTGTAACATAAGTATTACCAACGAATGACTAATTTTTTATTGTTAGAACTTTACCCCTTCTGATAGAGAAAACATGGTTAGATTCACAGAATGTTTTAGTGAACAATTAATACCTTATGTACAATATTGCATACATTCATTATTTCCACCAAATCAAGTTGCAACCCACCTTGGATCTTCAGTTAGTCAATTACGAAAAGAGGTACCCTTATAAAAATGACTATTGTGAGAAATTGTGTAAAAATGTGAATAACTGTTAATAACTGTAATAAATTACCAGAATTGAGACATTACTAAGAATTAATAAGAGTAGAAAACAGTTAATAATAGTTATAAACGCTAAATAACAATTATTAACTGAAAGTAAGGATTATTCATAGTTATTTACAGTTACTCACATTTTTCAAAATTTTAGAATTGGTGAATAATTTATTATTATTAATACTTATTTATAGTTAATTATATTTATTTGCAAATAGTTACAGTGAATTATAGTAATTAACACTTTCTTACAGATATTTACAGTTTTTCACATCCACAAAATTTTTCATATATATATATATATATATATATATATATATATGTAAAAATAGATTATATGTGTGAAAATTTTTGAAAATGTGAAAAAGTGTTAATAACTGTTAATGAATGTGAATAAATGTGAAAAATTGTGAATATTTATAAATAACTATAAATAACAGTAAATTATTATTATTTACAGTTAATCATTATTATTACCCTGTTAAAAATGACCAGCTGGATATCCAGGTGGATTATCTACTTGGATATCCAGGTGAATATCACTCTGATCGAGTTGGATATCACTCTGATCTTCATTCACCTGGATGCAGCTAAAATCCATTTGGATATTTTTTACGAAAACTTATAATTAGGCATTATAAGCATCTAAATAACATAATAATACTACCAATAAAAAAAATTAAAAATTTTACCAAAATTAAAATTATCTAAGAGGATTATTCTCTTGGATATCCAGTTGGATTAATAAAATCGAAAAATTAAGAAATAATTTTATCAAATAATTTACTGAAAAGCATACTTTATAATTTTTCGATTTTATTAATCCAACTGGATATCCAAGAGAATAATCCTCTTAGATAATTTTAATTTTGGTAAAATTTTTAATTTTTTTTATTGGTAGTATTATTATGTTATTTAGATGCTTATAATGCCTAATTATAAGTTTTCGTAAAAAATATCCAAATGGATTTTAGCGGTATCCAGGTGAATGAAGATCAGAGTGGTATCCAACTCAATTAGAGTGATATCCAACTTCATCAGAGTGATATCCATCTGGATATCCAAGTGGATAATTCACCTGGATATCCAGCTGGTTATTTTCAACAGGGTATCTTTTTGTAATAACTATTAACTGTTATCAACTGTTATTAATGTCTCAATCCTGGTAGTTTATTATAGTTATTAACTGTTATTCACATTTTTTCATATTTATACACAGTTATTAATAGTTATTCACAGAAATTATTTCCATATGGGTAACTATTAAGAAAATATCTGTTGACAAACTTTAAAACTTCATTGTCATTATTTTTTTATTTTATTAGGAGATAACTTATTTAAATCAAAAATACATCTTGGAATCAGTAGAATCTCTTTTGCCTATAAAGAATATTTCTTTGGATATTTATTTGCCAGATATGATTTCTTCTAAGGATTCATTTGAAATGGAATCAAATGTTGAAACTGAATCGATACAACCAGAATTGACAAAAGAAGAAGCTCTTGATTCACTAACTGTTAATACAAATTCTAACTTATCTATTGAAGTAAAAGATCCCATAGTCACAATTCAAGATAATCAAAATTTGACTCTCAAGGAAATAACTGCAGATAATAATGCAATTGAAAGAAATTCTAATATGGATGAAAAAATATAATTACATAATTTATTGATAACAAAGAAAAAATATAACTACATTTTTGTTATTATTTATTTACAATAAAAAAAGTTTTTAAACAATTTTTAATTTGTTAAAAAAATTCTATTAACTTTTTCAATTATGATTTCTATACAAATTGTTCTTTACATCATTGATATCTAATCATGGAAAATAATGTTTAATTAGACAACAAATTGTAATCTTGATAAAATTTTGGTTTAAAATATTAATGATTATTATTTTTAAACTTATTTATTTTCCGATTTTACGTAATGTTATATAAATATAATTTATTAAAGAATTTAATTTTGGTCAATATAACAGATATTCACTCTTTTTCAACATATTATATCCAACACATATGAGATCGCATATGAGATCTCATATATATTTTTCAGTAGGGACTATTTTACATCAATTTCAGTCTTTTTTACTTTTACTTTTTTTTGCAATTGGTTAAATAAAAAAATTTTTCTGGATCTATGTCCATTATTGATTTTTTTTTTGCACAATATTTTTAAAATTAAAGCATACAAAATCTTCAGGTTCATGGATTATAATACTTTTTTCTTCTTTAACATTTGTGTGTTTATTTTTGTTAAATTTATTTAACATAATTTGTGTTTATATGACTGTGTACTGAATCAGGTGTTCTATTCTGATTTACTGAATTATTTAAATTATTTTTTATTTCTACATAGTTCTTTAAATTGCACAAAGAACTAAAAAATATTTTTTAATATATTAATAGTAAATATATTTTTGATAAAACTAAAATTTTTTACTCTAAAAACGTTTATAGAAAAAATATAATTGTTGTAAACACTTACTTAACATTATTTATTGCAACAAATTTTTTATTATATCAATATTTAAATTCAGTGTTTCATTATTTTTTTTTTATTTTTCTTTTTTTATAACTGTTATTTTTCCAGTAGATGCATCATATTTAAATACCACTACTTTGGAGGATGAGATGTCATCAATTTCCAATTGTTCAACAAACTTATTTTTAGAAGAATTTTGATTTGCAACACAATTATTAAAATCATTGTGATTTGAAGTATTTTTTTAAAATTATTTTATCTATTTGAATCCTTAATACTCCTCTAGTTTTTTTTATTTGTTGTCTAGTATTAGTAGATACTTTTGTAGTATTTTTATCCAATATAATAATTATATAAGGATTTAAAACAGCATTTTCTAATATCTTTTCTGTTTTATTTTTTATTGCAATCTTCTTCACTGTTACATTAGAAAATGATTTAGATTCTTTTTGTAATATTGGAAGATTTTTTGATTTTTGAGTGTATTTCATCAGAGAAAATTTTTTAAATCTTTCAGAACTACTTGAATTAAATTCTTTGATGGGTTGTGTTATATTCTCAATATTATTTTCCATTTTTATTTCTTGTACAGATTCACTACTTGATGCAGTATTTGTACTTGTGCAAATATTTTGAATATATTTTAGTGGAAAAATCATGGCTTATCAGTTAAAGGAAGTCTATAAAAAAAGTTATTAAAATTAGTCCTACATAAAAAAGTATACACTTTAATAGTACAGTATTCTTTAATCATTAAAATACAACAATCATAAATATTTACAAAATATTTATGATTGTTGACAAGACAAAAATTGTTTATAGGAATATTATATTATAAAGCATATTTATATATACCCTAGTGGAAATCGGTTTTGCTAATAACTGTTAATAATTAAAAATAATTACTAATAACTGCTAATAGCTGTTATAAATAGTTTAGTTTGAGACAGAAATAGCGGTTATTTGCAATTAATAGCAGTTATCATCAGTTATTAGCAATTATTAGCATTTATATGCAGTTATTTCCCTGTTATGAAAAAGCAGCTGATAAACCAGCTGATAAACAAGCTGATAAACGAGCTGATAAATCAGATGATGAAGCAGCTGATAAATCAGGTGTTGATTTGGCCGCTAATCGCAGCTGATATATCAGCTGCTATATCGTCTGATTTATCAGCTGAATTTTCATAAAATATATTTTTTTAATAGTAAATCATAAATAATATTTTACATGTGAAAGAATTAATATTTTAATTATTGTAAGTTATAAAAATCGTTTTTTTTTTTGTTTTGAAAATATATTAATTTGAAATTAAATACAAAATTAATTTATTTCAATTACAAAAATATTAAATAATATCAATTTTTCCAGGCTAAAAAACTAAAAATAACTCTAAGAAAAATTTCAATTTCATCACGTTTTTCTTCCATTGAATTTAGATTAAATTAAAATAAAAAGATTATTTATTTCAATTATATCATATTATTACAAGATAATGTGCTATAATTATTTGTCTATCAAAGGAAAGAACAAAAACGAGGTAAACCTCGTAGTGTCAGCTCTCCAAACAACAGAGAGCTTTTATAAGTAAACCCGGAGTGTTCCAGCCTTATATATCTGTGGCCTTGAATTTTGTCCGAAGAATCACAAAAGTTAGATAAACGCCATCTAGTGATGTAAGGACTAATTGATAATCAAAGACAGGTCAATTCGTCTTTACCTCACTATGTGGCGTTCCTCTAACTTTTGTGATTCTTCGGACAAAATTCAAGGCCACAGATATATAAGGCTGGAACACTCCGGGTTTACTTATAAAAGCTCTCTGTTGTTTGGAGAGCTGACACTACGAGGTTTACCTCGTTTTTGTTCTTTCCTTTGATAGACAAATAATTATAGCACATTATCTTGTAATAATATGATATAATTGAAATAAATAATCTTTTTATTTTAATTTAATCTAAATTCAATGGAAGAAAAACGTGATGAAATTGAAATTTTTCTTAGAGTTATTTTTAGTTTTTTAGCCTGGAAAAATTGATATTATTTAATATTTTTGTAATTGAAATAAATTAATTTTGTATTTAATTTCAAATTAATATATTTTCAAAACAAAAAAAAAAACGATTTTTATAACTTACAATAATTAAAATATTAATTCTTTCACATGTAAAATATTATTTATGATTTACTATTAAAAAAATATATTTTATGAAAATTCAGCTGATAAATCAGACGATATAGCAGCTGATATATCAGCTGCGATTAGCGGCCAAATCAACACCTGATTTATCAGCTGCTTCATCATCTGATTTATCAGCTCGTTTATCAGCTTGTTTATCAGCTGGTTTATCAGCTGCTTTTTCATAACAGGGTTGCTATTTCATTAACAGTTATTAGCAGTTATTTGCGTTTATTTGCAATTTCTTGCAATTATTCACAGTTATTAAAAATTATACGCTTTTTAAAATATTTTTTAATTTTTTATATATAGGAAAAAATTTCCAACTCAATAAATTTTTATGAATAACTATTATTAACTATAACCCTAGTGGAAATCGAATCTGTGAATAACTGTGAATAACTGTGAATAACTGGGAATAACTGTTATAAACTGTTCAGTTTGAGACAGGAATAACAGTTATTCCCAGTTATTCACAGTTATTCACAGTTATTCCCAGTTATTTACAGTTTAGTTTAAAAATAATTTGAAAAATATAAATTTGGAAAAATGAAAAAAATATATTTTTTTAAAATTTTTTTTTCTATTATAAATATATTTGGGAATAACTGTTATTCGTACCTCTGTTTTTTCAAATTATTTTTAAGCTATAAACTGTGAATAACTGGGAATAACTGAAAATAACTGGGAATAACTGGGAATAACCAACGAATATAGACGCTTATAGAAGCGTACTCTTAAATGGGAAATTTCTGCCAAAAATGAGTTACCCAGCTACTGAGGGCGCCACTAGATCCCATGTATTTTTATATCTATATATATCAAATTTTTCATATGTATAGATATACAAACAATGTTAAAGTGTTACCCAGCGTATCGGACGAAAAATTTAACCGAGAAGTACGCTTCTATAAGCGTCTATCTTCGTTGGAATAACTGAGAATAACTGGGAATAACTGTTATTCCTGTCTCAAACTGAACAGTTTATAACAGTTATTCCCAGTTATTCACAGTTATTCCCAGTTATTTCCAATTATTTCCAGTTATTCCCAGTTATTCACAGATTCGATTTCCACTAGGGTTGACAAATAATTTGAAAAATCAAAGATGCATAACAGTTATTCACAGTTATTCCCAGTTATTTCTAGTTATTTAGAGTTATTAACATTTATTTCCAGTTTCGCTATATTATAACTTTTATCATTTTTTTAGTACCTTTTATTTTTCAAATTATTTCTCAACTTAACTGGAAATAACTGGGAATATCCGTGAATAACTGGAAATAACTGGAAATAACTATGAATAACTGTTATAGTATCTGTAATTTTTCAAATTATTTCTCAACTCAACTGTGAATAACTGGGAATACCCATATGGAAATAATTTCTGTGAATAACTATTAATAACTGTGTAAAAATGTGAAAAAATGTGAATAACTGTTAATAACTATAATAAACTACCGCAATTGAGACATTAATAACAGTAAATAACAGTTGATAACAGTTAAAAATTGTTACGAATAGATAATAATAATGATTAACTGCAAATAATAATAATTTACTGTTATTTATAGTTATTTACAAATATTTATAGGCTGATTCCATTTCTAATCGAACAGTCAGTATACACTCAAGTCACCATTACTGCGCTAATAGAGTATGTTATTCTACCCTAAAAATAAGGGTATACGTATTTTTTTATTTTGCTGAAATATCAAAATTGCATCAGATATGCACTTTTGAAAATTGCATACAAAAACTAAATGTTAAAACTGAAAATGTTGAGAATAACTTTAGAGGGCTATCGTTTCACCAATTTTCAATGAATTTTGGTAAACCTTATTTTGTTTTATTATGTTTTAAGCCCTCTTTAATTCAGTGCAAGAAATTTCAAAAAAGACTAAAAAATGACTAAGATATGTGCATTTTACCAAAAAATGCACTTTTTATGCACATGCATTTTTCTCGAAAAACCCATTTTTTTTTGCTGAAATTTTTTGTGCTCATAGAGGACCAAATTACTTATCTAATGGTACTTGGTTGATCCCGTACTTATTTGTTTGAAGCGAGAAAAAAAATTCACAAATTTTATTGGTGAAAAATTTTTGTATGTACGTTCGAAAGTCTTAAGCAATGTTCATTCCAACGCTGTCGCATGCTTCGCTCATTATTTGTTTACCTTTGTATGTATGTATATATCATCAATAGTGATATATATATATAAAAATTCGTAATATAAAAATAAATATTAAAAAATGGAAAATAATAATTTTACTCGTGTATATCTATATTATGTATGTTTCGATGTACAGACAATAGGAGGCTCATTCGCGGACAAATACCTCGCGTAACCAAAACAGCATATTAGAATTGTTATATACAAGCTAGTTATTCTTACGTCTGCTTTGAAAGGTACTTTTCGGACTTGTGAAAAAGTAAACAAAACTGCAATTACGATGTCCGAAATTCACTCTTCTACAAGAATTCGATGTCCCGATTTTTTTCAAATGCATAAGAAGGTAGTTTATAAAAGCAGAAATTTACGTTTTAGACCGTTGGAAGATTTGGCCATTAATTTGGCACAGCTTTATCCAGATTTAAAGATACTGCCCTCTACTAATGTATGCAAAAATTGCCATGAACGCATATCAAAAATGATTAGTGATCTTGAATCTACATCTGAAAATGAAATCACTGAACTTTTTAGCGGAAAACATGATGATTTTATCCCCAAGACACCCGAACAAATAAAGGAATAAAACGAGAGTATTAATACAATTTTACCTCAATGCGTCTCGCCGCTAAAAAGAAAAACTGCAATACCTAAAAATTTAACAGAAAATTACGTATCTAAAAAGAAAAAATCTTTAATTTCAGCTTTTTCTGCTACTGTCGGAAATAAATTAGAAGATGCGTATGGCATTTCAGTTGAATCAATAGAATCGGACAAAAGTTCGACTGAAAACTATTGAAACGAATTTGTAGAAAATTTTAAATCGGCTTTAGAAAAATGTTATTCTGTTTCGGAGAAAATAAAACTTCTAACTCTACTACCTTCAAAATTAAGCAAAATAAAAATTTGCTCACTATTCCCGAATATAAGCGAGTATATGATAAATAAATCAAGAAATCTCGTGAAAAATAAAGGAGTTTATTCGGAGCCAGATTCATATACTGGTCATCCTATTGATGAAAATACAAAAAATATCGCTATAGAATATTTTTTAAATGATGATTTTAATTGTAGTAGACAAAGTCCAAATAAATCTGATGTTGTTACTGTTAAAGTTAATAATACAAAAACTAAAAAAGTTAAATGGTATCTTACTCGAAGCTTAAAAGAAACATATAGTCAATTAAGACAAGAAAATCCAAACTTACAAATAGGAAAATCGAAATTCTATAGTCTGAGACCAAGTTTCGTCTTAACAAGCTCTGTGAAGGAAACTTGTCTTTGTGTACATTGCGAAAATTTTGAACTGTTTCTTATAAGTTTAATTCGTTTTAGAGGCGATAATAATTCTGAATTAGATTTAATTCGTTCAGAAATAACTAACGCAATGTTGTGTTCTGAACCATCTGATTCGTGTTTCTTGCAAGAATGCAATTATTGCCCCGGTAGTGAGGGTATCACATTAAAATTGTTAAAACTAAAAGAAAATTGTGAAGATGAAATTACGTTTGCTTTGTGGGATAATGGTAATCTTATCAAACAAACAGTAAGCTTATCAGTTTTTAAAGCAAAATTTTCAATCTGCGCACTAAAAGCAAGTACTCATGTATACATAAAAAATATTTAACGTGAAGCTATAAAAAAAGAAAAAGAAGAAGGTAAAGCTGATCCTACTAAGTTAATTATCCACGTTGATTTTGCAGAAAATTGGTCTGTAATAAATAATAAAGCGGTTCAGGGAAATCATTGGGTAAATAACCAAATTTCTATTTTTACTGCAGTCTGTTACCAAGGAGAGATAACGCAAAGCTTTGCGATCGTTAGTGACGACAAAAAGCATGATACTGCATATGCGCTATTAGCAATAAATAAAATTATCGATCTTATGAAAAATGATTTAGTTACTGAAGTCACTATTATATCAGATGGAGCTGCAAGCCAATTTAAAAATCGTTTTCAGCTACATGAATTCAAACATTTTTCTTATCAAATGAAATGGTTATTTTCTGCGACTGGTCATGGGAAAGGAGCCGTTATGGAATAGGTGGGCTTCTAAAGCATTATGCTACTTCACATAACTTAAAAAGAGTTCATGAAGAATCGATGCAAAATGCTGACAATTTTATAAATTGGGTTCAAAAGTACACCAGTGCAATCAAAATCATATTATTACCAATAAATGAGATTGAAAAATTTAGAAAAGAAAAAAATATTGAATGGAGTACAGTTTCTAAATATAATGGGATTCAAAAAAGTCATATGTGGTTAAAACAACTTGGGGAATTGAAATCGCATATATTTGTTGGCAGAACAGCTATACATGCACTGACTAAAGTGAAAGACAAGAAAAAAAAGTCAAACTTCGTAAAGCTACACTTGGAACTAAAAATAATAAGTGCAAAAATAAAAAAAAGTAATTATTTATAATTATATTTTTGACGCATCCCAACAGTGAGAGGCAAGGGGAACTCACTTTAAAAAAGCACCCCGAATGGAACAGAAACCTTCTACGTCCACGTCGTTGTTCCTGGGTAATGCTAAAAGAAGGATAGTGTTTAAATCTACATTGCTTAAAATTTCCGAACGTCCCTATTGAAAATAATGACGTCTTTGGACGTGTCTGGATTTGGAACAAAAAAAGACGTCTTTAAAAGACGTCTTTTGAAGACGTCTTTTAAATCAAAACGTCTTTTTTATCAAAATTTTTAAAAAAGTACTTACTAAAATGTTCCAAAAAAGTATTATTTTATTACGTTATTATTTTTAATAGGGTATCTTTCTTTAGGAATATAGAAACAAAATAAGCATCAGCTCTCTGCAGACCGAAAAGCTTGAGCGAACAAACTGGAAATGTTATAACCTTATATACCCGAGTCACTAAAATTTTCGTAGGAGTTCGCGTATTAAGAAAAACGCCACCTAACAGTCAAAGACAGAATTTATAGTCGATTCGAATAATTTTTTCAGTAGTTACATTTTCAACTGTGAGGTGCCGTTTTTCTTAACTTTGCAATCCCTTATCCAAATTTCAGAGATGCAGGTATATGAGGTAATAATTTTGCGTGTTTATTCACAGTTGAAAATCAGTATACATACTTCAATTACGTACTTCAAGTATATACACTTTAGCTTAAGTACGTTCTTTTTTGAAACATTTTAGTGGGTATTATTTTCAAAATATTGATAAAAAAGACGCCTTTAAAAAACGTCTTTCGAAGACGTCTTTTAAAGACGTCTTTTTTTGTTCCAAATCCAGACACGTCCAAAGACGTCTTTAAAAGACGTCATTATTTTCAATAGGGGTATATACAAAAATTTTTCACCAATAAAATTTGTGAATTTTTTTTCTCGCTTCAAACAAATAAGTACGGAATCAACCAAGTACCATTAGATAGGTAATTTGGTCCTCTATGAGCACAAAAAATTTCAGCAAAAAAAATGGGTTTTTCGAGAAAAATGCATGTGCATAAAAAGTGCATTTTTTGGTAAAATGCACATATCTTAGTCATTTTTTAGTCTTTTTTGAAATTTCTTGCACTGAATTAAAGAGGGCTTAAAACATAATAAAACAAAATAAGGTTTACCAAAATTCATTGAAAATTGGTAAAACGATAGCCCTCTAAAGTTATTCTCAACATTTTCAGTTTTAACATTTAGTTTTTGTATGCAATTTTCAAAAGTGCATATCTGATGCAATTTTGATATTTCAGCAAAATAAAAAAATACGTATACTCTTATTTTTAGGGTAGAATAACATACTCCATTAGCGCAGTAATTGGTGACTTGAGTGTATACTGACTGTTCGATTTGAAATGGAATCAGCCTATAATTTTTCACATTTATTCACATTTATTAACAGTTATTTACACTTTTTCACACTTTCAAAAATTTTCACACGTATAATCGTTTTTTTAATATATAGGCGAAAAATTTTGTAAATGTGAAAAACTGTTAATAAGTGTTAATAAATGTGAAAAACTGTAAATATCTGTAAAAAAGTGTTAATAACTATAATCCACTGTAACTAATTGCAAATAAATATAAATAATTATAAATAAGTATAAATAATAATAAATTGTTCACCAATTCTAAAATTTTGGGAAATGTGAGTAACTGTTAATAAATGTGTATAAACGTGAACAACTATAAATAATTATAAATAATCATGACTTTCAGTTAATAATTGTTATTTAGTGTTCATAACTATTATTAACTATTATTAATTGTTATTAACTGTTTTTTACTGTTATTAATTCTTATTAATGTCTCAATTGCGGTAGTTTATTACAATTTTTAACAGTTATTCACAATTTCTCACAAAAATTATTTTCATATGGGTATTTGTAAATAACTGGAAATAATTGGAAATAACTGAGAATAACTGGTGCTAACTGTTATTCCTGTCTCAATCTGAACATTTTATAACAGTTATTTCCAGTTATTCACAGTTATTCACAGATTCGATTTCCACCCTAGTAGAAATCGAATCTGTGAATAACTGTGAATAACTGGAAATAACTGGAAATAACTGGGAATAACTGTGAATAACTGGGAATAACTGTTATAAACTGTTCAGTTTGAGACAGGAATAACAGTTATTCCCAGTTATTCCCAGTTATTCCCAGTTATTCCCAGTTATTCTCAGTTATTCCCAGTTATTTACATTTTATAGCTTAAAAATAATTTGAAAAAACAGAGGTACGAATAACAGTTATTCCTAAATATATTTATAATAGAAAAAAAAATAAAAAAAATATATATTTTTTTCATTTTTTCAAATTTATATTTTTCAAATTATTTTTTAACTAAACTGTAAATAACTGGGAATAACTGTGAATAACTGGGAATAACTGGGAATAACTGTTATTCCTGTCTCAAACTGAACAGTTTATAACAGTTATTCCCAGTTATTCACAGTTATTCCCAATTATTCACAGATTCGATTTCCACTAGGGCACTAGTGAAATAACTGCAAGTTTCTGCAAATAACTACAAAAATCAGAAAATAATTGCAAATAACTGCAAGAATCCGCAAATAACGGTAAATAACTGCAAAAATAAAAAAATAACTGCAAATAACTGTTACTTTTATCTTAATTTTTAAAAATTGTATTGTACAAAATTGTTGTACTTATAAATGTTAATAACTGTTAATAACTGCAAAAAACTACTATTAACTGCAAATAACCGCTACTTCTGTCTCAAACCAAACTATTTATAATCCCTACTGAAAAAATCCACCTGGATTTCCACGTGGATTACCCATGTGGAAATCCACGTGGGTCTTACATGGATTCCATGTGGATTTGCATAGGAATCCACGCGGATTACTCACGTGGATTTCCACGTAAATATCCATGTGGATTTTATGAAAGCCATGTTGATTTTATAAAGCCCTCGTGGACTGTTAAAGAATCTATATGGATTACATGAAATCTATGTGGACTTTCAAGGAACCCGCATGGATTTTATAAAATCTGTGTTAATTTTATGTACTTCTCATGGATTTTAAAAAAATCCATGTGGATATTTAGAAATCCACGTGGATATTATTAAATCCATGTGGATATTATTAAATCCATGTGGATTTTTATGTAATCTACGTAGATTTTTTACTTGGATATCCACGTGGATTTAAATAAAAATCTGTGTTAATTTTATGTACTCCTCGTAGATTTTCAAAAAATCCATATGGATTTGGAAAATCCATGTAGATATTTAGAAATCCATGTGGATATTTAGAAATCCATCTGGGTTTTTAGGTAATCTACGTAGATTTTTTACTTGGATATCTACGTGGATTCAAATGAAAATCTACGTGGAAATCCACATGGATATTTTCAATAGGAAATGACTCAATATTTATTTCGCATTCAAAGTAAAAACCAAAAACGAGGTAAACCTCGTAGTTTCAACACTTTGGAGATCAAAGAGCTTCTAAGAACTAACTAAGAGTATTCTGGCCTTATATAACTGCATCTTTGAAATTTGTATCAGGGATCATAAAACTTAAAAAAACGCCACCTCTAGATTCAAAATAGAATCGATGCAATCAATCATCAATTCGACAGTAAGTCACAAGGTGGGGTTTCTCTAAGTTTTGTGATCCATCATATGAATTTCTAAGTCGCAGATATATAAGACCAGAATACTCTCAGTTGAATCATAGAAGCTCTCTGATCTTCAAAGAAGTGAAATTACGAGGTTTACCTCGTTTTTGGTTTTTACTTTGAATGCGAAATAAATATCGAGTTATTTCCTATTTCAAACGTCTATGTGGATTTCCACGCAGATTTTCATTTAAATCCACGTGGATATCCAAGTAAAAAATCCACGCATATTACCTAAAAATCCACATGGATTTAACAAAATTCATATGGATTTTTTGAAAATCCATGAGGAGTACATAAAATTATCACAGATTTTATAAAATCTGTGCGGGTTCCTTGAAAATCCACATACCCATATGAAAATAATTTTTGTGAGAAATTGTGAATAACTGTTAAGAGTAGGTCACGTATCTCTGTCCTTTTCTAATAAAAGAAATGATTTTTTTACAAAAATAATAACTTTATCAAAAAATGAAAAGAAAGCCGCATCTTGTATCAAAAAAAGCAATATTTTCTTTGATAAGAAAAAATTAATTTTATTGCTTTGTTCTCAAGAAAACCTTGAAAAACCAAATTGTCCACCCTAACCTCTATGATTTAAGTTTTTCAAGGTTTTCTTGAAAATGAAGCAATAAAATTAATTCTTTCTTATCAAAGAAAATATTGCTTTTTTTATTACGAGATGCGGCTTTCCCTTCATTTTTTGCTAAAGTTAAAAGTTTCTGTAAAAAACTCAATTCTTTGATTAGAAAAGGACAGAGATACGTGACCTCCTCTTAATAACTATAATAAACTACCGCAATTGAGACATTAATAAGAATTAATAACAGTAAAAAACAGTTAATAACAATTAATAATAGTTATGAACGCTAAATAACAATTATTAACTGAAAGTCATGATTATTATTAATTATTTATAATTATTCACATCTATTCACATTTATACACATTTATTAACAGTTACTCACATTTTCCAAAATTTTAGAATTAGTGAATAATTTATTATTATTTATACTTATTTATAATTATTTATATTTGTTTGCCATTAGTTACAGTGAATTATAGTTATTAACACTTTTTTACAGATATTTACAGTTTTTCACATTTATTAACAGTTATTAACAGTTTTTCACATTTACAAAATTTTTCGCCTATATATAAAAAAAAAGATTATACGTGTGAAAATTGTTGAAAGTGTGAAAAAGTGTTAATAACTGTTATTAAATGTGAATAAATGTGAAAAATTATAAATATTTGTAAATAACTATAAATAACAGTAAATTATTATTATTTACAGTTAATCATTATTATTATCTATTCGTAACAATTATTAACTGTTATCAACTGTTATTTACTGTTATTAATGTCTCAATTGCGGTAGTTTATTATAGTTATTAACAGTTATTTACATTTTTTCACATTTTTACACAGTTATTAATAGTTATTCACAGAAATTATTTCCATATGGGTAGATTTCATAAAATCCATATGGATTCTTCAACTGTTAAAATGTTCGCTTAAATTGGTAGTGAAATAAAATAATTTATGAGAATCTTGTTGTAAAAAGTGAATTCTTTTCTTTATTAAATAAGAATTACAAAAAGAACGTTTGAATCATCGACCTACTCAGTGACGCTTCACTTTCTCTACTGATCCATTTCTTTCGCTATAGTCGCGATTATTCTAATCAAGCACGCTGCTGGTGGCGCTTTACAAAACTATTATCATTTTAGGAAAGGAAGGAAACGGCGGGATATATAATACAACTTTTATTTTCTAACATCCTCCCACCATTGAGTCTCCGACTCAATATACATAAAGACAAATATAATCACTTATTTTTTTTTTTTTATTTTTTTTAAATATTATTATGAGTTAGAGTTATCGAACGCTTATAAAAGTGAGACAATATTAAAATAAACATACATAAATAAAACGTAAAATATTATTCATAGAGGTTGGGTTTCTTAACTATTCGTCCGCTTCTAGTTTTTCTTTTTAGAATATTTTCGCTACGATTCTCGTGTTGTACGTACTGCCCTTGGGGGTCAGCTGGTTCAACACTCGCCGAATGTTCACCGTTTAGTTTTTCGCGCAAAACTTTAACGCTGTCTATCTCGCCGTTATTAATTTCCAGAGGGTAGAGGCGTTGTATTGGTTGTTTAAGTTGACCTTCTTTCGTTTTTAAAATTGCAACGCGAGCAATGCCTTTCATAAAATCCACATGGATTCTTTTACGTGGAAATCTACGTGGGTAATCCGCGTGGATTCCTATGCGAATCCACATGGAATCCATGTGAAATCCACGTGGATTTCCACATGGGTAATCCACGTGAAAATCCAGGTGGATTTTTTCAACAGGGACAATTATTAGCAGTTGTTTGCTGTTATTAGCAAAACTGATTTCCACTAAGGTATGTATTATTTTCAAGTAAATCAAAACACGTATAGCCCGGCTACCTAAAATTTTACGAAACGATTACTTAAATACTCAAAAATCAACAATGTAATTTAAATTTATATGTTACATTATACTTTTTATCCCTTGGATTAAATACAACCAGTATAAACTACGTAAATTATTATTAAATCTACATTAACCTTTTAAGGACGGGACTGGTCGATATTTCGACCACTTAAGTATCATAATATTTTTGAGTGATTTTGAGGATAATATTATGTTAAAACACTCAAAAATATTATGATACTTGAGTGGTCGAAATTTCGACCAGTCCCGTCCTTGAAAGGTTAATAATTCAAATTTATTATACCGGCAAATGGCAATTCAAATAACACTCGATCTCTTAAATTCGTATTGTGTTGTTATGACCCGACCCTGGGTCGTAGAATTAGTCCAGTAGAATTAGCTCGAAAAACCTTAAAATTTGACTTAATTAGCAACAGGCAACTGAAGTGAAAAATGGGTTCATTAGGTCAAAAGATATTAAAATTTAGAAAGACCCTCAAAATTTGGGCTGGCATATTTTTTTAAACAACGTTTTTATGTAAAAAATTGTGAAAAATCGATGTTTTTTGGATCTAGCTCTTTTCGTTTTTTAATAGGGTATATGAAATTTATAATACTTATAAGGGTCTTCAAGACGAATAGTTTAAGCCCTATTACATTAAATTTCGTTAATAATTTATTTAAATAATCGCGAAAATATAGTAAAAAATCGTTAAATATTCAATAATTTTTTATTCCATAAAAAAAAGAGCTACATGCTTGTAACTTTGTAAAAAGTTGCCTTCTATCACCCTTAAGTTCCCAAAATTTTTTTAGCAAAAAATATTAATTTGTTTATGAGATATTCAATTTGTTCACTAAAAAGAGGTAAAATGTAGGCCTGAAATGGACCCTATTGCGGTCATTTTAGAAAGAAATGACCATTGTTATTTATGCTCTTTGACACTTATATTTAGTGAAAATAAAAAGTTTGATTGACATTTTTATTATTTTCGCTGTTTAAATGGCGATCGAAAAAAAAAAATTTTTTTCTTAATTGTTTTTTAAATTTATATATGAAAAAATGAAAATATTTAAATGCAACTTTTTTATTCTTGTTGCTTAAATTTTAACGTTTATTTTTTTAAAAAAAACGTTATTCTATGATAATTAGGAGCTGAGATAAGTTTTCTTTTTTTTAAATTTGCCATTTGTTTATTTACTAAGAAAGGAATGAAATTTTAATGACAGATCCTTTAATATTTGAACTTTGATATAAGATCATTTCTGATATTAAAATCAGTTTTTTAAAACCTTAAAAGATTGTTTTTAAGTATGTATAGTTTCAATTCTTTTTGAAGAGGTGGGGAACGCGTCATCTTTCGCAAGTACAGAAAAAATTTTTTCGATTACTTCAAATTTGTCTTACGTGAAAAAATGTTCTATATCTCAGTGAAATATTAACCGATTTTGAAGTTTCTTTTTTTAATCTGGGGTAGCGCGAGATAATATTAACAGTCGTTATACTTGTTTAATGATATAAATAAATAAATTTGTTATAAACAATAACACAAAATATAGGCATATTTTTTTTTTCATTTTTTATATACTTGTAATGTTTATTATTATAATCTAATAAATAAGTTTCATTTCTTTTATGAAAAAATTAGATTATTATCTTTTTTACACGCTAATAATTAATACAAACATTGCTCTTATCATAAAAATCTTGACATTATTAAAAAAGAGCTTCTGACCTTGAATATTGAACGAATTTAACGCTTCTTTTTTTAATCTGGGGTTGTGCGAGATAATATTAAGAACCGTCATTTTTGTTTTATTTAACAAAACAAGTTAATTTATTATCAACAGTATATATGAAAAAAATAATTTATTTCATATTTTACATTAACGGTAGGCCGGAGTAGAACCTGATACCGACCGAGTAACAATTGAGTTGTTTGTTATTTACTCAAGTTTTAATCGGTGTATTTTCAAATTAAAGATCGAGCGCAATAGATATTATTATTATGAACATCTACACTGAAGAAAAAGCCGATTGCACACGCTGCAGAGTCGATTGTTGTGAATGATTCAGACAAAATTCGCAGCTATTAATAACGGAAAATCGCAATATAAGAGTGCGTAACAATATCGCAGCCAATCATTCCAACTTTCTGTATAAAAGATTACATTGATCGGAGCAGAGCGCTGCGACTAAGCTGCGTTGTGGCTCGATACGGCTCTCCGTAGTCTACGGCACAGAAAGCTGAATCCAAGCCCAGTGACTAAACTGCTTTGTCGCTCGCTACGGCTCTCCGTAGTCTACGGCACAGAAAGCTGAATCCGAATACAGCGATTTATTGCGTGGTCGCTCGCTTTGAATGTCGATCCCTAGTGGAAATCGAATCTGTGAATAACTGGGAATAACTGTGAATAACTGGGAATAACTGTTATAAACTGTTCAGTTTGAGACAGGAATAACAGTTATTCCCAGTTATTTCCAGTTATTCCCAGTTATTCACAGATTCGATTTCCACTAGGGATCTCAAGCATTGCGACAACGCTTTGAACACACTTGCTTGATTAATAAATAACATTGAAAAAATGATAATTTTTACTTCCTTTTATATTTTTTTTTTAATGTTCATGTAATTATGTGAATTCATAATTTTGAACTATTTTTAAAAATTTATAATTTATAAATACAGTTATTAATGCTTTAATATCTTTGATTATTTTTTTTTATTTTTAGATTTATTAGGACATATTTAAGGTTAAATAGTTAAAAAACTATACTAATAAATCTATTAACAAATCTAAAAATAAAACTAATAAAAAATTGAGAAAGAAAATAAATTTTTTTGACAAACAATTTATGTGATTATGGATAATAACATTTATGAAGTTATTACTAAACATTAGATTGCCTTAATTATATTGTTCAAAATTTCATACGCAAGTTGTACTCACTTGCCGTAAAAGGGAAAATATTTACAGATGATTTTTATGCTATTTTAAATTCTTAATTAATTTAGGTGCATAATAAATAATTGATAAATATTTCCAAGTAAAAAATACTCAAAGCCTGGTAGAACTAAGATTTATTGGTAATATCGTCACTACATATCTATGGATGATATCTGATAAAAATGTATTTGTACGTTTTCTTCAAAACAAAGTGCGTTTGAAGAAAGAAAATCTTATGATTGATTAAAAATGACTGTTTTAAATACTTTTCCGCAAATCCAGGTGTTTTTAGAAATTTTCTTCGTTATCGCTGAAATTTATTCGTTCTTTATAAAAAAATATTAAGTCAAGTCATTAAATATCAAATCAACTTAGGCAGTTTTTGTGTATATTCAGTAGTGATTTTTCACCTAACAGGTAAGGTAAAAAGTCTACATATTGTCATTTAAAAAAATTCAATCATATTGTACACGTTATTTTCAACAAAAATAGTTCTATTATATTTTTACAATAGTTTGATACTTTTTAATAGAAAATTTATTAAAACATTAATTTAACCAAAAAATTTGAGTAAATAAAAATATTTCATTACTTTGAATTTTTGACCACAAAATTTTTTATTTATATTTTGGAAACCAAAGGGAACATATTCCCAGACTCATTGATTTTTATTATTTAGCTGTGCAAATTGATGTGAAATTTTTCGTATGTATATATATATCTACAAGTTCTATGGATTTAATGTTATAACTAAGAGTATTATTTCATTATAATTTCATAAAATGGAATAAAATAATATATGAACGAAAATTATTTTAAATAAATTTCAAAGATATATTGGTACATCCTTAAAAGTTTAAACTTTAAATATCACTTTTTTCAAACAATTTTTAAACAGTGACTATTCTATTACATTAAAAAATACACAACTGCTTGCGAATAAATTATTCTTTTTTGAAACTGTTAAACAAAATTTATTTTTCAAAAAGCTATATTGCACGGTACCTTGAAAATTTCATTAATAGTATCAAATATTTTCTAAAAATGATATGAATGGTTTTTGCATAAATGGTATGGAAAAGGCAAATTTTCGAAGGTTCTTTCATTAAAACTACGCAAATAATTTTTAAGAAAACAAAAACAAAAAATTTAAGAGTAGGTCCAGTATATTCGTCTTTTTCTAATCAAAGAATTGTTTTTTTTACAATAACTAATATAATCAAGAAAACGTTGAAAGTCTCAAAATATATTTTATTTCTTATTTCTCATATTTAATTTATATACTGAATGTTTAAATTTAAATAAATAAAAATTGTTTAATTATTGTGATTTTAACTGTTAAGACGTGCGCATTTCGCAGTATCGAAGTCAGTATAACTTAACAGTTAATTTATTTTCTCATTGTATAAAATTGTGCAAAAATTCTTTCTTAATTTCAAACAAATATTTTATTAAAACTTTATTTTATGAATGCAATTACATTTATATTCAAAAATTTAGATTAGATTTTTTAATTAAAACCTATGTCTTATAATTATTTATATTATTTGTTCAAACAACATGAATATTTAGTACTGTACAACAACATATATTTTTAATTAAATGCTTTATATATTTGGTTTAACAAAACATACGGTCGAATGACCAGTTACCGTTCCTTTAAGGTTCAGGCAGATACATTTCCTTCAATAAAACAAATCTCACCCTACTAAAAAATCTCAGGTGAGAAATCACCTGATTTCTCAGGTGATTAATCATGCCAAAATCTCATGTGATGATTTTTTTAGGTTTTTACACGTTTCAAATCATGCTTAGTCAATTGCGAACTATTTTTGAAAATTTTTGAAAAATTGAACTTAGAAAATTTTTTGTAAAATGAGTCAAAATTTTTTCTAAGACCAAATTTTAAAAAAATTTTCTAAGTTCAAATTTTTCAAAAAATTTTAAAAATAGTTCGCAATTGACTAAGTATGCTTTGAAACGTGTAAAAACCAAAAAAATCGTCACATGAGATTTTGGCATGATTAATCACCTGAGAAATCAGGTGATTTCTCACCTGAGATTTTTTAGTAGGGTCAAGGTGTCTTAAGGTCTCAAATCTCAACCTCTCTTGTGGTTTAAAATATATTTAATGGAAGAACATTCGAAAATTTGCTTTTTTCCATACCATTTATGCAAAAACCATTCATATCATTTTTAGAAAATATTTGATACTATTAATGAAATTTTCAAGGTACCGTGCAATATAGCTTTTTGAAAAATGAATTTTGTTTAACAGTTTCAAAAAAGAATAATTTATTCGCAAGCAGTTGTGTATTTTTTAATGTAATAGAATAGTCACTGTTTAAAAATTGTTTGAAAAAAGTGATATTTAAAGTTTAAACTTTTAAAGATATACAGTCGACGATCTGAGTCCCGCCGCCTTCTCCTCTATCGACTCGCTCGTGCGTTACCCCCACTCGCTGACTAAAAGAATTTGTTTCCAAACATTCTGAGTCCCGCCGCTGCTCTATGCGACTTTTTAACTTGTAAAAATGGATTTATTAGTTTAATTTTTTTGTTTAGAATACAATAAACGTTTATTGAAATAAAAGGTAACAAAAAAATATTGTAATATTGCATAGTTCTCATTTATATTTACTATAAAAAATATAAAAATTAAATTTTTTTATTTATAGGTAACATAAATTTAAAAATTAAAGAATATATTATTTATTGATGAACTAAATACTCATTGTTATTATGAAAATGAAATGAAATAAGATTTATTTTATCTTTTATTTATAAAGCAATCACATAAATTTTCAAATAAATACATTTTATTGATTGGTCAAATATATCTAGTTTAATTTCTATATTTTTTTGAGTAGATATAAATGAGAATTATGCAATATTGCATTATTTCTTTGTTACTTTTTATTTCAATAAACATTTGTTGTATTTTAAACAAAAAAATGAAATTAATAAACCCATTTTTACAAGTGAAAAAGTCGCATAGAGCAGCGGCGGGACTCAGAATGTTTGAAAAAAAATTATTTTAGTCAACGAGTGGGGGTAATGCACGAGTGAGTCGATGGAGGAGAAGGCGGCGGGACTCAGATCGTCGACTGTACCAATATATCTTTGAAATTTATTTAAAATAATTTTCGTTCATATATTATTTTATTCCATTTTATGAAATTATAATGAAATAATACTCTTAGTTATAACATTAAATCCATAGAACTTGTAGATATATATATACATACGAAAAATTTCACATCAATTTGCACAGCTAAATAATAAAAATCAATGAGTCTGGGAATATGTTCCCTTTGGTTTCCAAAATATAAATAAAAAATTTTGTGGTCAAAAATTCAAAGTAATGAAATATTTTTATTTACTCAAATTTTTTGGTTAAATTAATGTTTTAATAAATTTTCTATTAAAAAGTATCAAACTATTGTAAAAATATAATAGAACTATTTTTGTTGAAAATAACGTGTACAATATGATTGAATTTTTTTAAATGACAATATGTAGACTTTTTACCTTACCTGTTAGGTGAAAAATCACTATTGAATATACACAAAAACTGCCTAAGTTGATTTGATATTTAATGACTTGACTTAATATTTTTTTATAAAGAACGAATAAATTTCAGCGATAACGAAGAAAATTTCTAAAAACACCTGGATTTGCGGAAAAGTATTTAAAACAGTCATTTTTAATCAATCATAAGATTTTCTTTCTTCAAACGCACTTTGTTTTGAAGAAAACGTACAAATACATTTTTATCAGATATCATCCATAAATATGTAGTGACGATATTACCAATAAATCTTAGTTCTACCAGGCTTTGAGTATTTTTTACTTGGAAATATTTATCAATTATTTATTATGCACCTAAATTAATTAAGAATTTAAAATAGCATAAAAATCATTTGTAAATATTTTCCCTTTTACGGCAAGTGAATACAACTTGCGTATGGAATTTTGAACAATATAATTAAGGCAATCTAATGTTTAGTAATAACTTCATAAATGTTATTATCCATAATCACATAAAATGTTTGTCAAAAAAATTCATTTTCTTTCTCAATTTTTTATTTGTTTTATTTTTAGATTTGTTAATAGATTTATTAGTATAGTTTTTTAATTATTTAACTTTAAATATGTCCTAATAATTCTAAAAATAAAAAAAAATAATCAAAAATATTAAAGCATTAATAACTGTATTTATAAATTATAAATTTTTGAAAATAGTTCAAAATTATGAATTTACATAATTAGATGAACATAAAAAAAAATATAAAAGGAAGTAAAAATTATCATTTTTTCAATGTTATTTATTAATCAAGCAAGTGTGTTCAAAGCGTTGTCGCAATAAATCGCTGTGTTCGGATTCAGCTTTCTGTGCCGTAGACTACGGAGAGCCGTAGCGAGCGATAAAGCAGTTTAGTCACTGGGCTTGGATTCAGCTTTCTGTGCCGTAGACTACGGAGAGCCGTAGCGAGCCACAACGCAGCTTAGTCGCAGCGCTCTGCTTCGATCAATGTAATCTTTTATACAGAAAGTTGGAATGATTGGCTGCGATATTGTTACGCACTCTTATATTGCGATTTTCCGTTATTAATAGCTGCGAATGTTGTCCGAATCATTCACAACAATCGACTCCACAACGTGTGCAATCGGCTTTTTTTTCAGTGTATGCACAAGAAAAAAAATATCTACCGGTTTGGGACTTAGAAATACTTTACAACGGAATAGAAATACTTTTTAATTCTTTATAAAATAAATATTCATATTAGGTATAAATGACTATTAAAATAATAATTATAATAAAAATAAAACTATTTTAAAAGTAAAAATGCTGAAAGGCATTTAAAAATAATGTGAAGGCTTTCATGATAAGAGATATGTTTTTATTAATAATATTGTTTAAAAAAGAAAATAATTAAATTTTTTAGAGAAAAAGATATTATGTTTCATGAAATTATTAACACAAACATATCTCTTATCATGAAAGCCTTCACATTATTTTTAAATGCCTTTCAGCATTTTTACTTTTAAAATAGTTTTATTTTTATTATAATTATTATTTTAATAGTCTTTTATACCTAATATGAATATTTATTTTATAAAGAATTAAAAAGTATTTCTATTCCGTTGTAAAGTATTTCTATGTTATGTTCGTTAAAAGAAGAGAAGTATAATTAAAGTGCGTGTGTTATTATATGAGTTCGTTGAACCCTGCTTTACGCTCAAACTTTCAATTCGTAAGTATTTTATTTTATATTTTATTTCTTCTTGATTTTTAAGATATAAGTTCGTTGAATTGTTACTGATATATATATATATATATATATATATATATATATATATATATATATGTACTTATATTTTTCTTAACTATTCAAAACTTTTTACTAAAACATTATTAACTACACTTGAAAAAGAAATTTATTGCAATTTTTATTCTAATTTCAATTATTTCCCTAGTGGAAATCGAATCTGTGAATAACTGTGAATAACTGGAAATAACTGGAAATAACTGGGAATAACTGTGAATAACTGGGAATAACTGTTATAAACTGTTCAGTTTGAGACAGGAATAACAGTTATTCCCAGTTATTCCCAGTTATTCCCAGTTATTCTCAGTTATTCCCAGTTATTCCCAGTTATTCTCAGTTATTCCCAGTTATTTACATTTTATAGCTTAAAAATAATTTGAAAAAACAGAGGTACGAATAACAGTTATTCCTAAATATATTTATAATAGAAAAAAAAATAAAAAAAATATATATTTTTTTCATTTTTTCAAATTTATATTTTTCAAATTATTTTTTAACTAAACTGTAAATAACTGGGAATAACTGTGAATAACTGTGAATAACTGTGAATAACTGGGAATAACTGGGAATAACTGTTATTCCTGTCTCAAACTGAACAGTTTATAACAGTTATTCCCAGTTATTCACAGTTATTCCCAGTTATTCACAGATTCGATTTCCACTAGGGTTATTCAATTTTTTATTAAAAGTATTATTTATTACTTAAAATAATAATAAGATTAAGAAAATATTATATTTATAATTTTATTATTTCAAGTAAATAAAATTTATTTAAGTTCGTAAGTATAAAAGAAACCTAAGAGCAAGGTCATTATGAATTGAATGGTTCAATTTCATTTCGAGCGTCCTTTGCACTCAGTAAACCAATGTGTGTGGCACAGGTCACATCATTGGACGCGTTTTCTTTTGATTATACAAAGTTTCTACATATAGTTCTGAAATAAAATCATTCTGAATATAATAGTGTATATTTTACTTTTTTAAATAAAAGTTATTGTTCAGTTCATTCTGCAGTTTCGTTAATATACAATAAATTTGGGAGTAAAAAATAAGTTTCTTTTATTTTTGTGTTTATTACTAAAAAATTTTTTTTAATAACTTAATGAATCTTAATTTAATTCTAAATTGCATGATATGTTTGTTAAAAAATATTATAAATTTTTCATTTAAGATAGTACAAGATTTTCTGTTTGATGAAGATAGTTGCAGCAGCAGTGAAAATATGTCAAACTTACCGTTTGAAATTGACAATAGTTCCAATGATGAATGTTGTGATGATTCGAGAAATGTTTTCATAGATGAAGATTGTGATGAGCCATTAAACAAGCGAATAAAATTATCATAAATATTCTAAAATTTTATTAAAATCAATTTTGTATGTTAATTGCGAAAATACGAAAAAAATGTAATATTTTTTCGAATATGTGTTTATGTGTGCGAAAAAAAGATTGTGAATATTTTTATAAAATAAAAGAAATTCATAAAATTATATAAATAAACATTTATTTAAAATATAATATGTAAAAAATAATAAAAAAATTTTTTTTATTATTTATAATTAATTAATTTGTTTATTGCATAAAACAAAAATGATGGTTCTTAATATTATCTCGCACAACCCCGGATTAATAAAGAAACGTTAAATTCGTTGAATATTCAAGGTCAGAAGCTCTTTTTTAATAATGTCAGGATTTTCATGATAAGAGCAATGTTTGTATTAATTATTAGCGTGTAAAAAAGATAATAATCTAATTTTTTCATAAAAGAAATGAAACTTATTTATTAGATTATAATAATAAACATTACAAGTATATAAAAAATGAAAAAAAAAATATGCCTATATTTTGTGTTATTGTTTATAACAAATTTATTTATTTATATCATTAAACAAGTATAACGACTGTTAATATTATCTCGCGCTACCCCAGATTAAAAAAAGAAACTTCAAAATCGGTTAATATTTCACTGAGATATAGAACATTTTTTCACGTAAGACAAATTTGAAGTAATCGAAAAAATTTTTTCTGTACTTGCGAAAGATGACGCGTTCCCCACCTCTTCAAAAAGAATTGAAACTATACATACTTAAAAACAATCTTTTAAGGTTTTAAAAAACTGATTTTAATATCAGAAATGATCTTATATCAAAGTTCAAATATTAAAGGATCTGTCATTAAAATTTCATTCCTTTCTTAGTAAATAAACAAATGGCAAATTTAAAAAAAAGAAAACTTATCTCAGCTCCTAATTATCATAGAATAACGTTTTTTTTAAAAAAATAAACGTTAAAATTTAAGCAACAAGAATAAAAAAGTTGCATTTAAATATTTTCATTTTTTCATATATAAATTTAAAAATCAATTAAGAAAAATTTTTTTTTTTTTTCGATCGCCATTTAAACAGCGAAAATAATAAAAATGTCAATCAAACTTTTTATTTTCACTAAATATAAGTGTCAAAGAGCATAGTTGACAATGGTCATTTCTTTTTAAAATGACCGCAATAGGGTCCATTTCGGGCCTACATTTTACCTCTTTTTAGTGAACAAATTGAATATCTCATAAACAAATTAATATTTTTTGCTGAAAAAAATTATGGGAACTTAAGGGTGAAAGAAGGCAACTTTTTACAAAGTTACAAGCATGTAGCTCTTTTTTTTATGGAATAAAAAATTATTGAAAATTTAACGATTTTTGACTATATTTTTGCGATTATTTAAATAAATTATTAACGAAATTTAATGTAATAGGGCTTAAACTATTCGTCTTGAAGACCCTTATAAGTATTATAAATTTCATATACCCTATTAAAAAACGAAAAGAGCTAGATCCAAAAAACATCGATTTTTCACAATTTTTTACATAAAAACGTTGTTTAAAAAAATGTGCCAGCCCAAATTTTGAGGGTCTTTCTAAATTTTAATATCTTTTGACCTAATGAATCCATTTTTCACTTTAGTTGCCTGTTACTAATTTAGTCATGCAAAAAGTCTAATTCTACTGGACTAAATATCAAAATTCTGTAGATAACGAGGTAGATGGTCCTCTAGATGTCAGATAAAAGCTGAATCCTGGCGATGAATGCCCGCGTTTTTGAATTTAATTTAAAATCAAATAATTTAAAACTTTAATCAAATTTAAAATTCTTCAACTATAATTTTAATGAAAAATTTAATAGCGAGTCCGTTGCTTGATTAAGGATAAGAATCCAAGGAAATCTAGGACTTAAAATAAAAAGGAATCTTTATTAACTTTGAAATATAACTTTTATTAAGGCTGCTTCCAGACTAGTGCGATGCGACGTACGAGGCGATCTGTGACTTGCGATGCATCGCACTTTCGAAACATTTGTATAGTTCATCACCTATGTTTGATGCGTGATCTATGGCTTCAAAAATTGAAGCAAACAGAATATTTTTCATAAGTTATCGCTGTTTTTGCTCCAAAACACGTATTAAACATAGCTGATGGACTATATAAATCTTTCGAAAGTGCGACGCATCGAAACGACTGATCGCTTCGCACGTCGTATCGCACTAGTCTGGAAGCAGCCTAAAAGCTCTGAAATTACGATGTGCACATGTTTGAAGCTGAAACAAGACTAAGCTGCTGGCTCTTGAATCTTATGGCTTTTATACTATTTTCTTCTATAAGGCTCTGTATAAAATTAAGTCCCAGCTGTAAAGAATTTTTCAAGAATTTTCTACCCTGGGTAATTTGGTAAACCCGCACGTGCAAGGTCAACTTCTTCGAAATTCTTAAGGCTAAGTTGAAACTTGAGACTCAGCATTTCCTTTCTTCAAAGGATTAAGCTATCATATACCGAAATTGGAGATATCCTGCACTTGCATTTGAAACTTAAAACCCATCAATTGTAGAAGTTTGAGCCTTCGAAACTCGAGAAGATGTACAGGTGTTCGAAACCTGAGAAGGCACACAAATATTTGCTGTTTATATCCGTTTAATTCTCAGAAATGTTATGCTGCAGGTGTTCGTCCCTTTTATTCCATTCTCTAAAAATACTTTGATATTATTCTTGCATTTGGATGTGAAATCTAAGCTTTTCACTTGAGCGAGATAAAATTCCTGTCACAAAAAAACCATGTGAGGATCCACGTGAGGGCTCACGTTGGTACCCACGTCAAAAATGATTAAAGTACATTTTCTATAGCTTATCCTCATAACAAAATTTATAACTTTCTAGCGGCGTCAAAGCGATATTGTTGTTATAACAGTCATGCTATGGCTTTTGAAAGTTTCTAAAACACATAGTTACAAAATAAAAAGTACCAGTTGGAAATTATTTATATTATATTTATATAAAAAAAATGAATAGCTATATAATACATGGTAATTTATATAATATAAGAACAGAATACAAATATATATATATATATATATATATATATATATATATACTAGGGGTTCCCCCTGCTCCTTCGCTCTGCCAACCCCCCATTGTCAATATCAATTATCAAATCAATATCAATTTCCAAGAGAACGTTCTTAAATTAGATAACAATTAATTAAATTAGCTAACAATTAACTACCTTTCAGCTATCTCTCAGCTAACTTTCAGCTGAATTTTATCTGAATTTCAGCTAACTTTTAGCTAACTTTTAGCTAAATTTTATCTGAATTTCAGCTATCTCTCAGCTAACTTTCAGCTAAATTTTATCTGAATTTCAGCTATCTCTCAGCTAACTTTCAGCTAAATTTTATCTGAATTTCAGCTAACTTTTAGCTAACTTTCAGCTAAATTTTAGCTGAATTTCAGCTAACTGAGGGCACATAAAATTCTTATACACGGCGGCGGCGGCGGCGGCGTAGGCGATATATCTTTATTATATAGAGAGATATATATATCTATATATATACATATATATATATATATATATATATATATATATATATATATATATATATATATATATCGCCAATTCAGAGGGTGAAAATACCCTGCCCGAAAGCACAACTTTCGTCCCGGCACCAAAAAACAAAAGTTGTATTTTTGGCCCGGGTATGGCGAAAAATAGCATACACACCACGGGAGGTAAAATGACGAGCTCATAGCACATATTTGCCACCCTCGCCTTCGGCTCGAGGTGGTAATTATATGTGCTATGGACTCGCCAGTACTTTACCTCCCTTGGTGTGTAATATACTATACTCCCGCCAAATTTAATTTCTCTCGAAATGAGCGGGCATAAAATACTTTTCTCTCGCAAATTCAGAGGGCGAAAAGTTCTTTACTTCCACCACATTTAATTTTTATAATAAGCGGGCGAAAAATTCTTTACTCCCACCAAATTGAGTTTCTCTTAAATTAAGTGGGGGAAAAGTACTTTTTCCTCGCAAATTCAGAGGCCGAAAAGTTCTTTACTCCCACTAAATTTAATTTCTTTAAAAATAATCGAAAGAAACGTACTTATCTCCCGCAAATTAAAGTTCTCCTAAATTAAACGGGAGAAAAGTACTTTTCTCTCGCAAATTTAGAGAGCAAAAAGTTCTTTCCTCACGCCACATTTCATTTCTCTAAAAACAATTGTTGACCCTTTAAAGGGTCAAAAAGTACTTTTCTCCCGCTAATCAAATTTTTCTTAAATCAAGCAAGAGAAATGTACTTTTTCCCCGCGAATTCAGAGGGCGAAAATTTTTTTACTCCCGTCATGTTTCATTTCTCTAAAAATAAGTGGTCGAAAAGTACCGATCTGTCGCAAATTAAATTTCTCTTAAATTAAGGGGAAGAAAAGTACTTTTTCCTCGCAAATTCAGAGGGCGAAAAGTTCTTTACTCCCACTAAATTTAATTTCTCTAAAAATAATCGGACAGAAAGTACTTTTATCTTCCGCAAATTAAATTTCTCCTAAATTAAGCGGGAGAAAAGTACTTTTTCGCCATACCCTGCCCGAAACTACGACTTTCGTTCCAGCACCGAAAAACAAAAGTCATAGTTTCGACCGGGTATGGCGAAAAATAGCATACACTCAATGGGTGGTGAAATCAGGACCTCACAGCACATATTTGCCACGCTCGCCTTCGGCTCGTGGTGGCAGTTATATGTGCTATGGATTCGCCAATACTTTGCCTCCCTTAGTGTGTAATATACTATTCTCTCGCAAATTAAGAGGGCAAAAAGTTCTTTACTACCGCCACATTTGATTTCTCTAAAAATAAGAGGGCGAAAAGTACTTTTCTCCCGCTAATCAAATTTTTCTTAAATCAAGCAAGAGAAATGTACTTTTTCCCCGCGAATTCAGAGGGCGAAAATTTTTTTACTCCCGTCATGTTTCATTTCTCTAAAAATAAGTGGTCGAAAAGTACCCATCTGTCGCAAATTAAATTTCTCTTAAATTAAGGGGAAGAAAAGTACTTTTTCCTCGCAAATTCAGAGGGCGAAAAGTTCTTTACTCCCGCTAAATTTAATTTCTCTAATAATAAGCGAACAAAAAGTACTTATCTTCCACAAATTAAATTTCTTCTAAATTAAGCGGGAGAAAAATACTTTTCTCTTGCGAATTCTGAGGGCGAAACGTTCTTCGCTAGAAATTTGATTTGCCGAAAAAAAGTACTTTTCTCCCGCTTAATTTGAGAGAAATTTAATTTGCCGGAGAAAAGTATTTTTCACCCGTTTATTTTTAGAGAAATTAAGTTTGGCGGCAGTAAAGAACTTGTCTCCTGCTTAATTACTCGAATAGAATTCTTATCCTAATTTATTATTATTCTTATTATATATAATAAAAAAATTTTATAAGAAAAGCATTATGTTAAAAAAAGACCATGTGGTCACTGATAACCACATAGTTAAACCATGTGGTTTTTTTTTTAAGAAATATATATATATATATATATATATATATATATATATATATATATATATATATATATATATATGTATTCTGTTATTATATTATATAAATTACCATGTTTTATATAGCTATTCATTCTTTTTATATGGATAATTTCCAACTGGTAGTACTTTTCATTTAGTAACTATGTGTTTTAAAAACTTTCAAAGGCCATAGCATAGCTGTTGTAACAACGATATCGCTTCAACGCCGCTAGAAAGTTATGAATTTATTATGAGGATAGGCTATGGAAAATGTATTTTAATCATTTCTGACGTGGGTACAAACGTGGGGACCCACGTAGTTTTTTTTGACAGGGTTCATTACTTTGAATCATTAATACAATTTATATTTATTATTATTTATAACATAATCAATATTTACTGAATACAATTAATATTTACTGTTAATATGTGTTATTTATTATAATACAATTTTATTATTCATTTTATTTAGGAAAGTTAGTTTTATTGATTTTTCGTAACTTAAACAAAAGCCCAATCGTAGATATACATATCCACACATACATATATATTTACATACATATATATACATATAATTACTATAATTATTGCTATCATTGTTATTTTGATGTTTATTATTATTAAAATCGAAAGCTACCAGTTTCGATAAACGCGCCTGCGCAATATCGTTGCGCCTGTTGCATGGGGTTTCCCATCTATGTATTGCGTAGAGGCCGAGTTCCTAACAGTGATGTGATTGGTGATTGGTGTTTCTCGTTTCTTTAAGATAATCATACAGAAGCGGAGCTCCATAAAGTTGGCACCCAGAAAAAAAAAATATTTATCATTAGATAAATTGATTGCGTATAAAAAATGCAATAAATATGTGCAATTAAGCGTTTGCGCAAATATTATTTTTTGAGAAAATCGTAAATTTCTTCCGAGTGCTGAGAAAGTTTATTTGGCATTCAATGAAATCTATTTTTTTTAAACGATCTAATATGTTCAAAATTATGAAAATAGATGGATTTTTGTACGCGTAAACAGCACCCACATAAGCTTTTTATCCAAAATCATAATTTATTGAAGTAAAAAATGAAAATAAACATCGATTTAATGTTACGTCATAAAATTTCTGCCAAAAATGAGTTAGTTCTGTTACTCAGCTACTTGGGGGCACCACCAAATCGCATGTATTTTTATATCTATAATATATTATATATAGCACATTTTTCATATGTATAGATACACAATGTTAAAGTGTTAGGCTTTCGAACGAAAAATGTAATCCAGAATCCAGAAGAATCCTTCTATAAGCGTCGATCTTCTTTGGTTATACTGTTATTATTTTTCATTTTTATAACAGCTTGGTGAATGCGCGTGGATACATAAATAGGTTAGTTCAAAGTATAAATATCAAAACAACTTTCAAGACAAAATGTTTATCTTTTATTGCTCTCCTATATAAATAAGAAAACAGTAATTATGAACATGTCAAATAATTTCGAAGTATGGACTTCACTTGGAGTGCCTTCAAGTATAGCGAATGCTCTATTGGAACAAAATTTTCATACACCAACTACAATACAAGCTTTAGCTTTACCTCCTGCAATTTTTGGTCAAAGAGATATTTTGGGTGCTGCTGAAACTGGTAGTGGTAAAACTTTAGCTTTTGGAATTCCAATTTTAAAAGGTATTTTAGAGTTTAAGAAAAAAGAAGGAAAAATAATTCAAAGTTCCAGTGGTGAATTTAGAGAAATAAATAAAGACGAAATTATTAGTGATAGTGATGAAGATCATGATAATTGTCAAAGTAAACCTTTAGAAAAAGAAAACTTTCATAAAAATGGTGTTGGTTTAGTGAAAGTTATTGATAATATTCAATTTAGTGACTTTAATAATTCTGTTAAACCAACAAAACCATTGTATTGTTTAATTTTAACTCCTACTAGAGAATTAGCAATTCAAATAAAAAATCATTTAACAAAAGCAGCCAAATATACTGATATAAAGGTAAATTTATTTGATGATTAATGTATTTTTAATAAACTTTAAATAATAAAGCTTGTTATTAGATGGCAGTTATAGTTGGAGGTATGGCAGCAGTTAAACAAGAAAGAGTCCTAAGTAAAGGTCCAGAAATTGTAATTGCAACTCCTGGTAGACTGTGGGAATTGGTAGATAAAAGAAATCCTCATTTAAGTCAAATAACTTCTCTAAGGTGCATAATAGAATTTTAAACCAAAATTACTAAATAAATTATTTTTTTGTTATTTACTTTTTTATGTATTGTTTCTTCATAAGGTACCTTGTAATTGATGAGATTGATAGAATGTTAGAAAAAGGTCACTTCATGGAATTACATAATATTATAGAAAGAATAAACAGTAAAGAATCAAAAATCAAAAAACGTCAAACATTTGTATTCTCAGCTACATTAACATTAGTCCATGATATTCCTGATTATTTACAAAAAAAAAAAATTCGGAATTCCAAAAGTAAAATTTTTAAAATGACACCTGGTCAAAAGTTACAGGAAGTAATTGAAATGTTAAAAGTTAAAAATCCAAAAATTATTGATGTTACTAAAGGGAAAGGTAAGATTCAACCAATATTTTATAAATAAACAGGCTTTTATCAATTTATTTAAAAATTATTTTATGTGTACTTTTTAATTTTTTTAAGGAACAACTACTAATTTAACAGAATGTAGGATCGCCTGTACTATAGATCATAAAGATTATTATCTTTACTATTTTTTAAAAAAACATCTAGGTCGCACATTAGTTTTCTGTAATAGTATAGGATGTGTTAAAAGATTAGCAACTTTATTTGGAATTTTAGATTGTAAACCTTTACCTCTGCATGCTAGCATGCCTCAACGACAAAGATTAAAAAATTTAGAAAAGTATAATATTTTAATGAAATTTTCAATGTATCTTTATAATTATATAATTTTATAAAACATATTTTCAAAGGTTTCAAGCTAACCATCGTGGGCTTTTAATTGCAACAGATGTGGCAGCCAGAGGACTGGATATACCTTGTATAGAACATGTTATTCATTATCAAGTGCCTAGAACATCTGAGGTTTAAATTAAAATATTTTCAATATTTCAAAAATATATTTAAATTAATTATTGTTGTTAATATTAATTTTTTATATTACAGAGTTACATCCATAGGAGTGGAAGAACAGCTAGAGCACAGAAAGAAGGTATTACTGTCTTAATGATGGAGCCTTCTGAGAAACAGTTTTATAGCAGACTTTGTAAAACGCTTAATCGCAGTAAGTATTACTTAAAATAAAAATTGTTTTGAGATAATTCAAACGACTGACTGTACTCTTACTTTTTAGCTGAAGATTTACCAATGTTTCCAGTTATTGATCGTTTACTTGTTGCCGTAAAGGAAAGGGTTAATATTGCCCGAGAAATAGATAAACTTGAATTAACATGTCGTAAAAATAATTATCAAAAAGGGTGGTTACAAAAAGCTGCTAAAGAAATGGACATTTTGTTGGATGATGATGAAACGTAAAATTTGTGGTGCAAAAATTGTACATCTTTTATTTTATAGGAAAATTCTAATTAAAATTTTTATTTTTAGGGATTCTACCATGGAAGACAAAGAAATGTCCGATTTAAAACAAATGTTAAAAGCTAAAAGAAATCATCTAAATGATTTTTTGAAAAAGCCACTTTTCCCTAAAAAATTTTCTGGAAAATATCTGGATGTTTCACTTGAACTTTTAATAGATCAAAATTCTGAAAAGGCAATAGATTTAATGAAAAACGTTATTGACAAATATCCTAAATTAAAGAAAAAAACGTCGACAATGATTATTAAGAAAAAAAATATTGGTTTAAAAAAAAGGATTAAGTAATAGTAAAAGAATGGAATGAAATAAAAATAAATTCACACAAATAAATTAAGTTTGATTTGTTTATTTTGTTGAACCTGTGGGAGATTCTTTTATAAATTTAGCAATAGGAGATAAACTAAATTTTTTAATCGTTAGTATTTATAACAATAAAATATGTACAAAGTTTCATGTTATCTATTACCTATAAATTTTGCCAACATAATTCGCTTTTTACATTTGCATTTTTACATCTTAAATTTTATAGTTTATACATGTTGTTTTCAAATGTAACTGAGAAAAAAACAGTTTTTTAACAAATGATATTTAATTTTTATCTAATAATTGTAACTTATTGCAATGTTTAACCCTCTTGCGCACCATGACGAGAAATTTCGTCAAGATCTCCATTTAAATAGATGCTTTTCTATTTAGTACCGTGCGCAGAAGGGTTAATTTCTAATACCATATACATAATTACAAAGTAATACCATCAAAGATAGCCGCTTAGAAAATATTAACTATATGCGGGGTGAAGAATTAATTTTTACAACAATTGCTAAAATTATTAATTAACAGTTGACTTTTAATAAATGTACATGCTAAGCCGATTTTCTGCTGAAAATAAAATTAAGAATCAGAAATATATATAAATAGAAAATCTTGCAAAAAAACACATCTATAAATATAGCTAAATATATAGGTAAAAATACAGGTACATTATGTATTATAGCTATATTCACGTTTTTTTAGCTGTATATCTATGAGAAATATAGCTAAATTTTTAGCTATATTTTTACCTATCTTTATAGGTACAATCCCTATTTTAGCCTATTATAGCTAGAAATACAGCTAAAAAAACACATAAATATAGCCAAAGAAGATAGACCCTGGTGAAAAAAATCAGGTGACAAGTCACCTGATTTATCAGGTGATTTATCATGCCAAAATATCATGTATCGATTTTGTTGGTTTTTACACGTTTTAAACCATGCTTAGTCAATTTAGAACAATTTTTGAAAAATTTAAAAAATTTTTGAACTTAGAAATTTTTCTGTGATTTAGTCAAAATTTTTTCTAAGACCAAATTATCTAAAAAATTTTCTAAGTTCAAAATTTTCCAAAATTTTCAAAAATTGTTCTAAATTGACTAAGCATGGTTTAAAATGAGTAAAGATCAACAAAATCGTTACATGATGTTTTGGCATGATAAATCACCTGATAAATCAGGTGATTTATCACCTGATTTTTTTTAATAGGGGACGCTTATAGAAGGATTCTTCTGGGTTAAATTTTTCAATCCGATGGGTAACACTTTAACATTGTTTGTGTATACATATGAAAAATTTGATATATATAGATATAAAAATACATGGGATCTAGTGGCGCCCTCAGTAGCTGGGTAACTCATTTTTGGCAGAAATTTCCTATTTAGGAGTACGCTTCTATAAGCATCTATATTCGTTGATGTAGCTGTATTTTCTTTATCTATATTTTTAGCTATATTTATAAATGTTTTTTTTTGACCGGGAAGTTTTTAAAAAGTACACATACTTTTGTTACTATCGAGATAAATTTGCCAATACTAAAGTTTTATATCTTTAAAAGTATTTGAATAGCATACGAAAAGTCACTAAAAAATGTTCCAAAAAATGTCAATTTGGTATCACCCTAGTGGAAATCGGTTTTGCTAATAACTGTTAATAATTAAAAATAATTGCTAATAACTGCTAATAACTGTTATAAATAGATTAGTTTGAGACAGAAATAGCGGTTATTTGCAGTTAATAGCAGTTATCATCAGTTATTAGCAATTATTAGCATTCATAAGCAGTTATTTGTTATTTAATTAATAGTTATTAGCAGTTATTCGCGTTTATTTACAGTTATTTGCAATTTCTTGCAATTATTTACAGTTATTAACAATTATACGCTTTTTAAAAAATTTTTTAATTTTTTATATATAGGAAAAAATTTCCAAGACAATAAATTTTTATGAATAACTATTATTAACTATAAATAACTGCAAGTTTCTGCAAATAACTACGAAAATCAGAAAAGAATTGCAAATAACTGCAAGAATCCGAAAATAACGGTAAATAACTGCAAAAATAAAAAAATAACTGCAAATAACTGTTACTATTATCTTAATTTTTAAAAATTGTATTGTACAAAATTGTTGTGCTTATAAATGTTAATAACTGTTAATAACTGCAAATAACTACTATTAACTGCAAATAACCGCTACTTCTGTCTCCAACGAAACTATTTATAACAGTTATTAGCAGTTGTTTGCTGTTATTAGCAAAACTGAATTCCACTAGGGCAAAAAACCATTTTTAAGTTTTCCATACAAGATATAAAAATAAATGAGAAAATTTTTTTTCATCCTTATAAAAACGCGAGTTATTTTAGTGAGATTATTGTATCAAAGCGAATCACATGATATAAAGTTATAGTTTTATCTTTAATATAATGTTTCGAAAGTTTGAATTTAATTATTTTGTTCTATATAATGTAACTTTAAATAATAAAGCTTTTTTTCAAATAAAAATATTTTGTAAATTTAAAAATATTGTTTTAATAAATTGCATTTTTTATAACGCGTCCCTGTCAAAAAAAAACTGCGTGGGATCCCACGTGGGGGCACACGTGAAAAATAATACCCTGTCAAAAAAAAACTACGTGGATACCCATGTATGTTCCCACGTGGAAAATAATACCCTGTCAAAAAAAATTACGTGGGTACTCACGAGGAAACATGCATGGATACCCACGTAGGTCCCCACGTGTGCCCCCATGTGGGTCCGCACGTCGGTTCTCACGTAGGTTCCCACGTAGGTACCCACGTGGGATCCTACGTAGTTTTTTTTGACAGGGGTAATTATTTTTCTTTAAGAGTTGGTCAGAACCAAATCGGTGACTTAGTTCAGAGCTTACAATAAATGCTTATAATGATTTATTTATTCAGTTGCACGGCAAAAATATAGTAATTTCCTCTAACCATGTATATAAAGAATAATTTGAAACAGTTTCAGTGACAAAAAATTATAAAATATTGTTATAAAGCGAAAAATGCCATCTAAAAGTCGATGCGGCTGTTATTTGCATGTAATAGATTTCAATTTAGCATTTTTCGCTTCATGACAATATTTTATAATTTTTTGTCACTGAAACTATTTCAAATTATTCTTTATATACATGGTTAGAGGAAATTACTATATTTTTGCCGTGCAAATGAATAAATAAATCATTATAAGCATTTATTGTAACCATTAAACCAAGTCACCGATTTGGTTCCGACCGCCTCGTTTTCGAATAAATTTTTTATTTCTTTTAGTTTACGAAATATTTACATTTGGAAAAAATAGTCTAGGAGCAATCGGCGTTTTCGTCGCCGATGAAGGTCCAGTCACTCACCCAAGTTTTCTCGATGGATTTTGGCACGCTGATTACGAATTTCGAGGGTGTTTTTTAAAGAAATGTTTTTTTAAAAAGTTATAAACAATTTAATTGTTTAAAAAGCCATAGAAACAACACAATATATCATAATGACTTTTTAAACCTATATAATTATAGCTTATTTTCATATAAATCAGCTTAATTTTGCAAAATTCAAAAATGTTAATTAGAACCTGAGATATTGCAAATTTAGTGATTTTAAGTTACAAAATTACGCCTGCGCTCAGTATTTGCTTTATAACTACGGTTGTACTTTGAATTTTTTGACTTTATAGATCTCATTTTAAAATTTAAGCATTTCTCTATCGATATGTATTTAATAATATTTACATAAAATATTGTTAATAAAAAGTTATAATGTTATAAATATTAAAATTTCAGTGAAAAAAAAATTTTTAACAAGAAAAAACCGATTTCAAAAAATGCACTGAAAAGTAACAAATAATTTATTATCTTTAGAAATCATACAAATAATTGGTAAAATACAATTTTAGAAGTCGGCGTCTAATTCCTCAATGAATGTAAACGTTATTTTTTAACAATAAATGTAAACGTTATTTTTGAACAATGAATGTGAACGTTATTTTTGAAAAAATGGACTAAGTCGTTCTGCTTACGCACCACAGATTTAGAATTAGACGCCGACTTCTAAAATTGTATTTTACCAATTATTTGTATGATTTCTAAAGATAATAAATTATTTGTTACTTTTCAGTGCATTTTTTGAAGTCGGTTTTTTTTTGTTAAAAATTTTTTATTTGTCATTTTTTAGTGCAATGTTTTTAAAATCTTATTTTTTGTAAAAAATTTTGTTTTTATTCGATACTTTTAAAGTCGGTTTTCATTTATTAAAAATTTTTTAAATTGTTTGTTTTTGTTAAAAAATTTTTATTTTCTATCTTCTAGTGAATCCCCTTACTAAAAACGCAAATATAGGTAGACCCACTAATTACATTAAACTTTCATTATTAATTCATAACGCATGCATTAGTACACCACCAAGCAATATATAGCAGGAAAGAAAGAAGGCTCAACAGCACAGTGTCGTTATGTGTGCTAAATACATATTCAAGCTCAGGTAAGAGAGAGTAAGAGAGAGAGAGAGAGAGAGAGAGAGAGAGAGAGAGAGAGAGAGAGAGGAGAGAGAGCGAGAGAGAGAGAGAGCGGGAGAGAGAGAGAGAGAGTAGGCAAAGTATAAGGGAGGTAAATGAGAAAACAAAACACCCGGTTTTTTTCTTAATTTGATAATTGGGTCATACAAACCGAATATTGGCCCAATAATTATAGGACACGTATGGGACCTACCTGCAGACATTCTCTATCAGATAAGCAAAAGTTTTTTCGAATCGGTTAAGAAATGACGGAGTTATGAGGTAACAGACATAAAAAAAAAAAAAAAAAAAAAAAAAAAAAAAATCAGTCGAATTCAGAACCTCCTCCTTTTTGAAGTCGGTAAAAAAGTACTTTTTATTTGTTTATAAGACATTTAGATCGCCTTCTTCTAAAAATAATGTATTAAAAATTACACAGAATTATTCCTTGTTTCACAACGAATAATTTCATGTATTATAAAGTTTAATTATCACTATTAGGTCAGGAAAAACAGCGATTTTACTGAAAAGTCCACGAGTGCATCACCGCTTGAGGCGTAGAGTCACGCAAGGCATATAAAAGAAAGGAGCTCAATATGATAGTTTTTACAAAAGTCATCTAGATGAATTTATGAACTCTCAATTGATTTATTTGTTAAATATAACATTAATTATTAACATATTTAAGTATTGTAAAGCCATCTTAAGGTAGGTAACAGAATAATTATTTATGTAGGTTATTAAAAACAAAGAAATGTATTCAAAAAATTTTTTTTTTAGAAAACGGAATACTTTATTTAAATTATAAACTTATTACCTACCTTAAGATGGCCTTAAAATACATAAATATGTTAATAATTAATGTTATATTTAACAAATAAACCAATTGAGAATTCATAAATTCATCTAGATGACTTTTGTAAAACCTATCATATTGAGCACCCTTCTTTTATATGCCTTGCGTGACTCTACGCCTCAAGCGGTGATGCACTCGTGGACTTTTCAGTAAAATCGCTGTTTTTCCTGACCTAATAGTGATAATTAAACTTTATAATACATGAAATTATTCGTTGTGAAACAAGGAATAATTCTGTGTAATTTTTAATACATTATTTTTAGAAGAAGGCGATCTAAATGTCTTATAAACAAATAAAAAGTACTTTTTTACCGGAATTTTAACATTCATAACGTTATACCTTTTTATTAACGATATTTTATGTAAATATTATTAAAGATATATCGATAAAGAAATGTTTAAGCTTTAAGATGAGACCTACAAAGTCAAAAAATTAAAAGTTTAACCGTAGTTATAAAGCAAATACTGAGCGCGAAGCGTAATTTTACAGCTTAAAATCACTAAATTTGCAATATCTCGGGTTCTAATTAACATTTTTGAATTTTACAAAATTGAGCTGATTTCTATGAAAATAAACTATAATTATATAGGTTTAAAAAATCATTATGATATATTGTGTTGTTTCTGTGGCTTTTTAAACAATTAAATTACTTATAACTTAAAAAAAAAAAACATTTATTAAAAAAACACCCTCAAAATTCGTAATTAGCGGGCCAAAATCCGTCGAGAAAACTTGGGTGAGTGACTGAACCTTCAACGGCGACGAAAACTCCGATTGCTCCTAGACTAAAACGTTTTGTTATGATTTATAAAAAAAATTCCATAATTATTAAAAAATAATCAGATTTAAATATTCAATCCCCTCTAATTAAAAATGATGGCAAAATTAAGATTCAATTTATTCGTGATGTGATTGGTTATAAATGCTGTCATGCTAGTGTTTTGTTTTTTTTATTTATTCATAATATGTCAAAAGGTCATGCATTTTCTCCGTGCGCGTAGCGCACGCACTGTAAAAAAATTTTCGGAACTTTACATATCTGAGCATGGTAAGTATCGGGACCCTCGCTGAGCGTGTTAAATACGCATGAAAACCGGTAAAATTACATGATCCATCGTTTCTAACCTACATTCGTTATAATTTAATAACCCTGTTAAAAATGACCAGCTGGATATCCAGGTGGATTACACAGGCCCACAAAATGAAAAAAAATGTCTGAACTTTTGACCGGACATACATATTCCCATGTATTTTTCGACGCTGAATCCGAATCTGTAATAAAAATATAGGGTTTTCCTACCTTTTCTCAGAGTTTTATTGAAAAAACCTCATTTTTTACGGTTTTTTTGCGGTTTTTCGAGTCTAGAAAAAACAAATCATGAGATACGGTTAATTGGACTTCAAAATCGAATTCTACGGGAAAAAATACACGGGAAACCATACCTTCAAATTTTTTTAACGCGATTCTAGTCCTCTGTATGGGGCTGAAAAGATGAGGAAATCGGTAAAAGTCGAAATTTTGCCTAAAATGGATTTAAACAATATTAAAATTTAATCATGCGTCTTTTGAAGAGTCGATAAACATTGGAAATACTATCCTGGGGGTTTTTCAGATTGCTGATCATGAATTTGAAGTCAGATTGTGTAAAAACTACTTCTAGAGGGCGGTGACAAGAACTGTATATGGTAAATTTATCGATTTTTTAAAAATTTTACGTCTGAAATACTAATTTTAGAGTCTTTCACAGCATTGACTGTAAATTCAAGATATTAACTTAGCCTATTGTGTACGTTAAACTTAACATTTTGTCTATGTTTGTCTCTCTCTCTCTCTCTCTCTCTCTCTCTCTCTCTGTTGTTTTTTTAAATTGGCTTACGCTTACGTACACGTTTCTCTTCGAATGACCGATGTAGTGGATTTCTGACACGTTTTTGTCCTTTTTCGCAGCTGTTTCTCTTTTTATCATCCAGCAGTAATCTGCTAACATGTTGATACCCCAGTTTCCTTGAAATCTACGTTCAAACTCCTTTAAATCTTGGTGAAATCGTTCACCATGCTCTTCACTAAAGTCTCCGTTATTTTCAGGAAACTGATCAACGTGTGAATCAAGAAAATGAAGTTTTAAGTTCATTAGACAACCCAATTTTTCAAAATTACGTACCATTCTTTTCACAATAGCTTTATAATTCGTGTCTTTGGCATTACCCAAAAATTTCGTCGATACCTCTTTAAAACTTAACCATGCTGCCTTTTCAACATCAGTCATGCTTTGTTCAAAGTTTTCGTCTCTAAATAAAGTTCGGATTTCAGGACCATCAAAAATACCTTCATTTAATTTAGCATCAGATTTATGGGGAAATACTTTGCTTATATATTGGAAGCATTGACCGTCCTTGTCCAAAGCTTTAACTAATTGCTTTATCAATCCAAGCTTTATATGCAGAGGCGGTATCAAAATTTTCGAAGGATTAACGAGTGGATCTTTTATAACATTCTGTTTTCCAGGTTCAAACGATTCTCTTGATGGCCAAATTTTCTTTTTATAGTGTTTTTCTCTATCTCTGCTATCAAACATGCATAAATAACATGGGTACTTCGTAAATCCAGATTGTTGTCCAAGTATCATAGATAAAATCTTTAAATCGCCACATATTTGCCATTTATGTTCTCTATATTTTATTTTCGTTAAAAGTAGTTCAAGATTGGAATACTCTTCTTTAAGTACTGTTGAATGTGCTAATGGTATAGGAGCATATTTATTTGTGATATTGAGGAGTACTGCTTTAAGGCTGCGCTTTGATGAATCAATGAATAGTCGCCAATTTTCAGGTTTGTATATGTTGGGTTTCAATTCATCAATAAGACCTTTCACGTCCGTGCAATAAACCATATTAGAATCATTCTTGAAATAATTTCTAAAGCGCTCTTCTCGATTACGATATGCACATACTTTAGTACCCTTTGTCAACATATTTCGTCTCTTAAACTCTGAAGCCATAAACTCTGATTGTTCCTTAGATAAACCACTCTTTCTAAATAAATCGTTCGAAAACTTTGAACAAAGCATGACTGATGTTGAAAAGGCAGCATGGTTAAGTTTTAAAGAGGTATCGACGAAATTTTTGGGTAATGCCAAAGACACGAATTATAAAGCTATTGTGAAAAGAATGGTACGTAATTTTGAAAAATTGGGTTGTCTAATGAACTTAAAACTTCATTTTCTTGATTCACACGTTGATCAGTTTCCTGAAAATAACGGAGACTTTAGTGAAGAGCATGGTGAACGATTTCACCAAGATTTAAAGGAGTTTGAACGTAGATTTCAAGGAAACTGGGGTATCAACATGTTAGCAGATTACTGCTGGATGATAAAAAGAGAAACAGCTGCGAAAAAAGGACAAAAACGTGTCAGAAATCCACTACATCGGTCATTCGAAGAGAAACGTGTACGTAAGCGTAAGCCAATTTAAAAAAAACATCGGAAGAGAGAGAGAGAGAGAGAGAGAGAGAGAGAGAGAGAGACAAACATAGACAAAATGTTAAGTTTAACGTACACAATAGGCTAAGTTAATATCTTGAATTTACAGTCAATGCTGTGAAAGACTCTAAAATTAGTATTTCAGACGTAAAATTTTTAAAAAATCGATAAATTTACCATATACAGTTCTTGTCACCGCCCTCTAGAAGTAGTTTTTACACAATCTGACTTCAAATTCATGATCAGCAATCTGAAAAACCCCCAGGATAGTATTTCCAATGTTTATCGACTCTTCAAAAGACGCATGATTAAATTTTAATATTGTTTAAATCCATTTTAGGCAAAATTTCGACTTTTACCGATTTCCTCATCTTTTCAGCCCCATACAGAGGACTAGAATCGCGTTAAAAAAATTTGAAGGTATGGCTTCCCGTGTATTTTTTCCCGTAGAATTCGATTTTGAAGTCCAATTAACCGTATCTCATGATTTGTTTTTTCTAGACTCGAAAAACCGCAAAAAAACCGTAAAAAATGAGGTTTTTTCAATAAAACTCTGAGAAAAGGTAGGAAAACCCTATATTTTTATTACAGATTCGGATTCAGCGTCGAAAAATACATGGGAATATGTATGTCCGGTCAAAAGTTCAGACATTTTTTTTCATTTTGTGGGCCTGTGTTATCTACTTAGATATCCAGGTGGATATCACTCTGATCGAGTTGGATATCACTTTGATCTTCATTCACCTGGATGCAGCTAAAATCCATTTGGATATTTTTTACGAAAACTTATAATTAGGCATTATAAGTATCTAAATAACATAATAATACTACCAATAAAAAAAATTAAAAATTTTACCAAAATTAAAATTATCCAAGAGGATTATTCTCTTGGATTTCCAGTTGGATTAATAAAATCGAAAAATTAAGAAGTAATTTTATCAAATAATTTACTGAAAAGCATACTTTATAATTTTTCGATTTTATTAATTCAACTGGATATCCAAGAGGATAATCCTCCTGGATAATTTTACTTTGAGTAAAATTTTCAATTTTCTTTTAGTTGTAGTATTATTGTTATACAAATGCTTGTGATCCGTAATGATTAGTTTTCGTAAAAAAATATCCAAATGGATTTTAGCGGTATCTAGGTGCGAATGAAGATCAGAGTGATATCCAACTCAATCAAAGTGATATCCAACTTCATCAGAGTGATATCCACCTGGATATCCAGCTGGTTATTTTCAACAGGGAAAAAATATACGTTGAACGTTTATTACTTATGACACTATGAAATTTGAAAAGATTATTTAATAACTTTATGTTAAACATCAATTAGTGAGAATAAAATATTTCTTATTGTGTAAGAGGTGCTGCAGGTGAGAAGAATATAAAATATTTTTTTTACACAGATTACAATTTATTAAGACAATAATATACCTCTAATATTGTCAATAAGTCTTGCCATATATATGTAGAATAATTATCGATGCTAATCTTGTTTAAAAAGTCGATCTAAAATATTTTTGTAAAGCGAAAAATGCTGCGCGTAAAAGAGCCGATGTAAACATGTGTATTTTTCTTTAGTGTGACGGAGAAAGTAATACTTAAGAATGATGAATACATATGCTCACGCCGGCTCTATCTCGCGTTGCATTTTTTGCTTTACAACAATATTTTAGACTTTTCAAACAAGATTAGCATCAATAATTATTCTACATATACATGGCTAGAGTTATTGACAACATTAGAGGTATATTATTGTTTCAGTAAATTGTAAATCGCTGAGTAAAATTTATTTTACATTTTTCTTTCACTTGACCGTAGCGCTCCCATGCAGCAAATAGCCCCGACCGCCTCTTCAAATGTGTTTCTGTTGTCGCGAAAGTTCACGTATGTCATGTATTTTTACCAGACAGCCATGTTAATACTGACTGTAACATCAATGCCCCAAGCACAATAGTCCGCAATTTGTTCGGCGGACACGCCAATTCATTAGATCGTGCCCAGGGAAATTTTAGAGCCAACTGTAAGAAAATAAATACAATTTCAGGCATTATGCCCTAAGCAAAATATTTCGCAATTTATTTTCTTACAGTTGGCTGTAATAATTCGTAGGACTCACGCTCAGCGATGTTAAGTTACATAAAAATGTAACTTCACATCGCTAAAACATGTAATTATTTGCAGGAAACTGGTATAGTTACCAGAAAATTTTTTACTGTGCGTCTAAACTAGTACAATACTTTAAAGATGAAGTGATAAGCTATACAAAAAAGTCGTAAAACTTCACTCGTTTTTATAAGGGCAAAAACAAAATAATAAAATAAATTTTAATTTTTCGTTGGAATTTTGGAGATATATAATTTTAAAGATACGAAACTTTAAGGATCTGCCTTAGACCTACTTTACCGATCAAAAATAGCTAAAAAAGATATTTCGTTTTTTTTATAGAAGTAACTACCAGAATTGTTTGTACTTGTAGATATCAATTTATTTCAAACAGACGACAAGCGTGTAAATTTATTAAAATTCAAAAAGCAAGCCGAAAAAAATCATGTCACTACCGTAGATTTTGACTTACTCTTGAACGGTACAACGCACGTGATTTTCCTTCTCAGAATGGTTTTATCAGAAAACTTTAATCGCAAAGAAAATCGATAAATAGCAAAATTATTATTTTTAGCGCTCTGTATGAGTATAGCTCAGCTGATCATGTTGCTAACCTTATAGGAAAATTATACTTCCCTCCTTAAAAATAATAATTTTGTTTTTTATCGATTTTCTTTGTGATTAGACTTTTTCGCCATTTATTTTAAATAAATAAAACCATTCCGAGAAGGAAAATCACTTACGTTGTACCATTCAAGCGTAGGTCGAAATCTACGGTAGTAACAGGATTTTTTCGGCTTACTCTTTAAATTTCGACAAATTTACAGGCTTTCGCTTTTCATTTGATTGAAAAAATTGATATTTACAAGTAGAAACAATTCTGATATCTATTTCTATCAAAAAAACGAAATATCTTTTTTTATTCAGCTATTTTCGATTAGTAAAGTAGGTCCAAAGCAGACCCTTAAAGTTTAGCCAATTTCATCTGAATCGCAATTTAAGATCGAAGTATTACGCTTTACGGTAGTAAAAATTAATGAGAAATTTGAAATTATTTAATATTAAAAAATGATAAAAATTTTTTGTAAATGGATAAAAATTTAAAAAAATATAATGATTTTGAAATATTTCATATTTGTCTATCTTTGTTGATAAATATATTACGAGCATCACACCAATAGGGTTGTGGTCATTGTTCCATGAAAAATAAAAAATTATAAAAATTTATGAACTTCAAAAACTGCAACAACAATTTAATATATGCCATGCTATAATAATAAAAAGGAACACAATAAACTAACCAACAATATATATATAGCATAGTCAAAATTTTAGGCAGTGGTCAAAAGACTGTATTATATATGATTTCATCTTCAGTGTTAATTAACGATTCTTGATAATTATGACTACTCTTTACAAATATTGAATTGACATATTTTCTATCGGTTTTTTTGTTATCGATAAAATCACGTTCTTGTTGATACGAACGATTATTATGATAATGATCATTTTTAACAAGAATTTTTATTCTGGCCATTACATGACTGCCCGCACATTTATTTGGACTTGACGAACGACGTACAAGTACAGGCACATGATTTTCACATATTTCTGCATAAATTTCATCGGGTTTTACTGATTGTAGTTCAGGCGATTTTTTCCTTAATGGTGGAAGTGTTAGTACTGGCGTTACTGGAGCTAAACTATCTTTTACACGTGAATAATCAGGTTGAAGTTCAACCAAACGTTTTTTATTTTCATTAGAGGAAGAATTCACCAAATTTGAGGAAGAATTATTATTTGCGACCTCGAGTACACTTGTAGAAATTGATCGTTGTACAGGTTGTTTAGAAGAGGCACTTGAATAATTCTGATTACTAGATTCCGATGGCTCAAGACTCGAATATTTTTGGGCAGCTTTCATAGTTATCTCCGGTCTAACGGCAAATGTAAAAGAAGCTGATTTTTTTGCTGGATTACGATTACGATTAGCTTGACGTAATTTACTGATTCTTTCGAGAAAACCACCACCACTATTGCTAACACTGCTATTGTGATTCTGATTACTGTTGCTATTACTCTGAGTCCTTTCATTTTTATCATGATTACTATTGTTCATACTATTGTTTTGTGTTCCTGGCTTTTTCAAATTTTCTAAGCCTTCGCGTAAACTCTGAAGGATTGGCTTAGTTTCTGGCTTGGGTTTGATTTTTTTTAGATGCATTTCTTTCAGATTATCATCCTCGGAATGAAGTTTTTGAGGCGCAACACGTGGCTCCGTTGCTCGATCTCCTACTGCTCGGCTAAAACAAAATTAATATTGCTTATAATTTTATCTTGCTCAAAATATTTAACTTCTATTTAAAAATAAAAAATCTTTTTTTTCTTCATTTTTTAAGCTTTTATACTAGGATCAAAGAGCCGGTAAATGGACGCTTAATAACTGTAAATGGACACTTTTTAAAGTCTTGTCAAATTACTAATATTGCAATGACTACAAAATTTATTGCACTATGATTTCGCAATGTAATTACTCTACATGCAGAAGATTGGTTATATATAAGGAAATCGAATCTTCAAGACTCATCTTTAATTTTGTCCAGTTATCGCCCTATTGAAAATAAATACGTAATTCTATTATCTAATTTTGTTACGTAAAAAAATTACATAACAGAATTACGTATTTTGTTACGCACCAAATTTGAACTTTTCTTTGCGTATTTTATTATAAATACGTAATTTTATTACATTATTTGATATTAAATACGTAATTTTATTATATCTTATATGAAAATGATTTTTGTGAGAAATCGTGTAAAAATGTGAATAACTGTCAAGAGGCTGTCGGGACTATTTGCCGCATGGGGGCGCTGCAGGTGAGAGAAGAATATAAAATATTTTTTATACACGGATTTACAATTTATTAAGACAATAATATACTTCTAATGTTGTCAATAACTCTTGCCATATACAGTACCGGGCAATAATTCTGAGCAGGTTATCAAATTTTTGCTCCGACTTTGAAAAAGCGTATCTTCTTCAATTTTCATCCTAGAAAAAATTTAAAAAAAGTATTTTAAAGTATTCTTTAAATGCTTTCTTTTTAGCTTACTTACATTTTTTTAACGATATTTAAAAAAAAAAAAAATAATCGCTTTGGCAATTTTGAAATTTTTTTCATTTTTGCATTTTTCTTCAATCAGCTGTAGTTTTTTAAATAATTGAGCTAGAAAAATTTGAAAAAAGATTTGGAAAGGGCTCTAAAAATGTAGTTTGTTCGTAAGAATAGACGTCATTTTTATTAAAATAAATACGTCTTTGAAATAATAAAAAGACGTCATTTTTTGAATTTTCTAAACATTGGAAAAATGACGTCTTTTTTGGTTCCAATCTAAGACACGACCAAAGACGTCTTCAAAGACGTCTTTCAAAGATGTCTTTCAAAGACGTCTTAGAAAGAGGTCATTATTTTCAACAGGAAGGACGTCATTCGTTTTAAAAAAAGAATTTTTTTTTGAAAATTTATGTCTTTTACTATGAGTATTTATTGGAAAAATACGTCTTTGAAATTATTTTACTCATAAAAAAGACGTCATTTGGTTACTATATTTCCGGAACATTAAAAAAATGACGTCTTATTTTGTTCCAATCTAAGACACGACCAAAGACGTATTCAAAGACGTATTGGAAAGACGTCATTATTTTCAACAGGGATAAAATATAGCTGAAAAAATAGTTAAATATATAGCTGTATCGTGCTCGTTTTACAGCTATATCGATGTGTTTTTTAGCTGCTTTTTATAGTTAAAAATGTACTTAATTTTATAGTCAATAATTTCGTTAGCCACCGAAAATATTAATAGCTACTTTTTCAACTATATTTTATAGCTATTATTATAGTTAAAAAAACACCTAGTACACTAAAAATTTAAGTGTTTTTTTAACTATAATAATAGCTATAAAATATAGTTGAAAAAGTAGCTATTAATATTTTCGGTGGCTAACGAAATTATTGACTATAAAATTAAGTACATTTTTAACTATAAAAAGCAGCTAAAAAAACACATCGATATAGCTGTAAATACAGCTCGATGCAGCTATATATTTAACTATTTTTTTAGCTATATTTTATAGCTAACCTTTTTTGACCGGGTATGCTCACGCCGGCTCTATCTCACGCTGCATTTTTTGCTTCACAACAATATTTTAGACTTTTTAAACAAGATTAGCATCAATAATTATTCTACATATATATCGCTAGAGTTATTGACAACATTAGAGGTATATTATTGTTTCAGTAAATTGTAAATCGCTGAGTAAAAATTATTTTACATTTTTCTCTCACCTGACCGCAGCGCCCCCACGCGGCAAATGGTCCTGACCGCCTCTTAAATAAACTACCGCAATTGAGACATTAATAAGAATTAATAAGAGTAAAAAACTGTTAATAACAGTTAATAATAATTATGAACGCTAAATAAAAATTATTAACTGAAAGTAATGTTTATTAATAGTTATTTATAGTTATTCACATTTATACACATTTATATACATTTATTAACAGTTACCCACACTTTCCAAAATTTTAAAATTGGTGAATAATTTATTATTGTTTATACTTATTTATAGTTATTTATATTTATTTGCAATTAGTTACAGTGAATTATAGTTATTAAAACTTACAGATATTTACAGTTTTTCACATTTATTAACAGTTATTAACAGTTTTTCACATTTACAAAATTTTTCGCGTATATCCCTAGTGAAAATCAGTTTTGCTAATAACTGCAAGCAAATGCTAATAACTATTATAAATAGTTTTGTTTGAGACAGAAGTAGCGGTTATTTGCTGTTAATAGTAATTATTTGCAATTATTAAAAGTTATTAACATTTATAAACACAACAATTTTGTACAATACAATTTAAAAAAATTAAGATAATAGTAACTGTTATTTACAGTTATTTTTTTATTTTTGCAGTTATTTACCGTTATTTGCGGATTCTTGCAGTTATTTGCAATTATTTTCTGATTTTTGTAGTTATTTGCAGAAACTTGCAGTTATTTATAGTTAATAATAGTTATTCATAAAAATTTATTGTCTTGGAAATTTTTTCCTATATATAGAAAATTAAAAAATTTTTTAAAAAGCGTATAATTGTTAATAACTGTAAACAATTTCAAGAAATTGCACATAACTGTAAATAAACGTAAATAACTGCTAATAACTGTTAATGAAATAGCAAATAACTGCTTATGAATGCTAATGATTGCTAATAACTGCTAATAACTGATAATAACTGCTATTAACTGCAAATAACCGCTACTGTCCCAAACTAAACTATTTATGACAATTATTAGCAGCTTTTAGCAGTTATTTGCAGCTATTAGCAATTATTTTTAATTATTAACAGTTATTGGCAAAACCGATTTCCACTAGGGATATAAAAAAAATGATTATATGAGTGAAAATTTTTGAAAGTGTGAAATAGTGTTAATAACTGTTGATAAATGTGAATAAATGTGAAAAATTACGAATATTTGTAAATAACTATAAATAACAGTAAATTATTATTATTTACAGATCATCATTATTGTCTATTCGTAGCAATTATTAACTGTTATCAACTGTTATTTACTGTTATTAATGTCTCAATTGCGGTAGTTTATTATAATTATTAACAGTTATTCACATTTTTTCATATTTATACACAGTTATTAATAGTTATTCACAGAAATTATTCCATACGGGATAATTTGATATAAAATACGTAAATTTATAACGTGATTAGATATTGAACACGCCATTTTATTACTTAATTTTGTATAAAGTATATAATTTTGTTCCGTATTTTATATATATAATTTCGTATAAATTACGTGATTTTATTATGTTGAAAATAACGAATTACGTAATTTTATTACGTTATTCGATATTGAATACGTAATTCATTGAAAATTACATAATTTTGATACGTAATTTATGATGAAATTGGGTAAAAAATACGCATTTTTCTGCTTTTGTGAGAAAATTTAAAAGCAATTAGACGACGCGATAAGAATTTTTTTTTTCAATATTCAAAATATTTTAAAACAATGTTAAATCAATATAAACTACTTTTTATTGTCTTGAATAGTTTTGAACAGTTTTAAACACTTTTAAAATACTTATAAACAGTTTTAACAAGTTCGGAATGATTTCAAACAGTGTTTCATAATTTTGTGTTTGTGAAAATTTTCTTCTATATATTAAAATTTATATAATATCTGTGGTCAAAAGGCAAAACAACATAAGTCCTTTGTATAAGCATATGACTTATGTTATTTTGCCTTTTGACCACAGATATATACGAGAACCCTGGTAGAAAATTTCACTGTTATTTGGTCATATTTTGACCAGTTTTAGAAAAAATGACCAAGAAATGACCAATATTAATCAGAAAATAACCAATTTATCCGCTTATTGACGACGGTTAATAGTCAAAAACTGTTATAAATATGATCAATCATTTTATTATATTATTATAATAAATAATACATTAATTTATTTTTATTATAAAATATTATACTAAATTATGAAACAATATTAATATTAAATAAAATTTGTAACCACAAATATAACTTTTATCAATTATTTTTAATGAGAAACGAGTTCGATGAAAAAATTCAATTTATGTATCCCATTCACGATATTACATCAGTTAGTGTGTTTGGCAAATTTTTTTTAAATCACAGTCTTGAGAATTATATCACAGCTTTCTTCAACAGTTAATTCATTTTCACTGCAACCATTGTTTACACTGTTTTTAATAACCTCAAATTTTACACTTTCCACTCTTCTCCAATAGACTTGTTAAACTTATTGACTTGATGATATATTAGTCTATTTTCTTCCTTTTTTTTAAATTTTCTTTTCTTATTTGAAGACTCCGTACGTTTCAAAAAATGAACTACTTTATTAATTTGTGTCTGTTTTGCAGTTCTCTCAAGTTTTGGAAACTCTACCACTTTTTCTCTCTTCCACGTTTTCTTTTTCTCTCTCACTCTCTTTTAGCTTACTTGCAAGGCAAGGTTAAAACAGAGTCATGGCAGCCTGAGAACTAACCTTAAATCTCTAAAATATTTATTTAAAGTCTCTGCCATTTTTATTATGCTGTAACATAATTTTTAGGCTTTTTGTGATCCATTTTAACTTTACCGTATTAGCAAGTTAATTTTTGTAAAGAAATTCTCTTCGTTGAAGAAAAGAAGTATATCTATAAATTTATTTGCATAAAGTATATATCTATATATATTAGCAATTTCACCATATTTTGGTCATTTTGTGATTAAAAAATTAGTCATAAAAAAATGACTAATAAATGACTAATGGACATTTTTGAATGGTCTATTTTCTACCAGGGAAAATCTTCTCTTTAATTTTAAATTATTCTGTACTGTTCAAAACTGTTTAAAATTGTTTAAAACTGTTTATAACTGTTTTAAATGTCCCAAATTTCACACTTATAAACTGTTTTGAACAGTTTTAAACAGTTTTAAATAATTTTAAATTATTTCAAACAGTAATGCACATTTTATATTTCCATTAGGGACGGTACATAATTTTATACGTCAAAAGTGATACTTTTTTTATATTTTTCTACGTTTGTTTCTTGAGCTATAAAAAAAGTACCATTTTTTCGATCATTCTCAAATTTTCTGAGCATAATGAAAATGGTAAAAACAACAGTGTAAGCCTACCCTGGTACATGTGCTCTTCTTTAGGTAGCTGTTTGACTATTTTTAATGTAAGTGTAATTTTCACCTAAAAATAACACTTACATTAAAAATAGACAAACAGCTACCTAAAGAGGGGCACATATACCAGGGTAGGCTTACACTGTTGTTTTTACCATATTCATTATGCTCAAAAAATTTGAGGATGATCGAAAGAATGGTAGTTTTTTTATAGCTCAAGAAACACACGTAGAAAAATATAAAAAAAAGTATCATTTTTGACGTATAAAATTATGTACCGTAAGTACCAATTTTCCAATCGATACTAAAATTTAATTACATATTCTACTACAAGAAACGAGTAATTTAAGCCCTTATTGAAGTGTGTGCCACTCCAGTAACTTGTATTATAGACTTTTCAATTGTTGTCAGGTCGACATCTCAAAATTAAAAAGTTCCAGAGATATCCCCTATATTATATAAATTTTAATATATAGAAGAAAATTTTCACAAACACCAAATTATGAAACACTGTTTGAAATCATTTCGAATTTTTTAAAACTGTTTATAAGTGTTTTAAAAGTGTTTAGAAGTGCTTAAAACTTTTCAAAACTGTTCAAAACTATTCAAGATAATAAAAAATAGTTTATATTGATTTAAAATTGTTTTAAAATATTTTGAATATTGAAAACAAAAAAAAAAATTCTTATCGTGTCGTCTAATTACTTTTAAATTTTCTTACAAAAGCAGAAAAATACGTATTTTTTACCCAATTTCATCACAAATTACGTATCAAAATTATGTAATTTTCAATGAATTACGTATTCAATATCAAATTATGTAATAAAATTACATAATTCATTATTTTTAATATAATAAAATCACGTAATTTATACGAAATTATATTTGTAAAATACGAAACAAAATTATGTACTTTATACAAAATTACGGAATAAAATTACGTATTCAATATCAAATTACGTTATAAATTTACTTTAGAAATTTACGTATTCCATCCCATATGGAAATAATTTCTGTGAATAACTATTAATAACTGTGTAAAAATGTGAAAAAATGTGAATAACTGTTAATAACTATAATAAACTACCGCAATTGAGACATTAATAACAGTAAATAACAGTTGATGACAGTTAATAATTGTTATGAATAGATAATAATAATGATTAACTGTAAATAATAATAATTTACTGTTATTTATAGTTATTTACAAATATTTGTAATTTTTCACATTTATTCACATTTATTCACATTTATTAACAGTTATTAACACTTTTTCACACTTTCAAAAATTTTCACACGTATAATCGTTTTTTTTATATATAGGCGAAAAATTTTGTAAATGTGAAAAACTGTTAACAACTGTTATTAAATGTAAAAAACTGTAAATATCTGTAAGAAAGTGTTAATAACTATAATTCACTGTAACTAATTGCAAATAAATATAAATAATTATAAATAAGTATAAATAATAATAAATTATTTACCAATTCTAAAATTTTGGAAAATGTGAGTAACTGTTAATAAATGTGTATAAATGTGTATAAATGTGAATAAATGTGAATAAATGTGAATAACTATAAATAATTATTAATAATCATGACTTTCAGTTAATAATTGTTATTTAGCGTTCATAACTATTATTAACTATTATTAATTGTTATTAACTGTTTTTTACTGTTATTAATTCTTATTAATGTCTCAATTGCGGTAGTTTATTACAATTATTAACAGTTATTCACAATTTCTCACAAAAATGATTTTCATATGGGATATCAAATTATGCAATAAAATTACGTATAAGGAAGCATGAGCGGGTTACGCCTAAAAATATAGGATTATCTGAAACTAATACAAATAAAAGTAGAAACTCAGAACTTTACAATGGTATAAAGAACAAATGGGGCCAACCATCAAATAAATGAGTAAAATGAAATTAAAAATTCGTAACTTTAACATGTAACCTTATGGAATTAAATACAAAATTATTCATTATTTTCAAATAAAAATATAGACACGTATAAAATGGTTATCAATCATTAGCTTTTTTTGTTAAGATTAAAATAAGCTATTTTTTAAATTGGGTTAACCACTGAAAAAAAGATTTATTTATGATCGAATAGAAAAAATTGCATGTGTTTTTGTGTTCTGTCAACATTGCATGGTTAGGGTTGGATCGAATGCGAGAAAAACACACGGATAACATATTCCAGACGGCAATATCAATTAAAAATGAACTCATAATGTATTCTGTGAAATTTTATGAATTCATTAAGTATTCATAATATAAGCAAAATGAATTCATTTTAAACTTCAACGAATTCAAATCATGTCATACTGATTGAATTCTTCATAAATCCATAAAGTATTCATATAATCAGCTATGAATTCAAAATGAATTAAAATTGTACACTGAGAAAAATAGATTATAACTTTAGTTATAGATAGTAATAAAAATTACTATATTTTATAGGAGAGCTGGGACATTTCTGCATTATAACGATTTTTATTACATTTATAACAAATATTACTATAAATTTGATAAGGTTGGCAACAATCGTTTAAGAAATGAAACTATATCTTATTAGAAAAATTGCTATATTACATAGTAAAAATTATGCTATAGTAAAATTTGTTATGACAGAGTAAAAATATTTGATATCTTATGTTGGAATTAATGTTATAAAAATAATAAATTTTATTATGCATATAATAAATTTCATTATGCATATAATAAATTTTATTATGAATATAATAAATTTTATTATTTCAAATAGTAATGTCGAGTCGATGATCTGTAAATTTATTTCTAACCTCAAAATTTTCTACCAAATTGAAAGTATAGTTGGGTAACATATGTAGACGATTCGAAATTTTATAAGTAACATGTCGTAATGGCGCAGTCGGTATAACGTTCACGCTTTCCAGTCTCGGGGTCCCGGGTTCGACTCCACTTCAGGTCCGTTTTTTTCTTAGGTAATTTATTTTTAAAAAATTGATATAATTAAAATTAATAAATAAATTTAAATTTAAATGTATTAAAAACTTTCAATGTCAAATTTCGGGTACAAAAAAAAAAAAAAAAATTTTTTCTACATATCTGTTTTCATAAATTTTACTATATGTAATATAGTAAAATTTATTATAATGCAGAAATGTCCCACTCGTACTATATAATATAGTAATTTTTAATACAATCTATAGTTATATTTATTATAGGATTTCTCTCAGTGTATTAAAAATGAATACTTTATGAATGATAAATTAATAACATATGAATAAAAAATGAATGAAAAATGAATGAAAAATGAATGAAAAATGAATAAACAATGAATGAAAAATGAATAAAATATGAATTAAAAATAAATGAATGAATTTTTTATGAATAAGATACAAAAAAGAATAAGGAAATAAAAAAGAATAACACATAAATAAATGAAATTAGTACTTTATTAAATCAAATTTATTAAAAATTGAAAATGTACCAATGCATTCAATTTTTTTTTGTATCATAAACTAAAAGCAGAATTAAATAATAACAATAATCTTTTAAACGATTTTATCTATTCTTATCTATTTACATTTTACTTTTTAATTTTTTTTTAATTATAAATAACTTATTTGATTAGTAGTCTAATTAAAATATATATATGTTATTAATACAGGTAATATCTTTTAAACCAAGAATGATATCTATTACTTCTCATGAATAAAAAAATATAATTTTCTTTCTTCTATTCTTAAATAAAACTTCTACGAAAAAAAACCAGAACTTTCAACATTAAAAACTTTTAAATATATCATGAATTAACGCAATAAAACGCATCGAAGCTCTAAATAGAGGTAACCGGAGCAAATTAGACCGACGCCACTTTATTTACATATTTGTTTTACCACTAAGATTTTAATTTCATCACATTGAATTATCTTCTTTATTAAATATTTATAATTTTGTTCCAATTTTCTATAGCCATTAGTCGTTTAATATTTACTTATAAGCGGTGCCGGTCGGATTTGCTCCTGTTCCCCCTACTTCAATACTTAATTCATGACAACTATCATCAATTGTCATTGTCATTAAGCTTACTAATTTTTGTTTTGGGAAAAACGTAAGATAGAACGAAAAATAAGTTTAGTTATATAATCTCTATACATAAAAATGACATGAAATTTTGGAATCCTTACAAAATGGTAAAGTCAAAAACCTATTTAAACAAAATTTTATAAAAATTTTATAAACTTCTTTTTTTATATTTTTTTGTAAGCCTTTCTTTGACATGTTGAACCCAGACTTCTGCATGATTCATACATCTTGAAGTTTTAAAAATTTCTGGTTTTGTAGACACTACAGCCTCTGTAAAATATATTTAAAGATTATTCAATTTGTTATTATTATTCAAAATAATTCTTAATTATTTAACTCTTTCGATCAAGCATTATAGAAAAAACACTAATTAATTTTAGTTCAAGAAGTCGTGGTCAGAAGAAGTAATTAATCGAAAACTTACGTGTAATGTATTTCAAGAAGATTTCACTCTGTAAATCTAGTTTTTTTTCTTTGTCTTCTTTATCTTTTCCTTCTCTCGTATTTCCAGTCCACGTGTACAAGTTAAGTACTTCATCTATGATGACATTTTCAATTGCATTTCTTACATATTCACCTTCATCTTTTCCCCCTACGCTTTTAATATAGCGAACCTAAAAAATTATAGTTATTATTAATATTATTATTATCATTATCATATAGTGACAGTAAACTGTAAATATGTGATAAACTTACAAAAAACTTTTTGGCATCACTTGAATTTTCTAAAAGTCTGTTCAAGTCATCAATTACATCAATATTTGTAGCAGGTAAGTCAGGCAAACAAGAAATTTCTTCAACTTCCTCTATATTATTCGAGTTTTTGGACAAAGCGAGATAATTCAATTATTTCATTATTTTTTTATAATATACAAGGAACTTTTCTTCTGTCAAAACATCTACAACAAAATCATAAAATCGTTGTTATACTAAAAAGATTTTTGACAAAAAACATTATTTTTAAGAAATAATTCATTCAAATAAAATAATTGTACTTATACTCACTTGGTGGGTAAGTTGACGATGTAAAATGTGAATCTAGAAAATAATAAAATGATATACATTAAATTCAAATTGATTTCATAAAATTGTATATGAAAAAAATCGAATTAAAAAACTTACTTTGTGAGGACAGCGTCTTTGAGAGCATGCTATTTTTATCAGAAGATAAATAATTATGTTCAAAATCATTTACTTCATTTTCCATGACCTTGTCTAACTGAGATGTCTGACTTTCCAATCCGTTTTTTAGACTTCCATCTTCTTCACGGCATGTATAGTCTCTCTGGCTAAAGCTATTAACTTCTAAGCTCTTATTCGAATTATCAATAACATATCCACATGGCGGGCTTGTACTCAAATGCGGTCGCTTCGGTACTGTGAAATAAATCTTATATTATATTAAAGTGATAAGGCCTTTTTCCTCGAATTCATGTTTCTCCGGCCATAATTATATATACACTCATACTCATTCATATTTAACATATACACATGCATATATATACTTACACCATATGTATGCATGTGTATATAACATTTATGTCCTCGTAGGCCGTATTTGTGTCAGTATGTAAAGAGCATGCTAAATTTGTATTGGCATCCCATATGTCTCAGACGCGCTCCTCGACTTATTGCAAGAATTATATGTCTTCCTGAGACATATTGAGACTCAATATGTCTCAGGAGAAATCAATATGGCATCACCGATCCTACTATGTTTCGTTCAATATGTCAAAGAGCAATCATATTGAACGTAGGTTAGTGAAAAAAAAATGACTCGCGCTTCGACAGCAGCTATACTCATTACAAAATGTCAATCTAAGAAACAAAAGAAAAAATCAATAGAACTAAAATTTAATTTTAAAAGTATTGAAAAAAAGATTAATATTTTCAACTAATAAGTTATATTTCCTCATACGGCCTACTTCGGACATAAAATCATCTATGTCCTTTGGCCGTTTATTCAGGTGGAATCTGAATCTCGAACAATGTTTGCAGCTTGAGCAGAAAATAAATATATATGATAAAACAATTAATATCAATTACTGATGAATTAAAAGCTTTTACATATAAGTTGAAAAACGAACCGAGCGAGTATCGGTAAGTGAGATGAATTAAGCTAATATACAATTATTAGTAAACAATTTTTTTCTCTTCATTGATATACAATGAATAACATAACGATAGATAATAGTCAATTTTTTTTTCTATAAACTTAATGTTTGATAGTTATTCAAAAATTAGAAATAAAGAATAAAAATTTGTAATTAAAACATTGTTTACTAAACTCAACGTATGTAAAATTATTTTTAAATCAATAGATAACGAAAATAAAATTGTTTTTAATTCGAATTTTTAACTCACGTGGGGATTCATCATCACTGTCTTCGACATCGGCATTTGATCCACAGCAGTTACTTTTATTTTTTTTACTCAGTCTCTTACGTTTTACACTGTCAAGAGCATTTCTCATTATTGTATCGGAATCATCGTTAGTACTCGCTGTACAGCTACTTTTTTCAACTGCAAGTGCATCTTGTAAAGAATCTATGGGTGTATGAAACAATATTTTAATTTATATCCAATTGTTTTTTTTTTAATCTAAAAATGTACTAAATATTATCGGATTGATTTTAAGTTTAGGAGAAGCTTTAAAACATGGCATATACTTGTAATGAATATATATAAAACACGTGTTTGTACACCAAATATTTTTTATTAATATTTAAATTCAAGAAACTCAGACTACGAATTGCTATGAAGAACATGGCAGCTGAAAAATATGAAAATTTAAAATTATGCTTACCAAATGGTCCAATCGCTTTTTTAACAGAAAATTTCTTCCAATCCTCATTGGGATAATATTTATTCATATTTCTTTTCATAATTTTTGTACAATTAGGCCAATATAGTATTTTGCTAGTTTGCTCGTACCATGTCTGTGGTACGGTGCATACCTCATCATTAATGAATAAAACGTAGTACATCGTTTCCTACAAAACAATAATTATGTGAGAATTATTTTTAAAAAAATTTGGAATAACAGTTGTAATTTGGAAATATTGTAAAAATTAAAATTTTTTATTAACAATGTTTATGTTTATTACTCTGTTCAATGTTTACTTGGATCAATAAAAATAATTATATAATTGAATATGAAGATTTTTACTTTTTTATTTAATATTTGTACATATTTTTCCTTATCGAATCTTATTATATTGCATAAATATTTTTATATAAGATACAACTAAGCGAATAAAAAATTTATAATATTTTTTTTATATGTGGATGCTTATGAAATCATTTCATATGTTGTTTTAACGAGTTTTCTTAAACAGTGACTGAAATGTTCAAATAACATGTGAAGGCTTTTTGAAAAAGGCTTCTTTTATAATGATCTTGATTTTAGCAAAATCAAATATTTTTTATGATAGATGATTTCATACACTTATTTATAATTGAATATATAATTCAAATAAAATTATTGCCAAAAATAAATTTTTCTGAATTAAAACGCATAATGTTACTTTTCACATTGATTTTTATTGATATAATGATCAAATTTTTTCGCTAGAAATTGAAAGAATGGCTTCAAAAACATGAGTAGAGTTTTGGAAATAATACTGCGAATTTCATGAATTGTAATGTTTTAAACTTAGATATCAAATTGTAACATTATTAGCACTACGGATTAATGATAGATTATAAAAGTTATATGCTCTAGTCAACGATTTTTTATTACCTTAATGGTGTAAAAGAGGTACAACGAAAGTGGCTTCACGGTGCTTAAACAAGCAAGCTTTTTTCTTGATATATTTTGCCGCAAATACTTCTAATACATTCGACTTGGTGCCTACTTGACAGATACCGACCAAAGTAGAATCTATAGGGTAATTAGAAATACTTTTTTTTCGAAGAAATCTCTTGCCAACCACAACTATTTCTTCGTTTCGTTTTCCTATAAAATCAATAACGACAATGACATCGTCTTCCATAATACAACAATTATTAGGCTGACGTATAGATAATTCAAAGTTTGCAAATTTGAGTTTTCTATGACTATGCACGCAGTTTAAGGGTGGCGGTATATATGAACGAAACAATAAACAAGGTCCATGATGATTTCGTTTATCTCGCTTACTTGATTGTCTGCGCTTCTCTGACAATCGACGATGAATTTGTTGCAAAGGTTTTTCATGCTTTCTAAGAAGTTTTTTTAAGAATTTCATATAATTTTCAAAAATAAAAGCACTAAAATTATCTAGAGGTCCATGTGATGCTGCATCTGCAGCTAAATGAATTAGAGCATGAACATTTGAAGTGACATATTCTTCTGTGTATAAATTTTTAAACTCTTTTACAAAGTACTTTAACTGTTCTTCAGCATTCTTGTTATTTAAATAACAATCGACTGAATCGCACAAAATTCGTATAGCGAGACTCAAAGAGTTGAAATGTTTTACAAACTCTTGTGGAAGCGAATCATTTATAATAATCGGTCCAAAATATAATAAAAATAAACGAAATGTTGTGGCTTTCCACCAATTTAACTCCATAAGAGACTGCGGTTTCCTACTGAATTCTTTAGGTACGTATTGTGATAATTTAAGAAAAGAATCAGAAAGATTATTAATATCATTAGCTGAGAATTTTGGACGAAATTTTATCCACAATGATATTAAAAGCTTCGTGACACCTAACAATACAGCATGCATATAATCAATAGGAAACTGCCTCACCATATCAATATCCAAAGATTCGAATGGAGATTCTCCAAGATGATGTTCAATTTGAATTCTATTCCGAAAAGATTCATTCATTCGTAAAGGAGATTCTATTTCCAAAAATACAACTTTATTTCTCCAGGAACCTTCTACGGTACATTTACCGCAACCAAAATATCCGTTAAATTGTTTTATATTTAAACAAAAGCTTCTAGCTGGACCATCGCAAATAATACATCTTAAGGTTACTTTGTATGTTTTATTACAATAAACAAAACCTTCTGTATTTAATTTTGTGCATTCATTTATAAAATCATCTAAGTAATTTGTAATACAGCCAGGCTTCTTTGAACCGTGATAAACGCCTATAACAAAAGGTACAAAGGTGCCTACTATAACACCTTGAATTGGCCATAGAGTTCTTTTTGTAGATTTAGTTATAGGAAGTCCGTCAATATTTATATCAATAATGATATTATTAGGTACCTCTTGTCGATGTAAAATATCTCGAATAGCTTTTTCTACACCATAATGGAAATATTCTCCAGGAGGACAAGGACGAATTATAGTTCTAGTTGGAGTATTTACAAGAGAACGAATATCTCTAGGAAGATTTGTATGCCCAGCTTCTATGAGTGATGTCAATAACCTATTCATATGATCTCGTGATACCTGTGAATCCACGAACCAATCGCCTAAAAATTGCTTTAAAATATCATGGGTGTCATCAATTTCACTATCGTCATCTATACTCTCATCAAAGTAATCATTAATATCTACATCTCTTTCATTTTCAGAATTTTCATTATCTGATATCTCTATACTGTCCGTAATATAGATGTGATCAAAGGTTAAATTTGATAAGAAATTTTCATATTCAAGTTCAGCATGAATTTCAGATGGATCAATTTCTCCGGCTTTCGTTGTACTTGAGAAAAAAATTGGTATATCATTATCATTTAATGGTGATAAATCATCAACAAGTGGTTCATTTACAAAGTCTATATCTTCATTGACAGACGAAAATTGTAATAATTCTTTGTGTATTTCTTTAAGATCATTGTCTACTTCATATGCCAAACGTCGTAGTTTCTGTCTTTCACTCAAATCTTGAAAACTTTTTCTCGGCATATTAAGTATTATGACAGAAAAGTTACCTAAACATGTTTAAAATAATTTAAAAAATTTTTGAAGGTTTAAAGTTTTTAATTTATTATTGAATTGCTAATATTTAATCAAAATTAATTTTAGTTACTTCGATTAATAAATTAATACTAATTAAAAAATTAAAAATTAATATAATTATTATTACGAATAACAATTTATATAAATTAACAATTAAATAAAGCTAAAAATGTTAATATGTGCATTTTTATATTCCTTTTTAACATTCAAAGAAAATAAATTTCAACTACTAAAATTAATAACGATTAATTGATTAATTCTTTAAAACTATTAATATTGATAATAACTTCAGTTACTTAAATAAAGGTATTGATAAAGTATTAAGACATAATTTCTCGTGAATCAAGGCTTCATTATTTATACAATGAGCAAGGCAGCTATGACACCTTTGCACATTATAACTCGATCTGGCTACTATAGCACCATACAAAGATTATTAAAACAAAATTAACATTGTACAACATTAGATACGTATTGTATTCTCATGTCTCGAAAAATTAAGCTGACATAAATCCTGAAGCTAAAGAGTCTGTAAATAGTATTTTATATAGCCAGCAAATATCTTTTTTACTAAACTTTTGTATTACTTGAATAAATTAGAAGCAGCTGATTACATTTGCAGCACAAATAAAATTTCACAGAATTTATATTCCTAGTAATTTTAATAAAAATTTCCTTTTTTTGCATTATTAATAATTATAAAATAATAAATATTAATCCATTCTTGTTATTACGATTTGTAATTAGCTTATTAAAATGTATCTTAAAAAATAATTTGTCATACACTTTCTTTCAACCGGTTTCAATAATAGAAAACTAAGTAAATATAAATAAAATTATAATAAAAAATGTTTATTAGAATAAATTAGATTTGAATATTATTTGTAACTTTCTTTTCGTTATATTAGAGTTTATCGTTTAACATGTAGAAATTCATAAATTAATATTACCTCACATATATGTTGAATGAAAAACTACTTACGATGATCGGTTCTTGATCTTCATACATTTTTCCTTTTCCTGCAATATTTACTTTTCAATCGTCTCAATTGCTTAAGCAGCAAAAATTTGAAAACAGATGTTGTTTACTCAATTTAGTCGGCCATTTGCATTTGACGTCACATTATAGATCGGCTGTTCCCGTTTTGAGGCAGGTAGAGCTATGTTCGCCACGAACATAAGCGTCCAATTCCATATTCCATATTTTATTTTCAAATTTAGAGATAAAATATTTAATTAAAAAAACATTTTAAAAAAGCTCTTAAGAAAGTAGATTATAATTATTCATGCAAAACTAAGTAAATACTGATAAAATTATTTAAAAAGTACTCATTAGAATAAATTAATTTTCAAAAATTAATAAAAATTTGATGTTCTATGACTGTCTTTTCATCCTTTCCATATTTTATTTTCAAATTTAGAGATAAAATATTTAATTAAAAAAACATTTTAAAGAAGCTCTTAAGAAAGTAAAACTAAGTAAATAGTGATAAAATTATTTAAAAAGTACTCATTAGAATAAATTAATTTTTAAATAATAATAAAAATTCGATGTTCTATAACTGTCTTTTCGTTATATTTGAATTTACCGTTATATTTTAGCATGTAGACATTCAAAAAATAATATTACCTGATACAGAATGAAAAACTACTAACGATGATCCTTTTCTTGATATTCTTGTAATTTTCCTGCAATATATACTTTTAAATTGTCTTAATTGCTTAAAAAGCGAAAAATTGAAAACATAGATGTTCACTCGATGCGGTCGCCCATTTGCATTTGACGTCACGTAAAAAAACATCGGGTGTTTTTGTTACGAGGTATAGGTGGCGCTATGTTCGCCATAAACTTAAGCGTCTAATTCAAATTAGATAAAAAAAGTATTTAAAAATTGATTCAAAAGAAGCTTTCAAGAATATAAATTATAATTATTTTTAATTATAATTAAAAAAGTTTTTTTTTTCAGAACTAATGGACTTGATAAAAAAAAAAAAGCCTAAATGATATAAATAAGAAATAAATCAGAAATGAATAAAAAATGAATTGAAAATGAATACATAATGTATACTTTATGAATACATTATTAATAACATTGTATACATTTTGAATTAATCAAATATTCAAATTGAGTGACACATTATGTTTCATTTTTGTATACATTATGAATTATTTAAGAATACTTATTGAACTTTAACATAAATCATGATGAATTAATTATGAATTCAGCGAATACATTTTTAATTCTTTTTTAATTCATTTAGAAATATTCATTATGAATTCGAATGATGAATACTTTCTAAATACATTTTGAATTCCTATGCCGTCTGGGTATGGAATCATACAGAACATACAGTTTTTAAAAAGTTAACAAAACAATGTTGACAGATTTGGGGTTAAAAATAAAATAAGTCGCATTCTACATTATCTACGATCTTAGCCCGCTCATGCCTCCTTAATATCAAATGTCGTAATAAAATTACGTATTTAACATTAACCAAAAGTTCAAATTTGGTACGTAATTCTGTTGCGTAATTTTGTTAAGAAACAAAATTACATAACAGAATTACGTATTTTATTTCAACAGGGCAGGTGGTATCCAGGTATCGGCTCATTCATCCTATTTACGATTAATTTTTTAACTAAATATAAATAAATATTTTTAGCCTAACTTTGTCGTTTCCTACTGTTCCCTAATTTTTCTGATCTATTTTAAAGTTTTATGTATTGTTGTTGAAACAAAATTTGAATAATGTATAATAATAATATTATTTTCGTAATGATACAATGAAAAATGTATATATAAAAATTTTTAGTTTTTATTCTACATACAATAACAAAAATAATATTATTTATTTCTATATAACCGGAAATAATCAATCCATGATTTTTATTCCATATGATATTCAATATTTTTGAATTACTTTTTTATAAAATTTAAAACAACAATTCCGTTAGTTTTCGTGTAAAATGTCAAATAAATTTAAAAAACAGCACGTATTACTTTTTCTTGTTCTCTTTTCTCGTAAACATTCATTTCATATACATTTAAAAACTACTAAAGGAGTTTAAAAGGCATTTCAATGTATATGCAATGCACGTCTTTCAAATATTAAATTTAGCCTTTTTTATAGGTCCGAATATTTGATAAGCAAAGAAAAGCATTGAAAAGTTTTTTTAATGATTCTTTTTTTTATAACTTGTTCATTATTCTGGATTAGTATACGTTTTATGAAATTCATGACACAAAAATAGTAAAAAATAGATTATTGAAAATATTATAAGTTTTGAAAAAAATGTTCGATTTCTTTTGACAATATTGAACAAAAAATTGCAAAACCTAACGACAAAACCTTTTTTAATTCAGAATGTAAGCATTACAATATAAAATTTAAATTGTTATTATAAAAATACGTTTTGATATAAATTTTGAAAAAAATTTCATATAATTACAAATTTTTCAATGCATTAATTCTACAAAACAATAAATTCATGTTTTGTTCTATTTTATTATACAAAATAAAATATTTAGTTTTATTTCTTTTGTAGCATAAAAGAAAAAATAAATTCAGCGATTATTTTAAATTATTTTTATATAACAGATTGATTGTAGAGCTCGGTGGCATAGTGGCTAAGTTGCGGGACTCGTATTCTCGTTGGCGCGAGATCGATTCTCCGTCTGGTCGCTTTTTTACTGACTCTGCCATGGGTTGACACCACGTTAAATAATATGTTATTTTAATCTCAGGCGTGTTGAGAGCGCGGTGGTGTTGAGAGCGCGGTGGCGTAATGGATAGAGCTCTTGCCTTCAACGCGGAGGGCATGGGTTCGAATCCTGGCCAGGTACCTCTAACTTTTTTTTCGAAAGAAAATAAGTGTATGTGCCATTTATATCGCGACTCTTTAAAAAATCCGACCTCATTGGGTATCGGTTGATTGTTGGTTACAAAAGTGGCTGACCATCCATCGGTAGTCAAAGTTTTCGGTATGGTGGGTCTGACAGTCCTAGCCTGATGTAATGTGTTAAACAGATGCCGGGCGGGGGACTTCTTCGACTTCACCATATATAAAAGGTTAATCATATAGAGGACAATATCCTTTATATATTAATCTTTTTTTTTTCAACAAAAAAAAAAAAAAAAAAAAAAAATCTCAGGCGTGGTCGGACACCACATTAAAAAATGTCAAAAAATTAGGTTAACTAATGGGGTAAAACCCGCAGAGAAAATTAAAATAAAATAAAATGAAATTCAATGAAATTTTTCTGATTTTATGTTTACATTTTTTTTAAAATTTATTGAAGTTGTATTTTTTATGTTAATAACAAATTTGCAAAATACTTGTTTTTTATTATTAGTATTTAATTTACAAATTCCTATTCAAATGAGAATCTCAAATAAAATAAAATTTCTACCTGCAAGCTGCTAAAAGTCGTTGCATTTTAGGTGAAGCAAGCAGCCTAGCTTCAGATGGATATCCAAGTCTCGCTCTTCTAACGCGAGGAGCGCTATTACCTGTGACCAGTAGCTCAAGCATTTCTGGATTATAAACTGGTGTCTCGGGTACAAGACAACCAAGTACAATAGGACCACGTATCGATGATTCAAGCTGCATAAGACCACCATATTCGCGTGGTAATGGTACTGGTAATGGTCCTGCTATCAGTCTTACGCGTAATGGTAACTGTCGCCTTGCCAAATGGTGTACCTATATAAAATTATCATTTAGCAAATATGGAATCTGTTTTTTTTTCATTAAAATTATCATATGTATCTATACCTAATACTGTCTAAATTAACAAAAAAAAAATAGTATATTACGATCCATGGCCAGAAGGTTCGATTTTCTGACGTGCGTGTATAACGGACGAGGCGAAGTCGGAGCCGTCATAAAACGCACGCCAGGGTATCGAACCTTCTGGTAAAGGGTCGTATACTATTTTTCTTGTTTCCCATGCCGAAAGTACGTAAAATAATCAATATTTTATTGATTAAATAACGTTGCCATTATTACCCGGACAAAAAAATCCAGTTGGATTTCCTAAGTAAGAAATCTAGCTGGGGAAGCAGTATTTGAGCTGGATTTTAATAGATTATCCAGCTGGAATTCCATTTTTTCCTATACAATACTTCGAGTAGTTTTGAGTTAGATTTTTACCCAGATTTCCGTGCTGTACTTTGGATTCCTATAAATTATTTAGTGGATTTCCTTTTACGTTTCCATATACTTTGAAGCAGAATCCCACCTTTTCAATTTGTTTTTTAAGGGTTTTCTATCTATTATTGTCTGGACTTCTCAATGAACATACAGACCTCGATGACGTGCATTTGTGTCCATACCGAAGTAGTAATCGATTCGAATCTTGTGTATTCGATAAATTTCTAACTATTATTACCTACATTTACGCGCAATACATATCATTACAAAAATATGCAGCTAGATTTTCAAAATAAATTCAATTAAAAAGATCCAGCTGGATGTGACTGGATAGTCGATGGATATCTAGCTGGATATTTAAATTAGTAATCTACCTGGATTTTTCAGCTATACATTTAGATGGGAAATCTATCTGGATTAGATAATGGGTAATGTGCCTGGATATTAACATGGATAATCTAACTGTATAATCAGATGGTAAATCCACCTAGATGTATTGATGGGTAATTGATCTAAATTTTAGGTGAATGATCCGCCTAGATATTCCCAGTCAAAAACGTCGTGCTCGTTACGATTTCCAAGCGAGCTCGAATCGGTATCCGATTGCGGGCTCCATTTGCTCGATTTCGGGCTTGATTGGCTCGAATCGAGTTCAGCTCAACTCGGAATGAGATTCGAACTCGGTTAAAATCTGTCATAGATTCTCATCAATCGAGCTTTGAATGAATTCAAGCTTACTCCGAGTTGAATCGAGCCAATCAAGCCCGAAATCGAGCTCAATTCAAGCAAATTGAGCCCGAAATCGATCACCGATTCGAGTTCGCTTCGAGCTCGTAACGAGTCCGACGTTTTTGACTGGGTTTACATGGATGATCCAGCTGGATTTTCGGATGGATATTCTACCTAGACACATAAATGAGTTATCTACCTGGATACATGGGTATTATCCAGCTGGAAAATCCAGGTGGATCATGCAGATGGATTACCCATCCAAATATCAAGCTGGATATCCATCGACTATCCACTCACATCCAGCTGGATCTTTTTGATAGAGAAAACTATAGTTTTTCGTCTCGAAAATCTATCTGAAAATTCAATTAAAAAGGTGAGAATCCACGAATCTAATTCAAAATGGGACCTCAAATCGAAATAAGAATCCACTTAGTAATTAGTAAAAATCTACAAGTGAAATAGAATTTGTATATTCTTATTGTTGTTATGTACCACGTGACACGTGTCACGTGGTACGTAAGTAGCGCTTAACGTTTTTTGTAACGCTCTGTGGTTTTTGGTCTTTTTTCTGCCGCAAAACTGCCTTCGGATTATTTTGTTACAGATTACTTGCAGGCGCCCTAATGCAAGTCAGCATCAATATTGAATTTGAGAGGAGAGATGCTGTATTTGCTCTGTAATTGTGAATTTTTGGAGCCGAGGACTTTTTGAGGTTAGTGTCTGACTGCCATATATATCATATTTTTTGGAGGGAAACGGCAAGTACTTGTTCGTAAACGCTCAGCGACATAGTTTTTGGAATTAGCCGCAAGAGGTCGCTACCATAGAGTGTTGTTATATATGTAAGCAGCCGATATCTGACATTCGTGGAGCAAAGATCTTACACAATTGTGTCACCTGTCGCCAACGCTGTCATACTAAGTGTATGTCACGAGATCAATCGCTGGGCAGCGCTAACTACGTTTGTAGTAAATGCGTACAGGCAAAAGGAGAGAAGACCATTCCCTCCACTGCTCATGTACTTGGCGCTGGTAATAATAGCAGTCAGATACGAGATCAAAAGAAGTTGCCTCTTAGTTCTTCAACTCCTTCAAAGTCTGACACGCAAGTAGCACCGGTCATCGCTATACAGGGGCAACCCAAAGTTAAGACATCGCAGAAGGATAGTGGCGCGGCAGAGAAGAAGAAACCTAATTTAAGTATTAATTCTGCTTTAATTATACATGACAGAGGTGGCGCTGCGCATGATGCCCCCACTAGTTCACTTAAAAATATTAATAAAATTATGAATAAAAAAAATAATGAAAATTTAAATAATAATGTTGATTTCTTTTCTGTCCAGGCTGCTCTGTCTGCAATGGAAGGCTTTTTGTCTCGTAAGCTTGAGTCGGTACTGGGTGCTCTCGATAGACTTCTGGGTCTTGAAAGCAGTGGTGATGGCTGTTGGTGGGTGTTGGTGATGGCTTGCGAGATGGGTGTTGGTGCTGGCTTGCGAGATATATTGGACAGACTTGATAGCCAAAATAAATTAATTAAGAATTTAACGGCTGTGTAGGTGGGGTTGCTAGATGAAAATCTTAAATTAAAGGAGAGAGTCAGCATTTGAAAGGGTCAGTTGTTGTCCACTCTAAATAAAAATTGTGAAACCATTAACAAAAATTTTACTTCTAAAATTAATAATATAAATTCAATGTTAGTAAATGAATTTAATGGAGTAGACAAGAATCTTTCTGATCTCGCGTCGGAGGTAGCATGCGTGGTGCAGACTGTCTCTGATCTCAGTGTGCTGAAGCGTGTGGAGGGGCGTGAAAGCAATCCACACGCAAACGCAAACACAATAGAAACACCTGACCCTAACACTACATTGCCACAAAACAGACAATCGGATTGTGGTGCCAAGATTGGTTACTTGGTGATCTCTAGCGGACTGGACTGCTTAGCGGTTAATGTTCGTCTGGAAGATTATGCGTTTGCCATCCTTGGTGCCATACTTCCAAACATATCACCAGTACATATATTATCGGTCGTTATGTTAACACCATCTGACACTATAAACAGTGCGATCAGAGATAGTCCGGGGGGTCCCATCTCGCTGCTGGTTAGACTCTCGGAGGCGAATCTGGTAAGACAAATACACATTGAAAAAAGGAAAATTACAAATTTCTCAACTGCAGATATTGATCTTTCTCGTTTTGATAGTTTATCTCCCATAAAAAAGCATTATCATATATTAATTAATGATTATCTCCAAAAAGATAAATATAAAATCTTTAAAGACCTCAAGAAATATGCTAAAGACAGAGGCATTAAATTTGTGTGGCACAGAAATGGTAGATTTTTGGCAAGACGGGAAAGTGGGGAGAGAGCATATCCATTTGCCTCGAAAAATGATATAAACAAAATGTGCAGTTCTGATAACATAATTTTAAACAAGAATATTAATGACAAATTTAAAGTAATTAGTGGATGCTTAAACAATGACGACGTTGGTTTGACTAATAAAAAATGTATTGTTGATAGGGAAAAGTCAGATAATAATAATGTCAACCTCTCTCCCCAATGACTACACCGGATCACTTCGAGGAGTCGAACAGGGAAAAAGGGTGAACTGCGGGCGGATTTTTTAAATGTGACCTCCTTAAGAGCTCACATTGAACAGGTGCGTGAACTTCTTTGTGATGGCCCTTCTCATGATCTGTTTGGAGTGACTGAAACCTGGCTGGGACCGACTGTCTCGGATGACGTCATTAGGATCAAAGGGTTTAAAATATTTCGGCAGGACAGAAACCTTCATGGAGGAGGGGTTGCCCTTTATGTTAGGGATAATTTAAAATGTGATGTATTAACTTCATCGAATACCACAACCTATACTACCTGTGGTAAACCTGAAGTCCCAGAGTATATTTTCTGCTCTATTAAAGATGGCGACTCTGAACCTGTTCTGGTTTCTGTCATTTATCGTCCTCCTGCCATTTCATTTACTAAAAATCATGATTTATTAGACTCTCTAAGAGATTGGTCCTGTGATTTTTCACATAAAATTATAATGGATGATCTGAATGCCGATCTCGTACGAGAAGGCAGTGATGCGAAGTTTCTTAATAAACTGTCGGCAGAGCTTTCGCTTTAGTTGGTCCAGAACGGTGCCACGCATATCGCTCCGGCGTCTCACACATGGATTGACCTGATTCTTGTGGATGACAATGACTGCATACTTGACGTACGTAACTTGCCTGCAAACTTTCATAGTCGGCACAATTTAATTGACGTTGCTATTGCCTATGATAAACGCACTGTAGATCGAAAATTAATTAAATATAGGAATTATAAAAATATTTGTCAAAAAATATTATTAGAAAAATTCGTTGGCTATGATTGGACACCACTTACAGAGGGTATGGTTGACCCCGAGTCTGCACTTGGCTGCATTTGTGACGATTTAACTGATGTTATAGAAAATTCAGCACCAGTGAAGACACTTAAATATACAAATGATGAACCTCCGTGGTTAAATAAAGAATTGTCTCAGATGCAGCGCAAGAGAGATGCTTTTTATCGAAGATATAAACGGACAAATGATATGCAATGAATTTTTACATTTACGAAAAACGGTGGACGAACAGACTGAACATACAAGAACTACGTACTATCACAATAGACTGTTCAAAGCTCTTGAGAATGGTAATGTCTGGAAAGAGTTGAAAGACCTGGGACTTTTATCCGAACCTCAAGGGAACTTGAATGGATTTACTCCTGATGAGCTTAATGCGTACTTTGCTGGGGTATTGGTTTCTCCGCATGGTGATGATAATGGGCGTGACGAGAAATTTCTTTCTGAATGTGGTGAAAATGGTTTCACTTTTAAACAAATTGATATAAATGATGTTGTTCTCGCGATTTCTCATTTCTCATCCCAGGCGTGCGGTGAGGATGGCATTCCGCAAAGCGTGATACTTAAGGCTTTGCCGTTCATTGGAGAACATCTTGTGACTCTGTTCAACTCCTCTTTTGCACGAGGGGTCTTCCCTGGTCTTTGGAAGCAGGCACGCATTGTGCCTTTGAAAAAGTTCTCTGCACCTAAATCGCCTAAGGATTTTAGGCCTATTGCGATTCTGTGTTTTCTTTCGAAGCTACTTAAGAAGATTGCTTACGACCAATTGCAGGAGTATATTGCTACAAATAAGTTGCTTGATTCGATGCAGACTGGTTTTAGAAAACATCATTCAACGCAGACAGCCATAGTCAAATTAACTGACGACATAAGATCAGGCCTAGACAAAAAATTCGTCACACTTCATTTGCTTTTTGACTTCAGTAAGGCATTCGACAATGGTTTCGATACACTTACAAGAAGAATCAGGTTGGCTAACAACCAACCTAGGAGTTCCACAGGGTTCGGTACCGGGGCCTTTGTTGTTTTGCCTTTACATTAATAACGTACGTGATGCTCTTGACTCTGGTAGTGTTGAGCACCTACTGTATGCAGACGACCTGGATATCTATACGCAGGTTCCTCGTGATAATGTGGATGAGGGTATTTTTATCGTTCAGAGGTAGTCCAGTCATTCTACGAAATTTCATGACTTAATTTATTACAGATATTTGAAGGTGGGAAATCATTGAGGGGGGTTAGTAGATGATAAATAAATAAAAAGATAAGCTAGATTTGCCCTATTTTTTTATAAACAACGATCAAAGTCTGAAAATAACGATGTTTTGCCCTATAATTTTCAAATGACGTTTTAAAGAAAAATGTTATGAATAAAAGTTATAGGCATTAAGAAGACCTAAAATTTCATTATTGGGTACGTGAAAATCGGTCAACAACTTTTCCGGATAATCGCGAAAAACACTCATTTTTACACTGTTTTATAAATGTTAATAACTTTTATAATAATTGCTATAAGTGATTTATAATACATTGTCGGTGAGGCCATTATGGGTCTTTATAAGCATAAAAAATTTCAGCCCGATCGCTTTGATAGTTTATGAATAATTGCAATTGTTTATCCCAAAGAAGATTTATTTAAACAATCATAAGACAGAACATTGTGAATTTTCCGACATTTAACAAAGTGGAATAGATTCTTCAAAGTTTAAAGTATAAGTTAAGTCGAAGAAATTAATAATTTTTTTAAAAAATTATTGTTAAACAATTAATGTTAAATTAGGCTATTTTTTTGCTTATAAATAAATGGAATAACTTTTTGGTTTTTTGTCTTACGGACTTCTAATTAGTCTCATTTGATAGCTATTTCAAAAACGCATTTAAAAAAAAAAAAAAAGTATTTTCTACGATTAATACTAACGGAGATAACATTTTTTTTTCAAAAATTCATATCTCCGTTATTTATAAACATTAAGAGTTGAAATTTTCAGGAAATTTCAATGAAGACCTATATTTTTGAATGCAATCAATAGTTATACAATTAATGCCATAAATATGATTTTCTACATCTTTAAAGTGATAGGTACATCTGCAAGATGGTCTTGGTGAGAGTGGCTTCAGCTTCGTTTTCCGCGCGGCAAGTATTAGGATATCGTTGCCTCGAGCGGGGACCGCGAAAACAATGCAATATCTCGGCTTCTAGACGACGTGGAACCTTCTTTTTAACCGACTTCAAAAAGGAGGAGGTTCTCAATTCGACTGAATTTTTTTTTTTTATGTCTGTTACCTCATAACTCCGTCATTTCTTAACCGATTCGAAAAAACTTTTTCTTATCTGATAGAGAATGTCTGCAGGAAGGTCCCATACGTGTCCTATAATTATTGGGCCAATATTCGGTTTGTATGACCCAATTATCAAATTAAGAAAACTGGGAGTTTTGTTTTTTCTCTCTCTCTCTCTCTCCCTCCCTCTCTCTCTCTCTCTCTCTCTCTCTCTCTCTTACCTGAGCTTGAATATGTATACACGCACACATAACGACTGTTGAGCCTTCTTTCTTTCCTGCTATATATTGCTTGGTGGTGTACTAATGCATGCATTATGAATTAATAATGAAAGTTTAATGTAATTAGTGGGTCTACCTATATTTGCGTTTTTAGTAAGGGGATTCACTAGAAGATAGAAAATAAAAATTTTTTAACAAAAAAAAATTTTTCAACGAAAAACAAAACCGACTTAAAAAAAATGCACTAAACACTTACAAATAATTTTTGATCTTCAATAATTATACGCATACTACGCATCTAACTCAACACATGTGTAGCAAACATTTTATAGATTATCTAATCATTTGTAAACAGCGCAAGCAAATTATATTTTTTTTAATTCACAAAAAAACATTTTCGAAGTCGGCGTCAAATTCTACATCTGTGCAGAACGATTCAACAACTTGACGCCGACTTTGGAAATATTTTTTTGTTAATTAAAAAAAAATATAATTTGCTTGTGCTGTTTACAAATGATTAGATAATCTATAAAATGTTTGCTACACATGTGTTGAGTTAAATGCGTAGTATGCGTATAATTATTGAAGATCAAAAATTATTTGTAACTGTTTAGTGCATTTTTTTGAAGTCGGTTTTGTTTTTTGTTAAAAAATTTTTTTTTTTTAATCTGGGGTAACTCGAGAAAATATTAAGAATGGGCTTATTTTCAGCCCCCTGGAAAATTGGGAAATGCCGGAAAATCTTCAATTATGTAACCATATGAAAATTTTCAACATTAATACTTACATTTTCTCATTATTATAATTTCTTGTAGTGTTTTAAAGCTTTTAAATAATATATTTTTAATAATTTAAATATTTATTTATTAATAAAACGGCCTTTTCTTTGTAAATAATATTATGTTTTTCAATCAAACATAAAAATGACTGATTTTTTTATGTTTTCTATATTAATATTCTTTATATATATATATTATTTTATTTATATTAAATTCTTATTCGATATTATTATTAAAACATGTATCACAATAAAACTATTATTTTTTAATTAAATATAAAAATGTTTTTTCTTTTTTTTCTTTTATTAATGTGAATTCTATTTGTATAACATGTGTTGTAAATGACACTAATTTTTTTTAATGTGTTAATTTTAAATATTTACAGTCGTTTTCAAAATGAAATTGTAATATTAAATATATTTTTGTACAATAAATGTTTAATAATTTTGTAATAAAATTTTTATATTTATTCAATTTCACATATTTTTTTATTATCAATTTCCTATTAATAATTTTATGCAATTTTAATAAAATGATCATCGCTAATAATATTATGGTTACAATATATTTTATAAAATATTACCTGCACAAACTTTTATTTAATATAGATCTCTACATCAAAATATAATGATAGAGTAGTTTATTAAATTGAATTATAAATCATATATGAAAATATATTTTATTTGATGATAAAAGTATACTTTATAAGAAAATATTTCTAATTGAAGAATCTCTATCAAAAAGTATAGTGCTCACTTAGTTGACAACGTTTATTTATTTATTTAAAACATGTTTAAAATCAATAATATAATAAATATATTTGACAAAAAAAGGAACAATTTAATATTCTCATGGAAAACAATAGTACGCTTTTATAGATATTCATATACATATCGAAATACAAAGACCAAAGCTATTCTGCAATATGTACATTGAATTCAATTGGAGCATTATCTTTTTTTTCAAACAATTTTTCAATACTTCAAGAATATAATTGAATAATAATAAAAAATACATAAAAAAATCAGTCATTTTTATGTTTGATTGAAAAACATAATATTATTTACAAAGAAAAGGCCGTTTTATTAATTAATCAATATTTAAATTATTAAAAATATATTATTTAAAAGCTTTAAAACACTACAAGATATTATAATAATTAGAAAATGTAAGTATTAATGTTGAAAATTTTCATATGCTTACATAATTGAAGATTTTCCGGCATTTCCCAATTTTCCAGGGGGCTGAAAATAAGCCCATTCTTAATATTTTTTTGAGTTACCCCAGATTAAAAAAAAAAAAGAAAGTTCCACGTCGTCTAGAAGCCGAGATATTGCATTGTTTTCGCGGTCCCCGCTCGAGGCAACGATATCCTAATACTTGCCGCGCGGAAAACGAAGCTGAAGCCACTCTCACCAAGACCATCTTGCAGATGTACCTATCACTTTAAAGATGTAGAAAATCATATTCATGGCATTAATTGTATAACTATTTATTGCATTCAAAAATATAAGTCTTCATTAAAATTTCCTGAAAATTTCAACTCTTAATGTTTATAAATAACGGAGATATGAATTTTTGAAAAAAAAATGTTATCTCCGTTAGTATTGATCGTAGAAAATACTTTTTTTTTTCAAAAATGCGTTTTTGAAATAGCTATCAAATGAGACTAATTAGAAGTTCGTATGACAAAAAACCAAAAAGTTATTCCATTTACAGTCATCCCTCCGAATAAGCGCATCCGCAATAAGCGCATACTCCTATGTTTGCTCGCGAGCCATGCCCCCACTGCGACTACCAAGTCCGAACTCACTAAACTTTTGCGGACTGCTTCTCAATAAGCGCAATCGCTCATAGAGGATTTAAAATTTAAATTTCAAATAAAATCTTAATATTTTTTATTATGAATAATGAAATTTTTTATTGAAGCATAAATTTTTATTAAAAATGTTTGTAAATATATTTATAATAAATATTTATAGTTTTATTAATTCTAACATTTATTTACTTTTATTAAATATTTTCTGACAAAATATTGTAAGCTTTTGTTATTAGAAATTCATTTTGAAAATCATTCTGAAAATTGTTTTGAATTGCGTTTTTTTTGCTACAGGTTCTTCGACACTCACTTTCACAGAATCACTTTCATTTTTTGCTTCACTAGCACCTGCTTAAACAAAAGAATTTTCGCGTTTGATTTTTTTAATCGAGTCGGACATTTTTACACACTCACCGAGTGTTTCTGTACTTATGACACGTGTCTGCTCTCAAACAGTAACCGTTAAAACAATAAATGTACGGCAATTTAAGGGACTATCGTCAATAAGCTTATTGAGAAGCACTAAACCTAAAATGTGCAAGAGAGACAGCAAGTCAGGAAAAAAGGATCTATGTACGCGCGGTGGGGGAACCCCGATTCGTGGAAATCTCTTCCCCTTGGGGGCTTCTATGCGCTTATTCGGAGGGATGACTGTATTTATAAGCAAAAAAATAGCCTAATTTTACATTAACTGTTTAACAATAATTTTTTAAAAAAATTATTAATTTCTTCGACTTAACTTATACTTTAAACTTTGAAGAATCCATTCCACTTTGTTAAATGTCGGAAAATTCACAATGTTCTGTCTTATGATTGTTTAAATAAATCTTCTTTGGGATAAACAATTGCAATTATTCATAAACTATCAAAGCGATCGGGCTGAAATTTTTTATGCTTATAAAGACCCATAATGGCCTCACCGACAATGTATTATAAATCACTTATAGCAATTATTATAAAAGTTATTAACATTTATAAAACAGTGTAAAAATGAGTGTTTTTCGCGATTATCCGGAAAAGTGATTTTCACGTACCCAATAATGAAATTTTAGGCCTTCTTAATGCCTATAACTTTTATTTATAACATTTTTCTCTAAAACGTCATTTGAAAATTATAGGGCAAAACATCGTTATTTTCAGACTTAGATCGTTGTTTATAAAAAAATAGGGCAAATCTAGCTGTATCTTTTTATTTATTTATCATCTACTAACCCCCCTCAATGATTTCCTACCTTCAAATATCTGTAATAAATTAAGTCATGAAATCGATGTTTTTTACGTAGAATGACTGGACTAAGGGCAGCCAAAGCAGTTTTGGAGTGTGCGGTTGATGCTTCCCTCACTTTAAATACTGATAAGACTAAGGTAATCGTCTTTGGTAGTAATCGTTTTATTAATTCTTTTTATGCTAGGGCGCTAAGGACGATTGATCTTGGAGGAGGTGTCGGCATTCCTTTCTCTGACTCTGTTACGAGCTTTGGTGTTGTGCTTGACTATAAACTTCCTTGGGAGCCGCACATTGATATGGTTACAAAAAAATTCAACAGAGTGTTATATGCTTTGCGGTTTTTTCGTCAGTACACCACGGAGGCTCTGCGTAAACAATCTGTAACTGCCCTGCTATTTCCACATCTCGATTACTATTTGGTGGTTTTGTACTTTTAAACTTTAATTTTAACATTTTGACTGATAGATAAAGAATGACTGTTTTTAATCTATTGTATTATTGCTTGTATTTTTATTATTTTATCTTTGTTTGTATTATTCTGTGATATCGCTTTTTTATAGTGACTTACTTCTTCAGTATTATTAGGATTAGCTATTTGACTGTGATATCTGTATTTAAGTGCAATATTTATAATTACACATTGTGTTACACGCCTTTTTGTATATCTATACGAATAAATGTTTATCTATCTATCTATTCTTTGAGAAGTCCAGACAAAAATAGATGGAAAACCTCTAAAAAGCGAATTGAAAAGGTGGAATTCCGCTTCAAAGTATATGGAAAGGTAAAGGGAAATCCTCTAAATAATTTATAGGAAACCAAGGTACAGCAAGAAAATCTGGGTAAAAATCTAACTCAAAACAACTGGAAGTATTGAATAGGAAAAAATGGAATTTCAGCTGGATAATTCATTAAAATCCAGCTTAAATCCAGGTTGCCCAGCTAGATTTCCTACTTAGGAAATCCAACTGGATTTCCCAACTGGATTTTTTTGTCCGGGTGACTTTAAGAATTTTCTGTAAAAGTTATGCTGGTCAGGGTTGGGCATCAAAAACGTACTACTACAAGATATTTATTGATAAATTTTTTTGATTAATTTATGTATTTGTATCTAGGTCATTGTATTTGTAAAAGATATATCGACGTGCCATTCGCAAATTATCACTCCTGAACTATTTAGGTCGAAAGGTATTAAATTTCAATGTATTTTGACGAAAATTATTATTTAAATTTTTAACAACGAAAAAAATAAAACTTCAACATATGTTAACGAAAACTATTATTTTAATTTTCATGTAAACGAAAACTATCACTCCTAACAATGTGCGATGAATAATATTATTTTTCAGTATTTGATGGCTCAAACTGTTACATTTGTTTTATATAAACGAAGATTATTACTTTTAACAAAGAGGAGGAAAAAAGTTATTTTTCATATTTTTGTTTTTGTGTCAGTGGTGCTATTCAACCCGTGAGTCAAAAAGTTCAGTTTGTGAGATAGACGTGGTTAGGTTAGCAGAACTGCTTATCATCTGTCATCACGGTCCATCTCACAAACTGAACTTTCTCATTTACGGGTTAAATAGCACCACAGCGCAGACTTTACTGAGAAAAAGGATTTCTTATGGTTAATAATTTTTCTTAACAGTTAAGAAATGCGGACTTTAAAAGAACAAATTCAGATTTTTTAACTGTTAAGGAATCGAATACTTAGATTCATGAATGCGTTCTTAAAATCTATAATAAATCATACATTTAAACGTTACTCATCAAGGTATCTTAATAATTAAAAATTTGTGAACTTGAATCTGAAGATTTCTGTTTTAACTTACAAGGAAGGTACCCGAAGTGTCCGGCGCCGATTTCGTTCAATGTTGTAGAACATCAAAAAATAAGAGACACGTATTTTTGTTTATCTGCGGAAAAACATATTTAGGGGGTGAAAATCACCCTTAAAGCTCACCCCGAAATACCGTTTTTTCTAAATATCTCGGCTTGAACTCTATATTTTTTTATAAAACAAAATGGAAATTATTTCTCGTGCAAAGAACAAGCAATCTATAATGATTTGAGAAGTTAGGGTTGCATCCCTTAATCTTTAGGGGATGAAACCCTCTTTTTCGTCATGATTGTGTAATAAAACATTATAAAATTACTTTAAAAAAAGGAAAAAATTCTTTAAAACAAAAAAATTGAAAAGCAAAGTTGACATGTTTTCGCATTTTCATGAATTTCACCCTTAAAAGGGGTAAACCATCCCTTACAAAAAAATCAAGAAATACAAGTTTCAAGTGATCTAATTCCGTAAATACTCGTATATAGGAGTTTTTCAGATCGCTGATTACAAATTCGACATCACATTTTGCAAATTCGGAAACAAATATCTTGAATCCGATATAAAATATTTTTTAAGAAAACTAAAAATATATGTTATTTACAAAACTACAGATAAATTTTACAGTATTATAAAATTAGACAAAGACGCGTTTGAAAAATCATTTCAAATGTTGTTTAAAAATAAATTATTTGAATTGTAATCGTCGTTACGTCCGTGATACACGCAGATTTGTAAAAAAGCGTATACATGAGCACTAGAAAGCATGTAATAGATATGATGAAAAAAACTGCACAGCTGTTTATTGTAAAACTTATAATCATAATTTAGATTTCAAAAAATTTGAAATTTTGGATAGAGAAACTGATGATGACAAAAAAATGATTAATGAAATGCTGTACATAGCAAATAATAATAGTTTTAATAAAATTACAAATACAAATAATTTAAAAAATTGTTACAAGTTTACTCTGAAATTATTACAAGAAAATTTTTTTACGGTTTGATATCCAAATTTTAAATCAAATATTCAAATTACAGTATAGGTTAAGCTATTTTGTTTTTTTTCTCTCCCATTTTATTAACTCGAAGCCTAGTCACATTAGTAAATACAAATAGTCGTTACGATGTTTTTCGACAGTGCCGTTTCACAAAAACGGGTACGATTCAAAATTTTCAGTGGCAAGTCTCACATTTTATTCACGCATTCATTGACAACAGAAAATTAATTTGTATTTTTTACCGAATTAACAATTTTGTAGTTAACGAATTTGTGATTTCCTGTATTAAAATTTATGTATCGAATTTCACATGTATTGTGTTACAGAGCGTTTTGCTTGATACAGCCTACTACGATAAGCGAAAAATCGCAAAGAAATTAAAATAAATTGTGCTTAAGTCATAAAATTCAAGTCATTTATTAATTTAAATTACATCGGCACATTAAATTTTAACTTTAAGTTAAATGGTATCCAATAACTTAATATTAAAAATCAAGAAGCTTTAACAAATGAATAAATGAATCAATGTAAATGGATTATAATTTTTATGTTTTGTTATTATTCTCCGACATGTAAAAAAGTGAAGTTCTTTTGATTCATTATTTACCACAAAGTTAAAAATCACGTCAAATATATTGGAAAAATAAGTTTTATCTGTTTGATAAAAAAGATATGTAATGTAAATATACTTTTGGAGTTTTGGCGTCAAGTACGAAATGATAGCAGTATCTTTTCATTGATAAGACATATGACTACAAGCCAATCATTCATACTACATTTGATGCTACAGCCAGTCTAATGTAAGTAATGGCAGTGTCAACATTTAATGATCGTTAGACATATAAAACAGATAAATAATATATTATTACTTATTAATATAAAAACGTTTTGAAGTTCTTCACAGACGTTGTTGAGATTTAATTTTTCCAAAAACTTAAACCTAAACAGAATTTTAATATTGAAATTATAAACGTACGTGAATAAAATTTTGAAAAGTTGCTTTCTAAAACAACTGAACATTTATAGTTATTAAATATTTTTGTATCACAATAAAAATCAATCCACTAAATGTAATTAATCTTTTACTTGCCTATTTTAAAACTTTAAACATAGAGGGAACTCCTAACTATGTACAAGAAATAGAAATAAAAGATCATTTTCAAACATTCCTCCTAGATTTAATGGAATCGTATAACAATGTTGATATCATGCAAGAAACAGTCTACGTCTATCGCTCGACGAGTATAGACGTCTCTTGCTGTTAGTAAACAAGCTATCACGAGTACCACACCAAATCGATACGAGTGATATTATAAATTGATATTCAGTGCAAAACAAGTGTAAGTAAGTGGCTTAAAGTAACAAAGAGTTGCACTCTTGTGCAATCGTAACTTAATAAAGCCATGATGACTTCTGATAATAGGGCTCATCAGGCGAGTCAGCCAGCATCCATCTAGTTCCCAAAAAAATGTACTTAAAAGCTACGCGGGTGTTACAGAAAACAATGCTATCCCTAAGCGAGAACAAGCAATCATCATCGAAAATAAAAAAGATCTAAGACTAAGAGATTATATCGTTACAGTCGGCAACATAGTAAAGCCAATAAATGTCAAATTCGCCTACAGACTATCAAACATCAGAATAAGAATCATTCTAACTGATAAAGAACTAGCATAAAACTTCATCAAAAACAACCCAAAGACTAAAATTGGCCATCATATCCTCGAAGCCAGACTGCTAATAACGAGATACAAACGCATAATAATAGCCAACGCTTGTCCATCTATCCTGCATACTCTCATAGAAGATATCATTAACAAAGCAGGAGTTAAGTGCAGTTCATCTATAAAATACTTAAAAGCAGGTATTTCCGATCAAGGCTACGAATACGTGAAAAGCTCAAGAAGACAAGTTTATATACATTCTGATGACTGCGACAAATTGCCGCAGTCATATCAACTTACATACGATGAAACAAATTTCCTGATATACTTTACCAGTGACACTCTTAAATGCTTTATTTGTAAACAAGGCCATATAGCCAAAAACTGCCCAAAGCAAGATATACATACCAACGATTTCACGGAAATGAGTAATCAAGAACCTCAAATAAGTAACAAGACTATAAATTCTCAAATTGAAATCTCAAATCCAGCTATACTAAACAAAGAAAACAACAGCCAAGAACTTGAACAAGAAAATATCACAGATGATACTCAAATGGAAATAGCAGAATCAAATATACTTGACAAAGGAAACATAAACAATACACACAAAAGGACTAGATCTCTAATCACAGAAAATTCTAGCACCTATTCAAATGAATTTACATCACATATAGAAAATGAAAATGAAAATAATGAAATACCAGATAAAATTACACAGAAAAAGAAAAAGAAAAGAACTTCTGAAAAACAACAAGACACATGCAGCAAATCACTAGACGAATTACTTGAATCTATAAAGGAATTTCTAAACGAACCTATTAAACCACTAAATCACACACAGTTCAAAAGTTTATTGGAAAATACACACGGAGTAACAAAACCTGATTTAGTAACAAAAAACTATAATCTTAACACGTCTGACATAATAAAACTTATCGAAGAAATGAACCCGTTACTAACTGAAAGAAACATAAAAGGCAGATTCACTCGTCTAATAAAAAAAACTAAAAAAAGGAGAAGAAGAAGAAAACTACAAAGAAAAGTACACAAATAGAACTACAGACAGCTCAGACGATGAATAATCTTACATAGAATAAAATAAAAATGGATAAAAGAATAATTCAGTGGAATATAAATGGCCTTCAGGCCCATCTTGTTTTTCTAGAGAAACTTATGAACGATGAAAAACCAAACATTATTTGTATTCAAGAGACCAATTTTAAAAACAATATGTATAAGAAAATAAAAGGGTTTTAAACAATATACTAAATAGAGAAAACTGCGAGGCAGCAAGTGGTAGGATAGCCACATATATAAAAGAAGACTTACACTTTACGGAAGTAAAAATATCAACAAACCTAGAAGCTGTTGCCGCAACAATATCGATCGATTCACAAGACATCTGTATATGCAATATATATATATTCCAAACAGTCAAGAAATAATTATAGAAGATTTAAACAATTTTATAATGCAATTACCCAAACAATACATACTGATAGGTGAATTCAACTGCCACAACCAGCTATGGGGATCAGATAAAGTTGATTCGAGAGGAAACTTGTTTGAAACACTAATACTCGAAAACGACATACTATTAAACACGAAAGAACCCATACATTTCAACGTATCGAACGGAACTCTTAGTGCAATTCATCTCTCTTTATGCCACCATACCATAATACATAATATAAAATGGTCTGTACTTTCAGATCTGTACGACAGCGATAATTTCCCAATCCGCATGATCATTAAAAAAGAGCAAGACAACATTCTGATCTTAAACCACAGGTGGAAATATAAAAAAGCCGACTGGGATAAATTTCGTACGTATATTGACGAGAACTTAGATAAACTCCAAAATCCAGAATACATAACAGAAAAAGAAATTGAGCATACTGTAAACAAACTCACAACCTTAATAATAGATGCTGCTGAAACTGCAATCCCTAAAACATCAGGACATTATGAAAAAAATTACACACCGTGGATGTCTGATGAATGCGAACAAGCTATAAAAGAAAAAAATCACGCATTAAACAAATATAAAAAAAACCTACATATGATAACAAAGTGTACTTAAGTATGAAAAAAGCCATCGCTAGAAGAATACTAAAAAAAGCAAAAAGGGAATCATAGATCAATTTTGTCTCAAATATGAAAAACAACACCATCTGACTTAATATGGAAAAAGTGAAACTTTTTAACGGAAAAAAAGAGCCAAAATCATATCAGCGCGATCACACAAAGTGACAACACACTCATAACAGACTCAAAAGAAATAGCAGACTCTCTAGCAAAAACCTTCACAAAAAACTCAAGCAACAATAAGTTCGAAACTGACTTTATGACACATAAAAATAACATAGAGAAAGTAACCATCAATATTTCTCACAAGAACTACTCCAACGACGCACTCAACTTAAACGACAAAATCACATGTTCTGAACTCGTTGAAGTATTAAATCATAGTAAAAACTCAAGCCCAGGTCCAGATAACATTCCAAACATATTTAAAATAATCTATCAAATAAAGCTCTACTTTACGTCTCAAACCTTTTCAACTTTATCTGGACAAAGAATATTTTTCCCAAATCATGACTGGAAGCTACAGTAATACCTATTTTAAAACCTGGGAAAGACAAATGTAACACTGGTAGCTATAGACCTATAGCTCTAACTAGTTGCTCATGCAAACTTATGGAAAAAATAATGAATAAACGACTCCGCTGGTTTTTAGAGAAAATCAAAATCATCTCGGAAAGTCAACATGGATTCCGACAGAATAGATCCACCTACGACTGCCTTCTCACTCTTGAAACCAATATAAGTAAGGCCTTCATTGAAAATCAACACTTGGCAGCAGTATACGAAAATGATTTAAGAAAATGGGCCCTACAAGCGCAAAAATTAATTGGAAATGAAGACATAAGATTCAAGGCTTCTAAACACTGGCTTTCGAAATTCAAACAAGCTCATACAATTGTTTCTAGAAAAATCAATAAATTTATTACCAAGAAAAGTTTAAAAACAAAACAAGAATTAGAGACGAAACAAAAGGCATTCGTTGAGACGGTCCAAAGATTAATGGACTCAATAGGAATTGAAAATACATATAATTCTGATCAAAGTGGTTTTCAGTTGGAAATACACTCCGGCCGAACATTGGCTACTGAAGGAGAGAAGAACGTACAATGTCTCGTACAGTCTATATCGTCTACTACTCACAGTTATACAGTTCAGCCCACTATTTCAGCCGAGAGTAAATTACTATCACATTTGTTTGTGGTTTTAAAGGAAAAAAGTGGAGTTTTTAGGCCAGTAGTTTCATCTACTCTCTTCAGGCCTACAAATGTGTATGTTACAGCTTTAAAATCTGGTAAATTAACTCCAGGTAATGTGACATTCATGAAAATAATTATTTTAACTCTCTTCGCGTATTTGTATCCAAACTTATGTTAATAGATTATAAAATTTTTAGGACATTTTAAAACGTGGTTAAAGGAAATATACTTTCTTAATATTGGATCTAAAAGCCTTTTATCGATTGATTCTTGGAGCGGTCATTGCCCAACAGTTATAGAAGAAGCTACACCGCGTAATAAAGAAGTACATTATCAAATAATACCTACAGGAACAACTGGAAATATCCAACCTTTAGATGTTTATGTGTTTAGAATATGGAAAAACTTTTAATTTTAATTAATGAAGATTTAAATTTGCATATGAGAAATAATATTATCAAATTACAATCTTTGATTTACAATCAGTTTTCGTCGCCAAGATACGAAAATCTCTTCCGATATTCGGGGTATAAGAGTGGATACATAATTGACAAACCATTAGATTTCGAAAATCCTGTAAGTTTTAGTTTTGAAGATTCATGTGGCACACATTGTGAGATTGATGGTTGTAAAAATGTTGCAATTATTCGATGTTCTTAATGCAAGAAATCTTTGCGTTTGAAACATTTTTTTGAAGAATATCATTTTTGTTCTACATATAATCCATAATGTTCCATATTTTTATATTTAAAAATTGAAAATAGACATTTAATTATAAAAATATAAAACTTTTAGAAATATATAAAAATTGTGTTACTTTTTCAATAATCTATAATATATATAATATATCTCTTGTTGCTGTTATTACTATCTCAAGATGAAGCAGAACTAAATAATAAAAAGATTTTTATATGTAAGATTTTTATAATATCAACAGTCGTTATACTTGTTGAATGATATAAATAAATTAATTCGTACAGTAACAAAAAATATATGCATATTTTTTTTTCATTTTGTATATACTTGTAATGTTTATTTTTATAATCTAATAAATAAGTTTTATTTATTTTATGAAAAAATTAGATTATTATCTTTTTTACACGCTAATAATTAATACAAACATTGCTCTTATCATAAAAATCCTGACATTCCCCAGTGAAAATGGTAAATGTATCCAAATCATACGAAAGTGTATCAAAGTGTATCAAAGTGTATCTAAGAGCGATATTTCGGACCAAATGTTAATACACTTTGGTACACTTTGATACACTTTCATACATTTTTATACACTTCCAAAAAAAAGTTTCTTGGTATCAATTTTTTATATTCGTTAATGATATACACTTTGATACACTTTAATACACTTTTGCACATTTTCATATATTTTTTGGACACTTTCATACACTTTGATACACTTTCATACATTTTTCTAATAAAGGAAAAATGTTGATTTTCTTGGATACACTTTTGCATACATTGATACACTTTTGCACACTTTGATACACTTTGATACACTTTTCGAAAATGTTGACTAAAATTAATTTCTACATTTGCTATGTGTTACACACTTTGATACACTTTTGCACACTTTGATACACTTTGATATACTTTTGCACACTTTAATACACTTTCATACATTTTTCCAATAAAGGAAAAATGTCGTTTTTATTGGATACACTTTTGCATACTTTGATACACTTTTGCACACTTTGATACATTTTAAAAATTTTAACTAAAATAAATTTCCATTAAATGAAGCCTCTTCCTTAAATAATCAACAAGATCCCTGTAACATATTGACTGTGCAAAATGGAAACAGCAATAATACTAATAATAATGAAGATGCGACTGCAAAGACTACAAAAAATAACTTAGTCTCAATAGACAATACAAATGAAAATTTATAAAAAAAAACTATCTTAGAAACAACAATGTTTAAATATTTATATTTAATAATGTTATTAAATTAAAAATGTGTTTATTAGTATAAATTATTTATCTTATCTCATTACTTGATATGTATTACAAAAGAATAATTATTTTTTTGAAGTTGTCTCTATTAAACTTTTATTATTTATAAATTTCTAATAATATTAATGTTTAAATATTTAATGCTAATATAGAATGTAAGTTTTTCATTACAAATTATATTTCAAATATATATTGCTAATTCTTATGTTTTAAATTACTTTTTATATTTTACTTTTATAATTTATAAAAATATTTTTCAATTTTTTCAATATTGTCGTTTTATTAACCTTACATTTATCCCAAGGGGCATTAATACATTAAAATTTATGAAAATATCTAAAATGAAAACGGCTTATTTTAATACACCGTTTCATGCCTAAAAAGTGTATTAAACACTATTAAAATGTATAAAAAATGTACGCATGTGTATCAAAGTGTGCATGGTAAAACCATTTTTTAATTTCTTACTTAGAAATGTATCGAAGTGTATCGTGTTTTATTAAAATGTATTATATTACATAAAGAGAGCGCGGTGGCGTAACGGATAGAGCTCTTGCCTTCAACGCGGAGGGCATGGGTTCGAATCCTGGCCAGGTACCTCTAAACTTTTTTTTCGAAAGAAAATTAGTGTACGTGCCATTTTATATCGCGACTCTCAAAAATCCGATCTCATTGGGTATCGGTTGATTGTTGGTCACCAAAAGTGGCTGACCATCCATCGGTAGTCAAAGTTTTCGGTATGGTGGGTCTGACAGTCTAGCCTGATGTAATGTGATAAACAGATACCGGGCGGGGACTCCTCGACCTCACCATAGAAAAAAGATTAATCATATAGAGGACAATATCCTTTATATATTAATCTTTAAAAAAAAAAAAAAAAAAAAAAAAAAAAAATGTATCAAAGTGTACAAACGTGTGCAAAATAAAACAGGAAAAGGATAATACTCAGAAGTGTATCAAGATGTACCATAGTATATTAAAGTGTGTCAAAGTGTGTAAAAGTGTATCAACGTGTACAAACGTGTGCAAAATAAAACAGGAAAAGGTTAATACTCAGAAGTGTATCAAGATGTACCATAGTATATTAAAGTGTATCAAAGTGTGTAAAAGTGTATCAAAGTGTACAAACGTGTGCAAAATAAAACAGGAAAAACAATTTAGGCTAATACTCAGAAGTGTATCAACATGTACCATAGTATATTAAAGTGTGTAAAAGTGTATCAAAGTGTGTAAAAGTGTATCAAAATGTGTCAAAGTGTATCAAAATGTGTCAAAGTGTATAACATCAAAAAAATTGAGGAAATTTAATTTCAGCTCACTTTTTAAGAAATGTACCAAAGTGTACCAAAGTGTATCTAAGTGTATCAGAGTGTATCAAAATGGATCGAGAATAAGGTCTGAAAAATCGCTCTTAGATACATTTTCATACACTTTGATACATTTTTGTATGCTTCAATACACTTTCATACACTTTTATACATTTTGATACACCGAAAAATTTCCATTCGGGTAAGTACTTTTTTAAAAATTTTGATAAAAAAGACATCTTTAAAAGACGTCTTTTTTTGTTCCAAATTCTGACACGTCCAATAACTTCTTTTGAAGACGTCTTTAAAAGGCGTCATTATTTTCAATAGGGTAATAAATGTGTATAAATGTGTATAAATGTGAATAACTATAAATAATTATTAATAACCATTACTTTTAGTTAATAATTGTTATTTAGCGTTCATAACTATTATTAACTATTATTAACTGTTTTTTACTATTATTAATTCTTATTAATGTCTCAATTCTGGTAATTTATTACAGTTATTAGCAGTTATTCACATTTTTACACGATTTCTCACAAAAATCACAATTTTCATATGGGATGGTGGAAATTAAAGTCTTCGCTGAATGTCTGAAGGTAATAGTCATCGTAAACCCGTCGATATGTTTAATAGTTTTTGAAACTGAAGTTGGAACACTAGTTAAAAAAATATTAGTTTTTAATAGGCGTAAAATAGAATTTTATGTAACTCTGAAGAAATTAGTTTTTTTTCAATGATGTATTTATATTAGCTCTTTCGTTTGTAAACTTTCAATTTTTCTTATGACAGCTTTACTAAATAAAATTGGAAACATTTATTGGATTAAATAGTTTTTTTGAGAATCATAAAATTTAGATGATATAGCTTAAAACTTCGAATAAGAGCGAAATTAAATAAAATAAATACAATTTTTTTTTATAGTATTATTATTATAAAAAAGAAAATTATAACCCTAATTAATTATAACCCTATAGTGGAAAAAATTTTTGCGCTAAGCTATGTATAATTGTTTATAACTTTTTAAAATTATTTATAACTGCCCATTTGAAAATCATTTTTGTGAGAAATTGTGAATAACTGTTACTAATTGTAATAAACTACCGCAATTGAGACATTAATAAGAATTAATAACAGTAAAAAACAGTTAATAACAATTAATAATAGTTAATAATAGTTATGAACGCTAAATAACAAGTATTAACTGAAAGTCATGATTATTAATAATTATTTATAGTTATTCACATTTATTCACATTTATACACATTTATACACATTTATTAACAGTTACTCACATTTTCCAAAATTTTAGAATTGGTGAATAATTTATTATTATTTATACTTATTTATAATTATTTATATTTATTTGCAATTAGTTACAGTAAATTATAGTTATTAACACTTTCTTACAGATATTTACAGTCTTTCACATTTATTAACAGTTATTAACAGTTTTTCACATTTACAAAATTTTTCGCCGATATATAAAAAAAACGATTATACGTGTGAAAATTTTTGAAAGTGTGAAAAACTGTTAATAACTGTTAATAAATGTGAATAAATGTGAAAAATTATAAATATTTGTAAATAACTATAAATAGCAGTAAATTATTATTATTTACAGTTAATCATTATTATTATCTATTCGTAACAATTATTAACTGTTATCAACTGTTATTTACTGTTATTAATGTCTCAATTGCGGTAGTTTATTATAGTTATTAACAGTCATTCACATTTTTTCACAGTTTTACACAGTTATTAATAGAAATTATTTCCATATGGGTATGTACACTTGGCGGAAAGGATATTTTTCCGAATGTTAACCTCAAATGGCAACATCGCATATTTTACCATAGGCATAAGACAATTCCAAATTATAGAGCAAATTTCGCATCATCGTTACTTATTACTTAATGACATAATTTTAGTAAATAAACAATTTTACTTTCTTTTTTCATGATCCGAATTCTAATTTTATTGAATAAAATTTTTATTTCTTAGTTCAATAATTATATAGAATCTAATATTGTGAATTTAAATTATATAAACAATAAAATTTAAATTGTTATCATTTGAATTTTGCATGAATAACCTATAAGAAAAAACAAAATAATCATGATGCAAAACTCAATGCATAATTCGAAGTTTTCATATGTCTGTGGTAAAATATGCAGCGCTGCCATTTGAGGTACACACAGTGATGCAGCGATGCCGAAAGTGGCAGAGTCAGAGAGGGAAATTCAAAAATGTATAAAAAAAAAGTATTAAAATAAATAGTTTTCAAAATTTGATAATAAATAATTCCAAAAAACAAAGTTACTATAACAAAATAATTTTTTTTCTATTTTTTACATTTTTTTGAGTTGAACAAAATTTTGTTGAACTCAAAAAAATTTTTTAAATTGAAAAAAAATTATTTTGTTATAGTAACTTTGTTTTTTAGAATTATTTATTAATTATCAAATTTTAAAAACTATTTATTTTAATACTTTTTTTTTACACATTTTTGAATTTCCCTCTCTGACTCTGCCACTTTCGGCATCGCTTCGGAAAAATATCCTTTCCGCCAAGTGTACATACTTTTGGGAAATCAACACCAGGGTCGTGTTCCTGTTAGCAAAAGTACTTTTCGAATAGTTATTTAAATGTTACCAAAAATTTATATAATTTACTTCTGGAAAATATGATGCTGTAAAAAAGACTATTCAGCGATGACGTTTTAAACTATATCAGAAGGTAATATTGAGAAGCACAAACAGAAATTTCTTTATTAGGAACGTGTGCCTAGTATAGATAAAGTTCTGTGTTACTTTAAAATTATAATTAAAAAACGTAATTCACTTTTGAAAATATGTTTTTATCTTCTAATATGAAAACCTGAGCTTTTATGTACCTTTTCTCTGTTGTGAACTTTGTAATTTACTATTTTATAGTACTTAATGGAATTTTTAGGTTGGTTTTGAAGTATTATTTCAAGTGTTTTGAAAATCATTGATTTTTTTCCGGCTATTAGATTTTCACATTGATTACCTAGTTTCCTAGATGTACCTTAAAAAGACTATCCTCAAAAGTGAGTAACGCGGTTGTTTTCTTTCATTATAATACGTCAAAATTCAGAAAAAATTTATTTATACGTGTGTCTGTAATTTTTTTTCTAATTTATCAAAAGTGAAATTTTAACACTACGAAGTATTTACTCATAAATCGATATACGGTTACCTTATATAGCAAAGCATCACTACTAGTATCGACATTACTCGATGAACCATCGCTCTGACAGACAGCATAGAATTCGCCTCGGGCAGATAAAGGTGCAAAAACTTCTCGACCATGAGGATCTAAACATTGAGCGTACTGATCTCTTTCCGATGAGTTGCCGGCAATGTTGAAGGACATTGAGCCGCAACGCCTTGTGTCTTGAAAAATAGCTACAAGTCGTAAGACTTCACCGGCGCGAATCGTTGTTTTCGTATAGTGGGCACGTAGATTTCCATTTTCTGAAAATATTGATATTTTATTGATTATTTCATTTTTCAATTAAATTTATTACTTCAAATATCTTAATAGTTTACTTTATACATATTATTATAATTTGAGTAAATAGTGCTGAATTATTTTAAAATAGAAAGGCTTCATCTGAGGGGCGATTCAACCTATGCTACATATGTATGTATCACGCGTACGTAATGCGCGCGCACACTTTTTATTCTCTTGCTCACAACTAAACGTCGTGATACATACATATGTAGCATAGGTTGAATCGCCCCTCTGCGGACCTCAATCGACTACATTGAAATTTATTCTAAAAAGGAAAAGATATGTATACATATTAAACTAGTTCTTGCGAGTACAGTTAAGGTCAAATTCAATAAAAAAGTGAATGTGTATTTATATATATATATATATATATATATATATATATATATATATATATATATATATATATATATATATATATATATATATATATATATATATATATATATATATACAGTGCGGTCCAATAAAATGGAGCCGCCCTTGAAAAAAAAAGTACTAATTAAAAAATTTTGTATTTCAGCAAATAAGGGTCGTACAGAACTTTACTTACTCATTTTAAACGTATTCGTAAGGGCTTTTTAATAGTATATTGGCAATTCAATTTTGAGTACTTGTCTGGGAAATATTACAACTTAAAAATAGAAAAAAAAAAAAAAATTTTTGCCTGTGTTTAAATTTGAATCATTTTTCTGAAAATGATGGTAGAAAAATTTTACACCGCTAGTTTTAAATGTATTTTGCTTAACTTGCAATTTATTTTTTAGTTTTTTTTTCTAGGTTCAAAATTGACTGAGATTTAGCGATTTTTGTTCAAAAAAAGGGTCTTTTTTATTTTTCCGATATCTGCTTGATGAGAGGAGATATAGAAAAATGCCAAATAAAAAAAAAGTGTATTTTTGTATGTAAAATCTTAAATTTTCTCAAAACTTTTTGTGCATTTTAATTTTTTTGATATTGTTGCGGTATTCTTTTATACATGTATACCATACTCTTATATATGTATACATAAGTTGTTTCTACGTTGGAAATTCCTTACTGCTGACAAAAAAACCTCTTTCGGAATATTTTGACAAGACAATCTGATGCGTTCTATCATATTTTCTCTCGTTGTTGGTGGTTGAGCGTTAACAACATTTTAAGTACCCTCATAGAAAAAAATCTGGACTTGACAAATCTGGATATTGCGGGCACGATTCAACTGGGTCTCTCCGTCCTATCTATCTATTTGGAAATATTAGATCCAAATATTCACGTACTCGTCTATGTGATAGTGCTCCGTCTTGCTGGAACCATACACGTGCTCTCGTTTGTAATGCAATATTTTCAAGCTGTTGAAGGAGATTTGTATTGTGAGAATTGTAAATAGTTGGCACCATTACATGACTATCCAAAAAGTATGGTCCGATTAAGATACCATCAACAATGCCACACCGCACACTTAAACTCCAACGGTGCCGTCGATCGTCGATCATTTAAAAATAAATTGTGACTCCAAGGTTTGATAAATAATGAACGTGATCGATAGTATTAGCAGTCATTGGCTCACAAGCACATTTCAACATTATTGACTCACAACCCTTGGAAACTTCAAGGAAACAGTTTTTGTGCAAATTTTATATCATTACAAACGTAATTGCTCTCACTCTACCTAAATCCAGTGTCAAAAATAGAGGTTCCTATTTAAAATAATCACTTTGACCTTCAAATAACTTTTAAAAGTGATCTTAGGTAAAAACTGATATGACACAAATTTTTTCGCACGACGTCAACTTTTCGAGATATTGAGGTGCGTTATTTAAAATGGGACACCCTATATACTGCGTTAAATAAGGAACTTCGGGTAGTAGTCCAGGCGAGATCTGTTTTAAAATGGGTAGATTTGGATGTTTCGTATATAATCGCTAATTTTTGCTTAAATATCTCCGAAATTTTGTTAAATATGATAATTTCAATATGCGCCAGTTGAAAAAGTTGTGCTAAATCTGCTATTAAACAAATAGTGAAAAAATCTTTAAAAAAAACGATTTTTTTTATCCTATTTTTATTTATAGGTTTTTAAATATACATTTTAGAAATAAATGAAAGAGAAAAAAAAGTTAGGTGATAAAATTTTACATGAAATGGTGAACTTTGAAATAAAAAATTTCATTTTTTATCAAGAAAACGATAACAATTACGAGAAAACTGCACAAAAATTAATGTTTTGTCAAATGATTTTTTTAATTATTTAAATTTATCATATGGTTTTAATATTGAGCCACAGAAATCTTTTTGATATGATAAAACAGCCCAGCAAATCTTGTTGGAATCGGTCTGTTAGTTGCTTCACAATAATTTAACAATTAAGCGTCCCGTAAAAAAAATGCAAAAATTTCAAAACTTTATTGCAAATAAAATAATGCTTTCAGATGGGTGCTGATTTTTTTACATATAGTAAACTATTAAGGCTTTCAAATGCACTTTGGAAAATTAAAATCGGTTGATTAGGAGAGTCTTGGGAATTAAAAAAAAAATATAGTTAAATTTATGCTTATAAACAAATTGAATATCTTTTTCAATTTTAAATTTAATGAAACTCAAAAACTTTTGTTTGAGAATACTCTGAAAGACGCTCATTTAAAAAAATAAAAGTCAAATTCCGCTCAATAGTTTTTGAGCTATGACTCACCAAAGTTAACTTGTGTTTATTATTAAACAATAAACAATAGAAACTCAATTAAAGCGTCATTAGCTTTCATTGTTCAAGCACTTTTTAGGCAAAAGTTTTCAAAACATGCGCTTTTTGGAAACACATAAAAAACATCGTTTAAAATTACTCTGATCACTCGAAAAGTCATTGAAAACGCAGAGGGTCACGTGATGAAAGAGGAAACTTTCTTCCAGACATTTGTTCATCTGTCTGTTTTTCAGAAAATCACTCCCTGCTTAGCAAATACTCAATTTTGATATAGTTTATTTACAGTTCCATAAGAGCCTGTACAAAAAAGTTCAAACTTTAAGTTTCATGCAAGAACCTCTTTAGCAATGTTTTCATTTGTTATAAAAGGTAATTTCAGTAACTTTCTTTAAGTGCTTAAAAAAGATTACATGAATTTCATTTAGATACAAATATAAGATTACTGTGAGTGCGCGAACTTCCAGAGGTCATATATCAAATCTTTTTACGTATCTAAATCTACTAATACTATTGAGTAATGTAATTGCAGAGTTCTTTTCAAATATTATAAGAATTTTTTTTGTCAATTCACAATATTTTTAAAAATATATGCGTGTTCAAGTGCGTGTTTAACTACATTGTTTTTTTTAATCAAATCATTATGGAGTTAATTTTTAAAATAATCCAAATTTCTTAAAATTAATTATGCTAATTACACAAGACTTGCATTTATTAAATCTTTTTAAGGATATAACTCAACTTTAATTTTTGTATTTTTAATTAATAATTAAATAATTTGTGCAAATCCATTCACAAGGAGAACTAGTGTTAAAATTTTTGTCTCGGTTTTTCTTCCAAGTTACACTAAAAAAAATTATGGTGTACTATACTAGATAACCTAGCAACGGCTACTATATCTAAATAGAACTTTACAATCTAGTAGCGATTACCAGTTAGGTCACTGGTAATTTTTACTAGTCAAAAGACTGGTAGCGATTCATGGAATAATTTGGTTTACGTGTCCACATAGATGCGTTCACTCAAAGTGGCTCTTTGCGGACGTACTTAATTGTTATTTAAAATATGTTTATTATTCAGAAATTTTTGTAATGTCGGTATTTAACATTCCCTTAAAAATATTTTCTTAGCATTTAGGAGTGCTCTTTACTTTTCGCACAACTTATAGTGGACTACAGCGCCATGAAAAATTTCTTTTGAACATATTTACCTGTTGATGTAATTAGTGTTTTCCCATGTACAATAAGCATCAAAGATTATTTTTAATTAAGTTAGATATAGATAGATATTATTTTTATTTGTATATCATGATACAAAAAGCGTGATATACAATTTATAAATATAATAATAAATATTGCACATAAAACAATGTTCATAAAACAATCAGTCATAGTATTAAAAAAAATTTTTTTTTAAATAAAAAATAATAAATAAAGCAATAAAATAATAAGCGTATGCAATAGCACAAAACGCAGTCAAAACAATAAAAACAAGTAAAGCATTCATTCACTAACCATTCATGCCAATAAATACAATCATACTTTAAGCCTATATACGGGACATCACATTATAATAAATTAACATATAAATAAAAAATAAAATCAAGTTCATTCGAGGTCGAGCAAGTACCTCCCCAGAGCCGACTTAAACCTGCTGAGCGATGGAAGATTCTCTATGTCAGCAGGCAGGGAGTTCTTAAAATGCGCACTTGAAAGGAATTTCTTCTAGTCTCAGTATGCAAAATCCTTAATCTCTTCCCTAGTGGCTACCCTAGTTACATATCTAGTAAAGAGACCCACTAGATACTCGGGAGTATTCATGCGCACGATTTTGTACATAAGTAGAGCCATAAAATAATGTCTCCTCGTAACAATACGCAGCCAACCCAGCGCAGGTCTATGAGGAGAGATATGATGGTCTGTTTTCACGCCTAATACATATCTCACACAAGAATTTTGTAGTTTTTGTAATTGTCTCCTGAACTCCTGTAAAGCATCGAGCAGAACTACTGAACAGTAATCTAGATGTAGAAATGGCAAGGCGGTTGCGAGTTGTTTGCGCAGAGCCTCAGTGGTATGCCGACGAAAAAACCGTAAGCCGTACATAGTCCTATTAAATTTATTATTTAACATATTAATGTGTGGCTCTCATGATAGCTTCCAAGTCAAGCGCAACACCAAGGCTCGTATCAGAGAAAGATATACCAACACCACCCGCGAGCTCAATCGTTCTTGGCTCACCAGCATAAAAGTCATTAATAAATCGACTATTGCCAAAAACGATCGCCTTAGTTTTGCTTGCATTTAATGTGAGAGAAGCATCGACAGCCCATTCCAACACCACCCTGGCCGCCCTTTGTAGAATACGAATACCCTCATTTATATCCTCGTAAGGGACCTGCGTATAAATTTGCAGGTCATCCGCATATACACGGGAAAAAGTATGCAGGCCCGTAGACACTGCTATCTAAACCCGTTGCGCACTGTGCTATTAGCATCGTTAGGTGGCGTGTGTGCATGTTTTTTCGATGCTTTGCGCACGGTGCGAAGCCATGCATGCACCGCAAAACGGGGTGTGAGTATTTCAAAGCAGCAACTACAACCATGCAGAACCTAGTAAGACGCTGCATGAACGCCACCTAACGATGCGTATCTCAGATTGCAGTGTCTACGAGCCTGCACACTTTTTTCCGTGTAGCAGGTGCCCGATGCAACCAGAGACGAAAGTGTCACGTACGTTATTAATGTAAAGGCAAAACAACAGAAGCCCCAGCACTGAACCCTGTGGAACTCCTAAATTGGTTGTTAGCCGATTCGATTTTTCTTTTAGATGCGTGGAAACTATTTGTTTCCTATCTGATAAATAGGAGCTAATTCACTCAAGTGCAGCCCTGGAAAACCCCATCGATCTAAGCCTCGCAAGTAGTTTGGAGTGCGAGATCGTGTCGAATGCTTTACTACAAATAAAAGAAGTAACGTGACGAGTTTCTTATCTAGATTCGATCTCATGTCGTATGTAAGTTTAAGTACGGCAGTCTGCGTTGAGTTATGCTTTCGAAAGCCAGTATGCATAGGGTCAAGTATTTTATGTGTCGCAATGTACTCTTGCAATTGGTCATGGGCAATCTTCTCAAAAACCCTTGAAAGAAAACATAAGATTGCTATAGGCCTAAAATCTTTAGGCAATGCAGGTGGAGGACACTTCTTTAACGGCGCAATGCGTGCACGCTTCCAAAGGCAAAGGGAGACCTCCCGTCCCAAAGAGGAATTGAACAGGGTCACAAAATGTCCTTGGATAAACAGTAAAGCTTTGAGTATCACGCTTTGCGAGATGCTATCCTCGCCACAAGCCTGTGATGAAAAATACGAAATTGCAAGGACTACATCATTAACATTAATTGGTTTAAAGGCAAAGCCACTTTCACTACATTGAAAAAGAATTCTCTTACATTCCTCAGTATCATCGTGTGGTAAGACTGACACCCCCACAAAGTACGCATTAAGTTCATCTGAAGTAAATCCATTCAAGTCCCCTTGAGGTCCGGATAGGAGCCCCAGATCTTTCAACTCCTTCCAGGTATTACCTCTGACAAGAGCTTCGAACAGCCTATTATGATAGTAAGTAGTCTAAGCTTGTTCAGTCTGTTCGTCTATTGTTTTACGCAGTTACAGAAATTCAGAGAGATATCTCTCGTCTTTCGTCCGTTTGTATCTTTTATAAGTGGCATCTCTCTTGCACCACATCGGCGACAATCCCTTGTCTATCCATGGAAATTTGCCTTTACTAAATTTGCGTGTTTTCAGTGGCGCCAGATTTTGTATTGCTACCGTAAGATTGTCACAGAGGCAGCCAAGTGCAGATTCTGAGTCAACTGTACCAACTGTAAATGGCGTCCAATCACAGCCGGCTAAATTCTGTACCAATAATGTTGGACAAATATCTTTATAATTTCTATACTTAATTGCCTTTTGATCTGTGATGACATGATTACAAGAAATACATACATCAATTAAGTTATTTCGACTGTAAAAATTAGCCGGTAAAAAGCTTACACGGTAAAATAGGTTATCACTTTATTGGTTGCAGAGTAGCCTGAAGATTGCAAAATTGCAGCCGTGCTAACCTCAAAATTCAGCACCTTGGGGTTAATCACAAAATAAAAAGCTAGGACTGCTATAAAAATGATGTTTTATAGCTCAAACGGTGCCTTGCAATTTTAGCATGCAAGAATCTGGAAAGAGGGCATAAAAATGCAGCACAAGAACAAAAAAAAATTTTAACACAATGTGGCGATTATATGAACTAATTTTTATTTTTTTTTACAAACTAGAGTTTTATTTATTTTAATTTAATATTTAATTTTCTTTGTAAGTAAAATTAAGAATTTATTGTACGTGGGAAAACATTTTTATCTAATTTAAAATGTCTCAAAAGATGACAATTAACTGAAATATGATTCCGATAGCGATGGCGTTCCGATCAGTGCAGTGAGCACTCTTAAAGGTCTGCTTTAAACCTACTTTACCGATCGAAAATAGCTAGTACAGTTGAGGTCACATAGTTTTAAAATAAAAATAAAAAGGCCGTCAAACAAAATATTACCATTTGACAGTACAATGTCAACCTTCTCCCTTGCTTTATCTTTTAATATTTACCTTTCGCTCTCACATGTTTATATTCATTATTCTCTTACCAGGAGAGTGTATGACCTTTGGATCATAGATCTTTATAAAACTTTAGGATATGATTTCAGGTACCAAAAAATGAGTAAAGTATCTTTTTTCACGTAAAAATTGAAAATGGCCAAACAGCTTAATAAAGAGAGGCACATGTACCAGGGTAGACTTAAATTGTTGTTTTCATCGTATTAATTATGCTCAAAAAATTTGAGAGTGATCGAAAGTATGCACCTTTTTTATAGCTCAAGAAACACATGTAAAAAAATATTAAAAAGTATCATTTTTCATGTATAAAATCATATATCGTGAAGTGCAATTTTTCAATCGATACCGAAATTTAAGTGCATATTTCATTCCAAGGAAATAGTAATTCAAGCCCTTATTGGAGCGTATGCTAGTCAGCCAATTAGAAACTTACATAGATTTTAATAACGGGAAATAACTGGAAATAACTGTTATAAACTATTCAGTTTGAGACAACAATACCAATTAGCACCTATTATTCCCAGTTATTTCTAGTTATTCACAGATATTCCCAGTTATTTCCAGTTAAGTTGAGAAACAATTTAAAAAATGAAAGGTTCTAAAAAAATGTTTAAAAGTGTTTAAAACTGTTCAAAACTGTTCCAGTTGATAAAAAATAGTTTATATTGATTTGAAATTGTTTTGAAATATTTCGAATATTTAAAAGAATTTATAACTTTCAAACATAAAAAATTCAAAACTATTAAACACTGTTTGAAATCATTTCGAACTTTTCAAAACTTTTTAAAATTGTTTAAAAAAGTTTTAATGTTTAAAACTATATATAACTGTTTTAAATGTCCTAAATTTCACACTTATGAACTGTTTTAAACAGTTTTGAATAGTTTTAAACATTCTTAAACATTTTAGATTTTCGCTAGGGACAGAATAAAATTATACATAAGTGTTGTCTTCTGATAAAAAAATTTGTTCTCTATAAGAAAACTAATTATTTTATCTTTTTAATAGTATATTTATCTACGAGGGTCGAAATTAGATCTTTCTGCCGTGCGTAGAGTTGACAAACGCACGGCAGGTTGATCTAATTTATGTCTGAGTGGATAATACTACTTTTCTTCATAGCTGGCCGAAAATTCGTCACGCTAACTAATAATAAATCTAAAAAATGTCACGCGTCTGGATATACCAGCTGACGACAGCGCGCGGTCATGAATTTTCTTTCTGATTTGCTCACGCGCCATCTGCGGGCCAACTCTGAACAAAATTAAAAGGCACGTGTCACGCCTCGATTCAAATACACTTTACAGATCACGAATGATAAATCTAAGGGTTTACCGAAAACACAAATGATAAATCTAAAAAAAATAAAAATGATGAATCTAAATATATATTAATGATAAATCTAAAAACAAATACAAATGATGAATCTAAATATATATTAATATTAAATCTAAAAACAAATACAAATGATAAATCTAAAAAAAATATTAATAATAAATTTTAAAAAAATATTAATGGTAAATGTTAATATATATTAATGATAAATCTAAAAAAATAATAATAATAAATTTAAAAAAATATTAATGGTAAATATAAAAAAATTTCAATAATAAATCTAAAAACAAATACGAATGCGTTATGTATTTCATAACGATGTATTACGTATAAAAATTAACACATACACACACACATACAACACAGCATCAACATAAAAAACCGACAAAAAAAGTATTAAAAAGATTCATGTGCATATATAAATACATTGCATGTATTTACATTTTAGAATTCATGTTTAAGAACTTTGAGTAAGGTTATAGTAACAACAACAACTGTTGCTGTTAGCCGAAACGACGCCAGCGTCTGGCAGCCACCGAAAGTTTTCTGCCTTGGGTCGTCAGTGCTGCGTTAGTTACGACAGATGTCGTCGCATCCAGCAGAAATTCTGAATTTCTTTGCCTGTTGATCTAGCAGAAACACGAATTTTCGACCAAGATATGAAGAAAAATATATTTGATGAATACAACTATTGATAACTAAAGAAAATTGTTAATAACAGAAGAAATCTGTAAAAAACTGTTGTCTTTAGTCTCCATCCGGTCACTTTTCTTCAGTTCTTTTCTGTTGACTTCTGTTTTATTCGGATATTTTCAGATTCCTACAATTGTCTTCATTTATTTTTTTCTATTAGGATACCTGAGAATTTTCCAAATATCTTTAATAAATTTATGATAGAATAAAAGTACAGAAAGTTAGATTTAATTTATTGTTTTTAGAATTAAGAAATAATAATTAAATGTAAAGTTATGCTTGTTTGAAGTTGAACAGCATGATATACAAAAAAAAAATTTTTTTACTTTTCCATGACGTTGAAATTTTTATTTTTATTATGGAAAAGTGAAAAAAATTTTTTTTCTCGAATCATTTCTAAATTGTAAATCTATAATCTGTGCTCAAAAACACACTTTTTTTCTATTTACACTTTTTTCTAGGCTGCTTAATTTTTAAAATATACGCATTTAAAAAAAAAGCCTTTTTTCACGAAAATCAGTCTCCCATTGGTTTAGATCGACCAAATTCAATGTTACATATCTCATTTTAAAGCTGAATAAATACTCTTGTAAATAAACTTTGCTTTTTTACTCTACGACAATCGCACCTAAAATTATTCAAGTTTGAAGTTTATCAAAATTTTTTCGATTTTTTCATTTCTTTATAATATTGTTTAAGGAGTCAGTTTGTGGATTTTAAAAATAAAAGAAACGGGATTTTGAAGGTTTTTAACTACCTTTTATTTATATGAATTATAATCACAGGAATATATTTTCCTCATTTTTACCCTATTTTTATCGATCCCTGGCTCTCTCTTCCTATTTCCTAATCACTCTCTCACACTCACTAATTTTTCTTTAATAAAAATTATGTTTTTTACATTGAAAACACATTAAAAAAAATCAAATCAAATTACTCTAACTCAATGAGCTCTATGAGAAAGCATTGCGCTAAAGCACTTGGCAGCGTTTTTCTTCTATCTCATCCTAATACTCATGTTTACACTATTTTCATCTATACCTTTCTCTATCTTTCTTTCTATTTTCTAATCACTCTCTCACACTTTCTCTCACTCTTTCTTTTCCTTTTTAATTTTTCTTAAATAGAAATTATTTTTTTTACATTGAAATCACATTTAAAAAAATGAAATCAAAATACTCTTACTTAATGAGCTCTATGAGAAAGCATTGTACCAAAGCACTTTTTTGTTCATGTGATCATAGAAACTCAGCATCTGCATCAATCTGAATGAACCAAAGAATAAATTAAAGCTAGATAGATCCCCCATTGACCCATCAAGCTTTAATTCTGAGATATACAATTAATAATTAATTTAATTAATTATTTTAAAAAATTATGTTGAAAAATTAGCTTTTTTTGTTTAATTGATCATAAAAACTCAATATCTCCATCAATTCGAATGAACTTCATCTTAAAATAAAGCTTAAAAGATTTTCCATCGATTTCTTGACTCCTAATTAATAGATACCCTGGTAGAAATGATTCCATTTAATGACTAGTTAATCCCTAGTAAAAATGGATTTAATGCTATTTCTTGGCTTATAACCATTTTAAATGGGTAAATTTCTACCAGGGTATGCAATAGTTAACTTACCATTTAAGCATATTATGCTGCAATTATATCTTTATCTTGTTCAACTAACCATGAAAGTTAAAAATTCTCATCTATTTGAATAATTTAACGTGATAAACTTGGACTTGAAGTAAAGTTAAATATATTATCATTTTAGAAATCACATTGGTAAATGGAATGAATTTTCTTATTCGATTGTAGAAAATCTAAATCTTGATTAGTTAAAATTTCAATGTGATTTGTTTAAAGAATAAATTAATAATCATAAATTTCAAAATTGGAGCTAGAGAGATCTATGGAAAATCTTTTGAGCTTGAATTAAAATCCTGGTTCATTCAAATCACATAAAAATTGAGTTCTGTAGGGTGAAACTGAAAAAAACAGGGTTTGGGCCCACTTCTTCTAGCTTTGGAATATTTTTTTTTACATAAAATTGTTACGAGTGCCGTATTAGGCAGTTTGCTATGCAAGCTCGAGGCAGGTGGCGTTCTGAGCTCTAGCGCTATCATGGCGGTCAAACTACGACAATATTGTGATTTTAACATGTATGAGTGCATTCATGAGTCTATCGTTGTATATTCAATGATGTCAGATCAAGATAAAGTAAAACTTATGTGTTTGACATCTGAAAGTAGTGGGGAAGCCCCTTCTCTAATAGCAGCACGTTGCGCGTCGTTGCACGCACACAGCAACACGTATATGTTTATGCGCGCACACATACGTTGTAGTGTACCGCCATGACAGCGCTAGAGCTCAGAGCGCCACCAACTCTGAGCTTGCATAGGAAACTGCCTAATAGTGGCAAACATAGAAAAAATGCAAGAGTGCAGTTTATAGAATATAAAGCGACAAAAGAAATGGAAAATGCATCGATGGGAATGGCTCAACGTTTGAGCACTTATCTGTCGTGCAAGAAGCCCGGGGTTCAAAACACGTTGTGGACGGTTTCTCGCCTATTTTATAATTTAATATTATATTAGTCGCTTAATAATAAAATAAAATTCGTAACAAAAGTGGTGTCAGCTAACGGAATCTTACCCAATCGCCTAGAAGAAGACTGTGTATTGAATGTGTTCAAGATACGTATTTTGTAGCCAATATTACGTATCTTTACTACAAAACTTCTCTCGTACATACGCATCCAACGCTAGAAATTACGTATTTCTACTAGCGAAAATTACGTATTTTTTATATGAAATACCTACTTTTGACACCTAGGTGGCTTAAAATTACGTATTCTGACTACGAAACCTGTCTTCTAGGTACGTATCTTACAATCCAAATTACGTATTTCTTCTGGCAATTCGTATACGAGTCCGAAACTGTGATTGAAAATTACGTGTTTTTCGCATAAATACGTATTAATGTGATATATATTCACCATTGAACTTACCTTAGTTAAGTATGCTCCGCTGCAATAAGTATTGAAACTACGTATCACCAATATCAAATACGTATCTCATAATACGTAACAAATTCGAACGCTTTGTTACATATGGATTACGTAATTGTGTTACGTATCTGAGATACGAAAGAAAGTTACGTATTTATTTTTAATAGAGCAAGTTTCGAAACACGTCACGGACGCTTTCTCGTCTTTTTTATGTATTAGTCGCTTAATAATGAAATAAAATTCTTAACAAAATCATGAAAAAAGCCGCGTCCATCCGGTTTGACGCTTGATTTTTTCAGAGTTATGAGCAGTTTTGTCTATTTTATTAAAAAATTTGCATCTGCTTTACATATGTACAGTTTTTGAACTACTAATCCTATAAAGTTTTCACTCATTGCATATTAAAATTGAGATTAAAACTTTTCGATTAAAAAAAAACATGTTCAAAAAGCTCAAGTTGTTCAAAAGTTATGAAGGGATGAAAATTAAAATGAAATTCAGAATGAAATGCAGCATTTATTTTCTATGCACATTTTCAGCTAATTGTTTGAGCTATTTTTATTCTCTTATAACTTTTGAAAAAATTGAGCTTTTGAACACGCTTTTTTTATCGAAAGTTTTTAATCTCAGTAAAAACCTTATAGAATAAGTACTAATCAAAAAGTGTATACATCTATAAAGCAGATGCAAATTTTTTAACAAAACAGAAAATAGTGCTCATAACTCTGAAAAAATCAAGCGTTGGACCGAATGGACGCGGCTTTTTTTCATGATTTTATGTAAGAAAAAATATTTTAAAGTTATAAGAAAATTCGACACCCTAATGCACTGACACACTCCTTGTTAAATGTAAGAAAATTGAAAAATATTTTTTTTTATGTCATGCAATAAAAATATATTTAATTGTTTCATTATTGAAATTCGGATTCCAATGTAATTTATAAAGAAATCATAAAAAATTTGATTAAATTATTTATTTGCTATATAAAATAATAAAATAATAATAAAAAAAAATAAAATAATAAAAATTGTAGACTACAATGTTAAGTAAAGAAGAAAATGACAGAAGAATAATAAGTAATAAATAGAACATCTTTCTTAGATATATTTAAAGTTTGGAAATTGGCCGATAGCAAGATAATAATAGTGTCTGGGCTTTTTGTGAAAAATGAAAAAGATGATTTATGCATAAGGTTTAGCGGGAGATTCTTGGTCGAGGCTGCAATATATCCTAAATGGAATAAATCATGCTTGCATATAGAAAGTTAAAAAAATCGTATATTCACCACGGGAGTAAATAAAAAATGCCGTAAATCGTATATTTGTCACCTTCGCCTTCGGCTCAAGTCACAATTTACATAGGATTTAAGAAATTTTTCGTTTTTATTCCCTAGGTGAATAATATACTATTTTGGGGATTCCGACTCATATAAGCTAAAAAAATATGGTATATAAATATCTTTAAAATTATTGAGCGTTAGAATCTAAAAATGTACAAACTTTCATTTAGTATCTAGGAAAAGATCTGTGAAGTTTCAACAAAATCCATCACCCGGAGTCCTGGACCTCTCCTAATTTTATATTTAATTGTTACTACCGACATTTACGCTGTGAATCAATTAGAACATGAACTTTTAATTTTTTATTTAAATTTTTAATTTATTTAATTTTTTTGTTGTTATTTTATTAACATTCTCTCCGTAAATTAAAGTGAATATTAGTGTGCGTAAAAATATAGGTAAACCCTGTTGAAAATAAGTACGTACTTCAAGTATGTACTTGAAGTACATACTTGAAGTGCGTATACTTTACTTAAGTACGAACTATTTTGGAATATTTTAGTAGATACTTTTATTGAAACTATGTACACTGTTAAAAAACATGAAATTTAATGTAGTTTTCAACAAATTTTGCACAAAAATTAATATGTTCCGAATAGTAAAGTGATTTTAAGGTGTATTGACATAGGAATCAATGCACTTTACCATGGACATTAATGCATTCAATGGTAAAATTTATGTATACGTACTTCATAATTTAGTTACGTTTACATTAAATTCTAAGTACACGCATTACTTGTACACCAATGTATATATACTTGATTTTTAAAGTATCCCTAGTGGAAAAAATGTTTGCGCTAAACTATGTATAATTATTTATAACTATTTTAAATTATTTATTATTTATTTGAAATAGTTTAAAAACGTCTGAATTGAGATACGTATAACAGTTATACGCATTTATACATAGTTATAAACAGTTATAAACAGTTATAAACACTGTAAAACATTTATAAATAGTTTAAAATAGTTTGAAAATGTTCGAATTGAGACATTGAAAGAATACGTATAGAAGAATTTCAAAGTTGAGTAAAACTGTTTATATCTGTATAAAATTATTTTAAACAATCACATACAATTATAAATTAAATCATACAAATATAAACAGTTTTACACACTATTAAAATTTTTCTAAAAATTTATAGAGTAGTTTTGAGATTGTATAAAACTTTTTACAATTGTTTATAAATGTTTATAATTGTTTAAAAATGCGTATAAACGTCTATAACTAATATACGTGTCTCAATTCAGACGTTTTTAAACAGTTTCAAACAGTTACCAATATGGAAATAATTTCTGTGAATAACTATTAATAACTGTGTAAAAATGTGAAAAAATGTGAATAACAGTTAATAACTATAATAAACTACCGCAATTGAGACATTAATAACAGTAAATAACAGTTGATGACAGTTAATAATTGTTATGAATAGATAATAATAATGATTAACTGTAAATAATAATAATTTACTGTTATTTATAGTTATTTACAAATATTTGTAATTTTTCACATTTATTCACATTTATTCACATTTATTAACAGTTATTAACACTTTTTCACACTTTCAAAAATTTTCACACGTATAATCGTTTTTTTTATATATAGTCGAAAAATTTTGTAAATGTGAAAAACTGTTATTAACTGTTAATAAATGTGAAAAACTGTAAATATCTGTAAGAAAGTGTTAATAACTATAATTCACTGTAACTCATTGCAAATAAATATAAATAATTATAAATAAGTATAAATAATAATAAATTATTCACCAATTCTAAAATCTTGGAAAATGTGAGTAACTGTTAATAAATGTGTATAAATGTGTATAAATGTGAATAACTATAAATAATTATTAATAATCATGACTTTCAGTTAATAATTGTTATTCAGCGTTCATAACTATTATTAACTATTATTAATTGTTATTAACTGTTATTAATTCTTATTAATGTCTCAATTGCGGTAGTTTATTACAATTATTAACAGTTATTCACAATTTCTCACAAAAATTATTTTCATATGGGTATAAACAATTTTGTGCAATATCCATTTCCACTAGGGATAACTGTAGTAATAGTATATTACGTTCCGAGGTACGGAACAGGCTCATTACATGCGCGTGGTGGTTTGCTTCGCGAGGCGAAGCCGAGCGAAGCAAAACACGCGCATATGATGAGCCTGTTTTGTGCCGAGGAACGTATACGATTTTCCTTCATGCCCAGCCGGAACTTTGCCACCCCAAAAAGTGATAAAACTCCATTTTTAACAAAAAAAAATTCGTCAAAAGCGAAGAGTCATCTGTTGCGTTATTTCGTTGTAGCGCGCATGCGCAAGCAATTACAGTATACAGTTGAGTTCGGTAGAGAAAGAGAGAGAGAAAAAACGGAACATAGCAGCACACATAGCAGTTAACATAAGATACACAATAAATATATAAATGATAATTCAAATTTAAAAAACGTGAGAAATAATGAAATGTGTTTATAATAAATTTATATTACTATATTTTGTGTATGAAAACCTTTTAAAGAAGTAAAGAAAAAATTGTAAGTTGAAAAAATTGTGTATGTTAGTAAAGATATAGTTCATTTTAATAAATATAAATGTATTAATATCAAGTGCACAAAAACAAAACGTGTAAAGCAAAACGTGTAAAAACGTGAATTTAATTATTTTCTTTGTACAAAAACAATCATGAAGTGTTTAAAAGAGTGTCGTGAATTAAAAGAAACGTGTATGAAAAAGAATATCTATTTCAAACGAAAGTTATAATTCGTTATAATTTAAACTATTATATGTATATTAGTGTATTAATATCGAGTGTGTTTGTTTATTTAATAACTACAAGTATGATGTATGGATTTATCTATTTAATGCTGGGGTTAGACATTCGCGTATATATATGATATAGTTTAAGTATACAGCACACAGCGAAGCGACCGAGAAGACGTACAGTTCGTAGCTGCGCGGTGCGTTCTGCGCACGTATGTAACGAAATAACACGAATGTATTCGGCCGGTTCCCTGCCGCATGAGGAGCACTTTTAGGCAAAGTTCCGGCACGGGTATGAAGGAAAATTGATTTGTATTAATATTACGAATTTTATTTTATTATTAAGTGACTAATATAATAATTAAATTATAAAAAAGGCGAGAAAGCTTCCGTGACGTGGATCGAACCCCGGGCCTCTTGCACGACAGACTAGCGCTCAAACGTTGAGCCATTCCCACCGATGCATTTTCATTTCTTTTTTCGCTTCATATTCTATAAACGGCACTCTTGCATTTTTTTAATATTTGCTACTATACGGTACTCGTTACATTTACATGAACTTCAAAATTTGGTTATAATGTAAACTATATTAAAATTGAAGCATCGCTGTGAACGTTAATGCATTTTAACCGTGAAATATATGTGTGTGCCCTGTTAAAAAAGTTCGTACTGATTCAGTACTGATTTCACATTGAAATTAGGACTTGGTTAACAATGAATCAGCGTAAAATCAACATAAAATTTACACAAAATCAGTACTGCGCATGTCCTGAAAATGGTTCCATAACGCAACACAAATAAGGTACAAAATTCGAGCCTAATCGATATTGAATCAGTGTGAAATCAGTACCGAATTCGGGAAAGAATATTCGTATACGAAATGAGAGACTCAACTCAGTACGAAATCAGTACGTAATCAGTACACTATTTCAACAAAATTCGTTCGAATTGTTTTCGAAATATGTGACTTTTCAGTTCTCAATCAGTGTAAAATCAGTACTGAATTCGGGAAAGAATATTCGTATACGAAATAAGAGTCAGGACGCAATCATGATTACGTCCTGATTTTGTACTGAGTCGATTCTGTGATTTCGTATAAGAATATTCTTTTTCGAATTCAGTACTGATTTAACACTGATTAGGAACTGAAAGGCACGTATTTCGAAAATAATTCGTACGAATTTTGTTGAAATGGTGTACTGATTACGTACTGATTTCGTACTGAGTTGATTCTCTTATTTCGTATACGAATATTCTTTCCCGAATTCAGTACTGATTTTACACTGATTCAATATCGATTAGGCTCGAATTTTGTACCTTATTTGTGTTGTGTTATGGAACCATTATCAGGACATGCGCAGTACTGATTTTGTGTAAATTTTATGTTGATTTTACACTGATTCAATGTTAACCAAGTCCTGATTTCAATGTGAAATCAGTACTGAATCATTACGAACTTTTTTAACAGGGTGTGTACTAGAAAATTAACGTAAGTCTAGATTAAATTTTATGCACGCACATTACTCACACATTAATGTATTTATACCTGATTTTTAAATTATAACTTCAGTGAATTTGATATGCATTTATATAAATTTTAAAGTTTGATTGTAATGTAAACTAAATTAAAATTTAAATATAATCGTTAAAAATATTAGGTTGTTTCAGTTTCAAAGCAAACTTAATGTAATTACATAAGTTATGATGTTAAGTACATTAAATTTTAAGTACAAGAGTAGAAAGTTTTATGCTCTCAAGATCCCATTTTAATTTTATGTACTTATACAAATTTAATATGTTTCAAACATTAAAGCGATTTTAAGGTATATTGTCATAAGAATTAATGCACTTTACCGGACATTAATGCATTTAACGGTAAAATTGATGTACACAGTGAAAAAAAATTTGTAATTTTAACACACATGAGTGTTAGAGATGAAATACACATTTTTTTGTGTTAAAATTAATAAGTACACACATGTTTATAAAATTTACAAACTCCGTTTGTTAATTCTATAAAAATTTTTGTCTAAATTTTAAAAGTACACATACATTTTTAAATTACAAAATTTTTTCTGTTGATTTTACAAACATGTTTGTAAAAATTTAACACAAAAATATTTGTACAAAATAAAATTTCACGAATTACACAAAATTTTTTACAGTGTATATGTACTTTATAATTTAGTTACGTTTAAATTAAATTCTAAGTACACGCATTACTTGTACACTAATGTATATATACTTGATTTTTAAAGAATAACTGTAGTAAAATTAATTTGTATTTACATCCCTAGTGGAAATCGAATCTGTGAATAACTAGGAATAACTGGGAATACCTGTGAATAACTGGGAATAACTGTTATAAACTGTTCAGTTTGAGACAGGAATAATAGTTATTCCCAGTTATTCCCAGTTACTTCCAGTTTAGTAAAGAAATAATTTAAAAAATCAGAGGTATGAATAACAGTTATTCCTAGTTATTTCCCGTTTAGCGCCGTTTAGTTTAGAAATAATTTTAGAAATTAGAGGCACTATAAGACTTATTCCTAGTTAATTTCAGCTATTCCATTTATTTCCAGTTATTCTCACTTTAGTTGAAAAAATGTTTTTATTATGGTTATTTTTTCTATTTCTCTTTCCTTAGTTTAACTGGGAATAACTGGGAATAACTGTTATGTCTGTCTAAAACTGAACAGTTTATAACAGTTATTCCCAGTTATTCCCAGTTATTCACAGATTTGATTTTCACTAGGGACGAATTTCAAAGTTTGGTTATAATGTAAACTACATTAAAATTGAAGAATCGCTATGAACATTAATGCATTTAAACCGTAAAATATATATAAAAATATATTTATTTGCTTATAAAAATTAATTTTTTTTATTAATTATTCATTATTAATTAATTATTTCATCTTTTACAAATGTCAAAAATAATATAAACAAAAAGATTATCGTAATAAACTATAAATATATAAAATTATTATTTTACATGTCAAGCGTGGCGTAGTGTAACAGATAGTTTTTATGCCTTGTAACCCAAAAGTTGTGGGTTCGAGCCCCGTTAGGTCAAAAATTTGTTCATGCGTTTTTATGCGTTTTCTGCGTTATATAGTTAATTGTGTCAATATGAATTGAATAAATATAATTAAATTATACCAAAAATAATAATCAACATATTATAAATGATATAGTTACCCTGGTAGCAAAATCTACCGCACTTAAAGTGCGCTGCATACGCATGATCTGCTTCCACCTTTTACTATGTTTTTACTGGCAGATGATTACAACAGATGCGTGCAGCATACTTGCGTCAGAATTGCAGCAAAGAAGTGCTATTCTTTAAAACGGAATATTGCACTCATACGCGCATCAGAATTGCAAGATAATTGATGTATGCACGTTAAACAGATAAGTGCAGCATGATTGCGAATGGCAATTGCAAATAGGGGATAGCAACAATGCATGCGTACATACGGCAGAAACGCATCAGAACTGCGGTAGTAACATGCAGCATACGCGTGCAGTAAAATTACGTAAAAATTGCGACAGACACGTGTAGCGGATGAGTATTCTTGTAAAAATTGAGCTTAATATATTGATCCAGAAATTCATCAATCTCAAATATTTTATTAAACTTATGTCTGAAATAGATGATGCTCTTAAAACTAAACTGTAACAAACAATAAAATTATAAACATTTATGAACGTTTATTTAATAAATAGAAAAAGTAAAAAAAGAATTACCAAATCAGCTAGAACTTTACAGAAATTACTCAAAGTAATTTTCAAATATTTATTTTATATGTGTTATGACTTGTAAGAAATAGGTAAGTATTAATTATGAATGTTGTAACCAAATGATTATTTGAACTTTAAAATTGTATAATACGAACTATAACCTATTTACGATACTGCTATTATTAAATAAAATTCAGAATTTTAATAAATAAAAATAATCGAAATTTCGCTAAAACTATTAGTTTAAAACCTTCCAGGACTTCTATAATCTATTCACAACAAACGGTTTTCTGTTCTTTGTTTTAAAATCATGTGACCTTATCAGCATATATGCATGTATGGTGTGCGTTCTTTGCTTACGCTCTAATGCAGCTATATCCACTATGCCACTGCAATAATAGATGTTTGTGTGCGTGTGTTACAATTTGTAAGCAATCCCGCTTTAACGATATGAACGCTATTGTTATTATTATATTGCTATCCCTTATTTGCAATAACAATGTATAATCCTGATGCAATTATGCTGCACATATCTGCCACACGTGTCTGTCGCAATTTTCACATAATTCTACAGCACGCGTCTGCTACATGCTCCTAGCGCAATCCTGATGCATTTCTGCCATATGTATGCATGCAATATTGTTATCCCCCATTTGCAATTTCCATTTGCAATTCTGATGCAATTATAGTAGAAAGGGGGCCTGTATGCTAGACAGTTGTGACGTCACAGGGGTACGTGTATTCACGCCCGCGGGGGCGAGTATTCCCGAGCTGGGGGTACGTGTATGACAGATCGGTCGTCTGAGGCGGCGCCTTATCGCTCGGCCTTATCTCGCTTCTCGATAATCGGGAAATGGAATTTAGTAAAAAATAATAAATGTTAATAATAAATAATAAATGTTAATAATAAATAATAAATGTTAATAATAAATAATAAATGTTAATAATAAATAATAAATGTTAATAATAAATAATAAATGTTAATAATAAATAATAAATGTTAATAATAAATAATAAATGTTAATAATAAATAATAAATGTTAATAATAAATAATAAATGTTAATAATAAATAATAAATGTTAATAATAAATAATAAATGTTAATAATAAATAATAAATGTTAATAATAAATGAAATAATAAATGAAAAAATGAAAAATGTTAAAATCCGTGACAGTAAATTATTGAAAAAATTATTGAAAAAATTAGTAAAATTGAATTTTTTTAAGAAATAAGATATTGGGATTTTTTGAGAGTTTGTCACTTGGTATAATTTTAGAATATTTCAAGTTTTTAATATTTTTGAAATATTACCGATTAGTATATTTTTTAAATATTTTTGAAATATTTTTAATGTTTTGTATATTTTTATTCTATATATTTACCGATTTTCAATATTTTCCTGTATTAATATATTTACGAATTTAAAGAGCGATATTTTACGAGTAAGTGGAAAAAAGTAAAAGAGAAAAACCCTGAAAATCAACACTAGATTGTATAAGTGATGTTTATATATATATATATATATATATATATATTGTTATGTCCGGAGTTAATCCTTCGTAACACACAGTGGAAAATCTTAAGGATTTTACACTATTTCGCGCCGTGACTTTTTGTTCGTTAGGTGGCCTCGTATTTGTCACGAATAACCACCCCTTGTGAAAGACAATAAATAGAATTGTTAACGCATAAGTTCGTCCGTCAATCGTCAAACTAATTGTATACGGTGTGGGAAACCGGAAGGAATTTAAGTGCTGGTTGATTCTTAACCTTGTCGGAGAATCTGGGCCCCAGTACTGTCCGAATTCTGAACATTAGACGAATTCAGGCGGAAAAGGTGGGATTTAAATATATTTATGTTTTAATTATTAATAATTACTAAAGAATAATATTATATATAAAATAAAAAAAAGGGAAATGATTGTACAAATTTTAAAATAAATTTATAAAAATTAAATATAAGAATAAAATTATAAAAATTGAAAATAAGTAAAATCATAAAAATTGAAAAATTATAAAAATAGAAATTTATAAAAGAAAAATTATAGAAATTAAAATTTTCATGGAAAAATGTTAAAATAATTTAGGAAAACAATTTGTAATTAAGATTAAAAGGAAGTTTATTTAATAATAAAAAAAGAAGATCTTACAAAAACAGAAAAATATGCTTACTTGTCCTTGTCAATCGTTGAAAATAGACGAATGTTCTGGAAATCTTTGTGGTTGCAGAAAGAGAGAAGTATAATCTGTAATATGCTTCTGGTTGAATGCTGGTGAGAAATTGTAAAAAAAATTTGAAACACCGTTTCAAATTTGTAAGTAAAATTGAAATAAACACAATTTGAAAATTGAAATAACACAATTTGAAAATAGAAATAAAATTGAAATAACACAATTTGAAAATAGAAATAAAATTGAAATAACACAATTTGAAAATAGAAATAAAATTGAAATAACATAATTTGAAAATAAAAGAAATTGAAATAAACACAATTTGTAAAAACGCTGTTTGAGTGTATGCGAGAGAAAAAACTTTGTAAAGCGTGTGTATAAAATTGATGAGTTGAACACTGTTTGAGTCTATGTGAAAATTGATGAGTTGAACACTGCTCACTGAGTGTATGTGAAAAACTACTTAGAAAACACTGCTTGAGTGTGTGAGTAGGACAGCTTGGAGTGCTGAGGGTCAATGCACTAACCCGAGCCGCTGTCCAAGGCGATCTGAAGAACAAGAAGCATCTCATTGTCTTTACACCTAAGGCTTTGGGCGGAGATTTTGCTCATTTTAGGGTAACATGTAGGTGGAGCTTGTTTCATCCTTTTCTTCTTTCTCTCTCTTCTTTTTCATTCTTTCAACTTATTTTTAAGGGAACGTCCCGCAATTTTTATTCATTGTATTTATTTATAATATTCGTCTATTTTCCTTTGATTGCTTAGGATTTACATAATAATTATACATTAATTTTAACATGAGTATGTTGTTCTTTATTTTTTTATGATTGATCTCTCTTTGTTTCATATTTTTTATTTTTAATATTTTATTTATTAATTTTTGTTAATAATTCTAGTCCAGAAAAAAATAGTCTTAAACAATTTTATGAAATGTAAAAAAAATACATTTAAAAAAAAGATCAGTCATTATTTGTAATTATAATATATAAAAAATAATATGTTTTGCGCATAATGATGCTTAGCCTAGAAAAATGATGCTATGTGAATTTTTTTATTAATTAAATATGGCAATTTTACGTCGTGGATATGGTTCATTAATTTAATATAATTTTATTTTAGATAAATTAATTATTTTTGTATAGAAAGAATGTTTTATTGTATAAAAGAAAAATGATGCTATCCCACACAGCATGGAATATTTATGGAAGCTTCCTGGAATATTGGCACGGAAGATTTGAAATATTTTAGGAATCTTCCATGGAATATTCCTGTAATATTCGTATGTCCTTGATTCTTCCTAAATTGGAATATTCCATGGAATATTGTTGGAAGATTCCAAGAATATTTCATTGGAAGATTTAGGACATCTCAGATCTTTCATTGAAATATTTCAGGAATCTTGCAGAAATATTTCATGAAATATTCCGTTGGAACATTCATGGAAGATTTCCGGAATATTGGAACGGAAGATTTGAAACATTTCATGAACCTTTCATGGAATATGCACGAAAGATTTAAGGAATCTTTCATGAAATATTCCATGAAATATTTCTGGAAGATTTTAGAAATCTATCGTAAAAAATTACGTGGAATATTTATGGAAGATTCGCAGAATATTGGCACGGACGATTTTGAATATTTCAGGAATCTTCCATGAAATATTCCTTTAATATTCGTATGTCCTTGATTCTTCCTACATTGGAATATTCCATGGAATATTCTTGAGAGATTTCAAGAATATTTCAAAGGAAGGTTTGGGTAATCTCTCATCTTTCATGAAATGTTCCTGGAAGATGTGAAATACTGTGAGGGGATAGTATATATATTATATAATAACACATTAAACTTATACATCAATACATATACGCATACATAAACATTTAGTTATAAAATCGCATATACATATTCGCTTCGACTGTACACATCAAAGCGCCGATACACTTTCGCTTATATAGTAAGTGAGGTATCTTCCAACCACTTGGGGATAAAACTCCCATTTAACGAACATCCCCCTATCGGCGTCACTGGAAACCCTCCGTAAGTTCCGCGCAACTTTCCAACGAAAACTTCATGGAATCATTCTAGAATCTTTCATGAAATATTCCACTGGAAGATTACTTAAATGTTTCTGTGGAATATTTCGTGGAATATTTATGGAAGATTTATGTAATATTCCGCTGTACGATTTAAAAGTTTTTCGAAATCTTCCAATGAAATGTTTATGGAATCTTTCTGAAATCTTTCATGGAATATTCCACTGGAAGATTACTTAAATCTTTCTGTGGAATATTTCGTGAATTATTTATGGAAGATTTATGTAATATTCCGCTGTACGATTTAAAAGTTTTTCGAAATCGTCCAATGAAATGTTTACGGAATCTTTCTGAAATCTTTCATGGAATATTCTATTGGAAGATTACTTAAATCTTTCTGTGGAATATTTTGTGGAATATTTATGGAAGATTTATGTAATATTCCGCTGTACGATTTAAAAGTTTTTCGAAATCTTCCAATGAAATGTTTATGGAATCTTTCTGAAATCTTTCATGGAATATTTCACCGAAAGATTACTGAAATCTTTCTGTGAAATATTTCGTGGAATATTTATGGAAGATTTATGTAATATTTCGCTGTACGATTTGAAGGTTTTTTGGAATCTTTCAGCGAAAAGTTTATGGAATCTTCCTGGAATCGTCCATGAAATATTTTACTGGAATATTTCATAAACCTTTCATGGAATATTTCATGAAATATTTCAAAAATCTTCCGTGAATATTTCATGGAATATTTCAAAAAAGTTTTTGAACATTCCTTTGAAATATTCCTGAAATATTCCTGGAAGCTTTTAATGGAAGATTCCAATGGAATATTTTGAAATATTCCGTGGAGACTTCCAATAATCTGCATGGAAGGTTCCATTGAAATATTCCAGTGGAATAATTCGAAATATTCCAGTGAAATCTTCCATGCTGTGTGGGATGGTAAGTTTTTGACTAGTATTTTCCTTCTTATAATATACATTTTATAAACTACATTGTTTATCTAAGAATTAATACTATAACATTTTATTTGTTCAATTAATTTTAATAAAAGTTTACTTATCAATAAGTGCTAATTATTCTAAATATTATTATTAATAATTCTTAAACTAAGAGTAATTTGCAAAATTATATCTATGTAAGGTTTTCAATGAATAATAAATTATTTTTGAATGATTGATATTTTTAATCATTTTATTAAAAAGAAACAAATGAATACACCCGTATTTGTCTCTTTAATAATTGATCATTCATTTAGTCGCATTTATTATTAATTATTCCTAAAATAAAAGTAAATGTTTTCTTTATTATTAATTTTCAGTATAAAAATATTTTTTTCAATTCAAGTAAAATAGGTTTTGTGTTTACGACGCGCGTCTAGACAATTTTTATGATTGTCGAGACAGTTTATGATATTGTTTGTCGAATTTCCTATATTTCTTATAGGAAAACACTTATCTTGTCTGGGAACTATGGAAAGGTGTTGAAAAACATTTGTGTATACGTGCATGCAATTATAGTGTCATTAAGAAAAAGGTACGGTACGTTGTATACATATCGCCTGATACCAGGTATACTTGGAGCGTAAAAAAAAAAATATTTGCGAGAAAATGTTTTGGAGACAAAAGATACAAAATTTTCCATTACATTGGAGCAAATTGTATTTATCACTTTGAAAACACTTCCTCGCTTTCATATTTTTCTTTGGTCTTAAGATTATCATTATCGTCCGTTTCTCATAACTTCATGCCCAGGCGAAAGCGTGAGAAAAGAAAATATTTTTAGATAAAAAAATTATAATATTATTTTTAAGAGAAAAAGATGAAAATAAAATAAAAATAGTAAAAAATTTATTAAAAAATCACGTGACGTAACAATATATATATAAATTTTAATATATATAAGAAAATTTTCACAAACACAAAATTATGAAACACTGTTTGAAATCATTTCGAATTTTTTAAAACTGTTTAAAAGTGTTTAAAATTGTTCAAAACTGCTTAAGTTAATAAAAAATAGTTTATATTGATTTAAAATTGTTTTGAAATATTTTGAATATTCAAAATAATTTATAACTTTCAAACATAAAAAATTCAAAACTATTAACACTGTTTGAAATCATTTCGAACTTTTCAAAACTTTTTAAAACTGTTTAAAAATGTTTGAAACTGTTTATAACTGATTAAAATGTCCCGAATTTCACCCTTATAAACTGTTTCAAACAGTTTTGAACAGTTTTAAACATTTTTAAAGATTTTATATTTCCGCTAGGGTAATACTCAATACGAACTGATTCACTTTCCAATGCTCAATTTATGCATTCCTATCCTATGAACTCTTTGATAATAGGAACCTATTAATGTCAATTTGGATCCATGGGGAAATAGTCCAGTCATTGAAGCATTTCAGCTGGAAATTTTGTCGGTTAGGATGGATTAACATGAAAATTTGTCAGTAGGTAAAGAATAGTCCAAAAAACAAAAGTTATATAATGCCGATGTGCGCTTTTGCCCAGGGGGCGGGAGCCGCCCCTTCTCGGGGGCGGTGAGAAAAAAAAAAAAAAAAAAATCAATTTAAAGCAAAAAGTTTTTTGTGAGTTTTTTTGTTAAATGAATACTTTTCGAGCTATAGGTGATTGAAAACATAGATTTTTAGTGTAAAAAAGCATGTTTTCTGACGGTTTTTCATGAAATAACTTGAAAAGTTTTAATTTTATCAAAAAACTCATAAAAAAAAAAGCTTGTAAAAGAACAAAACGATTCCATTTTTAATCATTATTTTATATACAATACATAAGGAATTATAAATTACACAGGCCCACAAAATGAAAAAAAATGTCTGAACTTTTGACCGGACATACATATTCCCATGTATTTTTCGACGCTGAATCCGAATCTGTAATAAAAATATAGGGTTTTCCTACCTTTTCTCAGAGTTTTATTGAAAAAACCTCATTTTTTACGGTTTTTTTGCGGTTTTTCGAGTCTAGAAAAAACAAATCATGAGATACGGTTAATTGGACTTCAAAATCGAATTCTACGGGAAAAAATACATGGGAAACCATACCTTCAAATTTTTTTAACGCGATTCTAGTCCTCTGTATGGGGCTGAAAAGATGAGGAAATCGGTAAAAGTCGAAATTTTGCCTAAAATGGATTTAAACAATATTAAAATTTAATCATGCGTCTTTTGAAGAGTCGATAAACATTGGAAATACTATCCTGGGGTTTTTCAGATTGCTGATCATGAATTTGAAGTCAGATTGTGTAAAAACTACTTCTAGAGGGCGGTGACAAGAACTGTATATGGTAAATTTATCGATTTTTAAAAATTTTACGTCTGAAATACTAATTTTAGAGTCTTTCACAGCATTGACTGTAAATTCAAGATATTAACTTAGCCTATTGTGTACGTTAAACTTAACATTTTGTCTATGTTTGTCTCTCTCTCTCTCTCTCTCTCTCTTCCGATGATTTTTTTTAAATTGGCTTACGCTTACGTACACGTTTCTCTTCGAATGACCGATGTAGTGGATTTCTGACACGTTTTTGTCCTTTTTCGCAGCTGTTTCTCTTTTTATCATCCAGCAGTAATCTGCTAACATGTTGATACCCCAGTTTCCTTGAAATCTACGTTCGTAATGCCAAAGACACGAATTATAAAGCTATTGTGAAAAGAATGGTACGTAATTTTGAAAAATTGGGTTGTCTAATGAACTTAAAACTTCATTTTCTTGATTCACACGTTGATCAGTTTCCTGAAAATAACGGAGACTTTAGTGAAGAGCATGGTGAACGATTTCACCAAGATTTAAAGGAGTTTGAACGTAGATTTCAAGGAAACTGGGGTATCAACATGTTAGCAGATTACTGCTGGATGATAAAAAGAGAAACAGCTGCGAAAAAAGGACAAAAACGTGTCAGAAATCCACTACATCGGTCATTCGAAGAGAAACGTGTACGTAAGCGTAAGCCAATTTAAAAAAACATCGGAAGAGAGAGAGAGAGAGAGAGAGACAAACATAGACAAAATGTTAAGTTTAACGTACACAATAGGCTAAGTTAATATCTTGAATTTACAGTCAATGCTGTGAAAGACTCTAAAATTAGTATTTCAGACGTAAAATTTTTAAAAAATCGATAAATTTACCATATACAGTTCTTGTCACCGCCCTCTAGAAGTAGTTTTTACACACAATCTGACTTCAAATTCATGATCAGCAATCTGAAAAACCCCAGGATAGTATTTCCAATGTTTATCGACTCTTCAAAAGACGCATGATTAAATTTTAATATTGTTTAAATCCATTTTAGGCAAAATTTCGACTTTTACCGATTTCCTCATCTTTTCAGCCCCATACAGAGGACTAGAATCGCGTTAAAAAAATTTGAAGGTATGGTTTCCCATGTATTTTTTCCCGTAGAATTCGATTTTGAAGTCCAATTAACCGTATCTCATGATTTGTTTTTTCTAGACTCGAAAAACCGCAAAAAAACCGTAAAAAATGAGGTTTTTTCAATAAAACTCTGAGAAAAGGTAGGAAAACCCTATATTTTTATTACAGATTCGGATTCAGCGTCGAAAAATACATGGGAATATGTATGTCCGGTCAAAAGTTCAGACATTTTTTTTCATTTTGTGGGCCTGTGTTATTGAATATTAATACTGTTACGCTTGAAACTTTAAGAGCAATATTCAACGTTAAATAACAGGAAAATGGCATACTTTTTGAGAAAAATGTATACAATATTTTTTGAAGGTATTGAGATTATCTTTTAAATCAATTTTGTTTTAAGTCAGTAGTATAAAAATTAAAGGAGTTACAAGGAAAATAAAATTATTTTACATAGTTTGACAATAAAATTTCAATATTAAAACCACTGTCATTAAGACAGGTTTTGAAATATAAAGAAATCCTTTCAGGGTTTATCTTATTTAGGTACTAACTATGTGTTCTAGAAGTTTCAGCAATTTAGGATGCTTATTTTTTAAAAAAATCAAGTTTATATGAAAAAAAAAAATTTTTTATTTTTCAAAAATTCATTTTTTTTTTTAAATATCTCAATAATTAACAGATGTATGTAAAAAGTACTAGAGTTAAAAAATATAGCTTTTTGTTTCATAAATATTTTGCTTTTTTTTTATTTTCGTCCGATAAAAATCAACTAAGATATCAGTGTTAGAATTCTGTAATCAGAGCCAAGTACCACCTATTTTTGGCCCTTCAAACTAAAAAATCTCAAAAAATAAAACTTTCTAAAAATTGATATTTTCATGACTTAAAGATGATACAATTACCTATAAAATCCATTTTGGAACAATTAAAAAGCTTAAAAATTAGCGGAGTTATCATAAAAAAACCAATTGTACTTTTTCGGTAAAATTTTCGGAGAGCATAAATTCGTTTATTTTCGAGTATTTTAGATACATACATATAAATATTTTACAGTTTCTTTGAGTCTGCACGGTATATAGCTTCTATTCTTTTCAGTTCCTATATGTATATTTTGTAAGTGGATATATATATATAAAGGGGCTAAATTCCAGACGTTTTTTTAAGAGAAGATTTCTTCTCCGGTAGTGAAATAATTGACTCTACCAAAGCATTAACACTAAGTTTAGACTTCAAACTGAATAAAAAAAATGGTCTAGACTCCTTATTATTCATTTAACATAACAATAGTTTGGATCGAAAAAAAAATTGTTTTTTGGAAAGTAGCCCCATGTATGGGGTAACTTTACATTTTGCGTTGGGGCTATTTTCCGATTGTACTATTAAACTTGGAAAATACAATTAAATTTTTTATTTAACAAATTTTTTCTAATTTTTGACTATTTTATTAATCATTAATGCATTAATAATCACAAAAATATAATATTAACATTATAATATTCGTATGAATATAAAATAAATTATTATTGATATAAAATGAATAAAAAAGCGATTTTCCAAAAAATCCCTATTTGTATTGGAAAGTTGCCCCAAATGATTAAAAATCTTTGAACTGTCAGTACTAAGCTTAAATTTAACGTATCGGGTCCTACTAGGTGTCAAAATTTTTGTTTTTTAATGTACTATAAACTTATTATTATGTGACAAATCGTTTCGTTTACACAGAATTATGAGATGTATTTTTAGACAACCCAAAAGTTTTAGAAGGCACTGCGAAAAAAAAGAAGTGGCTGTTATGAATTTAATTTATCAAGTAATCTACTAGAAGTTGTATAAAAAAGTTCGTTTTTATATATATTTTTAATCTATTTTACTGACCCTGGATAAAAATTCTCATGTGTGAGATTATTAAGCATTCTTAAAGTTACCCCATCTGGAAATTCGCCCCACTCTCCCCTATATATATATCATATAAGTATAAACTCAGGTAGAAGAAAAGAAATGAGACTATGTAGCTTGCCGATTTGATATGGGACTGCAAAAGATATACAAATTAATAAATTAGAGAAAGTTAATTTATCTACGTATTTAGAAAATATGCGTTACCAGACCTTTATTAAGGCTACAACTAAAAACAGCGCTGTAAAATTGTCATCATTAATTCCAACAGTTGATGCTTTATGCGAACATTTTAAAAGAGTATATTTGCAAACGCAAATATGGTTAGGAAATAAAAATATTCTTCCGACAAATTGGGGATGGATCCATAAAGATTGTTTTTTACAGCCTACAAGAATGCTAAACCATCCTGCACCAGAACAGCTTCTAAGAATGATTTTTTTGCAACTGTAAAACTACTTGCGGTGCTAATTGCAGTTGCAGAAAATTAGGATTATTTTGTAACTCGACATGTGGAACATGCTCCGGTGACAATTGTTTTAACTGTCCTCCGATCACAGATCCAGGAGAAGAAGAAGAAGTCGAAATTGATAATGAATAGAATTTAAAAAAATTTGTTTGAAATTTAAGTGAAATATTTGTATTTTTTTATTTTGTTCTTATAATAATAATAATAATAATAATAATAATAATTTTTAAGTTATGATATTCTTATAATTTTAACCATAAATAGTCATTTTTAAATGTAAAATACTTAAATATATTCTAAATTCTATAATAAGACATAAAAAATATATTATTAATAGAATAAAAGTTATTAAATTATTAAAAGTACTAAAGACTCGTTTTTTTGGCATTTTATCATCAAGGGTTGTTTTTAAGGGTTGAAATGTTACAATAAAATAAAAATCATTATAAACTGTGAAAAAATGTCTGATTTAATATAAATATGTTATTACAAAATAATTTACATGTTCAAAATTATTTTTTTCTATTTTTCATCATAAGGGGTAGTTTTTAAGGGTTGAAATAATGTAATAAATTAAAAATTATATCATAAACTTAAAACGTTAATATTTTTCCATAATTGTATCATAAAAATATTTTTTAATATTAAAAACTATATATGCTCTTTTTATTAAGTCAAAGGGGTGGTTTTTAAGGGTTGTAAAAATGCTTAATATCATTAATTATGTTCCACAATATTAAACAATACTTATTTTAGACATTCCAAGATTATTTTAATTATTTATAAGCGTAAATCGGCATTTTTACTATTTTTCAACTTTAAGGGTAGTTTTTACCCCTTTAAAGCAAAAAGCGCACCTCGCCGATATGTAACTTTTGATCTGTAGGGTAATATAAGCTTAATCCTAAAGTTTTATGAAAATCGGTGCTAACCGAAAGAATTTCCAGGTTATACCCTATTTTTGCCTCCAATGACTGGACTAAAAAAACTCTAATCAATCTTATTTAATATTTTAATAGAGAAATAAATAAGACCGGCTATGCTGTTAATATGATTTATAATTTATTGAAACAACGTTTCGACCACGCTTATGGTAGTCCTTTTCAAGTTGCTGAAAAAAGAAAAACAATATCCAAACATTAAAAAATAAACGCCGCAAAAATTAAAAAATTACAAAAAACACGAGAAAAATTACTTCACATACTTATAAGTGATGATATCTTATTTACAAAATTCATGTAATAAACACATGTCTAATAATTTCACTGAAAAGTGAGTCAGATGTTCGTTAGATAAGACATCACCATTACGACTAAATCCACGCAATGTACAGAACGTTCTAAAGACAAAGAAGCGCCACATAGTAAATCCGATAAACTAAACTTTTGATAATAAAAACGGAGAGACCTGCTCAATGATTGCGCAAATAAGGTTTGAAGGCTGCGCACAATTTCTGTGTGTCGAGCATTCTATTTATAGTGTTATTTTTTGTGACAAATACCATCTCCGAAATGAGTCTTTTATAATAACAGTCTTCTTTATCTAAGATAGAGATAGACCTGTGATTGAAATCAAACGTATGTCCTGTTTCCAACATATGCGCAAATAGAGCTGACCTATCTCTTTTATTGCTATAATCACCTTCGTGCTCAGATATACGAGTTATTAAAGTTCTACTAGATTGTCCAATGTAACAACAAGGACAATCTTTACATGAAATTTTATAAACGCAGTTTAGTTTATACAACTTGTCAATAGGATCTTTTCCTAAATTATTCATAAAGTACAATTTATCAGTAGCACGAAAAATTACATTGATGTCATATTTATTAGTAATCTTTTTTATTGACATTTCTATATATTTAATATATGGTAAGACGATATAATTTGAATTTAATTTATTATCTTTAGATTGAATAGTCAGATTAATTTGATTAATGTGAAACAAACATTTTTTGATTTCTTTATTAATAAAATCAAGCGGAAAATTATTAGCTTGTAAAACCAACGAAACATACTTCAAATTATCCTCATGAAAAACTGGATCAGAAAGTTTTATAGCTTTATCTACAAGTGAAAAGATGATACCTCTTTTTTGTGACAAAGGAGAGTGAGATAAAAAATTTAAATAGAGGCCTGCGTTTGTAGGTTTGCGATACCAATTTGTGAAAATCTTTCCTTCTTCGCTACAATAGATAGAAACATCTAAGAAATTAATCCGATTATTAACAGGAGTTTCAACAGTGAATTGTATATAACTGTCAATATTATTTAAAAATTTAAAAATTTCTTGTATTTTGTCGGTAGGAACGCAAGCAATAACATCATCGACATAAATTTTTAGGAAGGCAATAGGCCAAGGACAAGTGTCAAATAAAATTTTAAAAATATCCTGTATTACTAAATCCGCGAGAGCTGGACTGACCGGACTGCCCATAGCTGAACCGAATTTTTGTCTATAATATCTATCGTTAAAAACGAAAAAATTATTATTCATAATGAACTCAACTATCTCTAAGAAATCAACCAAAGACAAATTGATTTTCAAAGTCAATAGATGCCATCTACTCTCTATTGCTCTCTTTACCGCATCAAAGTATATATTATTAAATAAAGAAACAACATCAAAATTCACAAAACAATGACCTGGAGGTATTATAAAGTTATCAAGAGAATTTAATAAATCTGAGCTATTCTTTAGATTATACGAACAGAAAGGTAAATTGTCATGTAAAAAATTAGAAAGCCATTTAGATAAAAAATAAGTAGGAGAGCCAACAGCAGATATAATCAATCTTATAGGATTACCAGGTTTGTGAATTTTTACCAAACCATAGCATCTAGCTAAGTTACACTTGTCCTTGACAGAATTAAAGTATTTTTTGTTATCGCCAAATAAATTACATTTGTTGAGTCTATTAATAAGACTATCAGTTCTTAATTTCTTTAAACCCTAGTGGAAATCGAATCTGTGAATAACTGGGAATAACTGTGAATAACTGGGAATAACTGTTATAAACTGTTCAGTTTGAGACAGGAATAACAGTTATTCCCAGTTATTCCCAGTTATTCACAGTTATTCACAGTTATTCCCAGTTATTTACAGTTTAGCTTAAAAATAATTTGAAAAATATAAATTTGAAAAAATGAAAAAAATATATATTTTTTTTATTTTTTTTTCTATTATAAATATATTTGGGAATAACTGTTATTCGTACCTCTGTTTTTTCAAATTATTTTTAAGCTATAAACTGTGAATAACTGGGAATAACTGAGAATAACTGGGAATAGCTGGGAATAACTGGAAATAACTGGGAATAACTGTTATTCCTGTCTCAAACTGAACAGTTTATAACAGTTATTCCCAGTTATTCACAGTTATTCCCAGTTATTTCCAGTTATTTCCAGTTATTCCTAGTTATTCACAGATTCGATTTCCACTAGGGAAGGACAACAATTTACAACTTTATACATTACTGTATCGCTCAGGCCATCTTCTACCTTACTAACATAATCGTTTTTGTCAATAATTACCAATGCGCCACCTTTGTCAGCTTTATTAATCATTAAACTTTTGTGAGATCGTAAAAATTGAGAACACTTTTTAATGTCATTAGAAATGATTCTGTCAATTAAATCTAAACTGAGATTATTCTTAGTTTTTTTTAATATCATCAAAAGTTTAGTTTACCGGATTTACTATGTGGCGCTTCTTTGTCTTTAGAACGTTCTGTACATTGCGTGGATTTAGTCGTAATGGTGGTGTCTTATCTAACGAACATCTGACTCACTTTTCAGTGAAATTATTAGACATGTGTTTATTACATGAATTTTGTAAATAAGATATCATCACTTATAAGTATGTGAAGTAATTTTTCTCGTGTTTTTTGTAATTTTTTAATTTTTGCGGCGTTTATTTTTTAATGTTTGGATATTGTTTTTCTTTTTTCAGCAACTTGAAAAGGACTACCATAAGCGTGGTCGAAATGTTGTTTCAATAAATTATAAATCATATTAACAGCATAGCCGGTCTTATTTATTTCTCTATTAAACTATGAATTGCTGTTGGTCGACGCATGGATTTTCTTATTTAATATTATTCACGATTTATGTTGATTCAATTCGATTAAAGTTTAATGCTCGTTGGATACATTTAGATGGATCGTATGCAACAATGAAATTTAATTCGAGTTGATTGATTCTTCAATTCATACATTTGAATACCATGAACTCTTTAGCGATAAAAATCTATCAATGTCCATTCAAATTTATAGGAGAAAATTTCAATCAATCTTATTTAATATTATCCACAATTCATGCCGACTCAATCTGATTAAAGTTTGATGCTAATTGAGCATGTTAAGATCGATATTTCTATAGAGATATACGTAACAATTAAAATTCAATTAGTATCAGTTCATCATTCAATGTTCAATTAGTTCATCCGAATCACCAAACTATTTATCAATAGGAACTTATTGATTCTGATTTGAATCTATCATCAATGATCTTATTGAATCTTATATAATTATTCTTCCTATAAAAGTCGATTAAAATCGATTAATGGGAAGCATTTTTCATGAAAAAATTCATTATATCCATTAGGTAAAAAATAAAAGAACAATATTTTTTTGTTTTTTAAAATATGCTGAATTGCAAAAGTTATAACCGGTATATTCAAAAAATAAAAACAATACTTATGTCGACTAAAGAATAAATAAGTTGGAGAATATTTCTATTGGTCTTACAGTCAACTTAAAATAAAAATGAATAAATAAATAAATAAATATAGAATAAAATATAAATAAAGATGGGCAGTCAGAATGCCCTTATTTATAATCACCCCTGAAGAATCTGAAATGTAAAACTTAAAAATTAACACCTTTGAATCCTGAAAATAAAATTAATTAATTATTTGAAGGACAATCTGACTGTCCTCACCACCAAAAATCCTTGATTTATTAAACTGTCCAACGTCTCGAGCACGCTACTGCTCATCCTCAGGAACTCAATTTTGTAGTTATCTTGTAATTTCTGAGGATGAGCAGTAGCGTGCTCGGAACGTTAGACAGTTCAATAAATCAAGGATTTTTGGTGGTGTAGACAGTCAGATTGTCCTTCAATTAATTGATTTATTTTATTTTCAGGATTCAAAGGAGTTAATTTTTAAGTTTTACATTTCAGATTCTTCAGGGGTGATTATAAACAAGAGCATTCTGACTGCCCATCTTTATTTATATTTTATTCTATATCTATTTATTTATTCATTTTTATTTTTAATTGACTGTAAGACCGATAGAAATATTCTCCAACTTATTAATACAATTTCCATATATCAGTAAATCTCTTGAGTATTTAACTTATAGTGTCACTGTTTTTTAACAATTTTTAAAAAGCTTCTATTTCGTTAGTTTGAACAGCACACGACTGTTTCTGGTCTCAAAATTTTCATTTTACGTCTAAAAAATAAACCACATTTTTTTATAAAGCTATATTAAAAGTTATTTTTTAAATTTGTTTAAATGTATCAATTTTTTAATGAAAATTCACGGTTTTGCATAAATTTTTCATAAAAAAGGCAAAATTTTTCACTTTTTAAGTAAATTTCAAGAATAACTCAAAAAAAAAATAAAAAAAACTGTGAGACTATTTTCTTAACTTGAAAAGAAAAATTTTGAGCCTAAATAAGGTTATGTGCCACTTTGAACAACTGAGTAATGACCATGAAAAGCTTGTGTTTGATCTCCATGTAAAAATTACTATTTGCAAAGCTATTCACGTCGCACAATATTCTATTTAGGCTTAAATTTTTTCTTTTTAAGTTAAACAAATAGTCTCACAGTTTTTTTGATTATTTTTTTAAAGTTATTTTTTAAATTTACTAGAAAAGTGAAAAATTTTTCTCTTTTTATACAAAATTTATGCAAAACCGTGATTTTTCATAAAAAAATTGATTCATTTATACAAATTTCAAAAATAACTTTTAATATAGCTTTATAAAAAAAAAGGTTTATTTTTTAGATATAAAATGAAAAATTTGAGACCAGAAACAATCGTATGCTGTTCAAACTAACGGCATAGAAGCTTTTTAAAAATTAAAAAAAAAAAGTTACACTATAAGTTAAATACTCAAGAGATTTACTCATATATACATAGCACCATAATGCGCAGTGTTGCCAGGTTAGAGGGATTCCCTCTAAACCTAGTCGGTTTTCATAGAGTCTAGGGGAGAAATAGAGGGAAAAATTTTTTGAAGGTATTTTCTAGAGGTAAATCTATTATCCAAAAAAATAAATATTTGACCAGCAAAAATGAAATTTTTAAACTAATCTACTTCACATATAGCGAACTGACTACTTATATATTTTATTGTTTGAATATGAATTATTTGATTCAAATTATAATATAACTAGTATTAGTAAATTAGTACAAGTAAGATTTTTTTTTATTTATTCCAATTTACTCAAACATATAGTCCAAATAAAATTAATAAAAATAGTATAAATGGATTGATCTCTATTATTACATCAAAATAAAACAATTCATATTAAATTTGAACATAAGATTTTTATTGATTATTCCTCAGGAAATATATCTAGAACATCAACATCACCTTCACTAATTTGGGTGTAAAGATTTTCAGAATTAAAACGCTTTAACATTTGAACTGTTGGAGTAAAATGTATACATTCTATTTGCGATGTACATCACACATGTAATATGGCTTCAACCATAGGCACTAACAGCTTATTGCGTATTTTATCTTTTACAATATTTATAATTGAAAAAACCCGCTCAACTGCAGCGTTCGATATGGGTAAACTTACAAGGAGAGCACCTCACCTCCGGGAAACGGATTCGGCTGAAACTGCAGGATATGATTTTTTGATGAAAAAAAATGAACCCGTGTTTTTTCTTTTCGTCAAATAGGCCCCCTGGACAAGGATATAGACATTTTTTCAAAAATATGGTGAATAAAAGTCTTTGTAAGAGCTTAAATAACCAAAGAACTAAGACTCTCACAAAAAAATGCATATAAGATAAAATTAAGCACGAATTGAATGCTTTAATTTAAGCTTTGTTGCATTAAAAAAGCTTTTGTTGTTCGAAAGTTATTCTTAATCAAATATTACCACGTATTTACTTAATGTTTAGCATATAAAATGTGATAAATTTTTCATGTTATTTCATTAACATATTTTAATCACTTGTAACTTTTGAACTACTAAAGATTTTTTAATGCAACAAAACTTAAATTAAAGCACTCAATTTGCGCTTCATTTTATCTTTCATGCATTTTTTTATAATAGTCTTAGTTCTTTGGTTATTTAAGTTCTTATAAAGGCTCTTATTCACCATATTTAAAAAAAATGTCTATATCCTTGTCTAGGGGGCCTATTCGACGAAAAGAAAAAACACGAGTTCATTTTTTTTCATCAAAAAATCATATCCTGCAGTTTTAGCCGAATCCGTTTCCCGGAGGTGGAGTGCTCTCCTTGTTAGTAGCGCAAAAACCAATTTGAAGATGTTTCCGAATTTCGATTCACGATTGCAATTCTTTCGTTCATAAAGTTTCACCCAATAATCAAGGACATCTGTTCTTTTTATTTTTTCTTCTTTATGTGATAAATCCATTGGCGAATAGTTTCGTCTACATCTCCACAAACATGCTGAAAGTTCTTTACAACTTCTGATATGTCAGGTTTGTTTTGCCTCGATGCGTTTTCTTGAGAAAAAAGTGAAATTTTTTCCAACATGTATATATTTTTGGGAATCCTTTTTTGCAACTCATTAGCTATCTCAGTAAGAAATTCCCACACAGCATGTAAGCTTCCCGGAAGATGTGGAAGAAAGGTTGGAAGCTTTCAGGAAGTTTCCAGTGGAAACTTCCCGGAAGATGGATATATCCTCGATCAGGAGTCTTCCGTAAGTCTTTCATGGAATATTTCAGTGGAAGCTCACTGGAAGCCTCCGTAAGTCCTTCATGGAATATTTCAGTGGAAGCTTACTGGAAGCTTCCGTAAATTATTCATGGAATATTTCAATGAAAGCTTACCGACAGCTTCCGTAAATTATTCATGAAACATTTCAGTGAAAATTTACTGGAAGCCTCCGTAAATCTTTCATGGAATATTTCAGTGGAAGCTTACTCGAAGCTTCCGTACATCATTCCTGAAATATTTTAGTGGAAGCTTCCAGGAAGCTTCGGTAAGTTTTTCGTTGAATATTTCAGTGGAATATTACCGAAAGCTTTCTAGAAGAAAACGTGGAAGATTTAATTCACTGCAGAAAAAACATTGGAAGCTTCCAGGAAGATTCCAGTGAAAAGTTCCCGGAAGATGGATATGTCCTCGATCAGGAGTCTTCTGCAAGTCGTTCATGAAATATTTCAGCGGAAGTAATGAAATGATAAAAATAAATACATAAAGATAAATACATAAATTAAATTGTGATGTAAAATGAGTAATTGTCAGCACGCAAACTCTGTTGAATAGTAATTCTTATAAACAAATTGATATTTAAAGTTATTTTTCTTTTTTCCGTATAAAACATTAGTCGTCGAAAAATTTGATCTCAAAGTAACAATCTAATATCAAAATATTCCGAAAAGTGTTAAAAATCAATTTTTAGTCAAATATTGGAGTAAATAATTCTGCATTATTTCCAAGTACTATGGTCAATGTCCCAATCGCTACTCACAAACCTATTACTAGCCGCTCATTGTTAAAAATTTTTTTCGTATCTAAATAACATTGAGCGGTTAGTAATAGGTTCATGAGTAGCGATTGGGACATTGACCATATATTGAACTTGTTTAAAAAATTCGTGAAAAATATTGAAAAATAAATTGATTAACATTACGATTCTGCCTGCAAAAAGAAAAATGTTTCAGTACGAAACGAAAAGAGACGTTACTTGTTGTTTTGCGATGAATGCTGCTGATTTTTTAACAATTAAGATTAACAATTAATACGTTACAGTCCTTGAATTTTTTTGTTGTACATATTTGTAAATAAAGTTAATATTTTGTAGCATGAAAATTTATAATACATGAAATTATAAATTCAAAAAAAATCTACAATTGCATAAAATTTTTCAACTGAATATTGATTTACATTGTGGATAATAAACAACTATAGCGTAATTAAATAAATCATTTTATTAGCTTTTAATAATTTATAAATAAAAAAAGTATTTTTACAATAGTTACTTATTGTAGTTAAAAAATATTTACAATAATAACTTTAATACTTCCTGTAATCTCTGTTTTTTATCTTCTGTTAAACGATATTCATGATAAGGTTTCCCATCTATTGTTGAAAGTTGTTCTAATCTTTTGTCATAATCATGCCATTCTGCTGTTTCTTGAAATTGTTCTAAATTTTCTGATACAAATGCAAATGTAGGTATAGTATAAGAATAAGTTCTTGCATCACACGCACTTTTGCTACTAAAACCTTTGGTTACTCTTTTTATTGCAAAAACCCTAATGTCTTCTGGAAGATTTTTATTTATACTATCTTTACATGGATTTTCAGCTAAAAGAAAGTCAATTTATTACATTTTGAAATATAATTTAAATGATTGAATTCAAATACGAGTTGAAAAATTTTTTTTAATAAATTAATTTTTTTCTAAATAATTGTGTATTATACTTACTCTGTAACCAATGAATAAAATAATAATCAAAAAATGTTGTAAAACGTCCTTTTTTAAATTCAAAATCCCTTCGTTTTAATATCTGATCCATGCCTGCTAGTAAAACACTGCGTACAAGTTCATCAAGAAGAGCTTCCTCTACATTATTTTTTAAAGTCCTGTATGAAGGATATACATTTTTTATAAGAACAAATCTAATATTTCGAATACTCATATCAATGTATAATGGAACGCGGTCGCTTGTCAGGCTTTTATACATTCAAACTCATACTTGTCTTCGGAGCGCTCCCGCGCTCCTTGATAAGTGATGAACTAATATTTCTTTGAAATATTTCAGTTTATTAGTATTAAATAATTCATTGGAATATTTCTGTAACATTGCTGGAACATTTCATGTTTTATTTCAAAAAATTTTTGAATCCGACACTGAAATATTCAAGTAAGTTGTTACGTTATTTCTTGAAATGTTTCAAATTAATATTTCTCAAATCTTTCAAGAAACATGTCATGAAATATTCCTGTTATATTTGAAAAATATTTCATGAAGTATTTGAAAAAATGTTTGAACATAACACTGAAATATTGAAGAAATATTACTGCACCATTTCTTAAATATTTTAAATCAATAATGCGCAAATTTTTTAAGAAATATTTCATGAAATATTTCTGTAATATTCCAGAAATATTTCATGAAGTATTCCAAAAAATTTATGAATATAACAGTGAAATATTGGAGAAATATTGTCTAAATATTTGTAGTTATCTTGCGTGCGTAGCAATTCTTCCATCTTGCCAGCAGGTGGCTACTTGATTATATTTGTATGTGATCGTAAATGCGGTTGACAAACTCTCGCAAGTAGTGGGACCTTCTCTCATTTTGTATATAAGACCGAAAATTCTTGATACAAATAAATAAGCGCTTAAATTCTGAATAACAAATAAATGTACAGGTATCTAATATGGTTTGATATGCAACTCTTACAAAATCAAAAATAATATCTGATAGAATCTTTCACCAATATTACAAATCAATATTTCATGAAAGATTTTAGAAATATTTCAGAAACATTTCTTGAAAGATTCATAATCTTTTATGAATCCTTTAATAAAATATTTCTGTAATCTGTCAACAATATTACGAATCAATATCTCATGAAAGATTTTAGAAATATTTCAGAAACATTTCTTGAAAGATTCATAATCTTCCATGAATCTTTCGATCAAATGTTGCTGCAATCTTTCAACAATATTACAAATTAATATTTTACAAAATCATAAAAAAATGTTACAGAAACATTACATGAAATATTTCAAATCAATCTTCTAGGCAGACATATCAATATTTCAGAAACATTTCATATCAATATTTCTGTTTAATTCCGAATTTTTCAATGAAATATTTCAGAAATATTTCAGAAACATTTTATGCTATATAACTTAAATTATATAAAAAAGGACGTCATTGTTATTAAAAAATGACGTCATTTTTCGTTAACATTTAACATACTAAACGACGTCATTTTTTGTCCTAATCCCTAACATACTAAATGACGTTATTTAAAACGCCTTTTGGTGTGTCAAGTAATGTATTGGGAAAATATCGTCATTACATATAATAAAAAATTTGAATGGAAAAGGACTTGTTTTTTTGTTATTGCAATAAAGTCATTTTCATTAAAAAAATTACCTAATTTTTATAACAATCATCTCATTTTTATAAAAATGTCTTTTTGGTGTAGCTATAGCGTCATTAACATTGTTTTTTATTAGCTTACAAACAAGGTTAAACCATATTTATGAGTGCTAGTGTAGTGTCCGTTTTACATCCATTCAAAATAATAATTCCTGATTCATTAGTCTACTGATGGAATCTTCCATGGAATGTTTCTAAAAGCTTCCTGAAGCCTTCGGCCCGAATGTTTCAGTCAAAAATTTCCAATATTTAGCTGCAAGGTAAATGCAGTCTTTCGTAGAGCTTCCTTGGGTCTTTCCCTGCAATAATTCATCAATCTTCCAACAGAATCTTCCTTGCAAGGTTTACGGAAGTTTCCAGGATACTCAAACCGGAATATTTCAGTGAAAATCTTCAATATTTCCCTGACAGGTAAACGGAGTCTTCTATAAAGCTTCCATGAAATCTTTCGGTGCAATGATTCATCAATCTTCCAACGGAATCTTCCTTGGAAGGTTTACGGTGGCTTTCAGAAGCTTTCCACTGGAATGTTTCAATGACAATTTTCAATATTTCGCTGAAAGGTAAACGGAGTCTTCCATTCAAGCTTCCATGAAATCTTTCGGTGTAATGATTCATCAATCTTCCAACGAAATCTTCCTTGAAAGGTTTACGGAAGCTTTCAGGAGCCTTCCACTGAAATGTTTCAATGACGATTTCCAATATTTCGCTGAAAGGTAAACGGAGTCTTTCATTCAAATTTCCATGAAATCTTTCGGTGCAATGATTCATCAATCTTCCAACGGAATCTTTCTTGGAAGGTTTACAGAATCTTTCAGGAGACTTAAGTCGGAATATTCCAGTGAAAATTCCCAACATTTCCCCGAAAGAAAAACGGAGTCTTATATAAAGCTTCCAAGAAATCTTTCGGTGCAATGATTCATCAATCTCCCAACGGAATCTTCCTTGGAAGGTTTACAGAGGCTTCCAGGGGCTCTTCGCAAAAAGTTTCCTTTGCAATATTCCAGAAATATTCCTGTTTTCTTCCATAAAGCTTCCATACATATTTCAAAGAAATATTCCATTGGAATATTTCGGAATATTCCAATGATATCTTTCATGCTGTGAGGGTTGTTTACATCTAGATTTTACAAATTCTAAATTCTCTTTAGTTATAGATGCACTAAGTTTATTAAACTCATATACAAAATCAATGCAATGAGCAGGAATCAGAAATTTTTGAAATTCAAAGCAATGGAGTTTATTGAGATTCACTTTTTCGAGTTGACGTGGTACTACTATTTTTTGTAAAACTGAATAAAACAAGTCATTTAACTCTGCAAATAGGTTGATTTGGTCGACTTTGTCTGACTTGAAATAAGTATTAAGTTCGATGATTGGTCTCAGTACGCTATAAATAAACGTGAAGTACAATCGGTTTTCTGGTGCTTTATACATTGCAGCTATTTGTGATGCCACGTAGCATCTCTCTTTTGTTTCGGCCAACTGAAAAAGTAACATAAGAGGATCATATTGATCAAGCACGGTCTTAATCGATTTTTTACAGACAAGCCATCTTGTATCACTTAATCATACGATTCTTTTTGGTTCATTTTCGTTACTGTTAAATACTCTATAAATATCTCTGTATTCTAGCATATGTTTGATACTGTGAGCGAACCAATAGTGAGACTCTTTAACCATATACTCTAAATGTCGCGGAAGCGATTTGCAAGCTTTTACGGCTGCTAAATGTAGTGAGTGACATATACACTTTATTACAACTATTTGCGAATTAACTTCACGTAAGATAGTAGTTAGAGAATGATTGTTGCCCACATTAACGCTAGCACCATCAACGCCTAAGCCTAAAAATTTCTTAGTGTTTAAATTATCGATTTTAGCTGAGCTAAAATTGCACTCGAAATAGCGTCGGATATTCCCGAGTGCATTTCAATTAATCTATAAAATGTGGTGATCATTTTTAGTTTTTTTATACTAAAATATCTTATTACTAAACATAATAATTTTTTATTATCTACAGCAGTCGATTCATCTATTATTAACGAATAAAAAGAGTCTCCTATATCAATTAATAAGTTTTCTATAATGCACCCCCAGCGGAAAAAAATGTCCCAATTCTTCTAAAAATTTTCAAAACGTCTCAATTTTTTTCAGTTTGTTTCAGTTTGTCTCGTTTTTTTTCAGATTCCTGCAATAACTTTTAGAATGAGTTAAAATGTTTTATTTAAGTATTTGGACAAAACACTCAGAGTATTTCAGTTTGTTTCATTTTCTCTCATTTCTTTCTGAACAAAAAACGATAGAAACCGAAAGAAACTGAAACAAACAGAAATAATCTGAAAAAAAATGAAAGAAAATGAAATAAACAGAAACTAAATGAAAAAAAGTGAAAGAAATTGAAACAATTTGAGAGAAATCAAAACAGATTAAGACAAACTGAAATAAACTAAAAATTTCATAATATTACTGATTTCTTTTTTCGTCAGTTAGAAAATGAAAGAAAATGAAATATACTGAAAATTTCCGATAATTCCTGAAACAGTTTAAAATGTACTATTTGTTTCGTCCCAATTTTCACAAGAACTTTCCGTTCATTTCAGTTTCTTTCAGAAATTTTCAATTACTCTCGTTTATTTTTTCCGCTGGGGACGGTGATAAGTTATTTTTTATTAAAGCTGTACATTTCGTTCGATGAAGTTGGACTTCTCTAAGAATCGTAGATTGTGCGTCTAAACTTTTTAATAAAATTGACAAATGATTCATGTGTGGTATGTTCAGCTATAAAAAAAAACTAATTTCAGCTCTCCCATTTTCCTACTCTCTGTCAACGTGAGTTTCACAAATTGATCAATTTTTTGTATGGTCACTGTATCTTCATCTTTCCGTAATGCTGTGATGTGTTTGGCAGTTTGCATGTGCTCGAATAAGTTTTTCCGTTGAGCAGCCAAATATTAACCAAAATGCTGAACATACTTTACAATACGCTTGCTTACTAGCGGGATTAGGTGGTGCTTTAGTTCACTAGCCTAAAAATATTGCAAGTTTTTAAATTTCATTGTGAAATGTTAATTCATCAATTCAGTGAAATCGTTAATAACCTATATTTATCTGCAAAACAACTTTCACTTTCCTACTTTACGGTATGATTTTGTACGTAAGATTTGTTCTTTTTCGGTGAAATTTTTTTAGTTCAAATTCAAAAATTATTATCTTTTAACAACCCTCTAAGTATTACACGTGACGATATGAAGGACTAAGTTATTCAGTATCGAGTCGATGTATGTAGGTAAGGTGGGTTTGAGAGTTTAGGATTTAGTTTAAAGTGAAGTTTTGAGGTTTGACTATCTAGAGGGATTTCTAAGGTGTTTTAATATAGTGACTGGAAGTATTTTAGAGGGAAACCAAGCGCCGTCTAGAGGGAGATTTCGTGACTATCTGGCAACACTGATAATGCGTGACGTCAAAGGTGTATGCATAGCTCTGACGTCACACCGATTTCAACTACCTATATCTCTTTCAATTTTCATTTCCATGAAAAAAGAAAAAATACGGGTCTTTTATTTTTTTGCGTACTACTTGACGGATATAATGGATTTTTTCATGAAAAATACTAATTAAAATCGGTTGAGATTAAATTGACAAATTCTGGAAAGTTAATTAATCAGAGTTCAGTCGATTCAAGTTTATTAAAGATGGTTCCATATAAATGTACTTTAATAGGTCTTTTTCAAGTTAAAAATGCAAGCTATTGAGCTATAAGAACCTACTAATGTCCATTGAAATTTCTACTAAACGTTATTTAATCTTATTCAATATTCATCACTATTACAGTCGATTAAGCTTGTTTAAGTTTAATACTGATTGAAAAAAATGAGATCAATATTTTTGTAATAGAAGAAAGGTATTAAAGTCGATTTAAATTTGTAGTAAAAAATATTTAATGTTATTTAATATTTATCACTATTAAAGACGATTCAATTCAATTAAAGTTTACGCTGATTAAATACAATAAGATCTACATTTTTGTATAATGATTAAATCCAATACATATCGATTTATCCGTTAATGTTCAACTAATTTGTTGAAACCTATAACAATTCAGCAATGGAAACATATTCATTTCGATTAGAATCCATTGCGAAAAATTGTATTCAATCATTTCTAATATTATTATAAAAGTCAATTTAGTTTGATTAAAGATTGAAGCTGGATGAAAGTATTAAATCGATATCTCTGCACTAAAAAGGAGAGTACCCGACCTTCGAGAAACGGATTTGGCTGAAACTGCGGGATGTGATTTTTCGATGAAAAAAAATGAACCCGTGTTTTTTCTTTTTTTTTAATAGGCCCCAAAGACCGAGATATAGGCATTTTCTCGAAAATATAATGAAAAGGAGCTTTTATAAGATCTTGAATAACCAAAAAACTAAGACTCTTACAAAAAAATGTATAGAAAATAAAATAAAGTAAAGATTAAATTCTTTAATTTAAGCTTTGTTGCATTAAAAAAGCTTGTGTGGCTCAAAAGTTGTGCCTAATAGGAAATTACTACATATTTGTTAATATTTTTAGCGTGTAACATATCATCAATTTTTTACGCTATTTCATTAGCATATTTTAATCGCCTGTAACTTTTGAACCACACAAGCTTTTTTAATGCAATAAAGCTTAAATTGAAGAATTAAATTTGTACTTTATTTTATTTTTTATACATTTTTTTGTAAGAGTCTTAGTTGTTTGGTTATTCAAGATCTTATAAAAGCTCCTTTTCATTATATTTTCGAAAAAATGCCTATATCTCCGTCTATGGGGCCTATTCGAAGAAAAGAAAAAACACGGGTTCATTTTTGTCATCAAAAAATCATATCCCGCAGTTTCAGCCAAATCCGTTTCCCGAAGGTCGGGTACTCTCCTTGTAAGATTAAATTCAATAAGTACATATTTATTGTTTGATTTTTAATTACTATTTAACAATAACAATTTATTTATATTTATTCCAACTGTTATTGGAAAATATTCTTATTTTATCTATCTCTGAGGTTTATCCACCTATAAACTATTTGGCCTAGTAAGTGAGATCTCGACCACCTTTGTGTTCCGGTGCTTTCGCGTTCGAAACCATACCTCAATTTCCCTAACTTCGACAGGTGTGTGCTCGATCGTGCAGGTCTACTTAAGCGGGAAGCATCGCTCATACCCATCCTTTTTAGCGCATTGGGAGCTCAAACACCTACCCGGCAGAACGGTCTGGCTCAACTATAATAGTGGAGCAGTCGCGTTCTGCCTTATCGGCCCTCGAGTGACTTTCGTCAGTTTTTTTTTAAAACCGAAAAAAGTCTCTTGGGGCTGGTCCACCGTGGTAGCAGTGAGCTCGGGATATCCTCCACTTTCAATATTGAAATTAAAAAATGGAGAAAAAATCCCGACCTCAGGATTTGAACCCCGGCTCTCTGTGTAAGAGTCAGATGCTCTAGCCCCTGAGCCACCGCGGCCCTTCTTTAATCTTATTCAATATTTATCACTATTAAAGTCGATTTAGTTTGATTAAAGTTTGATGCTGATTCGAAATAATAAGATCAATATTATTGTATAACGATCAAATCCGATTCATGTCGATTCATCCTTTAATGTTCAATCAATTCATTTGAACCGATAATCAACTAATCAATAGAAATCTATTAATATTAATCTAAATCTATTGTCAATAATCTTATTAAATCTTATGTAAATATTCTTACAATTAAAGTTGATTAAATTCGATTACAGTTTAATGAAAAAATTGCATATTAATTCCGATTCCAATTAATTTCGATTAAAATTCATTCAGGTTTAATTGACAAATTTTGGAAAGTCGATTGAACCGATTCACATCTATTTGAGTCGATTTAAGCTTAATCGATTTTAATGTTCTTTAATAAGTCTTTTTCAGCAGGGTTATGTACACTGTTAATAAATACATGAAATTTTGCTTCCAGTAATGCATTAATTTTCTGGAAATACAGTAAAATTACGGTAAAAATGATTTAATTTTCATGCAAATTATCATTAAATTTTATTTATCAACATCAAATTAAATACTGATTTGCATGAAAATTAATACATTTTACCGTAATTTTGCTGTATTTCCTTAAAATTAATGCATGTACTGGAAGCAAAATTTCATGTATTTTTTAACAGTGTAGTATCATTTTGCAAATTATTTTGAAATAATTTCAAATTTAAAACTAAAGAAATTTAGCTAAAAATCACATTTTTCACTATTTTTAATTACATTTAAATTTTTTAAAAAGGATCGACCAGGATCACCATTTAATTATAAATTTATAGGCTATATTTATACATATATAACCTTCTTCGATGAATTTTTTGGACATGGGATCATGGTTCGAAATCCTGAAAAGTGGTATTTCAATCTTTTAAATTACTTTAGCTCAGCGAATAGCTACATTAGCACTTTTGAATGAATTTTTCCTCAAAATTTAGAATATTTTAAAGAAAAAAGTTTTTCAGTGATAAATTCCTGAAACGCAACCCGAGTAATTTAATCTTATAACTAGTCAAAAATGTCTAAAATGTGGTGTTAGACCAACTTTGAAGCTTTGTACGTTTAAAAACATGTATTAAAGAAATCTAAAATAATGCTGGGTGGTCCATAATATGGAGAAGAACCATTTTACCAATTTTTAGCGGAAATAAATTTTCCGTCCTTCGATTTAACAGAGAATGGGCGATATATATATATATATATATATATATATATATATATATATATACATATAATCAAAAATAAAAGTTTTATATACACAATATGAATTAGGTGAAGATTTTTTGTTTAAAAAAACTTACCCATTTTTGAATGCGTAAGAACGTACGCTCTGAGCGGTGCCGCAAGTAGAAAAGCTGGAACACCAGCTCTTACAAGAGTCTCAACTTTACGGTAGACTCTAGCACCAACCGTCGTTCCGTTTCCAGATATCACCGAGAACCAGCCTGAAATATTAACAAACCAAACCATAAATTTTGGATTATAATATTGAAGATTTAATATTGTGATGCCTAAACAATATTATTGGTCATGTTGAGTGACAACAGCGCCAATAGATACGTGTAAAATTAAATGAAGTGTTTAAAAGTGGAACTAAAAAGGTAGAAAAGTCTATCCCAATAACATAGAACATACCACGTGATTTAACATTACGAATTCTAATAAGAACTTTTTAATGTTCTTTTATAAATCACAATAAACTTTTAGCAGTGTGTAATTTTTTCATATATTTTTCTCTTGTTTTTTATGTCAGCTTCAATAACGATTATTGAAAAAAATATAGCTAAAGAAGGAAATATTTAATCCTTAATTACAATAATAGGTTTTTTATTAATAAAATTAAAAATTTTATGTTATTTTATTAATTTAAAATTAAAAAGGATTTTGTAAAACATAAAATACATTAGATTATAAGTATTGTACAAATATGATCTTTTAATTATCTAGATTAAAGTTATGAAAAATTATAAATAATAAAATGGGTAAAATATCTGTAAAGGAGAATGGTGGGTTGACGATACGAGATGATAGTGGTGATATGATTGATGATTCAGGGGCAACAGCAAATAATATGAATAAATATTTTGGCACTATACGAGAAAAATCAAGTAATAGAATTAAAAAACAATCAAATAAAAAAATTAATTTACTTCCAATGAATTCAAATACAACTTTTATTAAGGATGTTCGTGCTATTAGGCAGTTTGCTATGCAAGCTCGAAGCAGGTGGCGTTCTGAGCTCTAGCGCTGTCATGGCGGTCACACTACGCCAATCTTGCTGTGTTAACATGTATAAGTGTATTCATGAGTCTATCCGTGTGTATTCAATGACGTCACATCTGAAAGTAGTGGGGGAAGCCCCTTCTCTAATAGCAGAGCGTTGCACGTCGTTGCACGCACACAGCTACACGTATATGCTCATCCATGCACACATACGTGGAGTATGCCGCCATGACAGCGCTAGAGTTCAGAACGCCACCTACTCTGAGCTTGCATAGCAAACTGCCTAATAGAATATAATTTCGTATATAAGTATAAAAAAGAAGCTTGCTATATAATAACTACAGTTTACTTGTTTATATTTCAATTTAATTATTTATATTGTAAAACGTTTGAATATTATATATTATTTAATAAAGACATTATTATTTGTTAAAATAAACCAATTTGTCGATCATTATTTCGAAATATTTAACTGCCCTAACATGGTCCTTCGTAATGGGTGTCAAGAATTGGTGTAAAAAATATATGAATCAGACTAAAAAACAGTGGTTTTAAGCAAAAAGACGGATAAATAGTTAACTGTGTCATTGTGCCAGCATTTATTGCTGATGTAATGCACTACTAACGGACCGCGAACAAGAAAAAACTAAAGGCTGCAAGTGCATCATCAAAAGTTTTTACACAGGCAAGAAACAGTGAGACTCTTTCTAGAAATTCATCGACCGTCAAAACGCGTAAGCAGAAAATATCTAATATCGTAGAATCACATATATGAACATTGTGAAGTTAAAAACTATATGCGTGCTTAGAAATACGTAAGCTTAGTGTAAGAATAATCGTAAATATTTTTTCTCATACCCCGGCTAAAAACACGTCATTAATGGTCGAACGCAAGCAGTAAAAATTTATGCTTTCAGGCCGGCACGCTCCGACTTATTCTCGAGTCTCTTTCGTGCGTTTTAAGAGTGGGGAGTATACGCTTATCCTTTTCTGTTTACCGGTTATAAGCGTCAACTCTCTCTCTCTCTCTTTCTTTCTTTCATGTATATTGTAGCCTATTCTTTTGAAAACATCAGCTACAACATTTGCTCTCTCTCTCTCTTAAAGTCAAAGTCTCTCTCTTTCTTTTATATGTATTATATAAGTCTATCCTGTTCTATTCATCGGTTACAAACATCGACTCTTTCATATGTATCAGAAAAGTTTGTAAATAATACTTTTTGTTATAAAAAGTTAGAATTTGTGATGCGATTGATTGTGTAATTTTATTTTTTATTTTTAGAATTTGTTTTATTTTTATGAATTATAATCTATAGTGTGTTATCATAAGAGTATAATAAGAGCGTATTATAATGCTATATTGATGATTTATTTTATGAATTATCATCAGTGATGCGATTGATTGTGTAATTTAATTTTTTATTTTTATGAATTATAATCTATAGTGTGTTATAATAAAAGTATAATAAGAGCGTATTATAATGATATATTGATGGTTTATTTAATTAATTATCATTAGTAAGAGAGTAGCAGACAAAGAGGAAACATATTCGACCGAGAGTAGCAGATGAATTTTCGCGTTGATTTTTCATTAATGATGAATTATCAATAAGTCTAAGTTGTACGTGTTTTTAGCCCGGTATGAGAAAAAATCGTATATGCCACTTGGGATAAAAATGCGACACTGTAGGCCGGCATTTTAGCTCTCTCGGCTTCGCCTCGAGAGCTAAATCCATGCCGGCCTAGAATGCCGCATTTTTACCCCACGTAGCATAATATACTATACTTTCATAATTTTAATCGTAAACGAGAAAAAAACATGCCCACGCTAAAAAGTGTCATAGCAAAGCGAACGGCTATAAAAGCGGCATTAACGCGACATATAACATTTATAGAGAGCGCTGGCGAAAGAAATGTCTCGAAACACGAACTATCGGAAAGACGTGTAAAAGTTTCGGAATTATACAACGTAAGTCGCAACGTTAGTCGGCAATTGAATCAGCCAAAATACAAGCAATTAGTCCAGGAAAATAAGATGAGATTGCGGTAAAAATAGACAAGCATGTTGAGGTTAGGCTTAATTTCGAAAATAACTAAAGGAAGAATTTGGTTGTATTAAGGGGATGTAAAATGGACACTACACCTGTACTCATGAATTTGGCCTATCTTTTCATCACATTGCAAAGGTTGAGGAAAAGAAATGCTTTAGTTTGTAGTATTTACCATAAAGATTATTCAGTTAAATTTTTAAATAAATTCATTCATCAGTTTTTCAGAATTTTGGATTCCAATATTACATATTAAAATTTTTAAATTTTGTACAAGAAATCTAAAATTCTGAGAAACTAATGAATGAATTTATTTGAAAATTTAACTGAATAATCTTCATGGTACACCCACCGTTAAGGATATTTTTCCGAACGTATATTCGTCAAATGGCAACGTCGCATATTTAATCCATGGCGTAAAAATGTTATTTTTCGTGCACAGAGTTTCGCATCTCAGCTACTTTTTACTATTTTACGATAATGAAGATTTTTATGGTTAATATCCCGCGAAAAATGTAGATGGTGATTCAATCAATTGTTTAGAATAAATATGAATTAAATTTTTTTTTTAAATCTTTATTATCGACGGCGTAAGCTGAGTAATGAAGTAGCTGAGATGCGAAACTCTGTGCACAAAAAATAACTATATTAAGGTAGCTCACCAAAAATGAAAAGTTTTATGGATGTAACCAAAATTTACGAGGTTGTTCTTTAAGTTAAAATGAATCTCTACGAAAAACATCAGACCTGGTTTCCAGGGTAAATTTCAAGAAAGCGTTTTTTGAAAATGCTGTGTTCACTGACATTTTAACATTACTTTTATGGTAGATATACGATTTTCCTGCAATTGTAATCGAATATTTACACTTAAAAATTTACTACCGCTGTGAAAAACTAAATATAAATACTTTAATTAACAAGCTTTCTAATGGTATGTAGAAAGTTATGTGTATCCAGGGATTTTTAAAAGATATCGCGAGAAGAATCTGAAATTTTTTTTGACATTATGTTTCGTGGAATAATGCCTCGAAATTTAAAGGGTGCAAAAATCTTCTCTTTTTGAGAGCGCAAGAGGATGCGTTTGGTTTTGAAGAAAGGCACGGTGACGAGAGCAGGAAGTTAGACATCAAGGAGGGACAACTTTATTTTGAAACATATACTGAAGCTATGTATACCTTAGGTATATACATATGTGTATATACATATATGTATATGTACTTGTGCAAGAGCGTCAGACATGAGGGACGATGATGTATGTATGTGAGTACATATGCGTGAGTATGTGCGTATATATTTATAAGTATGTATATATATATATATATATATATATATATATATATATATATATATATATATATGCATGTGTGTATGTATACATATACAAGTACATTTTAAACTTAATAAAGTACAAATTGCTGCAATCCAAGTAAAATATAAAACTAGTTAAACCTTTATATGTGAGTCACTTGTGTTCCGTATTTCACAACAAAATTAACTAGTGACAAGTTTTGACAAATTTTACTGTTGTAAATTATTGATCCTTGAGAGTTTTGAGTCTGATGTGACTTGGGTTCGGTCAATCAGAGTTGAAACAAACCAAAGTTAAAATTGTTCAATTGTTCAGTGATAAAAAACTCTCACTGATGAAATAAAATTATATTAATATTAAAATTCGTAAATTGTTTGTGTTCAGTAATATCGGATTTTTCTATCTATTATATAATTTATTTATAGATAAGGAATTCTTCACTGACGAGATTTTGTATGCGTTGGCTAAGGAGATAGCTAATGAAAATTAGAAGGGGATACATTGGCTGATATGCCTTACTGTTGAGGTTGAAAACCGAGTCGCAGCTGCAGCTGCAATACGAAGTAAAAGAAAAAATTTTGGAGTTCAGGAGATATCTGAGGAGCATGAGAAAAACGAGAACGAGCCAGCCAACAAAGAGGTAGCTGACGCTTCTGTGTTAATGTTGGTAGGTATACCAAATTTAAAAATTAAAAGCATTGAAAATTGCAATTATAATATTAAGAAAATATTTCTTAATAAAGATAAAATTAATATAGAACGAGTAAATACTAAAACGAGTCTTCAACAAGGAAAAAATCTAATTTTCGATTCTTTAACAGAAATAATGCAACAGCTGACCGCTCTCTCGACCAGGTTCGACAAAGTTGAACATCGACTGGACGATTTCGAGGAGACCATGTCGAGACGTGAAGCAAGATTTCGGGATTGGGCAAGAGCCAAATTTGGAAGTAATTTGGAGGAGTTGAAAACCAATATCAGTACCGAGTTTGATCAACCGAAGGATCAAGTTGATAATCACGTCAACGATTCTATTTTAATTAATTGCTCAGGTGAAAATTAATGAATTTCGACAATAAAGGTTGTTGTGATTCCACGGAGATCGATGAGGAATTTTTAAATCTGAAATTTCTCGGTTCGTAAGAGAGGAAATAAAAACACTAAATGAAAATCAAACGACGAATCATTCTTCAAACGTGTCAATCGAGTTAAAGGAAACCCTTAAGGCCAGTTTGATGAATAAATCTTTTCGTCACGATTATAAACTAACTAAATCAATGAAGATGGACCACTTCTAGAACTATCTTACATCTGTTAAAGCATTGTCAAACGAGGATATATGAGATGCCTTTTTTCATGCAATCGTAGTAAATGTACCTCTGATCCAAAATATTGATTTTATGTACAAAACAACAACTGAAAAGTATTTAGATTATGATAAACTGAGAATGTACATTTTACAGATGCAGAGCATAAAAATCAGCTGAAAGGAGTTTCGAGTGGAGCAACTGCAATGGTAGCTACGGATGACGGACGCTGTTACAGGTATAACAAACTGGGCCATATGAGCAAGGAGTGCCCCAGTGGAAACCTCCATCTGTGCTACGAATGTAACAAAATGACAGATCACATAGTTGATACCTGCCCTCTAAGGAGACAAAAACGAAGAGAGGATGAAAGGTATAAAAATAATAATTATAATAATAATTATCGAGGTGATGGGCATAACAAACGCATGCGCGGTTTTAAAAGGAAAAATAATAACACTAAAGACGAGTATCGAGCAAAACGGAATACAGTCAGCAGTAAAAATAGTCATAAATCGGGTACTAACAAGCCGGGTTATGATAAAAAAAAATTAACGAGTCACATAAAGAAAAAGAAGTTTGAAAGAAAAACGGTGAGTGCTCGGAGTGAAACGAGAGAAAACGGGTAATCGATACTAAAGTTGAAAATGCATGTAAAATTATGCGAATTGACTCGAATGATAAGGTTTCGAATAAATTGACACAATTTCTTGCTGATTCCAGAGCAACGCAACATTTAATATGTAGTATCCAAAGTATGTGTATATATATGTAGTTTTATATGGAGTATCCAAAAGAGGAAGAGGTTGCCCAAGGAAAGTAAAGGAAAACATCACTGATAAAGTAACTTTGACTGAGGAAACTACTACAGCTCTGATTGCAGAAATAAATGGAGATCCTGCAACATATCAAGAGGTCATGCAATCAGCTAATAAACGACAATGGATGGAGGCTATCAAAGATGAGTTAAATTCTATCTACAAAAACAACGTTTGGAGAACAGTCGACAGACCGGAGACGAGAAATGGGAAGAAACCCAAAATCATAGACTCTAGGCGAATTCTGGAGAAAAAGGAGGATCCAAATGGGAATATCAAATACAAAGCTAGACTTGTAATCAAAGGGTTCAAAGATAGGAATGTTTATGACTTGCAGGAAACTTATGCACCAGTTTCTCGTCTGCCTCTAATTAGATCTGTGCTAGCTATTGCTAATCGACTTGATATGGACATCTGTCAAATGGATGTTAAGACAGCTTTCCTGAATGGTGTTCTCAATAATGAAGTTTACATGGAGATTCCTGATAGTGTAGATTGTACAGCTAAAACGAGACGAGATAAAGTATGTAAGCTTGAAAGAGCTTTGTATGGATTGAAAGTAAGTCCAAGATGATGGAAAGAGAGATTTCGTGCTAAGCTCTCAAACTGAATCTACAACCCTGTGATGATGAACCATGTTTATTTACGTGGTCTGAGAATAACAAGCTCTTGATTCTAGTGTTGTATGTACATGATATTATATTAGTCAGCAACAATGTAGAGAAACTGAATGAGATAAAGCAAAAATTAATAAAGGAATTTGAAATGACGGTCATAGGAGAACCTAAAGTTTTCTTAGGATTTGAAATAAATAGAAATCGAGAAGAGAAGAGTCTGAGCATCAAACAGGAGAAATATATTGATAAAATGCTAATCAGATTTAGATTTAATAAAGAACATCCTCAAAGGACACCAATGGTTACTAATCAAGTAGCCAACAGAGACAGGAAAGATTACGATTTTTTTTTATTTTTTATTTTTTTAAAATAAGATTAATATATAAAGGATATTGTCCTCTATATGATTAACCTTTTTTATATGGTGAAGTCGAGGGAGTCCAGGCCGGTATCCGTTTAACACATTACATCAGGCTAGACTGTCAGACCCACCATACCGAAAACTTTGACTACCGATGGATGGTCAGCCACTTTTGTGACCAACAATCAACCGATACTCAATGAGGTCGGATTTTTTAAGAGTTGCGATATAAATGGCACATACACTAATTTTCTTTCGAAAAAAAAGTTAGAGGTACCTGGCCAGGATTCGAACCCATGCCCTCCGCGTTGAAGGCAAGAGCTCTATCTATTACGCCACCGCGCTCTCAGGAAAGATCACGATGAGAACGAGGATTTAAACATGATGATAAATACAGAAAATAGTTCAAATCGACCTTATTGAGAAACTGTTGCTACGCTGCTTTATTTGGCTAACACTTGTAGACCGGATATTGTATATGCAGTGAATGTTCTCAGTCGACATCAGATAAACCCAACTGAAAAGGAATGAAAAATGCTAGAACAAGTTTTCAGGTATCTGAAGGGTAAGAAGAATGTAGGTTTAAATTACTTTGGAAAAGCAAACGACTTGCAAGGTTTTTTAGATGCGAGTTTTGGAGATTGTAAAGGATCTCTGACAACGAGTGGATATGTGATTAAGCTATATGGAGACACTGTAGCTTGGAGAACGAAGAAACAACAGGATGTTGCTCTGTCAACCTGCCAGGCCGAATACGTAGCCATGAGCGATTGCTGTCAGGAGTTGATTTCTTTATATAATTTGTTGAAAAGATTTCTGATGAACGAGTTCACACTGATGACTTTGTAGTGTGATAATCGAGCTGCTGAAGCCAGTGTGAAAACAGGTGGAGGTGGAAAACTTGTATGACTGAGATCAAGGAGCACCATGTATTAGAATGTGTCATGAGAGGTCTGGTTAGAGTAAAATGGTTAGCTTCAAAAGAGCAGATTGCGGATGTATTAACGAAGCCTTTATCATTCGAGTTACACGCTAAATTAATGAAAATAATCTTAAACTCATGAATCTTACATAAACTTTAAAATTTTTCTTTTGTTACAGGAAGTTTTTTTCTTATTTAATTTCTTTTAAATATTCGAGAGGAAGTGTTAAAAGAGAGCGTATATTTTCAGTATGTTTGAATTTTCTATTGTTGCTGTGGGCAGTAACGCCCTCTTAGCATCTTTCTCTCCGTATATTCAATTCTCTAGTTAGTCTTTATTGAGCGACGCTACGTGCCACTTCAAAGGAGTCTATTTTGCATTTATAGATTTGCTCTAATTACATTGTCCGTTTTTGTTTTTTGTATAAGAGAGATTATGAGGTGTTTTCTTAAAATAAAGCTAATAACTTAGAATAAAAGTGTTATGTTGCTGTGTGCAAGGAGTTAATTTTATTCACTAATTACCTCTCCAAAAGGAAAACTGTCAATAATTAACTTACAAAAAAAAAATTTTTTTTAATTGTTTATTTTGTATGTGAATGATTTACTGAGCACAATGCCAGAAGATACTATTATGTCGTATACTGATGATATAGCCATTATATCCACCAAAAAAACTTGGAATTAGGTACAGGAAAACATGAATAGTTATTTAGAAGCAGTGGCTAATTGGTTACAGCTAAATGACGTTAAGAGGAGGTCACGTATCTCTGTCCTTTTCTAATCAAAGCATTGAGTTTTTTACAAAAACTAATAACTTTAGCGAAAAATGAAGAGAAAGCCGCATCTCGTATTATAAAAAGCAATATTTTCTTTGATGAGAAAGAATTAATTTTATCGATTCGTTTTGAAGAAAACCTTGAAAAACGTAAAAAATAGAGGTTAGGATGGACAATTCAGTTTTTCAAGGTTTTCTTAAAAACAAAGCGATAAAAATAATTTTTCCTCATCAAAGAAAATCTTGCTTTTTATTATACGAGATGGGGCTATCTCCTTATTTTTTGCTTAAAAAGTTATGAAGAAACTTTCAATGTATAGTATTTTCAGGTTAGGTTTATCGAGCTTGATATCTAATTTTCATTCAAAGTTCATGAAAAAATAAGAAAGTTTGAGTGATTTTTTTTTTTAACAAAAATGATTGAATTAATGTAGCTTTAGCGCGGACAAGTCATTATATTTGTCTAAATAGTCAATTTAAAGAGATATCAATAAGATGAAAAAAGCAAAAATCGATTCTAACAACTACGACATTCCGTTAAAATATAAAAATATAAAGATTATGATAATTTATTAAAAAGAATAGATAATTATAAGTATTTAGGAATTCGATTATAGATTAAACTGGGACAGACACATTGAATATATTATTAAAAAGAAATATTTAATGTTCATATTTTATAAATTCTCAAAAATAATGCAACAACAATTACTGGAAAAGATTTATTTTGCTTTTTTTTTACAGCATAAATATGTATGGTATGATTTCTTGAGGAGGAACATATACAAGTGTTATTGATCAATTAAATAGGATGCAACTCAGAATATTAAAAATAATAAATAAAAATAAATTCGAATATGATAATCCGATGAATTTAAAGTAATGTTTCGCTTTTAAATGTTTAAGGTTTTACTATGAGATTTTAAAACATCAATATCTTAATTCTTTACCTAATGATTTGAAAATCTTAGAAATAAAAAATATAATAAAAATAAATTGAAGAAATGGATTAAGCAAAATATATAAATTTATGTTGTAACGAGTATCGATACTATACTCGTCATGTATGCTGTGCCAGCTGATAGGCGAGGGCAGCACACGGTGGACTAGGATAACCACGTGTGAGGCGCCTTGTGCCGGCTTACATGAGGTCTAAGCAAACGAGACGCGCGCACGTAAAAACGATAGAAAGAGAGAGGAAGATAGCTCACTCTTTCTATCTCATCATTAGTCGTGCCGTCATTGTAAGCCTTGATAGCTTTTGCCGCGCACTCTCTGATCAAAAGTTTTATTGCTGTAATTAATAAAATATATATATAGATTACGCGTTTGACAGTGTTGTGTAAGTGTGTGTATTAGTGGTGTCAAATACTTGTGTGTGTAGGCGGATAGCTGCACACAATATTTGACACAAAATCTTTGTTTGATTTTAGTGAAACCACCTACACAACAACGCGGTATATAGATAGCAGTGCATAAGAGAGAGACAGCGAGCCGGCTTTTTCCCTATTTTCTCTTTATGTTTGATTGCGCGCGATCGTCAAATTAAATAAGGTACGTTGGTTGCAACGTCGTGTGTGTTTGCATATAATAATTATTTATATTTTGCAGCGCCAAAGAATATAATAATAATATAAATTATAACAAAAGAAAATAAAATTCTTAAATATTATTACAGTAAAGGTAAATAATAATTTAAGTAAAAAAAAATAAAATAGTAAATTAATATTTTAACAAAGGAAAATGATATAACAACAAATAAAATGAATTTGCTTAATGTTTACTATTATAAAAACGAGAATCTAAAGTTTCCGCGCAATTATTGTAAGTAAAAAAATTATTAAAACAAAGGAAAAAATATAGAAGAGTGGGGATGCAAAAGACAAGTGCTAAATTCAATGTATTTGGAATATAGTTTTAACGAGCGGTCAGTGATAGTTTACATTCGCATCAAGAAGCGTATTGTTTCATTTTATTTGACTCCCGAATAAAAAATAATATTACAACCAATAAATGGTATTTTATATAAACAAAGAAAAATAAAATAATAAAATAATTTTCTACTCAAAGAAAGAACATTATAACAAAAGTAAAGAAAGTTTTTAAATTTTATTACAGTTAAGGTAAATAATAATTTAAAAAAAATAATGAATTAAAATTAAAAAAAATAAAAATAATATTATAACAAATAGAATAAATTTGTTAATATGTTTAATATTATAAAAACGAGAATCTAATGTTTGCGCGTAAGCATTGTAAGAGAATTAAATTAAAATTTAAACAAAGAAAATGTATAAAAGAGTGGGGATATAAAAAGTAATGGCTCGACTCAATATATTTGAAATGATATTTTCATACGGGCAGTCAGTGATGTTTTATATTCGCATTAAAAAGTGTTTTCAATTTTTGATGTCTCAATTCCATATCAAGAATTCCTGTTTACTGCACGAAAAATTAAGTGCGCGAAAATCTAAAAGGCTTGCGAAAAATTCATTCATATATCAAGAAATGAATTTTCTACACGCTTTTTAAATTTTCGCACACTTAATTTTTCGTGCGGTAAACAGGCATTTTCGGTATGGAAATTAGGCACCGAAAAACAAATTTTCCTAACGCCGTGTTGAAAAATTATTATTTGAACGATGATTTCAATTGTTCTCGTCAAAGTGCAAATAAAAGTGACACAATATCTGTTAAATAAAATGGTATAAAAACTAAAAACGTTAAACGCTTTCTTACGCGAAGCATAAAATTTTATTTTTGATCCTTAAAAATTGACAATTTTGACCTATTTTGACAATTTTATTTTTGATCTTACTTGTCTTATATGCTTGAATGCGTCAAGGCGTTAATGAGAATGCAAAAAGCGAATCGTCGCCATCTAGCGGTGGCACATGTCACTCCCTACAAAGTAAATTTCAATTGTGAACGCAAAATTCAAACTGAATAAAAAATTTTAATTATTAACAAAAAAAATTTCTATTTTTATAAACTTAAAATCATCATAACTTCGGTTCTAATTGATAAAAGAATTTGATCGAGGGTTTATTTTAAAGATTTTTGTTAATTTTTTTGATAAATTAATAAATAAAAGCATAAACGAATTGTAAAAAGACGTAATAGTTGGAAAAATGGCATGATGCGCCATGGTAACAATGCTTTAAAATGGAAAATATAAAAAAAACGTTTAAAAATCTATTTTAAAAAAATAAGGCGAAATGGCATATTCTCACCTATCCTAAAAGTTAGTATTTTTAATGTATAAAAACATATAAAGTTTTCAAAAAAAAATATATAGTTTTTGAGAAAATTGCGTTTGAAAAAAATCACTTTTTTCGGTTTTTCATTAATAACTTAGGGAGATCAATTCGTATCGCAAAAATCAAAACGGCATTTAAAACTAGACTAAATTTCGCACATTTTCATTAAACAAACGTCCAGAAAGGTAAAAAATTGCTGGAGCTACGGAAATTTGAAAATTGAGATTCATTATAATTTTTTCAATTTTCATTTTTACACCCAACTCTAAATACGCTGTAGCGAGGAAAAAACATATTTTTGAGCATTTCATGAGGTAAATTTTATCATCATATACATTTGGAAGGTATTTTAATCACTTAGAAGAGAAAAAAAATTCGATCAGTGACGGCCTGCATGAATCTGAATGGAATCAGTCTATAAACAATTTTAAGTAGAAAAATCTACTTTTATTTATTTTTTCCTCTGTAACTGCGCTCTTTTTGATTTTAGAAGAAAATTTTTCGAATGAAAGTAGTTCAGAATTAGATTTCTTTTCGGATTATGGTTATGAGATTTTGAAAAATTTTCAGATTTCCCCGAAAAATGGAGTTTTTTCGAGAAAATATGTATTTTTAAAAATTGAAACTAAAGGCAAATATTTTATTTTAAATTAGATTAAACCTTAGTAAAATGAAAGATTTTTATACGCATTTAATCCCCCTTTAAGCCTATCCATATCGGTCCATAAGAAGAGTAACAATTAATTTGTTTATTAATAAAAAATTGAAAATTCAAATCGGTGCCAAGTCCACAATAATTAATGCAAATATGTGAAACTAATGCAAGCATGTTAAGGTAGAATACCTTTATCATAATCAATTGTAAAAATCAGATTGTCATCAATTTTCAAAATATCCTACCTTAACATGCTCAAGAAGTTTCACATATTTGCATTAATTATTGTGGACTTGGCACGAATTTGAATTTTCAACTTTTTATTAATAAAAAAATTAATTGTTACGCTTTTTATGGACCGATATGGATCGGGTTAAAAGAGGATTAAATGCATATAAAAATTTTTCTTTTACTAAGGTTTAATCTAATTTAGAATAAAATATTTGCCTTTAACTTCAATTTTTAAAAATATATATTTTTTCAGAAAATCTCCATTTCCCGAGGAAATCTAAAAATTTTTCAAAATCGCATAACCATAATCCCAAAGGAAATTTAATTCTGAATTACTTTTATTAAAAAAATTTCCTTCTAAAATCAGCGCAGTCACAGAGGGAAAAATAAAAAAAAATTTTTCTATCTTAAATTGTTTATAAACATTTTTCCACAACTTTTTGAGATGGCGCACATCAATATTCTTATTATACATGTTACCTAAAATCCATTTCTGCAGAAAACAGACCTGTGGCCTATTTTGCAGAAAGAAATTTTAATTTGACTCGACTATTTCTTGCTCTCAGTGGATGCAAATTCCCAAGAAAATTTATCGAGTAATTTACGCAAAATAAAAAACTGAAATTTTTTTTTTTAAATGGTTCTGAAATTAAAACTATACTAAGAAAACCAACTTTCAATAGCTTCCGCCTAGTTCGATAAAAAAATTAATTATATGCAAAATTTGAAGCAATTCCATTAAATATTTGAGATTTAATTGGCTAAATGGATATACACACACACACAATTTGAATTTGAATATCAAGCTTTGTACATCGAAATAAATATTTATTTGATTTTAAAAATTATTTGTTTATAAGAAATAAATTATTTAGCTATATTAATAAAATATTTATTCAAGCTAAATAAATATTCATTCAATTTGAATATCAAGCTTTGTAGATCAAAATAAATATTTATTTGAATTGATAAAATATTTGTGTATAACAAATGTTACGAGTGCCGTATAGTAGCACACGGTTAGAAATATTAACAGACACGTCTGTTAAAAACTGTTCAGATAAAAATGTCTGTTACTTTAACAGACAAATCATCCGTAAAAAATGTAATGTACATTTTAAATTGACATACTTGTGTCTGTTGATTTAACAGACATTAAATAACAGACGAAAAAAGTTAACAGATTGCACAAATGTTTTTAACCGCGCAAATATAGAAAAAAAATGCAAGAGTGCAGTTTATAGAATATGAAGCGACAAAAGAAATGAAAATGCATCAGTGGGAATGGTTGAACGTTTGAGCACTTGTCTGTTGTGCAAGAGATCCGGGGTTCGATCCACGTCCTGGATGCTTTCTCGCCTTTTTTATAATTTAAATATATTTAGTCGCTTAATAATAAAATAAAATTCGCAACACAAATAAACTATTTAGTTTTAGCAATAAAATAATTATTAAAAATAAATAAATATTTATCCAATTTGATTAAATATCTCTTTAAATTAACAAAATATTTAGTTGATTTGAATAAAGCATTTAGTCAAATATGTCTGCAAAATAAAATATTTCGCCAATTTGCATATTTTGATTTAAACACATAATTTCATCAATTACCATTTAGCATCAATAAGATGATGAACTTGACTGATAAGGTGACTTTTTAGAACAGATGTATATTATGTCATTTGTGAATGCTAATTTACCATATTAAGGTTGTATGGGCTATACAGTCTGTGTCAAAAGTTAGTTTTAAAAAAAATCGCTTATAGGGATATCCACACAACTTTTAATTCTAGTAACAGGTCATATTACAACTGTTCCTGGGTTTACCGCATGATGCACATTATTTAAACTAGGTTCAAATCTTTTGTGCTATCCTGTAACTCTATTTCTGATGTATTCTGTAAATGTGCCACGAACGGCACAGTAGATATTTCTATAAAAAATTCATTTTTACACATAAAAAATTACCGTAATTTATCTTATGTGTAAATTTACTTTTTATAGAATTATCTGCTGTGCCGTTTGTGGCACATTTACAGAATACATCAGAAATAGAGTTACAGGATAGCACAAAAGATTTGAACCTAGTTTAAATAATGTGCATCATGCGGTAAACCCAAGAACAGCTGTAATATGACCTGTTACTAGGATTAAAAGTTGTGTGGATATCCCCTTATATTTTCGTGTAGAAAGTGTTTATTCAATTTTTAATTTAGTAACTGCGAAAAAATGCATATATCCCACACAGTAAAAAAGTTCCTGACAACTTTTCCACTTTCCGTCTTTTGAAGACGTCTTTTAAATCAAAACGTCTTTTTTATCAAAACGTCTTTTTTATCAAAATTTTTAAAAAAGTACTTACTAAAATGTTCCAAAAAAGTATTATTTTATTACGTTATTATTTTTAATAGGGTATCTTTCTTTAGGAATATAGAAACAAAATAAGTATCAGCTCTCTGCAGACCGAAAAGCTTGACCGAACAAACTGGAAATGTTATAACCTTATATACCCGAGTCACTAAAATTTTTGTAGGAGTTCGCGTATTAAGAAAAACGCCACCTAACAGTTAAAGACAGAATTAATAGTCGATTCGAATAATTTTTTCAGTAGTTACATTTTTAACTGTGAGGTGCCGTTTTTCTTAACTTTGCAATCCCTTATCCAAATTTCAGAGATGCAGGTATATGAGGTTATAATTTTGCGTGTTTATTCATAGTTGAAAATCAGTATACATACTTCAATTACGTACTTCAAGTATATGCACTTTAGCTTAAGTACGTTCTTTTTTGAAACATTTTAGTAGGTATTATTTTTAAAATATCGATAAATAAGACGTCTTTAAAAGACGTCTTCAAAAGACGTCTTTTTTTGTTCCAAATCCAGACACGTCCAAAGACGTCATTATTTTCAATAGGGCCGTGTTTAGCACTGTAATGTTACAGTCATGGCTGTCCGGTAAAAATTCATGACATGCGTTAACTTCTGCGACAACAGAACCACATTTTATACACTATTCGCTTCGTATCTGACTTTAAAGTAGATCTCAGCGATGCACGCGGAATATTTTAGAACTTCAAAGTAGCATCAATGCATTGCAATTGAACCGTATTTCACGAAAAATGATTAATTTAGTATTAAAACATGGATAAAAAGATAGATAAAAACACAAAAAGTAAGTGAAAAATAAAACATATTCCATCTATAATATTTTGTATCATTTTTCATGTAAAAATTTGTAAATCCTAATAATTATAATGTAAGCATAGTACGATTAAAAACATAAACAACCTAATATTTTTAGAGAGAGTGCTTGCTAGAACCTGCTGCATCTTTATTTGCAATAACAAAACTAGGGATTCATCTATTGAATTTCATCATTTCCCTACTGCTTATAAGTTATATCCTCACCGGGTGGAAAGGTGAAAGTAATGATTTTTTTAGTGCTGATGGATCTCCTTGGTGGCCAGCAAATAATGACAGAATTTGTAGTCTGCATTTTGTGGGTAATAAGAAGTCAGAAGATCCTCGGAGTCCTAGTTACAACCCTACTATATTTCCTGGGACATATGAAATTAATCGTCCACTTCATCAAGAAGCTGCTTTAAACATTTATTTGTAATAGTATAAATGTATCTTGGAAATTATATCTAATTATTATTAGCACAATATTTACTATATAAATTATAAATTTATATTAAAGGTACAAGAGATCAATGAAAAGATTAACTAGAGGGGATAAAGAGATAGAGTGCAAAAAAATAAGATCAATTAGTGTCAATTTATCTACTCATGAGTATACAAACATTAGAAGATCACCTGTTTTGAATAAAGTTAATATAAAATTATTAAAAATAGATGCAAGTTGTCAAGTAGATTTTATGTACGATAAATTAGAATGTCAAGATATTGTGAGCGCCCAGTCATGTCATAAACCCGTAATTGCTAAACTAAATAAATATGATAATTTTGCGCGCGATAAATAGTATAATTAGATATATGAATGAAAGTATAAGTTAATATAATCTAAATGAAATAAAAGAGTATAAAGCATAAGCGCCCAAAGTATGTACGCTCCTGAAGCGCACATACATTCAAAGTCGCTCGCGTACATGCATCACACATCGAGAGCGCGCTTAAGCATCATAGCAGCTAAGCACGCAAGAGAAAAGCAGGACCACGCGCGCGAACGCCGGCGGTGCCAATCTATCAGCGAAGAGGGGACTGGAGTCCAGCGCCTATTAGGCAGTTTGCTATGCAAGCTCGAAGCAGGTGGCGTTCTGAGCTCTAGTGCTGTCATGGCGGTCACACTACGACAATCTTGCGATGTTAACATGTATGAGTGTATTCATGAGTCTATCCGTGTATATTCAATGACGTCACATCTGAAAGTAGTGGGGGAAGCCCCTTCTCTAATAGCCGCGCGTCGCGCGTCGTTGCACGCACACAGCTACACGTATATGCTCATCCATGCACACATACGTATATGCTCATCCATGCACACATACGTGGAGTGTGTCGCCATGACAGCGCTAGAGCTCAGAACGCCACCTACTCTGAGCTTGCATAGCAAACTGCCTAATAAAAGCGGGCCAGCAGAGAGAAAGGCTCTCTTCTGCCTCGCCTCAGCTCGAATTAACTTACTTTGCCTTCGACGCCAAGCACGGAAGAATCACCTACATGATTCTTCTATGCTCGAGCGCTTACTCGCTTTATATTGTACCATTGCTTAAAATAATTTAAATAAAGAGTTGCGGCGAGCAACACACACCTTTCCTTATCCCATCCTAAAGGGTAAAGCCCCCCGCGTACTGAGGCACTTGGTCCTCAGTAATAACGGGCATTACCCACAACCTAAATAATCATTTACTAACAACGGAAATAATTACACACACTTACACACTGACACATTCGAGCTCGCACCAGACGGCATAGCAACTTGTCTGGTTAACGGCTCTACAGTTACAAGCTTGAAATAAAGCAAAGGATAAGATTCAATAGAGTCTATCAAAGTGCGTCGTACTAGCCATAACCTAGTAGGAGGTCACACTGGCGCCCGAACAAAAAATTTAGCGTTAATTGCGCATAATATTTCAAAATTATACCATTTGTAAAACAAAATATTCGAGAATAATACATTGAAAAAAAAATCAAAAAATAAGTTTAATATAATAATATTTGTAAAATCAGTCAAAACATTTGGAAAATAGAATAAGAAAAAAATAATAAAACAAAATATTATATTTAATTTTGTAAATCAAAGAATTTAGCTTAATGAACAATAAAATTACGATAGCAGAATTTATCGAAAATTCTGCCAAAAATAAAAATGAAAATATTAACACACAAAAACAGCAAATATTACATAACAAAGTAACAACATTTTTAAAACAAATACACCAAACACATAGTTTAAAACGCGAAATAAGAAAATTAGGAATCGAAATACAGAACATACACAAAGAACTAGACTATCTAACAAATGATAATAAAATCAACAATGAAAATTTAGGTAGAATTTTCGAACACTTAAATAAACAACTACCCAAAGCTTTGAAACAAATAAAAATAAATACACAGCTTATTAACATATTAACAAGCAAAAATGAAAAATCAGTTAAGAACGAAATAAACAAAACAATAAAAGAAAATAGTATTAACAACAACAATAATTTATTATAAAAGATAAAAAATTTAACAGAAAATAACAAAAAACACATTAGTAACAATAAACCATAAAATAATAAAAATAAATGAAATACAGAAAACAATGTAAAAAACTCAAATAAAATGATTCACAATTAAATGATAAATAATTTAACAAAACACATATTAATAATATAAAGGAAAAATAACGCTAAACGTAGATCATATTATTAGAGATTTCGCGAAACAATCTAAATAACCAAAGTATCATCAAATAAACGTAATAATAAAATTAAAAAGATTATATAACACATTGTAAAACCAATAGAAAAAAAATCAGTAAATTAAAACTAGAATACTCGTCATTTAATAAAATCAAATTATAAAGTAACAGTTATAACATTAACAAAAATAAATTCTAAAAGAGAAAGTATAAAATCAAAATTAACAGCAATAAATTCCACATACTACAAATCAAAACAAAGGATTACGATTGACAAGACATACCAGAGGATAAACGAGTAAACAAGAATGCTCAAAACTCTGAAGTATAAAGTCATCAAATCAAATAATATAATATTTAAAATTTATAAAAGTAAATGAATACAGTATATATTCTGTATAAATTATATACAGTAGTAACTCTGTATAGTCTTTAAAACAATTAAATTAAAAATAAATTTATTTAACATAAAATAATTATTCTTTTTTAATATAAAATTAAAATTGTTTAAAATGGCGGGTAGAAGATCATTTAAAATTATGCGAGAAATCCAAGACGATGCAGTCGAGGATAATCAAAACGCTAACAGAGATTGGCAAAACGCGGTAACAACCGAACTAAAGGAATTAAACGAACAACATGAAGCCGCGGAAAAAAGGTTGGATGCACTGGAAGACCACCAGACATCACAACAATTATTAACAATAAATGATAATACACAAGAACAAATTGATGCATTATCAGACTCAATAGCTAAATTAAAAGATGAATATGAAACAAAATTCACAACGTTGCAAAGACAGATAAAAGCGGTTGAAACCGAAAACATTAAGGGGATGTAAAATGGACACTACCCCTGTACTCATAAATATTCACTATCTTTACATTTTATTGCAAAATTTTCAATAAAAAAATGCATTAAGTTGTAGTATGTACCATGAAGATTATTCAGTTAAATTTTTATGAATTCATTCATTAGTTATTGAGAATATTGAGTTCCAAAATTATTCATTAAAATTTTTCAATTTTGTACAGGAATCCAAATATCTCAAAAGCTAATGAATGAATTTATTTGAAAACTTATCAAAATAATCATCATGGTACATACTACAAGCTAAAGCATTTCTTTTCTGGAAATTCAGCAATAAAATAGAAAGGAAGCTAATATCTATAAGTACAGGTGTAGTGTCCGTTTTACATCTCCTTAATTTAAAAATCGATAATACTAAACTAAATGCGACAATCGCAAACTTAAACGAAAAATTAGAAAATTTAGAAGCGCAAAACACGCGTATAAACAGTACTAACTATGAAAATGAATCAGAAATAAATAATACAAAACAACAAATAAAAAATATAAATGATAATACTCAAAGCACAAAGACAAACACAAATACACAACACAAAATTAAAATGCCAATTCCGAAATTCAACGGGTACGATAACGAAAGGCCAATTAAATTTTTAAATGAGTTAAACACATATAAAACGTTTACAAAACCGTCACCGAGTGAATTACACTGTATACTAATACAAGCGTTGCAAGGCAATGCGCAATCGTGGTACTATATAAACAGCTCAGAGATAAATAACTTTGAAGAATTTGAAAAAATATTTAAAGAAAGATATTGGAATTTAAACATCCAACGAAAAGCTCAGAGAAAAATTGAGTACGGTTTATACCAGGAAAATGGTAAAAGGTCACGCGGGGATTACGCAACGTATATGCTAGGCCTTGCAAAAGAACTAGAATTATCAATCACAGAAAATGAATTGATAACTAAAATCGGTCAACATTTCGATAGGAATATAAGGTGCGCGTTGAACGGACAACCGGAAAAAAATAAAGCATCATTGTTCAGAATTTTAGAAGATTTTGACAATGATGATCAAATAGGAAATCGACACAAACAAACATCTACACAACAAACACAAAATACACATAACACATACACAAGACAAAAAGAAACGAACACAAACGACACTAATACACAACAACCATGGCATACACGTAACATAAATCATATACAGACAACAAACACGGAAAACAAACAACAAGGGGATCCAAACACACAAGGGGGGGCACAAAACTACAAAGCACAAAACTATAGAACACAAAACTATAGAACACAAAATCATAGATCACAATACAACGGGACACAAAACGACACAACACAAGGACAGAAAACACCAATAATAAAAACCACAGATAACACTGATACAACACAAAACATGAACATAACACAAAATAGAGAACAAAGCACATCCAGGTCGGAAAATAGATAGCAGTTGCGTACCCTAAATCGGAAAAAAATAACAGAATAATCAATAACAAAGAAACAATAAAGTACGCAACTGAAAACACAAGCAAAATTAATAAAACAGGAAAAAATGAATTAAATTTAAATAAATCAAATTTAGCAGATAGATTAAATACAGCTAAAAAGTTATACATAAACAACCAAACAAACGAAGATTTCACAGATTGGCTGAAAAATTACCAATCTATATTAAATTTTAACGAATACGAATTAAAAGACATAAAAGAAACGTATACTAAAATAAGCATAGCATCATTGACAAATGAACGTAAATATTTGTTATACGATATAGAACCATCAGGAGAAGAGTCTCAAGTAACTCAATGCCCTGAAATAAAATTAAAAATTGAAAATGTAGAAACAAAAGCTTTGATGGACACAGGAAGCGAAGTAACCTGTATATCAGAAGAATTTTACCTAAATAATTATAAAACTTTTAAAAATTGTCCAACAATGCCAATAATGGATAAAGTAATAAAAAATGCCACAGGCACAAAATCAACGCGTATTAAAAAACAAATACTGGCAAAAATAAAAATAAATAATTCAGAAATAAAAATAATATTCATAATAGTACCAAAACTAATAAAAGAATGCATAATTGGATACGATACTCAAAAAAGCCTTAAAATGCTAATAAATACAATGATAGAAGAAACACAGTTTCAAGTAAACGATAAAGATGATATAATATCATTCAAAATAAAAAGTATAAACAAAAATGAATACTCGACTCTACGTATAGAGATCGAAGAATTAAACGAAGAAAATAAAATTAAAACATTATCAAATAATGATAATTACATAACATATGAATTATCAGAGAATGAAATAAATGAAAAAATAAATGAAACTGTAAAACTAAATGAAAAAGAAAAAGAAAAATTAAAAAAATTAATTATAAAATATAAAAACGTATTTCAAAAAAGGCCAGGATTATTAAAAAACTACAAATATAAACTAGAAATAATCGATGATAAACCTTTCTTTACGAGATCGTATCCAATACCTATTAATTACCGAAGTAAAGTAGAAGCAGAAATTGAAAATATGCTAAACTTAGGAGTAATAAGAAGGTCAAAAAGCTATTATATTAACCCAATCGTGGTAGTAAAGAAAAAAGACGGATCAGTAAGACTATGCTTGGATGCTCGAAAGCTAAATGAAAAATTAGCAGATGATTATGAAGCGCCACCAGGCGTAGAGGAAATATTCCTCAAATGTAACAAACAAAAATATATGTCGAGTTTAGACCAGTAGTTACTGGCAAATTGAACTAACCGAAGAAAGCAAAAAATACACGGCTTTCAAATTAGACAATAAGATATACGAATTTAATCTAGCAGCCTTTGGAATTAAAACGTCCAGCGCAGCATTATTACGAGGTCTTACTAAAATAACAGATGACTTAAAAGATTTCTTAATAACATTTGTAGATGATCTACACATTAGATCAAGCACATTTGATCAACATCTACAACATTTAGAAAGATTATTCATAAAAGCGCAACAAGCAAATTTAACATTTAATTTTAAAAAATCTAAATTTTTCAAAGAAAAAATCGAATTTTTAGGACACTACTTAACATCAGAGGGCATTATGCCTGACCCAGAAAAAATTCGTAGCATAAAAAATTTTAGACAACCAAAAAACGTAAAAGAATTGCAAGCATTTCTCGGATTCGTCAACTTCTACACGAAATTTGCAAAAAATTATGCAGAAAAAACAATTCCGTTAATAAATTTGCTGAGAAAAAATGCAAAACATGAATGGACGAACGAACATGCAAGAGCATTTAATAACATAAAAGAATTATTTGACCAAAACGTAACACTAAAATATATAGATATTAAAAACCGTTTATACTAACAACTGACGCAAGCGATTTCGCTATAGCAGCAGTACTATCGCGAAAATCAGAGGAATCAGATGAAAACATTATATGTTTTATTAGTAGAACACTAAAAAATAGTAAATGCAATTATTTCACAACAGAAAAAGAACTGTTGGCAATAATATGGGCATTAGAAAAGCTAAATACGTACGTAAGAGGGGCAAAGGAAATAATAATACGAACAGATCATGAAGCAATAACCTTCTTAAAATACTGTAAATTTAAAAATGCGAGATTAACAAGATGGAATTTGGCAATACAAGACTACAATTTAAAACTAAAATATTTACCGGGTAAAGAAAATGCAGTAGCAGACTACTTAAGTCGACAGATACACGTAAATAATTTCGAATCAAAAAATGAAAATGATATAATAATAATAGCAATAAATAAATACAAATTAAAACCAGACACAGTAAAAAAGCTAAAAAACATTAATAAATTACAACAAAAAGACGAAAAAATCTCAAAAATTATAGAACAATTAAAACAGAATAACGAAAAAATTAAAACAAAATATAAAGTAGAAAACGACATAGTAACAAAAGTTACAATAGAAGGATTAAAAATAATGATACCAAGTCAAATATTAAAAGAATTAATAATAACAATACACGAAACATACTAACACATAGGCCCTAAAAAACATATAAACTAATAACAGAGCAATTTCACGCGCCTAAATTAAGAAAAGAAACATACAAAAAATTAAAAACATGCATAACTTGCCAAAAAAGTAAATATCTAACAGTAAAATTCAACGAAAAATATCAACCAATTATAACAAATGAACCACATGAACTATTATCGATAGACTTCTTTGGTCCACTACCAACATCAACAGCGGGCGTAAAATATATCTTAACAACAATCGACGTTTTCTCAAAATATGTAATATTATACCCAATTAAAAAAGCAAACACAATCACAGTAATAAAGAAAATATTCAATAACTACATATTAAACTACGGAAAACCAAAATCGATAATAACAGATCACGGTACCCAATTTACCTCACCCAAATGGACAGAAAAATTAAATAATGAAAACATAAAAACAGTATTCTCATCAATAAGACACCCACAGTCGAATATAATAGAAAGGGTTCACCGCGAATCAGGTAGATTTTTTAGAACATTCACAAACGATAAACACACATCATGGGCAACATACGTACCGATAATTCAAAAAATAATTAATGAAACTTATCATGAAACCACAGGGTTTACACCTGTGGAAATTCATACAGGAAAAAAACCTGAAAGAGCATGGGAACCATACATAAAAATACAAAAAACACCAGACACAAAAACACATACACAAAAAATATTTCTAGCAAGAGACAAAGCACACAAATTCTTAAAAAAACGAGCAAACAAAAAGAATGAAAAAAAGCAACATTTTAAACTCAAAATCGGAGATTAAGTATTAATAAAAGCACAGAAACTATCTGATGCTAACGACAATAAAATAGCAAAATTCTTTGATGTATACGATGGACCTTATACGGTCAAAGATGTAATAAATAATGATACGTATAAAATAATAGACGAAAACGAGAAATTGAAGGGAAACTTTCACATAAGTAATTTAAAACTATTCTATATGGAAAAATCCACAAAAACTTAAAGAGAAAAAGAAACTTCTATGTGAAATAAAGAATACCAAATTAAGTATTTATTACAAATATAATAAATATGAATAATTGAAATTAATTATTAAAAAAGTATGGAAATTTTTTTTGAGATTCAAAATATTTAATTTGGTATAAAAACATTTAGAATTTAAGTATTGGACACAAATCTTGTAATTCAAAAAATTATTTTAGTGGCATAAGTTACCGTAATATAATACAAGTGAGAATTATTAAATTTAATATAGTCAATAAGTAGGATACATAAGATAGTTAAATCCACAGAAGTGCTTAAGCACTAGAATATAAACAAAATGATAGAAGCAAAAATATCACACAAATTAAAATAATATCTCGAAACTTAAATAGTATTAGGCAGCGGTGCTCAACTAGCACAATAACACTCAATAATTAAAATAATAAATGTAAATGTTAAATCAATCATTAAAAGAGAAAATTTTTTTTTATTAAATATACTTAAAAAACAGTTCGATACATTAGAAGATCATGATTTATTTAACATAATATTGAATAAAGTTAATACACAAAAAATCTATAAAAGTTAAATGTTAATATAATTAATTACCAATAAATGAGATCACAAATATAATTTTAAAGTAAGAAATAAAAAATAATTAATTTAAAGTAACAAATGGGAAAAAAGTGGAGATCGAAATAAATAAAAGAAAATAAGTAAATTCAAATTTAAAAGTAATTTATATAGTAAAATATTAGATTTAATAAATACAAGAAAAGTAAAGATATAATACACACAAAAGTAAACAACATTCCTTAAACCCGAACCCACAAAGTACGCATGTTCAAAACCCGATGAAACGAGCAACGACAGTCTTCGTCAAGCCAGCAAAGAGGCACAATCAAAGCTCAAAATAGTGAAAATGGCAACACGTCAACGACACAGTGAAACGCAAACCATAAAGCACTTCAACATGCGCCACGTCACCACTAGCGTAGACGAAGACATGTTGAAGGACGAGGTGATAAGCTGCGAGTGGAAGGACAATGACCATAGATCACTAGAATATGGGAATGTCCTGGCTCCGTCTGGGAGCAAATGGATACCTATGGCCTTCGATGAAGAAATTGAGGGGTGGTATTATTACACTCAAAGGCCCATGATCAACAGGACTACCAATCCTCCAAAAGCGGAAAACTGGGCGCCGCGTAAGAAAAAGTCAAAGGCAAAAAAGGTGACAAATCTCCCAGACGAGGAAGAAAAATATATGTATACGTTCGTGGGCAAACGAACTGGTGTACCCATCAGAATATTTTATGGAGGTTGGCTGCTCGAGGAGCTGAAAGAGGAGGAGGAAAAGAAAAAAACCGGCATAGCCACCTGCCGCGATGATATAGACTCCGAAGAGGGCGAGGAGTTTGAGCGGTACATGGGCAGAAGGAAAAGAAAAGGTAAATAGGTTTATAAAATTAAAATAACCAACTAAGTAAAATTAAATAAAATTTACAGAAATGAAAAAACTAATCAAAAAGGGAAGGAAACGTCAAAAGAAGAATGGAGATTAATAGTTTTTTTTTCTTTTTTGTTTTGTTTATTCTCGTTAAACATGATCTTTCCCAATTCAACTAAAAATAAATATTAAATAAACAATCACTTCTTATTTTATTTCGCTCTTCAGTAACCTATTACTTACATGGCTGTTTCGCGCTCTAGTTCAATAAATAAATGTAATTTTTTCTTTGTGATTTCTTTCTTACTTTAACATTTAAATTCAGAAAAAATTAATTTATTTAGGGGGGCAGTGTGAGCGCCCAGTCATGTCATAAACCCGTAATTGCTAAACTAAATAAATATGATAATTTTGCGCGCGATAAATAGTATAATTAGATCTATGAATGAAAGTATAATATAAGTTAATATAATCTAAATGAAATAAAAGAGTATAAAGCATAAGCGCCCAAAGTATGTACGCTCCTGAAGCGCACATACATTCAAAGTCGCTCGCGTACATGCATCACACATCGAGAGCGCGCTTAAGCATCATAGCAGCTAAGCGCGCAAGAGAAAAGCAGGACCACGCGCGCGAACGCCGGCGGTGCCAATCTATCAGCGAAGAGGGGACTAGAGTCCAGCGCCTATAAAAGCGGGCCAGCAGAGAGAAAGGCTCTCCACAGTTCGAACTGCACCTTCGTGCAGTGCAGACCTGTATACACATAATCTACTGAGTGTAACAGCCCTTCTAAGGGCTACCGTACGGAACTATACTAGCATTAAAATATACCTTCTCTGATCCAATATGAATCTTGAGCTACTCTCTGATCCAAATACTCTCTCAATGGAGCAACTGGTGCAAGCCATCGACCAGTGCCGACACACCTTAACTACTTTAGAAGCAGCCTTGCAAAGGCTCTGCCCAAATCAATCTGATAAAATGGAAACATCATCGTTCCCTAACAAGGAAACAGCTAACCCTACATCCGCTGAAACCTCTCACGTAAGTATACAAAATAACAATAATACTTTAAAAAATCCTGCAGTTAAAACTGCAACCAACACACAAATACAGTCCCCTTCTTACAACTTTCAAATAAACCACCCAAACAAACGCCGACGCGATGCTACCCCCTCAGAGTCTTCTGACTCTTCTTCAGAAGAAGAAGAAGAGGAAAACTCTAATTCAAAACGTAGTCTCCCTCCTATCTGCATCCTTAACAAAGAACTTTGGCCACAAATCAACGCCAAAATCAACTCTTCCGACATCGAAGTCCGCAAAGCAAAGAACACCTCCAAATAAGTCATGGTTTATCCCAAAACAGTAAACGATTTTCGTACACTTACCGCCCAATTCGATAAAAAGAAAATTCAATACACCACCAATCAATTGGAAGAAGACAAGGGCCTCATCGTTATCATCAGAGGAGTCACGGAAACAATACCAGAAAAAGACATACTAGACGAGCTTACTACTAAAATTCCCGCAGTTAAAAGCGTTTACAGAATGAAGAGAGGTGATAAAATCTGGCCCTTAGTCGCAGTTCATCTCGATCCATCCGCCCCATCAGCCAAAACAATCTTTAACTTGAGTAACCTACAGGGTTTGAGCATAACTGTAGAATCCAAACGTAAAACCAACGCAACCCCCATATGCCGCCGATGTCTTGGATACTTCCACACAGCAAACTACTGTCACGCAGACTGGCGATGTGCCTTCTGCTCTCGAAACCATGCTACTGCCTCCTGCCGTACCAAGGATCAACCAAACGCTACTCCACTCTGTGCCAATTGTCAAGGCCCGCATCGAGCCACCTATGGTGGCTGTCCCAAAGTTCCGATAAGACTCCAACAAAATCCCCTCAGAATTCAACCAACCCCTAATACGCCTATTAGAAAACCCCTCCTCCGAAACCCCAACGTTAGCTATGCCAAGATGGCCAGCTCCCAACCTGCCTCTCGTCCACAAAATGTATCTCAGCCACAACTTCGGTCCCAACCTCCAACACAGCCAGCCCCGGCGTCGAATCTGCCCAAGGTGGTTCCAAGCCAAAACCCAAAAGCTCAACTTCTCGAGCAACTTTTTCGTAACTTCTTCGACTCCTTGCTTCCAATCATCAGTCAATAAAGACGAACCCCTCAAAATCCTTACTTGGAATGCTAACAGCATTCTGTCGCAAAATAGAACGAAATTTACAGAGCTCGAGGCCCTCCTCGAGTCTAACCACATCGATGTTGCCTGCATAACCGAGACTCACCTAAATCCTAATAAGAACCTATTCATACCCAACTTTACAATATACAGAAAAGATCGCCCTAACTCACAAGGAGGTGGCGTCGCTGTCCTTGTTAGAAATTCTATTCGTCACAGACCTATCAGCATCAATACGGCCATCACTTGCGAGGTGGTTGGCATTCAAACCGAATTCGCAAATAAGTCCCTTCGTATCTTCTCTCTTTACTCTCCCCCAAACACCAATAATATGTCCGAGATCCCCCTACTTTTTGATTCAAATACTCCCACCGTCATTGCTGGAGACCTGAATGCCAAAAGCAAGCATTGGGGTTGTCTCTCAAACAACACTAAGAGAAACTCTCTCTGGAGTTTACACCTTCGCCACAATTTCTCTATCGAGGCCCCTGCCTCCCCAACACACTTCCCTGGTACTACTCATCATCAACCAGAAATTTTAGATATTTTTCTCACGAAAAATATCTCTCTCGACAAGGACCCTTGGACTTGCGCAGAGTTAAATTCAGACCACAATCCGGTATATATCGAAATACCAATAAATTCTACCCTCAATCCTCCCACCAAAACAAGCATAGATTTCCTTCATCTAAAATACATTCTCGAAACATCCTCCTTCAAATGCAGTCAGATACACTCCATCGAAGATATCGATGCAGCCATCCTGAATCTCACAAACGAAGTAACCAACTCAATAGAAAAGGCCAGCTCATCCATTACTCCCAAACCCCGCAAAACTAACCTTCCCAGCTCTACAAAAAAGCTAATCGTAACTAAAAATAGAATCCGTAAACTCTGGCAAACTTATCGAAACCCCATACATCGTACTCGCTTAAACGCTATCCAAAAAGAACTCACCTCAGCTCTTAAAGAAACAAATGACCTTGCCTTCGAAAACTATATAGCTGAAGCCGAGGCCTACCCTAAAAGTAATTGGAAAATTATCAAATCCCTCCGCAATCGCAAAACCCATTTACCTGCTTTAAAAAGAGACAATATGTCCTACTCTCTTGATGAAGAGAAAGCGGAAATCTTCGCGGACTCTCTAGAAGAACAATGCTCTCCACTCCCCAGTTCGAACGAAACCTCTCTTTTCCACGAGCACGTTACTGAGACTGTGCATGAATTTCAATTTTCTGACGCCGAATTCCAACACACTTCTCCCCATGAAATCTCGAAAATCATTCGCTCCCTAAAAAATAGAAAAGCTCCAGGCTCTGACGGCATTGGAAACGGAGTCCTCAAAATTCTTCCCCGTAAACACATTGTCGCTATTACCAACATTGTCAATGCAATGTTGAAATTACGATACTTTCCCAAAGCTTGGAAAGGAGCAATAGTTATCTTAATTCCTAAACCCGGTAAGCCCTTAAGCTCTGCATCTAGCTATCGACCCATCAGTCTACTCTCCTCCTTAAGTAAAATCGCTGAACAGGTCATACGCTGTCGTATTGACCAATTCGTTGACGAAAGAAGTATCGTCCCCGAATTTCAACATGGTTTCCGTAGGAAACATGGTTCAGTTCACCAACTCCTCCGTGTGTCGGAGTTCATAGCCGATAACCTTAACAAGAGAAAACATACCAGCATGCTCTTGCTAGATGTAAAACAAGCCTTCGACAGAGTCTGGCACGAAGGTCTGATCTACAAACTCATTAAACTAGAATTTCCACACTACCTCATAGGCATCATCAAATCCTATCTCACAGACAGGACCATTCGGGTCCGTGTGGGTAAGTCTCTCTCTTCTTCCAGACCCATAACTGCAGGGGTTCCCCAAGGTTCAAAAATCTCTCCTCCTCTCTTTAATATATTCTCTTACGACTACCCCAAGGACAATAAAGTTCTAGTTGCTCAATATGCTGACGACTCAGCCCTCATTTATACTTCAAAAGTTATCACTCATTGCTCCTCCGTACTAAACAAATTCACCCCAGAAGTGGTAAGATGGTACCACACTTGGAGAGCAGCAATCAACGAATCCAAATCTTTTGCCATATTCTTCTCTCGACGAAATCGTACTCCTTCAAATCTCCTAGTTAACAACCATCGTGTTGACTGGAGTTCTTCAGCCAAATACCTGGGTGTTACCTTCGATCGTAAACTCACATGGCAAAAACAAATCGATTCAGTCCGAGCCAAATGCACGGGTGCTTATGCTGCCTTAAAGCCTTTCTTCAATAATAAATCACTAACTAAGAAAACAAAATCCCGCGCTTTTAATGCCATTATCCGCAGTATTTGCACTTACGCGATCCCAATTTGGGGATCCGCAAACCCTAACCGTATAGCTAAACTCCAAGGCACCTACATGTGCCTCCTACGCTCCTCTCTCCAGATCCCCTGGTTTATTCGAAATAATCAAATCTTAAAAGAAACTGGTATCGATTCAATTCCAGAAGCAGCGAACAAACACGCTGCGAATCTCCGTCTCTCCATCTCTAAACACAGCAATCCTAGCATAAAATTTCTTGTAAATTACCGTCGTAAATCCAACGATCGATTTAGAAGGCCATGCTGTCTGATTCGATCTCCATAACCCTTCTTCACTAACTGACCTTAAACAGTCTATTTTCGTGTTTCGCAATTTGCGCGAGTGCTATACAGCCCCCGCTGTATGAGCCACCGTTGTCTCTCAATTTTCTTCTTCTTAAGGTTCATAACCATTTTGGTTGGTAACCTACGGGGAGGCGGTTTTAGTCGGTAGGCACCTGCGGGTGAATCCGACACTACCCCTACGGGGGTGTCTTTTGAAGACTTCCCCTCCTCGACCTTTCGAACAAAAAAAAAAAAAAAAAAAAAAAGAAAGGCTCTCTTCTGCCTCGCCTCAGCTCGGATTAACTTACTTTGCCTTCGACGCCAAGCACGGAAGAATCACCTACGTGATTCTTCTATGCTCGAGCGCTTACACGCTTTATATTGTACCATTGCTTAAAATAATTTAAATAAAGAGTTGCGGCGAGCAACACACACCTTTCCTTATCCCATCCTAAAGGGTAAAGCCCCGCGTACTGAGGCACTTGGTCCTCAGTAATAACGGGCATTACCCATAACCTAAATAATCATTTACTAACAACGGAAATAATTACACACACTTACACACTGACACATTCGAGCCCGCACCAGACGGCATAGCGACTTGTCTGGTTAACGGCTCTACAGTTACAAGCTTGAAATAAAGCAAAGGATAAGACTCAATAGAGTCTATCAAAGTGCGTCGTACTAGCCATAACCTAGTAGTACGTCACAATATATTCATTTGTAATCGAATAATATTACCTGAAAACTGTGAAGCTTTCTTAGACTCAATGTTGTAGGCCAGAATTATAAGAAAATGTGAAGATCCATGTTGTGGAAAAGTGTAAAAGCTGTGAAAATAAAAAAAAGAAGAAAAAATGAGAAAAAACAAAGAAGGAAAAGAATCTGTTTGTACTTCTGGTTTTCATGGATTCAGAAGTATAGATAATGAACGTGGACTTCTTGATTTAGCTGGTGTAACCAGGAAATCATTTGAACTGTTATTAAAAATATATTCAGCTCGACAAAAGTTAGTGTTGCCCAAGGATGGAAGACAGAAAATTTCAGATCAAGATAAATTAATTATATTCTTGATGAAAATAAAGAGTGGCCTTACATTTTCAGCTCTAAGACAATTATTTCAAATTAATCGTACAACAATTTCAAGAATATTTTATTCTGTTCTTGATTCTCTATCTTCTGCGTATAAGAATTTTGTATATTGGCCTGATAGATTAGTTATCGATGAATAGGTCAATCAAAATAAGGTTTTATTACGTAGGTAAAAAGGCAACAAAATTTTTTTTCCCGAAATGAATTTTTTATTATATATTATTATTATTTGACCAAGAAGGAACATTTTTTCTTTCTGACAAATTTTTCTATTCCTCTTAATTCAAAGATATTCATACATCGAAAAAAGCCTTATTTTTAATATAAAATCTTATAACTCGGGTTTAAAAGGTCGAATTGAGACGTTCGACATTGCATTTTTATCGTCGAAATATAAGCTTTAATATCTATTTAGTTTTGTATTAATATAACGATTTGTACTAAAATTGAACACTATTTTACGAAGTCAAAACAAAGTTAAAAAAAAATTTCTTTTTAAACAAGAATAAGAGATACGAAAAAAATGTTTTTTTTTATATATAACCAATGGTTTTTGAAAGAATTTCCAATAATCTTCTGAGTCCCGTTGGAATTTTTAGGCTACGACTATTTTTTCCAGAGTTATAAAACTTTTTAGATGAGTCGATTTTAGACGAAGGGGGCAAAAGTAGCTCGTCGGCAGTGTACATTTTTAAAAGGGTTTTGAAAACTAGAAACAATATACTATTAAACGTATATTCTAAGTTTTTATTAAAAGTTGTGTAAAAAGGGTGAAATATGCACTCGAACATCGACGCAAACGGGTGAGCGCGCGATACACAGCAAAAAGTGGGGATTGAGGAGAAACGATATGTATAGATATACCGGCTCGCGGTGTGAAACTTTGAATTTTTTAACTGGCTTGTTATTGGCGATTAATACATAAATAATAAAAACACTTTAATATAAGTGCATTAATCGCCAAAAACAAGCCAGTTAAAAAATTGAAAGTTTCACGCCGCGCGCTGGTATATCTATAAATATCGTTTCTCCTCCATCCCCACTTTTTGCTGTGTATCGCGCACTCGCCCGTTTGCGTCGATGTTCGAGTGCATATTTCACCCTTTTTACACAATTTTAATGAAAACTTAGAATATACGTTTAATAGTATATTGTTTCTAGTTTTCAAAACCCTTTTAAAAATGTATGTACGACGTTCTCAATCGGTAATATAAAGAAGGGAATTATACCGAAAAAAAAATTAAAATTGTAATTGCACAGAAACTAATTATCCGATAGTATCTGCCTTTGGCATGTCAAAAGTAGATATAATTATCTACTTCTGTGCCAAATTTCAGCTCTTAATATTTATAAACAACAAAGTTATAAATTAAAAAAAAAAAAAAAAAATTTTACGATTTTCCAGAATTTTCTTCTGTTCTAATAAACCTATCGGATTGTTTGACCTCTCGTTTTGTTGATTCAATTCTCTACAACTTTTCCATTGACATCATAATAATTCGTCAAATAGTTTTCGTTTTATTAGCAAAAAAACTTGAACCAGATTACAGCAAATGCAGGATTATCATTAATTCAACTGAGTTTGTCGTTAAGCAACCTCCAACAATTGAGCAAAGAGTGCAATTGTATTCACTTTACAAGAAAGGTTTTAGAATAAAAACAGTTATTGGATGTACACCAAGTGGATTGATTTTTTTTGTGAGTAAATGTCATGGTAGTAGAGCAAGTGATGCTCAAATTACAGTATCATCTGGGTTATTAAATTCATTGGAACCTGGTGATATGGTTTTAGTAGATAAAGGCTTCCCTTATATAAAGACATTGTTAGATGAAAAAGGAAAGAATATACTTCTTGTTATGCCTCCATTTTTACATAATGAACAGTTTATAACAGAAAAAGTAGAGGAAACCTATAAAGTTGTGCGGGTGCGTATAAACATTGAAAGAATTATGCAAAGAATCAGGACTTATAAAATCATGGTTAAGTTTACCAATGATATGCTACCATACTGCGATGAAATATTATTCATGGTTTGTGTTCTGGTAAATTTACAACCGCACCTATTCTTAAGGAGAAAGAAATGGATGTTAATATTGATAATATGGATTAATAACTCCACCTGAATTGTGTATACCGTAAAGAACGTAGTTCCTCATCAGGGAGTAATTTCTGATCATTATTTATTATAAATCATAATCTTTTAGATTTTAGTAGGAAAAACCTTTTTTTAATCTATGAGGAAAAATAGATTGAGCGTAAGAAATGCTTCGTTTGTGTGAAAAAGAAATATACTTTTACTTTTTTACATGTAAATATGTGATCAGAAACACCTCTTAGGTGATCAGAAATTACGTCCTTCACGGTATATAACAATAAATTTGATTATTCATGATAAATTTTAATTAAAAAAAAATGTTAAATTGAAAATTTATAGATTGTTATTTTAACAACCTATAAATTACATATATTTCACTTACTTACAACAGACTTATTATAATAAAATTTGTTATTTATTTACTTTTGTTAACAATCTTATCAAACTAATATTTAGTACTGATTTAAAATTTTAACCTTTAGAGGGCCGGAAAACGCCTAGAGGCGTAAACATTTTTTTTCATAAGTACTCAATTTTTTTCACTTAAATAACTCAATTCAGGTGTGAGGGTTAACGAAGTCTCCAAACATGATTCGGCAACCAAAAAAATTAAATTCAAAATGGGGGATGCAATATGGCTAAGTTTCCAAGACATTTCTAGTTTCGACGTCAATCCTACTTGAAAATTATGTGTAGGAGTTTCAGAAGTCACTAGTTACAATTTTTCATTCAGAATATTCATGTTTTTGGGGTCGCTGAATCCGAATCTGAAGTCGGATTGACCTCATGACCTCAGGGTCAAGGTCATTTTAAGGTCAAATTTGAAAAAAAAATGGCAATCGAAATTGAACAGTGCATACTTATGTTTTTGAGGTCACTGAATCCAAATCTGGGGTTGGCTTGACCCCATGACCTCAGGGTCAAAATAATTTGAAGGTAAAATTTGCAAAATGTCCATTTCGTTTGAAAATTATGTTTAGCAATAACCCGAAAGAATGTTTGAGGGAAAAAATTAGTAAACATGCTCGCTCTTGACTTTACCCAGAATCAACGGCGTGGACATGGCGAACTCCTGATTCCATGTGTGTGTGTGTATGTGTGTGTCTGTGTGTGTATAGTTGTAAGTGCTCTAATGCATGTGTGTGTAGAGTTGTAGTAAGTGTACTAGAGTATGAGTGCGTGTATGGTGGTATATGAACTAGGGTATTCTTATATTTATTTATTTTATGTTTTCACATTTTATTACTTTTTAGAAAACTATTTTTATTTTACAATTGGTAACTACTCAATTATTTATGGCAAATTATTTTTAGTGTGATAGGTATAAAAGCAAGGAGTAATACATAATGGAATGGAGCATTTACTGCATTGAAATTTTGATTCTGCTCTTTTCTTTGTCATGAGGCACAGTGCACACCTTCTTTTCTTGTCTGAGAAAACAGATAAATGTTTTCCCATGAGACGTGCAGAAGTGGCCTCATTGCTTTTATTCAGCTCATCATTCAATTGGAGTATATCTTCAACTATTTTCATTCTAAATTCAGGAAAAGATAATCTATTATTATTTATGTTGTACATTGCATGTGCATTTACAAGGACCATATCGACTAAGTGAAAAAACAATTTTTTGAACCACTTCATTGACTTTCTTACGGTCTCAGTCAACGATAGTTGTTTGTCAATAAGGTCTATTCCTCCCATATTTTTATTATAATCAATTATGCACGTTGGTTTCATTTTTTTTCTCCAGTTTTCCAGTCTCTTTTCCCTGTTTCTGAATATTCAAATTCGTGTACTGAAGTTATCATGTAGACTTCTTTTTTATCTTGCCATTTTATAGCCATCCAGACCATGTTATGGGCGAGTTGAACTTCTCCCTTTTGAAGTTTCATATTCAAGCATGGTAATCCTTTTCTGTTCTTTTTTATCGTACCGCATAATCCTGTGTCTTTCTCATGCAAAAATTCAGCCAATTTTGGAGAAGAATACCAATTATCAACGTAAAGAATATGACCTTTGTTGAAATAAGGTTTCATCATATGAGCAACAACATCTCCTGAAACACCCAAATCGAACTTCTCGAAATCAGTATTCGCCCCTGTGTAAATAATAAAGTCCAAGATTATTCCGGTCTCACAATCTACAAGAACGAATAATTTTATACCAAATCGGTGGCGTTTCAAAGGTAGATATTGTTTGAAAGACAGTCGACCTTTCCACAAAACAAGACTTTCATCGATGTATAATTTTGTTGCTGGATCTATAATGGTCGCAAACTTTGTTTTCAGATGATCTACAACCGATTTCAATTTTTTCAATGGATCATCAAATGGAACATTGTTATCTGTAAAATGTAAAAACCATAAAATTTGACAATAACGATTGCGAGTCATTGTTTTTGAAAATATGGGAGTTGATAATATTGGAGAAGTACTCCAATAGTCTTTCAGATTTCCTTTTCTGATATGTCCCATGAGAATGGATAGAGCTAAAAATTTCAAAAGTTCTTCTTTTTCCGAATCTACCCATTTAGCCATGTTCACCCGTTCCGGTTCAGGATTTTGACCTTCAAATCGATTTGTTTCTTCGCATATAAGTTTTAGAAGAACTTCATCAAAGAAAAATTCAAAATAATGAATGGGATCATTCCCATTCAATTCGATATTTTCTCTGATACCAGATCGTGATGAAAATGATTTGATAGAAGGAGAAAAAGAATTTTCATAAAATATTTCAAGACCAGGAATGTACTCTAAATCATCCGTATCAATTTCTACAATTTCTGTATCAGAATCAGAATTAGAATCAGGTTCAATTTCTAGTTCAGATTCTCCACTGCTAATTGACATATTTGGAGAGATAATCAGATGATGATCCTGATAAAAAGCTATGATATAAAAGTATTCGTATAGTAGCAATAAATTGTAATAATTGATCCTATCCGAACAGTACCACAATAACACAGCTATTTTAGATTCAAATTGTTACTATACCGCTTCTACTTATGTAAATCAATGAGCCACTTTAGATGTGGATAACGATTTTCGGGTTCGCGGCACCTAGCGGTGATTTTTGGTACTATTAGATGAATATTGGAAAATACTTTGTACATGTATATATTTTTGGACTAAATTGGAATCAGATATTTTTTTATTTGTAACAAATCGATAACAAGGACATAGCAAGGTCAACATGATGAAAAACTTGATATTATCTTTATGTATGCTTGATAAAGATAAAAAATATCGGATTTGGATTCATCGACCGTAAAAAATGTATACAAGTGGTAGTGGTTCTAAATTGATTGCAGTAAGTTTTATAAATTTGACCTTGAGAATGACTTTGACCCTGCCCTTGTGGGGTCAAACTATCTACGGTTTCAGATTCAGCAAACCAAAAAACATATACACATATGTTTTCAAGAAGGTTACCATATTTTGTAGATTTGACCTTCAAATGACCTTGGCTCTGAGGTCATGGTGTCAAACCGACACCAGATTCAGATTCAGTGACCCAAAAAACATAAAGTGTATATGCTCTTGTCCGTGGGTTTAGACTTTTATTTTTTTTGTGTGTTATAATGTATTTGTGTAGTTTTTAAATGTAAAAAATAAAGAAACATAGATACGGCCCTCTAAAGGTTAATGAATGCTTATATTTATAAAATTTTAACGAGTTATAAATACATACAAAATTTATAAATACTTTAATGTATCTTAATTATACTTTCTCTAAACTATTTTGAACACAGTTTTCTTTTTCTCTATTTGTTAATTTTGGAAGTAAAGAATGGAAATAGAATTTTTCCATCTTAAATACCACCTCTTGTAGAAAAATATCATTTCTGGTTACATTGACTAGAAAATTTCCTAGGTTAATGACACCAGTTATCACGAATCTCGGTAGACTATGTCAGTTCAATCGATTGAATCTTAGATATAAGTACAATTTTTATTCAGAAAATGTTTGAAACGTATTATTCATAACATAATTAAAAATTATATAACAAAAAAATATACCAAAATAGTAAATTATTCAACTAATATTAAATTTAAAATAATATTTTTTTTAACCTATTGTTACGAACTCAATCCAGTTTTTACGACCCAGTTTATTACGAACACACCAGTTGTTACAACCCAAACATTACGACGATTTAACTGACAGTTTCGAGGTTAAGTTTCAATAACAGTACTACTATTTACGACTCTATTTAGATTTCAGGCAATCTTTTACTTATTTGTAAATGTCGATTTAAGAATGACTGAAACGCTTTTCTTCCAGGTCTGTTATTTACAAACGGAATCGTCTTTTTCAATTCATCACAAATTTTCTTGACGCTGTCACAGAGCATCCACGTGTAACCTATTCCATAGTTTCTTTTGTATATATGCTAATATATATATATACACGTGTGACCGATAAATGTATATTTTTTCTTTTCTAGATTTCAATATCTTTAAAATTCATTATTGATTTTTCAAAATCAATGTATTAGTAGTTTAAAAAAGAAAATTCAGGCACTTATTTATTATCAATAAATAACGTCGGTTAGACGATACTATAATCTCACATTTTTAACTTTAACAAAATTTTCTTTTGTATTTAATTCACCCTGCCTTTTTCTCTTCATTTTAATTCAATTAATATCTTATTTAAGAGTGTTTAAATACTTAAGTATGTACAGCGCTTGTTGCTTCAATAATTTCACCGGTAGCACTGATATATACGCAATCTTTTAGGTTAAATTACCTCGTTCAGGATTCGTAAGAACTGGGTTTAGATGCGTACAAGTGTACCAGTCATTACTTTCTTAATTACATTTTTTAAAATTATTATTATTCAAATTTAAAGGTATTTTCAAAATCGGCATGTGGAGGCCTTTTTAATAGGTATTGTTTATATTAAATTTGTTAATAAAATATAAATCAAAATATGATTTTCAAAATACCAAAAATATGTGAAAATGAAATTTTTATACGCGAATCGTTCATTCTATCATAGGGACAATTTTTAAATTGGATTATTTATTTTATAATTTAAATATGAAGCTATTTGTAGGTGGAATATAATAACTAATACATTAAATTAATTGAAATTATTTATTAAAGATCTGCATATTATAAAATAAATTTTATATTGCAATATATAATTCGATTTCGTCATAAGTGGATCACTCGTAACAACTGGTGTCACTACCCTATCGGAGACCACACAAAGAAGTCACATGTAACAATCCCTGTTGCATACATGAAAATTTGGCTCTGTATAATACTGATGAGATTTTTTCAAGCATGCCACATCATCTTCAAAAAATTAATATGAAACATTAAATTTCATAGTAGTTTCATCAAAAATTGGTTTTGATTTACAAGAATACGGACACTTGATTTTTAATGATTTCATTATATTGTCACATTCATTGTTCGTTATAAGGCCATCAGCACTGACACATATCCATGGTTGTACTGGCATTACAAACACTCAAAGGTGAATCACTTTTAACTTATAAAATTGTTTGTATTCAATTATAGCTTTTTTTATATCTTTTTCCATACTCAATTGCTGGAGTTTTGAGGTCCTTGTCGATACTCAAAAATTCTTCAGCTAATATACGGGCATCTTTTTTTATTCTAGTTTTAATTTTATGTGCCCTCGAGCTAGTACTGATCCTAACTCTTCTGATGTTGTAGCAAAGCTAACCGTTACATTGATCCACAGTCTTAATGCATGTATCAACAATGCAACTTTCTTTCATAAATATATATCTATTGTAATATTCTTTATCCTCTGGGTGTAAATTGTCGATACATGATTGAAACTTTATACTGCTCTTTGATGTTCAAATCAATAAATTAATAAAACTTTTCAATTGTAAAAGAAGTCTTTCTTCATTAATTTTTTTTTCCATTTATTTGCGAAGAGAATTAGCTAATAATTTGCAGCTTTCAATTTCAATACATCTTCACAAAGGGTAGTTAATATCTTTTAAGTCTTGTAAAGTTAAAACATATGAATGAATATCTGTGTATCTTTTTTTCTTTTTGAAAACATCTTGAAGAATAAGTGGTTTTGCATACATATCTTTCCCAAGCTGTTTATCAGTAGGTTCAGCCCATTCTTGTTCAAATGAAGTTTTAGACTCACTTCGATGGGTGTTGATGAAGTGAATAAGGCTGTAAATATGTTTGCACTGGTTCTTACTTGCAGACACATAATTACATGTAGCATAAGTGATATGACGTACATTATTCAACTAAAACAATTCAATAACATCAATAAATATTAATCAATGATATCATTCAGAAAACTCACTTCCAACTTTACTGCATAAGAATGTGAGTTAACCGATGTTGTCCTAACAACACTGCTACGAATTAATCTTGAGCTATTTATTCCTATCAGTTCTGTAACTCTTTTCACATGATGAACAGCTAACTTTTTCCTTTATCAATTTTCTGAGATTCGAATTCTATTGAATGTGATATTGGTGCAAAGCCAGTGCGTATAAACTGATCCATCCCGCTACTGATCGCAATAAAAAATAGTATTAGTACTTTTCTAAATGTTGATTACCGTTAATTGAAATAAATAAACAGTATTTTATCTTTACAAAATGTAATTAGAATACTCACATTTACATTTGGCAAGAATGACAATTATTAACAAATATCTTCATATATTCAAATAGAGTTCTGATACTATTATGTTCCGAATTTCACCAACAGAGGTTCTGATTGAGTGATAAGCACAACACGAATAAGAAATATTTTTTTATTATTAACTCATGTTTAACATAAAGTTATTAAATATTGTTTTCAAATTTTTAAAACAAAGAAAGTTTAAAATGATTGTTTTAATATTATCTATTAAGTTGCTAAGCTAAAAATTGAATAAACACTTCCTACAGAAAAATATAAATGATTTTCTAAAAAACTAACTTTTGATATACTATATAGCCAATACAACCTTAACGTGACATTATGGTAAATTTTCTACTAGGGTAATTTCATTTTGCTTTCTCATAGAGAAAGCAGTGTATCAATAAAAAAAATATTTTCTATTTTTCCATTAATTTGTACATATTTTTACTCAAGGAGTCAGAAAAAGTGGTTTCCAGAAAATGTATGTATGTATGTGTGTGTGTATGAATTCAGTACGCCAGTTAGATCTTGAAAACTACTCGATGGATTTGCTTCAAATTTTGCATATAATTTATTTTTTTGTCTAACTAGTGCGGAAGCTATTAAAAATTGGTTTTCTTAGCGTAGTTTTTATTTTAGACATTTTAAGAATTTTAAAAAAATTTCGATTTTTAATTTTTTTTGTATTTTACGTAAACTACACGAAAAATTTGTTTGAAAAATTGTATGGAAATTATTTTTGACTTCCAAAAGAAGAAAAACTTTTGAAAACTGATTTTCTTAGTGCATTTTTAATTTTAGAGCATTTAAAAAAAAATTTTTTTTAAATGCAGGGAAATTATTTGCGACTGCCAAAAGAAGGGAAATTTTCAAAAATTGATTTTCATAGCATAGTTTTAATTTTAGAGCATTTTTAAAATTTCGAAAAAGAAATTTTGAAAAGAAAATGTTATTTATTTAACCAGTTAGATCTCGAAAATTACTCGATGGATTTGCTTCAAATTTTGTATACCATCTATGTTTTTTTATAACTAGACGGGAAGCTATTGAAAATTGGTATTCATAGAGTAGTTTTTTTTATAGAGCCATAAACATGAACTGTATTTATATATAAATATGATTGCATTTTATAATGATTAGAAATTTTGTTGTCATCATTCTTTTTATTACTACATTATATCATTTTTCAATAGAACAAATTTTTTTGTATTATTTGATGATTTAAAATAAATTATAAATGTTGAAAAAGCAAACAGCTAGCATATATGTTTGAAATTTATAAAATACAATATGAGTAAATATTAATGTTAGACAATTTTTTAATATTAAAATCACATTTAAATAAATATAAAAAAATTAATGAAACTCAAAGAACTCTATGAGAAAGCATTCCGCCAAAGCACTTGGCAGCTTTTTTTTTTATAATTTACGTAAACTACTCGATAAAGGAGCTTCAAATTATGTATGGGAATTATTTATGATTGTCAAAATAAAATGAACTTTTGAAAACTAATTTTCTTCAATTTTCTTAGCGCACATTTAATTTTAGAGCATTTTGAAAATTTTTAAAAAATTTTTTATTTTTAATTTCTTTTCTATTGCACAAAAATCACTTGATAAACTTGCTCAAAAATTTTCATGCAAATTATTCACTACTATCTAAATAAATCAAGCTTTGGAAAACTTATTTTCTTAGCGCAGTTTTAATTTTAGAGCATTTTGAAAATTTTGGAAAAAATGTTCATATTTCATTTTTTTTCTATTACACAAAAGCCATTCGATAGATTTGCTCAAAAATTTTCATACAAATTATTTGTTATTACCTAATTAAAGCAAACTTGGAAAAACTTATTTTCTTAGCGCAGTTTTAATTTTAGAGCATTTGTAAATTTTGAATAGAATTTCACTTATTTTTTGGTATTTTACGTAAATTACTCGATGAAGTAGCTTAAAATTATGTATAGAAATTATTTACGATTGCCTAAATAAAATGAACTTTTGAAAACTGGTTTTCTTAGCGTAGTTGTAACGTTAAAGCGTTTTGAAAATTTTAAAACAATGTTTATTTTTCAATTATTTGGTATTTTTTGTAAACTATTCGATGAAAATGTTCCAAAATTTGTATGCAAGTTATTGGTTATAGTGTTAAGAAGACAAGCTTGGGAAAATTAATTTTATAAACGCATTTTCAATTTTTGAGCATCATAAAATCACATTATGCAAATGGCAAAAGTAAGAAAGAGTAAAATTCATATAGTTTTCGTAGGTATTAAGACAGCCTTCAATACAGAGGATAGGGACATTTATATTAAAATCGTATTTAAAAAAATAAAATCAAAATACTCTAACTCAATGCGCTCTATGAGAAAGCATTGCGCCAAAGCACTTGGCAGCGTTTTTTTATTTCACATAAATTACTTGATGAATTTGCTTTGAAATTTGTATGAAAATTATTTGCATCTATCAAAAAAAGTATGACTTTTAAAAACCGACTTTCTTAGCATGGTTTTAATTTTAGAAAATAAAAAATTTTTTTTTTTTTAATTTTTATTTTCTATTTATATTTCCATTTTACGTAAACTACTCGATAGATTTGCTCTAAAATTTGTATACAAGTTATTTGCTACTGTCTTTATAAAACAAGCTTTTAAAAAATAATTTTCTTAGCGTAGCTCTTTGATCACTTCTTTTGATTTCTGATTCAACGCTTTCACTAACTCTTTTCTTACTTCCTCACTTCCTCTGTGTCCTTCAATCTCAGATTGATCCTCATTTTTACCTTATTTTCATTCATCCTTGCTTCTTTCTTCCTGTTTCCTAATCACTCTCTCACATTCACTAATTTTTCTTGAATAGAAATTGTTTTTTACATTGAAATCACATTTAAATAAATTGAAATCAAATAACTCTAACTCAATGAGCTCTATGAGAAGGCATTGCGCCAAAGCACTTGGCAGCCTTTTTCTACATTCTACTGTAACAATTTTATCTGCATGTTAAAATACTCATTCAAGAATTTTAATTTTTACTTTAAAGAGTATTTTACATTGTAAAATAAATAATTATGATCATTAAAATTATACGTTATTTCATTTGTTAATCTTTTTAAAGAAAAAGATGAAAATTATCACATATAAAAATATTGCGCTTCTTAATTTAAGAAATTGATCAGTTCAGTTTTAATAAATAAGTATAAAAATTGAAATATTTTCAAAGACTCAAAGTCACTTTTTAATTTATTCATAAAAAGATCCGAATTTCGATTTTTTATATTCTTTAACAATCAGATCTATATAAAATATAGAATATAAAATAAAAAAAAAAAAAAAATAAAATATAAAATATAAAATGTTTAAAAATGTTTAAAACTGTTTAAAACTGTTTAGAACAGTTTATAAGTGTGAAATTCGGGACATTTAAAACAGTTATAAACAGTTTTAAACATTTTTAAACAGTTTCAAAAAGTTTTGAAAAGTTCGAAATGATTTCAAACAGTGTTTAATAGTTCTGAATTTTTTATGTTTGAAAGTTATATAGTACATTACGCAACTAGTGCGCGAAACAGGTGATTCACGCACGAGTCGAGTTTTTCGCCCGAGCGAAGTGCGGGCGAAAAAAAAGACAAGTGCGTAGGTCACCTGTACCGCGCATGTGTTGCGTATACTATTTTTTAACATATCGTGAGCGAAACACGATTATTTTTGCAATTACTTACCGAGCGGAGCGAGACGAGTCATAAATGATAAATCATAAATATTTACAACTGCATCATTAATACAATAAATATTTTTATGTTTGCGAATAAAAACTTTTATTTACATTTACTTATTAGAGAAAATTTCTGATTTATAATATATTTAAAAGAGCAAATTAAAACGCTCATTATTTAGAAGATTTTTTTAAATTAATTGTTGACTAGCTAAAGTTATTAGTTGTTCATTAGAACAGTTTCTGGAATTAACTGTCAAAAAAGTTGAATTCTTTTTCAAGAAAATTCTAAAAAAAAATTAAACATTCATATTCGAAAAATTTAATTTTTTTTTAATTCTATGATATATGTTATATAGTAAAAGTAACATATATGTTATATATATGTTACTCTTATATTTGATATATGTTATATTTTAAAAGTGACTAAATGTTTTACATCAATTCTGCCTGTGAAAAACACTATGAGTAAATATTTACTATCTAAATCAACTTTATAATTGATAAAAGTAAAATCTTTTTGAAAAATATCATTCAACCACTCTTTTACATATGAAACAATTCCCCCTTTTTATTTTTGGTAATAAAAAATTTTGTTTTGAATTTCCTGTCAAAATAACCTTATATGACATAAATATCGAGGCTAAGTCCGCAAAACAATTGTGAATCTTGCTGTCTAAAAAAAAGCAGCATGGCGTACATGTTACGCACATAATGAAAAAATATTAGGTTTAGCACACGCAAAACAAGCATGAGAAACCATGTTTCGCGCACGGAGTGTTAAAAAATTATTTTAAATATTTTAAATATTTTAAAACAATTTTAAGTCAATATAAACTATTTTTTATTAACTTGAACAGTTTTGAACAGTTTTAAACAGTCTTAAACACTTTTAAACAGTTTTAAAAAGTTCGAAATTATTTCAAACAGTGTTTCATAATTTTGTGTTTGTGAAAATTTTCTTACATATATTAAAATTTATATAATATATACGAGAAAATGTTCACTTTAGTTTCAAATTATTCTGTATTGTTCAAAACTGTTTTAAACAGTTTTAAACATTTTTAAACAGTTTTGAATAATTTTAAACTATTTCAAACAGTGATGCACATTTTATATTTCCACTAGGGCAGCACAGTCCTTTTATTTCTTAACTATCCAATTAATCATAAATTGAAAATATTTGCTTTGAATTATAATCTGATATTAAAAATATATTTTTGGTTATATATTAAATTATATAATGAAAAAAAAGATAAAATAGAAGAAACAAATATCGCAGACGTTAAATGGCATTTTTTATATTTGATGTATTGTGCATATACATATATATAAATACATATATAAAAATCTTCCATCAATCAGCAGGTTTAAAGCCGCTCTGAGGAGGTTTTTACTCGACTTCGATTAAACAGTATTATTTTCGGACTATATCATCTGTGTTAATTTATTATGTGATGTACCCTTTATAGATTTAAGGCATGATTGTATTTATTGGCGTGTATGTAGGATGTGTGTGCATAGAGTGAATGATTATATTTTTATCAGATTGACTTGTATATTACTGTACATTCGACTTTGCTGTGATTTTAACTTACTGTATACTGCTGATATTTCGACTGCGCTCTTTACACGCTTGATTTTATGTAATTATTTTGACTGATAGATATTGAGACTGATTTTTAACTATATTATTTATACTTTTTGCGTGTATTTATTCGTGTTATCTGTGATATCACTTTTATTTAATTTATTGACTTACTATTACAGTATTACTATCTCTATTATGTTTTATGACTGTGATATCATACTGTACTATTTTGATTTTATATGTGCAAGGCTATTTAAAGTATTTTTATGTATTTTTTTCAACTTTATTTGTAATTTTCATGCTTTTTTGTAATTATAATACAAAATAAACAATATCTAATCTAATCTAATCTAATCATATACAACAGTTGGTTGAATTATGAATGTTAGTCAAACATTGTTTTAAAGATATTATTTCGTCAATTGGAATTTGAAATAGTATAGATTTAAAGTTAATAGTTTGATTTTTACATTCCAACGATAAAAATTCAAACATGTATAAATATACATATTTGAATTTATATAATGGAAGAAGAAAAAATCCTTCTTACTACTTACTTATATTTCATTATGTTCTAAGATAAAATATCGAATGAAAATGAATAAATGTTATAAAACAATAGAATTGATTAACAAATGTCACATTTGAATTGAAAACAAAACTTTTTTAAAATATATTGGGCTATTAATAATATATCCATAGAGCCACAACCAAGATTTCAGCGCGATTCAAATAATGCATCAATTAATAAGGTTAGTTTCGAACTGCACGCCACGATGCGATTGTGTTTAACCACAATCGACGTTAGATAGCTCGTGTGTATGTGTACTGTTCACTGCGTGTATTATTAAGTTTCGTATTGAATTTTTCCGATAGGAAGCAATTCAAGTTAACACAGACAACACAGTTGCCTGGTGCGCTCAATTAGAAATTCAGATAGCCGAAAAATCACTTGTCTGAGAAAGCGAGAAAAAAAATGCGAGAAGAGAAAGAAATACCAGCTTTTTTATTTATACATTACATACATATACATAAAAATTGCTCTCAAATTACGCAAGGTAAAAGCAAGCAGCAACCAGCTAGTCAGCCAGCCTTCCTCTTTCACTTTCCATTTCCATGTACTTGTTTTCTCATACACATATAGAGGTAGTGTGTAATCGTACAATCTTACACGGCTTAAAATCGCGCAATGGCTTAAAAGGAACACATAAAGATTTTTTAGATATAATTAGATATTGGACTGTTATTATATGAGCAATTCTACAAAAAATCTTTAATTTCAAATTCATAATGATGAAAAAAAAAAAATTTGATAGTACGCGTGTTCTGACCATTGGAAATTGTTTTTGAGGGTCTTAGAAACAAGAAAAAATGGTAGTACATCTAAAAATTTGATAGGTATTTTATCTAAACTATTTTGAAGGTCGAAATTTTACGAAATAGCTTTTTTCGTACGTTATAAAGTTTTTGGTACTTTGAAAACTTTTGGAAATCCTGCTCCCACTCTCAAGTTGACTTTTTATTACCTAAACTATAAAGAAAAATCATCACCCATCCATAGGAATGGATTTAAACGCTATCGCAAGCCATAATAAACGATTTTTTCCATTTTTTTTTCAAATTTATCTCTAATTTTGATATTTTAACATGCAAAAAATTATGGATTTTAATTAAAAATATTTTAAATCAATAGAAAAACATCAACCTATAACAAATAATTTATTCTTCATAAATATTTCAATTTTCTGTCAATGCTGATTAAATTTTATACATATTTTAATGGATATTATATATCTATGTTGATGTTTTTCCCATAGTAGAAGGCGCATCGATCACGCGCAATATTTACGTTATAAATACAATTTATCTGTCCACAAATTCGTCACTAAATAAAATTCTAATATACATTTTTAGCTTAAGGTTTTTCAAATAGAAAATCAGAGTGCATAGTTCAATACTCAAATTTCCTAAGAAAAAACAGATTTTCCAAGTGTACACTTATGTCCAATATATGTTTAGAAAAATATTTTCAAATTTTTATAAAATAAAATTAGCGTGTTGTGATCAAGATTTCATAAAATATGCAAACCAATATAAAAATCTATTCATTGATAAAACTCGTCAATTTTATATCAAATTCTAAACGCATTCTTCTAAGAATACATCGGTCACACGTTTGCAGAGGACACAGTATCAGAACCAAAACAAAAACATTCTATACATACACTGAAAAGGGAATTGAACTGTCACTGTTCTCTACGGTACAGTGTGTGTCATTTTTAGAATACAGTAAGTCCAAGCTTCGAAAAACGAACTAGTAGTCTCTAGAGACGACTCATTACTCTCTGAGCATAGACTTGCTATTCTCTTTGTAGAAAGAAGCTTCGCAGAGAACACTCATTAGTCTCTAGAAAACACTGCCTACTCGCTCGTAACACACTGAATGTTCGCTAGCGACACTAACGCCACTCGTCGCCGTAGAGTACAATCAGTATTCTAACCCCTTTTCAGTGTAGGTGCGACTAGTTTTGATTCCCAATTAATTGATCTCTTCACACGCTCACGTTTTTCGCAAAGTGAACAATTTGTTATATTTTCTTACTTATTTTGAGTTTAAACTGAAAAATTATTGCAAATTATAAAAAATTGTGTATTTATAATAAAATGTGTGCTTTGTCTAATTATTTATTATGGATCGAATGAAAATAGAATATTTAAGAGAAAAAAGACTTCATGCTAAAAAAGAAATGAATGTAAGAAAAAAGCAAAAACTTCTGAATACGCAAGAAGAAATAAGGTTTGTTAAAATTTTTCTTACGCAATCAAAAAACAAGTAAGTCATAATGGATTCGAATTTTTTAAGTATTAGTGGTTTGTTTGATGTATTAACATTAATTGACTTTTAAGAGGAGGTGGAGTATATCTGTCCTTTTCTAATCAAAGAATTGATTTTTTTGCAAAAACTAATGATTGTAGCAAAAAATAAGGAGATAGCCCCATCTCGTATAATAAAAAGCAAGATTTTCTTTGATGAGGAAAAATTATTTTTATCGCTTTGTTTTTAAGAAAACCTTGAAAAACTGAATTGTCCATCCTAACCTCTATTTTTTACGTTTTTCAAGGTTTTCTTCAAAACGAATCGATAAAAATAATTTTTCCTCACCAAAGAAAATCTTGCTTTTCATTATACGAGATGGGGCTATCTCCTTATTTTTTGCTACAATCATTAGTTTTTACAAAAAAATTAATTCTTTGATTAGAAAAGGACGGAGATATACGACCTGCTCTTAAGTATTATTATGGTGTATTTTTTCCTTTTCAAACAGCAAAACAGATTTCTCGGAAAATGTTAATGACAACCATTTGCTCTGCAATGATCAATGTTCAAATGATAATTTCGCTCTTGACATTAGCAGCGTTCAAAAAGAAGCATCATGTGTGAAAACTCAACCCTCTTGAGCTATTGAATTAAAATTAAGAAAAAAAATAAAAACACTTGAATCAGAGTTACAAGGTATGAAGAAAGTTATATTAAAAAACAAAAAATTACTTCAGAAAAAAAGATTTCAAAATTTATCGCTAAAAAAAGAAAATTTTCAATTAAAAACACGACTAAAAAAATTCAACAAATCGATTGAAACATTACAAAAAAATTATAATAATACACTCGGTGTCGAAAAAGCGATTATATCAAAATTCTTGACGGATGATTTTTTTAATTCACTTACATTTCCAATTGGTTCAAGAGGAAGAAACAAAATTATTAATACGTATCACTATAGAGAAAAATTTTCTTTATCTTCAGATAAAATCATAAATACTCCGGCTTCTATCAACCGGCAAAAAATTAAACTGAAAGTAAAAAATGTTTTCAATAATGATGAAAATTCAGTTCTTGCTCCAGGAATTCGAGACTATATTTGCAAAAATAAAATAAAAGTTCGAAAACGTTACTTGACGGCTACAATAAATGATTTGTACAAAAAATATCCGATGTCAAAATTTCTGGAGCCTACTTTTATAAACTAAAACCTTTTTATGTGCTACAAAAAAAATTTTCAAATAGAGATACTTGTTTATGTAAAACACATACCAATTTCAGTTTAATTTTTCAAAGTTTATATAATAATAAAATGCGATTAAAGAAAAAAATGTGTCATTGTTTTTGAAAAATTTAGCGTGTGACATTAATAATAAAACTTGTATGTACAGAGAATGCTCTCAATGTTGCGATAGAAATTTTTTTACAGATTTTTCACCTCATACTCGCACATTTTATCATGCATGGATAACCGAAAAACTTAATCGTTTGGGAGCAAAAAATATGAGTTTCAATGTTAATATAACATCTCGCAAAAAAATATTCTGTACTACCACAGTATTAGCTCAAAATTTCAATGAAATGCTTCCAAAATTCACAAAACACGCTTTTATTATGTCAAATGAATTTCAGGCCTTACAAAATATAAAAGATACCCTAAATTATAATGAAATTTTATTAATTATTGACTTTTCGCAAAATTATATGTGCAAATATGCCACCGAAATTCAGAGCTTTCATTTTGGTGCGTCAAGAAAACAAATTTCTTTGCAAACAGGTGGTTTTTATTATAAAAATGAAAGAAATCAACTACATTTTAAATCTTGTGTATCTTTTTCTGACTACCTAAGCCACGATGCTGCAGCAGTTTGGGCACACCTTCAGCCGATTTTTTCACAAATCAAACAGAGTTTTCCACGCGTTCGATCCATTTATTTCCAAAGCGATGGTCCATCTGGGCAATACAAAAATAAATCAAATTTTTTTCTTTTCAATTATTATTGTAATTATTTTCAACTAAAAAATTCTGCTTGGAACTACACTGCTGCTGGTCACGGTGAAAGTCCTGCAGATGCAATCGGTGGAGGTGTCAAAGAAATTTGTAATCGAGCAGTGGCACATGGGATAAATGTTTTAAGTGCGGAAGACATGAATCGCATGGTAAAATCTGCGAGTTTGAAGACCAAAAGCTATGTAATTTCAGAAGATGAAATTGATAGGATTAGAGATTTAATCCCTAATAATTTAAAACCTATTCGAGACACGAAAGAAGTTCATCAGATAATTTGGACGAATTATAGACAAAACGAGTTATTTTTTCGCTGTGCATCGTGTACAGTCTGTTTGAAACAAGTAACTTGTAGTCATTATGATTTGAATTCGTCAAATTATAATAAACCTAATGAACAATTATCTTTAGAAGTAAAAGATGTAAATGAAGATGGAATTCGGTTACGCGCCATTGAATCAGCTACAGTTGGTGCCTGGGTAGTTGTTATTTATGAAAAACAATGATATCCAGGTGTTATTACAGAAATATTAGATAATAAATTAAAAGTAAAATTTTTGGCAAGAAAAAAGAATTTATTTTACTGGCCAAAATTTGCGAATATTCAAATTTTATTTAAAACGCAAATTTTGCACGTTATCGATGCGCCTTCTCCTGTGAGGAACAATACAGTAACACAAATGTATTAAATTGATAAAATTATGTATGAAATTATATAAAAAATGACAAAAAATTGTAATATTTATGGAGAATAAATTATTTGTTATAAGTTGATGTTTTTCTATTAATTTGAAAGATTTATCACCATTTTTTTGTGATTTTCCATGTTTTATAGACTAAAAATAATAGATTTTTGTACTTCCCATATGGAAATAATTTTTGTGAATAACTATTAATAACTGTGTAAAAATGTGAAAAAATGTGAATAACTGTTAATAACTATAATAAACTACCGCAATTGAGACATTAATAACAATAAATAACAGTTGATAACAGTTAATAATTATTACGAATAGATAATATTAATGAATCTGCGTTGGTTACACACTGTAAAAATTCTGGCCATGGCTTTGATACAAACATAGGAACCTCAAACATATTAGACATTGAATGCAATTATCAAAAAAGATTGCTTTCAGAAATGATACATATAAAAAAATATCAAAATTGCAATAATACACGACACTGAAAAATTAAACAACGTATATAATAAATACATAGTTGAATTATTAAAAAGAAATTAATTTTTTTGATAAAACGGTTTCAAGAATAAATTATTTACAATAAAACGCAATAATTGTTAAATTAGATTAAATATAATTAAATCAAATTCATTCATATGTGAGTCAAAATCTTGAATCAAATATCAAGTACATAAAGGAACACACTTGCTAGTCGCTTTGTACAAACGTAACTCACCTAAATTACCTATGTTCAAGATTTGTATAACTTGCGAAAATTTTTATTATTAATAGAAATATCTATTATTATATATTTTTATAAAACAAAAATAGTTTGACAGTTATGTAATACCACATGTTTAATACTTGTAAGTTTCATTTTTTATTTTTATTGTTACGCCTAAAATGTATTGTTTTAGGTGATGTTTTTTTAATGTATTGTTGATGAATTTACAAAATTTTTAATCATTAAGAAACTGTTATCAGTTGCTATTAAATTTTATGTTTTAGCACCTGAAGAAGCCTCTCTAAAAAATAGAGGAGAAAAGTCGTTTTTTCTCTTATAGAAATAAAGAAAAATTGAAACAGCTGTTGCTATTAGTTTATTCACAGTTAGAAATAAAGACAAAGTCTGTTAAAACCAGTTAACAGACAAAAATGTGTGTTACTTTAACAGACAAAATGTCTTTAAGAGCAGGCCGGATTCGCTGTCCTTGTCTAATTGGCATTTCTGTTATTTACTCAAGTTTTAATCGGTGTATCTTCAAATTAATGGTCGAGCACAATAGATATTATTATTATGAACATCCATGCACAAGAAAAAAAATATCTACCGGTTTGTTTTTGAGAAAAGTAAGTAACGCCAAAGTAAAAGTTTATGTTTATAATATTTTCGCGTTACTTACTTTTCTCAAAAACAAACCGGTAGATATTTTTTTTCTTGTGCATAGATGTTCATAATAATAATATCTATTGCGCTCGACCTTTAATTTGAAGATACACCGATTAAAACTTGAGTAAATAACAAACAATTCAATTGTTACTTGGTCGGTATCAGGTTCTACTCCGGCCTGCCGTTAAAGGATTTAACAAACAAATGTCTGTTAAAATTTTACTTATAAATTACAGACATTGTCTGTCAATGTACTAAAACTTTTTTTGGTCTTGTTTTCCGTACACATACATACACGTTTTATATATAGTTTTATTTTTTTTCAAATTCACGTTTAAATTAATAAATGTACAAGAACTCAAGAAATATTAGAAAGAACGTTTTTTATTATATTTTTTACAATATTATATTCGTTTATAATATGATATTTATTGTCTAATGAATAGCTTTCGTGACATTTACAATGATATAATTTTAATAATTATTAACAATTTTTATAAACAAATTATAATAATGCGTTTTTTCAAAAAAAAAAAAATTCATATTTTTAGATCATTTTGAGTAAAAAAGGTTCTCATGAACATATTGCTAAAATGAACTGAATCGGCAGAAAAAAATCGCAGTTTGAAAAAACGCGATTTTTCAAAACTTTGAAAGCCTATCAGCTTCTACTAATTTCATTTTAACTCACAATAGCTTAAATTGTTTGTTAAAATATAAACTTAAAGATTACAGCACTTAGCAACCGTATTTATAATGATTACATTACCCATTAAGAGGCGGTCGGGACTATTTGCCGCATGGGGGCGCTACGGATTTACAATTTACTGAAACAATAATATACCCCTAATGTTGTCAATAACTCTAGCCATATATATGTAGAATAATTATTGATGCTAATCTTGTTTGAAAGGTCTAAAATATTGTTGTAAAGCGAAAAATGCAGCGCGAGATAGAGCCGGCGTGAGCATATGTATTCATCATTCTTTGGTATTACTTTCTCTGTCGCACTAAAGAAAAATACACATGTTTACATCGACTCTATTATACGCAGAATTTTTCGTTTTACAAAAATATTTTAGACTTTTCAAACAAGATTAGCATCGATAATTATTCTACATATATATGGCAAGAGTTATTGACAACATTAGAGGTATATTATTGTCTTAATAAATTGTAAATCCGTGTATAAAAAATATTTTATATTCTTCTCTCACTTGCAGCGCCACCAAGCGGCAAATGGTTCCGACCGCTTCTCAATCGCTCAAAAAAGTACCGTTTTTTGAAAAATCGCGTTTTTTCAAACTTTGCGATTTGTTTTCTGCCGATTCAATGTATTTTAGCAATATGTTCATGAGAACCTTTTTTACTCAAAATGAACTAAAAAATATGATAAAATTTTTTTTTTTTTAACGCATTTTTATAATTTGTTTATAAAAATTGTTAATAATTATTAAATGCGCCATTTTCAGACTTTCTACCCAAAAAAATTCGGATTCAGCTGGTCAAAATACATTAAAAAAACCTGGGTAGAATCGAGGACCTCGATCGACCAAGACTTATGTAGTTTGCCCCTGGACTATCTGTTCTAGTCGTTTGTTACGGACATTTTCAGAATCAACTGACATAAAGTCTGTTAAATCGTCACATCCTTGTTTGTTACTTCAACAGACAATTTAGTAACAGAAAAAAAAGTTAACAGACTACACAATTGTTTTTAACCGTGTTCAGTTCCTTAAAAGAATAATTATATTATCAAACGTTTGTCCATATAATTTATTAATCGTCATAGCAAAAGATAATTTACATGGAAATTACGTTCTTTTAAATGTAAAAGGAATATTCATTTTCACAATATAATCTACTACGGTTTGGAAAAATATTATTTTATACCACCCGTCAAAATTTTAAATTTTAATAAATGATTAGAAAATTCTAAAATTTGCAATCTCGCATTATTGCATGAACCTTTATTAATACTTATATTTCTTATAAGCATTACAATAAATTTTTCTCTCAAATGTAATTTACTTCAAGGATTAAAAGAATTTAAATATTCTAGAAGAAACATTTCATCTGATTCATTAATGGTTTTCATCACTATCAATTTCCGAGTTTTAAAATAATGTATGAAAATTCTATAAATTTTGTAATAAAAGATCAAAAAGTTTTTCACAAAAAAAACATTTTATTTTTTACTTTTGCATTAAATTATGTTTCAACTCATTCATATAAAATTGTTTTCACAAATTATTATATGTGCTACATCTTTAGTTTGGATAGCATTAAATTAAATTAAATATTACAGTAAATTAAATTTTTAAATACTATTATTGGTAATAAAAGTTTAAAAATCCCTCATTATTTAAAATTATAAAAGCATCTTTTTCATTTTTATATATTTAATGACTATCAAATAAATGACTTTACTTAGCTACTTCATAACCGCATTATAGGTAATAATAAATATATCTATTACATTTATTTGAACTTAAGCATTTACAAAAACGCTGCCAAGTGCTTTGGTGTAATGCTTTCTCATAGAGCTTATTGTGTTAGAGTATTTTGATTTCATTTTGCTTTCTCATAGAAAAATTATTGTATCGGTGAAAAAATTTTTTTCTATTTTTTCGTTAATTTGTATATATTTAGACTCAGGGAGTCAAAAAAAGTGGTTTCAAATTAAAATTTTTTCAAAAGTTTCAAAATGCTCTAAAATTAAAACTGCGCTAAGAAAATTAGTTTAAAAAATTTTTTTTCTTCTGACAATAGCGAATAACTTGCATGCGAATTTTGGGGCAAATCTATCGAGTAATTTACGTAAAATAAAAGAAAAATGAATTTTTTTTGCTAATTTTACAAAATTATCTAAAATTAAAATCACGCTAAGAAAATCAGTTTTCAGAAGTTTTTCTTTTGGTAGTCGCAAATAATTTCCAAGCAAATTTTAGAGCAAACCCATCGAGTACTTAAAGTAAAATACAAAAAAAATTAAAAATTAGAATTGAAAAAAAAATGTTTTAAATTGTTCTAAAATTAAAACTACGCCAAGAAAACCAGTTTTCAATAACTTCCGTACCGGTTAGACAAAAAAATAAATTGTATGCAAAATTTGAAGGAAATCTGTCGAGTACTTTTCGAGATCTAATTGACGTAATGAGTACACACACACATACATACAGACATTTTCTGCCCTACAAAAAAAAGCAATGTGCGCTTGCTTTCGCTTCCTTGGCCTGTGAATGTATATACGCTGACGCGCTTGCGCGACAAACTAACCTACCCGCCCTAGTGGAAATATAAAATGTGCATTACTGTTTGAAATAGTTTAAAATTATTCAAAACTGTTTAAAAATGTTTAAAACTGTTTAAAACTGTTCAAAATAGTTTTTAAGTGTGAAATTCGGAACATCTAAAACAGTTATAAACAGTTTTAAACATTTTTAAACAGTTTTGAACATCCTGTAGGATATCCTGCAGGACATCCTGCATGCATTTTACGCAAAAGTCCTGCAGGATTATTCTGCAGGATGCATTCAAGATGTATTGCAGGATGTCATACATTTTTAATAACCAATCAAATTTTACAGAAAAATTTTTTAAAGAATTAGAATTATTTTATTTTTAATAATTTCACAAGTCAATAATTTGATACTTATTTTCTTACTAAAGGGAGATCCAAAAATAAGACAATCGTCAACTCTCCGCAAACCGAAGAGCCTCTGCAAACAAACACGAAACATCTTATATACCTGCGCTTCCGAAATTCAGATATGAGATCGTAAAATTAAGAAAAACGCTACTTAACAGTCAAAGACGGAATTAATAGTCGGTTCGAATTATTTTTTGAGTACTTGCGTTTTTAACTGTTAGGTGGCGTTTTTCCCAATTTGGCGATCCCTTATTCAAATTTAAAAGACGCATCAGGTATATAAGATATTCCGTGTTTGTTTGCACAGGCTCTTCGATTCATGGAGAATTGACAAATGTCTTATTTTTGGATCTTCCTTTAGGAAGAAAATAATTATCAAGTTATTAACTTGTGAAATAAATTAGAAATAAAATAATTTTAATTCTTTGAAATATATTTCTGTAAAATTTGATTGATTATTAAAAATCTATGACATTCTGCAATACATTTTCTCGCATTCTAACCTCAAAATCGCAACTTATTTTCTCTTTTTCGGCTCTCAAGCGAGAAAATATATTATGAAACTGATGTGTAAAGGCTTTTTTACGAAACTCGTTACAGTTACGGTAAACTTCTCGTTTCGTAAATAAAGCCTTTACACACCCGTTTAATAATGTACTATTAAATGCATCCTGCAGAATGTCCTACAGGATGTCTTACCGGTTGTCCTACAGGATATCCTACAAGATGTCCTACAGAATGTCCTACAGGATTTTTTCATAAGGGTAACATTCACCGAAATCTAATATGATCATAAACAAAGGTGTCAAAGTTTTAAAAATGATTTTATTCAACAGCAACAAAGTTTATCTTGTTCATTTTAAAATTTAGAATCTATTGACAAGGATGGAATTTCGATTTCTATTTTTTATTCAAATTTATTGCTAATTATTTACAAAAAAACGCTGCCAAGTGCTTTGGCGCAATGCTTTCCCATAGAGCTCATTGGTTAGAATAATTTAATTTAATTTTTTTAAATGTGATTTCAATGTAAAATACAATTTCTATTCAAGAAAAATTAGTGAATGTGAGAGAGTGATTAGGAAACAGGAAGAAAGAAGCAAGGATGAATGAAAATAAGGTAAAAATGAGGATCAATCTGAGATTGAAGGACACAGAGGAAGTGAGGAAGTAAGAAAAGAGTTAGTGAAAGCGTTAAATCAGCAATCAAAAGAAGTGATCAAAGAGCTACGCTAAGAAAATTATTTTTTAAAAGCTTGTTTTATAAAGACAGTAGCAAATAACATATATACAAATTTTAGAGCAAATCTATTAAGTAGTTTACGTAAAATAGAAAAAAAAATAAAAATAGAAAATTTAAAAAGAAAATTTTTTAATTTTCTAAAATTCAAACTATGCTGAGAAAATCGGTTTTTAAAAGTCATACTTTTTTTGGCAGTTGAAAATAATGCCTATGCAAATATCAAAGCAAATTCATCAAGTAATTTACGTAAAATACAAAAAATGAAAAATTGAAAATTTTTTAAAATTCTTAAAATGGTTCTATGAAAAAAACTACACTATGAAAACCAATTTTCAATAGCTTCTTGCCTACTTATACAAAATAATAGATAGCATGCAAAATTTGAAGCGAATCCATCGAGTAATTTTCGAGATTCAATTGGCTAAATATATACAATTTTCTTTTCAAAATTCTTTTTTCAAAATTTTCAAAATGCTCTAAAATTAAAACTTTGCTAGGAAAATCAATTTTGGAAAATGTCCCTCCTTTTAGCAGTCGCAAATAATTTTTCTGCAAATTTTAGAAATCTATCGATTTAAATCCATCGAGTACTTTACGTAAAATAAAAAAAAATAAAAAAAGAAGAATCAAATTTTTTTTTTAAACCCTTAAAATTCTCTAAAATTGTAACCTTACTAAGAAAATTAGTTTTCAAAAGCTTATTTACCAATAGCGAATTTATTGTATAAAAATTTTGGAGAAAATTTATAGTATGGTTTACGCAAAATAGAAAATAAATGAAAAATAAAAATTTTTTTGAAAATTTTCAAAATGCTTTAAAATTAAAACTGCGTTGAGAAAATCAGTTTTCCAAAGCTTGTTTTGTTCAGACAATAGCGAATAACTTGCATACGAATTTTGGAGCAAATCTATTAAATGGTTTTCGTAAAATAGAAAAAAAATGAAGAATAAGAATTCAAAAAAAATTTTTTTTAATGCTCTAAAATTAAAAGTGCGCTAAGAAAATCAGTTTTCAAAAGTTTTTCTTCTTTTGACAGTCGAAAATAATTTCCATACAAATTTTCAAGCAAATTCATCGACTAGTTTACGTAAAATACCAAAAATATGAGAAATCCAAATTTAAAAAAATTTTTTTAAATGGCTCTAAAATTAAAACTATACTAAGAAAACCCATTTTCAATAGCTTTCCCTCCCAGTCGGACAAAAAAATAAATTGTATGCAAAACTAGAAGCAAATTCATCGAGTATTTAACGAGATCTAATTTACTAACTAAATACAAACAATTTTTTCAAAAATTTCAAAATGCTCTATAATTAAAACTAAGCTAATAAAATTAGTTCTCAAAAGTTTTCCTTTTTTTGGCAATCGCTAATCATTTTCATGCAAATTTTAGAGCAGGTTCATCGAGTAGTTTGCGTAAAATTAAAAAAAAAATGAAAAATCAAAATTTTTTTTTAATTTTCAAATGGCTCTGAAATTAAAACATGTGACGCGGTTTTCGCGTCCAAATAAAATTTTTTTTTTATAAATTAATTTATTTTATTATATGATTTGTTTTTTTTTATTAAAAGATCTGATGGCGCTACAAGAGAGAATTAATTATAATTTTTAAGTTTTTTTTTAATGTGAAAATATTCCTTTTATTTTTTTCATGTAAAATTGTTGGAGAGAATTTCAAATTGTTTATTCCTCCCGCTCGAAAAGACAGAAAGAATTAGACATGAAGAAGAACTCCAGTGGCGCCATCCAGAAGAGAGAAAGAAAAGATTATTGAAGATAATAATTATTGAACGTTTTAATTATTTCAAGATTATAGTTATGCGTGCGAAAATTGTAAATTAATTGTAAAATTGTGCGTGATTTTTATTTAGTATGAGTGAGTATATTGTGAGTTGTGAGCGCCGAAAAAGTAAAAAAAAATTGTTAACGGGGTAGAAAGAGATAGAGAATGAGAGACGATATGTAGTAAGTCCGAAATGGCTAAGCGCGAACGTGAATTATTTGAAAACAGAGGTTTTCAACTTCATTTAAGCCACAACGTTGTAAAGAATAGTTTGTTAATTTCTTTTATTATTTTTGGCGATGATTTATTTATTATTTAATAATAAATTATATAAATGAATAATAATTCGCGCCCGGAAGTATGCCTGTGTGAAATGTAAAAAGCGTCGTGATTGGTCCACCGAATTTTCTCGCGCGATCAAGTTCAAGAAACAACGGGCCTAACGACAGTCTTTAGCGAGCCCTGATTAAGAGAGGACGTGGGTGAAAAGGAAGAACAGAGAACCCTTTGTTCAGAGAGAGACTGTGAAAAGCGTAGAGTCGCAGCGTGTAATAGAGAGTATTTTTTTGAGTTTAATTATTTTTGAATTCGTGGTGTCGTTTTCTTTAAAACCTGTATTAGAGTTTTTCTGTATTTTCTTATTAAATTTTATAACGTAATTTAGAATATTCGTGGTGCCGTTGTTTGAGTGTCTTAAAGAAGGATTGACGGGGGTTTCATCCTTTCTTTTTGTATCAATTAACACGGAAAGAATTATTCGTTATCGTGTAAAGTTTTAAGAGAGAAAACTCTTTGCGCCATCGTTTTCTATAAAATCTCGTGAGAGTGTATATGTGTAGTAGTGCCACAAATTATTTAAATTTAGTGGCGCCTTTTCTTCATTGCTTTGTGCCTGTCTTTGCCAGTTCACGCTCTCACAACGAGATCATCGTAGAACCAAGCATCAGGTCGACAGCGGAGACAGAAAAGCCATATACAGCGAGAGAGTGAGCGAAAAAGAGAGAGAGAGAGCGTAAAAAAAAAAAAAAAAAAAAAAGAGGTAATAATCATTACAAAAATCATTGTGCGTACTTGAATTGCGCGTGCTTGCAAAATTAGTTTTCGTTTATGAATGTGTGAAAAAAAAGGGTTTATAAAGTTGTAAAAGTGTGTGTTTAAAAATTTTGATTATAAAGAGAGAGAGAGAGAGAGAGAGAGAGAGAGAGAGAGAGAGAGAGAGAGAGAGAGAGAGAGAGAGAGAGAGAGAGAGAGAGAGAGAGAGAGAGAGAGAGAGAGAGAGAGAGAGAGAATAAATTCATAAACGTTGTATTTTTTTATTCAATTAAGTTGTGTGAAAAGAGAAGTGTAAATGACAAATTTGGGGGATAACTTAAAGATGTAAAAGATTTGAATATATATCGGTTTGTAAAATTTGGGTGAAAGAGTCGCAAGAGAATTTTGTTTTCCGAGAAATCAGCCGAAGTTGCGCCCACAACGCGCGCGTGTTGAATTTCCGCGAAGAGAGCCTCTGTTATTGCCGTCGAGAGGGGAGGTAAATCAGAGACGATACAGTATAACATAGAGGCGCCGTGTCGAATAGAGACGATCAAAATTTCGAATCGTGCGAGTATCTAGTGGTGCCATATAGTAGTGTCGGTAGCGAGTGAGAAAGAGAGAGTGAGATATATATATATAGATTTATATAGAGTCAGAGTGAAAGAGTAAAGCCGAGTTAAAAAAAAAGAGAATTAAATTGATTTGATTAAATGTGTGGTTGTGTTAGCGGCGAAATATCTAAATTTTGTTAATTTAAATTGAAATTAAATAAGTTTATTTTACAAGTTGAAAAGTAATTTTTTTTATTTAGTTAATTAGTACCTAGTGTTAAATCATTTCTTTTTTATACATAAGCCTAACTCTTAGGCTCTCGCATCCCGATCGAGAGTCATAATCCCGCGGCGAATTCCCTCTGCAGATTCGTTTAAAGAATTTCGTATTATAAATAATTTGCGCGTTCCTTTTCGGGACTAGCTGGATGTCCAGCTAAATTAGCAACGTCGCAAACATCACTAAGAAACCCAGTTTTAAATATTTTCCGCACGAGTTGGACAATAAAATAAATTGTATGCAAAATTTGAAGCATATCCATCGAGTGATTTTCGAGATCCAATTGGGTAAATTAACACACACATACACACACGCACACACATGCACACACACGCACCCACACCCACACACACATGCACACACACGCACACGTACGCAGACTAACGCACATGCACATACACGCACACACACACACATTTTCTAAAAACCTGAGGACAAATGTTACCTGAGTTACCTGAGCACAATGCAAATTAGTGAAAAAATAGAAATCGTATATTGTGTAACAAGTAAGGTTTACTCGGGCAATGGCGCTACTCGCTACGCTCGTGTGCCAACTTGCCCTCGTGCGCAATAGTTAACTAAACCGAACGAAAGTCACATACTATTTTTTTTCATAAGTGCTGGGCGTAAGAGAGAGAGAGAGTGACATGTTGGGGCACGGAAAGGGGGGCTGGGGTGAAGCCCCCCCATTTAAAAAAATTAATATGTAAATAAAAAAAAAGCATTTCATAAAAATATTTTTTTTTGCATCATCAACAACTTTCATCAAGAATCTAGCACACAACTGACTTCTACATAGAAACTCGTGCACATTCCTGCGTGTTTTGTTTCCTTTTGATATAGCATTCTCTTACTCTCTCTCTCTCTCTCTCTCTCTCCCCTGTTGAAAATAATGACGTCTTTCCAGTACGTCTTTGAAAGATGTCTTTGAAGACATCTTTGAAGACGTCTTTGGTCGTGTCTTAGATTGGAACAAAATAAGACGTCATTTTTTTAATGTTCCGGAAATATAGTAACCAAATTACGTTTTTTTTATAAGTAAAATAATTTCAAAGACGTATTTTTCCAATAAATACTCATAAAAAAGACGTAAATTAAAAAAAAAATTCTTTTTCTTAAAACGAATGACGTCTTTCCTGTTGAAAATAATGACGTCATTCTAAGACGTCTTTGAAAGACATCTTTGAAAGACGTCTTTGAAGACGTCTTTGGTCGTGTCTTAGATTGGAACTAAAAAAGACGTCATTTTTCCAATGTTTAGAAAAGTTATTCGACAAATGACGTCTTCCTATTATTTCAAAGACGTATTTTTTTTAATAAAAATGACGTCTTTTCTTACGAATTTTTATTTAAAAAATACGTCTTTGAAATTATAAAAAGACGTTATTTGATAAATAGCTTTTCTAAACATTGGGAAAATGACGTCTTTTTTGTTCCAATTTAAGACACAACCAAAGACGTCTTTAAAAACGTCATTTTCTCCAAATTTGGGAAAAAATAACGTCATTTTCCATGAATTATGTCATTGAAAAATGACTTTACATGATAATCATTTTCCATTTAAGGGAATGTAAAATACCGACATTACAGTTTTCAAAACTTTTGATTCTTTATCCAAAAGTTTTAAATATATCTTTAAATTACATCCTTCCATATTTATTAATAAAGAGCCTAATATAAAGATATTTTGGAAAATTTTTAAATAAAGATTAAAAGTTTAGAAAACTGCAATATCGGTAACTATGTATAAATCATATACCCTTTTACATCCCCAGGAAAAAACAAAAACAAGGTTAACTTCGTAGTTTCAACTCTTCGAAAAACGAAGAGCATTTGCGATTGAACTAAGAGCGTTCTGGCCTTATATATCTGCGTCTTTGAAATTTGTATAAGGGATCGCAAAACTTGAAAATCGCCACCTGGTGAGTTAAAATTAAATTGACGCAATCAACCATCAATTCGACTGTAAGTCACTAGGTGGCGATTTTCAAGTTTCAAAGACGCAGATATATAAGGCCAGAACGCTCTCAGTTCAATCGCAAATGCTCTTCGTTTTTCGAAGAGTTGAATCTACGAGGTTAACCTCATTTTTGTTATTTCCTTTAAATGGAAAATGATTATCATGTAAAGTCATTTTTCAATGACATAATTCATGAAAAATGACGTTATTTTTTCATAAGTTCGGAGAAAATGACGTCTTTGAAAGACGTCTTTGGTTGTGTCTGAAATTGGAACAAAAAAGACGTCATTTTTCCAATGTTTAGAAAAGCTATTTAACAAATAACGTTTTTTTTTACATTTTCAAAGACGTATTTTTTTAAATAAAAATACGTCTTTTTATAATTTCAAAAACGTATTTTTTTAAATAAAAATACGTCTTTTTATAATTTCAAAAACGTATTTTTTAATTAAAATTCGTAAGAAAAGACGTCATTTTTATTTAAAAAAATACGTCTTTGAATTAATAAAAACGCTGCCAAGTGCTTTGGCGGAATGCTTTCTCATAGAGCTCTTTGAGTTTCATTAATTTTTTTATATTTATTTAAATGTGATTTTAATATTAAAAAATTGTCCAACATTAATATTTACTCATATTGTACTTCATCAATTTCGAACATATATGCTAGCTGTTTGCTTTTTCAACATTTATAATTTATTTTAAATCATCAAGTAATACAAAAAAATTTGTTCTATTGAAAAAATGATATAATGTAGTAATAAAAAGAATGATGACAACAAAATTTCTAATCTTTATAAAATGCAATCATATTGATATATAAATACAGTTCATGTTTATGGCTCTATAAAAAAACTACTCTATGAATACCAATTTTCAATAGCTTCCCGTCTACTTATACAAAAACATAGATAGATAGATAGATAGATACTAATTATTGTATATCATATCATTATACAAAGGGCGTGTAATACAATTCATAAATATAATAATAAATATTGCACATAAACAATGAATAAATGTAAAAATATTGCACATGTACAATGAATAAATGTAAAAATATTGCACATAAAACAATGTATAAATATAAAATATTGCACATAAAACAATGTATAAATACAAAATATTGCAATTCGCCTTGGTAAGACCTCGAGTGGCGCCTCACGTAGTAAATTATAGAAGCTTAGATGCTGGGTCAAAAGTAAACAAATACATATGTAAAATGAAAAGTAAGAAAAATAAAAAGAGAAAATCTTCACGTTGGTGCTCTGTACCACAGTGTAAATTTGTAAAAGATATTTCTTTACACAAATTTCCAAAAAATCGAAAGGTTTGCAATCAGTGGGTGATTGCTTGTAAAATAGGCAAGAAAATAACCTCTAATATGTTCGTGTGTGCAGCTCATTTCACCAGACAAGATTATATGCCCAGTAAGTAAACATAATTTTGTTTAATAAAATTACCAAAAATATCAATACTAAAATGTTCACAGGGCTCAATACAAAACATCCTTCATTGAAACCATTGGCAGTTCCATCATTAAACCTGCCAAAAAGACCATTAGACAGAGTTTTAAGTGCAGAACAACTAAAACAAAAATTTGAAAGATTAAAACGTTTTGAAAGAAGATCTGTGATGAATGAAATAAAGTAAGGTATCTTACTATACAATTTTTTTTTTTATAAATTACAAAATATTAATAAAATTGTTTTTAGCGATGAAAGTATCAGTAAATTAAATACATCTGTGCAAGCAACTGCAAAAGAGTCGTTGGACAATCATGCTGTAGAAAATGACTCTTTATTTTCTTCACCTATGTATACGGAAGAAACTATTAAATACAATGAGAACGTAGATGCTTCTGATGACACTCCTATTAATGTAGAATCTTGCATTTGTTATAAAGAAGATGAAGATGAAAATGATTATGATGAAGAATCTGCAGAAGTCACTGCTGCACGCATTCTTCTTGAATTAAAGACTAAGCATGTGAATGTTTAAAAGCTAACATGTTAAACTGTGAAAGTGAACTGAGTAGTGGTAACTTAAATGTTTTTCCAAGTGTTAAAAAAGTGATTTTAATAGATTTATTGAAAACAGATGATGATTTGAAAGTTTTTACTGGCATAAATAATTTATTATTAAATAATTTAATAAATGCAGTGAAACTTTGTGAAAAAAAAGTTACCAATATGTTTATCCTGTCAAAGAAAGAATAGTGCTTACTTTATGTAAATTGAAATTAAATCTATCTTTCAAGTGTTTAGCTATATTGTTTGGAATGTCACGTCATACGTGCAGTAATATATTTTTAACAATGTTACAGACACTAGCATTTATTCTAAAATCTGCAATTTATTGGCCAACAAAAGAACAGATTTTGAAGAGTATGCCAAAGTGTTTTAAGAAATTTTCTAAAACGTATGTTGTGCTGGATTGTACAGAGATTCCAATAGAACGACCCAAATGTCTACGCTGTAGACTTCGATTGTATTCTCATTACAAAGGATGTGAAACAATTAAGTTCCTTGTAGGTATTTCTCCTTCTGGATTAATCATTTTTATTAGTGAAGCATATGGTGGAAGAGCTTCTGATAAAAGTATTTTTAATCAATCAAAGATTTTAAATAAACTGGAACCAACAAGAGATGGCATTATGGTTGATAAAGGCTTTGCTATCGAGGAAGAATGTGCTGAAGCGCATATAACATTATTTGTACCTCCAAAATTGGGTAAAAATAAACAGTTTTGTTCAGCTGATGTCACTAGCACAATTGAAATAGCTTCAGCAAGAGTGCATGTGGAGCGTTCAATTCAAAGAATAAAATTATTTGATATTTTAAAAAAGAAGATCTCTATCAAAATAGCGCCTTACATGAATGAAATATTTACAGTAGTTTGTGGAATTGTGAATTTATCTGAATCGATTATGTCAGATCATAAATTTGAATGAAATTATGATAAATTTAATGTATTATATATTTTTAAATGAATAATAACTCATTTGTTTTAATCAAAAAATAAACTTTATTATAAAGAAGAGCAACATTTTATATTCTTATCACAAAAACGTTTTTTTTTCCCTTCCTACTAATAATATATCAATAAATATAATTTTTTGAACATTGATACCTCTTTGGATTACACTAAATAAATTATTTCTTGTGAAAATATTAGATAACATATTCTAATAATAATCAGTCTTTTACAAAATTAAATATTATTATTATCATTTTCCTTAGAATCATTACTCTTATTATTTGTTAATTCTTTCAGAATGTATTTAAAATATATATCTTGTAAGATGGGTATATACTTTTCTATCACAACTTTGTTATCAAACTCAACTTCAATTATAAAGCATGTGTCATCCCCTGATGAATAAATAATAAAATGACAGTAAGGTAAATTACTAATGTACATACCCAATTGCACTTGACAATAATATTTATGTTTTTTTTTTAAAGTAATATTATTATCATTAATATTAATGTATTTTAAATGCCTTATCGCTTGACTAGCTGTATAAACTTTTCCTATTTTAGGACTTTTTATTTCTACAATATGTTTATTTACTACGATACCATCTGGACTAAAACCCATCCAAGGTATGGTTGGATTTATGAGGAGTCCCATACGTATAACTTCAAAATCTGTCATATTTTGATAACACTTTATAGCAGCTTCTTCCATAATGATTCCATGTTTTGTATCAGCTGTACCTTTAAAATCATTATGTAAATAACTCACAATTTTTTTTTCCCAATTAGGGTTTTTATTTGATGAGTACGTAAACAACTCATATGCATTACTTGCAGTCACTCGTAGTTTTCTTTCAGCTTTCCATACATTATTATTTTGCTCAATTGTTTTCATACAGATATCAACAGCTTGTTCAACAGTTTTGACAATATTTTCTTTAAAAATAACTGTTCCTGCATATTCAATTGATTAAATATTTGCATTATAATCTTAGTATCATTAATTGTATGATAAGAAATTAGTTGAGATTCGACAAGAGAGAAAATATTTGCAGAAAGCATTTTCACAGCAGTATCTCTTACTATCTGATTATTTTTTTGTACATCAGGGACTTCATAGTTACTAATTGCACTTCTGTAACCTTTAAGTGTTTTTACTAACTCCACGTTCATATCATCCATTCCTACAACAGTATTATAAATCAGTCAAACACATTTTGTATTATATTATTTTATAATGTAATTAATTAATATTTACCTTCTGTTAATACATTTAGAAAATTAACATTTTCTAATGGGTTGTAGCGAATAAGATGATTATCTGATTCATTTTTCTTTTAAGATGACAAAATTTAAGAATTGGCTCTGTAGCATACATGTTTGTTGTGACTGTTTTCAATTTACCCCATTGCTGTTTAATATCGGTACACGTTGCTTCTTCAATTAGTGAAAAAGGTGTACTGAAAATGCATAAATAATGAAAAGAAAAGTTGATAACCATCAATTTTAAACATTTTTTATATTCAAGTATATAAAATAAACTTACCGACTTAAATAAATTAACACTGCCACGCAATGTTTGCACTTTCCAAGAGCACCTGCTGCACACGAACAATTACAATTTATTTGAGAATTATTATTTTCACTTATAATTTCAATTTTTATTTCATGCAGCTTATGTATAGCAGACGACTGTATACAAAGTGCTAATAATACGCTTTTATTTAAAATTTTTGAGGTGATACCACAAAAGACAATATGTTTAGCATTGTAAACTCTCTCCCCTTCTTGATAGCAGCGAATACCTGGCCCAATATATTCCAAAACATTGCTAAATTCTATTAAAAAATTAACACTCCCCATGTTTACAATACTTTTTATTCGCATTTAACCCAGCATCTAAGCTTCTATAATTTACTACGTGAGGCGCCACTCGAGGTCTTACCAAGGCGAATTGATATCACAGTCAGTTACTAAACCTAATAATACTGAATAAGTAAATCACAACAAAAGAAGTGATATCACAGATACAAAAAAATAGTAAAATACACGCAATCCTATAAATTAAAAGTCAGTTATACAATATCTATCAGTCATAGTATATAAAAATTTTTATTTAAAATACAAAATGAAAAATGATAAATAATGCAATAAAATAATAAAGCGTATGCAGTAGCACAAAAACGCAGTCAAAATAATAAAAACAAGTAAAGCATTCACTCACTAACCATTCAGCCAATAAATACAATCACACCTTAAGTAAAAGAGTATATATACGGGACGTCATATAATAATAAATTAACATATAAATAAAAATAAAATTTAGTTTATTGGAGGTCGAGCAAGTATCCCCTCACAGCCGACTTAAACCTGCTGAGCGATGGAAGATTCTTTATATCAGCAGGCAGGGAGTTCCAAAAATGCGCACCCTGAACTTGAAAGGAATTCCTTCCAGTCTCAGTACGCATGAAGGGCACCGTGAAATCCTTAATCTCTCCCCTAGTGGCTACCCTAGGTACATATCTAGTGAAGAGACCCATTAGATACTCGGGAGTATTCATGCGCACGATTTTGTACAAAAGTACAGCCATAAAATACTGTCTCCTCGCATCAGTACGCAGCCAACCCAGCGCAGCTCTATGAGGAGAGATATGATCGCTTATTCTCACGCCTAATACATATCTCACACATGAATTTTGTAGTCTTTGTAATCGTCTTTTCAACTCCTGTGAGGCATCGAGCAGAACTACTGAGCAGTAATCGAGATGTGGAAACAGCAGGGTGGTTGCGAGTTGTTTACGCAGAGCCTCAGTGGTATACCGACGAAAAAACCGTAAGCCATACATAGTTCTATTAAACTTCTTAGTCAGCATATTAACATGTGGCTCCCATGATAGCTTAGAGTCAAGCATAACACCAAGGCTCGTAACGGTATCAGAGAAAGATATGCCGACACCATCCTCAAGCTCAATCGTCCTTGGCTCACCAGCATAAAAGTCATAAATAAATCGACCATTGCCAAAAACGATCGCTTTAGTTTTGTTTGCATTCAGTGTGAGAGAAGCATCAACAGCCCACTCCGACACTGCCTTGGCCGCCCTCTGTAGAATACGAATACCTTCATTTACATCCTCATAAGAGACCTGCGTATAAATTTGCAGGTCATCTGCATATAATAGGTGCTCGACGCGACCGGGGTCAAGGGTGTCACGTATGTTATTGATGTAAAGGCAAAACAACAGAGGCCCCAGCACTGAACCCTGCGGAACTACTAAATTGGTTGTTAGCCAATTCGATTCCTCATTAAAATGCGTGGAAACCATTTGTTTCCTTCCTGATAAATAGGAGCTAATCCACTCGAGTGCAGCCCTGGAAAACCCCATCGATCTCAGCCTTGCAAGTAATTTGGAGTGCGAGATCGTGTCGAATGCCTTACTAAAGTCAAACAGAAGTAGCAGCGTGACAAGTTTCTTATCTAGACCTGATCTTATGTCGTCAGTAAGTTTAAGTATGGCAGTCTGCGTTGAGTGATGCTTTCTAAAACCAGTCTGCATAGAGTCAAGTATCCGATGTGTCGTAATATACTCTTGCAATTGGTCATGGGCAATCTTCTCCAGGACCTTTGAAACAAAACATAAGATTGCTATAGGCCTAAAATCTTTAGGTATTGTTGGTGCAGGACACTTTTTTAATGGCACAATGCGTGCACGCTTCCAATGGCAAGAGAAGACCTCCCGTGCAAAAGAGGAATTGAACAGAGTCACAAGATGTTCTCCGATAAACGGTAAAGCCTTGAGTATCACGCTCTGCGGAATGCCATCCTCGCCACAAGCGTGTGATGAAAAATGCGAAATTGCAAGGACCACATCAGTAACATTAATTGGTTTGAAGGCAAAGCCACTTTCACTACACTGAAAAAGAATTCTCTTACACTCCTCATTATCATCGTGCGGCGAGACTGATACCCCCGCAAAGTGCGCACTAAGCTCATCCGGAGTAAATCCATTCAAGTCCCCTTGAGGTCCGGACAAGAGTCCCAGGTCTTTTAACTCCTTCCAGACATTACCTTTGGCAAGAGCTTCGAACAGTCTGTTATGATAGTAAGTAGTCCTAGCTTGTTCAGTCTGTTCGTCAATCGTTTTACGTAGTTGCAGAAATTCAGAGAGATATCTCTCATCCATAGATAGTATGCGAAATTTGAAGCAAATCCATCGAGTAATTTCCGAGATCTAATTGGCTGAATAAATAACATTTTCTTTTAAAAATTTCTTTTTCGAAATTTTAAAAATGATATAAAATTAAAACTACCCTATGAAAATCAATTTTTGAAAATTTCCCTTATTTCGGCAGTTGTAAATGATTTCCCTGCAAATTTTAGAACAAATCTATCGTGTAGTTTACGTAGAATAAAAAAAATAACAAATAAAAAATCGAAATTTTTTTTTTAATCTTTAAAATTCTCTAAAATCGTAACCACTCTAAGAAAATTAGTTTTTAAAAGCTTATTTTTTTCAGACAATATCGAATTGATTGTACAAAAATTTTGGAGAAAATTTATAGTATGGTTTACACAAAATAGAAGATAAATGAAAAATAAAAAATTTTTTTTAATTTTCAAAATACTCTAAAATTAAAACTGCACTGAGAAAATATGTTTTCCAAAGCTTGTTTTTTTCAAACAGTAGCGAATAACTTGCATTTAAATTTTGGAGAAAATATATCAAATGGTTTTCGCAAAATAGAAAAAAATTAAAAATAAAAATTTTTTTTAAATTTTTTAAAATGCTCTGAAATTAAAAGTGCGCTAAGAAAATCAGTTTTCAAAAGTTTTTCTACTTTTGGCAGTCGCTAATCATTTTCATGCAAATTTTAGAGCAGGTTCATCGAGTAGTTTGCGTAAAATTAAAAAAAAAATGAAAAATCGAAAGTTTTTTAAAATTCTTAAAATAACTCTAAAAAAAAACTACTCTAAGAAAACCAATTCTCAATAGCTTCCGCACCAGTTGATCGAAAAATTGAATTGTATGGAAAATTTGAAGTAAATCCATCGAGTAGTTTTTAAGATTTTATTGGCTTAATAAATATAAACATTTTTTTCAAAAATTTTAAAATGCTCTAAAATTAAAACTAAGCTAAGAAAATCAGTTTTTTAAAATTTACTTTATTTGGGCAATCACAAATAATTTCCCTGCAAATTTTGAAGCAAATTCATCGAGTAGTAAACAAAAAAAAAAACCTAAAAAACGAAAAATCGAAATTTTTTTTTTAACAATTCTAAAATGAAAACTACGCTAGAAGAACCAATTATCAATAGTTTCCCAGCAAGTTAGTCAAAAAACTAAATTCCATGCAAAATTAGAAGCAAATCCATCGAGTAGTTCTCGAGATACAATTTACTAACTGAAATCATACATCCACACACGCACACACGCACACACACACACACACACACACACACACACACACACACACATACATACAGACATTTTCTGGAAACCACTTTTTTCGACTCACCGAGTTCAAATATGTACAAATTAATGAAAAAATAGAAAAAATTTTTTTTTATCGATACAATGCTTTTTCTATGAGAAAGCAAAAGACGTCATTTGTTGAATAACTTTTCTAAACATTAGAAAAATGAAGTCTTTTTTGGTTCCAATCTAAGACACGACCAAAGATGTCTTAGAAGGACGTCATTATTTTCAACAGGGAAGACGTCATTCGTTTAAAAAAAAAATTTTTTTTGAAAATTTACGTCTTTTACTATGAGTATTTATTGGAAAAATACGTCTTTGAAATTATTTTACTTATAAAAAGACGTAATTTGGTTACTATATTTCCTGAACTTTAAAAAAATAACGTCTTATTTTGTTCCAATCTAAGACACGACCAAAGACGTCTTCAAAAACGTCTTCAAAGAGGTCTTCAAAAACATCCTTCAAAGACGTACTGGAAAGACGTCATTATTTTCAACAGGGTCTCATATCTGCCGTATGACTGACTTGCAAACACGTTCTTGTGTGTCTTGTTTTCTTTTAATAAAGCATTTTCTTTCTCTCTCTCTCTCTCTCCTATCATCTTCGCCCGCGCGACGATACTTATGCATATACAAACAAAATCATGGTTTTCTTTTTTTCCATTAATTAACGGATTTGCGTGACGTTATTTTTTATAACCTAACGCTTTTTACTAGAACACACACTTCAAAGACAAAATACACGCGGTGCGCGCTATTAGTTACTTACCGCCCCGAAAACGCATGCGCTATAGGCCACTTACCCAGCACGTATGAGAAAAAATAATTTTTTATCGATACAATGCTTTTTCTATGAGAAAGCAAAAATTTATGTCTCAGATTGTACTCACTGTTTTATCGTAGAAAATCGGCAATGAATTTAAGTGAAAAATAAAAATTGAAATTCCATTCTTGTCAATAGATTACAAGTTTTAAACTGAACAAAACAAACTTTGTTGCTGTCGAATAAAATCATTTTTGAAACTTTGGCACCTTGGTTTATGATTACATTAGATTTCGGTAAAAGTTATAAACTTTAAAATGCTATAACTCTTTAATAAATTGTTATATTTAAATAAAACAAAGTTTAAAATGACTGTTTTAATATTATCTAATAAATTACTATGTGAAAAATTGAATATACCCTCCCTGCCCAAAATATAAACCATCATCGAAAATACTAACTTTTGACAAAGACTGTAAAGCCAGAACAACCTTAATAAAAAATAGTTTATATTGATTTAAATTTGTTTTGAAATATTTTGAATATTTAAAATAATTTATAACTTTCAAATATAGAAAAATTCAAAACTATTAAACACTATTTGAAATCATTTCAAAATTTTCAAAACTTTTTAAAACTCTTAAAAAATATTTAAAAGTATTTATAACTGTTTCAAATGTCCCAAATTTCACACTTATAAACTGTTTTAAACAGTTTTGAACAGTTTTAAACATTTTCAAACATTTTATATTTTCGCTAGAGCGCTTATTCAATCAACGTATTAACAGTCTTATTATTTTGTTCTTCGGCTTTTCTCTTTTTTGCTATTACTTATATTCTAAGGCTTTTATAATCACACGGCTTCTTTCTCATTAACGCGATATGAGATGTTATTGCGTATCCTTCCGTACTTACAATGAATTTCATAAAAAAAGAATAAGAAAAGAAACAGAACTTTTTAAGGCTTATATGTGCGCACGAACCTGTGAGGATTATTTCTATTCATAAGATATGTGCCTTGGATTTTCATTTTTTAAAATTTTATTAATGCTTTGTATAGAGAGAAAAATACATGTAATACAAGGAAATTTTTTTTCACATGTTTGTATAATGTATTACGGTTGCAATTATTTTTATGTAATGATAACGTAATATTTGTTTTCTTCAGTTTGCTACTAAAAAAAATTATTTGTTATACTTTGCTTGTTTTATTTATATTTTTATAAAAATTTTAGATTGAATTTTGATAATAAAACAATTACACATAATTATTATTTTTTATGAAGAAAGAAGAAATATTTACATTTAATTAAAAATGAATTTATAATTTAAGTAAAGAATATTACCTCTAGCTATTGACTTTCAATAAAATATTAGGCAGAAACATAATTTATAATGTAATTATACATTTGAATTATTGAAATTTTTATTTTTTTATTTTTTTATTTTTTGTTTTTTAATAAGAGCGTTTTTTTCAATTATTTTTAGCATCACATTCAAGATTCTTCTTATATGAAAATTATGTTTTCTCCGTACGTTGTATATTTAAATATTGTTTTTTTTTGGTTGAAACACAATAAACAATCAATAATCTTGATCTGGAACCGGCAATAAAGTCAATTAAATGGGATATGCTAGAATCAATGGTATAATTAAGATACAATTGAAATAAACTTGCCTTTTTTCTGAGAGTAAAAAAAAACGCTGCCAAGTGCTTTGGCGCAATGCTTTCTCATAGAGCGCATTGAGTTAGAGTATTTTGATTTTATTTTTTTAAATACGATTTTAATATAAATGTCCCTATCCTCTGTATTGAAGGCTGTCTTAAGAGGCGGTCGGAACCAAATCGGTGACTTGCGGTATATATCAAGTCAGCATTTTTCGCTTTATAACAATATTTTGTATATTTTTGTGGCTTTAACTATTTTAAATTATTCTTTACATACATGATTAGAGGAAATGACTATATTTTTACCATATTAATAAATGAATAAATTATTATAAGCATTTATTACAAGCACTGAATTAAGTCACCGATTTGGTTCCGACCGCCTCTTAATACCTACGAAAACTATATGAATTTTACTCTTTCTTACTTTTGCCATTTGCATAATGTGATTTTATGATGCTCTAAAATTAAAAATGCGTTTATAAAATTAATTTTCCCAAGCTTGTCTTCTTAACACTATAACCAATAACTTGCATCGAATAGTTTACAAAAAATACCAAATAATTGAAAAATAAACATTGTTTTAAAATTTTTAAAACGCTTTAACGTTACAACTACGCTAAGAAAACCAGTTTTCAAAAGTTCATTTTATTTAGGCAATCGTAAATAATTTCTATACATAATTTTAAGCCACTTCATCGAGTAGTTTACGTAAAATACCAAAAAATAAGTGAAATTCTATTCAAAATTTACAAAATACTCTAAAATTAAAACTACGCTAAGAAAATAATTTTTCCAAAGCTTGATTTATTCAGATAATAGTGAATAATTTGCATGAAAATTTTTGAGCAAGTTTATCGAGTGATTTTTGTGCAATAGAAAAGAAATAAAAAATAAAAATTTTTTTCAAAATTTTCAAAATGCTTTAAAATTAAATGTGCGCTAAGAAAGTTGAAGAAAATTAGTTTTCAAAAGTTCATTTTATTTTGACAATCATAAATAATTCCCATACATAATTTGAAGCTCCTTCATCGAGTAGTTGACGTAAAATATAAAAAAAATTAGAAAAATTTTATTCAAAATTTTCAAAATGCTCTAAAATTAAAACTGCACTGAGAAAATAAGTTTTTCAAAGCTTGTTTTATTTAGGCCATTGCAAATGATTTCCATAAAAATTTTCGAGCAAATCTATCGAATGGTTTTTGTGTAATAGAAAAAAAATGAAAAATAGAGATTTTTTCCAAAATTTTCAAAATGCTCTAAAATTAAAACTACGCTAAGAAAATAAGTGTTCCAAAGCTTGTTTTCTTTAGACAATAGCGAATAACTTGCATACAAATTTAGAAGCAAATCTATGGAATGGTTATCGTAAAATAAAAAATAAATGAAAAAAAAAATTTTTTTTCAAAATTTTCAAAATGCTCTAAAATTAAAAGTGCACTAAGAAAATCAGTTGGTAAAAGTTTTTCTTCTTTTGGCAGTCGCAAATAATGTTCATACAAATTTTCAAGAAAATTCTTCGAGTAGTTAACTTAAAATATCAAAAAAATGAAAAATTAAAATTTTTTTAAAATTCTTAAAATGGCTCTAAAAAAAACTGAGCTAAGAAGATCAATTTTCAATATCTTCCCCCCCAGTTAGACAAAAAAATAAATTGCATGCAAAATTTGAAGTTAATCCATCGAGTAGTTCTCGAGATCTTATTGGCGTACTGAATACATAAACACATACACACACACACACACACACACACACACACTACATACAGACATTTTCTGGAAACCACTTTTTTCGACTCCCTGAGTCTAAATAAGTACAAATTAATGAAAAAATAAAAAAAAATTTTTTTACCAGAAAAAGAAGAAATGGTATTTACGTGCAGAAAATAGGTCTTTGCCATACGCGCGAAGATTGCCGCTCGAGCGTAGCGAGAACGGCAACGCGCTTGCGGCAAAAATCTATTTTATGCACGTGTTATGTACCTTTTTTTATCACAAGGTTCGGAAAATTCTATCATAATTCAAGAATATAATAATTCTAGAAATAACCGTGCAAAAATTTTCCAATTTAAAACGTATAATAAAATGTTCATAAGAAAAAATAAAAGTACACGTTATATTACAATAAGAATTTTAAGTATTGACGCTAGCATCGTAAGATTATTTTCATAAACAAAGAAAATAAAATAGTAAAATAATATTTTATTCAAGGAAAGAATATTATAACAAAAGAAAATAAAATTCTTAAATATTATTACAGTAAAGGTAAATAATAATTCAAGTAAAAAAAATAAAATAGTAAATTAAAATTTTAATAAAGAAAAATAATATTACAACAAATAAAATAAATTTGTTAAATGTTTAATATTATAAAAACGAGAATTTGAAGTTTTCGCGTAAGCATTGTAAGTAAGGAAATGATTTAAACAAAGGAAAATATATAGAAGAGTAGGGTTAAAATTTTAACAAAGAAAAATAATATTACAACAAACAAAATAAATTTGTTAAATGTTTAATATTATAAAAACGAGAATCCAAAGTTTTCGCGTAAGCATTGTAAGTAAGGAAATTATTTAAATAAAGGAAAAAATATAGAAGAGTGGGGATACAAAAAACAAGTGCCCAACTCGATATATTTGAAATAATACTTTTATACGCGCAGTCAGTGATGGTTTACGTTCGATTTAAGAAACGTCTTTGTATTCTTTCATAATGAGTGCAAATAATGATTCGAGCGATAATTCAAGTGATAATTGGGCACTTTTCGATTCGAAAATTTGTTTTTTGATGCCGCATTTCCGTAACGAAAATGCCCGTGTTCTGCACGGAAAATCAAGTGCGTTAAAATTTAAAAAGCGTACGAAAAATTCATTTATCAATCAATAAATGAATTTTTTGCATGCTTTTTAAATTTTCACGCACTTAATTTTTCGTGCGGTAAACAGGCATTTCCGGTACAAAAATGAGGCACCGAATAACGAATTTTCTGAACGCCGTGCTGAAAAAACTTTGTTAATTTAAGAACGAGTAAAAGTGCTTAAAAAGAAAAAGTTCTTTCATTTGTACGTAACCTAATTTCTTTAACAAATTTTTTTTAAATTGTTTTACAGAATATATCAAGCTAATGTAATGCACGCATACCTGAATGAAAAGAAATTAGTTTTTTAAGAATTAATTATATATAAATTTTTGAAAAAAAAAGTATGAAAACGAAAGAGTAATATATTACAGAATTGTAAGACACAATTAATTCTGTCAGTCAGATGTATATTTTGTAATTAATAATAAGTTATCAAAAGCAGTGAAAATGATTTGAAAATTCTAACAATTTTTTTGCCCTTGAAGATTTAAAATCATTAATGAATTTTATGTTTGCTTGGGTATTTAATTATAATGGGCAATCTTTTATATTTTATATTAAGGACGTTTCTCTGTCATGATTTGTAACATGGTGGATTTTCATTCACATGTTATATTTCCATAAAGATATCTACTATACCGCTGAAGAGCCTTATAAGTAGGATTTTAACTTATATATAGCAGTGCGGCACTGGCTCAGTGGTTAGAGCTCGTGCCTGGAGATCTCGAGGAACGGGATTCGCGCCCGGTGTCCGCTTATTTTTTAATCTAAAAAGTCTCATGTTTCAGATTATTTTTCAGTAGTAATCTAAATTATCAACATTTAGTTGAAACTTGGCAAAATTATTCGTTATTCATTTTTTTGCTTCACAATATAAACATATTTGATTATAGTCCATAGATATTTATACACTATCACCGTATATATCCGATTCATGTGTAATGCTTCATAAATTTTTATAAATAGAAATGCTACATTTTTTATAATGAAATGAATGCTTACCCTATTAAATGATTTTAGAATAATCAAAATACTTTTATTTTTGTTGACAAATAATTATTTAGAATGTAAAATCCTATACAACCTACATTTTGGAAATGTCGCCGAATATCGTTCTCTCTCTCTCTTTCTTATATCTTTATACTTTCATACGTCACACTTTCTTTACACTTTACTTTACTACTATTTAAGTGATTTTTATCGTTATCATTAGTGACTTATTCACTTACTCTTCTCTATTATGGCTAAAAAGTGCTTTATCTGCCTCAAGGAGTTTACTTCTACATCTAAGCCAATTGAGTGTAATAGATGTGGTAATCTCTTTCACACTACGTGTGCCACTGGGTTAGCCAAGTTTATTGCGGTGCGCAAGGAGGATGGGACCTTGTTGAAGGGTTCGTCAGCCCTGTCTCAAAGAAGCAAACACCCCTATTAATCGCTCACGATCTAGTTCTGTGGGTTCTAACCAATCGTTTACTCGACCTGAGTCTTTGTCAGGTGCCTTGACGCCGGTATCAGCTGGTTCTCAACAGGACACTCTTAATGCTATTCTTGAGAAATTGAATAAGCTCGATTCAGTTCCTACATCATTGTCGTCTATTGATTCACGGCTTTCTTCTTTGGAGACTCAAATAGTGGACATTAATGTGACCTTGGGAAGGCGCATGGACGCTTGTGAGGCATGTCTGGATGCTCTTCAGAAGGACCATTCAGATTTGGTAAAAAAAATAGATCAACTGTTGGCCGCTCCACCACTTACTGCTTCAGCCACTTTAACATCTGCTTTTCCAGCTTCTGATGCCGCTAATTTAGCAAGGCTTGATAAACTCAGTAAGACTCTTGATTAGCAATGCAAGGATCTTGCTGCCCAGCAACAGCGTTTTGAGCGTTCTGCTGATCTTGTATTGAGTGGACTCATACCGTCTGAGTTCGAAGATCTGAAGCGTGCGGTCTATGCCGTCTTTGCAACGCTTGAATCTTTTATTTTGCTGGAGGATATAGTCTCTGTTAGACCACTTCAATGCTATCCTGCCCGTGGTTCTGCTCTGCCACCTTCAGATAACTCTGCTCAGGGGACTGCCTCTGCTGCGTGTGATACTCTTGTCGTGCTGTCTACTTCTATGTCTGTGCCAAGGGATTCAGTTCCACTCTTGGTTTCTCTTAAAAGCCCTAATTTGGTTAAAGTCCTTATTCTTGCTAAAATTGGTATCAAGAAGTTATATACCTCCCAAATTGGGGTGGATTTACTAAATGCTGCTAAACCAATTCATGCGATTACATCTGGGCTCATCAACATTAATGAGTATTTGCCTCCTACTCTTTACCAGCTTAAGCTGCGTGTCTTGGCCAAGGCAAAGGACAAGGATAATGGATTTATTGCTTTTGTAAGAAATGGTCGCGTCTACGTCCGCAGGAAGAAAAGCAATACGAGTTATCTCATTGCATCTGATGAAGATTTGGAGGATTTTTTAAAGAAAATTACAAACGCCTCTACTGCCAGGACTCCTCCTTTGCTGTGATTTCTTATGGGGTAAGTCCACTCTCTACTTTATCCTCTTCATTTTCAACTGCTCACCCTGCTCATCCTGCTCATTCTGGTCTTCCTGCATCTTCCTTTCATCCCCCTAATTCTTACATTACCAATACTCATTTACCTATTGTCAGCGAGGATGGCCTGCGTGTCTGCTATTTTAAAGCCAACTCTATTAGAGCTCACATTGAAATGGTTAGACTGTTTCTTGCGTCTCGTTCTTTCTTCCACGTAATTGCCGTAACTGAGACCAAACTTGGTCAAGTGGTTGATGACTCGATTGTGGCTCTTGATGACTATGTTATCTTTAGACGTGATCGGAACACTAGAGGTAGAGGATTTGCTCTTTATATTCATAATTCACTTTCTTCTAAAGTCTTATGCTCTTCTTCAGGTAGTTGGTCAGATAAGCCTGGCTTGCCTGAGTATCTTTTTTGTGAAGTTTCTTCCAACTCAATTCTCGCTCCTATCTTTGTTGTTTATAAACCACCTCATGCTCCATTCTTGGCAAACAATGATCTTATTCTTGACTTAACGACCTTTCTATACAATTATAGCACAAAGATTCTGATAGGTGATTTTAATGCTGATCAGTTGTCTGATTCTGATGATGTTTTATTTTTTTTAAATCCTTAATCTTAGATCATTCATTATATTCTGTGCCCTATGGCTCTACGCATCATACAGCTTCGTCTGACACTTGGTTCGATCTTTGTATTATTGATGCCAACGACATTCTGACTGACTTTTGGAAGACTGGTGTGCCTTTTATAGACGGCCATGACCGCCTGACTACCACTGTGAAGTCTTCCCTCTCGAGTCCTATTCTGAATGACTTTACATTTAGTGATTTTAAATCGGTTTATCAACCTGCTTTACTGTCTTACCTTCGTGCTACGGACGCTTCAGACTTATTACTCTTCGCACTGACTTACAGGATTATAGGACTGTACGTGACCTTGCTCATGAACTGATTGAGACTGCTAACCTTATGTACTTTCATGACAGACTATCACGACTTACAGACTCGAGTCAAATCTGGAAGTAGCTCACGAATCTTGGCATTTGCTCTGGACGTGCTGGTTCTTCCCACTGTTTCTCTCCCGATGAACTTAACGACCACTTTGGCAATGTTGCTCTCGACTTCAATGTGCCTGCAGTTGAGGACTACCTATGTGGCTTAACTGCAGATAACAGTTTTAGGTCTTTATTTCATTTTAATGGGTCACGCAGTGGGCTTTGATGGTATACCGCAGTCGTTTATCTTGACTTTTTTTCCGGTTATTGGCCCGATCTTGACTGCGTTATACAATGAATCTCTTAAGTCTTCTGCCTTTCCCGCTATTTGGAAGAAATCTCTAGTCTCTGCTATTAATAAAATTCCTTCTCCTTTGTCAGTAAATGGCATGCGACCGATCTCTCTTTTGTCCTTCATGTCTAAGGTTCTTGAGCGCCTTGTTCATCATCAATTTTATGACTACCTTAATACTCGACAGTTATTTGACCCTTTACAGACTGGTTTCAGGACTTAACACAGTACGCAGACATCACTTTTGATACTGACGGATGAATATCCACAGGTCATGGATCAACGTCGGGTCACCTTGCTCTTATTGTTTGATTTCAACAAGGCCTTTGACTCTATCTGTTATGTTGCTCTCCTTAGAAAACTTTTCAATAGTGGCTATTCTTTGGAGGTGGTTATATGGTTTACATCTTATTTCTCAGATAGGAGTCAGTTTGTCTTGGGTTGTGGAGATTCTAGATCTGCGTTCCGTCACCTTAACACTGGAGTTCCACAAGGTCTGTAGTCGGTCCTCTTTTATTTTCTGTATACATCAATGATGTTGCAAAAGATTTGGATCTTAGTGTTTCTTATATTATTTATGCTGATGACGTACAGATCTATATTCGTTTTCCTCTGGCAGAGCTTTCTCATTTTTCTTTACTGATAGGTGCTCAGGCGGATGTTATCTCCAATTGGGCTGAAGCAAATCATTTGCATCCTAATGTTTCTAAAACCAAGGCCATTATGATTGGTTCCTATTTTTACATTAATAAACTTTCAGATATCCCTTTAACTGGTGTGCCATTTATAATAAAGCACCCTCATTCCTTTTGAATCTAGTGTGCGGAATCTGGGTATCTGGATTGATTCCAAATCGAACTGGAAGGAATATGTATCTTACATCTGTAGGAAAGCAAACTCTGTTCCTTATCCTCTAAATTACTTTCGTCTGAGTACCAATATTCAGTTGCGTAGACATCTTGTCCAGGCCCTTATTTTTCCTCTTATCGACTATTGCTGTTTGGTATACAGTGATCTTTTTGGAGAACTTGACCTTAAGCTTCAGCGTGTCGTCAACTCTGGTGTGCGTTATATGATAAAATCAACTATAAAAAAAATCTATTATAATATCTCTAAAAAAAGCCTTAACATTATAGATAATAAAAAAGTGGGAATTTAATTATAACAAAAATACACTTCAAAAAATACTGAAGTCAATAATATGTGGTCAAGTATTATGATTTAAAATAATATTTACAAATGATATTGTACCTATATTTTGATGATAATAATGAATCAATAAAAAATTTCTTTGTTAAAAATAAAGTATAAAAAAAGCCATATAAAATGTTATTGAAAATATAAAACTATCTCCAACAAAATTAAAAAAAATAATAAAACTTTAATTTGAATAATTAACGTAAAAGTAAGAATAAAAGTAATATTACAGCTATAGACTTGCCAGGCCGATCCTTCAAAAGTTATATTTCTTAAAATATATTATAATACATGTTTTTATAATATCGTAAACACATTAAAAATATTCATTTAAAACATTTTTTAACATTGACTTTTTAGAATGCTTGGAAAAATGTATATTAATTTTCATAATTTCGTATTCAGTGAACGTATAATCTAATTTCTAAACATTGATGATATATTTAACTTTTGTAGAGTGGGCCTGGCAAGTTTATAGCTGTAATATTACTTTTATTTTTACTTTTACGTTAATTATTTAAATTAAAGTTTTATAATTTTTTTTTTATTTTGTTGAAGATAGTTTTATATTTTCAATAAAATTTTATATGGCTTTTTTTATACTTTATTTTTAACAAAGAAATTTTTTATTGATTCATTATTATCATCAAAATATAGGTACAATATCATTGGTAAATATTATTTTAAATCATAAAACTTGACCATACATTATTAACTTCAGTATTTTTTCAAGTGTATTTTTGTTATAATTAAATTCCCACTTTTTTATTATCTATAATGTTAAAGCTTTTTTTTAGAGATATTATAATAGATTTTTTTATAGTTGATTTTATTAAATTAGTTTAAATTTTTGACAAAATATTTTTTATGTTTAAGATAGTGTAAAAGATTTTTTTTAAAGCTAACTTGCCATAATTTTACCTTTTAAGGATTTTTTGGAGAGAGATATCACAACTTTTTCAAAGTCGAAAGTTATTATCTCAATAGATTTAACTTTACCGGTAATCTGATACAATATAATAACACTAGTTTTATAACTAATTGTATCAACCTCATTTTTATATATTTATAAAATATTTGTTTTCGAAAAAATTTTAATCTTATTTTCTTCAACACTTTCAAATTAATCAACTATTACTTATAAAGCTTATTTTGTCACTAAATATCGTATGAAAAATTAATTAATTACTTAATAATGTTTTAAAATATGCAAATATTACTTTTTCATTTATTGTTGTTTTTATTTTTGAATACGAAATCGGTATTACCGACACTAGAATTTCGCCGCTTTCAACTGATGTATTTTATTTACGGGATTGCGCACGCGTGAACTGATCAAATAAACGCCCGTGATTTTTCGGCAGCTTGTCAGCTATATAGAACAAGACTCTTAATTCTTGTATTGCTTATTTACGCGATGTCTTTATACATTTAGCATATTCTGAAGACATTTGCCTAAATACATGCGTTTATTATTAACATATACATAATTCGTATTCTCTTTCTTTTTCTCACTCTCTATACTCTCTCTCTCTCTCTCTCTCTCTCTCTCTCTCTCTCTCTCTTCAAGTGAGTATAGTTAGCTGCCTGTTTGTAACGTTCTGCTTGTTTTTGATATTGTTGCTGCTTAATCCTGCCTACGGGCGTTTTGTTACAGGTAACTTGCACGCTAAAATTGCAAGGCGTTTGGTGAAAAAAAAGATTTTAGCTGTTTTTTGTGCCTTGCATTGGATTTTTTACTTTTTGTGGTGACATTTTTGAGGAGGTTATGTTGGATTGGCGGCATGGCTGAGAAATTTTATTGACTTTCACGCACCACTGGCAATTCTTGGTACTGCTATTCGCCGTATTTCATATCAGCCGTTAAGGAAGTTTTCCACTTAACCAACTACAGTGATCTGCATTCGACTATACGCCACGTTTTCTTGATTGTCACAGTGCTTACTGCCTACATCTTTACCTCTGATTTTTAGGTTAGCGCTCTCTTATTGTTGCCACGATATGCGTGTATGTGATGATTGTGTGTGTGTTATGTAAGTGTGAGATCATACGTTCTGCGCCTTCACTTCAATGTGCACATTGTAATAATCTTTACCATTTTACTTACTGCGATTCTACTTGGTTCATAGGTGATTGTAGAATTGCTTGCTGTGCCCGTTCTACGCGAGCATATAGGCAACGTGACACGTGCATTGAAGATTTTGCTGTTGGATCAGAGCGTGAATTCGAGCTCGAGAGTATCGCATCACCGCTTCCAGTAGGAAAAAGGGGCGTGGCTTCGCCTAATACATCTTTGGAACCGCTAGCTCGCAGGCGTTGCCCTAGCTTAGGTGGTAGTTCTTCACACTCTGATCATTCTATATTGCCGGGTGGGGCGTCTACGCCTACTTGTTCCTCTTCACCGTCGCAATACTTGACAGACGCTTCTCTGCCTTCTGTAGCCGCTGTGCTTGATAGTACGTCTCTTTCTCATAAGCATATCGAGTTGGCAGCTAACATCGAGATGAATACTGATACTAACTCTGCTGCTATGCCTGATAAAACTCCACCACCTTGGTTCTTGGAGTTTAAGGAAGGCCTTGCTATTACTCTTGGTGAGATAACATCAGGTAATAAAGGTATTGCTACCAGAATTAACAATCTTGAATTGGCTGTTAAGGAAGCCAAGGAGGAATGTGCCGCAAATTCTCGGCGTATTGAATCTCGTATTTTGCTCACTGAGTCTGTGTTGTCTCGTCCTTATAAGGATGCTTGTGAGATCTTGGTCTCGAGTCTGCCGTTAGAAATTGACTCACTGAGTATTGATAATTTTATGAAGATCCTCACTCCCATGGGACTCAATATTGATAGATCGCACTTTCTTAGTATGCGTAAATGGTTGCCTAAAACTGCTGGTGAGAATCAGAGCAATGACGAGGTTAACATCACTAAAAACTCAGTGGTGGTTCAGTGTTCATCCAGTCACGTCCGTGATCGTGTGGTCGGATCGGCTTCTAGACTGCATGATTTTCCATGTAAGCGTATTTTTGGTTGTGGCGACAACTCTAAAATCTTTCTGCGGGCGTTATGGCCTAAAGAGATATATTCATTATTGAAAAAGGCTAAGGCGGCTAAGAAGGATCTTAACTATGAGTGGCCTTTTGTCACCGATCTCAAGGTATATATGAGACGCACGAAGGACTCTGTTCCTATTTTCATCGCTTCTAAAGCTGATCTAGCTTCTTTACCTCATAATCAAAAATGAGTTTTGAAAGACTCGCAGGTTGTTTCGTCCGATGTATTGTCCCCTAGTCACTTAAGTAATGTTTTTTCTCCTAATCCTTTAATTGATTATGTAAATGTTGCCCACGCAAATGATAACCGCCTAAAAACTCATTTTAATGAAATTGATTTCCAGTGTAGGTCTAAGGCTTATGATATTTTTGGAGTCACAGAGACCTTTCTTTCGGATCTAGATTCCACTACCATAATAAATATAGATGGTTATGAGTTTTTCCGGTTGGATAGACAAGGCGAATCGGGTGGTGGTGTTGGTGCTTATGTTCGTGATACCTTTAAAACCAAAATTCTTCATCATTCTGATCCTTCTTTTGATAATACCCCGGAATTTCTCATATTAGATATAAGTGTTGGTGCAAACTCTTTACTTTTCTGTATAGTTTATGTAAGACCTAAGGCTTCTTCGCTCGATAGTCTCTTAGACTAGGCGCCCAGAGGGTTTCGTATGAAGTTAGAGGTCCCACCAAGCAAGTATGTGATTTATATGTATTTTGAGCCGCAGAATCCGAATTCGCAACTTGCTTTTCGCGCAAGTGGTCGAGTAATTTGTTATAAACAAATTAATTGTTTAAATGGCTATAGTTTATGAACTACAATAGATGCAGTAATTTTCTCTGCGAAAACTAGTTCTTTAATAAAAAAAAAAAAAAATCGTTTCTGTTGCATGTCGATTTGATAATTAGAACCAGAGATATGGCAAATATATTGCAAAAAAACATAGAGACGTTGCGCAAGCGCGGAAAGCCCTGGTAAAAACCTTATAACACGACTACTAATTGATATTTTTTAAAGTTCAACATGTGTTTATAAAATGTCAGAGTCTCAGCTTTAATGATGAATTGTTATATATTACTTTTAAATATTGATAAATAAGCTAAAATGATTTGAAGCAGAAAAAATTTTCAATTTTTCAGAATTTTGTTTGTTTATAACGAAATAATATAGGTTAGCGAACAAAATATTTCTATATTTTTTATATAGAATGATAGGAAATTTCATCTAGTTTAATAATCTGTCCGGCTTTTTTAAATTTAAGTAAGTAGAACCTGAGATATCGCAAATTTAACCCTTTCAGTCACAGGAGCTACTATAGTGGCACCCTTTCTCATTTTCTTTTTTTTATTGTTTAATTCGAACTTTAAGTTTAATCTTTATTCTTTTTGCATTTTCATATAAATGAGTACTCATTTTATAAGTATCATATGATATATTTTGAATATATGATTGTAAATAAATCTAAAAAATTAATGTATGATAGAAAATACGTGCTTTTGCGAAAATAATTCGTGACTGAAAGGGTTAAACTGTAGCGCCAACTCCTTGCAATACGACATTTGAGTGCAATATAGCGATCGCTTTCCTTATTAAAAATTCTTTTATTATGAGGTAAGTAATCTTATTCTTTTCTAATAAAATTACTTTTGACTCTATTTTATATACTATGTCATAATATTAATGATGTATAATACATGGAGATGAAGTAGATTTAGGGTTTTAAATAATCATTGATTTTTTTACTACAATAGTAAACAATTTACTCAACTTATGGAGTATTTTTACATTTATTTTTTTTTTTGCAATTGCAAAAAGAACAATCTATTTTATTCAAAAAATTTGTTTAACTTTCCGATTTATTAGAGTCATCTATTTTTAGCTGAATCCTTTTTTATTAAATTTTTATTCAATTTCCTAATACAGAGTTAAAATTAATTTTATCACAAAAAAATGAAATTAAGTATAATGAAATTAAGGTAAGTACCTTGTAATAAAAGAATTTTTTATAAGGAAAGCGATCGCCATATTGCACACATATGTCGTATTGCAAGGAGTTGGCGCTACAGCTTAAATTTGCGATATCTCAGGTTCTACTTACTTAAATTTAAAAAACCGGATAGATTCTTAAACATGATGAAATTTCCTATTATTCTATATCAAAAATATAGAAATATTTTGTTCGCTAACCTATATTATTTCGTTATAAAAAAACAAAATTCTGAAAAATTGACAATATTTTCTGCTTCAAATCATTTTAGCTTATTTATCAATATTTAAAAGTAATATATAACAATTCATCATTAAAGCTGAGACTCTGACATTTTATAAACACATGTTGAACTTTAAAAAATATCAATTAGTAGTCGTGTTATAAGGTTTTTACCAGGGCTTTCCGCGCTTGCGCAACGTCTCTATGTTTTTTTGCAATATATTTGCCATATCTCTGGTTCTAATTATCAAATCGACATGCAACAGAAACGATTTTTTTGTTTTTTTATTAAAGAATAAGTTTTTGCAGAGAAAATTACTGCATCTATTGTAGTTCATAAACTATAGCCATTTAAACAATTAATTTGTTTATAACAAATTACTTGACAACTTGCGCGAAAAGCAAGTTGCGAATTCAGATTCAGCGGCTCAAAATACATATAAATCACCTACTTGCTTGGTGGGACCTCTAACTTCATACGAAACCCTCTGGGCGCCTAGACTATCTTTAATGTCCTATCTGAGCATACGTATAACTACAATAATATTATAATAACTGGAGATTTCAACATTAATTTAAATAAGTCTTCATACTCGTCCGATGCTCTTCGGTCCTGTTATGATTCTCTATCATTGTTTCTGGTACCCTCTGAGGCCACTCACCATGTTTTCACCTTGGATCATGATTCTCACACTTGGCTGGATTTATTTGCCATAAACGATAGGTCAGCTTTACTAGCATATGAAAAGTCAAATGCTCCATTTATTGCTGGTCATGATTTAATTGAAATTAAATTCAAGTTTTCTAAACCCGAAAGGGATGTTAAATCTTTCTTAACTAGAAACTTTAGTAATTGTAATACTACTGCTCTTAAGCTTGAACTTTCTCAATGTCTATCTTCATGTTTTCCTGCGAGTCCATTATCTACTTTTTCTCCTTATGTATTGTCAACTCCATTATACTCTACTTACTCAAGTTCAATTACTTTACATCAACCTCTTTCTGAACTGGCTGAATCGAGTGGCCACCTTATTGATGCTAAGGTTACTAATTTTACCTCTAGTTTTGTTAAGGTCTTCGATAAATTTGCTCCTGTTAGAGTTGTTAAAATTTTACCTAAGCGGAAACCATGGGTTTCTCATGATTCAGGCTTACTTATGAAACGTCGTGATAACTACTATCGCTTGGCTCGGAGAACTGGTTCGGCAGATGACTATGCTCGTTTTAAACAGTTACGAAATGAAGTCTCAAACTCTCTCTCTAAATCAAAAGATGATTATATAGCTAATAAGCTTTTATCTGCTCCTTCGGCCAAAAATAAATGGTCTGAACTTCGCAAGTTAGGACTTGCTTCAAATACTCTGCCGTCTCCTCTTAAATATTTTTTTTCACCGACGCTCTTAAAGCATTACACATTGGTTTCGTCTATTAGCCCTGCTCTGACTAATGCTGACATTGACCATGTTCTCTCCATGCCTCTTAGATCAGATATTCCAGTCTTTGATTTTACTCCAACTAGCTCAAATACTGTAGTAAATATTCTGCGTTCGGCTGGCTCTAAAGCTGTTGGTCCTGATTCTATTCCTGCTGAAATGCTTAAGCTTGTGGACAATTCCATAGCTGATGGTTTAACCTCTATTATAAATGACTCTCTTGTTCACGGGTATTTCTCGACAGCTTAGAAAAGAGCGTTCCTATTACCATTGTCTAAGCAGATTAAGATCGACAGCCCAACTCAGACTCGTCCTATTGCCAAACTATGTGAGATCTCTAAAGTTTTGGAAAGGGTGGTACACGCCCAGTTTTCAGCTCATCTTAAGTCAAATCTTTTGCTTGATACTTATCAAACTGGGTTTAGAAAGGGTCATAGTACTCAAACAGCCCTATTACACTTGTTGGATGATTGTAGGATTGCTATCGATCGCCGTATGGTTACTTTGCTACTTCTCTTTGATTTCTCTAAGGCGTTTGATAGAGTTCCTCATGTTAATCTGCTTGTCAAGCTACGTTCTATGAACTGCTCTGATACTGTCATTAAATGGTTCGCCTCCTACTTATCCGATAGATCTTATTCTGTAATGGATAACTTGAATAATACTTCTGAATGGTCGTTTGTATCGGCTGGTGTTCCTCAGGATAGTGTCCTGGGGCCACTATTGTTCTTGGTTTATATAAATGACATCTCTCATGTGTTGTCTTCATCTAAACATATACTCTGCAGATGACCTTCAAATTTATAAGTCCTTCCCACTGGTAAATCTGGTAGATGAGGTAAATCTTATTAATCATGAGATTGCTTCTGTGGTAAAGTGGGCAAATGATAATGGTTTGTTGCTGAATGCGGGAAAAACACAAGCCATAATCATTGGTAGTGAACAGTATATCTCTCGATTGAAGGATAATCCTGCTCCTGATATTCTGGTTGGAGATACCATTGTTCCTTATTCTTCGGTAGTGAAAAATCTTGGTATATGGATATCTTCCACTCTTGACTGGAATAAGCAAGTCTCTGCGACGATTCATAAGGTACATGTTACTTTACGGTCGCTGAAATTTCATAAACATGCTTTTTCTCAGGATACTAGGAAACAGCTCGTCGAGTCCCTTATTTTTCCGCATTTTGATTATGCAGCAGTCACTTATGATGATATTCCACAAACATTAAACTTGCGTCTGCATAGAGCCTTTAATGCTTGCATCCGTTTTGTTCATGGCCACATAGGCAGCCGTAACAGAGTGACGCATTTCCGCCTTCAATATCTTTGGCTTTCGGTTCAAAATAGACGCCTATACTTGAAAATCTCCTTGGCATCCAACGTGCTTGCTCATGGTAACTCATCATACTTAGCCACTAGGTTCGTAAGGCAACACATTAATGCGTCTGTGCGTTCCTCTGCTAGGTTACCACCGAGACTATTTATTTGTCCTAACGTTCGCACTGCTGCTATGCAGCATTGTTTTGTCTATTCGGCGGCTGACTACTTATACAAAGAACTCTCTTCATTGGAGTCTTTTACTTCTGAAGATTTTCTGACTTTCAAACGTTATTTGTATGAAAGACTTATATTGAGTGAGTGTGAATCGTGGCAGCATGAGATGGGTGCTGGCTGATCTTATCAGCTGGTCACTATTAATGGCATAGCGTCTTGTGATTTACTAACTATACACATTTTTGTCCTAATACACTTCTATTTGTAATTATTTAATTTTAATTTTAACTAGAATTAAAACTTATGTTAGTTACCTGTAAACACTTAAATTTAAAAATTTTACGAGCATACTATACTCACTTGTTAATTTACGCTATTTTTACTATTATTTTTTGCTTTCATTGTTAATTGATTTAAAATATTATTATTATTGTTATTCGTCGTTGTATTTTCTTATTGTGCCAGACAGAGTGTTCACCCCAAGGCCAAATAAAGTTTGTCTATGTCTATGTCTATGTCTCTCTCTCTCGCGCTCTCTCTCTCTATCTCTGCGTAAGTAGCGACACACACGCTTTTTTCTGCTCTTGCTTTTTTCCTCTTAATAACTTTTTATCACTCTGCTGAGTGAAATTTTTTTTTCAGAAAGTCGACCCATAGGAGTCCTGAAGCCTTGGTTATATTTTTCTTGCAAATTGCAACTGCATTTCTTGGACTCTGGGCGATCTTTCTGATTCTGAAGCATAGATAGTCACTCTACTATTTTTTATTTGCTGCTGTTGCTGTTCAATCTTTTTTATTGGGATTTGCTGCTTGGCTTGGTGCTCTGTGGAGTGTGGTTAGTGTCTCTGTGTGGGCATAGTGTTTCAATTACATTAAATGCAATTGTTTGTGTTTATTGCATCCTAACCTACAAATTACTTGGTGCCGGCTTGCTTCGTTCAATACACGCACGATTTTGATATCAGTGGCTCCATCTCTTGGTTGCCTTGAGTACTAGATTTGTAACTTGATTGGTAAATGACTGTGGAGTCTCATATTTAAGGTGCTTTTCCACTTGTCATTATTATAAGTTATTTACTACGTGTAATTCAGATCTGTATTATTATGCTGTTTCTCCACCTTCTGGAAATTATTCACTAAGTTATTGACGGATCAACAACTTCATAGTATACATGTTATGCTGCTACTCCACTAGCATATTTAATACTACACCACTGCTGTTTCTTCGAGTGCTACAATTTTGTTTTACTGGATTTCTTGAATTTCGATAATTCATCCTATTTATTCAAATGGATATGCAGCAATTTAATGATATTCTTACTACGATACTTGAGAAGATGAGTAATCTGGATAAATTGGACTCAATAGAATCCTCTGTTTCTAAGGTGAGCAGTCTGCTTACTGTGTTAGCTAATAAATTTTCTGTTCTTGAGTCAAGGGTTAGTGCACTTTCTACTGCATTTGACAAACGAATTACTGAGAATGAAGCCAAACTTGACCAGGTCTGTCGCGAACAAGAAGAGCTGAAGGCGAGAGTTGAGAGTGTGCTTGCTACTACTACCAATATAACAATATCTTGAACGGACTCTGCTATTAATATGGATCATCTTAGAACTCTATCACAGCGATGTGATGCTTTGAAAGCACAGCAACTTCGTATTGAAAGGGCTTCTGACTTGGTACTGGGTGGTCTTGTGCCATCGGAATTTTCTAATCTTAAGGCAGGTGTATCTGCTGTCTTTTCTACTTTGGATGCTAGTTTCTCAATTGAGGATCTAGAATCTGTTCGGCCACTAAGACGTTCGGTTTCTGACTCCTTCACCTCAACTTCTTCTACTACTACTGTTATTCATGCTGGTACATCATCTGAAGTGATGTCCCCATCTACACGGCAGCGTGATCGCCGCTTCTCAACTGTGCCACTGCTTGTAACAATGAAGAGTCCTGCACTTGCACGCCGGATCATAGCTGCTAAGATTAAGACTAGGAGACTTCACACTTCTCAGATTGGTGAGAATCTTCTTTCTGGTGCTAAATGCGTCACTGCTCTTTCCCCTTCGTTAATCAACATCAACGAATTCCTTCCTCCCTCACTGCATCAGCTGAAGATGAAAGTGCTTACAAAATCGAAAGACAAGAAACTAAATTTTCTTTCATTCGTGAAAAATGGAAGAATTTTTGTGAGAAGGAAGAATGAGGATGCTTCTACTCAAGTTGCTTCTGTTGAGGACCTTGATGCTTTTTTAGCCAAGGCGAAGCTGGTCAGCGTCAGTCCAGCACTGTAGCTTCTAGTACTGGGGTAAGTCCACTCTCTCCTCCACTCCTCTCTAATACACCACTCTCTACTAATAATCATGTTTCATCACTCATTAATAATCATTTCACTGCAAAGGATGGTCTCAGAGTTTGTCATTTCAATGCTAACTCTATTAGAGCACACATTGAGATGATTAGACTCTTTCTGGATTCTCGCCCCTACTTCCATGTTATAGCTGTAGCTGAGACCAAGCTGGGCCAGATTGTTGGTGACTCTCTGATAGATCTTGATGACTACGTGCTTCACAGGCAGGATCGTAACACTATAGGCAGTGGTGTTGCTTTATATATTCACAACTCTATTACTTTGCGGCTCTTTTGTTCTTCTTCTGGTAAATGGAGTGGTAAGCCTGGTCTTCCTGAATATTTGTTTTGTGAGGTTAATTCTCTGGACTTGGCTTCACCTATTTTTGTTGGTGTGTGACCACTTTTATTCTCCATTTATATTAATGACGTTGCTGCACACTTTCACTCTGGTGTACAGCATTTGATATATGCCGACGACTTGCAAGTCTATGTGCATTTTCCGATTTCTGAACTTAGCGCTTATACTAATCTTACGAGTGATCATGCTGTTCTCATTTCAAATTGGGCCTCTGATAACCATCTGAAATTGAATGTTGACAAAACAAAGGCAATAATTATTGGCTCCTATTTTTATATAAATATGCTGTCCTCATCACCTGTAACTGGCGTTCCGTTGAACGGTTCTAAAATTAGATTTTAGTCCTCTGTTCGTATTCTGGGTGTTTGGTTGGACAATAAGCTTAACTGGAGAAAGCACGTTACACAAATTTGTAATGGGTCATTTTCTCTGCTTTACAGACTAAACTTCTTTAGAAAGAGCACCACGTTTGCTCTTCGTATACATCTTATAAAAACATTGCTGTTTCCACTTCTGGATTACTGCTGTTTGGTTTACTTTGACCTCTCAGCTGAGCTTAACCTTATACTTCAGAGGATCATCAACTCTGGTATACGTTACATCTTCGGTGTAAGTAGGCGTGAGCACATCTGTGCTTATAGTTTCTCATTAGGCTAGTTATCCACTGCGGGTAGAAGAAACTATTTTTCTTCTACAGTTCTGTATAAGATGTTCTTATCTTGTACTTCATCTTATTTGTATTCTATGTATCAGTGTAGCCGGCCGGTGATGTCCTGGAGGCGTGATGTGAAACCTTTTACCATTCCTTTTTCATTCACTGAGTATCGCCTACGATCATTCCTGATCACTTCCTCGCGGCTATGGAATGATGTTCCTGTGACATTACGCAACTCATCCTCGCTCATGACATTCAAGACATCCTCATTTGCACACTACCTTGCCTTGGAGAGTGGACCTCTGCTTCATGCTAATTTATAAAACTGTTTTATATTGTATTGATTTTATTGCTGTAAAGTTTATTTTACTTATATATTTGCTTGATTTCTGTTTTCCTTTTTACTGTTTATTATTATTATTTGCTTTATATTAATTTAATTATTCTCTCTCTCTCTCTCTCTCTCTCTCTCTTTTTCAATTAATGATTTGAATCGGTATTTTGGTGGTGTTGCGTTTGATCCTCTGGTCCCCTCCATTTCTGATTACATGAATACACTTGCTCTAGATGAACCACTTAAACCCATGTTTAAGTTTAATCCAGTTACTTTGGAGGAGGTATGGATGGCTGTTTATCATTCAACTTCACAGGCCAGAGGGTTTGATGCTGTTCCTCAATCTTTTGTCCGTGCGGCATTTCCGGTCATTGGGCCTTTGTTATGTCGTATTTATAACGACTCATTGCGTGAATCCTTATTTCCTTCAGGCTGGAAGATCTCACTGGTCACTACAATAAACAAAATCTCCTCTCCTCAAGCTTTTGGTGACATTAGGCCAATTTCTTTATTATCTTTTATGTCCAAGGTTCTTGAACGTCTAGTCCATGATCAACTCTACAATTACCTGACTATACGACAGCTACTGGACCCTTATCAGACTGGATTTCGAACTGGACATAGTACTCAGACCGCACTACTGAAACTAACTGAGGACATTAGACGCAATATGGACAGACGCTATGTGACGTTGCTGTTGCTATTTGATTTCAGCAAGGCATTTGATACGGTATGCCATGTCTCTCTGCTCAGAAAAATGTCTTCTCTTGACATCTCGCATTCAGTTGTGCGTTGGTTTGCGTCTTATCTCTCTGAGAGACAGCAGGCTGTTATTGATGCAGATGGTAATGCATCTGACTATGTAACATTAAATACTGGTGTTCCCCAGGGCTCTGTCCTTGGTCCACTGTTGTTTTCTATATACATCAATGATGTGGCTGCTGACTTCCATGCCGATGTGCAGCATCTTATCTATGCTGATGATCTTCAGGTGTACATTCACTTCCCAATTGCTAAGTTGGCTTCTGTTACTGCTCTCATGAGTGATCAAGCTGTCAGTATTGTTAACTGGGCGACAAAAAATCATCTGAAATTAAATGTGAGCAAAACAAAGGCTATTATTATTGGATCTTATTTCTATGTCAATATGCTGCCCTCATTACACATCACTGGTGTTCCAATAAACGGTGATCTTATTAAGTTTGAATCTTCTGTTCGTAGTCTTGGTGTATGGCTTGATAGTAAGTTGAACTGGAAGGACCAAATTGCGCATGTGTGTAACAGGAGTCACTCATTGCTCTATAGATTAAATTTCTTTCGAAAAAGTACCACCATTGCACTACGTAAGCATCTTATCCGTTCTTTGCTGTTTCCTTTACTTGATTACTGTTGTTTGGTCTATATTGACCTTTCTGCTGAACTCGATCTGAGGCTTCAAAGGGTTGTAAACTCTGGTATTCGTTACATCTATGGTGTAAGTAGGCGCGAGCACATCTCTGTTTATAGGTCCTCTCTAGGCTGGTTATCCACTTTGGGTAGAAGAAACTACTTCGCTACTACCTTCTTATACAAAATGTTTTTGTCATGCTCACCTTCATATCTTTATTCTAGATATTTGTGGAGCCGGCCTGTGAGGACACTGAGGGGTGATGTGAGACCGTTAACCATTCCTTTTCATCTACCGAGTATCACCAAAGATCGTTCCTGGTTGTGTCATCGCAACTATGGAACGGTCTACCATCATCTTTAAGAGATTCTTCATCGTTGGCATTATTCAAGGCATCAACATATTCGCACTACCTTTCCCTTGAGAATGAGCCTCTGCTCCGAGCTAGGCTTTAATTATTTTAATTACTGTATCATTATTTTAATTATATTTTTACTTAGTATCTCATTTTATATATATATACTTACGAATTTGTATTATTTTTGTTGTACAACATAATGTACAGTTAATAAATTTAAATATCTATCTATCTCTCTCTCTCTCTCTCTCTCTCTCTCTCTCTCTCTCTCTCTCTCTCTCTCTCTCTCTCTCTCTCTCTCTCTCTCTCTCTCTCTCTCTCTCTCTCTCTCTCTCTCTCTCTCTCTCTCTCTCTCTCTCTCTCTCTCTCTCTCTCTCTCTCTCTCTCTCTCTCTCTCTCTCTCTCTCTCTCTCTCTCTCTCTCTCTCTCTCTCTCTCTCTAAGTGAGTATAGTCAGTTTTGCTGTGTAGTGCTCTCTTTTCATCTCATACTTTTTGCTGCTTAATCCTGCCTACTGGCTTTTTTTTGCAGTTAACTTTTTGCTCAAAACTGCAATGCATAAACTGATATAATAGACTTCATTTTTATATTTGTCCTTGCACTTTATTTCATACATTTTCCACGAGCTTCATTTTTTGAGGTTAAGTGGAAAAGGAGGGAAAAATATTCTTATTTGATATCAGTGCCTCTATCGCCTGCCATCAACGATACACACACGCTATCTACTCCTTAATGACAGCTAACATGGCCATCTATTTTATCATCTGAAGGTGTTTATCTCATCATCGATCATAGCTGTCACCAGTTATCTGCTTCTCATCAATTCATTAACTGTATACTTTTGCAGGTGAGTATTTTGTGTATGATGTTTTTCTAGTGCGCTCATCTAATATTATCGTATTTTGCTCTATCTGTAAGTTGCCAGTCTTACGCACAGATACAGCTAATCTTTGTAAAAACTTTACTTCTATTTATCATACTAAGTGTTGCGATAACTCATTGTTTCTCAGTGAGAGCATCATAGTGTGCTGTGTAAAAGAAAAGCTACGTAAAAGAAAGCCAGCAGACGTGTGCTTGCGTGCGTCAGTCACTGAGGATATAGTCTCGGCCTCTTCGCAGCCTTTTGACTCTCCTCCATCTAATCAGCGCTCTCAAAAAAGGAGTGCAGCCTTGCCACTTGACTCCCTTGAACCGTCGTCTAGGAGACACTTTCACTCGGAGTCAAACTCCTCCTCCTCCTCTGTAGATAGTATTGTTCTTGGCTTAGACTGGCAACAGGTATCTTCCTCCAGCCCCTCTCTATTGGTTTCTCCTTCTTCTAAAGTCTAACATACTAAAGTTTCCAATCACTCAATCGAGATGTCTCAGCCTGAATACTTTGCATTAATTTCAGCTGAATGTAGCAAAAAGTTCGAGAAACAGATGGAAATATCAAACAAACTGCTAGAGACTACAAACAAACTGATAAAATCAAACAACAAGATTGTGGAGGAAGTGAGTGCTCTCAGAACTGAGCTGGGAGAGCAGGCGGTGGATGCTGTTTTTATGCTTGTGACTTTTTTAAGGTCAATATCTTAGCTCAGTCAGATCCTACCTTTGACAACACAGCGGAGTTCATAATAGCTGAAATTTCATTTGGTACTGAAAAACTTATTTTTTCAGTTGTATACTTGCGTCCTAAGGCTATTTTTCCTGAGGAATTTTTTAACTCAATTTCTACTTATTTACCTTCTTTAAAAAACGTTGTAATAACTGTTGACTTCAATATAAATTTACTAGCTAATAACTATTCGGTTGACACTTTTGGTTCAATTATTGATTCATTAGCTTTTTATGTGGTTCCATCCGAACCTACTCATCACACTTTGACCTCTGAGTATACCTCTCATACATGGATTGATCTGTTGATTATTAATGATGACAGCTCTCTGTTATCATATAATCAATCAACGGCCCCTTTTATTGCAGGTCATGATCTCATTACGATTACGTATAGAGCTTATAAACCACCGAATACAACTATTAAAATCTTTTACAGAAATCTTTCTAACTTAATCGTTATCTAAATCAATCTATTTCTCGTAATCTTTTAATACAATCGCAAGAGAGCCATGCTACTTCTTGTTCTAATAATCAACTTATTAATGGTTTGGTTAATGGATTGTCCTCTGTCCTTCTTTCGTCAATTGGTAAATGTGCACCTCTTAAAACTCGTAATCTAATGATTAAAAGGAAGCCCTGGGTTACTCCAGCCATTCGTTTTAAAATGAAAGAGCGTGATAGATCTTACCGCTCAGCTGCTCATTCATTATCTATCATTTTTATAGCAAATTATCTAATACTCCGTTGGGAAGTCTCAAATTCTCTCAATACGGCCTAGAATGAATATATTTCAAATCGTTTATCGGCTTCGTCGAATTCATTAAATCTTTTGTTAACACTGCATAAGATTAGGCTTTTTAATAAGATTTTACCCTCACCACTACAATATTTTTCATCTAAAGCTCTATTGACTCACTATACCTACATCTCATCAACATCTTCTGTTCTATCTGATAGTAAGATCAATAAGGTGCTCGCACTTCCACTATCTACTGATGTCCCGATTTTTGAGTTCTCTCAGGTCGACTGTTCTGTCACTGACAAGGAAAGTACCCCAGGTGTACCACACCGATTTTCTTCATTTTTTGATATGTTGTAGTACATCGAAAAATATTTGACACGTGTTTTTTTGTTCGTGCTAATTCGGCGATTCTAGGGGTGAAAACCACCCCTGGAGTTCAGCCCCAAAAATGGTTTTTCCTTCATTTCTCGGAAAGTATTTCGAATTTCTCGGTGAAACAGAGTAAATATTATTTTTTATTCAAAAACAAGTATTTGTGTATTATTTTCACCGATAAGGGTTGCATCCCCTTGTTTTTATACGAGAAAAACTATATTTTTTGACACTTTCTTCTATACAAAAATTCTAAATTTTGTCGAATCTGAAAAGAAATCATCGCATTATATACAAAATTTCGAAATGATATAAACATAATTGAAAATGTTTCCAAAACATCCCTCAAAAGGGGTGAACTATCCTCAACAGGGCTATTTTAATAACTTAATATTCCAGATGAATATCGTCAAGTAAATCAACGTATTATATTCATGTGTGTAATTAAAATTTATGTGGTCCGGAATTCTTCAGAAAAAACCCGGCTTAGGGGGTAAAACACCCCCAAAATTAAAACTCCGATAATGCATTTTTTAATTTCTCAGAAACCGCTTCGAGTTTCTAAATGAAACAAAATGGATAATAATTTTTGTTTGATGGTGAGCATTTATTTCTACGTGTAAGGACAGACAACTCCTTTCATAAAAAAATATAAATAAATAAATAAATCTAGTCAGTTTTGCTTTCTCATAGAGAAAGCATTGTATCGGTAAAAAAAATTTTTTTCTATTTTTTCATTAATTTGTACATATTTGAACTCAGTGAGTCGAAAAAAGTGGTTTCCAGAAAATGTCTGTATGTATGTGTGTGTGTGTGTGTGTGTGTGTGGATGTATGAATTCAGTTAGTAAGCTGTATCTCGAGAACTACTCGATGGATTTGCTTCTAATTTTGCATGGAATTTAGTTTTGTGATTAACTTGCTGGGAAGCTATTGATAATTTGGTTCTTCCACCGTAGTTTTCATTTTAAAGTTTTTTTAAAAATAAAAAAAAATTCGATTTTTCGTTTTTGGTTTTTTTTTTGTTTACTACTCGATGAATTTGCTTCAAAATTTGCATGGAATTTATTTCTGATTGCCCGGTTAAAATAAATTTTTAAAAACTGATTTTCTTAGCTCAGTTTTAATTTTAGAGCATTTTGAAATTTTTGAAAAAAATGTTTCTATTTATTAAGCCAATAAAATCTTAAAAACTACTCGATGGATTTACTTCAAATTTTCCATACAATTCAATTTTTTGATGAACTGATGAACTTTATTTTCTTTTTTGCGTTAACCATACTATAAATTTTCTCCAAAATTTTCATACAATTAATTCGCTATTGTCTGAAAAAAATTAGCTTTTGGAAACTAATTTTCTTAGAGTGGTTACAATTTTAGAGAATTTTAAAGATTTAAAAAAAAATTTTGATTCTTCTTTTCTTATTTTTTTTTATTCTTCGTAAAGTACTCGATAGATTTGTTCTAAAAATTACAGGGAAATTATTTGCGACTGCCAAAAGAAGGGAAATTTTCAAAAATTGATTTTCATATTGTAGTTTTAATTTTAGAGCATTTTTAAAATTTTTAAAAAGAAATTTTGAAAAGAAAATGTTATTTATTTAACCAGTTAGATCTCGAAAATTACTCTATGGATTTGCTTCAAATTTTGTATACCATCTATGTTTTTGTATAACGAGGCGGGAAGCTATAGAAAATTTGTATTCATAGTGTATTTTTTTTATTATAGAGCCATTTTAAGAATTTGAAAAAATTTTCGATTTTTAATTTTTTTTTTTGTATTTTACGTAAGTTAATTGATGAGTTTGCTTTGAGATTTCCATGGGAATAATTTGCATCTGCCAAAAGAAGGATAACTTTTATAAACCGATCTTTTTAGCGTAGTTTTCTTTTTAGAAAATTTTAAAAATTTTCTTAAAAATTTTCATATTTCAGTATTTTTCCATTTTACGTAAAGTACTTGATAGAATTACTCTAAAATTTGTATACAAGTTATTTGCTACTGTCTTTATAAACCAAGTTTTAAATAAATAATTTTATTAGCGTAGCTTTTTTATCACTTCTTTTGTTTTCTGAGTTACTCTTGAAAATTTATAATAGTACTACTGAATTTAATTACCGTTACTAAAATTGACTACTTGGATTTACCAAGCTTAGTCGTGATAAAAAGATATACACAAGATAACAAAAATAATAAATTCGAACCTATGTATAAGGCTAGCTAAAGTCAACAAAATTAAACACTTTAAAAGCTAACATTTAACCCAAACAAAATGTTGAAAAGGCAATCAACTAGCATATATATATTCAAAATTTATAAAGTACAAAATGAATAAATATTAATGATGGACAATTTTTTTATATTAAAATCACATTTAAATAAATATAAAAAAATAATGAAACTCAAAGAGCTCTATGAGAAAGCATTCCGCCAAAGCACTTGGCAGCGTTTTTTCTATTGTAGAGTCTTCGTATTCTACTCGTATTGGTAAGGAATTAATTCAGTAGTAGACGTTGCTTATATTGTTGACATAATCGGTTATTCCCAGGCAAAAATAAATTTAGCAAAGGTTATAACAGTTATTAACTTTTATTTACTTTTTTTTGGATGCGGTGTATAATCATAAAAGCAATCTGTTAATAAAACTTGTTATCAGTTATAAACTTTTTTTTCTTATATGAACTTTATGTCATAAAATATTTTTATAATAAGCAAAGAACTGTAAAATGGTATATATATATTTATAATTATTTACAGCTATGTATAACAACTTAAAACTTTTTTAATAGTTTCAATTCCGACGTTTATAATCTGTTTTTACCAGTCATAAATTTTTTTAATCTTTTATTATAGAAGATAATTTCCGTCTGGGTTATTCATGAAATAAGAAACGTAAACAAAGTATTTTCGGTTGACCTTCTTCCCTCTCCAAAAAACGCAAATTATTTTTATCAATTATCTTACTTTCGTTTCTTTCAAACAGTTGCATTTAAAACTTGACAGCGCTTCTTCAAATTTAAGTAATTGTTCTATGAAATTAGTTTTGACTTTTTAAAATCATTCAGAGTTTAATTCTTTATCTAAATACATTTATTTGAATAATATAGTCCGTGATGTATTATTTATGAGAATATAACATTATATTTCGTATTCTGTAGTAATTATTATTCTAAATCATCTACTAATATAGAAGATTTAAAAAGTTTATAACTGATATAAATAGCTGGTTACAAAAGTCGGAATTGAAACTATTAAAAATGTTGTAAAATACATTCAAAAAGTTATAAATTGTTAGATACTTTTATACATTTTTTTGGGGGATGCCAATATGGCGGATAAGAGTGTAGGCGCACTTGAATAAGGGAAAATTTTACATAAAGAAAAATAGGCTCATATAGCGAGTGTCTAGAAAAAAAAGTTATAGGAGTAGAAAAGGCGAAAGGGAGAAAAAGATAGAAAGAAAAGGGAAAAGAAATAAATAGAGGATAGAGAGAAAAGAGAAAGAGTGTTAGGAGGATAATTTTAGGTTAGAGAACCATAGTGAGACAAAGGAAAGAGAGAAGAGGGATGAAAACATTTTGGATCGGAAAAACAAAGTTTATTGAAACGAATAGAGAGAAAAGCGAGTTTACAGTAAAGAGAGAAAGAGCGAGATCAGCAAGCACTGACTCGAGAAGAGGTGAAAGGATGCACAAAGATAGTGACAGCTACGCAAGCAGCCAGGAGGACTGCGAAAGTAACAATAGCAAAGAGAAGGAGAAAAGGAAAAGAAGTCAGAGTAGCCCAGGGGAGGAAAAAAAGACAAGGAAAAGAAGTATGAATGAAGATAAGATGAATAAAAAGCTAGAAACAAATAGGATAGAAAGCATAGAAAAGAATGTAGAAAAGATGAGTAAGATGATAGAAGAAGCTGAAAAGAAGTGGGAAGGTGTAAATAGAAATATGAATGAGATGATAGAGATGATGAAGACGATAAAAGAAAACAACAACATATAGATGGAACAACTGCAGGAGCAAAGAGAGGAGAGAAAACAGCAAGAGGAAAGATGGAAGAAAAACGAAATAAGGTTAGAAGGAATAGAGAAAGAACAGAGAAGAATAGAAGAAAAATTAGAGAAAGAACAAAGCAGAATAGAGGAAGAATTAAAGAGTGAACTGAGCAGTATAAAAGAAGGAATGATAAATGGAAAAAATGAAAGCAACGTAGAAAGAGATAATGATAGAGAAGATAATAATAGGGCAATCAGAAAAGAAAGAGAAAGTAAAGAAGAAGAGCTGGTATGGCTTCTAGAAAGAGAAGAAAGAATCAGAAAAAGAAACAACATAATAATAAGAGGAAATATAGAGGAAGAGTGCAAAGAGAAAAGTGATATGGAAGAATGGTTTAAAGAAAAAATGCAGATTGAGGTGAAAATAAGCAAGATATGGAACTTAAAAGGAAATATGATGGGGAAAATAGTACAATTTGAAGATAGGATGACAAAAGACAAGATTATGGAGAACAAAAGTAAACTAAAAGGAACAAAAATATACATAGATAATGACCTCACAAAGAAAGAAAGAGAAAACAGAAAAGAAATAGGTAAAAAAGCAGAAGAGCTAAAAGAAGAAGGTGTAAAAGTGAAAAGGTATTATAACAGAATAGAAAAGAATGATAAAGTTTGGATATGGAGCGAAAAGCAAAGGAAGTGGTTTCGAAAAGATAAAGATAACGAAAAAAGAAGGAGAGAAGATAAAGGAGAACAGTGAAAGGAAAGAAAAAGAAAAAAGGATAAGAATGGTATCATGGAATGTTGCAGGGCTAACAAAAAAGAGTAATGAATTTTGGATGTACTTAAAGGAATTTGACATAATAGCACTGCAAGAAACATGGATGGAAGAAAAGAATGAAGATTTTATAAAGAGAAAGCTAAAAGGCTACTGTGTGAAAAATATTTGGGCAAGAAGAGTACACAAAAGAGGAAGAGCAAAGGGAGGAATGTTAGTTGCAATAAGAGAGGATTTAGTGGACGAAATAGTATGGAAAAGAACAAATGAAGATGGAAAGGATAATGGGATAATAAGTTTGAAAATAAAGAATAAGGGAGAAATACTGAACCTGGCATCAGTATACCTAAGAGAAGATAGAAGGCTGAGTTATGAAGACCTAGAGAAATTAGTTGAAGACAACCTAGATGAAAGAATGATTATATGCGGGGACTGGAATGCTAGAGTTGGAGAAGAACCAGAGACAAAGGAGGAATTGAACGAGGGGGAAGCAAGAAACTCTAGAGATAAAACGGTAAACAAAGAAGGAGAAGAAATGATAGAGTGGCTAGCAGAGATGGGTCTTGAAATAAGAAACGGAAGAACAGAAGGAGATGAGGATGGAGATTGGACCTATATAGGAGGGGCAGGCATGTCAGTAATAGACTATATAGTAACGAACTGGAAGGCGAAAGAGAGTGTAGAAAGTATGAAGATAGCAAGAAGGATAGACTCAGATCACATGCCGATAGAAGCTAGTATAAAATGGGGAAGAAGAATAAAAGAAAAAGCGAAATTTAAAGAAAAAGAAATGATAATGTGGGGTGAGAAAGAAGTGGAAAGTTATAGAAAAAATCTGGCAAAAGAAAGAAAGATTAACGAATGGAAAGATTTAAAAGTTTTAATAGGAGAAGCTATGTATAAGAAAAGGATAAAGATAAAAGAGAAAGAAGATGTTGAAGACTGGTGGGATTATGAATGCGAAAAGAAAAGGAGTGAAGTAAAGAACAAACTAAGAAGTGTAAGCAGAGGTGAAGAAGACAGAGAAGAGTATTGGAAAGAAAGAAGAGAATATAAGAATATGATAAAACACAAAAAGTACAAAAGAGGAATAGAATTACTGGAAGAAATCCAAAGTGACAAAACAGGAAAAGTGTTTTGGAAGGAAGTAAATAAAAAAAGGGAAAAGAAAAACAACGTAAAAGAAAGAATAGAAGAAGAGGATTGGATAAAAAACTTCAGGATCGAAAACGAAAAAGAGAATGAGAAAGGAGAAGGAGAGGAAATAGAATATGGAAGAAAAGAATACACAGAGATTACAGAAGAAGAGATTAGTGAAATAATAAGAAATATGAAGAATAGGAAGGCTGCAGGTGGTGATAAAATACCAAACGAAGCATGGAAAAAGGGAGAAAATCTATTGAGAAAAGATCTAAAGTTGATAATGAATAAAGTTTGGGTAAGTAAAGAGATACCAGAAGAATGGAAGGTGGGAATTATAAATCCAATATACAAAAAAGGTAACACAAAGGAAGCAAAAAACTACAGAGGTATAACCCTAATGGATACGGGTTACAAAATTTATGCAGAAGTGATAAGGAAAAGGTTAGATGCAGAGATTAAAGAGAGGAAGATACTAAGTAGCACGCAGTTCGGATTTAGAAAGAATAGAGGAACAATCGATGCTATATACTGTTTGAAGACAATAATAGGGAAGGAAATTAAAAAAGAAAAAGGGAAAGTAGTAGTATTTTTTGCAGACATGAAAGCTGCCTTTGACAGTCTTAATAGGAAAGATCTGTGGGAAACATTGAAAAGACTGAATATAAGAGAAGAAATAAGAGAAAATATTGAAAAGATATACAGAGAAACGAGGGCAAAAGTAAGAATAGAAGGAGAGACATATACAAAAGATTTTAAAATAGAGAAGGGGGTAAGGCAGGGTTGCCCTCTGAGTACAACATTATTCAACATAGGTTTTGCAGACCTTGAGAGTTATATGAAAGAAGGACAGATAGGAGGAATAGAGATAGGTAAAGAAAAAATATACACCATCTCATACGCAGACGATGTAGCATTATTGGCTAAAAGTGCAAAAGAAATGAGCAGCCTACTGAAAAGGTTTGCTAAATTTATAGAAAAGAAAGGATTAGAATTAAATGTAGAGAAGTCTAAAGTTATGGAATTCAGAAAAGCAGGAGGAAGAAGAAAGGAAAGAAAAGTATTGGTGGAAAGGAAAAGAGATAGAAATAGTAAAATCTTTTGTGTACCTGGGATACAGATTGCAAGGAAACAACAAAGAGGAAAGTCATATAAAAGAACAGAAGCTGAAAGCAAATAAAAAAATGGGGAAAGTTTGGAGTATAGCAGAAAGGCTATTTAAGAACAATTGGAAAAAAAGAATGGATTTATTTGATGCACTCATAAAAAGTATATTCATGTATGGAGTGGAAATATGGGGTTGGGAAAGAAGAGGTGAAATTGAAAAGATACAGAAAAAATACATAAAATGGACATTAGGACTGGAAAGGAACACACCAGATTATGCTATAATGATTGAAACTAAAAGAAGCAGTATAGAAAAGATAGCAATAGGAAGAGTAATAAAGTACGAAGAAAAAATTAGCAAATATAAAGATGAAGATTTAATTAAAATTTGTTGGAAAGAAAATAAGAAAGAAAATATAAAAGAAGAGGATAGTAAAAACAAGGAGAGGAGAAAAGGAAAAAATGGGGAGTTAGAGAGAAAAAATGACAATTATGTAAGGAAAGCATTTGAAAAAAGAGGCCTATCAGTAAAGGAATTCTACAGAAAAATAGAAAGGGAAGAAAAAATACATGAAGAAATAGAAGAAAAGAGTAAAGAAATTGAATGGAATGAAAATTGGAACAAATTAGAAAAGTCCAAATATACAAGAGAAGTAAAAATAATAGCTAATGGATGGTTAGAGGCACAAAACTACTTGATAAATGAAGATGGAACAAAAAGAAACAACATAAAGAAAATAGCCAGATTTAGACTGGGCAATGAATGCAGAGAAAATAAATATTGGATGGATGAAACAGAAAGAAAGTGTAGATTGTGTCACAAAGAAGGGGAGACGCTAAAGCACATATTTGAGGTTTGTAACTATACAAAAATAAAAGGTTTAAGTTGGATAGAGGCAATGAACGGAAACGTAAATATGACAGCAAGATTGGCAAAAGTGGACTGGATAAGAAAAGAAAAGGAAAGAATAAGTAATAATATAAGTTGAAAAGAAAAAGAGAAAGGAAAGAAAAAAAAAAAAAAAAAAAAAAAAAAAAAAAAGAGGACAAAGAAAAAAGAAAAAGAAAGCAAGGGAGAAAATAATAAAGGAGAAAAGGAGAAAAGAAATCAGAAAGAATGATTATACAAGAAGAAGCAAAGTATAAGAGAGAGAGGCGACATCTACCGAGAAGAAAGAGAATGATAGACAGAAGGTAGAAAGAAGGGAAGATAAAGAAGAAAAGGCCGAGAGGTAAAACAGAGGACTTTTAGAGGTATAGAGATAATAGGTTGCACGTGGCGGCAAGATAAAAGAAAAAAATAAGAATATATTAATAAAGTAAAAAATACTAAAAAGATAAAGGAGAAAATAAGTAAAGAAAGAAGAATTCTCAAGAAACAAGCAAAGTAAAGATAAAGTTATATAAGAGAGAGAAAAGAAGGATAGACTGATACGAAAAGAAATAGAAAAGTTTTTTAGGTTAAGTAGAAAGGAAAACAGAAAAGAAATAATGAATAGTGAAGAAAAGATTACGGCAACAATGAAAGAATGCGACGAGGAAAAGAAAAAAGCCTCAGGGAAAAATGAAGAGGAAGAAAAAAGTGAAAAGAGAATAAAAGAGTTAGAAGAAAAAGTTAAAGAACAAGAAAAAGAGCTGCAACTTCAGAAAGCTGTAATAGACAGCATGGTGGCAAAAATGGAAAGGTTAGGGATAAAGCTGAAGAAGATGGAAAAAAGGATGGATGAATTTGAGCCAGAAAAGGTTCATGGTCAGAAGGAGAGTTTGAAGGAAATAGTCAATCAACTTTGTAACAAAGAGCTTGAAGTTGCCAAAGAAATAACGGAGATTAAATTAAAAGTAGAAGAGATAAATGAAAGAAGAATAAGTACAAAGAAAGCAGAAGAAGAAAAAGATGAGGTAAAAGAAAAGCAAGAAAAAGATGAAGTGTTCGGAAGGTCACCGAATATGGAAGAAGTTTGCAGAAAGTATGGGAGAGATAGAGTACTATTGCTTAAACTAGAGGAGGGAAAGAAAACTGTAGATATTAAGGATATGCTTGAAAATGCTATAGGCAAGACTCAGTGGAAAGCCTTCCAGAAGGGGGAGAGAGAAGACCTTTACTGGCTGGTATTCAAGGTTAAGGAGGACAGGGAATACCTGTTAAAGAAATTCAGAGAGTGGAGGACAAAAGGAGGTTTTGTAGTGGACGAGCCCTTAACAAGAAAAGAAAGAATAGACAGAAAAGAAAGAGAAGAGAAAGAATTTAGAAAAGAGTATAATAAGGAACATGACCAGTACAAGAAATAAGAAAAGAAGAAAGAAGAGAAAGATAAAGAGAAAAGAAGTTATAGAAAGAAAAGAAAGATTACAAGTTTTTTTTTTGTTTTGAAGTATTTTGAAAATAAAAAGTTAAGTTTAAGTTACAAAGTGATAATTTATAAAGTGACATTAGTGTTGAATAAAAAGAAAAGTGATTGTTAAGTTTTGATCTAAATCAAGAACATAAAATAAGAACTAATTTAATTTGTATGAAAGATAGAAATGTATAAACCTGTAATAAATATTAAGAACTTAAATAACACAAACATAAACACAAAAGTAATAGACACACACACAACGCAAACAACACAACACACAAAGACATATGTAAAATTTTCCTAGCAAAAATAAGAATAAAGAACTATTATTATTTACATTTTTTTTGGATCACAGGTGGAAATCGTCTTTTATGATAAATGTTTAAAAAAGTTTATAACTGACATAAACAGGTTATAGTCAGGTTTTATGACTTAAAAAAGTTTAAAGCTATTATAAATAGTTATATACTTTTTGTATTTTTTTATTGCTTATTACAAAGACATTTAATAACATAAAGTTCATATCAGAAAAAAGTTAATAAAAGTTAACTCTTTTTTACCTGATAATAATAAAAAAAATTTGATAACTTTCATAAGCTGTTATTATATAGTCTAAAATCTTACGTTTTAAACAGTTACATACTGTTTTTAAAAATTATAAAAAGTTGTATACTATTATTAAAAATTACTTACTGAATTTATTTCCGTCTGCGAGATACTATATTTCATCACATTTTAAGTTTTAATTCAACATCTCACAATACCCTCTGTGTGTGTGTGTGTGTGTGTGTGTATGCGTGTGTGTGTATGTATGTGTGTGTGTGTGCGCGCGTGTGTGTGTGTTTTTAAATTAAAGAGAGTTTTATGCTGACTCTAATGCGCTATTGATATATTCATAATATTAAACTTTCTACAAACAGGATACATCAACTCAAGATGTCATAAAATATATTATCAACATGTTTATTTAGTAATTTCATTTTTCATTATTACAAAGCTTTCACTTTGAAGAAGCAAAATAGATATTTGTGTATCTTTCAGAAGTTATGAATCAGAGTTATAAACTATTTTATTAATTATCTTCGCCAAGGTATAAAAATTTATTCAAGTACTCTTGGTACAAAAATGGATATGTAGAAGAAAAACCAGAAAATTTTATTAATCCGGTTGAATTTCGATTCAGAGACAAATCTGACGTGAAATGTAAAGTCAAGGGCTGTTCAAATGTAGGAATGATCAGATGTTCATGGTGCAAAAAAAATTTATACCTAAAGCATTTTTTTGGAGACTATCATTATTGTACAAAATATGAAGAGTAATATAAAAAGTGTAACTAATATTTCAATAAAAATGAGATCAAAAAGGAGCCGGTCTGTGGCACAGTCGGTAGGAGCGTTGGATTCGTATTCTTGGGGAACCGAGATCGAATCCTGCTCTCGGCTGTTTTTCAAACGAGCACCTCTGTCACATGTGCTTTGTACACAGTACACACTTACGAGCTCCGTCGCTAAGGGATGAAAAAGTGCAGTTGTAAAAATCAACTGACCTTGCGTCCCAGTGGATCGGGGTTTGATTCCCTAGGAAAAATTAGAAAAAATAATTTTCGAAGTTTTTCCGAGGGAATAAACCCGAAAAACACAAAAACATACAAAAAAGTCCCAATGGGCAAAATACAAAAATATAAAAAAAAAAAAGTCCCACTGGGCAAAAACTAAAAAATCAAAATAATAAAATTACCAGATGATGGCCTATCATATAGACAATAAAAAGTCTGGAAAAGGCCAATAAAAAGAGAGAAGAAGAGATCAAAAAGAAACTACTTTTTCGAAATTAACAAACTTAGAATTTATTAAATTTATTAATTTTAAGTAATTAATATACATAAGAAAAAAATTGAGATTTACCTACTTCAAATATTTTAAAAGTATTTCATAACTTTCTAATTTGTTCAACTTTATTTTATTTCTAATGCAATGATTTTCCTCTGATATAACGAAAGTTAGAATTGTCATTCCAAAAAGCTGACAAAAAACTGTATTTTTGCTTGCGATTAAAAAAAATTATTATCCATTTTGTTTTATTTAGAAACTCGAAGCGGATTCTGAGAAATTAAAAAATACATTATAGGTATTTTAATTTTGGGGGTGTTTTACCCCCTGAGCAGAGATTTTCTGAAGAATTCTGGATTACATAAGTTTTAATTATAAACATGAATATAATACGTTAATTTACTTGACGATATTCATCTGGAATATTAAGTTATTAAAATAGCCCTGTTGAGGGTAGTTCACTCCTTTTGAGGGATGTTTTGGAAACATTTTCAATTATGTTTATATTATTTCGAAATTTTGTATATAATGCGATGATTTCTTTTCAGATTCGACAAAATTTAGAATTTTTGTATAGAAGAAAGTGTCAAAAAATATAGTTTTTCTCGTATAAAAACAAGGGGATGCAACCCTTATCGGTGAAAATAATACACAAATACTTGTTTTTGAATAAAAAATAATATTTACTCTGTTTCACCGAGAAATTCGAAATAGTTTCCGAGAAATTTAGGAAAAACCATTTTTGGGGCTGAACTTCTGGGGTGGTTTTCACCCCTAAAATCGCCGAATTAGCACGTACGAAAAAACACGTGTCAAATATTTTTCGATGTACTACAACATATCCAAAAATGAAGAAAATCGGTGGAGTACACCTGGGGTACTTTCCTTGTGAGACATTTTTGCGACTGGTCTCCTCAAAAGCCGTAGGACCCGATGATCTTTCAACAGACATGTTAAAGATAACACAGGATTCCTTAAAGCCGTACTTGACTTCCATAATTAATGTTTCGTTATCCACTGGAATGTTTCCTGATCCGTGGAAGAGAGCTTTTCTTCTACCGTTGGACAAGTCCATAGCAAAACTCTGTGAAATCTCTAAGGTGCTAGAAAGGGTTGTACACTCACAGTTAAATGCTCATATTGAAGCAAATGCTCTACTTAACTGACTACAAACAGGTTTCCGAAGGGCAAATAGTACACAGACAGCTCTTTTGAAACTTCTTGAGGAAGCTCGTCTAGCTATAGATAAACGAATGATAACACTGTTGCTCTTATTCGATTTTTCAAAGGCTTTCGACACGGTGCCTCATGCTCGATTACTTCGCAAGCTTCAATCTTTCAATTGTTCTGACAGTTATACGCTGGTTTGCGTCTTTTTTAAGAAACAGGTTCTATGCTGTACCAGATCTTGAGGGTCGAGAGGGTGAATGGATCTCATGTGCGGCGGGTGTGTCTCAGGGTAGTGTCCTAAGTCCCTTACTCTTCTCTATTTTTATAAACGACCTTCCTTCAGTCTTGATCAAAGCTCAGCATATTCTTTTTGCTGATGATCTACAACTATATTATTCTTTTCTTCCTGCAAAACTAGAGGAGGGTATAAATTCCATGAATCATGAGGTAGCAGCAGTTGTAAAGTGGGCGCATGAAAGCGAACTCACTTTAAACTCCAACAAGATGCAAGCTATTTACCTTGTTAGTGAGCAATTTATATCGAGAATTGATCCCTCTTCATGTCCTTCTGTCCTGATAAATAATGTCTCTATCTCTTACACAGACGTTGTTAAAAACTTGGGAGTCTGGATTAGTAGCACTTTCAATTGGAATAAGCAGGTGAATTCGGTTGTTGGTCGAGTTTTTGGAACTCTCCAGTCACTCAAGTTTCATAGGCATGCATTATCTAGAAAACTTAAAAAAGAGCTAGTCGAGGCATTAATATTTCCTATTCTTGATTATTGCTGTGTAGTCTATGATTATCTGCCTCAAACATTAAATCTAAAACTTCACCGTGCTCTTAATGCATGTGTTAGATTCGTGCTTGGCAATATTGGGTGACAAGACAGAGTAACTCCTTTTCGCCTTGAACGGGGATAGATTTCGGTTAAAAATAGGCGACTTTACTTTAAAACGATACTTGCCCATTCTATTGAATCCTATCAAAATCCATCATACCTAGCAACAAAATTTTGTCGAGCAAATATAGATGCAATGGTCAGGTCATCTAGTAGGTTGCCTATGAGATTACTCATCTGTCCTGCTGTCCACACAGCGGCGATGCTCAACTCTTTTGTTTCAACAGCATTCTCTTTCATCAACGATAATTTCGATGTTTTTAATGGTTTTGGAGTAGGAATGATGCAGGTCTTAAAAGTTCGACTATTTAACAAATTCCTTCTTGATGAGTGCACTGAATAGCAGAATACATTGAACACTCGTTGAGTTTACTTAACTAATTAAGAAACTCTACTGTATAATATTCAATGTAGATCTTAAAAGGTTCTTTTTCTGTAGTGATGTGAATGATGATAACAATAGCACTACGATAGCATTGCTGTACTTATAAGCATTATGTCTGCTTTACTTATTTTATTTACTCTATTGTGTCTACGCAATTTAAATATTAACTTATCAATTGTTTTAAAGTTGAATTTACACTGTTTTTCTATATAATATTTTGTATATTCAAATGTAATTCTCAAGGGTCATACGGGGTTGAACCCCATGATCTGAAATAAATGAATGAATCAATCAATCAATCTCTCTCACTTATTAGCAATCACAGAACTCGTATTCTCTCTCTTTCTCTCACATCTAACGGAAAACTCTCCGAAGCCAAACTTCCGTCATTCTCTAACATCCGCCGGAAATCTGAAACAACCCGATACAGAAAAGAAATCGACAGACTAACCTGTAATAATATACAAAAATCATGAAAACTTGACTTTTGGCCATGTGTTTTTGTTGTCAGATAAAACATTAGATAATTTTATGTATACTTGTAATCAAATAATCTGTAAATATTAAAACATAATCATTTACTCAGAGTTTTAATCTTTGAACATCACAAATTCAAAGTAAATAGAGAAAGCCGTAGCGCTCCGCTAACTCGTCGTAAGGAGCGCTACCGCGCTCCCTGATCTGTGGTGTTAGAAAGTCTGAGCATATTACTCCTTATAGGTTCTCCCTCGGTTGGCTCTCCACTAGTGATAGAAGAAATTATTTTACTGTCTCTTTGTTATATTCAATATTTCACTCTAAATCTCCCGCTTATCTTTTTGACAGGTATATTTGGAACCTGCCAGGGCGACCTCAGAGAGGTGATGTGAAGCCGCTGGTCATCCCGTATTCTTTAACTGAATTCTACTGCAGATCATCTCGTCTCTGGAATAACCTTCCCTCAGTTATCAGATCCTCTGCCTCCCCTACTTCCTTTAAATCTGCCTCTTTCAACTTCTTCCTTTCCTCTGAGAGTGGACTGACTCCTCTATTAAGGCCTAATCTTTAAAGTGTCTCTTTAATTTTCACTTTTATTTCTATCACCGGTTATTAATTACTTAAATTTTCTTATTTTTAACTTTTTTAGTAATTTATACTAATAAATTGTGTTATTTTATTTTTTCTCTATTCTTGTTTCATAATTATTATTGCTCAAATCTATTTTAATTCTCTTTATTTTATGTGTACAATATAATGTATAACAAAAAATATTATCAAAATCAAATCAAATCTTTTTTCAGCTACAGAAAACGACGTTGCCATTCATCTTACCGTTCATCTTAAATGTATTATTTTTACAATGTTTTATTGAATATTTTAATGAAAAGTCTTATAACATGTTTTGAAACTGTAGGGGTTAAATCATCAATTATTCTTTCATTTATTATCAAAAGATTGTTTGAATATGTCATTTCTAAGAGGTTTTATTGATGATTTCAAACGCGGTCTCATATAACCACGTGTTAAACTCCCTATTTTTTCCCTTATATTTCACAATTATTACAGTTTAGTCAAATTAGTTCATTTTTATCAATTTTTCTGTAAAACGGGCCACAGGTCTGTTTTTTGCAGAAATGGATATCAGGTAATATGTATAATAAGAATATCGATGTGCGCCATCTCAAAAAGTTGTGGAAAAATGTTTATAAACAATTTTAGGTAGAAAAATCTACCTTTTTTTATTTTTTCTTCCGTAACTGCGCTGTTTTTGATTTAAGAAGAAAATTTTCCTAATTAAAGTAGTTGAGAATCAAATTTTTTCTGGGATTATGGTTATGAGATTTTGAAAAATTTTCAGATTTTCTCGGGAAATGAAGTTTTTCCGAAAAAATATGTATTTTTAAAAATTGAAGTTAAAAGTAGGTATTTTATTCTTAATTAGATTAAACCTTAGTAAAAGAAAGCATTTTATATGCATTCAATCCCTCTTTAAGCCGATCCATATCGGTCCATAAGAAGAGTAACAATTAATTTGTTTATTAATAAAAAGTTAAAAATTCAAATTGGTTCAAAGTCCACAATAATTAATGCAAATATGTGAAACTTCTTGAGCATGTTAAGGTAGGATACCATTATCATAATCAATTGTAAAAATCAGAAATTTTTATTATTTTGCACTATGTTTTTAGCGTTTTTCTGTTTTTACAATTCTAACCTTCATAAATAAAGTCATATAACGCGGCCCATTTTTAATATTTTTTAATTTTATAAAATGGAAAAGAAAGATCTTTTCATAATTTTTAATTTGAATTATTTAAAAGTTTCCTATTATAAAAATTATAAGAGTAACTATCGTAAGTAATATTCATAACTATAATTGTGCTATTGTTTTTAAACATTTCGACTCGTTTGAAAGCTTATTAGCCAGTTTATGATATAGATTATTTATTGCTAAAAATCATTCTTATATACACTGCTTTTAATACATATCATCGTTTGTAAATTTTTTCACGCATTACATTCAATACAAATGTAAGCTGATAAAGTATATAAACGGCCTGCGCGCATGGGCACCGCACTATTTTTTTCTTTACTTGAGGATGGGAAAAAGTTTTCAAAATCTCATCACGTATGAAAATTAACAATATTTCAGTTAATTATGGTCCGATAGAGGTGTTTCTTTTTAATCTAGGGTAGCGCGTGAAATTAATAACAGCTGTCATATCAGTTTTCTAAATATCCTGTATACGTTTGTTATAAAATTTTTCTAGATATTTGCGGAATTACTAGTTTCATTAAAGAACCTTAAAGATAAATTTTGTTCCTTCAAAAAAAAAAAAAAAAAAAAAAAACAACTAATTTTTAGATTCTTTTATTAAGCTTGCTTTCACGTCTGTCTGTCTGTCTGTAATCAAATCTTGCACGCTCAATTCGAGGCACTTTTTTTCGGTGGAAATTTCTGAAATTTTACACAGACCTTGGTCTCCAATGACAATGCAATAAATCGTTGTAATGTCGGCGATGACGGATGTGCAAAGTCATCTCCGAGGAAGTTTAAGTGGGGAGGCATCTTAGGGTCGAGGCGAGTTGATAGAATATTGTTGAGTTGATAGTCGTAGAAAATTTATAGAGATAGGGGAATATATAGGGGATAAGGGAACGTATAGGGGAAATATAAAGAGAAAAAATTGAAAAAAAAAAAATTTTAAACATGCTTTTATAATGAAGAAAATACACTAAAAAGTATTAAATAAATTAATTTACTTCCTAGAAATTACTTTTATACAGTTCATTGGAATAATTAAGAGAAAATTTTACAACGAAAATTTAAAAATAAAAGTGTGGGCGCTGAATTGGATTTACTAAAATTAAAAAAGTATTAAATAATAGTACATTACGTAACTAGTGCGGGAAGTAAGTGATTCCCGCACGGGAAGTTTATCGCCCAAGCGAAGCAAGGGCGACAATTTCCGTTCAAGATCACCCATTTCTCGCACGTGTTACGTATATTATTTTTCCACACAAGGTGTGGGAAGTTCGATTGGTCTTTTACATAATATATGATTGTATTTTACAAATTAATAATAAAAAAAAAATGATATCATTTTAAATTGAAATTCATATTACAAAAAAAAGAAATTGAATGTGGATTAGAGAATCGAGGATGTGATAATATAAACAAATATAATATTGTAAACTTTTTATTTATTAAAAGAAAACGTAAGTGAAAGTACATTATTTGTTTGAAAAAAGAAATGTAGATATTTCTATAAAAATTCAAATAAATCAATAAATTACATATTTAACTAAAACATCATTTAGTTAGATAATTTTTTTACAAATTTAAATCTTAGAATTTACATTAAAATTAATTTTAATGTTATTACGATTGTTTAAAGTCAGTGTAATATTTTTTTTCTTTGTTAAAATTGTAACCCCACTCTTTTATAATTCTTTCTTTGTTTCAATAATTTTCTCACTTACAATGCATACGCAAAAATTTTAGATTTTCGTGTTTATAATATTAAACATCTAATAAATGGTATTCTTCTTTGTTAAAATTGTAACCCCACTCTTTTATATTTTTTGCTTTGTTTCAATAATTTTCTCACTTACAATGCATACGCAAAAATTTTAGATTTTCGTTTTTATAATATTAAACATCTAATAAATGGTATTTTTCTTCTTTAAAATTGTAACCCCACTCTTTTAGATTCCTTTCTTTGTTTAAATAATTTTCTCACTTTTACAATACATTCGCGAGAATTTTAGATTTTCATTTTTATAATATTAATCATCTAATAAATGGTATTATTCTTTGTTAAAATTTTAACCTTACTCTTCTATATTTTTTTTTCTTTGTTCAAATAATTTTCTTACTTACAATGCTTACGCGAAAACTTTAAATTTTCGTTTTTATAATATTAAACATTTAACAAATTTATTTTATTCGTTGTAATATTATATTTTACACAGAGTGCGAGAATTTTTTCCCGCACGCTTTTTTCCGTGTGGGAAGTTTTTTTCCGCACGCTTTTTTTGTGCGGGAATAGGGCACTTCCCGTACGGGAAACCGTGTGGGAAATCGAACTTCCCGCACGCCGTGCGGAAAATTAATTTACTTCTTTGAAATTACTTTTATACAGTTCATTGCAATAATTAAGAGAAAATTTTACAACGAAAATTTTCTCTTAATTATTGCAATGAACTGTATAAAAGTAATTTCAAGGAAGTAAATTAATATATTTAATACTTTTAGTGTATTTTCTTCATTATAAAAGCGTGTTTTCAAAATGTTTTTTAAAATTTTTTTTATTCAATAGGTTTTCTAATAAATTAAATAAAATATTTACAATATAATGTTAATTATTTTTTATTAACTCTAGGATGCTAAATTTAATTAAATATCTATAAATAAATTTAATAAGGTAGTTTATTATAAATTATATTTGTTTCAAGTTGAAGAAATTAGAATTTGTTCAGCGCACTTTGAGTGCTTTTAAAAAAATTGTTGTTAAATTTTCTTTTAATTACTGAAATGAATAAGTTGTTGTAAATATAATTTATATGAACCGCATAAATAAAATGGTTAATAATTAATAAAAAAAAGTGTATTAATCTATTAACTTATAATCAGAATATATCATTAACTTATTATCTGATACAAAATTTTTTTTTAGTCATTATTTTTTGAATATTTTTAATAAAAAATATTTACAATTATTAACATTATATTGTAAATATTTTTAACTTAGTAGCTAAAATATTTATTTTATTAGAAAACTTATATACTAAAAATTAGTTGTTTTTTTTTAAGTAACAAAATTTATCTTCAAAGTTCTTTAATAAATATTCCGCAAATATCTAGACAAATTTTTTTTATTAACAATTATAATTATTTATAACGAACGTATACAGGATATTTAGAAAACTGATATGACATCTGTTATTAATTTCACGCGCTAACCTAAATTAAAAAAAAACATTTCAATCGGACCATAATTAACTGAAATATTGTTAATTTTCATACACGATGAGAATTTGAACTTTTGAAAACTTTTTCCCATCTTCAAATAAAGAAAAAAATAGTGCCGTGCCCATGCGCGCAGGCCGTTTATATACTTTATCAGCTTACATACGTATTGAATGTAATGCGTAAAAAAATTTATAAACGATGGTATGTATTAAAAGCAGTCTGTATATAACAATGATTTCTTACCAATAAATAATCTATATCATAAACTGGCTAATAAGCTTTCAAACGAGTCGAAATGCTTAGAAACAATAGCGCAATTGTTAGTCAAAGTAAAAGTCTTGTTACTCTTATGATTTTTATAATAGGAAACTTTTAAACAATTCAAATTAAAAATTATGAAAAGATCTTTCTTTTCTATTTTATAAAATTAAAAAGTATTAAAAATTCACCGAGTTATATGAATTTATTTATAAAGGTTGGAATTGTAAAAACGGAAAATCGCTAAAAAATAGTGCAAAATAATAAAAATTTCTGATTTTTACAATTGATTGTGATAAAGGTATCTTACCTTAACATGTTCAAGAAGTTTCACATATTTATTATTGTGGACTTCGCACCAATTTGAATTTTTAACTTTTTATTAATAAACAAATTGTTACTTTTTTTATGGACCGATATGGATCGGCTTAAGGGAGGATTAAATGCATATAAAAATCTTTCTCTTACCAAGGTTAAATCTAATTTAAAATAAAATATTTACCTTTAACTTCAATTTTTAAAAATACATATTTTCTTGGAAAAAATCCATTTTTCGAGAAAATCTGAAAATTTTTCAAAATTGCATAACCATAATCTCAAACAAAATTTAATTCTGAACAACTTTTATAAAAAAAATTTTCTTCTAAAATCCAAAACAGCGCAGTCACAGAGGAAAAAAAAAAGTAGATTTTTCTACCTAAAATTGTTTATAAACATTTTTCCACAACTTTTTGAGATGGCGCACATCGATATTCTTATTATACATGTTACTTAAAATCCATTTCTGCAGAAAACAGACCTGTGGTCCATTTCGCAGGAAAAAATTATAATTTAACTGGACTATTACCCATATGGAAATAATTTCTGTGAATAACTATTAATAATTGTGTAAAAATGTGAATAACAGTTAATAACTATAATAAACTACCGCAATTAAGACATTAATAACTGTAAATAACAGTTGATAACAGTTAATAATTGTTACGAATAGATAATAATAATGATTAACTGTAAATAATAATAATTTACTGTTATTTATAGTTATTTACAAATATTTATAATTTTTTACATTTATTCACATTTATTAACGGTTATTAACACTTTTTCACACTTCCAACAATTTTCACACGTATAATCTTTTTTTTATATATAGGCGAAAAATTTTGTAAATGTGAAAAACTGTTAATAACTGTTAATAAATGTGAAAAACTGTAAATATCTGTAAAAAAGTGTTAATAACTATAATTCACTGTAACTAATTGCAAATAAATATAAATAATTATAAATAAGTATAAATAATAATAAATTATTCACCAATTCTAAAATTTTGGAAAATGTGAGTAACTGTTAATAAATATGTATAAATGTGTATAAATGTGTATTAATGTGAATAAATGTGAATAACTATAAATAATTATTAATAATCATGACTTCCAGTTAATACTTGTTATTTAGCGTTCATAACTATTATTAACTATTATTAATTGTTATTAACTGTTTTTTACTGTTATTAATTCTTATTAATGTCTAAATTGTGATAGTTTATTATAGTTATTAACAGTTATTCACAATTTCTCACAAAAATTATTTTCATATGGGTAGTATTATAAGATTTATCGAAAAAACGCGTGTGAGTTCAAAATACTCTAAACTATCATAATTCCAAATTTCAGCAATTTCTGTCATTATTTTATTCAACGGGGCAACGTCTTTAAAAGAAAGAAAGTTAAGTACTGGATGTAATTAAATCATTTGGCGTGATTAATATAATAAAAATACTTAAGATTTTATTGACAAAGAAAGGAATGTTTAATTTTTTAAAATAAAGCTTTTATTTATTATTTTTTAAACAATGTCTTATTAAATGTTACAAACTTTTTAATAATATTGTATTTATTTTTTATAAATTAAATAAACATTATTAGTTTTAAAAAATGGTTTAACTAAGGGGATGTAAAATATCGACATTACAGTTTTCCAAATTTTTCATTCTTAATCCAAATTTTTTTTAAATATCTCTATATTATTGCCTTCTATTTTAATTAATAAAAAGCATAATATAAAGATATTTCCGAAAATTTTTTAATAAAGATTTAAAATTTGAGTAACTGCAATGTCGGTAACTATGTATTAAACATATATCCTATTACATCACCTTAAAAAAATAAAAAGAAAAAAGATTTACTTGAGAATATACAGTGGAGTCCAATAAAACGAAACCACCCTCGAGGAACACTGCAAATGTATGTGTTAATTCACACACTAATAGTGTGTAGTTTTTCACGTTTTAGTGTGTAAATTTTATTATGTATGTAAAAAACGCCCTTGTGTGCGTAAGAGTATCAGTATACACATTTTATGTGTATTTTTATACACATGATCTAGTTAATGAGAATATTTACACACATAAATGCATAAATCTACGCATCCATGTGTTTAAAATTTATATTTGTACATTAATATATATATTGTGCTTTATTTTTATTTTTAATTAAAGTTTTTCTAATAGTATATATTTTAATGTTAAATTGTATTAAGAACTTCAATATTTATTATTTTAAATTTTATGTAGTCTTTTATTTTAATTATCTTAAGTAAGTGATTATTATTATTTATCATTTTATAAGAAGCTCAATTAAAATGTTTCATATGAAAAAAATAATTTTATTGAACCGAATGCATCTATTGAATTAGTTATTAGACTCACCAATCAATTAATATATATCAGTGAATTGGGCATTCCTAACCTTGCCAAATAAATTATTTAACAATAAATTATTCATATACACTTATTTTTTTTTAAATAATTATTATTTAATGGAAAATTAAATTTCTAATAAATAAGGAATTAAATATTGTTTTGATAAAAAATTATTTTCTTTTATACAAGGAAAATTATTCTACCTATCTTTTTTTTTCTTAACTAGTATTAATTACTCATGATTATTTAGTTATTTGTTTAATTTAAATTTTGGGATTACATATGGGATCCCATATGAGGTCGATAAAACTGAATTTTAAATAGGTGGGATCCCGCATGGGGCCCCATAAGAGGTCCATAAACTTAATTCTGAATATAATATGAGATCACATACACGGAAAAAATTTGGCACGTAAACAAAGCGTGCTGCTGCATCGGTACCTAAAAATATGGTGCCGATGTTACTTCGTTACAGTGACTATCTCTGTAGAATGTCAACGCTCGCCTCGAAATGCACGAGGGGCGCTACTGTGTAAGACTAGGCTAAGCCACATATGTTAAGTGCGCGTTGCTATAGCCTTGACTGCAACGCCATCTCGACACCTGAAATGTAGTGCCGGTATCGTACCGCGCAGCCTTGTCACTGTCACTGTACGTGCGAAATGTTTTCCGTGTATGGGATTGCATATGGGATCCCATATGAGGTCGATAAAACTCAATTTTAAATATGCGGGATCCCATATGTGATCCCATATGTGGTTCCATATTGTACTTAGAATTGGGTTTGTGGATTTCTTATGGGACCCCATGTGTGGTCCCATATTATATTTAAAAATTGAGTTTGTGGACCTCTTATGGGACCCCATATGTGATCCCATATGTGGTCCCATATTATTATTTATATTTAAAAAATTGAGTTTGTGAACCTCTTATGGGATCCTATATGGGATCCCATATGTGGTCCCATATTGTATTTAGAATTGGGTTGTGGACTTCTTATGGGACCCCATGTGTGGTCCCATATTATATTTAAAAATTGAGTTTGTAGACCTCTTATGGGATCCCAAATGTGATCCCATATGCGGTCCCATATTATATTTAAAAAATTGAGTTTGTGAACCTCTTATGGGACCCCATATGGGATCCCATATAGGATTCCGCGCTAAAACACCATATGAGAACCCATAAAGGATCCCATATGAAATCCCATAAGGGATTCCATATGGTTTTTTTCAGTAGGGAAATATATTAAATTATCTCGAACCATAAGATGCGTTTCATAGGTCGTGGGTTAGCGCCCCAGTTAGATTGAAAATTTTTTAAGCGTTTTATTAGGCGATATAATTTAAATATTTTAATTCTCTCAATAATTGCTCATTATAATAGAAAAATTCCGACGCTTAAATGTGGAATTCCCATAAAATTAATTTAAAATTTTTAATGTATTTCAATCATTTACACATGTTATTTGTTTAAATTTACACGTTCACGTGTGTTAAATCATGTATCTAAGATGAGTTATGGATTTAACACACAAAAAAGTGTATAAAAATGGTGACAGCCGAATTACGCACGTAAGTGTGTTATTTTAACACACTCAAATTTGCAGTGAATGAAGTACTAACATGAAAGTTTTTTATCTCACTAAATAATGGTCGTACAGAATTGTGCGACCACTTATTTTAAAGGTATCTGAAAGGACTTTTAAATGGTGTATCTATAATTTAATTTTAAGTAATTATTTGGGAAATATTATTACTTGAAAATTAAAAAAAAAATTTCGCCTATGTTAAAATTTGGAACATTTTTCGAAAAATGATAGTAGAAAAGTTTTACATAGCTTTTTACAAAGGTATTTTGCTAAACTTCAAAATTATATTTTGTTTTTTTTCCTAGGTCTAAAATTGACTGAGATATGGCGGTTTTTGTACAAAACAGGCTTTTTTTCATTTTTTCCATATCTTCCTAATTACTGGAGATACGGAAAAATGCCAAATAAAAAAATAGTGTATTTTTGTATTAACCCTAATTTTTTCAAAAAATTTTGAACACTTTAATTTTTTTTATATAGTTACGGTATTCTTATACAAGTATACAGCGTACTCTTATATACGTGTATATAAGAATACCGCAACTATACAAAAAAATTAAAACGCTCACAACATTTTAAAAAAATTTAAGGTGAATCTACATACATAAATACACTTTTTTTTATTTGTCATTTTTCCGTATCTCCCGTAATTAGGAAGATATGGAAAAAATAAAAAAATCCTATTTTTGTACAAAAACCCCCATTTCTTGGTCAATTTTGGACCTCGGAAAAAAAATTAAATATAATTTTAAAGTTCAGAAAAATACTTTTAAAACGAGCTGTGTAAAAGTTTTCTACCATCATTTTTCGAAAAGTATTTCAAATTTTAGCATAGGCGAAAAAATTTTTAAGTAGTGATATTTTCCAGATAAGTTCTTGAAATTAAATTACCGATACACCATTGAAAAGTTCTTACAAATACTTTTAAAATGAGTGGTCGCACAATTCTGTAGGACCGTTATTTGGTGAAATACAAAACTTTTAAGTTAGTACTTCATTCCTCAAGGGTGGCTCCGTTTTATTGGACTCCACTGTAGATTGATAAACAATCCTAAATTCAACTTGGTATAAAAAACTACTGTGATTCAATAGATTTTTTATGTACTATCATAAAAGTATATACTTTCCTTATTATTCTCTTATAATTAGAAATCAATTAAATCTGTAAGGTTAAGCACTCAATAGATATTCACAATCGAAATATAAGAAGTAGAACAATTCTCAACAACTAGAAAAAGTTTCATTATTTCCATTACTCAAAACTCATCTATATTTTACGGGATCAAAGAAAAGAACTGAAACTCAAATATTATTTATCAATAAGATATTATAAAAGAAGTCTCAAATATCGATAAATTTTTCACAAGCTCATGTCTTATAAAACACGCTTAGATACAAAACTTATATTATAAAAAGAGCCGTCTTTAGGATTTATGAGGCCCTGGGCCAAGGCCATTAATGAGGCCTCTATATTTTGAGTGAGAGCTAAAATTTTAATGAAGCTATTAATTTATATTTTCTATGTACATTTATTTTTTTCTGAATTATTTTTTGATATTTATTATATATTATATTAAGAATTATTGTACTTTACATTGAAAATTACGTAATTGCTGTAAATAATTCATTTAAGTATTATTTAACTTTAAAAAGTGTTAATCCCGTGTAGAAATTTCCTCCCAAATCTTACCAGGATCCGACTAGTTTTACTCGTTTCTACCTGGATTCTAGCAGGGAGAACTTGGTAGATTTTTGTAGGGATATGTCCCATATTTTTTCAGGATTCTAGCGAGTAAAGCAGGTCGGATTCTGTGATGTTTAACTAGATATTATTTATTAAAAATAAAAAATTAATTTTATTGTATTTCATATTTAGACATATCGAGATTTTAGAAATTAATTAATTAATTATAAATGACCTAATAATAATATAAAACTTAAAAAATCGCATTAAAAATTTTCGACCTAACCGGGGCGCGAACTCACGACCTAAGGGATACGAGACATTTACGCTATCCATTACGCTACGCAACACTTGTATGAGATACGATAATTTCATATATATATAGTTCATTACTGTAAAAATTTCTTATGGTAATAAAATATATATAAATTGAAATCAAACAAATAATTACAACAAATAAATAAATAAAGTACTCCAAAATTATTATTTTTTTTTTTTAAAGAATTAATTTTTTATGCAAGATTTTTTTTACATTTTTTATTTTTTTGTACAAGATTATTGTATAAAAAAGATCATTTTTTTACAAATAATTTTTTTGCAAGTATAATTTTTTATTAAAAAAAAATTAATCATATTATTAATTAGTAATTTAATTTTTTTTCAAAACAAATCTCATTTTTTTAATATAAAAATGTAATTTTATTTGATTTTTTATAAGAAAAATAATTAAGTATTTGATTTACTTCTATGTATTGTTAATTTAATTTTTCTTTAAAAAAAAAATTATTTTTAATAAGCAAGTATAATAATTATACAATTATTATGTATAAAAAAGATTAAATTTATTAATTTTTTATTTTTAATGTTAGTGTAAATTTAAAACTTATTTATTTTTTTTTAATAGGTTGATACTTTTTTTCCCTTTCTTTTTTTTTCTATAAAATTAATATCGATTTAATTTAATCTTTCCATTATATAAATTCTCCAAAAAAAATTTTAATAAAACATAACCTCTCAAGGTCTGTTAAAATATGACTAGTTCATAGTTCGTAATACCGACTGGATACTAACTAGAAAGCCTAGGCTACTGTAGCGCTATCTGTTTTATTATCTTACTACTTCGGAAACCTAGAAGATCACGTCAGATTCAAGGCGGGAAATCGTGTGTATATCCTTTATATAGACAATTGTAAGAGTTAGTCGAGGATACCTAGCGCGATTCTGGCTTGTTTTCCTTAAATAGGGAAATATCTAGTAAATCTGGCAGGATTCTACTATAAACTTGGGTTAAGGCAGGGAAATTTCTACACGGGATTGCGTAGTATTAATTTTGTGTGTGCGAATATCGTGAGCTTGAGTGAGCGAGAATAGATAAATTTACTATTCTCTAAGTTATTTTATTGTGCTTAAAATTATTGCGAGTGCACGATCCCTAATTTAATTAGGATTAAAATAATATAATTTATTTCTTTCTTTTGTGACGTGTGTGCTGGGCGATCGCGTGCGCGTTCTATTGCATATATTCCCTTCGTGCTTTTCTAATTCTTTTTTTTGTGTGTTTATTGCTCGTGTCTCTTTTAACTTGCATTTTTGTTAATATCTGTTTTTCATCTTGCCAATAGTTATTTAATTAGTCGCGTACGCTATACGCGGCTGGCGTCCATTTTAATCGAGCGTACGATTACTGTACAAATTTCTGAAATAAAGCTTCTCTTTTTTTGTTACTGATTTAATTACAGCTTATATATTTTTATGAAATAGTGCAACCTCCTGATCCCCAAGGTTGTCACAGTATGCATATATTTAAGAATATTCTTTAACTTCATATTGTACTAGCATCCCCCGTCTCGGCTTCGCCCGCGCAATAGTTGGGCAGAAGTCAGTAGGTATAGAAATAGAATCTCAAAAACTATTATTTATTAAATCGTACTCTTACAAAACTTCGGAATACACAACATTTTTTGTTTGTGAACCATGTGATCATAGAATGAATTTTCATTTAAAATAATTTTTTTTTGTAGAAAAAATAAGCATTGAATTTTTTTTTTTATTTTTCGATATATGTTCAATTTAGTACCAATAAGTCAAAAAATATATTTAAATTGACGATAGAAAATTTTTTTAGCAAATCAAAATCGTGAAAAAGATATTCATTAATAAATATGAATGTTCAACAATGATAGGGAATAAGTGCAATAAAAATTTATTGCCGATAAGCTGTTTGCATTATCCTCGCGATATAAGTACCTATACCGTGAAATTTTCTAAAGTTAAAGTCTAATTTTTGATTCTGCCTAATGGAATAGGAAAATATTTCATTAAATAATCCGAGGTAATGTTACTCTGTGATTAGAGGATATGCAATAAAAATTTATTGTGTTGAAGTCACGGAATATCATAGGTGTATAAGTATTTCTACCGTACCAGTTTAATAAAGTGAAAGACAAAATCGGTCGCCACCTATTGGGCAACCAAGGAAAGTAGCAAGGATAGAGCATGTTGACCGCAGAACACCGAAAAAAAATAGTCCCTATTCCCTACGCGTTAAGATCTAGGTCTATAATTATTTATTGCAATTATTGATTAAAAAAGTAATTATTTATATAGCCTATGACACTCGTCACATTATAAAGAATTTAAATTTAAAATTTGAAAACGATCGGTTCAGTAGTTTTTGAGATAATTGAGAACATTCAAACGAACGCTGTCCTTTTATATAATAGTAAGATAAGATGTATGTATATATTTAAAAATATTTTTCAACTTCATAAGCACTTATGATTACACAGGCCCACAAAATGAAAAAAAATATCTGAACTTTTGACCGGACATACATATTCCCATGTATTTTTCGACGCTGAATCCGAATCTGTAATAAAAATATAGGGTTTTCCTACCTTTTCTCAGAGTTTTATTGAAAAAACCTCATTTTTTACGGTTTTTTTGCGGTTTTTCGAGTCTAGAAAAAACAAATCATGAGATACGGTTAATTGGACTTCAAAATCGAATTCTACGGGAAAAAATACACGGGAAACCATACCTTCAAATTTTTTTAACGCGATTCTAGTCCTCTGTATGGGGCTGAAAAGATGAGGAAATCGGTAAAAGTCGAAATTTTGCCTAAAATGGATTTAAACAATATTAAAATTTAATCATGCGTCTTTTGAAGAGTCGATAAACATTGGAAATACTATCCTGGGGGTTTTTCAGATTGCTGATCATGAATTTGAAGTCAGATTGTGTAAAAACTACTTCTAGAGGGCGGTGACAAGAACTGTATATGGTAAATTTATCGATTTTTTAAAAATTTTACGTCTGAAATACTAATTTTAGAGTCTTTCACAGCATTGACTGTAAATTCAAGATATTAACTTAGCCTATTGTGTACGTTAAACTTAACATTTTGTCTATGTTTGTCTCTCTCTCTCTCTCTCCTCTTCCGATGTTTTTTTTAAATTGGCTTACGCTTACGTACACGTTTCTCTTCGAATGACCGATGTAGTGGATTTCTGACACGTTTTTGTCCTTTTTCGCAGCTGTTTCTCTTTTTATCATCCAGCAGTAATCTGCTAACATGTTGATACCCCAGTTTCCTTGAAATCTACGTTCAAACTCCTTTAAATCTTGGTGAAATCGTTCACCATGCTCTTCACTAAAGTCTCCGTTATTTTCAGGAAACTGATCAACGTGTGAATCAAGAAAATGAAGTTTTAAGTTCATTAGACAACCCAATTTTTCAAAATTACGTACCATTCTTTTCACAATAGCTTTATAATTCGTGTCTTTGGCATTACCCAAAAATTTCGTCGATACCTCTTTAAAACTTAACCATGCTGCCTTTTCAACATCAGTCATGCTTTGTTCAAAGTTTTCGTCTCTAAATAAAGTTCGGATTTCAGGACCATCAAAAATACCTTCATTTAATTTAGCATCAGATTTATGGGGAAATACTTTGCTTATATATTGGAAGCATTGACCGTCCTTGTCCAAAGCTTTAACTAATTGCTTTATCAATCCAAGCTTTATATGCAGAGGCGGTATCAAAATTTTCGAAGGATTAACGAGTGGATCTTTTATAACATTCTGTTTTCCAGGTTCAAACGATTCTCTTGATGGCCAAATTTTCTTTTTATAGTGTTTTTCTCTATCTCTGCTATCAAACATGCATAAATAACATGGGTACTTCGTAAATCCAGATTGTTGTCCAAGTATCATAGATAAAATCTTTAAATCGCCACATATTTGCCATTTATGTTCTCTATATTTTATTTTCGTTAAAAGTAGTTCAAGATTGGAATACTCTTCTTTAAGTACTGTTGAATGTGCTAATGGTATAGGAGCATATTTATTTGTGATATTGAGGAGTACTGCTTTAAGGCTGCGCTTTGATGAATCAATGAATAGTCGCCAATTTTCAGGTTTGCATATGTTGGGTTTCAATTCATCAATAAGACCTTTCACGTCCGTGCAATAAACCATATTAGAATCATTCTTGAAATAATTTCTAAAGCGCTCTTCTCGATTACGATATGCACATACTTTAGTACCCTTTGTCAACATATTTCGTCTCTTAAACTCTGAAGCCATAAACTCTGATTGTTCCTTAGATAAACCACTCTTTCTAAATAAATCGTTCAGACTTTTTTGATCAAACTTTTCAACAGTTCGTTCTTCAATCAAGTGCGCCCTACTGAAAAAATTCACCTGGATTTCCACGTGGATTATCCATGTGGAAATCAACGTGGGTTTTACATGGATTCTATGTGGATTCGCATAGGAATCCACGTGGATCACCCACGTGGATTTCCACATAAAAAATCCATGTGAATTTTATGAAAGCCATGTTAATTTTATAAAACCTTTGTGGACTGTTAAAGAATGCATATGGATTTTATGAAATCTATGTGGACTTTCAAGAAACCCGCATGGATTTTATAAAATCTATGTTAATTTTATGCACTCCTCGTGGATTTAAATGAAAATCTGCGTCGAAATCCATATGGTTATTTTGAATAACAAATAACTCAATATTTATTTCGTATTCAAAGTAAAAACCAAAAACGAGGTAAACCTCGTAGTTTAAGCTCTTTAAAGATCGAAGAGCTTCTACGATTCAACTAAGAGTATTCTGGCCTTATATATCTGCGTCTTTGAAACTTGTATGAGGGATCACAAAACTTAGAAAAACGCCACCTATAGATTTAAAATAGAATTGACGTAATCAATCATCAATTCAACAGTCACAAGGTGGCGTTTCGCTAAGTTTTGTGATCCATCATATGAATTTCGAAGTCGCAGATATATAAGATACTCTCAGTTGAATCGTAGAAGCTCTCTGATCTTCAAAGAGCTGAAATTACAAGGCTTACCTCGTTTTTGATTTTTACTTTGAATGCGAAATAAATATCGAGTTATTTCCTATTCATAATATCCAAGTGAAAAATCTACGTTGATTACCTAAAAATCTACATGGATTTCTTGAAAATCAACGAGGAGTACATAAAATTAACACAGTTTTTATAAAATTCATGCGAGTTCCTTAAAAATCTACTTAGATTTCATAAAATCCATATGGATTCTTTAACAGTCCACGAGGGTTTCATAAAATCAACTTAGCTTTCATAAAATCCACATGGATTTTTTACATGGAAATCCACGTGGATAATCCGCGTAGATTCCTATGCGAATCCACATGGAATCCACGTGAATTGTTTTAATAGGGCGGCTAAGAAATAATGATTCATCTAACTTACTGTTGAAATTTTCAAATAACTGCGAATCATAATTTAAGAAAACAAAATATAATATTCATTATTTAAGTGAATCATACTATTTAGACACTAATTAGTGATTTTAATCAATTTTCCGAAATAATCCACCTTTTTTTTAAATCAACTTATTATTTCTATTTGCTTTTCTTGCAATTCTTAAAAATTGCATGAAACCGAGGACGACCCCTTCGGGGGTGTCCTCGGTAGATTACAGGGTGTCCTGACACCCTTGACGCCCCCAATTGTTGTGCCCTTGGACTAATGATAAAAACAGTTGTGGCATCAAAAATTAAAAGATTTCTCAGCGTATAATCTACTCCACTCAATATTTAAACATTCTATTCTTATTTAAAATTTTCTAATCTATTCAGTTTTTTATAATGCATTTCAATAGATTTATTTCAATAACTTCGAAGTTATTTTGAATTTTGAAAAAGAAAAGAAGTTACTTAAAAGTTTGCTAAAAAGATACACCTTAAGAAATAACACAAAATATAATAAAAATGACTATATCATAGTATATTTATTTATATATTTAATAAGCTGACTAAATTTTTGAATAAAGTTATATCTTATAAAAATATAAATGAATAATATAAAAGCTGTTTTTTAATTATGTTACACGTAACACGTTCTAAAATTTTGCTGTCCGATATCTACTGACTCTATGATCTATAGTGAAAAGAGAATAGACTTTATGAAATCAGGGGTACAAACTGTTATCCTATTGTAAGAAACTTAAACAAATAATGAATATTTTTTTTGTGTACATTTATTTTAAATTGTGAAATAAGTTGGGTGTAGTTTTTTTTGTGTGATTATTTTGTAATAAAAGTGCATAAAAGAACAAACCTTTTAATAGAAAAACGTGATTTGCTAGAACATTATTTAATTATAATAAGGTTACAAAAATCAGGAAAGGTGGTGAATGAAACTGAATTTTCAAAGTTATCTAAGTATTAATATAGGAGCTTATAAGTATTACAAATTAAATTATGAATACAAATTTTATAGATTAGTTGGATATTTTAGTCATCTATTTGCATACGTTCAAGAGTCTTCAAAAATTTAATACTCATAAATTTTTGAATTTAGTATTAAAACTTACTGTAATTTAAACTTTTCAAATTGAATTTAACAAATTTTAGACTAAAATTATTCTCTATAAGATCAAATTAATAAAAACAAATATTTTTAACCATTGGAAAAAGAGGCCTTGGAAACGTAAACGTAGTAAAAAAACAGTCTTGTCTAATTGTATAATTAAAAGTTAGAGACGTTTATTCTTGTGACAGAAACAATTTATGGTAAAATTTTTCTAATAAAATTTAAATTTGTAATTGTATTTAAAAATATAAAACATAATTGAATAATTATTTTTTAGAAATTGAGTTCTACAATATTTTAGATTAAGGTGTGCTTTTAATTGCTGTCTTGAAATGTCATGCTGAAGCCTAGTGATGTTCCTAATGAAGCTGACTATATTTTATTGTAAAGAGTTGAAGTGTTACTTATGTTTTTATTGCAGTTTGCTTTAATGTTTGTTTAAGAGGAGCACTGAAAAAAGTTGGGGATAACAGTTGTACTAAATGCCAACGCGCAGCCGTCTTACGCATAACAGAGATCCTTGCTACGTTTTTGGGAAGTCTGCTATCTTAAAAATTAAAGCTAGAGCGCGTACGCTTAAGAGGGAAATCTAATATACACTGTTAAGATGACAACTATACGCCGTAGGTCGTCTGTTTTCCTAAATTCTAACAGCAGACTTCTCAAAGGCCGGTACGTCGTCGCGTTTCAGTTGTTTATACATATACTCGCTTAAAAAGGTATATCAACGGTCCTAAATTTTAAAACATACAGACGAATGTGCGTTTCGTACAGCGATACTACGCTGCGGTAACGGAGAGTTCCCGTACTTTTTTCAGTGAGGTTAAAAAATGTCAGGTCTTTCCAAAACGTCAATCTGTCACTGCTTTTTTTACTAAAAATTTGATCGATAATACATCAGTAAGTAAACTAATTTTAATACATTAATTCTTGTAGTTTAAGAAAAATTTTCTGTCTTTATTAAAATATATATTTTTTCTTTTAGAATTTATATTAATGAACAATTTTTTTAGTGGCTTAAAAAAATGGCGATTTAGAAGGTATAGTTGATCTATTTGACAAAAAAATCAAACTTTTCTTAGGCAATTTAACAGTACCATGTATATATTTGTTCTGTAAGAGGAAACTATTGGAGAAGAATAAACATACCATTCAGAATAAAGAATGACAATGATTTCGAAAATTCTTTTCTAGTAAGGTCTATTGCTTTGAATATGCAATTATTCGACATGTTTATCAAAAATGGTACATAATACATACCATATATGCTAACATTGTATCTAGAGCACATCAGAATTCAAGATTTGACTTAAAAGATTAAAGAGTTCAAGAATTTAAGTCTTTTATTTAAGTTTTTAATTACCCCTGAAAATGTTATGATATTTAGTGTTGAAGAAATTTGATAAGGATCGTCAAGAATCAGCAGATCATAGTACGATAAAGAATGTCAAGGATATTTGTATAGGTTTATTTGTATTTGACTGTGCGTATTTATGTATCGTGTTATTTTAATTTAAGATAAGATATATAAAAAATCAATATGTGTAATAACACTAATAATTTTGCCATTAAATATATATTTATTAAATTTAAAATTTTGATATCAACAACATATCTTTTATTGAACTTCTCAATAAAGCAATGCTGTTTCTATTGGTTAAAATAATTTTAGAAAATAGTACATTATTGACCAAGGATGCATATTGATCATTCTCGGCGAGTGCGAATTTTTGGGGCCGAGCGTAGCGAGGCCTCGAAAGTTGCATGAGCTAGGATGATCAATATGCATCTATGGTCTAATATATTATTTTTTTGTCCCGAGGCCGAGACATTTAAAGTTTTTCCGCAGGACGCAAAATGATCATTTTGCGGCCTAGGGCAAAAAAAATATATTTTTTTTAAAACAATATTATGCCTAAGTTTGATGTTAATGTTGTGTTAAAACCATTGAAATTATTATTTAAAGAATATTAGAATATGTATTACATGTGAAAGGTTATTAAAAGATTTAATTAATTAAAATTGTTTGATTTTTTATTTTATTTCATAAAATGAATGTAAACTCATTAATTATTTTTTAGTTGTGTTTTATTTATTGTTGTATAATGAAAAATTTTATTGATACATCTTAAATCTGAATTTAGAGCAGATAAAAATTATTTTCACATTCAATTCATATAATCCTGTCCGCATTCAAAAATTTCAAGCTTACATTGAACCTGTAAATTATCATATATTTTCTGCAGCTGTTTTTTTAAAGCATCAAAGTATTGTACCTCGCCAAATACATCCCATCCATCATCTACCGAATGACATAACTTTGTTGACTGACTTTGACTTTGTTAGTTTGTGACTGAAACAATACTTACTTCATTATCAGAAACTGGATCTGAAGAAATATTACAGGAAGTTTTTAAAATATGTTTCTTGGAAGGATTCGATAAATTTGTGATATTATTAATTAGACATTTATTTATATTACTTGTTGAGTTACTTTCATCTAAAAGCTGTTTATTTGGAGAAAGTTGTTTTAATTTTTCATTATCATAAAGATCTATAGATGTATCAGAATTGACGTGAACTGGAGATAACTTTAAAGGTACATATGGAGTACGAACATAAGATTTTTTATTGGTTTTTAATTGAATATGAGGTTTTAGGAATGTCAATAGAGGACTTAAATAATATTCAGAGTTTAACTTCAAAGATCTGCAATAAGATCTTCGAATATTTTGTCACCGCCTCCTCACGTCTAACCCTGTCAAAAAAATATTTAAAAATTTCTAGTTTTCAGCACGTGCGCTTATAATACATAAGAATTAAAATACATGTCATTTCAGCATCCGTTTCTTTTCAAATTCTTTTTGCGATTGATTTGAAAGGGTCCATTTTTTTATCTTTCGTAATAGCAGTATCAATTTATGCCTTTCTTTCATATACAATTTTAATATTTTCAACTTCTTCTATTATAATGTTATCAATTTAAAAAAATGTGCCTACCCTGTTGAAAATAAGTACGTACTTGAAGTACATACTTTGAGTATGTACTTCAAGTATGTACTAAAAGTATACTTTATATAAATACATATAACTTTACTTAAATACGTACTATTTTGGAACATTTTAGTAGATACTTTTTTTGAAAAGTATATACTTTTATTGAAAGTATGTACTTTTTAAGTGTATTTTGATAAAAATTTTATTTAAATATGTACTTTATTAGACAATACCTACAGGAGTGCGGTGGCGTAACGGATAGAGCTCTTGCCTTCAACGCGGTGGGCATGGGTTCGAATCCTGGCCAGGCACCTCTGACTTTTTTTTCGAAAGAAAATTAATGTATGTGCTACCCATATCGCGACTCTTAAAAAATCCGACCTCATTGAGTATCGGTTGATTGTTGGTCACAAAAGTGGCTGACCATCCATCGGTAGTCAAAGTTTTCGGTATGGTGGGTCCGACAGTCTAGCCTGATGTAATGTGTTAAACGGGTACCGGGCTGGACTTCCTCGACTTCACCATATAAAAAGGTAATCATATAGAGGACAAAATCCTTTATATATTAATCTTTCTTAAAAAAAAAAAAAAAAAAAAAAAAAAAACTGGACAATACCTACTATTTTGAAAGTATGTACTTTTTAAAAATATTTCTATGTGGACTTTTATTTTAAAAATGAGTACTTTCTTGAAAAGTATGTACCCTATTTTAATGAAAGTACTTACTTATATAGAAGTATATACTTTTTAGAACATTTTCATACATACTTTTTTATACGATGCATGTACCTTCATATAAAAGTATATACTGTAGCTACGTGACTAATTTTTTTTACTTTAGTATGTACTTTTTGAAAAGTGCATACTTTTCTAAAAAAGTACGTATTAAAATGTTCCGAAAAAGTACCTACTAAAATGTTCCAAAACAGTACGTACTTGATCTAAAGTGTATATACTTGAAGTACATACTCGAAGTATGTGATTAAAGTATGTACTGATTTTAAACTGTAAATAAATACGGAATATTATAGCTATATATACCTGCATCTCTGAAATTCGGATACAGGATCGCAAAGTTAAGAAAAACGCCACCTAACAGCTAAAAACGTAAGTACTGAAAAAATTATTCAAATCGATTATTAATTCTGTCTTTGACTGTTAGGTGGCGTTTTTGTTAACTTTGCGATCCTCTACCCGAATTTCAGTGACGTGAGAATATAAAGTTATAACATTTCGAGTTTGTTCGCTCAAGCTTTTCGATCTGCGGAGCGTCGATACTTACCTTATTTTTATATCCTCCTTTTGGAAGAAAATACTTACCAAGTTACTAACTTGAGGAATAATTAAAAATGAAAATAATCTAAAACTTTTACTGACTTTTCTGTAAAATTTGATTTGTTATCTTTAAAAGTATATACTCTATTTTAATAAAAGTACGTACTTATATAGAAGTATATACTTTTTAGAACATTTTCATACATATTTTTTTATACGAAGTATGAACCTTCATACTCAAGTATGTACTGTAGCTAAAGTAAGTAGTTTTTTTTTGGTCGTTTTAGTATGTACTTTTTTAAAAATATGTACTTTTAAAAAAAGTACCTACTAAAATGTTTTTAATTAGTACATACTTTAAAAAAATACGTATTTTCTAATAAAGTACATACTTTAAGAAATATTATTTATCAAAATATACTTTAAAAGTACATATTTCCAATAAAAGTATATACTTTTCAAAACAGTACCTACTAAAATGTTCCAAAATAGTACGTACTTAAGTAAAGTATATACTTGAAATACATACTTGAAGTACATAATCAAAGTACATACTTGAAGTACATAATCAAAGTACATACTTAAAGTACGTACTTTCAACAGGGTACCTCTGTTTCCATCATATTGTAATAAAAAACGATATATAAAAAAATTCATCAATAAATAAATGCAGCACTTGAAAATACAATTTTTTTGAAATGCATATATCTACTAACAATCAATCGCAAATGCTATCTGCTATTATTCTAACTTTGTCAAGCGTGTTTTGTTTTTATTTCGGAGTATCTACAATAATAAATAACTTTCCGTAAATTAACTGTCTGCTCCATTATTGTTAATTGAAAATAAATCCTTCGTATCGAAATAGTTGCAAGGGTTGTTTTTTTTACCGATTAAAAATGATTATGATAATATAGAAGTAAATAACTTAATATTTGAATTGATTAAAAATGAACCTAATTTATATGACAAAACTCGCTCAGAATATTTAAAAAAGAAAGAAAAAAAACATGATATCTTAAACTACATATCACAAGCAGTATTCCAGGTTTTTGGAATTGTATTATCAGGTTCAGGGTTTTAATTATTGAATATTTCTAGATTCATAGTAAAAATTTCTAAGTGCTTATAAAAAATTTACATATACTATCATAATTTATAGAAAAACAAATTAATAAAAGGTGGAATGATTTGCGTTTGAAATATTATTCTGAAAAAAATAAGATTACAAAGTTACCATCTGGATCTGAAGTAAAACAAGCAAAAGACCAGGTCTGTTTCAATGACTTAATTTTTTTAGATAATTATCCTCAACATTTCAGTATGATGAGTTCATTCAATATTTCAACTGCATAAAGTTCAAAAGGATCAAATTTTACTTCGCCTACTTCGCTAGCAAGTACTTCAATAAATCTAAATCGTAAAACTACTAAGGTAATATAATTAACATTTCAAAAGAATAAAATAGAACTTTTTAATAATTTATATCTATATTTCATACAATAGATCATGCCACAGAGTGATAAATTTGCAAGAAAAAAAAAAGAAGCTGATTGATGAGCAATGTTTAGAATATGAAGAAATTAAGTCCACAATAAAAGCTGCTGTCAATGGATAAAAAATACAATCGATACTTTGAGTCAATATAAAAAAATTTAGGATTCGTTTCTATTAAACATAGACTGCCATATATGATTGACATCGAAAAATAAGTTGTATATACATTTTTAATGTGCACAAAAATTTAATGTAATAAAGAATTGGTTCCTTATATTTTTATTTTCACATAATTAAATTATGGATATGTTTATTATATATAGAAAGACTCAATATTACAAAAAAGATTTATTTAATTAAGCAAGAATACTTTTAGATTATATAAGGTAAGGTAAGACTTTAGAGGGAGAAAGATCGAGAAAGATTTTAAAGTGAAAAGTTTAAATGGTGTTGTGAAAATTCTATTTACACTTTACATTTTAGCGTTTGAGTGAAGCTAATAATAATGGACCTTTCATACATCTGTACATATAAATATACATTCACTTTGAATCACGTACACTCCCGCTCATACGAAGTTGCCCACCCTAATCAGTCGAGGTGAAATATAAAAAGTTTTACTGTACCATTGGAAAGCGTATAAACAAATTTTGAAAAGATGGGTTTAAAAGGTTTTTTAGAGCTCTTTCAAATGCTGATGATTTGATTTAAGAATATCTATTTTTGAACTATATTCATAGAGCTAAAAGAAAGAAAAAATTTCAAAATTTTTTTGCCCATGTTTAACACTGGGCCAATTCTAGCAAAATTATTTTACGTTAACGTTATACCTCTCAAATTGAAGGTTTCTTAGCCCTCTTTCAAACGCTGTTTAGTTTTTTATGCTATGACAAATCGTTAAGAAGTTATAACGATTTTTCTGAAAAAATTAGATGTTTTTTCAGCTTGCTATATCTCGTAAGCATTACACCGTATTAAAAAATGTCAAAGAAAAAAAATGTTCGTTTTAGATTTTTTATTAAAATCTAAAATTACAACAAAATGAAAAAGTGTAAAAAAAAATTTCTATCGCGAGCTATAAAATTTTATATATTTATTCTTTAACTAAGAACGAACATTTTTTTTTCTGTGACATTTTTTAATACGGTGTTATGCTTACGAGATATAGCAAACTGAAAAAAGCTAATTTTTTCAGAAAAATCGTTATAACTTCTTAACGATTTGTCATAGTATAAGAAACCAAATAGCGTTTGAAAGAGGACTAAAAAACCTTTAATTTGAGAGGTATAACGTTAACGTAGAATAATTTTGCTAGAATTGGCCCACTATTAAACATGGGCAAAAAATTTTTGAAATTTTTTCTTTCTTTGAGCTCTATAAATATAGTTCAAAAATAGATATTCTTAAACCAAACCATCAGCATTTAAAAGAGCTCAAAAAAACCTTTCATACCCATCTTTTCAAAATTTTTTTATATGCTTTCCAACGGAACAGTAAAACTTTTTATGTTTTTCCTCAACTGATCATGGTGGGCATCTTTGTGTGAGCGGGAGTGTATATAATTCAGAAACTTATTATGCATACTTGTATACTCAACATATATATATTCCAGTTACTAATAAAAAATTATATCAGATGTTCAAATTATTTTTTAAAATTGATAATCTATCATAGATTATTAATATAGTCGGTGAAGTCATACTTATGCATCTCTTAATTTTTAACTATTACCTGGAATAAATAATAACAAATTTTAATATGAGTTATGAACATAATAATATAATTTAAATGATATAAAGCTTACATTTTTGAATTTTCAGCAAAAATATTTTTTTAAGTTTGAACTTCTAGATGTGAACTTATAAATGCACTCATCTTGCCAGTCTACTGACCCTGCTTCTGAAACAAAATATTCAGCTAATAAATTACGTTGATTTATGGCATTTAAGTTTGCATGAGCGACTTCTTTGTCCTCTTCTTCTTCAAGTTCATTGTATTCTGGCATAGTATAGTTATTTTCTTGTAGATTTAAACTAATCATCATATTATGGAGTGCTATCGTACTAACTATTACAGACTTCATGGTGCTTAAATTAAAGCCATGTGATTTTTGAAAGATGCCCATTTAGAAGTCAGAAACCCAAATGTGCATTCAATTGTTAATCTTGCTCTTTTTATCATGTAGTTATATATCTTTTCGCCAACGAAAAATAGGGCATACGTATATTACTTCCAGGCAAATTTTTTAGCGGTGGAATTTGCAAATCTTGATTGATTATTCTTTGCTTTAAATCATTATTATTAAAGTTAAGTAAATTTGTTGATTGTTCCTAAAATGTTTTTTTAAATAATAAAAAATCCTTTCGGTTGATCTTTTTTAAGGAACAAGTTCTTTATTTGCTATATATTACTTGCAACGTTTCGTTGACATTAAAAGTCAACCTCTTCAGGCTAAAATTTGTAAATACAATTGTATGGATTAAAATTATAAAGAATTTTTTGCTTACATTAAATTCACCTTAAAAACTAACCTTTATAATTAACAAGTTATTCAACTCATTTGTCAAAATTTGATTATACACGCATAGCATATGAAGTACATTTTGTTAGACAAAATTTGAAAGTCTCAATACATCTTGTAAAAAACTGTAAAAACAAACAATTATCTATTATTATATGTGCAGCTATAGCAAAGTTAAAACCATCGCATAACAATTATGTCAAAGTTCAAATGTTAAGAAAAAATCAATCTAACCTGTTATTTATTACAAGTGAAGTAAAATTAATATGTTATAACGACATAAGCGTTCTTATATTCTTAATACTTAATAAAGCGGTAAGAAAGAATTTGTCAATATCTTATACATCTATCTCAACGTGTACATAACCAGAGAAAAACAAACTGAAACGAAAACGCAATATAAGGCAAGTCAAATTGGTATTAATCTGACTGTGTGTCTCTACGCAGTTCTAGAAACTTCATGAAGGCACTCAATGGGGGAACTTTGACTTTTAATGATTAAATATTTGTACTTTTTAATTGTTGGCACTTCAAAGAGTTAATTAGATTTTTATAGTCATTAGACAAAAATTTTGTATCTTGTTTTCTATTAAGAGTATTATCAAAAAGTTGAATGTATAACATTACTAAAAATCTCCTTCGCTTACAATTTCCTTCATTATCTAAAATCTTAACATCTGTGAAATTCATCTTATGTTTTTTTTGTGCGATATGATTAGCAATTACAGATCTAATGTCCATATTTTTTGTACAATTAATATGTTCTTTGACTCTAGTATTTAATTTTCTTGAAGTTTCACCTACATAGGTGGCGTTACAATCTAAGCAATCTATTTTGTATATTACATTAGTTTTTTCTATTTTTTCTATTTTTTCTTTGCCTAAAGTCATTAAACTTTTTAGCGTGTTGGTATTTTTATAAACCAAATTGCAATCATATCTACTAACAATGTTTTTAACACCTTTATGTAAATATTTATTATATGGTAAAAAGATTCTTGGTCTATCAGAGGGAACTAACTTGCACAAAGTGACAACATTGTCTGTGTGTTTTAGTAGCCTCTTTTTAATATACTTATCGATAAACTCTAATGGATAATTATTATTCTTTAATGATTCTTTAACAATGTGTATGTTATTAGCATGAAAATGTTTCTCTGACAAAAGAATAGCTTTATCTGTCAAACTGTAAATAACCCCAATTTTTTGATTATCAGGATGGTGCGATTTGAAATTAAGATATCTATTTGAAGAAATATCTTTGCGATACCAATTACTCTGTATTTTACAATTATTTATTTTTGAAGAAAGTTCCAAAAAGTTTAAGACTCCTTCACTATCAGATTTCTCAACCGTAAAGGACAAAAAACTATTAGATACAGATTTGAAATTGGTTCATGAAACTTTTGAAGATGCTAATAGTTTTTTGTTGCAAATAATATATAGCAAATAAAGAACTTGTTCCTTAAAAAAGATCAACCGAAAGGATTTGTTATCACTATTATTAAAAATACTGGCATTATTTATTAAACCTAATAATTTATTTTTGTTTATTTAACATTCTTTTTTCATAACATTAATTATAATTAAATATAAAAGCTTACCAAAATCACCAAGATTGAACCAAGTAATTCTTCTAAAAGCATCACAAGTAGCCAATAATACCATACTAAAATGATGTTTATAATTGAAAGATGAATTAGCCGGCTTCTTTATATTGAAGTGTTTTCCATCAAGAGTTCCCAAGCAATGAGACAGATTCCACATATTTTCATACTGTTTTGATATAACCATCTAATTTTCTTCAGGGGTTTGAATCGTATATTGAGGCAATATGATTTCACTAATCACGGAACAAACTTCTTTAAGAGCAGGCCGGATTCGCTGTCCTTGTCTAATTGGCATTTTTGTTATTTACTCAAGTTTTAATCGGTGTATCTTCAAATTAAAGGTCGAGCGCAATAGATATTATTATTATGAACATCTATGCACAAGAAAAAAAAATTCTACCGCTTTGTTTTTGAAGAAAGTAAGGAACGCGAAAATATTATAAACATAAACTTTTACTTCGGCGTTCCTTACTTTTCTCAAAAACAAACCGGTAGATATTTTTTTTCTTGTGCATAGATGTTCATAATAATAATATCTATTGCGCTCGACCTTTAATTTGAAGATACACCGATTAAAACTTGAGTAAATAACAAACAACTCAATTGTTACTCGGTCGGTATCAGGTTCTACTCCGGCCTACCGTTAAGATCATACATAGTAGAGTTTCCAATTCGATAAAACAGAGCAAAATACTTAGGATTTCCTCCATGGTGTAAAAAACTGTAGTGGTGTAAAAATGTAAAATAATTGTTTCAATAAATCTTATTTAAATAGTTTAAAAGGTTAAAAATTATTACCTTAAAACCACAGAAAATTTTAATTTTGGACTCAACAGCTTGCGGATACTAAATTTTTGAAGTCTTTCTTGAACAAGGGCAAACAAATTATCAAAATATCTTATGGGCATTCCAATTAATCCACCAAATTCTTCTTCATTGTTTAATTTGAATTATTTAAAAATAAGCTGATAAGCACCTACAGTATCACGTAAATAGCTTTGGAGATGAGATTTGACCCACCATCTTTTGAAATTTCTGCAATCTTATAATATTTAAAAAAAAATTCTAGCAAATAGAATTTTTTCAACAGAACATTTTTTGCTCTTGTATAAATTTTTGTATATCTTATATCATAATTTAAAATAAATGTACGCAAACAACAAATATTCATTATTTGTTATTTTAACATATATTTAGTTTCTTACAACAGGATGACAGTTTGTATTCCTGATTTCATGAGGTCTATTCTCGTTTCACCATAGATCATAGAGTCAGTAGATATCAGACAGCAAAATTTTAAAACGTGTAACGTATAGCGTGTGACATCATTGAATAACGGCTGTAAAAATAAATATCGTGTAACATATAATAACTATCATAATATTCTCGCAGAATAGTACATTATATACCAAGGGTTCGAGATCGGGAATTTTGGCCCGTATGAGTTTCTCGTCCAAGCAAAGCGAGGGCATCAAATTTACTCGAGGGACATAAATTACCGTGGCACCCGTGGTACACTTGGCGGAAAGGATATTTTTCTGAATGTTAACCTCAAATGGCAACATCGCATATTTTATCACAGGCATAAGAAAATTCCAAATTATAGAGCAAATTTCGCATCATCGTTACTTATCACTTAATGACATAATTTTAGTAAACAAACAATATTACTTTCTTTTTTCATGATCTGAATTATAATTTTATTAAATAAAATTTTTATTTCTTAGTTCAATAATCATATTATAATCTAATATTGTGAATTTAAATTATATAAGCAATAAAATTTAAATTGTTATCATTTGAATTTTGCATGAATAACCTATAAGAAAAAACAAAATAATCAGGATGCGAAACTCAATGCATAATTCAAAGTTTTCTTATGTCTGTGGTAAAATATGCAGCGCTGCCATTTGAGGTACACATCCGGAAAAATATCCTTTCCACCAAGTGTACATATACTATTTTTTAACCCAACGGAAGTGAAGAGACACTTTCCCGCAGGCTTAAGCGGGCGGGATAGTGCTACTTTGTGCCCAGAGGGTTAAAGAACACGGAGAAAAATTGTATGGTAATGACAGCAATAAGGATATCGCTAAACACATGCAGCGATAGTTTGGGCTAAAACAAACTAAATATTCGCTGTGAACTTCAAAAATTAATTTTTTAGTTATTTTTATAGTTAATGCAACTAACGGCCGTTTGCTGAAAAAGACAAAAGGAAAAGCTAACATTTCAGCGCGAGATAATGATTGTTTATTTAGATAGACAAAAAAATTGTAGTCATAGCAACAATCAGCTAAAAAAGGCATTCTTTTTTCTTCTATAATTTTGTGTTCTACAGCGATTGATATTGCAACTGTTGTCATAATCTTGACTGAAACAGCATGATTTTGTCGTCATTTCAACTACACTGAGAAAAATAAATTATAACTTTAGTTATAGATAATAATAAAAACGACTATATTTTATAGGAGAGCTGGAACATTTCTGTATTATAACGATTTTTATTACATTTATAACAAATATTACTATAAATTTGATAAGGTTGGCAACAATCGTTTAAGAAATGAAACTATATCTTATTAGAAAAATTGTTATATTACATAGTAAAAATTATGCTATAGTAAAATTTGTTATGACAGAGTAAAAATATTTGATATCTTATGTTGGAATTAATGTTATAAAAATAATAAATTTTATTATGCATATAATAAATTTCATTATGCATATAATAAATTTCATCATGAATATAATAAATTTTACTATTTCAAATAATAATGTCGAGTCGATGATCTGTAAATTTATTTCTTACCTCAAAATTTCCTACCGAATTGAAAGTATAGTTGTGTAACATATGTAGACGATTCGAAATTTTATAAGTAACATGTAATGGCGCAGTCGGTAACGTTCACGCTTTCCAGTCTCGAGGTACCCAGGTTCGACTCCACTCCAGGTCCGTTTTTTTCTTAGGTAAATTATTTAAAAAAAATCAATTAATGAATTTTAAATTAATATATGAAATGAATTTTAAAAATTCCAATGACAAATTTCAGGTACAAAAAAAAAAAATTTTTTTCTACATATCTGTTTTCATAAATTTTACTATGTAATATAGTAATTTTTATTATAACGCAGAAATGTCCCACTCTTACTATATAATATAGTAATTTTTAATACAATCTATACTTAAATTTATTATAGGATTTTTCTCAGTGTATATACGTAAGTGCTACATTAGCATAAAACTTTGTAAACCATTGGACAGCTAAACGATCAGTCATAACCTTTAGTTTTTTTAAAAGTTGATATTGATTTCATTTTTAATTAGTTTTTTATTACAAAACAAAAATAACATAGGCCCACAAAATGAAAAAAAATGTCTGAACTTTTGACCAGACATACATATTCCCATGTATTTTTCGACGCTGAATCCGAATCTGTAATAAAAATATAGGGTTTTCCTACCTTTTCTCAGAGTTTTATTGAAAAAACCTCATTTTTTACGGTTTTTTTGCGGTTTTTCGAGTCTAGAAAAAACAAATCATGAGATACGGTTAATTGGACTTCAAAATCGAATTCTACGGGAAAAAATACACGGGAAACCATACCTTCAAATTTTTTTAACGCGATTCTAGTCCTCTGTATGGGGCTGAAAAGATGAGGAAATCGGTAAAAGTCGAAATTTTGCCTAAAATGGATTTAAACAATATTAAAATTTAATCATGCGTCTTTTGAAGAGTCGATAAACATTGGAAATACTATCCTGGGGGTTTTTCAGATTGCTGATCATAAATTTGAAGTCAGATTGTGTAAAAACTACTTCTAGAGGGCGGTGACAAGAACTGTATATGGTAAATTTATCGATTTTTTAAAAATTTTACGTCTGAAATACTAATTTTAGAGTCTTTCACAGCATTGACTGTAAATTCAAGATATTAACTTAGCCTATTGTGTACGTTAAACTTAACATTTTGTCTATGTTTGTCTCTCTCTCTCTCTCTCTCTCTTCCGATGTTTTTTTTAAATTGGCTTACGCTTACGTACACGTTTCTCTTCGAATGACCGATGTAGTGGATTTCTGACACGTTTTTGTCCTTTTTCAATTCAAAGTAAAAATCAAAAACGAGGTAAGCCTTGTAATTTCAGCTCTTTGAAGATCAGAGAGCTTCTACGATTCAACTGAGAGTATCTTATATATCTGCGACTTCGAAATTCATATGATGGATCACAAAACTTAGCGAAACGCCACCTTGTGACTGTTGAATTGATGATTGATTACGTCAATTCTATTTTAAATCTATAGGTGGCGTTTTTCTAAGTTTTGTGATCCCTCATACAAGTTTCAAAGACGCAGATATATAAGGCCAGAATACTCTTAGTTGAATCGTAGAAGCTCTTCGATCTTTAAAGAGCTTAAACTACGAGGTTTACCTCGTTTTTGGTTTTTACTTTGAATACGAAATAAATATTGAGTTATTTGTTATTCAAAATAACCATATGGATTTCGACGCAGATTTTCATTTAAATCCACGAGGAGTGCATAAAATTAACATAGATTTTATAAAATCCATGCGGGTTTCTTGAAAGTCCACATAGATTTCATAAAATCCATATGCATTCTTTAACAGTCCACAAAGGTTTTATAAAATTAACATGGCTTTCATAAAATTCACATGGATTTTTTATGTGGAAATCCACGTGGGTGATCCACGTGGATTCCTATGCGAATCCACATAGAATCCATGTAAAACCCACGTTGATTTCCACATGGATAATCCATGTGGAAATCCAGGTGAATTTTTTCAGTAGGGCGCACTTGATTGAATTAAAAAAAAGTTAAAATATTGAATTTCAAATTTTTATTATTTTCTGCCAAGAGTGAATATCAAGAAATAATTTTTTTTTTACTTTGTTTATTTACTTTGCTTAATTCGATTAAAATTACAGATTTATTTATACCAATATTCAATTCTAAAAATCTTAATAATATTAAATTTATAGTATCATAATAAATTTATGTTAAAGTCTACATATATCCAGGAAAGTTAGGTTACCCAGAACTCTCTCTTTTGCTTTTTCTTTTCCCGGAAAAACAACCGTTAAGGCGTTTTAAACTCATTTTGGTTATTTATTCACCAGTGTCAGCGAAATTGATATCATTAATTATAAACCGTTGCACTGAAAAAAAAAATATCGTTGTGATATCTATATTATAGGTGTAGCTTCGATAATAAATCGTAGCCGTCTTAGCCATCTTTTAGTTTAGCTAAATCGTCGATATGAAGTATCTTTGTTAATATACTGTTCTGATAGCTATTCATATAGTTAATACAACTATTTATTATATGCTTATTGTAAAAATGCACTGTTTCGGTAATAACATTTTTATACTTGGAATACAATATGTATTTACTAAATTTATTTATGTAATTTTAATCATTAAAATTAATAATACTTTTGCGTATGATTGAAATAATATTATTCTATAATCATAATAAAAATTAAACTATTGATAAAATCTTAATTAGGGTAGCGATTAAAAAAAAGTTTTTTAGGAAATATTTTATTGCCATTAAATTTTCGTTAGAAAGTCATATTCCTATTACTCATTGATACGAAAGCCGATCCCATTGAGGTAATATAAAACCACAAAAGTATAAAAATCGTATAATATATTTGAAATTTGAATTTTATTCAAAAAATCGAAAGTTACATTATAACAATAAATAATTCTTTATATTCAAACATAAGAACGCAAAATAATATTCATTTTACTATTTTTTAAAATACTTAACGGTTTCGGATAGAATAAATTATTATAATTGATTATTTCACAAGTTTCACTTTTACCTAAAACTTTATAAGCATATTCATGGCTATTAAATATAGTTGTCAATTTATTAAAAACAAACAAAAGTTCATTTTTCCGTAAAAAAACGCATTTAATCAAACCAAACGTGCGATAGTATTCTAGGTCAAGCTGTCAATGCTTACGCTATACAATATATATTTTTCTTGCTGTGAGAAAGATACCCTATTGAAAATAATAACGTCTTTGGACGTGTCTGGATTTGGAACAAAAAAGACGTCTTTTAAAGACGTCTTTTTTATCAAGATTTTAAAAATAATACCTACTAAAATGTTTTAAAAAAGAACGTACTTATGCTAAAGTGTATATAAAGACGTCTTTGAAAGATGTCATTGGATGTGTATTTACAAATTCCAATACAACAAAAGACATCTTGAAAAGCCGTTATTATTTTTAATACGGTATCTTCCTAAAGAAAGATATAGAAACAAAATAAGCATCAGCTCTCTACAGACCGAAAATCTTGAGCGAACAAACTGGAAATGTTATAACTTTATATACCCGCGTCACTAAAATTTTCGTAGTAGTTCGCGTATTAAGAAAAACGCCACCTAACAGTCAAAAACAGAATTAATAGTCGATTTGAATAATTTTTTCAGTAGTTACATTTTTAACTGTGAGGTGCCGTTTTTCTTAACTTTGCAATCCCTTATCCAAATTTCAGAGATGCAGGTATATGAGGTTATAATTTTGCGGATTTATTCACAGTTGAAAATCAGTATACATACTTCAATTACGTACTTCAAGTATATACATTTAGCTTAAGTACGTTCTTTTTTTAAACAATTTAGTAGGTATTAATTTTAAAATCTTGATAAAAAAGACGTCTTTAAAAGACGTCTTTTAAAGACGTCTTTTTTTGTTCCAAATCCAGACACGTCCAAAGACGTCATTATTTTCAATAGGGTAAATATTGCTGTGGTGCTATTCAACCCGTGAGTGAGAAAGTTTAATTTGTGAGATAGTCGAGGTTAGGCTAGCAGAACTGCTTGTCATCTGTCATCACAATCTATCTCACAAACTGAACTTTCTCACTCACGGGTTGAATAGCACCACTGTGATCAGAATAAATGTCATTGATCTAACGATATTAACCTAATTTAATTTGGCTATTTATATGTTCATTATCATGACAGTCTGTATCGTCATCGTAACAAAATATAAGATAGCTAAGTTGAATACATAATTATATTGTTATTATAAACAAATATTTAGCTCTATCAGCTATACTGTTGTTTTGTTTATTTATATTTTAACTATGGCGATATGTTTTTTCCAGTGTGATATTTTAAATAAAAATGTGGTAAAATGAGTTTAGATAAGTAGATAAGCTATGCTGATTCTAATTCATCTGAATTAGAATAGGAATGGGTTAGAATTGACTTGCGCCAGAAACAGCCTAGAGTGGGAGAACCTTTTCTAACCTAAGCACTGTTTTACACGTTATTACACGAGAAACAGCTGATCCACCTAGAGTGGGGGAACCTTTTCTAACCCAAGCGATGTTTTACGCGCAGACAATGAAACAGCTGATTGAAATAATCTGGGGAGAGGGAACCGATTCTAACCCAAGGTCGAGAGAGAAACAGCTGATTGAGCCAGAGGCGGTTTCGAGCTGCTGACGGCTGGCAGCTGGCTGCTGGACACCTACTGCTCAGTGAGAGCTAGGTCCAGCATTGTGTTTTCAAGCACAGTTCCCTTTACAGTGGTATTACGCGAGAAACAGCTGATTGAGGCAGGGAGGAGGGAACCTTTTCTAACCCAAGGGTTGAGAGAGAAACAGCTGATCAAGCCATGGTGGGTGAACCTTTTCGAACCCAAGTAAGTCAGGATCGAGCGGCGATGACCCGGCTGCTGGTCGCTGGGTACCGACGAAAAATTTCGAAAGTCTCATAATTTTTATTTCTTATTATTTTTTTATATTTATGTATTTATTGTAAATCAAATAAAATGTATTAAAGCATGAAAAAAAATTTTTGAGTTTGGTTGGAATCAAACCCACGATCCTTTGGATGCAAGGCGAACACTTATACCACTACGCCGCGAAGCTACCGTATTCGAGATATTTTAAAACTTGTATATCCGAAGTTTACCAAATGTATCACGATTTTCATAAATTATTGAGACATTAATAATTATTTATTATGAATATATATAAGTATACACTCTCAATAATAAGGTGTATAAAAAATATTAACTACAATTTATTAGTATTATCTGAGTGTATAATATAGTTATAGCTTAGAATAAAAATAATTGCGATCTACTTTATCAACACTATGCTTGTATGCATATAAGTTAACAGTCAAGAGTCTAGTGAATTTTTAAACTAGTAGGAGTAATACGTCAGTTCCACCCTCAACGAAAGAAACTTACCGACTATGAATTTCATAGTCATATTTTTTTATCAGGTGGAAGTAGACGAGTATACTCTAAAGAATTTTATGTTGTATGACTTGGAGTTCGTCCCATGATGAAATGAATGTGAATCGTGATGTGTATGTTTTTTCTTGGCCGATGAAACAGCTGATTGAGCCAGAAATGATTTGAGGAGAGGAAACCTTTTTTAACCCAAGGATCGAAAGAGAAATAGCTGATTGAAATGATCTGAGCTGTGGTAACTTTTTGTAACCTAAGGATCGACTGGCAAGAAACAGCTGATTGAGCCAGGGTAGGAGAACATTTTCTAACGCAAAGAACGCGAGAGAAACAGCTGATTGAAATGATCTAAGGAGGGCAAACCTTTTTTAACAGAAGTGAGTCAGGATCGAGAAAGAAATAGCTGATCGAGCGGCAAGGACATGACTGCCGACCGCTAGATATTTATTAAGCTGAAACATGGCAAATTGGCCGTGTTATATATATATATATATATATATATATATATATATATATATATATTTTTTTAACGCATATAGATGACATAAGGGAGCATCTAAATAATAGCACGATGGAAAGCAGACCACGCGAGTCAAATATCTATGAGTATGAACCCAAGATTGTTTGGCACACACGCGCGAATATCTAAAGCATGTATACTATGCAGCATGTAACTAACGCACTCAGCATAGATAGCCAGCAGCTTGACTCGAGTAGCTGAGCTTGGGTCCGTTAAAGATCGTTTGTCTCTCTCTTGCGGCGCGTGCAGCGTACAACAAGAGAGACGAAGCTGAGTAGAGACGAACGAAACGCCATTGCGTCAATCCTTTTGTCGACAACGTAGAGTATAGAGCCCGACCGATTTGCGTGCAACTTTGCTACTAATTCTGTAATTTTTTGGATATCTTAAGCTTTTGAGTGAGCGTGCGAGGATACTTGATATTCTTTAGTTCTTTTTTTTGCTAAGCAAAGCCTCGTTTTGTTTCGAGAGCAGTTCGTTAGTGCTAATTAGAATAATCTAATTCATTTAACATCGTGACGAGTGTGTCGAGTGACTACGTGCGCGTTCACTAGTTAAAACTTCCCTTTGTGCTGTTCTTTTCGATTTCTTGTTTTATTAAGCGTATACCTTTTAGGATATATATCTTTTTGTACTGAATTTGTTGTTGTAATCCCTGCTTTTCGCCGTGTTAATAGTAACGTGATTAGTACAAGCGGCGTCGCGTACGCTATACGCGGCTGGTATCCATTTTGAGCGTGCGTGCAACAATAATGTAATCATTTAAATGAAACTTTTTTTTATTCATTTAATTAAACTCTATAATTTTCAATTAATTTAAATCTTGTGGGATCTACTGATCCCCAAGGTCGTCACAAAGCTGCTGCGAAATTTCTAAAGTTTTGCAATTTTGATGTTTTAATATTTTTTTATATTTATTTATTTATTTATTATAAATCAAATAAAAATTATTTAAGTAAAAAAAAAAAATTTTGAATTTGATCGAAATTGAACCCGTGACCCTTTGGACGCGAGGCAAACACGTATACCACTACACCACAGAGTTACCGTACCCAAAGGATTTCACAGCTTGTATAGTAGAAGTTTTTGATATTTTCTGACTCTGCATCACTTTTTAGATATTTTAACATAAATAACTATCAATTCATTTAACTATAATGAAATAAAAAATTATTAAAATATAAATTGTAATAATAATAGTCATACATATATATTAAGCCCATATCACAGCTCCAAGACAGCTTTGGAATTATTTGATAAACATTTAAGTATACATTTGATAAGCAATAATAGTTTAGTAGAATATAAACATATGAAAGTAATCAAAAATAATATTTGTATGAGCAAAATGTCAAATTTTGAGGTTATAATAAAGATATTACCCTTAGTTTCGATTGTATCGTATATTAGCTATTCACATATCATATTCAATTTGAACATATTACAAAATCAATCAAATTTCCTTCGCTGGTAATCATTAGTTATGCACTCCACTATATTTTTTAGGTCGTAATTAATATTTGTATCGAAAAACTATTAATATTATATTTAAATACTGAATATATTTAATCGTTATTAATGTTACATTTACACTAAAAATATTAAATTCAAATACTATTAATATAGTTTTAAAATATTACTCATACGTTATTAAGATTAAATTCAAGTAATATTAAATGATTCTATAATTAATGAAATAATAGTTAATGAAATTTGATAAAGACAATAGACTCAGTTGATAAACTCAATAAACTAAGTCAATAAATTTATTAAATTAAGTCGATGATAGTCGATGAAGTCAATAGACTTAGTCGATAAAAGTTATTGAAAGTCTCTCTTTTTGCTTTCTCATAAAAAAAGCATTGTATCGATGAGAAAAATTTTTTTTTATTTTTTCATTAATTTGTACATATTTGAACTCAGGGAGTCGAAAAAAGTGGTTTTCAGAAAATGTCTGTATGTAAGTGTGTGTGTGTCTGTATGATGTCAGTTAGTAAATCGTATCTCGAAAACTACTCGATGAATTTGCTTCTAATTTTGCATAAAATTAATTTTTTTGTCTAACTTGCTGGGAAGCTATTGATAATTGGTTCTTTTAGCGTAGTTTTAATTTTAGAGTTGTTTATAACAAAAAAAAATTTTCATTTTTCATTTTTCTGGTTTTTTTTGTTTACTACTCGATGAATTTGTTTCAAAATTTGCATGGAAATTATTTGCGATTGCCCAAATAAAATAAATTTCTAAAAACTGATTTTCTTAGCTAAGTTTTAATTTTAGAGCATTTCGAAATTTTTGAAAAAAATGTTTATATTTATTAAGCCAATAAAATCTTAAAAACTACTTGATGAATTTACTTCAAATTTTCCATACAACTCAATTTTTCGATCAACTGATGCGGAAGCTATTGAAAATTGGTTTTCTTAGCGTAGTTTTAATTTTAGAGCATTTTTAAAATTTTTAAAAAAATTTTTATTTTTCATTTTTTTTCTATTTTACGAAAATTATTCAATAGATTTGCTCCAAAATTTGTATGCAAGTTATTCGCTACTATCTGAAGAAAACAAGCTTTGGAAAACTAATTTTCTCAGTGCAGTTTTAATTTTAGAGCATTTTGAAAATTGTCAAAAAAATTTTCATTGTTCATTTATTTTCTATTTTGCGTAAACCATACTATAAATTTTCTTCAAAATTTTTATACAATTAATTTGCTATTATCTGAAAAAAATAAGCTTTTAAAAGCTGATTTTCTTAGCGTGGTTACAATTTTAGAGAATTTTAAAGATTTAAAGAAAAATTTCGATTTTTCTTTTCTTATTTTTTTTTATCCTACGTAAAGTACTTAATGGATTTGTTCTAAAATTTGCAGAGAAATAATTTGCGACTGCCGATAGAAGGGAAATTTTCAAAAATTGATTTTCATATTGTAGTTTTAATTTTAAAGCATTTTTTAAATTTTGAAAAAGAAATTTTGAAAAGAAAATGTTATTTATTTAGCCAATTAGATCTCGAAAATTACTCTATGGATTTGCTTCAAATTTTGCATATTATCTGTTTTTGTATAACTAGACGGAAAGCTATTGAAAATTGGTATTCATAGTGTAGTTTTTTTTATAGAGCCATTTTAAAAATTTGAAAAAATTTTCGATTTTTAATTTTTTTTGTATTTTACGTAAATTACTTAATGCATTTGCTTTGAGATTTCCATGGGAAAAATTTGCAACTGCCAAAAGAAGGATAACTTTTATAAATCAATCTCCTTAGCGTAGTTTTCATTTTAGAAAATTTTAAAAATTTTCTTAAAAAATTTTCATATTTCAGTTTTTTTTCATTTTATGTAAAGTACTCGATAGATTTGCTCAAAAATTTGTTTACAAGTTATTTGCTACTATCTTTTTAAAATAAGCTTAAAAAACATAATTTTTTTAGAGTAGCTTTTTGATCACTTCTTTTGATTTCTGATTTAACGCTTTCACTAACTCTTTTCTTACTTCTTCACTTCCTCTCTGTCCTTCTATCTCAGATCGATCCTCATGTTTACCCTATTTTCATCCATCCTTGCCTCTCTCTTCCTATTTCCTAATCACTCTCTCACATTCACTAATTTTTCTTGAATAGAAATTGTATTTTACATTGAAATCACAATTAAGAAAATAAAATCAAATTACTCTAATTCAATGAGCTCTATGAGAAAGCATTGCGCCAAAGCACTTAACAGCGTTTTTCTATCATGAATCTACATTGCTCTCAAAAACATCCGACCGCTAAACTAAAATTTTTGTCTTTATTTCTTTCCTCTTTCTTCTTCTTTCTCTTTCTCTCGCTTTTTCTTTCTCCATTAGTTCTGCATTTTCTGTGATTGGCCCTTTCTTGTGTCGTACGTACAATGGTTCGCTTAGTGAAAGTGTTTTTCCTTCATGTTGGAAGGTCTCTCTGGTAACAACGATCAATAAAGTACCTTCTCCATGCTCAATGGGTGATATTTGACCTATCTCTCTGTTATCATGTATGTCCAAGGTTCTTGAGGGACTTGTTCATGAACAGCTTTATACTTTTTGCTTTCTATTTGTCAGATAGGCGGCAAGCCGTCATTGATGCAGAGGGCAACACGTCTGCATTTGTAACACTTAATACAGGAATTCCTCAGGGCTCTGTACTGGGACCGCTTCTGTTCTCTATCTATATAAATGATGTTGCTGTTGATTTTAGCAATGACGTTCAACATCTTATATATGCAGATGACTAGCAGGCATATGTACATTTTCCTATTTCCAAACTTGATGCTTTTACCACTCTTATGAGTGAACATGCTGAGCTCATTGCAAAGTGGGCTTCTAGTAATCATCTGAAGCTGAACATCAATAAAACCAAAGCTATAATAATAGGCACCTATTATTATATTAATTTGCTTCGAACATTGCCTATCACTGGTGTACCATTTATGGGTACCATTATTGAGTTTGAATCTGCTGTACGTAGTTTAGGAGTCTGGCTGGATAGCAAGCTAAGCTGGAAGCAGCATATCACACAGATATGCAATAAATCATCCTTTCTGCTCAATAGGCTTAATTTCTTTAGAAAGAGTACTACTTTTGCTTTGCGAAAGCATCTCATTAAAATATTGCTTTTTCCTATCTTAGATTATTGTTGTTTTGTTTATTGTGACCTATCTGCTGAACTCAACCTTAGGCTTCAGAGGATTATAGATTCTGGCATACGTTACTATGGTGTTGGTAGGCGTGAGCGCATCTCTGCTTATATGTCTTCACTGGGCTGGTTATCTACAGATGATAGAAGGAGCTACTTTACTACGTCTTTTTTGTGTAAAAAGTTTTTAACTCGTACACCATCTTATTTGTATTCTAGATACCTGTGGATCCGACCAGTGAGGGCCTTGAGGGGCGATGTGAGGCCCTTGACCATTCCATTTTCATACACTGAATATCAACAAAGGTCATTCCTAGTCACTTCATCTAATCTTTGGAATCATCTTCCTGCTGTGGTTCGTGACTCATCTACATTTCGTGCATTTAAATCATCTTCTTATTGATCTTATTGATCGTAGAAAATACTTTTTTTTTTAAAAATGCGTTTTTGAAATAGCTATCAAATGAGACTAATTAGAAGTCCGTATGACAAAAAACCAAAAAGTTATTCCATTTATTTATAAGCAAAAAAATAGCCTAATTTTACATTAACTGTTTAACAATAATTTTTTCAAAAAATTATTAATTTCTTCGACTTAACTTATACTTTAAACTTTGAAGAATCCATTCCACTTTGTTAAATGTCGGAAAATTCACAATGTTCTGTCTTATGATTGTTTAAATAAATCTTCTTTGGGATAAACAATTGCAATTATTCATAAACTATCAAACCGATCGGGCTGAAATTTTTTATGCTCATAAAGACCCATAATGGCCTCACCGACAACGTATTATAAATCACTTATAGCAATTATTATAAAAGTTATTAACATTTATAAAACAGTGTAAAAATGAGTGTTTTTCGCGATTATCCGGAAAAGTTGTTGACCGATTTTCACGTACCCAATAATGAAATTTTAGGTCTTCTTAATGCCTATAACATTTATTTATAACATTTTTCTTTAAAACGTCATTTGAAAATTATAGGGCAAAACATCGTTATTTTCAGACTTTGATTGTTGTTTATAAAAAAATAGGGCAAATCTAGCTGTATCTTTTTATTTATTTATCATCTACTAACCCCCCTCAATGATTTCCCACCTTCAAATAACTGTAATAAATTAAGTCATGAAATCGATGTTTTTTACGTAGAATGACTGGACTAAAATGAGTCGGTTAAATGTAACATAGAGAAATTTATATACTCAAACATTTTTAAATAAAACCCATATGGAAAAAATTTTTGGATATAATTGTAAATAACTGTTAATAACTGTAAATAAATGTAAATAAATGTAAATAACTGTAAATAACTGTAGAAAAGTGTTAAAAAATGTGGGAATTGAGACATAAATAACAGTTATTTACAATTATTTAGAATTATTTACTGTTGTTTACACTTATTTACAGTTATTAACTGTTATTTACACTTATTAACTGTTATTTACACTTATTTGCAGTTATTTATATTTATTTACAGTTATTTACATTTATTCACTTTTTTCACAATTATTTACAGTTATTTACGATTATTTATAGTTTTTTACAATTATTTGCAGTTATTTACATTTTCGAAAATTATCACGAATTTATTCAATAATTTTATATATTGGCGAAAATTTTTAAAAATGTGAATAACTGTAAATAATTGTAAAAAACTATGGGAAATTGTAAATAGTTGTAAATAATTATACATAACTGTAAATAACTGTAAAAAACTGTAAATAACTGTAAATAACTATAAATAATTGTAAATAATTATTAATAACATTAAATTGTTCACTAATTCAAAAATTTTTGAAAATGTAAATAACTGTAAATAATTATGAATAACTGTAAATAATTATGAATAATTGTAAATAATTATAAAAAACTGTAAATAATTGTAAATAATTGTAAATAACGGTAAATAACAGTTAATAACAGTTAATAACTGTAAATAACTGTAAATAATAGTAATTAATAATAAATAATAGTAAATAACTGTAAATAACTATTATTTATGTCTCAATTCCTACATTTTTTAACAGTTATTTACAATTATTCACTATTATTTACAGTTTTTCACATAAATTATTTCCATATGGGAATAAATATTGAATTTCAATAACGTAAAAAATATTTTATAAGATAGGTTTAAAGCATTAAGTGTAGTTGAGGAGCTTCAAAATTAAATTTTCAAAAAAGTTGCTATGTGATCCTAATTTAAAAAAAATATCATATCTCTGAATCTAGAAGACTTGGAGTTTTAAAATTTTTACTGATAGTTCGTTTTAACTAGTAGATTATGGAAAAATATTTAATTGTACAGTATTTAAAATAATTTAAACAATTGTTCAAAAAAAGTTACAGATGAAAATGAATTTTAGTAGTAACAACGAAGATAGACGCTTATAGAAGCGTACTTCTGGGTTAACTTTGGGGGCCCAGCTTTTGGAGGACATTTAACATTACGTGTATATTTATATATATGAAAACATCGGTATATATAGATATAGAAATATATGGCATTTTAGTAGCGCCACCACGCGGCTGGAGGACATAAGCTTTAAATTTTGAGCCCCTGTCCACCCATTTAAAGTACGCTTCTATAAGCGTCTATCTTCGTTGGTAGTAATATGGAAAATAAATATTTAAACATTATAACAGCAATAAATTTAATATTAAACTCTAATAATGTAAAGAGAAAATACTTTATAAGATTGATTGAAATCATAAACAATTTAATTCAATAAGATTCAACTACGTTATTTTAAAAAATATATATCAAAGCAATCAAAATCATTTTGGTCTGAAAAATGTGAATTATAGAAATCATACACTTATCGTTGACAGTTTCATTTACTGATAACTTACCAGGTGAGTGTCTGAGTTGCGGGTCACAGATCTTGATGAAACTTTGAGATAAGTATATAGGTACCAAAATATGTGTAAAGCCACAGCGGTACGGTCTAACGCTTCGGAAAACTGAAGTTATGGACAATTATAGTCTTATTTTCAGAAAAATATGAAAAAAGAACTCCTATTTGAAGTGTAAATAATTCTGTCTAAAAATGTCTTTAATAAATCCACAATAACTAAAATGAAAGTAGAGAAAGCAAGCTTCAATTTGCTGGTTTCCGAATTAAAAAATAACAATTAGAACTAAAGTTATGCTTGTTTGAAGTTAAGCTGCAAAAGAGTACTAAAAATCACCATCCTTCAAAATTTAGACTATTTTTGGTACTCTCTTACTGCTCAACTTGAAACAAGTATAACTTTAGTTCCAATTATTATTTTTTGAAAAATAAATTGAAGCTTGCTTTCTCTGCTTTCATTTTAGTTATTGTGGATTTGTTAAAGACATTTTTAGACAGAATTATTTACACTTCAATTAGGAGTTCTTTTTTCATATTTTTCTGAAAATAAGACTATAATCGTCCATAACCTCAGTTTTTCGAAGCGTTAGACCGTACCGCTGTGGTTTTACTCATATTTTGGTACCTAAATACTTATCCCAAAGTTTGATCAAGATCTGTGACCCGCAACTCAGACACTCTCCTGGTTAGTCATCTTAAAATAAAAAAGATAGAGTCTTGAAATTTTACAAGTAACTTGGTGTTAGTTAATAAATACATGTATTATCTCTATTAAGTCTCACCTTTATTGAGTTGCTTATATTATGTGAAGAGATAAATTGAGCTTTCGTAAGAGATAATTTTATAATATTTGAATTCATCAGCTTACTTTAATTTTTTTACTGTATGTTTGGACATAAAAAAATTGAATGTCATAAGATTAAACTATATATTATGTTAAAAAAACGCTGCCAAGTGCTTTGGCGCAATGCTTTCTCATAGAGTACATTGAGTTAAAGTAATTTGATTTTATTTTTTTAAATACGATTTTAAAATAAATGTCCCTATCCTCTGTAATGAAGGCTGTCTTAATACCTACGAAAACTATATGAATTTTACTCTTTCTTACTTTTGCCATTTGCATAATGTGATTTTATGATGCTCTAAAATTAAAAATGCGTTTCTAAAATAAATTTTCCAAAGCTTGTCTTCTTAACACTATAACCAATAACTTGCACACAAATTTTGGAACATTTTCATCGAATAGTTTACAAAAAATACCAAATAATTGAAAAATAAACATTGTTTTAAAATTTTCAAAACGCTTTAACGTTACAACTAATCTAAGAAAACCAATTCTCAAAAGTTCATTTTATTTAGGCAATCGTAAATAATTTCTATACATAATTTTAAGCTACTTCATCGAGTAGTTTACGTAAAATACCAAAAAATAAGTGAAATTCTATTCAAAATTTACAAAATGCTCTAAAATTAAAACTGCGCTAAGAAAATGTTTTCCAAAGCTTGATTTATTCAGATAATAGTGAATAATTTGCATGAAAATTTTTGAGCAAGTTTATCGAGTGATTTTTGTGCAATAGAAAAGAAATTAAAAATAAAAAATTTTTTCAAAATTTTCAAAATGCTCTAAAATTGAATGTGCGCTAAGAAAATTGAAGAAAATTAGTTTTCAAAAGTTCATTTTATTTTGACAATCATAAATAACTCCCATACATAATTTGAAGCTCCTTCATCGAGTAGTTTACGTAAAATATAAAAAAAATTAGAAAAATTTTATTCAAAATTTTCAAAAGAGAAAATAAGTTTTTCAAAGCTTGTTTTATTTAGGCCATTGCAAATGATTTCCATAAAAATTTTCAAGCAAATCTATCGAATGGTTTTTGTGTAATAGAAAAAAAATGAAAAATAGAGATTTTTTCCAAAATTTTCAAAATGCTCTTAAATTAAAACTACACTAAGAAAATAAGTGTTCCAAAGCTTGTTTTCTTTAGACAATAGCGAATAACTTGCATACAAATTTAGAAGCAAATCTATCGAATGGTTGTCGTAAAATAAAAAATAAATGAAAAAAAAAATTTTTTTTCAAAATTTTCAAAATGCTCTAAAATTAAAAGCGTGCTAAGAAAATCAGTTGGTAAAAGTTTTTCTTCTTTTGGCAGTCGCAAATAATGTTCATACAAATTTTCAAGAAAATTCTTCGAGTAGTTTACGTAAAATATCAAAAAAATAAAAAATAAAAATTTTTTTAAAATTCTTAAAATGGCTTAAACTTGGGCGAGATAATGTGAATCCTTGAAAAATATAAGTAGAAAATATTGGATTTTATGGATTTTTATTCAGATAGAAAGAAGAAATTTAATTAAATTAATAATACAAAAAAAAATTTTGAATTCTTTTTAATCTTTAATTGTTGGTAACTAAACAATAGAAAATAACGACTACAAAACATAGACATGGAATTTCATATATATACGTATGATGTATGTGAAAGAAAATAAGGTGAAGAAATTTTCCGGGTTTTGTTTGTTTCTATGAAAAAAATACAACATTTAGATGAGCATATATGACCCCGAGACTTAAATGGTTCAAACGGCTCGTATGAACAGCGAGGATAGTCAAAGATGGAAAACTGATCAATGCGGATAAATACTGAAATGTAAAAAGTTATTTAGAATATAGAGAAATTTCAAAAATTTATTTTTCGTATTAGAATAATATTATCGAAAGAAAAAGTTGAAGACAAACCTTTCGACAGGATATAGTAATAATGCATTTAATTAAAAAAATCATGTTAAAATTTACCCATATGGAAATAATTTCTGTGAATAACTATTAATAACTGTGTAAAAATGTGAAAAAATGTGAATTACTGTTAATAACTATAATAAACTATCCCAATTGAGACATTAATAACAGTAAATAACAGTTGATAACAGTTAATAATTGTTACGAATAGATAATAATAATGATTAACTGCAAACAATAATAATTTACTGTTATTCATAGTTATTTACAAATATTTATAATTTTTCACATTTATTCACATTTATTAACAGTTATTAACACTTTTTCACTCTTTCAAAAATTTTCACACGTATAATCGTTTTTTTTATATATATAGGCAAAAAATTTTGTAAATGTGAAAAACTGTTAATAACTGTTAATAAATGTGAAAAACTGTAAATATCTGTAAGAAAGTGTTAATAACTATAATTCACTGTAACTAATTGCAAATAAATATAAATAATTATAAATAAGTATAAATAATAATAAATTATTCACAAATTCTAAAATTTTGGGAAATGTAAGTAACTGTTAATAAATGTGTATAAATGTGTATAAATGTGAATAACTATAAATAATTATTAATAATCATGACTTTCAGTTAATAATTGTTATTTAGCGTTTATAATTATTATTAACTATTATTAATTGTTATTAACTGTTTTTTACTGTTATTAATAATAATTAATGTCTCAGTTGCGGTAGTTTATTACAATTATTAACAGTTATTCACAATTTCTCACAAAAATTATTTTCATATGGGTATGTAGAATATAATAGACAAATATAGAGAAGTTAGTCTGAAGACGCGGACAATGCACTCTTTTCTCTTCTGACTTGTCTAAGGATACCTTAAGGGATTCCCCTTTGTAAAGATGCTTTATATATATATATATATATATATATATATATATATATATATATATATATATATATATGTAGACACCTTCGCGCTTCAACAAGGTCATTGAACTTGCAAAACTTTATATCGACGCTGTTTGCTCGCGCGCTCAGAAGAGTAAGAACGAAGCAAGCAAAGCTTCTTCTCTCGTGCGAGTTATCTTTTTGTTTTTGTTGCTGCTGCTGTTGGACTCTCTCTCGACTGAACGGCCGTGACAGCAGAGTATAGGATGCTTCGGGGGTTTAGCAAAAGAGACGATGACGTGGTCTTATTGTATGCCGAACCCACGCGTATGTACAATTGATCACGTTCATTGATGTGTATTAGTTATAAATGAAACTTGGGCGTACAAATTATGAATATGGACAAGGCTAATATTTATCGATTGAGTAGTAGTTGGTCGAAACTGTCTACTGCTCAATCAACAAATAATAGTCGAGACCATGTTCATCCTTTATACATCTAAGTTACATTGATAATTTTATGTCGCTGTAGGTCATGAGAGACTATAAAATAAAAACAAAACACACACAACACAGTTCACATTAAATTCAACTCAATAAATTTGATTGATTAATTTGAATTGAATTGCCACAGTATTTTTATTAATATAATATCCTTTTTTATCAATTGAATGACTTTTATGTATTTTAAATGAATTATCAATGTTTTTTTTTAGAATTTTTTGATAAAATGTCAAAATTTGTTGATGTCACTCTTTCATTTGTTTTTGATTTGGAAACATCATTTTTTAATTTTTTCGCATCATTGTTCATATGCGCGCTCGCGTCATACGATCTAACTAAGCTGTCAAGTCTGAACACATTCACAATCCATACAGCCCCGGGTTCGTATGGAAAGCTTCTATATTGACATTACAACTCGCGCCTACTGTTAGCTAAAAAATGGTTGCTCAGTGTAGGAAGGTTTATGGAGAATATTAAGTTTTAATTGCTTATTTAACTTAATATTTTTAAAAATGCAATTGCAAATGACTAAAATATGCACATTTGTTAGTTATACTGTTAAATATGATTTTTATCAATCGGATATTTAATCAAATAATCAACTAAAACTAAATATTCTCCATAGGTTTCGGTATATTTTTCCTACATCAAAGAGAAGAGAGGAGAGAGAGAGAGAGAGGGGGAGGGAGGGAGAGAGAGAGAGAGAGAGAGAGAGAGAGAGAGAGAGTATGTGCAGGCAACTTCGCCAACGTTTAAACGTTCCCCACTCTATTAGGAAGTTTCACTATAAAGCTCAGCGCAGATGGCGCCAGGGCCAATAAGCGACTAACCAATGAAATTTCTTCGCTTCAAAATATTTTCACACCAATACTATGATGTGCATACGGTTGTGTAAACACGTAGGTGTGAGTATTGATGTAAAAGCGGGAGTTCAAAAATATGAATGAAGAATATGAAAATAAATATTTTAATTTTACAATTAATCAATTGAAAGATGAATTGCGTAAAAGAGGTGCTCGCCTAAGTGGTAGAAAGGCAGAGCTTATTGGAAGGTTAACATGAGAGATGTTATAATATTTTTTTGGTTATTTATACATAAAAAAACAACTGTTAGAAAAATTATTATTATTTTAAAACGTGACTTTATTATTTATATAGATTGAAAAATTATGACAAAAAAATATGCTTTAGACATAACCCATCAAACGGCATTGGTCAAAATTCCGGTCTTTTTATTGCTTCGAGCCACATTTTGTTTCTAAGTGGATTACTTGGAAACTTAAATTTAACTACATTCTTGCAATTTATCACACAACAAGTTTTCATAATATTTATTTATCTAAATATCGATTATGAAATGATAAACACTAAAGGTTGTTTACTCTGAAATTCGAGTCACTCACATATGAGCTCACATACATGATTTCACACGCTTGTTTATAAATATCTGTTAGTGCGAGATCATTCGAAAAAAAAATTCTTATTGGCTAGTCGCTTATTGACCCTGGCGCCATCTGCGCTGAGCTTTACAGTGAAACTTCCTAATAAGTTTTAGCATTTGAAAGAGAGAGAGATAGAAAAAGTCCAGCGCGCTGGCCAATCGCCGCCTTTCACAAATTGTAGAGTGGGGAATGTTTCTATGTAGCGTCAGGAAAGTTACTGGCGTTACTAACTTTAACAAGAAAGTTTACTCGATGCTTCAACGCAGTTTCTCACGTGTATTGAAGACTACTGAATCATACAACGCTTTAAAGAGCTTAATATAATACATTATACAGCTGTAAATAATTGCCATTAAAAGAAGACTAAAACTAAATGTAAGCAAAAATTTGAAAAATTCAAAATTTATGTAAATTTACGTGTTTTTATTTACACGTTAATTAATTTTAATAAATATTATATTGCTTCATATGTTAATTTATTTTAATAAATATTATATTGCCTAATTAAAATTTTATATTTTTATATTTGTATTATTGCTTTTTTCAAATAATACTTTGCGACGATGCTATTTCAAGCATCGCGCTTAAACCGAGTTCCGCGCTCAACCGCTACGAGGCGTTACTCCCGCAATGGGAATAGCGCGCTCCAGAGCATATAAGTCGGTAAGACGGCCGGCTAAAACGGACTCTCTCCCCTCTCCCTATGTAGAGAAGTTATGCTTTACATAGTGAGAGCTCACCTACGTGTTTCAATGTGTATAAGGGGGATTCCTATACACATTGCAGACCGTTCTTACCTGGGCTTAGCTTGACTAAGTTTTCCATCTATTCCCAGTAACTATGCATAAGGGGGTTTCCTATGCATAGTTTCCTATCTCTTACCTCCACCTTTTCGGTCGAGGTAGTTCCTCCGCCAGTCGATGGAGTTTCCGCGACTAGCTCATCCTCTCCTTGTCTACCTTGAGGCTTGGAGGTAGCATTATCATGTCTTCCTGCGACACGGACCTACTTCCAGCCTATACCGGGTGTCATCGAGACATTGCTCGTATTATCTGCCGCCGGTAAAGTAGATTCCGACCGTAACCGCCGTCGATAATATCGTAGCCTGTATATAGTTTATTATCTTTCCTTTATTAATAATAAGATTGTTAAAAAAAAAAACCGCGTCACCGGTAAAAATAAATACCGACCGCCAGAAAGAGATCAATTAAATCTCGTAACCTGTAAATAGTCTACCTTTCTTTTACTATTAGTTTGTAACCGATACCGTTCGGAATTTATTATTAAGTATAATTTTTGTTACACCGCGTCGCCAGTAAAAATAATACCGACCGCTCAAACATATAATTTAACCTTAGTTTATTCATATTTTTGCGTGCCGCCGCTTCCGGCCAATTTTCCGAGATTATCATTTGGTTAAGTAACCTTGTATTAGTTTTAAGTTCAAATCAATGAATGCAAAGGATATTTATTGTGAAAAATATAAAATGCACGATTCATACTCATTTACCAGTTCCGCTAAACCTGTCCTGTAAATCCGCCCCGTCATTTACCGCTTTAGTTTTAAGATTTGTTATTTCATCAATTGAATTATTATTTAAACGCAATAGTAAATTTCTTTTTCCTTTAATTACAGTTAACTTTTTATTCTTAAACTCATTTTTATTTTTATTATTAAATTCAGTAATTTCAATTTAGTTTATAAGTTTTGAACTTTGGCTTATTCGAACCACCGACCGACCAACTTCCAGCATCAACCCTCAGGTAAAAGTAAAAGTCTGATGTCGCCGACGTCAACGAGTTGTCTAAAGCAACCGCCCGAAAAGCCAAACGTTACAACTTACTAGGAGTCATTCAGTTGACATAATATTCACTGAGAATTTAACTTATAAGAAAATTGCAGCGCTCGACCGCATGCGCGCTACTTGTAAATGTTGTTATATTTTTTTAAATCATTTATCAATCGATTTGAAACTTTCCACAAATCTTCTTTGTACAAAAACCAAAAACTTTCTCCCTACAAGTCTCTTGTACTTGAAAGTTTCCTTGATACTTTTTTCTCGAGAACATTATAAACGTGCAATTTGTAATTTGTATTAATTAATAAACAATTGCGACTTACTATTTAAGAATTAACATTTTTTATCATTACCATGAGTTTCACTATGATATTTAGAAGATATATTTTGAATTTAAGCGAAATCGGTTAATATTTACTCGAGTTACAACGATTTAAGTTTAAAAAAGTATTGAAATTTAATGTAAAAAATTTTCTTGTTTTTAATTTTTTTCTTGAAAAATAAAAATTTCATAAAAAAACTGTTATTATAAAAAAAATGTGGCGTGATGAATTTTATAACGTCAAATTTTTTTAAATTTATTTGAAAAAAATGAAATTACCATCAAGTGACTTCCCTATTAAAAAAACACGTGTTTTTTGCACGTGTTTTTTACATGTAAAATTTGCGTGTTTTTTTAATGCATATTTTTCACGTGTTTTTTTCACGTGTATTTTTCAGATGTATTTTTCACATATTTTTTTATAGCTTTTCGAAGAGCTTCTACGTTCCAGCCTCTTATATCTGCGTCTTCCAAATTTGTGTAAGATATGACAAAACTTAGAAAAACGCCACCTAGTGACTTAAAGTCAAACCGACGTAATCGATCATTAATAGCGATTTGAATTCACTAGGTGGCGTTTTTCTAAGTTTTGTCATCCCTTACACAAATTTGGAAGACACGGATATAAGAGACCAGATGGCAGAAGATCTTCGAAAAGCTATGAAAAAATATGTGAAAAATACACCTGAAAAATACACGTGTAAAAAACACGTTTTTTTTTAAATAGGGTTTTTTTACGTGTTTCAAGCGTAAATGCCCTTATTGCATCCGGGCCTTCAATTTCGATTGCCGGGTGATGCTAAGCTTGTCGTAGCAACCTTCAGATTCTCGGCTTGAGGTAAAGATCTGATTAAAAAGGTCGGCTTGGGAGATTCGCATCATCGAATAAGGTTGAATTGAAAGGTATAGAAAAAGATTTAATGCACTTACTAGGCCAAGAGGCTGTAGGTGAGTAAACCCAAGTACATGCAATTAAGAAACGAGACAAATGACTAAAGATCAAACTGCATTAACTATTTGAGATGTTAATTTCGTTCTACATTGAAAATATAGCATTTTTTATTCATATTATATAACTTTAGGAACGAACAATTTTTTTTTAAAATAAATTTATAATATCTGTTGAAAAAAGCAAAAAATTATAATAAAATATACATGTATTAATACATATTTAATTAGCTTTAAAATCGAATGAACTTTATATTAGTTATTAAAAACACACGAAAAATTTCATGAAGCACTTTCTGTTTGGAAGATATTCTGGACATAAAATATTTATATAAAAATTTGTGCACTAAACATTCTTAAGCGTTTAGACGCGCATACTTGTATACCTTCGTAAATTCACATACAAACCCGCACTCACGTCAATTCACAATCCACACACGTGCAAAAACAGTTATGTGCGTGTGTAAGCACGCCGTAATACGAAATGTGTAAATTGATCGAAATTTAAAATTTTAATGCGAATTAATTGCTAAAGTTTTTTTTTAAATTTTATATCCAAAATAAATAAATTTAATATATTTTAAACTAATTTGAGAAGTGTTTTTTGACATTTAGGTATTTTAGTTAATGAAACAGTAAGACATTTAATAATAAATTAATTTCATTTAATGTAATCCTATAATGTATTAAAAAAAATGCTAAATTATATATCCTGATGATCTTTCTTTTACACGCTAAGTGTATAGGTATGTAAGAATTAAAAAAAATCAGGCAAAGTACGAGTATCCAAGCGTGAAAAATATACACTCGGCGCTCCAAGAAAAATGTTACCGAGATAGTAAAATCCCACGTGCATTTATAATTTGTCGAGGCTTTCAATTGTTTATTAGTTATATATCCAACTTAGGCGTACGAGAGATTTATATAAGGGAGACTAATGTTTTTGGCTTGAGCGGTAATCGGTCGAGGGCTTTAGCCCGAGACTGACTGTTATTCAATCTATAAAACATTAATCAAGGTCATATTTATCCTTTATTAGCTCAAGTTGGGTAAATGATTTTATGTTATTGTAGATCGTATAATGGGCTATAAAAAGATGAAATAGAAATATAAAACATTATTATAAATTATGATTATTTATTTAATAAATTTTCAGACTATTTATTTGATGAATTTTTGTCAGTAAATTCACTGAGCGGCGCAGGTACACTTTTAGCTGCGCTCTGTCTTTAGATGCGACAGAGAGAGACAAAGTACTAGAGCTTTTTAGAGTTTAACTTCTTTGTTTACGTAAAAATATAGTCAATTCTATACGCTTCAATCTAGTATCACGTATGCATTAATATTCCATACTATAACATGCTATACTCCATTGTGTAGTGTATAGCTGACTGAATATACTTAAGCTCCGAGGGGGCGATAAAAGATTCCGATACCCATTTAATTAGCTCCATGGAAATTCGACCGAATACGACCTACTGTAATATAAAAGCTTATACGTGAACAAAAGATCACATAGAAGGTCTTTTTCTTTCTTGCATTTTCTCTCTAGTCCAGTAGAATTAGCGAAAAAAGAGCTAAAATTTAATGTAATTAGAAACAGGTGCAGACTACCAAAAATGGCTTTGTTGGATGATTAGAAATGAGACTCTGGAATTACCCTAAAAATTTGAGCCTTCAGGAATTAGTAAACAATGATTTAAGGTGCAAAATTCGTAAAAATCATTGTTTTTTTGAGGTAGCTTGAAATCGTTTGCGATTTAGTATATGAAAATTATACTATTTGTAGGTATTTCAAAGACGATTAATTTGAGACGTCATTGATGGAAATCGGTTAATAAATTTTATAAATAATGATAAACAAAAATCGAAAATCGCGAAATTTTAAAATATTTATCATTTGATAAAAAAAAGATGTACATGTTTGTAATTCAACAAAAATGTGCCTCTTATTATCCTTAAGTTACCATAAAAATTTCATCAAAAAATATTAATTATTTTAGGAGATATTCTATTTGTTTATTAAAAAGAGGTCAAATGTACATTAAAAAATTCACCCAAAAACGTCATCGTAGAGACTTTACGATAATCATATAAAATTTAGATATTAACGTAAATTTTATAAATTTGATGTGAAATCGCGTCCATTTTATTATTTTCAACCTGAATATGGCAAAAAAAAAGTAAATTTTTTTCTTAATAGTTTTTTAAATATTTTTACAACTAATGAAAATATCAATATTGGGATTTGATGTTCTTATTACTGACAATTTTACGCAAATTAAAAAAAAAAAAAAGAATGCTCTAGCTCAATTAGGAGCCGAGAGATTTTTTTTTTTTATTCGCCAATTGTTTATTTATAAATATTAAGGACTGAAATTTTTATCACAGCTAGAATAATACTTGAAGTTTATGATTCCATTATATCGGAGATGAAATAAACATTTTGCAATGTAAAAATTAATATTTAAGTAATCAAGATTGCTACTAGTTAAACAGAGTAATTTTTCCTGCCTTGCAAGAAAATTGATCTGGCGAGTTATAACTCATGTTCCGATTAAAAATTCCTTATATCTCCGTTAATTACGGACCAATTTTGACGTTTTTTTTTTAAATCGGGGTAGCGCGTGAAAATAATAACAACTGTTGTATTTGTTTTTAAAAAATTATTTATTTAACAATAATTATTGCAAAAAAAAAAATTGTTTAAACATATTTTTTTAAATATTAATTTTAGCAAAAAGCTTTAAGAATAAAGTTTGTACGTAATTTGGAAAAAATTTTTTGCAATTTGTTTTCCAAATTACCAGACTTACTATTGATTTTATCATGAAAACACTAAAATGAAATATTGTTTATTTTTTTAAGACGTACAAACTTTATTCCTAAAGCTTTTTGCTAAAATTAATATTTAAAAAAATATGTTTAAACAATTTTTTTTTGCAATAATTATTGTTAAATAAATAATTTTTTAAAAACAAATACAACAGTTGTTATTATTTTCACACGCTACCCCGATTTAAAAAAAAATGTCAAAATTGGTCCGTAATTAACGGAGATGTAAGGAATTTTTAATCGGAAAATGAGTTATAACTCGCCAGATCAATTTTCTTGCAAGGCAGGAAAAATTACTCTGTTTAACTAGTAGCAATCTTGATTACTTAAATATTAATTTTTACATTGCAAAATGTTTATTTCATCTCCGATATAATGGAATCATAAACTTCAAGTATTATTCTAGCTGTGATAAAAATTTCAGTCCTTAATATTTATAAATAAACAATTGGCGAATTAAAAAAAAAAAAATACCTCGGCTCCTAATTGAGCTAGAGCATTCTTTTTTTTTTTTAATTTGCGTAAAATTGTCAGTACTAAGAACAACAAATCCCTATATTGATATTTTCATTAGTTGTAAAAATATTTAAAAAACCATTAAGAAAAAAATTTACTTTTTTTTTGCCATATTCAGGTTGAAAATAATAAAATGGACGCGATTTCACATCAAATTTATAAAATTTACGTTAATATCTAAATTTTATATGATTATCGTAAAGTCTCTACAATGACGTTTTTGGGTGAATTTTTTAATGTACATTTGACCTCTTTTTAATAAACAAATAAAATATCTCCTAAAATAATTAATATTTTTTGATGAAATTTTTATGGTAACTTAAGGATAATAAGAGGCACATTTTTGTTGAATTACAAACATGTACATCCTTTTTTTATCAAATGATAAATATTTTAAAATTTCGCGATTTTCGATTTTTGTTTATCATTATTTATAAAATTTATTAACCAATTTCCATCAATGACGTCTCAAATTAATCGTCTTTGAAATACCTACAAATAGTATAATTTTCATATACTAAATCGGAAACGATTTCAAGCTACCTCAAAAAAACAGTGATTTTTACGAATTTTGCACCTTAAATCATTGTTTACTAATTCCTGACGGCTCAAATTTTTAGGGTAATTCCAGAGTCTCATTTCTAATCATCTAACAAAGCCATTTTTGGTGGTCTGCACCTGTTTCTAATTACATTATGCATTTCGACTAATTCTACTGGACTACTCCTCTTCATTGATATTGTATTGTATTAAAAAGTGAAGTAGGTATAACGAATATCGAAATACTTCGAGGCAGTGGTCACTTGCACATTGGAAATTTAAAGCGAGTTCAAGGATCTGTATAATATGTGGGCTAAACTTACGTAGGACTATATATATATATATATATATATTTATGCTGTAGTAAGCAGTAAGAGGGCACCTTACGAAGTAGGCTAGTCAAATGGGTATTGAGATCTCTTATAATTGCGCCGCTGTATTTTGTTTGTGATATTTTGTACTAAAGTATAGCTATTTTTTTTTTTTTTTTTTATAATTGTTTTTTAATAGTCATGGTTACATACATAGCACAATATTACGCTATATAAACAACCTAAGATTCGCTTTACAGAGAGATCATTTTTGTATGACTTGCCTATTATAGATAGGACTCTTTGATGAAAAGGATTGAGGTTGATTTTTTTTATTAATGATACATTTTTGTGACCAAGTCTATTGATATAGAGTTTTGGTTTGCAGATAATTAGAACAGTTGTTCTCTAGTGCTCCTGGAAAAATGGTTCTAAAAAAACCAGGATTAAAGTATATTTGCTGTCAGCTTATATCCCCGGGCATATATGAAGAGAAATTTCCTCGAGGAAATACTTAATATGCTATAGTAAGTTGGGATACAGATCTTCAATACGATGTGAGCGCCGATGTGTTTGGAAAGGATAGTAGTGTAAGCTTGAGAACATAAACAGACGTATATTCACCCGTGGTGAATATACGATTTTTTTGCACAGGCAGCGTACAGTGGGTACTTTACTTTTCGCTGGGAGGGAGTAAAGTACCCACTGTACGCGCCCTGTGTAAAAAAAGCTTTTTTATCATATCCAACCCGAAAGTTTCTACTTTCATCCCCACTACTTTCACCGAAAGTCTCACTTTCTTGCTGGGGCAGGAAGCAAAAAGAACGTTCTGCGCAGGAGCTAACGACAGAGTATAGCATACGTTATATCTCCCCGTCTCTTTCTTTTCCCCATATAATGTCTAATATACCTAACCTTTTTGCTCTTCATCAAAAGTCATAGTAAGAACAAAACAAAGGCAGATATCGAAATCTTTTTCTGTTTCTTTTTCTAAATCTCTTGAATTTGAAACAAAAAAAACAAAATGTATACATTATAATGTATATGTATACATTGTATTATATTATTATTTAGTTAAAAATGTGTGTGATGAAAAATGTGTGCATTGAAATAGAGTGTATCGATGAATAACTCTATCAGATTTAATAATAAATTTTTTTTTTATTAATGAATTATCATTACGAGTGTTACCGTATAGTGTATTATCGTGTACTCTACTGAAAAAAATGACATGAGATCTCACGTGAGATCTCATGTGAAATCTCATGTGCGAAAAATCAATTTTTCCCGATACCCGATCTCACATGAGACCTCACATGAGATCTCATGTGCAAAAAATTTTTTTTTTCCCGATGCCCGATCTCACATGAGATCTCATGTGAGATCTCGTGTGAAAAATAAACTAAAATTTTTTCCTACACTTTTAGTTGTAATCAATGTCAACAAATCTAAAATCTAAATTTTGGTCTATAATTCAATTTATTTATATATATTAATAAAATTACGATTAAATGATTCTACACTACATCTACAAAACAATCATCTAAAGCATACTATTATGGATTATGGTTTTAAACTATATTCGAGCGTAATTATACTTGGCGATTGAATAATAATAGAAACAAATTTTTTACGAAGATTTAGACGTTATTTACAAGTAATAGTTAAGATGCTAGTCACTACAATTATGCATATCGCCTTTTACACTCGAGAAGTCCATCACTTTTCAGTGAGGTCTGGAGCGATACCGTTCGTATACAAAGGTTTGTACAGAATTTGTGTATTCACAAATTGAGATACTTATTTCATATCGCATACGAAATCATGTAGTTTTTCTAATCAATAGGTAGTGTCGTTCTATGACGTACGCTGCATCTGGTTTAGATTTACGGCATCACACGTCTTATCAATTATTACACAAGTTGCATGTCGCCGTAAAAACAGTTGCAGCTTTATTTATGTCTTAGAACATTATGACAAACTACCTTTAACTGACAGTGACTTAGTACTTAATATCTTTTTTTTTATGATACTGATAAATTACTTTTACATATCATTTACAATAGCGTCTTACAGATTTAAATAATATAGGTTTTTCTAACTTCAGAATTATTGATTTTACTTTTATTTTAGAGTATAACCGCAATCTTATTGCTTGTTTTCTTAATTTAGTCGTGAATCTACCGTAATCCGAACAATTTTAAAATCGTGCTCGAATATAATCTCAAACCATGATATATAATCATATTCATACAGACTATTCACATAGTTTTCATAGTAAAAATTATATTTGCATGCAATTTAAGTCCAAACATTAAAAGTAAGATGATAAATTTTTCTTATTATTATGCTATTCGTCAAGAGCAAGTCGGAGCAGATTCGATACCGACCGAGAATTGAACATCCGTTGTTTAATTTTCTTCTACTAAACGTAATGGAATGCATTAAAATTTTAAATACATTCACGAAATTTATTTCTCTATTGCACTCACCAAAATAATTGAAGAAAATTTTAAAAATTAAAAAATTTTATACTACAACTGTTTATTAAACTGTAAGTACGGTTACTTACTTTTTGCTTAAAATATGATGAATATTATGAAAAAAACATCTATTATACAATCATGTATATATGAAAAATTGCGCTTGATAAATTTTTTTTTGAAAACAGTAAAATTATTTCATTTATGATTAAATAACATTTTTACTTTTCGGTCGGTAACCACATTGGCTCCAGCTTACTCTTGAAGATGAGGTTTAGACCTTTTTTACCTATCGAAAGTAGCTAAATAAGTAATTTCGTTTATTTTTGATAAAAATACATATCAAAATTTTTTTACTTGTAAATATCTATTTATTTTAACAAATGAGAAGCGAAAGCGCGTAAATTTGTCCAAATTCAAAGAAGAAGCCAAAAAAAATAAATAAAAACAAAATATCTTTTTGAGCTATTTTCGATCGGTAAAGTTAGTCAAAAGCTGATCCGAAGTGGAAAGTGACGCCATGAAATACAATGCAAATTAAATGAAGTGGCTAAAATAAGGAATACTAACCCCGGACAAGATGGGTCTTGTGGCTCCATTAAATTTATCGAATATGATGATATTCTGTATTTGAATACGTATTTATAATATTAATGTAATTAAATACATTGAGAACATAATGAAGCTCCCCCTTCTAATAATATTTGTTATCCAACTTTATGAGTAAATGGAAAATTTAATCGGGTTTTTTCACTTCAAGAAAAAAAGTAGTAGGATTCAACTCGAGTGTGGACAACTAAAGAAATCTACCGAAATCTTATATTTTAAAATTATATACAAGTTTTCAATTTATAGTATTTTGAGGTTAGGTTTGTCAACTTTGATGTATAATTTGCGATCTAAGTTCATAAAAAAATAAGAGCTCCAAAGGATTTTTTATTTTAACTAAAATAATGGTATTAATATAGCTAACGTCAAAATTTGTCAAAATTTAAAGAACAAGCCGAAAAAAAAATAAAAAAGTAATAAATATCTTTTTCAAATTTTTTAAATTGAATAAAATATATAAGAGATCTCATGTGAGATCACATATGAGATCACTCACGAGATTCATATGAGATGTCCCATGAAATCGCTTATGAGATCGCATATGAAATCGAATGTATATTCGTTAAATTTTTGAAATAAAATAGATATATGTGTGATCTGACATAAGATCTCACATATATTTATTTTATTTTCAAAATTCAACGAATATATATGAGATTTCATAGGCGATTTCATATGAGATCTGACATGAGAGTTCATACAATATTTTCAGTAGGGATGATTTTTCTCGGATTGTTCTTTAAATTTATACATACACTGAAAAATAAGTGGTAGTCCACGAGTCCCTCGAAGTACTTCTGCTCCACGAAACCGTAAGAATGCTAATGCTTTCTGTCGTGGGGAACGTGACGCCCCACTGTCGAAGCTAACAGCTCTTTTTGTTGTGCATGTGTATTCCCACTCACGTGGGATTTCGTTTGGCGTCATGCGAAGTACTCCTCTCGTCCCACAGTGGCACCACTGTTTTCCCGCAGTGGCACTCTGTGCGCACGAAACGAAAAGAGTATAGTTTCGTTACCGATGGTAGTGCTTCTTTCCCACTTATTTTTCAGTGTATTTACACTCTTTTGATTCTCATTTATTTAAAATAAGTTCATACCTATAAGTAGAATCGGTGATAGCGCAGGGGCTAACGCTCTTGGCTCATGCTGTAATAGATCGGAGTTTAATCCCCGGGAAAATTTTGGAAAAATTTTTCTGAATTTTTCTCTGTGAAATAGAGCTAGGAGACCAGGAAAAACCAATTTAAAGTTCCCCTTGGCCAATATTTGATACAAAGAAATTAATTAATTTGAAATATTTTTTAGATGCATAAAAATATTTTATTGGAGGAAAAAAATTTAATTTTTATTACGAAATATTAATTTAAAATAAAATTAATGATTTCCAGTATGAGATATTTTTAAGTTTAAGAAATATCTTATGTATGTTGAGCAATATTTTATTGATATTTAAAAATGTTATTTTCACTGACGGAATAAATGATATTAATACAAAAAGTATTTCACCTATTGCCAGAAAGAATCTATTCAATACAATAAAATTTTTTTCGTTACAAAGAAATTTTTTTTCCAGTGTAGCTTCTTCTTCTTCTTCTTTCTTTAATTGGCCTTCCAAATTATCATCATAAGCCATCATCATTTTATTTTTATTAATTATTTTTGCCCCGAGGGGACTTTTTATTATTAAATTTTTGTATTGATCCGAGGAACTCTCTATTTTGTATTTTTGTGTTCTTCGGGTTCTCTTCCTTACGGAAAACTACGAAAATTGTTTTTCCAAATTTTCTCAGGTAGTCGAATCCCGATCCACTAGGACGCAAGCCAGCTGCCTTTGGCAACTGAATTACTTTTCGTCCTTTAACGACGGAGCTCGTAAGTGTGTTTATGAAAAACATATGTAACAGAGGTGCTAGCTTGAAAAATAGCCGAGAGCGGGATTCGATTCACGGTCCCCCGAGAATAAGAATTCAACGCTCCTACCGACTGTGCCACAGACCGGCTCTTCCAGTGTAGCTATTAGATCTCATGTAACGGTTTTATCATATATCATTTATTCTCATCTTGGAGCGACAAAGACAGAATTAGGTTCAAGTAACAACCGCTACTTAAGTTAGGTCTATGAATAGGAGCCTAAGATCATCTATGATAATGAAAATTTATATGGTTGGAATATATATTCAAAATAGATTAAATAACAAATACTATTTTCTTCATTAAGAAATAATAAGTTGATTGAAAAAAAATTTTCTCTTATTTATTTTTTAGTCTATTTTAAAGAGTTGTCGCAGATGCGGCACAAGAGAGATGCCACGTATCGTACGTTTAACGGACGTTATCTCTCCGAATTCTTGAAACTGCGTAAAACTATAGACGAACAGACAGAACATGCTAAGACAAATTATTATCATAATAGACTGTTTGATGCTCTTGCTAGAGGTAATGTCTGGAAGGAGTTAAAAGACCTGGGACTCCTCTCCGGACCTCAAGGGGACTTGAATGGATTCACTCCTGATGAGCTTAATGCACATTTTGCGGGAGTGTTAGTCTCGCCACACGATGATACTGCGGAACGTAAGAAGATTCTTTCGGAGTGTAGTGAAAGTGGCTTTGCCTTCAAGCCAATTAATATTAATGATGTAATCCTTGCGATTTCGCATTTTTCATCACAGGCTTGTGGCGAGGATGGCATTCCTTCAGAGTGTGATACTTAAAGCACTACCGTTTATTGGAGAGCATCTTGTGACTCTTTTCAATTCCTCTTTTGCGCGGGAGATCTTCCCTTGCCTTTGGAAGCGTGCACGCATTGTGCCTTTAAAGAAGTGTCCTGCACCTAAGATGCCTAAAGATTTTAGGCCAATAGCAATATTATGTTTTCTTTCAAAGGTTCTGGAGAAGATTGCCCATGACCAACTGCAAGAGTACATTACGACACACAAAATACTTGACTCTTTGCAGACTGGCTTCAGAAAGCACCATTCTACGCAGACTGCCATACTTAAACTTACAGACGACATAAGATCAGGTCTTGACAAGAAACTTGACACGTTACTACTTCTATTTGACTTTAGTAAGGCTTTCGACACGATCTGCCCCTCCAAATTGCTTGCGAGGCTTAGATCGATGGGGCTTTCCAGGGCTGCACTTGAATGGATTAGCTCCTATTTATCAGGTAGGAAACAAATGGTTTTTACACACTTAAAAGAGGATTCAGATTAGCTAACAACCAATCTAGGAGTTCCACAGGGTTCAGTGCTGGGGCCTCTGTTGTTTTGCCTTTACATTAATAACATACGTGACACACTCGACCCCTGTTTCGTCGAGCACATATTATATGCTGATGACCTCCAAATCTATACTCAGGTCCCTTATGAACATGTGAATGAAGGTATTCGTATTTTGCAGAGGGTGGCCAGGGCGGTGTCGGGGTGGGCTGTCGATGCTTCTCTCACATTAAATGCAAGCAAAACTAAAGCAATCGTTTTTGGCAGTAGTCGATTTATTAATGACTTCTATACTGGTGAGTCGAGAACGATTGAGCTTGAGGGTGGTGTCGACATATCTTTCTCTGATACCGTTGTGAGTCTTGGTGTTGTGCTTGACGCTAGGTTGTCATGGGAGCCACACATTAATATGGTGACTAAAAAATTTAATAGGATGATATATAGTTTGCGGTTTTTCCGTCGGTACACCACTGAGGCCCTGCGTAAACAACTCGCAGCCGCCTTGTTGTTTCCGCACCTCGACTACTGCTCAGTAGTTTTGCTTGATGCTTCGCAGGGGTTGAGAAGACGTTTACAAAGACTACAAAATTCATGTGTGAGATATGTAATGGGTGTGAGAATGGGCGATCATATCTCTCCTCATAGAGCTGCTCTTGGTTGGCTGCGTACTGATTCAAGGAGACAGTATTTTATGGCAGTACTTATGTACAAAATAATGCGCATGAATACTCCAGAGTATCTAGTGAGTCTCTTTACTAGATATGTACCTAGGGTAGCCACTAGAGGAGAGATTAAGGACTTCGCAGTGCCCTTCATGCGTACTGAGACTGGAAGAAATTCCTTTCAAGTTCAAGGTGCGCATTTTTGGAACTCCCTGCCTGCCGATATAAAAAATCTTCCATCGCTCGGCAGGTTCAAATCGGCTTTGAGGAGGTACTTACTCGACCTCGAGTGATCTCAATTTTAAGTATTTTAATTTTATGTTAATTTATTTTGTTTTGTCTTATATATAGATTTAAGGTGTGAATGTATTTATTAGCGCGAATGATAGTTGAATGAATGCAGAAAGAATGAGTGATTCTGTTTCTTTTTATTAATAGTTATGACATCTTCGGTATCAAGTTTTTATTCTTTGAATTTTATTATTATATTATTTTTTATTATTTATTGTTGCATTGTTTTGTCCAATTTTATTTTTATTTGATGTCATGACTATGCTTTATGCTTTATCTTTTTAAATTGTGTTATTTGATTTTAATTTGATTTTAATTTTATGACTGATAGATATTTAAGACTGTTTTTATTGTAATTTATGTTTTCATGCTTTCTGCGTGTATTTAGAGTAGTCTGTGATATCGCTTTTACATAGTGACTTACTGATACAGTATTATATATTAATTTTAATATTTGACTGTGATATCTTATCATATTATGTGCAATACTTTATACAGAATTATTATTTATTGCTTGATGTATTATATGCCTTTTTGTACTCTTTTACAAAATAAATTAATATCTATCTATCTATCTATTTTCAATCATAATAAATTTTATTAAAAACGGAGCAATTTATTCTAACATATTTTAACAATGAAAATAATACTTTTAATTTATTTAGAAATAATACTATTAATCATATTTAGAAATATGTTAGAATAAATTACTCCGTTTTTAATAAAATTTATTATGATTGAAAATAGACTAAAAAATAAATCAGAGAAAATTTTTTTTCAATCAACTTATTATTTCTTAATGAAGAAAATAGTATTTGTTATTTAATCTATTTTGAATATATATTCCAACCATATAAATTTTCATTATCATAGACGATCTTAGGCTCCTATTCATAGACCAAACTCAAGTAGCGGTTGTTACTTGAACCTAATTCTGTCTTTGTCTCTCCATGATAAGAATAAAAGACAGATGATACAACCGTTACTTGATCTAATGGCTACACTGGAAAAAAAATTATTAGTAACGAAAAAAATTTTATTGTATCGAATATATTGTTTCGGGCAATCGATGATATATTTTTTTTATCAATATCATTTATTCCGTCAGTGAAAATAAAATTTTTAAATATCAATAAAATATTTCTCAACATACATAAGATATTTCTTGAACTTAAGAAAATGTCATACTGGAAATTATTAATTTTATTTTAGATTTATATCTCGTAATGTCAAAATAAAAATTAAGTTAAATAATTAAAATAAAATTTTTTTCCTTCAATAAAATATTTTTATGCACATAAAAAATATTGCATATTAATTAATTTCTGCGTACCAAATAGAAGTAACTATTCATTGAATAAATATTATCTTTCTTTAAAAATATATCTGAATTTTGCAAGCCTGAAAAATATTTTTTTGTAGAAGAATATATTATTTTGAAAACATGAAACATCACTTTTAAACATAGAAATAATTTTTCACAAGTAAATTTAAAATATAAATTCAAATAAATGTTTCAACAAATTTAAGTTCTTTTTCTGCAATATTAATTTCAATTTTTTTTAATTACTGAAACTCTTTTGATTGAAAAAATTATTTTTTTATTCAAAGAAATATTTTTTTAAAAGAGTTAAATAATGATTTTAATTAAAATTTATTTTTTGTAATTATGTTTATAAATAATTGTTGTGAAATTTTTCTTTTACTGAAATGTACGTTATTAATCAAAATAATAATTACTTTATTAAAATAAGAAAATTTTTAAAGTTTTTCAGTTATATTTTCTTCATTCTGACAATTATTTTTTTTCAATTCAAAATCCTCTTTGTAATGTAAAGAAATGTAATCAATTACACTGCTTTTATGCACCAACAAACATTCTATTGTTGAAAAGAGATAGGTTTATCGAAGTCATGAACTAATTTGTTTGATTCAAAAATGATGTCTTTGAATTAAAAAATTATTTGATGTAAGATATTTTTTTCATTTTTATATAAAAATTATTTTAAATAAATATTACATTTTTTCAATAAAAAAATATAGCATTGTTTTTAAGAAAGTTTTACTGACTTTCAATACTATTTTGGAAGTAACTAATTTCTTAAAGTTAATGAGATATTTTTCTAAATTCGAACATTTTTTTCGAATATAATATTTTACCAAAGAATATTTAAAGGTTTTTTTTTTATCTTAAAAATTATTTCATAAATTTAAAAATGATTTTTCTTTTCATTTCTTTGCACCGTATTTCTTCTATTGAAAAACACCTTCTTTAAAGTTAAAAAAACTTTTTACGCTTGTAGTTACAAATTTTGCGTGAAATTCCGTGATAAAAGGAACATTTTCACATACTAATTTAATATCATTTCAAAACAATGTCTAATAACTATTTTCATGGTGAGAAATAAGGCTTCCTTTTTTTTTTTAACATTCTGTAGTTAAAAATGAAATTTCATTTCGTTAATATGAAAGGACAAAGATGAGCCACCTGCTCTAGGATAAATTTAGAACAAACGTGCCTGTTTTTTAAAAATAATTTTCTTACAAATAATACATGTTTTTGATTAACAATCATTGATTATTTTATTACTCACTAATGTCAAATAATTTTTTTCTTTTATGCTATATTATTGAAAAAATCAATAATTTATAAAAAAATTATATCTTTTTATTACTATTTAGTTTTTGAATAACACTAATTTAAAAATTCATTTCATGACACAATATATAATAAAGTTGAGATTTAGATTAGAAAAGAACAAAAATAAATGACCTATTATAAAACAAAATTTTTCAGGGTTTGCTTCATCGATCAAATATAGTTTAAAAATAAATTTCGTTTTTTTTTATATGAATAAATATCAGAATTGTTTGTAATCCCTAGCGGAAATATAAAATGTTTAAAACTGTTCAAAACTGTTTGAAACTGTTTGTAAGTGTGAAATTTAGGACATTTAAAACAGTTATGAACAGTTCTAAACATTTTTAAACACTTTCAAAAAGTTTTGAAAAGTTCGAAATGATTTCAAACGGTGTTTAATAGTTTTGAAATTTTTATGTTAAAAAGTTATAGATTATTTTAAATATTCAGAATATTTCAAAACAATTTTAAATCAATATGAACTATTTTTTATTAACTTAAACAGTTTTAAACGGTTTTAAACAGTTTTAAACAGTTTTAAAAAGTTTTAAAAAGTTTGAAATGATTTCAAGCACTGTTTCATAATTTTGTCTTTGTAAAAATTTTCTTATATATTGAAATTTATATAATATATACGAGAAAATGTTCACTTTAATTTTAAATTATTCTGTATTGTTTAATACTGTTCAAAAATGTTTAAAACTATTTATAACTATTTTAAATATCCCAAATTTCACATTTATAAACTATTTTTGAATAATTTTAAACCATTTCAAACAGTAATGCACATTTTATGTTTTCACTAGGGATTGGAGATATCATTTTCTCTTCTATTTTATTGCCAGTGGGTCTCTTGATCGCTGTGGACTGAAACCCGTGATTTCACCTTACTCGTGTAATTATTATTGGCCAGGAAGAATTGGTAATTGGTTTTTCCTGATCTCCTAGTTCTATTTCACAGAGAAAAATTCAGAAAAACTTTTCCAAAATTTTCTCAGGGATTAAACTCCGGTCTACTACAGCATGAGCCAAGAGCCTTAGTCCCTGCGCTACAATCGCTTCTACTTAATAGGTACTTATTTTAAATAAATGAGAATCGGAAGAGTGTAAATATGTATAAATTTCAAGTACAAGCCGAGAAAAATCATCCCTACTGTAAATATTGTATGAACTCTCATGTGAGATCTCATATGAAATCGCCTATGAAATCTCATATATATTCGTTGAATTTTGAAAATAAAATAAATATATGTGAGATCTCATGTCAGATCGCACTTATATTTATTTTATTTAACCCTTTCAGAACGGAATTATTATTTCATCATGAAAAGTTCTGATAACCATTTAGCGATGATAAGTGTTCATTTATTAAGCAATTTTTGCGATAAAAAAATTTTTTTTTTTTTTCTTTTCAAGTTTTCTCAGTTTCTATCAAAGATATAATAACTTAGGCCCTCAGTTTGAGATCGGAAATAGTCCACTTCAATCTAATACACATATATTTTTTTTACAAAATTTGAAGCCACTTTTGCACAATTTCAGAAAAACCAAAAAATGTCAATGTACATTGTAATGTACATTGGTTCTGAAAGGGTTAAAAAATTTAACGAATATACATTCGATTTCATATGCGATTTCATAGGCGATTTCATGTGACATCTCATATGCAATCTCGTGTGCGATCTCATATGTGATCTTACATGGGATCTCTTATATATTTTATTCAATTTAAAAAATTTGACAAAGATAATTATTACTTTTTTATTTTTTCAGCTTGTTCTTTAAATTTTGACAAATTTTGACATTAGCTATATTAATACCATTATTTGAGTTAAAATAAAAAAATCCTTTAGAGCTGTAATTTTATAATGAACTTGAATCGCAAATCATATATCAAAGTTGCCAAACCTAACCCCGAAATACTATAAATTGCTGATTTGTATATAACTTTTTAAGTATTTGGTAGATTTCTTTAGTTGTTCACTCTCAAGTTGAATCCTACTAATTTTTTTATTGAAGTGAAACATAAACTTGGATTAGAAATATTATCAGAAGGGGGAAGCATCACCATACCCTTAATTTATATAATTACACTAATATTATAAATACGTATTCGCACAATAGAACATCATCATATTCAATAAATTTAGTAGAGCTATAAGACCCAATGTATCTTGCCCGGGGTTAGTAGTTCTAATTTTGGCCACTTCGTTTTTGCATGGTATTTCATGGCGTCATTTTCCAATTAAGGATCAGCTTTCGACTAACTTTATCGAAAGATAAAGACTAACTTGATCGAAAATAGCTAAAAAAGAATTTTGACAAATGTTCACGCTTCCGTTTCTCATATGTTAAAATGAATAGATATTTACAAGTGAAAGCAATTCTGATATGTATTTTTATTAAAAATAAATTGAATTACTTTTTTAGCTACTTTCGATCAGTAAAAAATGCCTAGAACCTCGTCTAAAACTGACCTTTAACATGTCAAATAGTATAATACTAAAATATATGTATTACCTTACTTTTAACGTTTATCATTGCATACAAATATAATTCTTATTATGAAAATTATGTGAATAGTGTGTATGAATATGATTATATATCATGGTTCGAAATTATATTCGAGTAAGATTTAAAAAATTTTTTATAGCACTGCGGGACCTAAGTTCGCACTTAGGTAACACTTTTCTGTTACCTAGGTGGCACTTTTTTACACGGTACAATAATTAATTTACTTAGGTAACGTACGTATATAATAAGAAATAATTTTATATGTAAATTATTTTTTAAAGTATTTTCATAAATAACAATAAGCTGTAGTATATTGAAACTCTTTTACATTAACATTCTTCAAATTAAATAACAATTATAAGCAAGTAAGATACGAGTAAAACTAAAATTGATAGTAGCGAAACATGTAGAGCGAAAAGGTATAGTCATTTCAACGTTGTATTATAAAATGCTACGGGGAACCCCCTATTACTACACACGATTGCTATTGCTATACTAAACATGTTACCTCCTCACTGCTCCTACGACGCTAATTCATACGTGAAACAAAATTTCAATTTATGACTTCATAGAAGATGATTTCAACAAACAATTTCACATAATATCAATAATATTGATAAAAATTAATTATTATTACACATTTTGAGTATATTTTTGAAATTATATTCTTTTTTTTCTTTTTCGATCTATTATTCATGGAGTGTTTAGTATTAGTTTATTTATAGTTTTCTTTTCTTTTTTTCGATTTATCATTCACAGGATGCGTAGTGTTTGGTTTTTAATAGTTTTCGCTTTTATTTTTTGAATTATAATTCGTGGAGTGCATAGTTTTTGTTTATTACTGATTTTGAAGAGTACAGATTTAATTTGGCGGATTTATGTCCCACGTGCTACAAAATAGTATACGATACTCGTGGCCTTAGTGGAACTTTATTACACGGCACTACGTTATCGCCCTCGCTGCGCTCGGGCGATAACTCCGGCCGTGTAATAAAGTGCCACTTAGGTCACTTGTATCGTAATGTACTATTAGATTACGGTAGATTCACGACTGAATTAGGAAAACAAGCAATAAGATTGCGATAATACTCTAAAATAAAAGTAAAATCAAAAATTCTTGAGTCAGAAAAACCTATATTATTAAAATCTGTAAGACGCTATTGTAAATGATATGTAAAAATAATTTATAAGTATGATAGAAAAAAGATATTAAGTACTAAGTCACTGTCAGTTCATTGAAGGTAGTTTGTTATAATGTTCTAAGACATAAATAAAGCTGCAACTGTTTTTACGACGACATGCAAATTGTTTAACAATTGGTAAGACGTGTTATGCCGTAAATCTAAACCAGATGCAGCGTGCGTCATAGAACGACACTACCTATTGATTAGAAAAACTGTCATTAATCAGTGAACTGACCCCGAACCTCGTATACATGATTTCGTCTGCGATATGAAATAAGTATCTCAATTTGTGAATACACAAATTCTGTACAAACCTTTGTATACGAACGGTATCGCTCCAGACCTCACTGAAAAATGATGGATCTCTCGAGTGTACAAGGCGATATGCATGATTGTGGCGACTAGTATCTTAACTATTACTTGTAAATAACGTCTAAATGTTCGTAAAAAATTTGTTTGTTTCTATTATTATTCAATCGCCAAGTATAATTATGCTCGAATGTAGTTTAAAACCATAATCCATAATAGCATGCTTTAGATAACGATTGTTTTGTAGATGTAGTGTAGAATCATTTAATCGTAATTTTATTAATATATATAAATAAATTGAATTACAGACCAAAATTTAGATTTTAGATTTGTTGACATTGATTACAACTATAAGTGTAGAAAAAATGAATTTTTTTTGCACATGAGATCTCATGTGAGATCAAAAATGAGATCGAGCATCAGGAAAAATAAAATTTTGTGGTACATGAGATCTCACGTGAGATCTCATATGAGATCTCGTTTTATTTTCAATCATGAGATCTCATGTCATTTTTTTCTGTAGGGTAGTGTATATAGTAGAACAAAGCATAGAATCTTTAAAAATGTGTGTGATGAAAAATTAGAATAATTCATAACATCTTTTTTTATTAATGAATTATCATTACGCGTGTTACCGTGTAGTGTGATATCGTGTAGTGTATCTAGTAGAACAATATAGCATAATGTTTACGTTATACATAATTTTAGTTGACAACTTTTGGCTTGGCTATGGTAAAAAATTGTATACGCGCCACGGGAGTGAAGGGGGACATCTTAACCCGCGCATTTATCGCCCTCGCCTTTGGCTCGGGCGATAACATACGCACAGGTTAGAATGTCCCCCTTCCCTCCCTTGGTGCGTAATATACTATTATAAACAGATGTATCTATCATATTTAGTAAATCAAAGAAAAATATTAAAATAATTGTGAATTAAAAATTTTTGTATCCCAACACAGTAAATATCGCTTGCTTTGTTTATCGAAGCGTCACACGACAACATGTGGCGCTTGCGCGCGCAGACGACCCTGTCTGTTCCACGCTTCTTTAACTTCTACGAAATTGCTTCTGTCGAATTTCATAAATTTATGAAATATACACTGAAAAAATGTGAAAAATGTATTAAATTATATATTTATAATTTTATAGTTCCTCTAACTGCTTACAACAGCATAAAACAATCTACGCAAGATATGACATACGTCGGGAAAATATTTTCAGGGTTCAATGTTCTTTGCTTGAGCAGCAGAAAATCTCGGACGCGCAAACGCGCCCTCGACTTTCTACTGCTCGCGCAAAAAACATTGACCCCTGCCAATATTATCCCTTCGTATGTCACTTGTTGCGTGTATTACTATTATGTTGCCGTAGGCCGAATTCGGCTCAAAAATATAGACCCAGCTAAATTTGTATTGACATCGCGTACGTCTTGGCTCGTCTCTCAACTATGTTCAAACGTTTCTATACGATTTCAGTAACGTATAGAAGCTTTCCATACGAACTCGGAGTCGTATGGATTGTGGGCACGTTCCGTAAGTGAAATTCAGTTAGAGAATGGCAACACCGCTAATGTGCGGCTGTTTCATAAGTAAAAAATATAGCAGAATTTGAAATTTAAGAAAACGTGCCGGTCAAATAACTTAAAGTTTATTAAGTTAAATATGGATGAAGTAAATATAACAAGATTTTTTTACATAATTATTAATAAATTAAATTAATATCTTTTCATATTATAAATATAAAAATTATTCATAATTGTAAAATGATGAATTAAAAATAAATCCTACCAATTACAGCATTTGCGTTCATCACGATTAAACTAAACTTTATAAACTATAAATTTAATTAAAATTAATATATATATATATATATATATATATATATATATATTTATTAATATATATTAATATATATATATATATATATATATATATATATTAATATATATTTGAATGACTTCAATCAATAATTACTCATGAAACGTGTTTACAAATTTTCAATATTTGAAATCTGCTGTTATATTTTTTTACTTTTGAAACAGCCGCCCATTAGCGATGTTGCCATTCTCTAACTGAATTTCACTTACGGAACGTGCCCTATATATATGTTCAGACTAGTCAACCTAACTAGACCGTATGACGCAAGCGCGTCTATGCTCACAGCTGACTTTGACATTTTCTTAACCATAAAAAAATTTTGGATTATGCGAACAGCGATACGAAAAAAATTGAAGATCCATGTTTACAAATAAAAAACAAATGAAAGAGTGACAGCAACTGATTTTGACATATTATCAAAAAATTCTAAAGAAACATTAATATATTATTTATTATGTTAAAAACAAAAAGATAAATCAAATTAATAAAAAAAAAGTGTCACGTAAATAAAAATGTTGTGGCAATTCGATTGAAATTATTCAATCGAACGCATTAATATGTTGGATTCAATGTGTAGTGTGTTGTGTGTGTTTTTATTTTAAATCAATTTTGTTATAGCCCCTCATTTAGCCTACAGCGACATAAAATTATCTACGTAACTTGGGCGTACCAAGGATGAATATGGACGAGGCTAATATTTGTCGATTGAGCAGTAGTCAGTCTCGGGCGAGCCCTCGATCAACTACTACTCAATAGACAAATATTAGCCTCGACCATATTCATCCTTCGTACGCCCTAGTAACGTATATAACTATTATGTCCTCGTAGGCCGTATTCGTACCGGTATGTAAAGAGCATGCTAAATTGCTTCTGCCCACCCTCTAGCAAAATTGATCAAAATAAAAAGTCTTATTTCTTCGGAATTGATGATCGTATTTTCAAAATCAAAACGGCATTCAAAAGATTTGTCAAAAATCTTCAAAATAAAGTAAGTCTGGTGTAAAAAAATCGTTTTCTAATCATTTATAGCGATATCACAAAAAATTTTTTTACTAATTTTTTTGCTCTTATAAAAATGGATGCCATTTTATGGAAATTATGGTATCGGAAAAAACCAAATGGGTTTTAAAATTCTTATAGTCCTCTTTTGAATGAGCTAAGTAAAATGTTTTAATGACTTTTTTTTACCACAGTTATGATGATTTTTCGGCAAAAAAGACCTTTTTTCAATTATTATTATTAGGAGAAAGTGGGGCAAAACGGTATATCGGGGTAAAATGGGATAGCCGAATTTTTTTGTTGCCACTAGTGCCATCTATGAAATAGCTATATAATTTCATTGAAAATATCCCTATTATTATTTTGCATATGATTGGTATGTCAACAATAGCCTTGTGTTGACTTTATTGGGGGTTGGAAATTTTTTAATTATTAAGAAAGATATGTGGTAGAAATAATTGCAAGTGTAATCTTTATCCCGTAACAACATATATATTCAACAAGTACGTAAACTTATAAATTTATACTATAATTAATAGTTTTACATATTTCTGTTATTTAATTTTATTTGTAATTAAAAAAAATTCAGAATTGCTTTTTTCAAAACAGAATACTTATAAATTTCATGTTTTTTTTTAATGTAATGATCAAATTTGCGGCTACTAAATAATTTGTAAATAAAAAGTTAGCAGAAAGTAGAAGAGAAAAAAAATTTGATCTTTCACTAGAAGGAAAAAATAAAAAATATGTAAAATGTATCAATTTACGTAATTAAAAAATTAATTTAGAATTGCTAATAAAATTTTGTTTGTTAAACAATATTTTAATATCTTTTTATTATGTTTGCAGCGTGAAAAACTGCTCAAAATTCACTTTCAAAAGAGTATTCCGTTTTACCCCAATTTCTTTTTCATGGGTTACAATGGGATACCTTCCGTAAATTTTTAATAAAAGATTTTGTAAATGTTTTTTGGCTAACTCGCTTAATTTTCAATTATCTAGGTGTAAACTATAAACAAATCTTATATTTATTGATATGAATATTAATATACTAAACGATTTCCAAAAAGTATGCCCTTTTGTCCCAGTTTTCCCTATCTCATAATCTAAGAAAGATGGAAAAAGAAAAAATGTTTCATTTTTAATCTAGACTAGAAAATCCATGCGCGCAAGCGCGCCCTATATCTAATCTTAATGTATATAAATTTTTAATGATTGACTGTTAATATAGTGTTATTATTTTCTGTTCATTATTAAATAATAATAACTTCATATCTACTAATATCAGCATCAGTAAAGAAATTGATGTTATATACTAATGTATCAGAGCAGTTTACGCAGCATCAGTGAATTTATAGACACGGAAAACTTCGAGAAAAATAAATCTCATTTAAAAGCTATATTATCACGATATTCATTTTCTTATTATTATTTTAAAAAATTGAAGAAATAGTAAACTTTTAAATTATTTTTTAGACATTTCTTAAATCTTTTAAAATTTAAATAACGTAAATTATTACAAAGTCAAAAGTTGTTTTACAAATATATAACTTTTCATACACATAATTTTTAATATCAATCTAATGTATTTGAATTTCAAGATATATCTTAAGAAAATTCCAAGATCAATCTCTAGACATAGTCATGTAAAAGTATCCATGATTAAAAACATCTGTTTTTTCAATACAATGTAATGTAGTTTATAAAAACGACTTTTCCAATTTTATCATCACTTCAAATTTCACATTTTAAGGAGACATAAAACGGACACTACACCTACACTCATAAATATTGACTATCTTCACATTTTAGTGCAAAATTTCAGGAAAAGAAATGCATTAGATAGATAGATAGATACTATTTATTGTATATCATATTATTATACAAAGGGCGTGTAATACAATTCATAAATATAATATTAAGTATTGCACATAAACAATGAATAAATGTAAAAATATTGCACATAAAACAATGTATAAATATAAAATATTGCACATAAAACAATGTATAAATACAATATATTGCAATTGATATCACAGTCAGTTACTAAACCTAATAATACTGAATAAGTAAGTCACAACAAAAGAAGTGATATCACAGATATCAAAAAAAAAAAAAAAAAAAAAAATATAGTAAAATACACGCAATCCTATAAATTAAAAGTCAGTCATACAATATCTATCAGTCATAGTATATAAAATTTTTAATTTAAAATACAAAATGAAAAATGATAAATAATGCAATAAAATAATAAAGCGTATGCAGTAGCACAAAAACGCAGTCAAAATAATAAAAACAAGTAGAGCATTCACTCACTAACCATTCAGCCAATAAATACAATCACACCTTAAGCCTATATAAGGGACGTCACATTATAATAAATTAACATATAAATAAAAAATAAAACTTAGTTTACTGAAGGTCGAGCAAGTACCCCCTCAGAGCCGACTTAAACCTGCTGAGCGATGGAAGATTCTTTATATCAGCAGGCAGGGAGTTCCAAAATGCGCACCCTGAACCTGAAAGGAATTCCTTCCAGTCTCAGTACGCATGTAGGGCACCGCGAAATCCTTAATCTCTCCCCTAGTGGCTACCCTAGGTACATATCTAGTGAAGAGACCCACTAGATACTCGGGAGTATTCATGCGCACGATTTTGTACATAAGTACAGCCATAAAATACTGTCTCCTCGCATCAGTACGCAGCCAACCCAGCGCAGCTCTATGAGGAGAGATATGATCGCCCATTCTCACGCCTAATACATATCTCACACATGAATTTTGTAGTCTTTGTAATCGTCTTTTCAACCCCTGTGAGGCATCGAGCAGAACTACTGAGCAGTAATCGAGATGTGGAAACAGCAGGGCGGTTGCGAGTTGTTTGCGCAGAGCCTCAGTGGTATACCGACGAAAAAACCGTAAGCCATACATAGTTCTATTAAACTTCTTAGTCAGCATATTAACATGTGGCTCCCATGATAGCTTAGAGTCAAGCACAACACCAAGGCTCGTAACGGTATCAGAGAAAGATATGCCGACACCATCCTCAAGCTCAATCGTCCTTGGCTCACCAGCATAAAAGTTAGATGGTATAAATTTTTAAATAAATTTATTCATTAGCATTTATAAATTTTTAATTTCTGGTACCAGAGAAATTTTAATATGTATTATTGAAATCCTAAATTCTCAATAACTAATGAATGAAGTTATTTAAAAATTAATATTTTCAACAATATGAAATCCATAAAATATATAAAAAATAAAATAGTTCAAATCAATTCTTAACGATATGTATATCGTTCCTATTTGTAAAATACAAATAAAAATAAAAATTCTAATTTATATTTTCTCAATTATAGTAATTATATCATTCTTTCGAACAAAAGATTTTTAATTTTATTTTGCAGAGAAACTGTTTATTTTAAGCGTGATTCAATTTGAATTTTGAAATTAAATAAACAAACTTTTAAAAATAGTACATTTTAGGCAAATATACTATATTTTTAAAAAAAAATTTTTAAGCTGTCAATCTAGAAATATTTTATATACTAAATTATATTATCGAAATTGTATTACTTATCGGTTTTTTTATTATTTATTTTAAAATATTCCGAAATATTTTAAATCTTATTTTAAATTTACCAAATTACTTGCCAGGCTCATAGATAAATATTTTATGATATTGTTATAAGCTAAAAAGTTCATGACATCTGTATTTTCTAAATTTATTGCTTAATATACTATATTTTATAGTACAATTTTTAAAAAGAGAATTCAGAAGTAAATGGCATTAAATTGTTACCAAGTTCTAATTTGAAATATACAATAACAAATGAATATAGAGCGGTACTTCGCACTCTCGACAACTTCACACAAAAGGAATTTTTGTGAGCGGAAGTGAGCGATGATTATACAAATAATTTTATTTAAAAAATCAAACTATAACTAAATAATAATAATTTAATTATTTTATCAATGATTTTAATTATTAAATTCTAAATCGATGATTTTATTTAAGCATATTATAGTAAATCAAATCTCGTTTTTCGCCAATCATATAATTCTAATCAACGCACCAATCACGTTCTTAATATAAAATGTTTCACAACATCCGGCCATCGTTTTTTTAAAAGAGGAAAATATATATTGAATGACCAATAATTTAAAAAAAAATAATTTTTTTCTACTTGTTTTTCTAGGGAAAATTCATGAAAAATTTATAAAAATTACACTGTTAAAAAAAGCATGAATTTTAATGTATTTTTCAGCGCCATTCATACATGAAATTTAATGTACTTGGAAATGAAAGCTTATTTTATATATTTTTGCATTAATATTCATGTTATTTACTACAAATTTTGCTGTATAATAAACATGGATTTCCAACGACGTACATAAATATCGCATTAATGTATACATATTGAATTTCTAATGTATCAGTACGTGAAATATAATTTATAAATGCTTCAATTTTTATGTTACTTTTTATGTTAACTGTTTGAAAAATCAAGCACAATCGAAAAAAATTCTAGTAAAATACGTTTTTACAAATTTAATGCGGGTGGACATTTTTTTAATGCAAATTGCATTAAATTTCATGTTTGATTACTAAAAATTTCCAGTTGTTTCGTTTTTAGTAAATTTAATGTGAATATGACATTTTCAATGTGAAATACGTTAAATTTTAAGCAAAACATCTGGAAATTTTCAGCAAATTGGTTTTTTATTTAAAATTTAATGCAGATCAAGTTTTTTAATGTAATGTTCATTATATTTCGAGTTTGAATGCAAAAAATTTCCAGCACTTTCGTTTTTAGTAAATTTAATGTGAATATGACAATTTCAATGTGAAATACGTTAAATTTTAAGCAAAACAACTGGAAATTTTCAGCAAATTGGTTTTTTATTCAAAATTTAATGTCGATTAAGATTTTTAATGCAATGTGCATTATATTTCGGGCACGATTAAAGAAAATTCCCAGCAGTTTCGTTTTTAGTAAATTTAATGTGAATATGACATTTTTAATGTGGAATGCCTTAAATAGAACCTCAAAAAATTTTCAGCAAATTTGTTTCATTCAAAATTTAATGCAGATACAGATTTTTAATATAATGTACATTATAATACGGGCGCAATTGCAATAAATTTCCAATTTTTTTGTTTTTAGTAAATTTAATGTGAATATGATATTTTTAATACGAAATACATTAAATTTCAAGCAGAACATCAAGAGATTTCTTGCAATTTTTTTAGTATCCAAAATTTAATGCAGATCTAGATTTTTAATACAAAGTGCAATAAACTTTAATTTCAATAGCAAAAAATTTCCAACAGTTTCGTTTTTAATACATTAAATACAAACACAACATTCCAATGCGAAGTACATTAAATTTAAGCAAATTATGAAATTTTCAGCAAATTTGTTCTTAGTGAAAATTTAATGCAGGTCAAGATATTTAATATAGAATGCATTAGATTTCAAACCAGAGATTAGTAGAGATTGCCAATGAGCATAGGCGAGAGCGTGCCCGTTAAAATTCAATGTAAACTACTGCCGCCACATGGACAAATGCCCGAACTATACGCGCAAAGCCCCTCCACGTTTATACGCGCGTAGAGAAGCAAGCGAGAGGGGAGGAGACAAACATACGAAACACGCGTCTCCCAGTGGCGTAGGTAAACTTACGGCAAACTCGCTTTAGCTCGTTTTCGCCGCGGCACGTTATAGCTTTATTTAAATGTGATTAACCGTCCCGAAAATTCGTTGATTAATCACATATTTTTATTTGAAACATAAATATATTTTTTAATAATAAACATCGTTAAGGTATAATCAAATTAATAATAATAAATAAAATCTTTTGGGGGCGATGAACATATGTAACTTTTACCCTTTTCAATCAACGTATGCGTTGGCTGTGGTCACTAAGTGCTAACGCACCTTGCTGTGATCCTAATTTTGCCAAGTTCGAACCCGATGTTCCGCCTTTTTTTTTTTTTGTTTTTATTTTTAAATATTATATATTTTTATAATCCATTTTTATAGTGGAAAAAAGTAAAATTAAAAATTTATTTAACACCTTAAATTCTATTTTATTTCAAAAATATAAAAAAATATATTTACAGATAGGGATAGAAAAAAAGTTTTAATGTCAATACTACATCGATATATAACTTATATCAATATGAAATAAAAACCTAGCTAGTTCTGTAATTTTTTCCCGCTAAATAAAAGATGTTAAAGATTGAAAAAAAATTATTATAAATTAAGTTGTTTTTTCATTCTCACTCAATTGCGAATAATAAAACCTTTTTGTTTCTTAAAAAGGACCTTTTCTAAATTTATATAAATGTGTGACATTTTTAACTAATTTCATAAAAATAGAAAATAAATATAAATAATTCTAATTTTATTTTAGATAAGTGAAATGATAAATTTACCTGAAAAAATAAATAATTTTACAAATTTAAACTTTATTAAAGCGCATTTTAAATAAAAATTGTATTGAATATCATTAATATTTTTAAAAATTGGACTTTTTCTTTTCTTTTTATTAAATATCATATCTTTATAATATCATTAACTTTTATTTTCAAAATAAAAAAATTGATAATTTTCTTTAACAAACGTAATAATTTTCAGTTTTTACTAAACAAAATTTTGACTAAACTTTGAATGGTTGAATTATTTTTGTCCGTTAAAAAAGTGACATTTTCTAAAGTTATATAGGGGAATGATAAAATTCTTTTTAATTAATTTTTAAATAATAACATTTTATTTTAACAGTTACAAAATTTAAAAGGCGAAAATTCTCAATTTTTCAAAAATTACATAAACAGTTTTAAAATTTAAGTTACACAGAGATTAATTATTTAAGAAAATTGAAAATTCTTTCAGAAAAATAACTATTTTGCATTTTATCTGACTGCTCGTTCTGTTAATTATTATTTTGTAATAAAATTACTTTAAAAAATTTAAGATGTCATGCAAATTAGTATTTTAATAATAAAGAGCTGAACGGTTCTTCAAGCTGAAATTATATGAATTTTAAATAAACACACAATACTGATTAGTTTATTGAGACCCAAAGTGATACTTTAGATGAGATTATCTTAAAGAAATGATCGGTGAGGCTATTTGAAAATTTACAGTAATAATATATGAAATAAAAACCCATTTAAAGTTTCAAAAGAGTATCCGCCTTTTTAATAAACAACAAATTATAGCTGATGGAGGAGCTATCTGACTATTAACAAAATGTATATAATTTTTTAATCTTTGAAACTTTATGAGAAAAATATTGAGGATGACAGATAAAGGAAACATCTCTTCCAATTATAAAATATTAAAGAATTATGAAATGTATCTTAAAATATCAATTTCGAATTGGTTATTATATTTGTTTAAATGGTTTATTATGGTTATATAAATTAAATATTTTTATTATATTTTTTTTGATTTAACAAAAATTTAACTTAAAACGAATAAAAGAATAATAAAAGAATAATAAAAGAATAATAAAAGAATAATAAAAGAATAAATAAAAGAATTAAGGAATATGCTTTGATAAAACATATTTTTTAAAAAGTGTTGTCAACTTCATCAAAGCGCATTAAATAAAAATGACGCAAAATACCATTGGTGTTAAAAAAACATTTATTAAAAAAATGGTTTAATTTTTATAATTAAAAAAAATTTAATTATAATACTGCTTATAAATTTGCTATGTGTTATCGGACTAAATGAAAGTCTAAAAAATAACCTGATGCAAAAAAATTATCGTATATTTAGAAAGAAATATCGTAAGAAAATAGTAGGTATTTTAAAGTATTCAATAAAAAGAATGCATTACATTTTTTCAAAACTTCTTATATTATAAAGTTAACTGAAAAAGAAAATGTATTCGTTTAATTTTGTAAAGATGGATTTGTTTAGTTACTTTTCAAATATGACTCAATAAAATTTGAAAATAATATATTTGTTAGTATTGCACTGTTTTGTGTAATTTGTGAAAATTATTTTCATAGGAAATCGTATCACATAAGTACGTAAAATCAACGTAAAATTTTTGTATGCTTTGAAACAAAATAAATTTTCGTTAAATTTACATAAAATATATGTACTTCATTATTTAAATTGTCTCATTACATAGAATTATACACTTCATTATTCAAAAAATTTATATTCTTTATAAATTTTTTTATTGGAATTTTCATTTTAAAATTTACCCGAAAACTTTTTTGAAGTAAGCCGAATTTTAATCCAAGCCGATGATATGTAAAAAAAATTATTTATTGATCATTTTATTATTAAAACAGTTTTCAAAGTATGTGGTAAACGTTATTTTGTTGTATTTTTAAAATAAAATGTTAATTATATTGATATTGCACCTAAACATTTACTAAATTGGAAATTTTTCCAATACTACAAATTTTTCCTAACAAATATAATACCAAAAAAAAAACTTTTGAAATTTTAAACTCAAAGTTCATTTAAAGTACTTGTAATAATTAATTAGGCAATTATATCTTGAGTATAAATATTTTTTTCATACTTAAATAACTAATGATCAAAGCCTACTTATAAGGAGAGATCATCTCCACCTTCGAGAAATAAACCAGTTAAAACTACAAGACATGATTTGGTGATGAAAAAAAATTAACCCGTTTTTTTTCTTTTGCTCAAATAGATTTCAGTGACAAAGTTATACACATTTTTCAATAATATAATGAAAAGAAGTTGTCGTAAGAACTTGAACGATCGGACAACTAAAAATCTTACAGAAAAATGTATTAAATATTAAAAAAGTACAAATTAAATACTTTAATTTAAGTCTTATTAGCTCAAAAAAGCTAAATGTGCTTAAAAAGTTATGCTTGATTGAAAATTATTACATGTTTGTTAATAATTTGAGCATATAATATATGATAAATTTTTTACTCTATTTCACTTGTATATTTTGATCGTTCGTAACTTTTGAACTACATAAGCTTTTTTGATACAATACAGCTTAAATTAATATATTTAAGTACTTTCTTTGATCTATCACACATTTTCTAGTAAGAGTTTTAGCTGTTTGGCTATTCAAGTTCCGATAAGCGTTTTTTTTCACTATATTTTTGATGAAATATCGGTATTTTTATATCCGAAACCTTTTTTCATTTCATTTTTTTCATAAAAAAATCAGATTCTGTAGTTTCAACTAAATTCGTTTTCCGAAGATAGGGACCTTTCTTCTCCTTGTTCATTTGAAAAATTTTCATTCAAATTAAATTTTGTAATTCTTTTTGTAAGATTTTTGTGAACTTAATTTAAACTTTATATAATGTTTATTCAAAATTTTGAAATTGCCAAATTTTGAACTTTATTCAAAAACATTTATTTATTTTATGATACTTTAGATTTATTATTAATGTCATAAACATTTTTATTTCATTATTATGTTTTGATACTTTCTATTTAACATTTTCTATTATGAAACATGTTTCTCATAAGGTTCAATTTTCAAATTATATACTCTTTTTTAAGTACATTATCAATTTATTTATGTTTAGAGTTTAATTAATATTTTATCAATTCTTTTAAAATGTTATGCATAAATTTATTTGATCTATTTATAAATTATATTTATAAACGTTATATAACTATATAATATTTATAAACGTTATATAACTATATTATATTTATAAATGTATTATCTTTAAAATATATAAAATACAATAATATTATTATTACTTCATAAAAATCAAAACAAATGAGCTTTGGCTACAATTATAAAAGAAAATCTGTCAGAATAATTAAATCTACAAATTACTTATATGAAATGGATCTATAAAATAAAGATGAATTTAAAAAGAGAAAATTAAATATATATCAAATAGAAATTTTCATTACATTCAAATTAAGAAAATAATCTAGATTTTAAAAAAAACGTTTTTCTTATTAAAAAAATTTTTTTATTTCAAATTTTTTTTGTATGCAAATTCTGCAATTAACTGCATTTGAGGATTTGAAAAAAGCTTTAATTTTTTTATACTAGCGATGCAAAGAACAGTAAGTCTGAATTACAAATTTTATGTTTAAAAAGCGTTAATTAGCACATGCTTAGAAAATGCTTGTAGTTAACGGTTATTTTATTTTAAACGGCTGTATTGTAGGTCAATATTTTTTGTCAAAAATTTTTGTTATTGTATTGTAACAAATTTTATTTGTAAGCATATTATTAATTTTTTTTAATAATAAAAGGCAAAGCATAAGATTTCAACTTAAAAAAAATTTTAATTGTTGCAACGTACCCTAAAACTTAGCCAACACAGCTATTGTACGTTTTTTATTTAAACCAAATAACATATTTTTATCGCTTTCTCGCCCCAAACTTAATTTTTTTTAATTATCTAAACAGTTTTCATTATTAAATAACAAAATTAATAAAATGAGCATTTTAAGGACAAACACGTTGCATGCTGCACATCGTTTTTATGATTAAATTTTTCTTATTTGAATAATAAATTTATTCACTGTTTTTTGAAATATTGTATTTAAATACATTTTTATGATATAATAAAGTATTAACGCATTTTATTACATTTATCCCAAATAACAGTAGAAAATATACTTTAAAAAGATATAATAAACGTCAAAACATAAAAAAATATATTTAATAATTAAACTGCTATTTTTAAAAATTAACAACATAGATAAAATTTTTTCCTAATTAATTGTCAAACTAAAAAAATTTTAAATGCTTTTCATATCATTGTTCAAAGTTTAGAATGATTTTAATAAATACAAAAAAACGTTGAAATCTATTTTTTTTATTTTTGGAAATGTTAGAATTCTATGTAAAATTTTTAAAAATAAAATAGAAACGCTTTCGTGAAATTTGCAAGGTTTTGTAAAGTTTCATCTTTCCTAAATCAAATTATCGACATTATAAATTTATATTAAGTTAATTCAATAAAAAAACATTTAAAACCTGATGTCAAGATATTTGCCACTATACCACTATATTACTGATATTAAAAAGATATACTTTTAATAAAAGCATTTCTTCATTTTTTTATGTGTCTAAAATAAATTGATGTTTATCAACATTTTATGTTGAATTTTTATTAAATGAATTAAAAATAATGTTATCACGCTCTTATATAAGTTTAGATTTAAAATATAGTGAAAATTTCATTTAATATGTCTTGTGAGAACTTAAATTATTATGTTTGTTAAATCAATTTTTTTTTTTGAAAATATTAATAACTATTCATTTATTATTCTTTTATTCGTTTTAAGTTAAATTTTTGTTAAATCAAAAAAAATATAATAAAAATATTTAATTTATATAACCATAATAAACCATTTAAACAAATATAATAACCAATTCGAAATTGATATTTTAAGATACATTTCATAATTCTTTAATATTTTATAATTGGAAGAGATGTTTCCCTTTATCTGTCATCCTCAATATTTTTCTCATAAAGTTTCAAAGATTAAAAAATTATATACATTTTGTTAATAGTCAGATAGCTCCTCCATCAGCTATAATTTGTTGTTTATTAAAAAGGCGGATACTCTTTTGAAACTTTAAATGGGTTTTTATTTCATATATTATTACTGTAAATTTTCAAATAGCCTCACCGATCATTTCTTTAAGATAATCTCATCTAAAGTATCACTTTGGGTCTCAATAAACTAATCAGTATTGTGTGTTTATTTAAAATTCATATAATTTCAGCTTGAAGAACCGTTCAGCTCTTTATTATTAAAATACTAATTTGCATGACATCTTAAATTTTTTAAAGTAATTTTATTACAAAATAATAATTAACAGAACGAGCAGTCAGATAAAATGCAAAATAGTTATTTTTCTGAAAGAATTTTCAATTTTCTTAAATAATTAATCTCTGTGTAACTTAAATTTTAAAACTGTTTATGTAATTTTTGAAAAATTGAGAATTTTCGCCTTTTAAATTTTGTAACTGTTAAAATAAAATGTTATTATTTAAAAATTAATTAAAAAGAATTTTATCATTCCCCTATATAACTTTAGAAAATGTCACTTTTTTAACGGACAAAAATAATTCAACCATTCAAAGTTTAGTCAAAATTTTGTTTAGTAAAAACTGAAAATTATTACGTTTGTTAAAGAAAATTATCAATTTTTTTATTTTGAAAATAAAAGTTAATGATATTATAAAGATATGATATTTAATAAAAAGAAAAGAAAAAGTCCAATTTTTAAAAATATTAATGATATTCAATACAATTTTTATTTAAAATGCGCTTTAATAAAGTTTAAATTTGTAAAATTATTTATTTTTTCAGGTAAATTTATCATTTCACTTATCTAAAATAAAATTAGAATTATTTATATTTATTTTCTATTTTTATGAAATTAGTTAAAAATGTCACACATTTATATAAATTTAGAAAAGGTCCTTTTTAAGAAACAAAAAGGTTTTATTATTCGCAATTGAGTGAGAATGAAAAAACAACTTAATTTATAATAATTTTTTTCAATCTTTAACATCTTTTATTTAGCGGGAAAAAATTACAGAACTAGCTAGGTTTTTATTTCATATTGATATAAGTTATATATCGATGTAGTATTGACATTAAAACTTTTTTTCTATCCCTATCTGTAAATATATTTTTTATATTTTTGAAATAAAATAGAATTTAAGGTGTTAAATAAATTTTTAATTTTACTTTTTTCCACTATAAAAATGGATTATAAAAATATATAATATTTAAAAATAAAACAAAAAAAAAAAAGGCGGAACATCGGGTTCGAACTTGGCAAAATTAGGATCACAGCAAGGTGCGTTAGCACTTAGTGACCACAGCCAACGCATACGTTGATTGAAAAGGGTAAAAAGTTACATATGTTCATCGCCCCCCAAAAGATTTTATTTATTATTATTAATTTGATTATACCTTAACGATGTTTATTATTAAAAAATATATTTATGTTTCAAATAAAAATATGTGATTAATCAACGAATTTTCGGGACGGTTAATCACATTTAAATAAAGCTATAACGTGCCGCGGCGAAAACGAGCTAAAGCGAGTTTGCCGTAAGTTTACCTACGCCACTGGGAGACGCGTGTTTCGTATGTTTGTCTCCTCCCCTCTCGCTTGCTTCTCTACGCGCGTATAAACGTGGAGGGGCTTTGCGCGTATAGTTCCAGAATCGCCGCAAGGATCGTCATGATCGAATCCGGCACGTTTTATTAACACGGCATTGGCAATCTCTACTTATCTCTGTTCAAACTAAATTGTAAAAAATTTCATTCAGTTTCGTTTTTAGTAAATTTAATGCAAATTGAAATTTTTTAATGTAAATGCATGAAATTTAAAGTTAGATTGCAAAAAATTGCTTGAGCTTCTTGATTATGCCGATAGGAGGACGCGCGTTGATGCGCGTTTTGTCCCTAAGCGGTGGGAAAAGACCTTACTTACTATATAAGCCTAGTGTTTTGTGTGGGCACACATGTGCAGTGGCTGTCTTATTACCATATAAATGCGACGTTATAAGTAAATTTGAATGTATTGTATGCGGATATGTATTGATATATAAGTATGTGTTATAAAATAATATAATCAAGTATCATGTAAATAAAAATCTATTCAATATTCCATAGTTACAATGTATAAATATACTGTAGAAAAAATGTAACAAAAATCATCTGATTTACAAAAAAGGATCAAAACAACAAATACTTTAGAAAAAATAATGAAATAAATTATCTTAATCCCATTACTATCAAATTAACAAAACACGTGTGAATTGCTGGAAATTCTATGCAATTTTATATGAATATTTAAGCTTGTACCTTAATTTAAGTTTAGGAAAGCTCATCCGAATTTTATACATTTACACTTTAAATTTAAAGCACTTTAATATTAAATTTCATGTAGGTACACTAAAAAGTGAATATGCGAATCACTAGAAATTCTATGTAGTTCTGCATGAAATTTTATTCATTTTACATGAATATTTAAGCAAGTGCATAAAATTAAGCTTGGATAAAGTCACCTGAAATTTAATATATTTTTACATAAAAATTTAAGCATATTGCACAAAATTTTATGTGAGTACATGAAAAACTGAAGGGCGCAAGTTGCTGAAAATTCTATTCAGATCTACACGAAATTTTATTTATTCTACAATAATATTCAAGCTAGTGCATTAAATTCGCTCAACGAAAATTGCTTGAAATTTTATGCATCCGTGCATTAAATTTAGAGCAGGATCAGTGAAAAAATTATGTATTTACTTGATTTGTATTTCATGTGCTCCGATAAAATTTTGCTTCCAGCACTTTTACATGAATTTTCATGCATGTATTGTTGACAGTGTACTAATTTAACATGTAAAATGTTGCCAAGTGCTTTGGCACAATGCTTTCTCATAGAGCTCATCAAGTTTGAGTAATTTGATTTTATTTTTTTAATGTCATTTCAATGTAAAAAACAATTTCTATTCAAGAAAAGTTAGTGAGTGTGAGAGAGCGATTAAGAAATAGAAAGATAAAGTCAGGTATGGATGAAAATAGGGTAAAATGAGGCTCAATCTAAGATAGAAGGACAGAGAGGAAGAAGTGAGAAAGAAAAGAGTTATTGAAAGCGTTAAATCAGCAATCAAAAGAAGTGATCAAAGAGCTACGCGAAGAAAATTATTTTTTTAAAGCTTGTTTTATAAAGACAGTAGCAAATAACTTGTATACAAATTTTAGAGCAAATCTATCGACTATTTTACGTAAAATAGAAAATGAAAATTTTTTTCAAAATTTTTAAAATTTTCTAAAATTAAAAATGCGCTAAGAAAATTCGTTTTTAAAAGTCATAGTTCTTTTTACAGTTGCAAATAATTCTTATGCAAATTTCAATGCAAATTCATCAAGTAATTCACGTAAAATAAAAGAAAAAAATCAAAATTTTTTTTCGATTTTTAAATGATTTTAAAATTAAAACTATACTAAGAAATAGTATATTACAACCCATGGCCGGTAAAAGAAAGAATGTCTCAGATCACATGTAATTGACAAACATGTCATCTGAGGCTTTCTTTTTTACTGACCATGGGTTGTAATGTATTTTTCTGCTCTACGGAGCCGGAAAGCGGCAACTTTGTTTTGGGCAGCGGCCAGGAAGTTGCCGCTTTCCGGCCGGAGGGTAGAAATAGTACATTACGTTCCGTGGACAGATAGGCTTTTTTTACGAAACGAGAAGATTACAAGCCGAGCCGAAGGCGAGGTTTGTAACGAGTTTCGTTAAAAAGCCTTTTTGTCCAAGTAACGTAATGAATTTTACGTTCTGAGAGCCGAAAATGAGAAAAGAAGTTGCGATTTTGAGGTTAGAAGAACGTAAACCAATTTTCAATAGCTTCCCACTTACTTAGACAAAAGAATAGATAGTATGCAAAATTTGAAGCAAATCCATCAAGTAATTTTCGAGATCTAATTGGCTAAATAAATACAATTTTCTTTTCAAAATTTTCAAAATGCTCAAAAATTAAAACTAGACAAGGAAAATCAGTTTTCAAAAATTTCCCTTCTTTTAGCAGTCGCAAATAATTTCTCAGCAAATTTTAGAACAAATACATCAAATACTTTACGTAAAATAAAAAAAAAAAAAAAAGAAGAATCGAAATTATTTTTAAAATCTTTAAATTTCTCTAAAATTGTAATTACGCTAAGAAAATTAGTTTTCGAAAGCTTATTTTTTTCAGACAATAGCGAATTGATTGTATTCAAATTTTGTAGAAAATTTATCGTATGGTTTACGCAAAATAAAAGATAAATGAAAAATAAAAATTTTTTTGGAAATTTTCAAAATGCTCTAAAATTAAAACTGCACTGAGAAAATTAGTTTTCCAAAGCTTGTTTCCCTATTTAAAAAAAACACGTGTTTTTTGCACGTGAAAAAAACACGTGTGAAATACACGTATTTTTTACATGTAAAATTTGCGTGTTTTTTCACCCATATTTTTCACGTGTTTTTTTCACGTGTATTTTTCAGGTGTATTTTTCACATATTGTTTTATAGCTTTTCGAAGAGCTTCTACTGTCCGGCCTCTTATATCTGCGTCTCCCAAATTTGTGTAAGGGATGACAAAATTTAGAAAAACGCCATCTAGCGACATAAAGTCAAGTTTGCCTTTAAGTCGCTAGGTGGCGTTTTTCTAAGTTTTGTCATCCCTTACACAAATTTGGGAGACGCAGATATAAGAGGCCGGACAGTAGAAGCTCTTCGAAAAGCTATAAAACAATATGTGAAAAATACACCTGAAAAATACACGTGAAAAAAACACGTGAAAAATATGCGTGAAAAAACACGCAAATTTTACATGTAAAAAACCCGTGTAAAAAATACGTGTATTTTACACGTGTTTTTTTTACGTGCAACAAACACGTGTTTTTTTTAATAGGGTTTCTTCAGACAGTAGCAAATAACTTGCATAAAAATTTTGGAGCAAATCTATCAAATGGTTTTTATCCCTAGTGGAAATATAAAATGTGTATTACTGTTTAAAATAGTTTAAAATTATTCAAAACTGTTTAAAAATGTTCAAAACTTTTTAAAATAGTTTACAAGTGTGAAATTTGGGGCATTTAAAACAGTTATAAACAGTTTTAAACATTTTCAAACAGTTTTGAACAATACAGAATAATATGAAACTAAAGTGAACATTTTCTCATATATATTATATAAATTTTAATATATATAAGAAAATTTTCACGAACACAAAATTATGAAACACTGTTTGAAATCATTTCGAACTTTTCAAAACTTTTTAAAACTGTTTAAAAATGTTTAATACTGTTTATAACTGTTTTAAATATCTCAAATTTCACATTTTTAAACTATTTTAAACAGTTTTAAACATTTTTAAACATTTTGTATTTCTGCTAGGAATAAAATAGAAAACAAAATAAGAAATAAATATTTTGAAAAATTTTTTTAAATGCTCCAAAATTAAAAGTATGATAAGAAAATCAGTTTGCAAAAGTTTTTCTTCTGCTAACAGTCAAAAATAATTTCCATACAAATTTTCAAGCCAATTTTTTGAGTAGTTTACGTAGAATACAAAAAAAAAATGAAAATAGAAATTTTTTAAAATTCTTAAAATGGCTCTAAAATCAAAACTACGCTAAGAAAACCAATTTTCAATAGCTTCTGCACCAGTTAGACAAAAAAATTAATTGTATACAAAATTTTAATCCATGGAGTAGTTTTCGAGCTGTAACACACACACACACACACACACACACACACACACACACACACACACACACACACACACACACACACACACACACACACACACACACACACACACACACACACACACACACACACACACACACACACACACACACACACACACACATACAGACACACACATACACACACACATACAGACACACACACCCACACACACACACATACACACACACACACACACACACACACACATTTTCTGGAAACCACTTTTTCCGACTCCTTGAGTAAATGTATGTACAAATTAATGAAAAAATAGAAAAAAAAATTTTTCATCGATACAATGCTTTCTCTATTATTCTCCTTTTACATAAAATTTTCTATCTTCCTTAATTTATGAGATAATAATAATTTAAAAAAGGTCTTTTTTGCCGAAAAATCATCATGACTGTGGTAAAAAAAGACATAGAAACATTTTACTTAGCTCATTCAAAAGAGAATTATTAGAGTTTTAAAACTCATTTGTTTTTTCCCAATAAGATAATTTCCATAAAAGTGGCATCCGATTTTATAAGGGCAAAAAAATGGTATCATTATAAGTAATTAGAAAACTATTTTTTTTTTACACCAGACTTACTTTGTATTGAAGATTTTTAACCAATCTTTCAAATGTCGTTTGGATTTTTAAGATACGATCATTAGTTCCGAAGATATAAAACTTTTTATTTTGATCAATTTTGTTCTAGAGTGGGCAAAAAAAATTTTTAATTGACCGATACTGTACACTGAAAAAAATAGAATCCAGGAGTAAGAGGAAAAATCTATTTGATTCTTAGTTCTTGAATCAAATAGAAATCTAGTTGTGCCTAATAACTATAATCAAGATGAATATTCATCATATTAAAGTTTAGTTGCTTCAAAAATATTTCTGCTAGATGGTAGCAGAATATCTATTAGAAGGAAGTCGATATCATTGAAGCAGATTTTCCTCTAGAGTCAAGCGGAATTCCACTATGGCTTAAAACAAAACGAAAATCTTCTACCACCAAGCGGATTCTCATTGGTTCTACATTCTATTTTTTTTAGTGTACATGTAACAAAATTTTTCTTATTAATCTTTTAATTATAGTTTACATATGTTACACATCGAATATATTGATGAAAAATTTTCTATCTATTGAAAAATCGCTATTTTATATAGTTGAAGATATAAAGAATCCGATAATATATGTAATGGAATTCTTCGTACAACATATAAAATAAGGTAACACATGAAAAGAATAATAATTTTTATCAAGATAGAAGAAAAAGAAAAGAGAGAAAAAAGTTAAATCTCAACTTTGTTACTTTAAAATTGTATATCTCACTAAATAATACATTCAGACATTTATTGTTTGCTGAATCGTGTATTATAGCGTGAGAGAAAGAGCTTGTACAGTATATAGAGAAGCAATATTCCTTGATATACAATATTATAAACGATAAAAAATCACTTTAATATTATACGCGGTCTGTTACATCACGACTGATTCGCCTTTTATAATATAATGATGGCACGGGTGGGTAAAATATTATTTCATCAAAAATACGGATTTCATGGAGCACGAGCAATTTTTAGACGCAGTGCAACTGTTCATATGTAGCTAATGTAAATGCCTATTTGAATTTTTCTATTTATTTTATAATGACTTCATTACTTTATCGTTGAAAATTTTTTTTAATAAAAGTTTATTAATAATTCCACTGATTCAATCTAATAATGTGTAAAAGAAATTTGCCGTCGAGGCGTGACCGCGTCTCTTCATACTGAAGTTCAATTTAATATATATTCATTATTTATATCATAAGTAATGGCTTTATTGTACGTTTACTTTCAACAAATATCAATGAATTTTTTTGATTATTAATCATCATTTATTATTTCGTTCTTAAAAATTAAATTTTAAGTAAATTATATTGCTAAGATTGTTATACAATGCGGAAATTATTTTATCCGATAATCATAATGATTGTCCAATAATAATGATTAAAAAATGTGATTGCAAAAATTTTTTAAATATACGCTAAAATTCCATCCATTTATACTTACAGATTATTGGAATCACATACTATTGAGCAATTCGCTTTTATTATAGTAACATTTTAATTTGGAAAAAAGGAAAGAAATAAAAAAGTTTTAAAGGCCTTGATATCTCATGGGTAATCTGCATCAAGTTTGAAAGATCTTGAAAGAACTTTAATCATAAATTTTTATATAAAAAGGGTAAAATAATAAAGCTTTCATGTTTAATTTTAAAAATATTTCATATTAATCTGTAATCTTCAATTAAGAGAAGCTAAGAATTTGTATCTTCAAAATTTCTTACACTAAAATCCATTAAAATCTCAAACTTCTTTTAAAAATTTAACAAACCTTTTAAATGTATATGAATAAATCCGCCGTTCTTTAAAAATTTTAATGTAACTCTGGAGTGGTTAATTAAAAACACTATAACTGAGCTTCCTGAAAAGGCCCACGAACCTAACACGATTCAAATTCATAGTTTTAAAACCAAGAAATAAATCCTGGTATTTTTGTAAAAGCACCCATATGAAAATAATTTTTGTGAGAAATTATGTAAAAATGTGAATAACTGTAATAAACTACCAGAATTGAGACATTAAGGCGACTTCGGAATTTAGGTTAGGTTTTATTTTTTAGTTTACCCTGGTAGAATTTTAAAATAGTTTGCAGCTAGATATTAGCTAATATTAAACAAAATAACTTAATATTAGCTAACCTCTTAGCCAGAAACCTCGCCAATATTCTCACCCTCTTAGCTATCTTCCATCTAGAAATTAACTAATAACATATATTTATATGTATTAAATAAAAATTGTAGAAAGTGAAATATAGCGAGAGCGGAAAATACGCGGGCAGCGATAGTCCGATTTTCTCCCGAGGAGAATATACGACTTTTTTCATACCGGGCGCAGCAAATTCACTATGAAAAACAAATAATAAATCGTTTAATTAATAATAATTTTAAAAGTGGTACTAGTTCGCTCTCGCGTAGGACCGCGTGCATCTTTTTTTTAGATTGTGTACGTGCGCGAGTGACACTTTTTTTCTGCTACGTATATGACACTAGTATCTTGTGATGATAATTCATAAATAAAAAAAAATCTACGCACTGTTCTCTTACATACACAACACAATATATTCCCGTGATTATAATTCATATAAATTAAATAAGTGTTAAACACAAAAATAAAATCAAATCTCAACCGGAATGCGTTTACAACGAATTAAAGTCGTTTTGACTATCTCTCTCTTTCTACTTCTCAAAGACTACATAAGAAAAAGAGAGAGAGGGAGAGAAACAAGTTTTACTATATTAAAGAATTGCTCGCTTTTACCATCTCTTTCTCTCTTAACGGTTATATAGAAAAAGGAGAGAGACAGCATAATAGTTACTATAATCGTTCACGCGCATGCGCAAAGCTTCAAACTATATTACCATAACATTTTACTTTTAGTTAACGAGTTGTCAGCTATAAGTTAACAATGAAATACTTATTTTCTTAGTTAATAAATCTAGCTAACTGTTAATAAGTTAACCAGCCGAGCTGGTTAATTTTCTACCAGGGTACAAATCATGCTTTTAATACATGAATATTTTTGGATTTTCTAATTTTCCACCATTTTTTGATACTCATAGAATAGTGGAAAACTTATAAATCCAAAAAATTTTACAAACTAAAAGGATAATCTGTAAACTACGAAATGAAAATTTAGCCTAACCTCCGTAATCGCCTTAATAAGAATTAAAAATAGTAAAAAACAGTTAATAACAGTTAATAACAGTTAATAATAGTTAATAATAGTTATGAACGCTAAATAACAATTATTAACTGAAACTAATGATTATTAATAATTATTTATACCCTAGTGGAAATCGAATCTGTGAATAACTGGGAATAACTGGAAATAACTGGAAATAACTGGGAACAACTGTGAATAACTGGGAATAACTGTTATAAACTGTTCAGTTTGAGACAGGAATAACAGTTATTCCCATTTATTCCCAGTTATTCCCAGTTATTCCCAGTTATTCTCAGTTATTCCCAGTTATTCACAGTTTATAGCTTAAAAATAATTTGAAAAAACAGAGGTACGAATAACAGTTATTCCCAAATATATTTATAACAGAAAAAAAAATTAAAAAAAAATATATTTTTTTCATTTTTTCAAATTTATATTTTTCAAATTATTTTTAAACTAAACTGTAAATAACTGGGAATAACTGTGAATAACTGTGAATAACTGGGAATAACTGGGAATAACTGTTATTCCTGTCTCAAACTGAACAGTTTATAACAGTTATTCCCAGTTATTCACAGTTATTCCCAGTTATTCACAGATTCGATTTCCACTAGGGTAGTTATTCATATTAGAGAGCGCGGTGGTGTAATGGATAGAGCTCTTGCCTTCAACGCGGTGGGCATGGGTTCGAATCTTGACCAGGTACCTCTGACTTTTTTTCGAAAGAAAATTAGTGTATGTGCTACTTATATCGCGACTCTTAAAAAATCCGAACTCATTGGATATCGTTTGGTTGTTGGTCACAAAAATGACTGACCATCCATTGGTAGTCAAAGTTTTCAGTATGATGTGTCAGATGGTCTAGCTTGATATAATGTGTTAAACGGGAACCGGGATAGAATCTATCTGATATCATCATATCGAAAAAAGTTAATTATATAGAGGATAATATTCTCATGTATTAATTTTTTTTTTATTAAAAAAAATAGTTATTCACATTTATACGCATTCATACGCATTTATTAACAGTCACATTTTCCAAAATTTTAGAATTGGTGAATAATTTATTATTATTTACACTTATTTACCCTGGTAGAAACTTGTCCATATTTTCTAGCTTGTACCCGGTTGAAAAAAAACACATAGTTTTATTACATGATTTTATCATATGGTTTTATTATGTTGCTTTATCATATGGTTTTATTACATGTTTTTTGGTTTCAATTTATCATATGATGAAAGTATATGATAAAATCATATAATATGACCCTATGATGAAATCGTGCAGTGAAACTATAAGGTGAAGACAAAATAAAACCATACACACGAAGAGAAAAAGCAGTTAACAGCTACTCAAAAAATTTGGAATCATTACTAACTTTGTTCGACAGTAATTAAAGGAATGGGAATAAATACTAATCTATATTTTTGCGCCACGCAACAAAAGTAAGGTTACGATTTTACAAATGATCTGAGAAAACTAAGGACTGAGGGGATATTCAAGTAAAGATATGTATGTATGTATCGCGACGATAGTTATCGGCAAGAGAATAAAAAGTCTGCGCGCGCATAGAATTCGCGTAATACATCCCTGTTATGAAAAAGCAGCTGATAAACAAGCTGATAAACGAGCTGATAAATCAGATGATAAAGCAGCTGATAAATCAGGTGTTGATTTGGCCGCTAATCGCAGCTGATATATCAGCTGCTATATCGTCTGATTTATCAGCTGAATTTTCATAAAATATATTTTTTTTATAGTAAATCATAAATAATATTTTACATGTGAAAGAATTAATATTTTAATTATTGTAAATTATAAAAATCGTTTTTTTTTATAAATATATTAATTGGAAATTAAATACAAAATTAATTTATTTTAAATACAGAAATATTAAATAATATTAATTTTTTCAGGCTAAAAAACTAAAAATAACTCCAAGAAAAATTTCAATTTCACCACGTTTTTCTTTCGTTGAATTTAGATTAAATTGAATTATTGTCTGTAGTTTGCCTATAGGCAGACTGCAGACAATAATTCTCAGTTTGACTCTTCATTTAACTTTTTATGACTAGCTATCGAACTCTTTAGTAATCAGTCCGTAGTTTTCTCAGATCATTTGTAAAATCATAACCTTACTTTTATCGCGTGGCGCTAAATTATAGATTTGTATTTATTCCTTTACCTTTAATTATTGCCGAACAAAGTTAGTAATGATTCCAAATTTTTTGAGTAGCTGTTAACTGTTTCTTCTCTCCGTAAATATGGTTTTATTTTGTCTTCACCATATAGTTTCACTATACGATTTCATCATAGGGTTATATTCTATGATTTCATCATATACTTTCATCATATGATAAATTGAAACCAAAAAACATGTAATAAAACCATATGATAAAACCACATAATAAAACCATATGATAAAATCATGTAATAAAACTATGTGTTTATTTTCAACCAGGTAATATAGAAAATAACTAGATTCGTTAGATAGAATTAATTCGGTAATTTATAAGTTTCGGTTGAAATCCCAATAACTAACACATATATGTCGTCTTGAATGCACGCGCAGACTTGTTATTCTCTTGGTCACATCTTACGCTCGCATATACGTGCAGCCGAACGTCGCTTTCTTATGTCAACCTTTCTCATGTTAAAATGTATCATGGATATCAAGAAACATTGTGAAGCATATAGAATTAAACAAATTTTAGAATTAAACAAACTTAAAAGAGAAAGTGAAATTTGTCAAACGAATATAATATTTTCAAAGAATAAACAAGAAAATTAGTGGAAAAAAATAAAGAAGAAATTTTTGAAGCTATGCTTCTTATGCGACGTTACGGCAGGGGTACTAAATGTATACAAATCGACAGTCCCAAATGTACTCACCGTGTATGTACGAATATGACACAGGATGCCATTACTGCTATCAATATACATACACTTATATTCTCATTTTCTCTTTCTTTCTTTCCTTCTCTCCCATCCCACTTAAGAATATGCGTGTATATACTCGTGTAGATATACGCGTTGAATGTACTATGATTGATGCTTGTAGTATATATATACAGTAAAATTTTGAAGAAAGAATCTATATATACTCGAAGGTTAAAGGTAAACACAAAGCGGGTATTGTTTCTCTTTTTTATTACACGCTTTTATTAAGCTTGCTTTCACGTCTGTCTGTCTGTCTGTAATAAAACCTTGCACGCTCGATTTGAAGTACTTTTTGTCGATGGAAATTTCTGAAATTTTACACAGTCCTTGGTCTCCGATGACAATGCAATAATCCGTTGTCAGGTCGGCGATGACGGGTGTGCAAAGTCATCTCCGAGGAAGTTTAAGCGGGGAGGCTATCTTTGGGTCGAGGCAAGTTGGTAGAATGTTGTTGAGTTGATAGCTGTATAAAATGCATAGGGGATAGGGGAATGTATAGGGGAAAATATAGAGGATATGGGAATCATAGGGGGTAGGGGAATATATAGGAGATATGGGAATGTATATGGGATAGGTGAATATATAGGGGATAGGGGAATGTATAGAAAATACAATTAAATATGAGCTTTTAAAAAAAATTACTTATAGAAAATTCAATTTTAACTAAAAAGAAAATAAAAAATTTTAAAAAAAAATTTTTAAACGTTTTTATAATGGAGAAAATACACTAAAAAGTATTAAATAAATTAATCTACTTCCTTGAAATTACTTTCATACAGTTGATTGCAATAATTAAGAGGAAATTTTACAACAAAAATTTTCTCTTAATTATTGCAATGATCTGTATAAAAGTAATTTCAAGGAAGTAAATTAATTTATTTAATACTTTTTAGTATATTTTCTCCATTATAAAAGCGTGTTTTTAAAATGTTTTTTTAAAAAAAATTTTTTTCTAAATATGTTTTTAGGTTAACGAGGTTTCCTTATATCCTCTCACTTTCACCTACTGATTTCGTATAGGTACTTTCCTCGTAATCTTACTGTATACATATATTCCCTAGTCTTATTACATATCTTTATTTCTTAAATAGTTATAAGTAATTGAAGGAAGTTAAAAAATTCTACGAATTTAAAAACTATTCAATACGGTAATAAAAAAAAAAAAATATGACTTAAAAAAATTTTACAGGACAAAACAAAATTGGTATTTTATTTTTACTTTAATTTCTTTTTTAATTTTTTATTCTGTTTCTATTTGAAAAAATATTTTTTTACGAATAATTTTCCGGAAATTTGGGTACTGTACATTTCTGTAAATTTTATTTGAGAAACTAAAGTTTTACTGCTTCGTTTTTTACTTTATAAGCTACGCATAAACAATTATTTCTAAATTTTTTAATAATTGATATTATATAAACTATATTATTAATATATTTTTAAATATATAATACATTGAATGAAAAATAAGAAGTTTTCATTAAAAAATTAATTATAATTCTTGCAAATGTCACACTTCTTAGTTTCTATATATATACTGGAATATGAAGCATAGCTTCTATCGACCAGTCACCACGGCTGACATTCCTGTTTTTTTATATATAAATATATCTTATGATCACGTACAGTGTTATTCTATATGTTTGAAGTGTATTTTTTCTCCGTACTTGAATTTCACCTAGAATTTCATTCGAAATGCATGTCGCCATTCATAGCATTTCTGGTCGGATTCATAACTTAGATTCTACCGATATTAAAAAATTCTAGTTGAAATTTAGGTGAAAATCCAGCAACGATTCTACCAGGGTTATAGTTATTTATATTTATTTTCGATTAGTTACAGTGAATTATACACAGTAAAAATTTTTGTGTAATTCGTCAAATTTTTGTAATTTAAAAATTTCTGTGCACTTTTAAAATTAACAGAAAAATTTTTGTAGAATTAACACACGGAGTTTGTTATTATTACGAACATGTGTGTACTTAGTTATTCAAATAATCTCATACTTTTAATAATTATATATTAGCATTATTATTATTATTATTATATGCAATGAAAATGCCATAAATGCAAGGTAAATTTTAATTTGTAAATATTAATTTCTGCTCCAAAAATTTGTATATTTTTTTTCTTCTTTAACGTCGTTATATTTATGCTATTTATGATGCTAATCAGCGACGGAGCTCGCAAGTGTGTTTGTCAACAAAGCACATGTGAAGTACAGTAGTGCTTCTATCAATCGACTGCCTAAAGCGGGATTCGAATTCAGAACCCCGAGCGAACCCGAGATTACGAACCCAACGCTCTACCGACTGAACCACTAACCGGCTCTATTTCTATACTTATATGATATACTCATATTCAAAAATAATCGGCTCTTTTTGTGATCGTTCGTTTACGTTCGCCTTTAAACGACAATAGTAGGTAAACTAGGGGGATTCAAGCACAGGGGGGATTCTAGCACAGGGGGGATTCAAGCACAGTCGATTTTCAGCACAGCACACTCGGCAACCCATGTTCATGCTTACATGAATAACCCAAGTTTGCTCGAGAGAATTCTGCGCACATGTATATATAGATAATAAGAAAAAAAGAGGGGATATTAAACTCGAAGATCAACGCATTTTTATTCTGACCCCTCATGAGAGAACATCGCGCGCGCACATAGCTGTACGCAATATTTCTCTTATATGAGAAAAGGAGAGGGGATATTAAAGTCAATGTTTGATGTATTCTTGCTCCAACCTCTCATGAGAGAACATCACGCGCGCACATTGCTGCACGCAATATTTCTCTTATGTGAGAAAAGGAGAGGGGATATTAAAGTCAATGTTTGATGTATTCTTGCTCCAACCTCTCATGAAAGAATATCGCGCACGCACATTGCTGTACGCAATATTTCTCTTATATGAGAAAAGGAAAGGGGATATTCAAGTCAATGTTTGATGTATTCTTGCTCCGACCTCTCATTAGAGAACATCGCGCGCGCACATTGCTGTACGCAATATTTCTCTTATATGAGAAAAGGAGAGGGAATTCCTGTTATGAAAAAGCAGCTGATAAAAAAGCTGATAAACGAGCTGATAAATCAGATAATAAAGCAGCTGATAAATCAGGTGTTGATTTGGCCGCTAATCGCAGCTGATATATCAGCTGCTATATCGTCTGATTTATCAGCTGAATTTTCATAAAATATATTTTTTTAATAGTAAATTATAAATAATATTTTACATGTGAAAGAATTAATATTTTAATTATTGTAAGTTATAAAAATCTTTTTTTTTTGTTTTGAAAATATATTAATTTGAAATTAAAAACAAAATTAATTTATTTCAATTACAAAAATATTAAATAATATCAATTTTTCCAGGCTAAAAAACTAAAAATAACTCTAAGAAAAATTTCAATTTCACCACGTTTTTCTTCCATTGAATTTAGATTAAATTGAAATAAAAAGATTATTTATTTCAATTATATCATATTATTACAAGATAATGTGCTATAATTATTTTTCTATCAAAGAGAAGAATAAAAACGAGCTAAACCTCGTAGAGTCAGCTCTTCAGACAACGAAGAGCTTTTACAATCAAACATCGAGTGTTCCAGCTTTATATATCTGTGACCTCGAAATTTGTCCGAAGAATCACAAAAGTTAGATAAACGCCATCTAGTGATGTAAGGACTAATTGATGATCGAAGACAGGTTAATTCGTCTTTACCTCACTATGTGGCGTTCCTCTAACTTTTATGATTCTTCAGACAAAATTCAAGGCCACAGATATATAAGGCTGGAACACTCCGGGTTTACTTATAAAAGCTCTCTGTTGTTTGGAGAGCTGACACTACGAGGTTTACCTCGTTTTTGTTCTTTCCTTTGATAGACAAATAATTATAGCACATTATTGTAATAATATGATAGAATTGAAATAAATAATCTTTTTATTTCAATTTAATCTAAATTCAACGAAAGAAAAACGTGGTGAAATTGAAATTTTTCTTGGAGTTATTTTTAGTTTTTTAGCCTGGAAAAATTAATATTATTTAATATTTCTGTATTTAAAATAAATTAATTTTGTATTTAATTTCCAATTAATATATTTATAAAAAAAAACGATTTTTATAACTTACAATAATTAAAATATTAATTCTTTTACATGTAAAATATTATTTATGATTACTATTAAAAAAATATATTTTATGATAATTCAGCTGATAAATCAGACGATATAGCAGCTGATATATCAGCTGCGATTAGCGGCCAAATCAACACCTGATTTATCAGCTGCTTTATCATCTGATTTATCAGCTCGTTTATCAGCTTGTTTATCAGCTGGTTTATCAGCTGCTTTTTCATAACAGGGATATTAAAGTCAATGTTTGATGTATTCTTGCTCCGACCTCTCATGAGAGAACATCATGCGCGCACATTGCTGCACGCAATATTTCTCTTATGTGAGAAAAGGAGAGGGGATATTAAAGTCAATGTTTGATGCATTCTTGCTCCAACGTCTTACGAAGGCATATCGCGCGCACACATTGCTGTACGCAATATTTCTCTTATATGAGAAAAGGGAAGGGAGTATCAAATACGAGGATCAACACATTTTTATTTCGACCTTGCATGAGATTGCGCGCACATTGTTGTACGCAAATATTTCTTTTATGCAACCACCAGAGCATCACGATCTGATGCATGCATTAATGAAATTCTTATCGGTCCTTTTCAGGACCACAAATTTTTTAACGTATAGCAAACTATTCTAAAATATAAAATTATTTCTACCTTTATAATAAATCAGCTCTTTTAAGAGCCACAAATTTTTTTAATGTAGAACTAACTGTTTTAAAATATTTTTATCGAAAAAAATTGACTTAATGTGGGATCGAATTCACGATCTTTTGGACGCGAAACTCTTGCTTATTCCTCTAGACCACGAAGTCATACTTTAAAATTTTATGTTTTTAATTTTTAGCATATATAATATAAATTATTAAACAAATAGTTTTCTAAGTTAAAAATTTTTAGTTCTAAGAAGAACTGGTTTACAAAATGAATTCGAAGTGAATTCCGACCAGCTATTCCGCACCAATGAGAGCGCAGCGCAATGAATCCAAGTTCATTGCAAGCAGCTACGCCGCACCAATGAGCGCGAAGCACTCATAATCGGATCCACTCGGCCATTACCGTTTCAAGACTGAATACAGACATATCCGAAGTGAATTGCAAGCAGCTATGTTGCACCAATGAAATAAAAAGTTGATATAAAAATGAGACATCAGCATGGAACCTAAAATTTCTTAAACTTCATTTTTAACTTGATTTTATTATTAAATTTTGAATATGAAACTATTTTAGGTTTATAGTAATAAGATTAAATTTGTTTTATAAAGTGGAAGTGATACTTATGGTTTTTTGTTGTTATTACTCAAATTTAATAAATCTTAGTTATCGATGTTTTAGCTCTTTGTTGATGTGAAAAGTGAAATATGTTTGTGTTAAATTAAAATTTCTTAAACTTCATTTTTAACTTGATTTTATAATTAAATTTAAATATGAAATTATTTTAGGTTTATGGTAATAAAATTAAATTTGTTTTATAAAGTGGAGGTGATATTTATGCTTTTTAGTTGATAATACTCCAATTTAATGAATCATAGGTATTAATGTTTAGCTTATTTGTTGATGTGAAAAGTCAAATTCGTTTGTGTGAAACTAAAATTTCTTAAACCTTGTTTTTAACCTATTTTTATTATTAAATTTTGAATATTAAAACTAATTTAAGTTTATGGTGATAAAATTAAAATTTGTTTCATAAAGTGAAAATGATATTTATGCTTTTTAGTTAATTATACTCAAATTTGATAAATCTTGGGTATTGATGTTTAGCTTATTTGTTGTTGTGAAAAGTGAAACTTATTCGTGTATTACTAAAATTTCTTAAATTTCATTTTTAATCTGTTTTATTATTAAATTTTAAATATTAAGGTATCAGGCTTGAGTTAAAGTCTGAAAAAAATTAAATTTCAATGTAATGATAATTTTTTTTTAATGATATTAATTGATAAAACTTTTTTAACTTAAATATATATTAAATATAAGACTTTAATCCATGAATAATTTCAAGAGACTTTATCTGATAGTTAAAATCCTTTTCCATTTGTCAATGAATTAATTTCGTCTATTTTTTTTGTTGCCGTAGAATTTTTCAGCCAATTTTCAACAAATTGACTTCAAAATTTGCAGATATCTTCAATTTATATATCTTCACAAGTTCATTGTTTCAGTTTTCTAAAAAAAATGAATTTAAAAACTTGATTTGGAAAAAGTTGAAAATATTAGAAAAAATAGGTATTTTTATAGAATTTTATGTAAGTAATTTTGTTGAACATTCACTTGAGCTTGTCTTATAAAAATTCCAGGTCAGTAAACTTGTGAAGGTGTATGAATTAAAGATCTCTGCAAATTTTGAAGTCGATTAGTTTAAAATTGGCTGAAAAATCCTGCGGCAACTACAAAAATAGAAAAAATCTATTCATCGACAAGAAAAAAAGATTTTAACTATCGGATGAGGTCTTTTGAAATTATTCATTGATTAAAGCCTTATATTTAATATATATTTAAGATAAAAAAATGTTTTATCAATTAATATTATAAGAAAAAAAATTTATCCTTACATTTAAATTGAATTTTTTTTAGACTTTAACTCAGTTTTGATACCTAAAAACTAATTTTAGTTTATGCTGATAAGATTTAATTTATTAATAAAGTGGAAGTGATATTTATGCTTTTTAGTTGATAATACTAAAATTTGATAAATATTAGGTATTGATTTTTAGCTGATTTTCATAGCTCAGCAGCTAAAAGATCTAAGACACTTGGAAATTGATGAGAAACTTTATTGTGATGATAAAAATGAGGATAAAAAATTTCAAGTGAGTAAGATTATTCTTTCTTTAACCGATGTAAAAAAAGTTGATATGAAAAGTGAAACTTGTTCGTGTACACATAAAATTTCATTTCTAGTATAAGTTAATCAATTTTATGAATTAGTAATAAAATTTAATTTCGTTTTTAACTGAAAAGTTGAATAAGTGTTAAATTAAAAAGATTTGTGAATAAAATCATAAATGAGTTCAAAATAGTTCATATTTTTATGTTTCGTCTAAAACTTGAAATATTTTTAAATTTAGTTGAAAATAAATTGAATTGTGGTCAATGTAGTTTCGTTCTTTAAAATAATTTTGAAGTGCTTTAGGACTACAATTTTTTTTAAATAAGATTTTTTTTAAAAATAATATATTTAATTTAAAATATTTTTTTAATATGGTAAGAGCCTCTCCTTCGCTCTTTATCTGTGCGATTCTCCCGTTTATGATAAGTTATTGCAGTAATACTTTATCATAAACTTACAATCATTTTTTAAGCGTACACAAAATGTAATAAATCTTTATTTATCATACAATAATTTTTATTACATGGACATTCATCTTCTTCTTGTGATACTATCAAAGAATTGAATGATGTAAAACTGCAGTTATCAAAACATTTTCGTCTTCAAGTCAAAATCTTTGTAAGATATATTAACTATTACATGTAATGTTATCATTTATGATGCATGTTTGAAAATATTTTCCGTCAAGTGTATATTATTATTGAGTTTAATTTTTAAAGAGAATAATGAACGTCCTAATTATCACACTCATGTATAAGATAAAGTCAATCACTTTACGATACCTTTCCAATCAAGGATCAATTTGAATTTCCTAAAAATTCATTCAATATAACCAGCTTCTCGTAGCTCGTTAATTATGAAGCTCATCTCTTTGTAAGTATATAGATCTGTATTAGTTGAAGATATAATAATAGGAAGACGATTAACTAAAACATTAGGATCATCCCTGGTAGAAAAAAGCCTGGATTTACGGTGTCATTATGGTGTATTTTATGGTTTGCAACCATAATATGGCCACAAACCCAGTCTTATTTCGACGGAATATGGCCAGCTTATGGACTTGACAAGGCTACAAACCCAGTCTTATTTTGACGGAATATGGTCAGCTTATGGACTTGACAAGGAATACAAATTTATAATTTTGAAAAGATAATTAAAATTTTGGAATAATAATTAAGGAAATTATAATTTAGAATTATCAGAAAATGATTCATTTTAATAAATTATCATCATATATTATTCATTTTTATAAACTATTTATTTTTATAATTAACAATAACACATTAAAGTTTCATTTATAAAGTTATAGTTAATGGTCTGACATTATTTACAATTAATAACAATTACTTGTTAGTATATTACTTGAATAGACAAAGGTTATAATGAACAATACAAACTTTATAGGTTATGATTTATTTTAAAAATAAATTTAATGTTAATATAAATTAATGAGATATTAGTATTATTTAATATTAATTGTAGTTACACTCATATAAAATATCAATTAATTAAGAACTTAAGGTATTAAGCCCAAATTCAAGCCTAAAATAAAAATTAAATTTAAATGTCATAATAATTTTTTTATAATAATATTATTTAAAAAAAGTTTTTTTTACCTTAGATATATAAAATATAAGACTTTGGCCCATGAATAATTTTAAATAATCTCATGAAATAATTAAAATTCTTTCTTTTATTCGAACACTTGATTTTGGTGGTCACTGCAAGCTTCCTCAGCCAATTTTCAACGAATTGACTTCAAAATTTCCAGAGATCTTTAATTTATATGTATTCACAAAATAACTCTTTTATTTAAAAGAAAAAGAAAAAGAATTTAAAAGTTTGTCGAAAAATTGGTTAAAAATTAACTGAGAAAGCTTACGACAACCACCAAATTGAAGAAATCACATTTTTGACTAATCAAAAGGATTTTAAACATTGAATGAGATATTTTAAAATTATTCATAGACTTTGTAAATAAATTTAGAATATTCTGTCTATTATAATATCAATACAGATCCATGTAATGTAGGTTGTATTGTAATTTTACTTTAAAGGAGTTGGTGGCAAGTTTAATTTTTGGTCTAGCGACAACTAAAATATTTAATAATACACATGTTAGACTATTCTTTTTAAAATTATGGCACTCAAAGTTCTAAAATTTTGCAAATAATTTTAAAATGTCCTACTGTAACATAATGTCAATGCAAATCAATGTAATCTAGGTTGTATAATAAAACATAACATTAAATTCTATAGTTTGAAAAGAAGTATAGTCTGGTACGTATAATATGAAAGGACTCATCATAAACTAAATCAAATATAAAACCGCTTACCAACTTTTTTAAGCAAAATAACAGAAAAAATAAATTAAATTCAGATGCATCGATACCATGTTGGGGGAAGATATTTTAAAGCAATATACAGAGTATCATAGCTTTAAGTACTATAGTTAAAAAAAATCTAACAAGTACCACATGAAACATTTCATTCAACATAGACTAAAAATGAAACTGGCCATCAAGTTGTTTAAAATGATATTATAATTTCATTTTTACTTATTTGTTTTTAAAATTATAGCATTTACAATCATAAAATTTTGTAAATAACTTTAGAATGTTTTGCCTAGCATAATATCAATATTAATCCATATATTGGGGATTGTATTGTAAATTCACTTTGAAAAAATTGGTGTTAAGTTTCATTTTTGGTTTAGTTACAAACAAAATATTTCATAATATACATATTCGTTTTGAAAGTCTGGTACTCAAAGTTCTAAAATTTTGCAAATAATTTTAAAGTGTCCTGCTATAACATAATGTTAATGCAAATCAATTAGTTTTATTATATAACATAATATTGAGTTTTTCAACTAACTAACAAAACTTAAGAACTACATTAGCGCGTCTATTTTTAAAGATTAGGGTTAGGTTAAGATGTCGAATATAAAGTCATATCAGAAAATTAGGTTATAATAAAAAAAAATTCATTTGTAATTAAAATCTGAAGAATAGTGAATAAAAAATAATAAAGAAGAGTAGAGAAAGTTCACAATTAAAGTTAAACTTGTGATACTATAAATACAAGTTTATTATAGTAGTGCGCACAAATCATACATTAGAATAAGTCCGTATTATGGTCAACTTATGGTGAAATTTGACAGTGTAATTACACCGTACAAATATGGCCATATGTTGGTGGACACGCCATAATTTATGCCAAACTTTCTACCAGGGATCCCATTCTTCAAATCCATAATCTTCAAACATGTATTTACTCATATATTTAGTGGAAGATGTGTTACTATTAGAATAATCTGATGAAGTATCACTGTTGGTATCGATGGAATTCATTACTGCTTTTTTGGATCTGGATACTGGTAAAGTTTTATAAGGTTTTCTTTTACGGCTTCCAAAAATTTTTTTATTCTCTTCAATATTTTCTAACTCATGATGAGAGCTGAAGTTATCACCTTCACTCATTTCTTCAAATGCATCATTATACTTCTCTGTAGAGAATGATTCATTACTATTAGAATAACCTGATAATGTATCACTATCAACATCGTTAGAACTTATTTTTGCTTTATTGCGTCTTGATTTTGGTGAAATCTTACTATAAGATTTTCTTTTACAGCTTTCGAATGTGTTACATTTTCCACTCTTTTGATAGTTTATCATTTCATTATCAAAGCTGGAATAATCATCTTCAAGTAATTTTGATTCAGAATACTTTCTGCCATCAATTAAATCAGCATTTTCAACATTACCCATACAGCATGAAAGGACTTTGAAAGGATTCTGAAAGGATTCATAAAAGGACTACAATCTTTCAGAAATATTTCACTGAAAGGATTCTGAAATAATTCTATGTCCGAGGTATTATTCTTTTAAAAATAATACATAAAAATATTTCATAAAGAATTCACAAGTCATTTCAAAATCCTTTCAATGGAAGAATTCTGTAAGGATCCATGAATTCTTTTGGTAATAATTCGTAAATCTTTTCATACATCTTCCATTGAAAGGATTCTGTAAGAATAATATGAAATATTTTTAAAATATTACATTGTATTATTTCTAAAAGGAATATACCTCGGACATAGAATTATTACAGAATCCTTTCAATGAAAGAATTCTGTAAGGATCCATGAATTCTTTTGGTAATAATTCGTAAATCTTTTCATACATCTTCCATTGAAAGGATTCTGTAAGAATAATATGAAATATTTTAAAAATATTTCATTGTATTATTTCTGAAAGAAATATACCTCGGACATAGAATTATTACAGAATCCTTTCAATGAAAGAATTCTGTAAGGATCCATGAATTCTTTTAGTAATAATGCATTAATCTTTTCATCTATCTTTAGTTGAGAGACGTGTAAAGTTCTAGAAATTTTATTCTTTCCTGTATTATTTAAGAATCAATTTAGAATCAATACACACACACACACACACACACACATATATAACGGATATATGATGATATAATTATTCATAGGATTACGAATAGTTTTACAGCGGTTAAAATCGAAGTTATCATAACACAGACATCGCACGCATAACAATTTATAGTTTCCATTTAAGATTCTTATTTTCCTTATATATGAAACGGGAAGCACTCTTACCGCTTGCGAGAGTAAGAGATACCGCCATCAAGCGGATAAATTATAAACTAATCCCGAAAATATTTCTAAATGATTCTGTTATCTTTCACGTTTTCTTTCATAAAGTCCTTTCAAAGTCCTTTCAGTAAGGATTCATGTAATAACTTTTATTCTTATCATAAGTTATTTCATGAAATATTTCAAAAAGATTTCAAAATTATTTCATGTAAGATTTCTTGAGACTTTACCAAAATATTGCATGAATTATTTCATGAAAGCTTTTGAATGAATCTTGAAATGATTCAGTGAAAGAATACCTTAGATCATTCCGAAAATCTTTCTAAATTATTTTCTGATTTTAATCGTTGGAAGATTTCTGAGTTCTTTCTTGTTTCCTTTCAAGAAGTCTCTTCAAAGTCCTTTCAGTAAGGATTTATGTAATAACTTTTATTCTCATCATAAGTTATTTCATGAAATATTTCAAAAGATTTCAAAATTATTTCATGTATGATTTCTTGAGACTTTACCAAAATATTACATGAATTATTTCATAAAAGCTTTTTGAATGAATCTTGAAATGATTCGGTGAAAGAATACCTTAGATCATTCCGAAAATCTTTCTAAATTATTTTCTGATTTTAATCGTTGGAAGATTTCTGAGTTATTTCTTGTTTCCTTTCAAGAAGTTCTCTCAAAGTCCTTTCAGTAAGGATTCGTGTAATAACTTTTATCGTCATGATAAGTTCTTTCATGAATTATTTCAAAAGGTTTTAAAATTATTTCATGTAAGATTACTTGAAATATTACTAAAACCTTGCTTGGAATTATTACATAAAAACTTTTTGTAAGTATCTTGAAATGATTCGTTGAAAGAATACCTTAGATTATTTCGAAAATCTTTCTAAATTATTTCATGACTAGAATCTTTGGATGATTTTTGAGTTATTTCTTGTTTCCTTTCAAGAAGTTCTCTCAAAGTCCTTTCAGTAAGAATTCATGTAATAACTTTTATCGTCATGATAAGTTCTTTCATGAATTATTTCAAAAAGGTTTTAAAATTATTTCATGTAAGATTACTTGAAATATTACCAAAACCTTGCTTGGAATTATTACATAAAAGCTTTTTGTAAGTATCTTGAAATGATTCGTTGAAAGAATACCTTAGATTATTTAAAAAATCTTTCTAAATTATTTCATGACTACAATCTTTGGAAGATTTCTGAGTTATTTCTTGTTTCCTTTCAAGAAGTTCTCTCAAAGTCCTTTCAGTAAGGATTCATGTAATAACTTTTATCGTCATGATAAGTTCTTTCATGAATTATTTCAAAAAGGTTTTAAAATTATTTCATGTAAGATTACTTGAAATATTACCAAAACCTTGCTTGGAATTATTACATAAAAGCTTTTTGTAAGTATCTTGAAATGATTCGTTGAAAGAATACCTTAGATTATTTCGAAAATCTTTCTAAATTATTTCATGACTAGAATCTTTGGAAGATTTCTGAGTTATTTCTTGTTTCCTTTCAAGAAGTCATTTCAAAGTCCTTTTAGAAAGGATTCGTGTAATATTTCATATTTTAACTTTCATTTCCTTCTTGGTATTATTTTTGTAAAGACTTTGTAATCTTTCTGTGTATTATTTCATAAATTCTTTTCAAAAGAATATGGTTATCTTTTTAAGTCCTTTTTAAATTTTTTCAACGTATTATTACTTGTAATATTTCATGAAATTATTTCGAAATTCTTTCATGCTGTGTGGGTATCACTTTTCACAAGTTTATTATTTGTATGACTTATCTTGAAAACATTAGGTTGATATTTTTTCTTTAAAATCATAGTCCTTGTTTCATTCTTTTTCTCGGTTGGTGTTGAAGTATGATTATGCGGTGTACAACTTACAAGTTTCATATCCTTGGTTATTGCACGACTTGAACATTGTTTTAAATGGTAAAGTTGACATTTCCAGTATATATTACCATTACTCTCAGCTTTCTCCTTATAAAAAGGAATATCATTCAAAAGAAGTATATCTTTTCCTCTACAACTTTTCATAAGTTGCAAAGATGTATTAAGCGGAGACTCATCAGTATTATTCAAAGTAACATCAATCTCCGAATTATTTATGAATGATGTTTTTTTTCTTTATCTAACACTTGACCAATATTGGAATTTAATTGATTTGGAAGTTTAGATTTGATCGCCTCCCTTAATCTCTCAATTTCAAGGAAGTTTGACATGTTTTTTGTTGATGCTTATGATGCATACTGTTCCTGAAATATAAAATCATCTGTATTTATAGTAAAATAACGAGTTGAGTAAGACTTTGATAAGATAATTTATAAGATAACAAGATGATTTTTAGATAGCATGATTTAAAAATATTATTAAATATAAATTTAGCAACTTCAATCAAAGAATTTTAAAATTAACATATTCGACAAAATTCGACAAGATTCGACAAAATTCGATAAGATTCGACAAAATTCGACAAGATTCGACAAAATTCGACAAGATTCGACGAAAATTCGACAAGATTCGACGAGAATTCGACAAGATTCGACGAAAATTCGACAAAATTCGGTGGGATTAGATGTGATTCGATAAAAATTCGATGAAAATTCGATAAACATTCGACGAAATCGAATAAAATTTGATAAAGCTAATGTAAAATCCATATTGTGAAATATATCACCATATGTAATGCAGTTTTATTCATATAGATCTATTCCAATATATGCAAGAATAGTGATATTCTTAGTGATATTCTAAGAGATAAGGAGGAATTTTTATATACCTTTATTCGCAATATCACAAGGTGTTGGTTTACATCTCAGTATATATAACCAGCTTCTCGTAGCTCTTTAACGATAGAATGAATTTCGTTAATATGACTAGAATTACCAGCTTCTCTCTCAGCAACGAGTAAACGAAGCCAATCAACAAGCTTATTTGGATTATCCCAGTAAACATCAAATTTCGCATTTCCCTGTGAAACTTCGTATCGAGGCACCGATCCCCCTTCTTTCTCAGAAAATAGAGGAGCGATAATTTCTGTATATTTTTTACTTATATGTGATCGAATAGCTCCATCATTTCCATATTGTTTCTTGTGAGCATTCGTAGCTTCGAGAATATAACGATAATTCTTCATATCGCTTGAAGTTACTCGAGTTCGATCAGGATGTTTTGTAATTAGAAGTTCCATTAATCCCTGAGTTTTCGGATATCTTACATCTTTCACTTTGATAAATTGATTTTTAAAGTATATGAATGAATCACCGATTATATAATCTTTACCTTCCTTACGTACAACATAAATCTTATCAATATTGGATTGATCATCATTGAGCATAAATATATATTTGTCGAAATTATCAGATTCCTCTCCACTGTCTGCTGTTTCAAACTCAGAATCTGTAACATGTCGAATAGTATTGTTTGTTGATAAATCATCATCATCATCATCATCATCATCATCAGAGCTCGTTTCATTCAGATTATCGTCTATGACTTCTTTGACCATTTCCGATGATTTTTGTTTTTTGTGACTTATCTTTTTCTTTTTAGAAACTTCAAGGAGTTCATGAAGAGGATCAACAATGGGTTTGAATGTTTCACTAATTGCTTTTTGAAAATTTTCTTTTTCGAACTTTAATGCATCATATTTTCGCTTAACGGCTTTACGAACTATAATAAGTTGTCGTAATATATTTTTCTCTCGCTCAAAATCCATCATATTGCTTCTTCAATATTCAGTTGTGGAATGATTACTGAACAGTAAAACAGCTATATTTATAGCAAATGCCTTATTAAGAACACCTTCCCAATGTCTGCCTACGTAATTTATGCGGTTTATCTAATACCTAATACTGCTATTGAGATAAAGAGGGTGAGTCAAGAAGAGGGGATCGTGGCTCAAGTAGAAGGGGGACCACTACTTATAGAAGTCAACGAGTCCGAAGAAGTCATTCCTTCATCTGAAGAGCCACCAAACAAGAGGCAGAAAACTCAGTAAAAATTTAAATATTTGAAAAGGACTTTGAAATTTCATCAAGAAAAAAAAATTTAAGGTAAGTAAAAATTTTTATACTTAAAAAATTTCATACTCTAAAGGACTTAGAATATTTATTCATTTTAGATGGATCTTGCTCAATTGAATGAGATTGCTCGTGGAAATTTTTTACCCACTTAAAAGGTAGCTTAGTTGGAGAAAAACCAAGATTACATGGTGACTGAACTAAAATCAGTTAAAACACGGTATGGTGACCGTTTTGTTGCGAATTTAGATAGTAAATTCCGCATTTTTCTGCCAACTCGAGTTTCCTTGGCCTTAGAGAAGGATGAGAACTTCCATTATAAGTTATTGGATGCCATTCAACACTACAAGTTGTTTGTAAAGTATTTGGGCGAGACCAAGAGTGATCTCGAGTTTTCCTTTGCTTAAGCGCATGGAAGTTAACGGAGAGGTATACGAGTCACGGGTGCACCTCCTACTTTGAGTTTACTCAGAGTAAGGGGTTCACAAGTGGCGATTCTTGGTTGTACCTCACAGATGGGAGCGAAGGTTGGGGCTCCCATCACTTCCTAAACAAAAAATGTTTTTGTTTGAAGCGCTTAAAATATAAATACCCTTGCTCTGAAGTTAATGTTTCTTCTACAGATAACGCATTTTTCAACTTTACTTGAGCATTGGTAACAACAGTAACAATGTCCGCATGGTAAAAATGCTATCTCTATTCCTTTATCGAAGCAAACTTTACATTTATTTTGTAAAGAATTATCTGTAGGAATTATATTTCGAAGGAAACGGCAACTACTATTCCATTTCTTATGTTCTGATAATGGATCCTCACCAATTTCCCACCTACAGATCTCTGTAGAGCATTCAAAACAACGGACTTTGTCAATTTCACCTGTATAATAAAATCCTGCGGTGGCCAGATCTTTGGGTTTTAAAAAAGTCAAAGGCCAGTTTTTAAAACTGTCAAGACGACTTTGCTCCGTATGATACATGAGTACTTATTGGACTGATGTTTTGTCGATCCAACTATTATGAGTACTATCAAAGCCGAGCCACTTTACGTATACTTGATTCCCACGTCTCTTTAGAACTTTTTCTACAAGATAAACGTCTGGATACTTGACTTTCTGAAGTTCTTCCTCGTAGAAGCCACCAGCGATTGATTGATCTTGATAGTCTTTGAGACGATACGTTGTCGGCTGCGTTGCTTTAACTTGTTCAATCGTGAATATTTCAGCAGACCAATTAGGTGTGTATCCTTTTTCGAATACTTGTTTCAACTTGCTTACTCGTACTTTATCACTAACCGTGAATTTTGCTTTTTTTCTCACAACTTTTTGACCAAATCGTGCGCGAAACTGAGATGCATTTGCAACTGTAACATCTTTTGGTTTAGTACCAATCGTTCGATGTTTTGTATTGTTGTAAGATTTTATCAGATCAGGTAAAATATCGATCCATTTATAGCTACCACGTAAGCTGAACTTCATCCACATTTTGTGTTTAAGAGTACGATTGAAGCGTTCGCAAATGGATGCTTTGATATTACTAAACGTTGAGTATAAGTTAATCTTGTATTGTTGCATAAGATTTTTAAAATTTGTATTATAAAACTCTTTGTCTTTATCTGTTTGTAAATTTTCGGGAACTCGTCCTTGACGTAATATAGATTTCATCGCAGTAGAGACTCCTGCTCCGGTTTTTTGTTTCACAGGAACGGCCCATGCGTATTTGGAAAAAAACATCTATAACTGTAAGCATGTATTTGTAGCCTTTGTTCTCTCGAGAATAAGGTTGCATTTCCACAAGATCAGCTTGCCAAGTTTCATCTAAACCTCGCACATCAAATGTTCGACGGGGATAGCGACGTCTGGCGGGTTTATGAAGCTCTTCTACAACTCTTTGGTGTTCCATGGTCATGGAGTTAATCATTGCTTAATTAGAGAAAATTGGCTTTTATACTATTTGATTTAATTTTAGCATCTTGTATCCAATTTTTAATTAAGTCGTATAGATTTTCAATGTTTAATTTTTTTTATCTTATCATCATACTCATCCTTTAACTTTTGCAGTTCTAATTCTGATGTGCTAAGATCATCTCTTAATCTAGCAGTGACTATGTATATACTCTGGACTTCAGATGTAATCAAACCTTGCAGTATATTAAAATTAATGGCATCATTCGATTGCTGAGGAGCGGCAACATTGCATAACCTCTTATTTTCTACATCGAAATGTCCATCTTTTGTCAATTTATAGCCAATTCCGGGAGGTCCTCGATTACCCTCGCTTCACTTAAGATTACGTGCGAATACATCGACGCTCATTTTGATAATGTAACGAGTTTTAATTTGCAGCTTAATATATATAGCCAGCTTCTCGTAACTCTTCGATGATGGAACGAATCTCGTTAGTATGACTAGGATTACCAGCTGCTTTTTCAGCAACTAGTAAACGAAGCCTATCAACTAATTCATTCGGATCATCCCAGTAGACATAATCAAACTTGGTATTTTTTCTCGCAATTTTATATCTTGGTAGTGAACCTCCTTTTTTACCGAATAAGGGAGCAATAATATTGGCAAACTTTTTACCATTATGCGAACGAAGTTCTTCATCGTTTCTGAAACGTTTTTTATGTGCATTTGTCAGTTCAAGGATCTTTTGATAGTTCTCTAAATCTTTTTGAGTTACTAATTTTTGAGATGGATGCTTCTCAACAAGCAATTCGTACAATCCTCGAGTTTTTGGGAACTTTTCAGTTCCTAATTGTACATAAGTTTTTTTCAATATATATTGGTGTATTACCGAGAAAAAGTTGATCACCCTCCCTACGTACACCATAAACTTTATCCAATTCTCTATATTGTAAATCTTCTGTAAAATCTTCGCTAGCAGATTCAAACGAGGTCTCGAGAGAATGCGAGGAATCATTTTGTATAGTATTCTCCAATTCTTCATCGGATTCAGATTTTTTAACTTCAGGTAGAATAATTTCTTCTTCTTCTTCAGGAATGAGTTTTCTTCTTTTTCTCTTGCTTTCAAAAGCAATCTCTTTAAGTGGGTCAATGATGGGTTTAAGAGTTTGTTGAACAACTCTTTCCGTATTCTCTTTTCCATATTTTAACATGTCATCCTTGCGTTTTACAGCATTACGCGCTTCAATAAGTTGCTGGAGTAAGGCTTTCTTTTGTTTAAGATCTGCCATGTTATCTCTTTGAGTTTCAAAGATAGATTGATAGAATCTCTGTTAAGTATGAGTTATATTTATAGCAAAACAATCAAAACCTTTTCGATATCTACCAGCATTTAGTGGACTATCTTTGTCAATCATTAGAAATCCATATTTATCATCTATCCAACATTTAGAACACAATTCTTTGTAACGTAAAAAAGTCATGTCAGAGTTAACATGATCATCGTATAAATGTCTCAGATTAACATCATCTTGACGAAAGATAACTAAGAGATTAACATTATCTCTTATGAGATGTTTTGGGGTTCGAGCATAAGATTGGCAGAGGTAGAAACAATCAAAGTTCTTGTGTCTACCCATACAGAAGTATGCCCTGATGTGTTCTTGTTTTTCACAAGCTACATCGTCGAAAATCATTATAGAATTTGGAAGAGCATTATCCGGAGATATTACTGATTCGTGTTCACTAAATGGAAAGTATTGCATACCTTCTAGTGGCTCTAAGAGCTTTTTCAAAAACTTATATTTTGCTTGATTAAAAGATTTCGAATAGACGTAAACATTCTCAAATCTTTGACCATTAGGATGTGTTATGAGTGCGAGTAGACTATTAGTTTTACCACAATTAGATGGTCCGCAAAATACACCTCTTATACTATCTGGAAGTAAATTTCCATGTTTCTTTGATTTTTTATCTTGCTCCGAAATAGCATCAAAATTTGCTATCGGAAGTTTTACAGACTGCTCTTTGAAATTCATCTCGACAGACACAAACTGCGACTGTTCGATTAACTATAAATACGGTGCTTATATACCCGATGGATTAGTTATCCTTTGAACTTCAAAGTGTTATGATCATATATCGACGACGACGCGGTCGTGGTTTACTTAATAAAATCATTAATAATCTTCCACTAGAACTTCATCTACCAGAATATCAATATTGTGGACCAGGGACAAAATTAGCCAAACGTTTAGCTAGAGGTGATCCAGGAATCAATCTACTCGACAAAGCCTGCAAGGAGCACGACATAGCTTATTCACAGAATCGTGAAAATATTGAGGTTAGAAATACCACTGATAAGGTTTTAGGAGAAAAAGCTTGGGAAAGAGTTTCATCGAAAGACGCTAGTATTGGTGAGAAAGCAGCTGCATTCGCTATTGCAAACGTTATGAAATTAAAATCTAAACTTGGAATGGGAGCAAAAAAGAAGAAGACTCCCTCTGTTACTCTTAATAAAATAATTAGAGCCGCTTCCAAATCTATGAAGCCTAGTAAATGCGCTCGTAAAGCTATATTCTCTGCTTTAGAGGGTGCTCGAAGTGCTGTGAGAAAAGCAGGTGGTAAACATAAAGTCAGAGTACCCCGCAGATTAGCAATTCCAACTAAAGTAGGAGGATTCTTACCATTCCTCATACCTATCTTTGCAGGTCTAGGTGCAATTGGTAGTTTAGCAGGTGGTGCGGCTGGTATAACTAAAGCAGTTAATGATTCAAAAGCTGCTCGAAAACAATTAGAAGAAAAACAAAGACATAATAAAAAGATGGAAGAAATAGCTTTGAGTAAAGGTCTTTATTCAAAACCTTGCAAGACAGGACTTGGTCTTCATATAAAGTCTGGTTTAAAAAAAAAGATCTTCAAAGTAAGGTTACCGCAAAGAGCTTTGACAGATTATGATCTCATAAAGTATGATAAAATACTAAAAATTCCAAATTTTCGAGGAGTTTTCATGCGAAATGCTTTACCAAAGAGTGGACCTCATTATCACGAAACAGCGATCGTTAATCTCGATGATGTAGATGGTCCAGGTACACATTGGGTAGCTTATCGAAAACGAGGCAAAAGCCTTGTTTATTTTGATTCTTTTGGAGACCTTCAACCACCATTGGATTTAATGCTATATTTGGGAATAGATGAGGTCAAATATAACTATGAGAGGTATCAAGACTATGATACATTTAATTGTGGTCATTTATGTTTGAAGTTTTTGAGTAAAAACTTATAAAAGGAAAATCAAATTAGCTATCTCTCATTATCCATTGAACAATCATGGAAGATTCATTGACGCTAAGCTTTTCTAGTACATCATCAGTGCTCGAAGCTCAGTATTTTCCCCAGATCGAACTTTCACCCGATAAGAACTATGTTCTGGGATTAATTGGTCTTTCGACCTTCAATTTAATACCTAACATTGATAGTGGAAATAATAAGTTCTACGTTGGTGAGGAAGAAATTTTATTACTGACTGGAAGTTACGAAATTAAAGATATAAAAAAAATGACAAATAAAAAATTTTTAACAAAAAAAAAACCGACTTCAAAAAATGCATTGAAAAGAAACAAATAATTTATTATCTTTAGAAATCATACAAATAATTGGTAAAATACAATTTTAGAAGTCGGCGTCCAATTCCTCAATGAATGTAAACGTTATTTTTTAACAATAAATGTAAACGTTATTTTTGAACAATGAATGTGAACGTTATTTTTGAAAAAATGGACTAAGTCGTTCTGCTTACGCACCACAGATTTAGAATTAGACGCCGACTTCTAAAATTGTATTTTACCAATTATTTGTATGATTTTTAAAGATAATAAATATTTTGTTACTTTTCAGTGCATTTTTTGAAGTTGGTTTTTTTTTTTTGTTAAAAATTTTTTATTTGTCATTTTTTAGTGCAATGTTTTTAAAATCTTATTTTTTGTAAAAAATTTTGTTTTTATTCGATACTTTTAAATTCGGTTTTTATTTATTAAAAATTTTTCAAATTGTTTGTTTTTGTTAAAAAAATTTTTATCTCCTAGTGAATCCCCTTACTAAAAACGAAAATATAGGTAGACCCACTAATTACATTAAGCTTTCATTATTAATTCATAACGCATGCATTAGTACACCGCCAAGCAATATATAGCAGGAAAGAAAGAAGGCTCAAAAGCACAGTGTCGTTATGTGTGCATGTATACATATTCAAGCTCAGGTAAGAGAGAGAGAGAGAGAGAGAGAGAGAGAGAGAGAGAGAGAGAGAGAGAGAGAGAGGAGAGAGAGAGAGAGAGAAAAAACAAAACTCCCAGTTTTCTTAATTTGATAATTGGGTCATACAAACCGAATATTGGCCCAATAATTATAGGACACGTATGGGACCTTCCTGCAGACATTCTCTATCAGATAAGAAAAAGTTTTTTCGAATCGGTTAAGAAATGACGGAGTTATGAGGTAACAGACATAAAAAAAAAAGAAAAAATTCAGTCGAATTGAGAACCTCCTCCTTTTTGAAGTCGGTTAAAAAATTATCTTTGTGAGGCACTAGCATCAAAAGGAATTTCAATTGATATAAAACCCAATAATAGCACACTACGTTGTGTTATAACCTGCAGTCATCCAATTGATTTTCGACCGCAAGATTCCATAGGTTTATTGTTAGGTTTTACTCAACGCGTTCTTACAGAAAAAATCGCTCACGATTCTGATTTACCTGTAGCTATTTTGAAAGTTAATGCACTCCGAGTTGAGTGTAACATAACCTCTGGTACCTATATAAACAATCGACGAGTGCATACCATACACGAGTTCTTTCCTGCAGTCCCACCGGGATATAAGATCATCGAAGTTCCATCTCCAGTCATTTATCTTCCGATCAGCGTCAAGAGTATAGATCACATTCAAGTACGGATAGTCGATCAAGACGGACACTTGATTAATTTTCGAGGAGAAATTATTACAATAAGATTACAACTTAAACAAACGTAATGGGTATCGTTTACAATACTAAAGTTGGTAGAGGCTATATAAGTAAGTCAATAGGAGCGCGGTGGCGTAACGGATAGAGCTCTTGCCTTCAACGCGGTGGGCATGGGTTCGAATCCTGGCCAGGCACCTCTGACTTTTTTTCGAAAGAAAATTAGTGTATGTGCTACCCATATCGCGACTCTTAAGAAATCTGACCTCATTGAGTATCGGTTGATTGTTGGTCACAAAAAGTGGCTGACCATCCATCGGTAGTCAAAGTTTTCGGTATGGCGGTGTCTGACAGTCTAGCCTGATGTAATGTGTTAAACGGTTCCGGGCTGGGCTCCCTCGACATCTCCATAGAAAAAGGTTAATTATATAGAGGATAACAATATCCTTTATATATTAATCTTTTTATAAAAGAAAAAAAAAAAAATATAAGTAAGTCAACATGTCGACCGGTCATCAGTCGTCGAACGACAAAGAAAGCGCTAACACGACAAAACATTCAGTTCCTAAGAAGTCTCGGACTAAGAATCCGTGGTGGAAAGTAACTTGTATATTCTTCTGTTGTTTTCAAAAATATGGAAGGAATTCTGAGCATACAGTCGGGAGTAAAGTTCGATGAATCTGTTGAACATTATGAGGTACATGCTCATGAACCTTATTCCGCATCTTCGTTTAATAATAGTGATGAGATTCGTATATCTATTTAACATCAAGACTTATGTCTTCTACCATCACGTAGTTCACTCCATATTTGTGGTAGAATCGTGAAAGCTGACGGAACCGAGGTAGCTAATACGGCCATAGTCAATAACGCCATCTGTCATATGTTTGAAGAAATCCGATATGGAATCAATGCTGTGGAGATTGACAAATGTAAAAATGTTGGTTTAACTACATTTATGAAAGGGTGGCTTTCCTTCTGCCCTAGTCAAGAGTCGATTCTTGAGAACGCTGGTTGGGTTAATGTAGAGGAGAATCTAAAAGTAAACAACGCGGCAGGTTATTTTGACTTATCTATTCCTCTGAGTATGATTCTCGGTTTTGCTGAAGACTATCGTAAAATTGTAGTCAATGTGAAACATGAACTTATACTGACAAGATCTAGGAATGATTTGAATGCGGTAGTTCAAACGCATCATGAAAATAGATACGAAGATTTTAAGATCAATTTGCAAAGAATAGAATGGCTTATGCCCTATGTAATATTATCGAATGCCTACAAACTTCGCTTACTCAGTCATAGTGAAAAAGATGAATCGATTGCAATGAGTTTCCGCAGTTGGGACTTGTACGAGTATCCGCTACTTCCAACCACATCGAAACACGTTTGGACTGTTAAAACTTCTAACCAATTGGAAAAGCCGCGTTTTGTTATTCTAAGTTTTCAAACGAATCGAAAAAATCTAAAAACAGTCAATGCGAGTCGCTTTGATTACTGCAGCATAAGTAATGTAAAGTTTTTCCTTAATTCGCAATACTATCCATATGGAAATCTAAATTTAGATATTGAACATAATCAATTTGCCATGTTATACGATATGTATGCTAATTTTCAACCTGCGTACTATGAGAAAGATGCCGAACCACTCTTAAAAAAGCAAGATTTTATTGGATACATGCCGTTGATTGTAATCGATTGCTCTAAACAAAACGAGACTCTGAAAAGCGCTCCTGTGGATGTTTGCTTGGAATTTGAATCAAGAAATAACATTCTTGCTGGAACTTCAGCTTATTGTTTGATCATCCACGATCGTATAGTCGAGTACAATCCTGTCAATGGTAATATACGAAAACTTCTCTAAGTGGTGGGGGAACAGTTATAAATTGGATGTTTATTGTCAAAAGAGTCATTCATGATGGAGAATTTGCTCGATATGCAAGGCTTCAAGCAGCCTGTTGATGACTATGTTTTAAAAGAATTAGCTATAGTTCCATTAAACGATAATTCTGATCCTGTTGTGCTACTTTTCAAAGAACCGTATCCTTGGCGAAGACTCACAGAGAAATATAACACGCAAAATAAATGGTTTGAACAATATTATCATGGTTTATCTTGGCGTTCTGGTACGATTCCCTACACCGAAATAGAAAACATTCTTAAAGAAGCTCTACAAAATGCTAGCAAAATTTTAGTTATGGGAAGTGTAAAGAAAAAATGGTTAGAACGCTTTAAGTTCAACATTACCGATGTTACAGAGATGGGTTATCCGCCACTGGATAAGATAAAGCTAGTGACTGTTTGCCCTCATCACAATGGAATGTATAAAGCTTGTTGTGCTCTTCATAACATCAGACTCATGAAAAAATATTTTACTGAGATTCGTTTGCCATTGGAAATACCTATGGAGTGTGAGTAAATAAGTGCATAGATAAGAGCTCTCATCACTATAAATGTAGAAGCGTGTCATGACATGTATTATTTGATCATGGGACAAAGTCCGAGCACCACCGATAAACCTAACGAGTATACTCCTCTTATTGATTCTTCTAAAAAAGAGAAGATGTCATGGAAGGAGCATTACGAAAAATATAAATCACAAATACCACCCCCAAATATCAAATATAAAAAACTTTAAATCGGCTCTTTTCAGAGCCACAAAAAATTTAAATGTAATAAACTGTTTAAAAATTTTAAGAGTGTAAACTTGGGTTATTAAAGTTGGCACAAACTTGGGTTATTAAAGTTAGCACAAACTTGGGTTAAAAAATCACCAACTGTGCTGTGCTGAAAATCGACTGTGCTAGAATCCCCCCTGTGCTTGAATCCCCCTAGTTTACCTACTGACAATGTAACATTATCAAATGAGTTTAGTTTGTTTATGATTTTATTGGTCCACTCTACGTCCATTATTTTTTTCTTTTTCTTATATTTCTTTATCTCTCTTTTTTTTAAATATATTAACAGAAAGAAATACGAGAAAGTCATTATTATCCAATCATAATTTCAATCATTATATTTTAACACGAATAAATTAGTAAAATTAATAAATTTTATTATTAAAAATTAGTAAAATTGATAAATTTTATTATTAAAAATTAGTAAAATTAATAAATTTTGTTATTAAAAATTTTGTATTATTCATGAATTTTTATGTTAAAATTTTGACTTTAAAAATGACACAAAAAAATTTGTGTTTCATCTGCAACACTTGTGTGTTAAAATTATAAATTTTTTTCCACTGTGTAGTTATTAACACTTTCTTACAGATATTTAGTTTTTCACATTTTCAAAATGTTTCACACATATATATATATATATAAATAGATTATACGTGTGAAAATTTTTGAAAATGTGAAAAAGTGTCAATAACAGTTAATAAATGTGAATAAATGTGAAAAATTGCAAATATTTATAAATAACTATGAATAACAGTAAATTATTACTATTTATAGTTTATCATTATTATTATCTATTCATAGCAATTGTTAACTGTTATCAACTGTTATTTACTGTTATTAATGTCTCAATTCTGTTAGTTTATTACAGTTATTAACTGTTATTCACATTTTTCCACATTTATACACAGTTATTAATAGTTATTCATAGAAATTATTTCCATTTGGGCATATACAAAACCATTCTGAATATTTTGTAAAATTACTGAACGAGTTTTCAAAATTTTCGAAGATTTATGGAAATATGATTTCTTTTGATTGTAAATCAAAAGAAATCATAAGAAATCATTTGTTGACTTTATTACGAAAAATTTGAGCCGGTTCAAACTTGTGTACGTGATAAAAATGTTGAGCTATCTAAATTTAACCAAAAAAAACTACACATCTTCTGCAGGCTACTACTCAACTTTTTGAGTAGGCATACAAGTTTGATCCGGTTTAAATTCTTCGTAATGAAGTCAAAAAATAATTTCTTATGATTTTTTTTGGATTATCCAATATGTTAAATTAAATATTTCCATAAATCTTTGAAAATTTTGCATTTTTATATGATTTATCACATGAAAGCGTAACTCGTTTGATAATTTTACAAAATATTCAGAATGATTTTATGTATACTCTCACAAAAATACCAGGATCTATGTCTTGGCTTCAAAACTATTAATTTGAATCACCTTAGGTTCGTGTGCCTTGACAGAAAACTAAGTTATAGTGTTTTTAATTAAGCACTCTAGAGTTACATTGAAAATTTAAAAGTACGATGAATTTACTCATATATTTAAAAATTCTTAACTTATCCTCTTTTAAAAAAACGATGGCCGGATGTTGTGAAACATTTTATACTAAGAACGTGATTGGTGCGTTGAATAGAATTATATGATTGGCGAAAAACGAGATTTGATTTACTATAATATGCTTAAATAAAATCATCGATTTAGAATTTAATAATTAAAATCATTGATAAAATAATTAAATTATTATTATTTAGTTATAGTTTGATTTTTTAAATAAAATTATTAGTATAATCATCGCTCACTTCCGCTCACAAAAATTCCTTTTGTGTGAATATGTCGAGAGTGCGAAGTACCGCTCTATATTCATTTGTTATTGTATATTTCAAATTAGAACTTGGTAACAATTTAATGCCATTTACTTCTGAATTCTCTTTTTAAAAATTGTACTATAGAATAGTATACTAGGCAATAAATTTAGAAAATACAGATGTCATGAACTTTTTAGCTTATAACAATATCATAAAATATTTATCTATGAGCCTGACAAGTAATTTGGTAAATTTAAAATAAGATTTAAAATATTTCGAAATATTTTAAAATAAATAATAAAAAAACCGATAAGTAATACAATTTCGATAATATAATTTAGTATATAAAATATTTCTAGATTGACAGCTTAAAAATTTTTTTTTAAAAATATAGTATATTTGCCTAAAATGTACTATCTTTAAAAGTTTGTTTATTTAATTTCAAAATTCAAATTGAATCACGCATAGAATAAACAGTTTCTCTGCAAAATAAAATAAAAAATCTTTTGTTTGAAAAAATGATATAATTACTATAATTAAGAAAATATAAATTAGAATTTTTATTTTTATTTGTATTTTAAAAATAGGAACGATATAAATATCGTTAAGAATTGATTTGAACTATTTTATTTTTTATATATTTTCTGGATTTCATATTGTTGAAAATATTAATTTTTAAATAACTTCATTCATTAGTTATTGAGAATTTAGGATTCCAATAATACATATTAAAATTTTTCTGGTACCAGAAATTAAAAATTTATAAATGCTAATGAATAAATTTATTTAAAAATTTATACCATCTAATGCATTTCTTTTCCTGAAATTTTGCACTAAAATGGAAAGATAGTCAATATTTATGAGTGTAGGTGTAGTGTCCATTTTATGTCTCCTTAAAATGTGAAATTTGAAGTGATGATAAAATTGGAAAAGTCGTTTTTATAAACTACATTACATTGTGTATTGAAAAAACAGATGTTTTTAATCATGGATACTTTTACATGACTATGTTTAGAGATTGATCTTGGAATTTTCTTAAGATATATCTTGAAATTCAAATACATTAGATTTGATATTAAAAATTATGTGTATGAAAAGTTATGTGTATGAAAAGTTATATATTTGTAAAACAACTTTTGACTTTGTAATAATTTACGTTATTTAAATTTTGAAAGATTTAAGAAATGTCTAAAAAATAATTTAAAAGTTTACTATTTCTTCAATTTTTTAAAATAATAATAAGAAAATGAATATCGTGATAATATATCTTTTAAATCAGATTTATTTCTCTCGAAGTTTTCCCTGTCTATAAATTCACTGATGCTGTGTAAACTGCTCTGATACATTAGTATATAACATCAATTTCTTTACTGATGCTGATATTAGTAGATATGAAATTATTATTATTTAATAATGAACAGAAAATAATAACACTATATTAACAGTCAATCATTAAAAATTTATATACATTAAGATTAGATATAGGGCGCTCTTGCGCGCATGGATTTTCTAGTTGAACTTAAAAAAAGAATGCTAAACTATTTTTAAATAGTACAATACATACGTACATTGGGAGAAAATTCGTTTAAACACTTTGAGCTTAAGATCATGAAAATTCATGAATATATTTATAGAGACAATGCTGAATTTTACCAGCATTTAATTTACTAAAGTGTAAGTACATTTAAACCGTACACCTAAGAATAAATTAATAGTTTTTCGTTTCTTTCGCGCGCAATTTACTCTCAAGGACTTAAGAGGCGGTCGGGTCTATTCGCCGCTACATATAGGGTGGCGCTGCGGTCAGGTGAGAGAAATCTATTAAATATTTTTTATACAGCTATTTACAATTTTCTGAGACGACAATATACTTTTAATGTTGTCATTTCCTCTAGCCATCTATATGTAGAATAATTATTAATACTTATCTTGTTTGAAAAGTCTGAAATATTGTTATAAAGCGAAAAATGCGATGCAACGTAGGACCGATGTAAACATGCGTGCACCTTCCCTTAGTGCGACAGAGAGAGCAATACTAAAGAATGATGTATGCTAATGTTTACGTCGGCTCTACCTCGCGCCGCATTTTTCGCTTTATAACAATATTTTAGACTTTTCAAACAAAATTAATATTAATAATTATTCTACATATATATGGCTAGAGGAAATGACAAGATTAAAAGTATATTATTGTTTCAGTAAATTTTAAATTGCTATATAAAAAATATTTTATATTTTTCTCTCACCTGACCGCAGCGCCACCAAGCGGCAAATGGTTCCGACCGCCTCTTAATGATTTTTTGAATGGAACCATTTTATCACTACTAAAACTTGATACATAAGTAAATGAAATAAGAAAACGATGGAAAAATAAAATTAAATGAAATAAGGTAAAGAGAAAAATGGATAAAAAGAAGAAGAAAAGGAAAAAGAAAGAGAATAAGAGAAGCAAAAGTTAAAGAATCGATAATGACGCTATGTATATGTATAGACGTATAAAAGGAGCATTGATGAGAAGCGTGTGTTTTTATTAGTTATATACCCAACTTGGACGTACGAAGGATTTATATGAGCGAGACTAATGTTTTCGGCTTGGACAGTAATCGGTCGAGGGCTTTAGCCCGAGACTGACTGCTGTTCAAACTATAAAACATTAGTTGTGGTCATATGTATCCTTCTTTAGCCCAAGTTGGGTAGATGATTTTATGTTATTGTAGGTCGTATGAGAAGCTATAAAAAGATTAAATACAAATAAAAAACATTATTATAAAATATAAATTTTCAGACTATTGATTTGATGAATTCTCATGAGTAAAGAAATGAGCGGCGCACACGGAAAAAAATATTGGCGTCGCACAGTCCTAAAAAATATCAGTATAAAGTCTATCGACTTTTAGTATGGAAATTGTATAATGCACAGCCAAAATAAGTTCTACATATCGTCTGTCTTGAGAATGATAAAATAAAGGACTTAAGTAAACCCACTTGTGTCTTGTAGAGGTCTCATACGGTGTACATTAAGAGGATATCGTAGTTCTGCTTCTCGTAATAATATTTTTATTCAAAGTTCATGAGTAAACAGTGCGTCAAATCAAATTCTTTCACTTCAGTAAGAAAATTCGTAAGATCAATCCTTAGCGCGGACAAGTCAAGAAATTTATCAAAATAATATACATAAAAAGTTATAAATAAACTTTCGATATATACTATTTTGAGGTTAGGTTCATCGAGCTTGATATCTAATTTTCATTCAAAGTTCATGAAAAAATATGAAGCTAAATTGAATTTTTAATTTAACAAAAATTATTGTATTAATATAGTTTTAGCGCGGACAAGTCATTATATTTGTCCAAATAGTGAATTTAAAAAGATATCAGTAAGATAAAAAAAGCAAAACTCGATTCCAACAACTATGACATCCCGTTAATACCCCCGCCAGTCACAAAACCTATTCCGGCTCATGCAAAGGACTGCACTGAAAAAAATTCAGCCTTCAGTACTAGGCACTCTGGTCGTCACTACCGGAGTTGGTCTGGTAACGAGTATACAGCCTATATTACTGGTGAGACTAGCAGTGTTTACCATATAACATAGAGAAACTGCCAACGACGATGCAGGCGTAACTGTTAATGAAATTATTTAGCAATTTAATATATTTATAATGTTCTAAATGGAAATCATTTACGTAAATAATTTATATGTTACAATATTAATGTTAATTTAACCTGAAAAATAATTTTAACATGGAAATAAATAATGTAAACTTAACCTAAAAATATTATTTTGATGAGTTGCGATTTTTTATAATAAGTAAAATAACGTTTTTAATAAATATAAAAAATCGTAAAATTATGCTTTTAAATATAGATTATTTGAATCATTTGATAAAAATGACAAAGATAATAGTAAATGCTTTGAGAAAAAAATTAATTTTTTAAATGGAAATAGGTTAAAAAAATTTTTATAACATATTTTGATGATGTAATTTCATATTTAAAATCATAATTTACCATTTTTTTATAATTGTTAAAAACATTATTTTTGCCATTAAGAAAAAATCGCAACTCATAAAAATAATATTTTAGGTTAAGTTTACATTATAATTTATTTTCACGTTGAAATTATTTTTCAGGTTAAATTAACATTAATATTGTAACATATGAATTATTTACATAAATGATTTCCATTTAGAACATTATAAATATACTCAATTGCTAAATAATTTCACTAACAGTTCCGTCTACATCGTCGTTGACAGTTTCTCTATGTTACATGGTAAACACTGCTAGTCTCACCCGTAATATAGGTTGTATAATCGTTGCCAGAGCGACTCCGGTAGTGACGGCCAGAGTGCCTAGTAATGAAGGCTGATTTTTTTATGGGTATTAACAAGCGTATATCCCCCTCCAGTCTCATCGCACGATATACTGACTTAGTCTTGCTTACCGGCCATATTCTGTCCCATGAATTGTTTTCTATTCGTTTCGTACTGGATGCGTTCTGTAAGGTTACTACGCAGACGCGCAAGAGTCTTGTCATTAGATCTTTATATGTAATTTTGTCTCGCACGTAGGAATTCCTATCTAATACTTATAATTTAATTTTTTTAATTATTTATGATCAATTAAAGAATGTTTATAGCGAAAAATTTAAAAACAAATGCGACATTTTTCTTAAAAATAGAAAAACTGATCAATTAAATAAGGTGTTATATTTTAAATGTTTTATTTTCATAAAAAAACTATAATGCTTCTTGCTATGTATGTGATTTACACATACATGTAATATATATATTATGTAATTTATAATCTAATCAACCATTTCTTTTTTTTGCAATAAATAATTTTTGATATTGTTCTATAAAAATAAGAAAGATTTATTTAAAAAATTAAAATTTTTTATTTCTTTAGAAGTAATTTAATTAGTTATAATTTTCTAACATTCTTTGAAAGATAGATTTTCTAATATTTCATTATATTTTTAATCTGAATTTTATGTTCATTTAAAATAATAACAAAAATTTTAGCGGAAAGTTTCTTATCTGATAATTACATTGTGAAATAAATTAGATTAAATTAACAAAAGCTTTTCTAAATCTATGACATCGCTTAGACGAGGACAGATAAAATCAAGATATTCCATAACTCCCAACTGTTAACCCCTTTGACTTATTATGAGACTATTTGAAATAAAAATCTTCACTACATTTAATAAATTTAATATTGTGTTGTTAAAAGTAAGTATTTAATCAATTCTATTACAAAAAAAACGCTGCCAAGTGCTTTGACGCAATGGTTTTTCAGAGAGCTTATTGAGATTGAATAATTTGATTTTATTTTTTTAAAAATATGATTTCAACGTAAAAATTGATTTATCAGCAATATTTCCCAATATCTTTTATGTAACTCATTCATTTCCTTGAAATTTTTTTTTTTAAATATAATGATTAAATTATTTTAGTTCATTTATAAAAATCAAAATTTTTTCAAAATCTTTAAAATAAAAAAAAATACGTTAGAGAATCAGTTTTCAAAAGTTTTCTTTTTTTTGGCAGTTGCAAATAATTTCTATCTAAATTTCAAAATAAATTAATTCATTGATTAATTTACGTAAAATAAAAATCAAAAATATCAAAAGCAGAAAAATTGTTTTTTTTTTCATTTTTAAAATGTGTCTAAAATTAAAATTATAATAAAAAGAAAAGTAACCCTGGTTTGGGTCACGGATCTTGTAACTTGCAGATGTTTTTATACATGAAATTATGTAAAAGTCCGCGAGCATTCAGTCTAACACTCGATCATCTCAAAATTATGAGCTAGTAAAAGTTGAGATTAATCCTTTCAATTAAAAAAAAATGTGTTCAAAAAGCTCAATCCGTTTGAAAGCTATAGCGAAATAAAAATTGTTGGAAAAATTGTTATAAAAATTATCAGGAAATTAAATTTTTAATTTTCATTGAATTATTGTGCTGGTTTTTTACATGTTTTTCATTTTGCTATAACCTTTGAATATAACCGGATTCAGCTTTTTGAACACTATTTTTTTAATCAAAGATTCAACCTGAACTTTTACCAGAATGTTGCAGAATGAACTTAGAAGCTCTAATTGAAGAGTAATTAAACAAAATAGCTCATAATCTTGGGATGATCGAGATTTAGACTAAATATTCGTGGCTTTTTTTTAAATTTTATGTATAAAAACATATACGCAAGTTACAACAAGATCTGTGACCCAAACATGGGTTACTCTCTTTGTAAGAAAACCAATTTTCAATAGCTTCCCACCTCATTAGACAAAAACATAAATTGTTTGCCAAATTGGAAATGTAAATATAAATTAAAATTATTCCCAGATTAAATAAAAATGTTTGTATTTAATTACGATAAAATATCGTGTAAATTTTTTTCAATAATTTTACGATTTTTAAATTTTTTATTTCATAAAAAATCAGGAAAAAAATTGGTTTTTTCAAACTATTTTTCAACTATACTTTTGTGTTCATTGTATAAAAAAATGTCTTTTTTCTATTTACATTTTGTTCCATCTTGTTAATTTTTTTTTAAATAAGTGAATTAAAAAAAATCATACCTTTTACAACAATTTGTCTAACTTTGATTCTAGTTGAGCAAATTAAACGTTACATCACTTATTTCAAAGATTTACTATTTTTCTTTCAATCTGTCTTTATTGTTTTATTCTAAAATAATTGTACCTTAACTTAAAACAGTATGAAGATTATCACAATTTCTTCAATATTTTTTTACATTTTTTATGGTATTGTTTCAAGAATGAGCCTTTGCGTTTGAAGATAAATATGACAGTTTTTTTGAAAGCTTTTAATTCTACTATAAAATGTTATTAGACGTTATACTCTGTAACCATTTATTTTGAAGTTATAAAACTTTTTATGTTTTCTGATTTTTATAAAACTTTTGACAAAAATATTACGCAAGCTTATGGATTTTTTAAATTATTTTTTTATTGAACGAAAATAGTTAAGAAAGTACAAACAAGAATTTTCATTTTTATTTGTACAATATAAAAGACAGGGACAATATATATCGGTGCCATGAACCTAAATTGCAGATAAATCAAATTAAAAGTATACACTTGACGCCGACGGAGAATTATAGCTCTTTAGAGTTTAATTTGTTTGTTTCCTTCTGCGCTCTTTTTTATTTGTCTTTGTCTTGTCTAAAACAGTGTGGCTATAGGCGCTCTTCTTTATCTGTCTTTGTCTTGACTATAGCAGAGTGGAGAAGGTTTGCCTACTTGTAGCAGCACGCTGACTCTATTTGCCATCTAAAAACATATTTTAGTTTCTTGATCAAACGGTATTCAACAAAACTATAGTCAATTCTCCAATATGCTTCTCACTCAAAGTTTGCGTGTTTTGTATCTTATAGTAGTAAAAAGATAAACTATAAGTGAGCATAAATAATAAATTCAGTCGTTAAGGCTAGCTGAAAATTTACGGGGATTTTTTTCTTGGTATAAATTAATTATTTTCAAAATATTGAAGAATTCTTTTAACTTTTAATTTTTATGAACAACAAACTATAGCTAGCGGATGATCCACCTTAAGTGCTATACTCCATTGTGTAGTATACTGCTGACTGAATATACTCAAGCTCCGAGCGGGACGGTAAAAGACCCCAATACCTACACTGAGAAAAATATCTGGATAAAGTTTACTGCAAAAATATGTAAAATTACTATATAATATAGTAACGTTGTGAAGTACTCGTTTTATGAGAAATATTACTTCATTTCAACAAATGATTCTTATATATGTAATATTATTTACTAGAAAACACATGAAAAAGTAGTATTGATATTCAACAAAAATTGCTACATAATATAGTAAAAATTGTAGAAATAATTTTTACTACATAAGTTAGTAAATTTTGTTGATTAACCTATTAATTTTATCTATAAAGATACCAAAATTTACTGCCTTGATAGTAAATAATAATATAAAATCGAAAAGCATAAAATCCTTGGAACATATATAGTAAAACGTTTTATTTTATGTAGTACTAGCATCCCCCGTCTCGGCTTCGCCCGCGAAATAGTTGGGCAGAAGTCGGTAGGTATAGAAATAGAATCTCAAAAACTATTATTTATTAAATCGTACTCTTACAGGATGATAAAATCAACATTATTTGCGATTGTGTTAATGAATGAAAAAAAAATTTTTTTTCATATTATTAATGATTAAAAAAGTTGAAAAAAATTTATTTGTATAAGAATGGTTAAGTTTTCTAAACATCAAATTTCTTGAAAAATCTATGAGAAATTGTATTTTGAATAAAATTAACGTGATTTGAAAGTGGGTCAAATATCTTATATTTTTTGTTAATATATTTGGAATAAAATTTTTAGAAAAAATCGCAAATTATACATAATTATTTGTTATTTTGAAAATTATTTTATTAACCATGAAGGGTTAAATTCTCATGTATAAGCCAATAAATATTTGAGGAATAATTAATTTCCTTGAATAAGATATAAAATTTTGTCTAAAGTTAAAAAAATTGTCTAATTTTTGATTCTGCCTAATGGAATACGAAAATATTTCATTAAATAATCGGAGGTAATATTACTCTGTGATTAGAGAATATGCAATAAAAATTTATTGTGTTGAAGTTACGGAATATCAAAGGTGTATAAGTATTTCTACCGTACCAGTTTAATAAAGTGAAAGACAAAATCGGTCACCACCTATTGGGCAACCAAGGAAAGTAGCAAGGATAGAGCATGTTGACCGCAGAACGCCGAAAAAAAGTAGTCCCTATTCCCTACGCGTTAAGATCTAGGTTTATAATTATTTTATTACAATTATTAATTAAAAAAGTAATTATTTATATAGCCTACGACACTCGTCACATTATAAAGAATTTAAATTTAAAATTTGAAAACGATCGGTTCAGTAGTTTTTGAGATAATTGAGAACATTCAAACAAACGCTGTCCTTTTATATAATAGTAAGATTTAAATTTAAAATTTGAAAACGATCGGTTCAGTAGTTTTTGAGATAATTGAGAACATTCAAACAAACGCTGTCCTTTTATATAATAGTAAGATATTCGATTCGTCTGATTTTTAATTCGAAAACTTAACCTCAAAATTTTTAACTAAATCCAAAGTATCCTCTATACCATATGAAGACGATTCGAAGTATATCGCGTAATATGTTAGCATGGCGCGGTCGGTAACGTTCACGCTTCACGTCCTTGCGATCGGCAGTTCGATCCCAACAAAGGTAAGATTTTTTTTCTGAGTTTTCTTTCAAATATTATTTACATTAATTTAATAAATAAAAAAAATAATTTAATAAATAAAAAAATTGTTTTGCATAAATTAAAAATAATTCGCGATAAAAAATAAACGACTAAAAATTTTTTTCTATATATTATCTGCTTAATCAAAATTTACTACATAAAATAGTAATTTTTCTTACAAAGCGAGTATGTCACAGCATTACTATATTAAATAGTAATTTTATATATGTTTGTAGTAAACTTTATGCAGACATTTTTCTCAGTGTATTTACACGGAAAAAAGTTTTCACCGGTAAAACTAATGCTAAATTCGATTAGATGTTTAAATTCCAATGCTAGTGTGTTCTAAAGTAATGAATGGCATTAATTTTTTTCGCTCTATTGACAGCACAAATAAAATTCATACCAGTGTCGTATTTTTTAGTGCTATAAATATTTATTTTCGATAACTGACGCGTGAATTTACAGTGCCACCTTTGGCACGGTTTTTTCGGGTGCCAAGCACGTTAAATAACGGCGCTGGTGTATGTTTGTGTATACGAATTTTCGATTGTAGCAGTGTGCACGATTGTGAAGTTTTACACAAAAGTTTTTCTATTTATTGCATAGGAAATAAGTGCCAAATGGATAATTTTATACAAAAAATATTAAATGTTAAATATTAAATATTCTATGTTACTTTTATGAGAAGTTACATAAAAAAAATGAGAAAAAATTGCAAGTTTGTTTCGACCAGTTTTCACGTATAATTTCGTACTAAAATAACTAAATAACTTTTCTTGAAAAAGAAATCTTGTTGAACTTTGAACATAAAACTCTGTCATTATGTTATCACAGACATGTATATATATACACGGTGATTCTAAACTACTGTATTTCCCTTGACAGGGTGATAGAGGACATCATTCTGAACAAACTTTATATTGTAATTTTTTTTCTATCTCGTATAGTTTTTAAACTACGGCACTTTAAAGTTACGCTTTTTCAGCCAATCAGAGAGCGTCATTCTAAACGTTCGAAAACAGCAACAAGTGTGTGCCCATTCTGCCCCGGTAGCAACGAGCTCATTAATCGCTTGCGTAGTTACCAAATAAATAAACATTTGTTTGTTACTGTCCCTGACATATAACCCAAAAATAAAAATTTGAGTATTCTAATGTTTATAATCGAAGTACGTAATGTTGAATAATAGATGGCAATGCTAGTCTTATAATAAAGATACAATTTGTTGTTTCATTTTATTTCATAACTAAATAAATTATTTTAATTTAAAACTAATAAATTCAATAAAAATAATAATTTGAAATTGCAAAAATATCAAATTACTAATTAAATAAATTATTGATGATAATGATTAATTATTGATAAATAATTATTATAATTACTAATGGACTATAATGAATAATTTAATTTTGAAATATTTCTGTGAAAATAGTCTTTTGAACAAAATTGCCTAAAGAAAAAACATTCAACTCCGGTGTTATTTCGTATACCGAACCGTATTTTTGACTACTACGATACTTCCATTCGTACGAAAAATTCGTTCGGTGTACGGAATAACACCGATGTTTGATTTTTTTTTTCGTAAGCGTGTTGCAAATATGATAATTCTTAAAATAGCAGGCGTAGAAGTAACGATAATAATTAAATATTCATTTTTTTCGAATATTTAATAAGATATACTTTTTCTTCTAATTACTTAAAAAAGTTAAGTAACTTCATGATAATATCGTTGTTTTGTGCAAAATAATTTTTTTTATGATTACTCTTATTCTAAAAATGGGTACAATCAGATAATTTTATTTAACAGAACATGTTTCAATATGCTTAAGCTTGACAGCGTTATAAAGAATTTTTTGTTTATAATTACAGTTTCTTAAGGTAGCTCCTTGGGTTATACACATCATGCAGAACATAATTAGAAAATTATTTTTAATTAGCTTTTTCATAAATTTTATGCATTGAACGTACAATTATCTAAGAAAGAGATATTTTGGGGTGCAAATAAAAAGTATTTCATAACAATTGCAACCCTAGTCGTGGAGATATTAATAATTCAAAAAAAGATACAAAAAATGTTCTAAAAACACAGGTAACTTTTTTATTTTTAAAGTGATTGGAACGCAATAAAGCTCATTTTGTGCCTTAAAAATATCAGAGAGAGTTACCCACGTAATTTCAGTGATAGTTCTTACAGTTTAAACGTAAATTACAATTGTTTATTAATACACTTTATAATTTTTTCAAACAATTGTAATTTACGTTGAAACTGTAAGCACTATCACTGGAATTCCATGGGTGACTCCTTTTGAAATTTTTTAATGCACAAAATGAGCTTTATTACGTCCCAATCACATGAAAAATAAAGTTTCTTGTGTTTTTAGAAAATATTTTGTATCTCTTTTTGAATTATTAATATTTTCGCGACTTGAGTTGCAATTGTTATGAAATAATTTTTTTATGCACCCTAAAGTATCTCTTTCTTAGGTAATTGTACGTTCAATGCATAATGTTTATGAAAAAGCTAATTAAAAATAATTTTCTAATTATGCTCTGCATCACGTGTATAACCCAAGGGAGCTACCTTAAGTTTCACAAATTTTCATTTTTATAAAGAATATTTTTTATCAGTAATATATCTATACATTTTTAAATTAATGTGCTAATAAAATACAACAAATACTAGGATTCATGAAATTTAAAGCCACATTCTACAAATAATGGTTTACAAAACTTTTTAATGTTGAAACACACTAAATATTTTTTGTATGTAATACGATACGTCATCATCGGAAGTTCGATGTTAGCAATTTTTATAATAAAATATTACTTATGAAAAGCTCCAAGATTAAATATAGATATTTGTGAATTTTTTTGAGTCAAAGTTAAGTTTTTAGTATTATAAATAATTTATTTATTAACTAGCACAATGATATAAAGGGTTTTCGATGACAAGGTATCAAACGTTGATTTTCATCGTCGAATTAATATTTATTTCTCTGTAGGATTCGTGGCAGCCTGCAGGTATATTATAAAGTTTTTTAGATTTTCTTATTATTATAATTTTGAAAATATTAATAAATTTGTATAAATGAAATTATCGAGACGTGATTTTAACACAGTACTCTTTGCTCTGGCCTCTGTCACTATCATCTGAGCTATTGTTTCGCTATACTGACTTGATAATAATTCGGTTATAACTAAGAGGTCTAAATAATCGCAAATATTTAATCATGCTTTTTATCACATGCTAGTGAGAAAAACTTACAGTATAAGCTTAAAATAATAGGTTAGACGGGGTTGTAGAAGAGGAAGTTTCTTAGTGAGCATCCCCACTATACGAGTCAAGAATAGTAGCCACATCCATCACCGTATTATCTTAACATGTGTTACTATTTTCCTCTTTTCCTTTTTTCTTTGTCTTTCTCGTTTTTAACAAAACAATAGCTCAGATGATAGTGAGAAAGACGAGGGAGACAAGGGTTCTAGGTTCCAATTTTATCTTGGAAATATTTTTTTAATTTTTATTTATTTCTTTTGTTTTATTATTTCTATTTTACAAAATATAATAAACAGAAGACCCAATGAACTCTGTGGAAAACCTTCAAGTGTCCTAAAACTCGCCAGAAAAATGAGAAAATTTCTACAGATGTTACTACAGACAAGCTATAAATCATTTGCAGATATTTCTACAAATGGCTAACAATGTTTTTTCCGTAATGCTCTATAATAATAATAAGTTATTATAATACCTAATACTTCCTGCTAATTTCTGTTCGTTATGGTTATAATTATAATATTTTAATTAATATTTCTTTCGATTATAATTATTCTTACAGAATCGCTAATAATAGTTAATTTTAATATTCATTTCACAGATATCATATGATTATGGCTAGGTTTTTTGTCAGACTTTATGCCGAACTTTTCCCTAGATTTTTTGACAGACATTTAACTAGGTTTTAAACTTCAGTATATTAGTCTTGGCTGAAGTTATGAATTATAAAAAGTAGTTTTAGCTAGAGACAAAAATAGAATTTACTGGTCTTGGCAGAAACCAAGACTGGTATGCTTTAGATCTGGCTAAAGTTAAAAAAAAAGATGCTTCACTCTTCGTAAAAAATAACTAATCTTATGAGCCATGCAAAGCTGTAGTGACTAATGCCATAAAACTTATTAGTTTTAGCTGATGCCAGACATAGCAAGCGCTATTTTTTACTAAAGCCAAGGATAATATTGTCTATGATTGGCTAAAACTAGAAACCCTTTGAGTTTATCTTTAAGCTTGGTTACAAATGACAAATATTAATTTAATCTTGTGCCAATAAAAAAAAAAATATTTATACAAAAAAGTCGGTGTACGATTAACCTCAATGAGGCAAGTAAGGGCTAAGTTAAGTCTAAGTCTTGCAAAAAGTCTAGCTAAACGTCTTGCGAATAGTCTGGCAAAAAGTCTTGCGTAAAGTATGGCAAAAAGTTTTTTAAAAAGTCTGGTAGGAAGTGTCGCGAAAAGTCGGTCGTCTGGCAAAAGGTCTTGTGATTAGTCTGGAAAAAATTCTGGCGGAAAGTCTAGCAAAAGATCTAGTAACGAGTCTAAGAAAAAGTCTAGCGAATATTTTCACAAAAAGTCTGGCCTAAAGTCTTGCAAAAAGTCTCGCAAAAAGTCTTGCAAAATGTCTAGCAGAACGTCTTGCAAATAGTCTGGCAAAAAGTTTTTCAAAAAGTCTGTTAAAAAGTATTGCGAAAAGTTTGCTGAAACGTCTGGCAAAAGGTCTTGCGATTAGTCTGCGAAAAAGTCTGGCAAAACGTCTTGCAAAAAGTCTAGCAAAACGTCTTGCAAAAATTCTAGCAGAACATCTTGCGAATAGTCTGGCAAAGAGTCTCGCATGAAGTCTGTCCAAAAGTTTTTCAAAAAGTATAGTTAAAAGTGTTGCAAAAAGTCTAGCAAAAAGTCTGGTAAAAAGTCTAGCAGAACGTCTTGCGAATAGTCTGGCAGAAAGTCTTGTGTAAAGTCCGACAAAAAGGTTTTTAAAAAGTCTGGTGGGAAGTGTCGCGAAAAGTTGGTCGAGACGTCTGGCGAAAGGTCTTGCGATTAGTCTGGGAAAAATTCTGGCGGAAAGTCTAGCAAAAGATCTAGCGATGAGTTTAGGAAAAAGTCTAGCGAATATTCTAACAAAAAGTCTGGCCGAAAGTCTTGCAGCAAGTCTGGCCAAAAGTCTTGCAAAAAGTCTAGCAGAACATCTTGCGTATAGTTTGGCAAAAAGTTTTTCAAAAAGTCAGGTGGAAAGTATTGCGAAAAGTTTGCCGAAATGTCTGGCAAAAGGTCTTGCGATTAGTCTACGAACAAGTCTGGCGAAAAGTCTAGCTAAAAGTCTGGTCTAAAGTCTTGCAAGGAGTCTGGGAAAAAGTCTTGCAAAAAGTCTACCAGAACGTCTTGCAAATAGTCTGACAGAAACTCCTGCGTAAAGTTTAGCAATAAGTTTTTTAAAAAGTCTGATAAAAAGTGTTGCGTAAAGTCTAGCAAAAAGTCTGGTAGGAAGTCTTGCAGGAAGTCTGGCAAAACGTCTTACGAATAGTCTGGCAAAAAGTCTTGCGGAAAGTTTGGCAAAAAGTGTGTCAAAAAATCTAGTTAAAGGGTTGCGAAAAGTCTGTCGAAACGTCTGGCTAAATGTCTTGCGATGAGTCTAGGAAAAAGTCAGGCAAAAAGTCTAGCAAAAAGTCTGGCCGAAAGTCTTGCAGGAAGTCTGGCAAAAAGTCTAGCAGAAAGTCTAGCAGAAAGTCTTGCATATAGTCTGGCAGAGTGTCTTGTGTGAAGTCCGACAAAAAGTTTTTTAAAAAGTCTGGTGGGATGTGTCGCGAAAAGTCTGTCGAGACGTCAGGAGAAAGGTCTTGCGATTAGTCTGGGAAAAATTCTGGTGGAAAGTCTAGCATAAGATCTAGCGATGAGTCTAGGAAAAAGTCTAGCGAATATTCTAACAAAAAGTCTGGCAGAAAGTCTTGCAGGAAGTCTGGCCAAAAGTCTTGCAAAAAGTCTAGCAGAACGTCTTGCGTATAGTCTGGCAAAAAGTTTTTCAAAAAGTCTGGTGGAAAGTATTGCGAAAAGTCTGTCGAAACGTTTGGCTAAATGTCTTGTGATGAGTCTAGGAAAAAGTCTAGCAAAAAGTCTAGCAAAAAGTCTGGCCGAAAGTCTTGCAGGAAGTCTGGCAAAAAGTCTTGCAGAAAGTCTAGCAGAAAGTCTTGCATAGAGTCTGGCAGAAAGTCTTGTGTTAAGTCCGACTAAAAGTTATTTTAAAAGTCTGGTGGGAAGTGTCGCGAAAAGTCTGTCGAGACGTCTGGCGAAAGGTCTTGCGATTAGTCTGGGAAAAATTCTGGCGGAAAGTCTAGCATAAGATCTTGCGATGAGTCTAGGAAAAAGTCTAGCGAATATTCTAACAAAAAGTGTGGCCGGAAGTCATGCAGGAAGTCTGGCCAAAAGCCTTGCAAAAAGTCTAGCAGAACGTCTTGCGTATAGTGTGTCAAAAAGTTTTTCAAAAAGTCTGGTAGAAAGTATTGCAAAAAGTTTGCCGAAACGTCTGGCAAAAGGTCTTGCGATTAGTCTGCGAAAAAGTCTGGCGAAAAGTCTAGCAAGTCTGTTCTAATGTCTTGCAGAAAGTCTGGAAAAAAGTCTTGCAAAAAGTCTAGCAGAACGTCTTGCAAATAGTCTGGCAGAAAGTCTTGCGTAAAGTCTGGCAATAAGTTTTTTAAAAAGTCTGGTAAAAAGTGTTGCGTAAAGTCTAGCAAGAAGTCTGGTAGGAAGTCTTGCAGGAAGTCTGGCAAAACGTCTTACGAATAGTCTGGCAAAAAGTCTTGCGAAAAGTTTGGCAAAATGTATGTCAAAAAGTCTAGTTAAAGGGTTGCGAAAAGTCTGGCAATAAGTTTTTTAAAAAGTCTGGTAAAAAGTGTTGCGTAAAGTCTAGCAAGAAGTCTGGTAGGAAGTCTTGCAGGAAGTCTGGCAAAACGTCTTACGAATAGTCTGGCAAAAAGTCTTGCGAAAAGTTTGGCAAAATGTGTGTCAAAAAGTCTAGTTGCAGGGTTGCGAAAAGTCTGTCGAAAAGTCTGGCAAAATGTCTTGCGATGAGTCTAGGAAAAAGTCTGGCAAAAAGCCTAGCAAAAAGTCTGGTAAAAAGTCTTGCAGGAAGTCTGGCAAAACGTCTTGCAGAAAGTCTAGCAGAAAGTCTTGCATATAGTCTGGCAAAAAGTCTTGCGTTTAGTCTGGCAAAAAGTTTTTCAAAAAGTCTTGTGAAGAGTATTGCGAAAAGTCTGCCGAAACGTCTGGCAAAAGGTCTTGCGATTAGTCTGGGAAAAAGTCTGGCAAAAAGTCTAGCAAACAGTCTGGCAAAAAGTATTGCAGGAAGTCGGGCAAATAGTCTTGCAAAAAGTCTAGCAGAACGTCTTACGAATCGTCTGGCAAAAAGTATTGTGTTAAATCTGGCGAAAAGTTTTTTTAAAAGTCTGGTGGAAAGTGTCGCGAAAAGTCTGTCGAGACGTCTAACAAAAGGTCTTGCGATTAGTCTGGGAAAAATTCTGGCGGAAAGTCTAGCATAAAATCTAGCGATGAATCTAGGAAAAAGTATAGCGAATATTCTAACAAAAAGTCTGGCCGAAAGTCTTGCAGGAAGTCTGGCCAAAAGTCTTGCAAAAAGTCTAGCAGAACGTCTTGCAAATAGTCTGGCAGAAAGTCTTGCGTAAAGTCTGGCAATAAGTTTTTTAAAAAGTCTGGTAAAAAGTGTTGCGTAAAGTCTAGCAAAAAGTCTGGTAGGAAGTCTTGCAGGAAGTCTGGCAAAACATCTTACGAATAGTCTGGCAAAAAGTCTTGCGAAAAGTTTAGCAAAAAGTGTGTCTAAAAGTCTAGTTAGAGGGTTGCGAAAAGTCTGTCGAAACGTCTGGCAAAATGTCTTGCGATGAGTCTAGGAAAAAGTCTGGCAAAAAGTCTAGCAAAAAGTCTGGCCGAAAGTCTTGCAGGAGGTCTGGCAAAGAGTCTTGCAAAAAGTCTAGCAGAACGTCTAACGAATAGTCTGGCAAAAAGTCTTGCGTTAGGTCTGGCGAAAAGTTTTTTAAAAAGTCTGGTAAAAAGTGTTGCAAAAAGTCTAGCAAAAAGTCTGGTAGAAAGTCTGGCAAGAAGTCTGGTAAAACGTCTGGCGAAAAGTATTGGGAAAAAACTGTCGAAACGTCTGGCAAAATGTCTGGCGATGAGTCTAGGAAAAAGTTTGGCGAAAAGTCTAGCAAAAAGTTTCGTAGAAAGTCTTGCAGGAAGTCTGGCAAAATGTCTTGTATAAAGTCTAGCTGAACGTCTTACGAATAGTCTGGCAAAGAGTCTTGCGTAAAGTTTGGCAAACAGTTTGTCAAAAAGTCTAGTTTAAAATGTTGCGAAAAGTTATCGAAACGTCTGGCAAAAGGTCTCGCGATGAGTCTAGGAAACAGTCTGGAGAGGAAGTCTGGCAAAAAGTCTAGCAAAAGTCTGGTAAGAAGTCTTGCAGGAAGTCTTGCAAATAGTCTGGCAAAAAGTCGTGCGTGAACTCTGGCGAAAAGTTTTTTAAAAAGTCTGGTCAAAAGTGTCGCGAAAAGTCTAGCAAAAAGTCTGGTAGGAAGTCTTGCAGGAAGTCTGGCAAAATGTCTTGCAAAAAGTCTAGCAAAACGTCTTACAAATAGACTGGCAAAAAGTCTTGCGTTAAGTCTGGAAAAAAATTTTTATAAAGTCTGGCTAAAAGTGTTGCGAAAAGTCTGACGAAAAGTCTGGCAAAAGGTCTCGCAAAAAGTCTGGTCTAAAGTCTTGCAGGAAGTCTGGCAAAAAGTCCCGCCTAAAGTCTGGTGGAAAGTGTTGCTAAAAGTCTGTAGAAACGTCTGGCAAAAGGTCTTGCGATTAGTCTGCGAAAAAGTCTGGCGAAAAGTCTAGCAAGTCTGGTCTAATGTCTTGCAGAAAGTCTGGAAAAAAGTCTTGCAAAAAGTCTAGCAGAACGTCTTGCAAATAGTCTGGCAGAAAGTCTTGCGTAAAGTCTGGCAATAAGTTTTTTAGAAAGTCTGGTAAAAAGTGTTGCGTAAAGTCTAGCAAGAAGTCTGGTAGGAAGTCTTGCAGGAAGTCTGGCAAAACGTCTTACGAATAGTCTGGCAAAAAGTCTTGCGAAAAGTTTGGCAAAATGTGTGTCAAAAAGTCTAATTAAAGGGTTGCGAAAAGTCTGGCAATAAGTTTTTTAAAAAGTCTGGTAAAAAGTGGTGCGTAAAGTCTAGCAAAAAGTCTGGTAGGAAGTCTTGCAGGAAGTCTGGCAAAACATCTTACGAATAGTCTGGCAAAAAGTCTTGCGAAAAGTTTAGCAAAAAGTGTGTCTAAAAGTCTAGTTAGAGGGTTGCGAAAAGTCTGTCGAAACGTCTGGCAAAATGTCTTGCGATGAGTCTAGGAAAAAGTCTGGCAAAAAGTCTAGCAAAAAGTCTGGCCGAAAGTCTTGCAGGAGGTCTGGCAAAGAGTCTTGCAAAAAGTCTAGCAGAACGTCTAACGAATAGTCTGGCAAAAAGTCTTGCGTTAGGTCTGGCGAAAAGTTTTTTTAAAAGTCTGGTAAAAACTGTTGCAAAAAGTCTAGCAAAAAGTCTGGTAGAAAGTCTGGCAAGAAGTCTGGTAAAACGTCTGGCGAAAAGTATTGGGAAAAAACTGTCGAAACGTCTGGCAAAATGTCTGGCGATGAGTCTAGGAAAAAGTTTGGCGAAAAGTCTAGCAAAAAGTTTCGTAGAAAGTCTTGCAGGAAGTCTGGCAAAATGTCTTGTATAAAGTCTAGCTGAACGTCTTACGAATAGTCTGGCAAAGAGTCTTGCGTAAAGTTTGGCAAACAGTTTGTCAAAAAGTCTAGTTTAAAGTGTTGCGAAAAGTTATCGAAACGTCTGGCAAAAGGTCTAGCAAAAAGTCTGGTAAGAAGTCTTGCAGGAAGTCTTGCAAATAGTCTGGCAAAAAGTCGTGCGTGAACTCTGGCGAAAAGTTTTTTAAAAAGTCTGGTCAAAAGTGTCGCGAAAAGTCTAGCAAAAAGTCTGGTAGGAAGTCTTGCAGGAAGTCTGGCAAAATGTCTTGCAAAAAGTCTAGCAAAACGTCTTACAAATAGACTGGCAAAAAGTCTTGCGTTAAGTCTGGAAAAAAAATTTTTATAAAGTCTGGCTAAAAGTGTTGCGAAAAGTCTGACGAAAAGTCTGGCAAAAGGTCTCGCAAAAAGTCTGGTCTAAAGTCTTGCAGGAAGTCTGGCAAAAAGTCCCGCCTAATGTCTGGTGGAAAGTGTTGCTAAAAGTCTGTAGAAACGTCTAGCAAAAGGTCTTGCAGTGAGTCTGGCAAAAAGTCTTGCGTAAAGTTTGGCAAAAAGTTTTTCAAAAAGTCTGGTCAAAAGTGTTGCGAAAAGTCTAGCAAAAAGTCTGGTAGAAAGTCTTGCAGGAAGTCTGGCAAAACGTCTTGCAAAAAGTCTAGCAAAACGGCTTACAAATAGACTGGCAAAAAGTCTTGCGTTAAGTCTGGAAAAAAAATTTTTATAAAGTCTGGCTAAAAGTGTTGCGAAAAGTCTGACGAAAAGTCTGGCAAAAGGTCTCGCAAAAAGTCTGGTCTAAAGTCTTGCAGGAAGTCTGGCAAAAAGTCTTGCAAAACGTCTAGCAGAACGTCTTGCGAATAGTCCGGCAAAAAGTCCCGCCTAAAGTCTGGTGGAAAGTGTTGCTAAAAGTCTGCAGAAACGTCTAGCAAAAGGTCTTGCAATGAGTCTGGCAAAAAGTCTTGCGTAAAGTCTGGCAAGAAGTTTTTCAAAAATTCTGGTGAAAAGTGTTGCGAAAAGTCTGTTGAAACGTCTGGGAAAAGGTCTTGTGATGAGTCTAGGAAAAAGACCGGCGAGAAAGTCTGGCAAAAAGTCTTGCAAAATGTCCAGCAGAACGTCTTGTGAATAGTCTGGCAAAAAGTCTTGCGTAAAGTCTGGCTAAAAGTTTTTAAAAAAGTCTGGTGACAAGTGTTGCGAAAAGTTTCTCAAAACATTTAGCAAAAGATCTAGCGGTGAGTCTAGGAAAAAGTCTTGCGAAAAGTCTAGCTAAAAGTCTGATCGAAAGTCTTGCAGAAAGCCTGGCAAAATGTCTTGCAAAAAGTCTAGCAGAACGTCTTGCGAATAGTCTGACAGAAAGTCTTGCGTAAAGTCTGACAAAAAGTTTTTTTTTAAATTCTGGGGAAAAGTGTTGCTAAAAGTCTGTCGAAACGTTTGAGAATAGGTCTGGCGAAAAATTTGGCGATAAATCTGGCAAAAACCTCGGTGAAATATCTTGCTAGGATTCTGGAAAAAAGTCTTGCTACAATCATGGCTAAAAGTATAACAAAATATCTGTCTGAGATCCTAGTTAATAGTTTTGTCGTTACAATAAAATATTAAGAGTAGTGCGGAAAACTCAAAAATCCCTTTATAATACTATACATAAAATTTTATAATACAAAATTTCAATGTATCATATTTTGTGGTTAGGTTTGTCGAGCTTATAATATTATAATAAATTACAATTCGTAAAGCTAGAAAGAATAAGAATTCGTCAAATAAAATGGTAACTAATGTAGCAAATAATCAGACAAACAAGAAGGTTAAAAAGTTTGAAAACAATATCATAAAAAGTTATTAAAAAACCTGATGTAGAATCTAGCGTGGTCTGCTTTCTTTTTTTAGACTCATAATTAATTATTAGTACATTTTGTAACGGGTATGAAAAGGCTTTATTTACGAAACGAGAATTTTACGTCCCGAGCCGAAGGCGTGGGTCGTAACGAGTTTCGTAAAAAAGCCTTTTCATACCAGTTGCAAACCGTATTTTTTACCATGAGAGCCAAGAAAGAGCAACGAAGTTGCGATTTTGGGGTTAGAATGGCAAAAAAATTATTCTGATATTAAGAATATTATAATTTCTAATAAATACACTAAGAATGTCTATTTTTACATTTAAATGACTTCTTGAATGTATACTTTTTGGAAATGAAAATACTATCAAAATAGTAAATATTTAATCGTATAAATAATATATTACCAATCAACAGATTCTTAAATTTTATTTTAAAAATATTTTCACTCATGTACAAAGTGGAAAAAAATTTTTAATTTTAACACACATGAGTGTTACAGATGAACCACAAATTTTTGTGTTAAAATTTACAAATTTTTTTTCTGTAATTTACGAAGTTAAAATTATAACATAATTCATGAATAATATAAAATTTTGAATAATAAAATTTGTAAATTTTCAAATTTATTTGTGTTAAAATATAATGGTTGAAATGATGATTAGATAGTAAATAATGACTTTCTCGTATTTCTTTCTGTTAATATATTTAAAAAGAAGAGAGATAAAAAAATATAAGAAAAAGGATAAAAAGATGGATGTTGGCGTGGATCAATAAAATCATAAACAAACTAATCTTATTTGATAATATTACATTGTCATTTAAAGGCGAACGTAAGCGAGTGATTTCGAAAAGAGCCGATCATTTTTTAATATTAGTATACCATAGAAATAGAGCCGGTTAGTGGCTCAGTCGGTAGAGCGTTGGATTCGTAATCTCGGGGTTCTGTGTTCGAATCTCGCTCTCGGCAACCAATTGATAGAGGCACCATTTAACGTTACATGTGCTTTGTTTACAAACACACTTACAAGCTCCGTTGCTGATTAACATCACAAGTAGCATAAATATAGCGACGGTAAAGAAGAAAAAAAAGTATAAAAATTTTTGTATTTACCTTATAAAATATCACCAATAATATTTTGTAATTATTAATGATAAATCATTAATATTATTGTTATTGTTATAATTATTTAATATTATAGAAAGATTTAAGCACTGCGTGTCTGAAATCTGCTTACTATGTATGCTTATTCGGGGCGAAAAAACTTTCATTTCGCTCATTCGCTAACTACGACGAGCCTGAAAACGCTATTAAAAATATTTGTATCATAATATAGTAATAATTAAACCCTGTGTTATTTGATATAAGTATAAGATAAGAAGTATTGAAATATAAAAAGTTTAGCAATTCGTTATACAATAATATATCATTGAGATAATAGAATAAAATATATCGAAAAAATATATAAAATTAAATTAATTTCAAGAAATGTATAGGAAAGGGTTCGGCTGTGGGCAATGGTTTGGTTGTGGAGACCCCAGCGTTTCTATTGACAGAAAGCAGATGATGTTTTTCTGACAAATATCATTTATGTATCGTTATGCCAAATATCAAAGCGAAAAAACATGTCTGCTTTTTGCTATAAGCCAATTAATTTTTTTGTGTAAAAAAAAACAAATATTCATTTGTACTTATTTATACTTTATCAATAATATTACAAATAAAAATTTATCAATGAAGGTGAATGTAATGCACATTTATTTAGTATGAAATTATTCCTATTTTGTAATGCAATATAGGTTGCAATCAATAAATTAACACCAACAATTTTGCAAGGGTGCCCACAACCGAACCAATACAAATCGCAACTTTACTTCCTGATTACATAATATATTACAATAAAAGAACTTTTAAATATGACATTTCCTAGCCTAGCCTTTTATCAATACTCATTCTCCCTATGTTCCCAATACTGTACCAGTTTATTAAACATATGTAACTGTTGTTCAATATTAATCGTATAGGAATAGCACGTCTACCTCACAGTGCAATTTTAAATGCAACGTTGGAATAACTTTTTAGATATAGATTGTTTAATATTAAGGTCGCTCATCCGCCTAGGACCGTATCATGTTTTGGATCCTTGGGTAATATTTGTATTATTGCAAATTTTAAGGTGATGTAAAATAGACTCTACACCTGCACTCAGAAATATTTACCGTTTTCTTGTTCGATTGCAAAGTTTTAAAAAACGAGATACATTAGCTTCTAGTATGTATCATGGGAATTATTCAATTAAATTAAGTAAAGTGATTGATTAATTATTGAGAATTTTTGATTTTAATATTCAAGGTTATGAAAATAACAATGATTATTGGAACCCAAAATATTTAATAATCACTATATTTACTACTAACTAATGTATTTCTTTTTCTGAAATTTCGGAGTAAAATAAAAAAATTCCAAAGTACTGGTGAAGCGTCCGTTTTATATCACCTTTAGTAACTCTAATTATAGAAAAAATTAATTTATTATAACGTTGCCAAGTTTAAGCATATTGAAATATGTTTTGTTAAATAGAATTATCTGATAGCGCCCAATTTTAAAATAAGAATAACCATACAAAAAATATTTTTGCTTCACAAAACAACAATTTTATCATAAAGTTACCTGATTTTATTAAGTTATTAGAAGACAAAGTATATCTTATTAAATAGTTGAAAGAAATGAATATTTAACCCTGTTGAAAATAAGTACGTACTTGAAGTACGTACTTTGAGTACGTACTTCAAGTATGTACTACAAGTATATATTTTACTTAAGTACGTACTATTTTGGAACATTTTAGTAGATACTTTTTTTGAAAAGTATATACTTTTATTGAAAGTATGTACTTTTTAAGTATATTTTGATAAATAATATTTTTTTAAATATGAACTTTATTAAACAATACCTACTATTTTGAAAGTATGTACTTTTAAAAATATTTTTATGCGTACTTTTATTTTAAAAATGAGTACTTTCTTCAAAATTATGTACCCTATTTTAATAAAAGTACTTACTTATATAGAAGTATATACCTTTTAGAAAATTTTCATACATACTTTTTTATACGATGTATGTACCTTCATATAAAAGTATATACTGTAGCTACGTGACAAATTTTTTTTTACTTTATTATGTACTTTTTGAAAAGTGCATACTTTTCTAAAAAAGTACCTTCTAAAATGTTCCAAAAAAGTACGTACTTGATCTAAAGTGTATATACTTGAAGTACATACTCAAAGTATGTTATTAAAGTATGTACTGATTTTCAACTGTAAAAAAATACGGAATATTATAGCCTTATATACCTGCATCTCTGAAATTCGGATAAAGGATCGCAAAGTTAAGAAAAACGCCACCTAACAGCTAAAAACGTAAGTACTGAAAAAATTATTCGAATCGATTATTAATTCTGTCTTTGCTGTTAGGTGGCGTTTTGTTGTTAATTTTGCGATCCTCTACCTGAATTTCAGTGACGTGGAATATAAAGTTATAACATTTCGAGTTTGTTCGCTCAAGCTTTTTGATCTGCGGAGAGTCGATGCTTACCTTATTTTTATATCTTCCTTTAGGAAGAAAACACTTACCAAGTTACTAACTTGAGGAATTATTGAAAATAAAAATAATCTCAAACTTTTACCGACTTTTTTGTAAAATTTGATTTGTTATCTTTAAAGGTATATACTCTATTTTAATAAAAGTACGTACTTGTATAGAAGTATATACTTTTTAGAACATTTTCATACATATTCTTTTATACGAAGTATGAACCTTCATACTCAAGTATGTACTGTAGCTAAAGTAATTTTTTTTTTGGTCATTTTAGTATGTACTTTTTTAAAAATATATACTTTTAAAAAAAGTACCTACCAAAATGTTTTTAATAAGTACATACTTTAAAAAAATACGTATTTTCTAATAAAGTACGTACTTTGAGAAATATTATTTATCAAAATATACTTTAAAAGTACATATTTTCAATAAAAGTATATACTTTTCAAAACAGTACCTACTAAAATGTTCCAAAATAGTACGTACTTAAGTAAAGTATATACTTGAAGTACATACTTGAAGTACATACTCAAAGTACATACTTGAAGTACGTACTTATTTTCAACAGGGAATAATTATGGTTACTTATTTGCCTGCTACTTAAAGAATTATCATACTTCCAACAATACTGTTCAAATAGAACTATTTTAAAATTAAATTTTCACTAATATCAATTGACGAGTAGTTATTTAAATATTTTTATAATATATCATCTTTTTTACGATAATGATATTAATCAAAATCTTACTTTTAATGATATTTCAAAAATAAATTATTCTTTATAATTCATTAGTAATTATTATAATTATTTAATAATCAATCATAATTTTGTTGAATATTTACGTTTAAACAATAATTTATTCAATTAGTAATTTGATATTTTTAGAATATTAAATTATCGTTTTTATTAAATATCATTTATTTAATTATAAAATAAAATAAAACAACAAATTGAATCTTCATTATAAGAATAGCATTGCCATCTATTATTCAACATTACGTACTTCGATTATAAACATTAGAATACTCAAATTTTTATTTTTGGGTTATATGTCAGGGACAATAACAAACAAATGTTTATTTGGTAACTATGCAAGCGATCAATGAGCTCATTGCTACCGGGGCAAAATGGGCACACACTTGTTGCTGTTTTCGAACGTTTAGAATGACGCTCTCTGATTGGTTGAAAAAGCGTAACTTTAAAGTGCCGTAGTTTAAAAACTATACGAGATAGAAAAAAAATTACAATATAAAGTTTGTTCAGAATGATGTCCTCTATCACCCCGTCAAGGGAAATACAGTAGTTTAGAATCACCGTATATATATATATATATATATATATATATATATATATATATATATATATATATATATATATATATATATACATACATACATACATGTATAAATAAATAAAATATAACTGACTTGAAAGATTATTTATGATAGCAATAAGTTGATATTGTGAAAAAACTGATACCATGCATTAAGAATTTCTCTGTTAATGCGCAGAACTGAAATTTTGATGTTGGCACTGGAAAAAACCGTGCTAGTCGTTAGAATTTCTCTGCTAATGCGCAGAACTTAAATTTTGATGTTGGCACTGGAAAAAACCGTGCTAATCATTGAAAATCAATGTGCTGGACCTTAGAAGGTAAAATAGTAAAACTAGCATTGATTAAAATGATACTGTCATGGTTTTTTTCATTATAAAACACGCAATTTTAACCTTCTATTATTTAGCACTAGTTTTTAAGGTGAAAACTCTTTTCCGTGTAGCTAGTTCCATGGGTATTCTACCGAATACGACCTACTATAACATAATAGTAATATACGCAACAAGTGACGTACGAAGGGATAATATTGGCAGAGGTTAATGTTTTCTGCTGCTCAAGCAAAAAACATTTAACCCTGCAAATATTTTCCCGACGTACATTCCCCTCCACATGCTTTTGCGCACCCCGAGAAAAAATTGTAAGAGCTAAAACATTTTATTACTCAGCAGCTAAAAGTCGTAACTCAAAAAATCCAACGGCGTTCGAAAAAGCAGGTGAAAAGCTTTCGAAAATACTATTGTGAACTTTAAAAAGCTTAAATTTAAGTCGTTTGGAAAAGTTAAAAAACAACTAAAAAAAAGCAAAAAAATTGGTCTTTTTTTAATTTGCTGCAGATTTAGATCCAATAATCGTAGCTTAAAAAAACAAACTGGGTTTAAAAGGGTATTTATTCAGCTTTAAAATGAGGGGTCAAGCATTTGTTTTTGTCATTTTTTACCAGAGCTACAGGATTTTTTGTTAGAAAACACGTTTTTTTTCAAATGCCAATATTTTGAAAAGTAAGCGAGATAGAAAAAAACTTTAAGGAAAAAAAAGTTACATTTTTACGTATAAAAAACAAACTTGCAGTTTAAAATAGAATTCAAATGAAAAAAAATTTTTCGACTTTTTTTTATAAATTTTTTATAATTTTTTAGTAGATTTAAAAGTCGAAAAAATTTTTTTTTATTTGAATTCTATTTTAAACTGCAAGTTTGTTTTCTATACGTAAAAATGTAACTTTTTTTTCTCTAAAGTTTTTTTCCTATCTCGCTTACTTTCCAAAATATTGGCATTTAAAAAAAACGTGTTTTTTAACAAAAAATCCTGTAGCTCTGGTAAAAAATGACAAAAACAAATGCTTGACCCCTCATTTTAAAGCTGAATAAATACCCTTTTAAACCCAGTTTGTTTTTTTAAGCTACGATTATTGGATCTAAATCTGCAGCAAATTAAAAAAAGACCAATTTTTTTGCTTTTTTTTAGTTGTTTTTTAACTTTTTCAAACGACTCAAATTTAAGCTTTTTAAAGTTCACAATAGTATTTTCGAAAGCTTTTCACCTGCTCTTTTGAACGCCGTTGGATTTTTTGAGTTACGACTTTTAGCTGCTGAGTAATAAAATGTTTTAGCTCTTACAATTTTTTCTCTGGGTGCACAAAAGCATGTGGAGGGGAGTGTACGTCACATGTTGCGTAAATTATTTTATGCTGTTGTAAGCAGTTAGAGGAACAATAAAATTATAAATGTGGGACGGAGGATTAAGTCACGTCCACAATTACATTATCATGGCAATGTAAGAAGTTGGGACAAGTGGAGAACTCATTGTTCTGGCGTTTCGTCCCAGCTCCGACCACGGGAACTCATCAGTGAGGCTATGTAGTCGGACCCTGAGGGGCTATTCAAGTAGCGATACATATGTATGTATCGCGACGATATGTATGGGGAAGAGAATAAAAAGTATGCGCGCGCATACATACAGCGTGATACATACATATGTATCACTGCTTGAATAGCCCCTCTGCCTCAGACGCCTTGAGAGAGAGAGAAATTTGTTAGTCTTATATACAAACTGAGACCAATTCCCTGCGCTTGCGAGAACGTGGGTTTTCGGGTTCCGCCTGGCGGCTGTATGCCTTACTGGTCTGCCTTCTCCCGTCAGTTACCCAATGATGATAAATCGCACGGCTGGCAAGTACGGTCCCCACATAAATACTCATATGAAAATCATTTTTGTGAGAAATTGTGAATAACAGTTAATAATTGTAATAAACTACCGCAACTGAGACATTAATTATTATTAATAACAGTAAAAAACAGTTAATAACAATTAATAATAGTTAATAATAGTTATGAACGCTAAATAACAATTATTAACTGAAAGTCATGATTATTAATAATTATTTATAGTTATTCACATTTATTCACATTTATACACATTTATACACACTTATTAACAGTTACTCACATTTTCCAAAATTTTAGAATTGGTGAATAATTTATTATTTTTTATACTTATTTATAATTATTTATATTTATTTGCAATTAGTTACAATGAATTATAGTTATTAACACTTTCTTACAGATATTTACAGTTTTTCACATTTATTAATAGTTATTAACAGTTTTTTACATTTACAAAATTTTTCGCGTATATATAAAAAAAACGATTATACGTGTGAAAATTTTTGAAAGTGTGAAAAAGTGTTTATAACTGTTAATAAATGTGAATAAATGTGAAAAATTACAGATATTTGTAAATAACTATAAATAACAGTAAATTATTATTATTTACAGTTAATCATTATTATTATCTATTCGTAACAATTATTAACTGTTATCAAATGTTATTTACTGTTATTAATGTCTCAATTGCGGTAGTTTATTATAGTTATTAACAGTTATTCAAATTTTTTCACATTTTACACAGTTATTAATAGTTATTCACAGAAATTATTTCCATATGGGTATATAATTGAATACATTTTTTACAATTTTTCAATGTATACTTTATGAATTTATGAAATGCGAAAGAAGCAATTTCGTAGAATTTCAAGAAGCGTGGACCAGACAGCCTTGTCTGCACGCGCAAGCGCCACATGTTGTCGCGTGACGCTTCGAGAAACAAAGCAAGTGATACTTACTGTATTGGGATACACAAATTTTTAATTCACAATTATTTTAATATTTTTCTTTGATTTACTAAATATGATAGATACATCTGTTTATAAAATCTTTTTTTCCGTTATGTTGGTTTGTACTTGTAAATATGAATGTACAAACTTATAACTGAAAAGTTTAAAAATTTTTTTATTTCTTTTACATTTCTCAAGTTTTATGTTTATTCTATTTTTTTCACTGCATCACTTTTACTGTGATTTTATATCACTATTAAATCTAAATTTTATTATTAATAAATCATTATGAACCATTATTTATTTAATGTATATTTTTAAAAATGTATTTAATACGGAAAAGACCATTAAGAAATTCGAATAAGCGCAGAATTTAACTATGCGGCGCCGATTGTCTAACGCGCCTGTTTATGTTCTCAAGTTTACACTATTATCCTTTCCAAACACATCGGCGCTCAGTTCGTACTGAAGATTTTAGTTGTATCCCAACTTACTATAGCATATTGAGTTTTTCCCCGGGGATATATTACTTTTTCATATATCTCCGGGGACATAAGCTGTCAGCAAATATACTTTAGTACAAAATATCATAAATAAAATACAGCGGCGCTGCGAGCGCAACTATAAGAGACCTCAATACCCATTTGACTAGCTTACTACATACGACGCTCTCTACTGCTTACTACAGCATAAAAGTATATACAAGTGCATCTGAAGTAAGGATTATATAATACTAAACGCGACGAAAAGAAGAGAAGAAGAAGGAAATCACGCGTATAGGTAAAGTAAGATGCCTTCGTACATCGACCCTGGTACCAGTTTTACGCGTTTAATAAATTACCATACAAACTGGATTCAAACATATGTATACGTTCTCTTTATATACTTATATATTATATATACTTTGAGCAGCGGGCTGGTTTAGCTTAAAACGCAGCTTTATCAAGAAAGAGATAGCTGTGTCTCGCTGATTTGTGCGATATCGTACGTTTTGGGTCTATCGCTCCTTGGAATCAGATGCCCAGTTAAATCTTTCTTTCTTTCTTTACCCTCTTCGGTTATTTTATCCCGCTTCTTTTACGCAGGCTAAGAGAGAGGATTCAATTTCATCTTCTTATACACTATAAGTATGAGCATACGTACACACGTTAACATCTGAACATAAGTTTGAAAATTTTATTTTCTTTACTTTTTTCTATTTTTATTATTTTATATATTTTTATATAAAGGAAAAAGTTGAAATGGCTAAGTTAGTGAAGTTCGCATTATAAGAAGGATATCAAAAATGATTATTGGTTAATAAACGAAGAGAGTTAATACGCTTTTTATCGGCAAAACGAAATCTTAGACAATCAGCCTAGACCTATACGCTATGAAAAAATTTAGATTCCATAAGCTCGGAAAAGAAGAAGAACAAAACAGCAGATCCGATCAGACGCATATCTTTAACGTGTTCAGGAGAAAATCGAGATATTTATAAAACATTCAACTATGACCGCCGTTATTGTTCTAAAACTTATATATTTTGATGGAAACTTTAAATATTTATATTTTAAAATTTTTTTTAAGAAGAGTTTAAGAAACATTTCTTAAACTTAAGTTTAAGAAATGTTTCTTAGCAAAATTATAATGGTTATAATATATGTATGCTATACGAAAGAATTTTCATGATTACGCAGATTATATTATCGACATATGATCATTCCTTCTTAAAAATAGTTAGTGTAATGGATATTGACTAAAATTATAAGAAAGAAATTATTTGCAATGACTTTGTATACAAAAAATATTTTTTGATCGACCTTAAAAAAAAGTTCTTTTATATAATATACATCATTATTCATTTTTTATGTAAATAGTGTTAAACTAATAATATTATTTAAAAATCTGTTGATTATTAAATGAATTTTTGAAATCCAACAAAGTTTTTCACAGTTAAAGAAAAGAAAAAAATTTTTATTTCATTATCGAGTATATACATATGGAATTCATTAGAGCGATATTCTAGAGGTATTCTCCTTCTCTTCTTATTATAGCAATGATGCTTATTAATATAAAAGAATTTCATCGGAAAAGATTTCCTTCGCGCTCGTTCATATGATTGCATTTATCTCTCATATACCATAGACTGGTCAAATACACTTAGAAGATTCGTTCAAGAAAACAGGTTTTACCATTTATGCATCCTTCTAGTTAAAATTGTTTTCAAGTTTGTGGAAATAAAAAAAAATTTTTTTTTTATTTGCACACAACGTGTGTTGTTAGAGAAAGGAAGAAATTAAAGTGTTTCTTTGGATTTTACCATAGTCGAGCTAATAATGAAGATAACACTGAAAATGACTTACGTCCTTTAGTTAGCTATATCCAACAAATATGGAAAGATGTTTTAATTGTCCGTTAACGAAACCTTTAATTATGTGCACTATCATCATCAGCAATTAGATTTTCCTTACATCTACAGGATATAATAATATTTTCACATGTTTATACTTTATTCAAACATAATTATTATAATTGTGCTAATGATATTGTGATTATTGTTGGATTTGTGTTATCGATTCAACAAAATAGAGAAAAACTAATCTTTAGAATCTTGTGAAATAGAAAGTAGTCATTTGAAAAAAAGAATTCGGATTCGTAAAGTTGTTCTCGCTTTTGCGATGATTTACGGAGGGTCAACGATAAATCAGGTGCTTTATATATGAATTTTTTACGATACATCCTACGAAGACCTGTAATATCGACCATGCATGGTAGTTATTCGACGTAAAAGTTAATTGAATGGTTTTTCTTTTTGTTTGGTTCTTAGCTAATATATTTCCAGTGTAATTATATATTTTACAGGCAATATAACTTGAGAGCCAAAAATTCATCAAAAAAAAGTCGAGTGATCGAAGGTTAAAATAATAGTACATTGTTAACCAAGGGAGTAAAATAGGTGATTTTTGCCCGAGTCGAGTTTGACGCCCGAGCGAAGCGAGGGTGACAATAAAGACGAGGACAAAAACACCTTTACTTCCGTGGTTAACATATTACTTTTTCATACACGAAGGGCGTTCAATTCAGCCACATTGAATATAAATTCGTTAACATATTAATGCCGTTACATAAAGTAATGGCATCAATATATGATAAAAATGTGGCAAAGAACGTGCCAGGGGGGGGGGGGGGTGAGAAGTTCGCTCTAAAAAAATAAATAATAATTCTTGAAATAAAAAAACCATTAAACTTAAATTTTATGAAAATCTATTAACTATTCAAATAAATCAAATAACACGAAAAACTCGTTTCTACAGGAAATATTGATAAAAAAAGCAACTATATTTTCGAGTAACTTGAGTTCTTCGAGTAGCTCATATTTTTTCGAGTAATTCGAGTAATTTATATTTTTTCGAGTAATTCGAATAATTTATATTTTTTCGAGTAATTCGAGTAATTTATATTTTTTCGAGTAATTCGAATAATTTATATTTTTTCGAGTAATTCGAGTAATTTATATTTTTTCGAGTAATTTAGTAATTTATATTTTTTCGAGTAATTCGAGTAATTTATATTTTTTCGAGTAATGCGAGTAATTTATATTTTTTCGAGTAATTCATATTTTTTTCGAATATTTCGAGTTATTCGAATACATATTTTTTCAAGTGATTCGAGTTATTCAAGTAGTTGATATTTTTTTAGAGTAACTCGATAAATTCGAGTAACTTGGCAAGTTCGAGTTAATACTCGACACGAATTCGTCGGGTCAAGTAATGTATTAGAGTTGCTCGTAGAATCGAATACCCGCACTAATAATTACTACATTCATTTTACGTTCACTGAATTCATTTTGCATTTTCTAACAGCGCATGCTAAATTTTCATGCGCCGCTAAAAAAAGGAAATTTCTTATTGGAAACAGGGAAAAAATTAATCACGCTTGTAAGAAAATTACTTTTTTCCCCTAGGGTAAAAAAGAGCTATTTTAGCCCCTAAGAATGGACATCAAAAATTAAATTTTACGCCCTGAGTGTGAAAAAAACCTCTTTTCGTGTCCAAACAATCACTTCACCCTGATTCTTCTTGGAAAATATTATATGTAAAAAAGATTCACTTTCTCTTTGAGATCATAGAATTTCAAGAGAGTCCGATAGTGCAATCAAGGTCGGCATTCCATACTTTATTTGTTTGCTTGCGTGGGCGCGTCAAATCAAAAAGTTTCAATCGAGTATTTCTGACTCATAAGAGGGGAAAATGACATTCTCTTTAAAAGGACCATTGCCATCATCATGCCTCATATGAGATCTCATATAGATTTTTCAGTCGGGGTTGAAAATATAAAGTATATATGAGATCTTATACGAGATCTCATATGAGATCTCATGTGGGATCTCATTTCAGATCGCATGTGAGATCTCATATATATTTTTCAGTAGGGATCATCATCATCATCATCATCATCATCATCATCATCATCATCATCATCATCATCATCATCATCATCATCATCATCATCATCATCATCATCATCATCATCATCATCATCATCATCATCATCATCATCATCATCATCATCATCATCATCATCATCATCATCATCATCATCATCATCATCATCATCATCATCATCATCATCATCATCATCATCATCATCATCATCATCATCATCATCATCATCATCATCATCATCATCATCATCATCATCATCATCATCATCATCATCATCATCATCATCATCATCATCATCATCATCATCATCATCATCATCATCATCATCATCATCATCATCATCATCATCATCATCATCATCATCATCATCATCATCATCATCATCATCATCATCATCATCATCATCATCATCATCATCATCATCATCATCATCATCATCATCATCATCATCATCATCATCATCATCATCATCATCATCATCATCATCATCATCATCATCATCATCATCATCATCATCATCATCATCATCATCATCATCATCATCATCATCATCATCATCATCATCATCATCATCATCATCATCATCATCATCATCATCATCATCATCATCATCATCATCATCATCATCATCATCATCATCATCATCATCATCATCATCATCATCATCATCATCATCATCATCATCATCATCATCATCATCATCATCATCATCATCATCATCATCATCATCATCATCATCATCATCATCATCATCATCATCATCATCATCATCATCATCATCATCATCATCATCATCATCATCATCATCATCATCATCATCATCATCATCATCATCATCATCATCATCATCATCATCATCATCATCATCATCATCATCATCATCATCATCATCATCATCATCATCATCATCATCATCATCATCATCATCATCATCATCATCATCATCATCATCATCATCATCATCATCATCATCATCATCATCATCATCATCATCATCATCATCATCATCATCATCATCATCATCATCATCATCATCATCATCATCATCATCATCATCATCATCATCATCATCATCATCATCATCATCATCATCATCATCATCATCATCATCATCATCATCATCATCATCATCATCATCATCATCATCATCATCATCATCATCATCATCATCATCATCATCATCATCATCATCATCATCATCATCATCATCATCATCATCATCATCATCATCATCATCATCATCATCATCATCATCATCATCATCATCATCATCATCATCATCATCATCATCATCATCATCATCATCATCATCATCATCATCATCATCATCATCATCATCATCATCATCATCATCATCATCATCATCATCATCATCATCATCATCATCATCATCATCATCATCATCATCATCATCATCATCATCATCATCATCATCATCATCATCATCATCATCATCATCATCATCATCATCATCATCATCATCATCATCATCATCATCATCATCATCATCATCATCATCATCATCATCATCATCATCATCATCATCATCATCATCATCATCATCATCATCATCATCATCATCATCATCATCATCATCATCATCATCATCATCATCATCATCATCATCATCATCATCATCATCATCATCATCATCATCATCATCATCATCATCATCATCATCATCATCATCATCATCATCATCATCATCATCATCATCATCATCATCATCATCATCATCATCATCATCATCATCATCATCATCATCATCATCATCATCATCATCATCATCATCATCATCATCATCATCATCATCATCATCATCATCATCATCATCATCATCATCATCATCATCATCATCATCATCATCATCATCATCATCATCATCATCATCATCATCATCATCATCATCATCATCATCATCATCATCATCATCATCATCATCATCATCATCATCATCATCATCATCATCATCATCATCATCATCATCATCATCATCATCATCATCATCATCATCATCATCATCATCATCATCATCATCATCATCATCATCATCATCATCATCATCATCATCATCATCATCATCATCATCATCATCATCATCATCATCATCATCATCATCATCATCATCATCATCATCATCATCATCATCATCATCATCATCATCATCATCATCATCATCATCATCATCATCATCATCATCATCATCATCATCATCATCATCATCATCATCATCATCATCATCATCATCATCATCATCATCATCATCATCATCATCATCATCATCATCATCATCATCATCATCATCATCATCATCATCATCATCATCATCATCATCATCATCATCATCATCATCATCATCATCATCATCATCATCATCATCATCATCATCATCATCATCATCATCATCATCATCATCATCATCATCATCATCATCATCATCATCATCATCATCATCATCATCATCATCATCATCATCATCATCATCATCATCATCATCATCATCATCATCATCATCATCATCATCATCATCATCATCATCATCATCATCATCATCATCATCATCATCATCATCATCATCATCATCATCATCATCATCATCATCATCATCATCATCATCATCATCATCATCATCATCATCATCATCATCATCATCATCATCATCATCATCATCATCATCATCATCATCATCATCATCATCATCATCATCATCATCATCATCATCATCATCATCATCATCATCATCATCATCATCATCATCATCATCATCATCATCATCATCATCATCATCATCATCATCATCATCATCATCATCATCATCATCATCATCATCATCATCATCATCATCATCATCATCATCATCATCATCATCATCATCATCATCATCATCATCATCATCATCATCATCATCATCATCATCATCATCATCATCATCATCATCATCATCATCATCATCATCATCATCATCATCATCATCATCATCATCATCATCATCATCATCATCATCATCATCATCATCATCATCATCATCATCATCATCATCATCATCATCATCATCATCATCATCATCATCATCATCATCATCATCATCATCATCATCATCATCATCATCATCATCATCATCATCATCATCATCATCATCATCATCATCATCATCATCATCATCATCATCATCATCATCATCATCATCATCATCATCATCATCATCATCATCATCATCATCATCATCATCATCATCATCATCATCATCATCATCATCATCATCATCATCATCATCATCATCATCATCATCATCATCATCATCATCATCATCATCATCATCATCATCATCATCATCATCATCATCATCATCATCATCATCATCATCATCATCATCATCATCATCATCATCATCATCATCATCATCATCATCATCATCATCATCATCATCATCATCATCATCATCATCATCATCATCATCATCATCATCATCATCATCATCATCATCATCATCATCATCATCATCATCATCATCATCATCATCATCATCATCATCATCATCATCATCATCATCATCATCATCATCATCATCATCATCATCATCATCATCATTACACGAAATGAAGCAACCGGTATGCTTAAATATTTTGAAACTCTAGAAAGTTGCTTCTTGTCTTTACTTCTGAATGATATAATGGATAGATTTAATGCCGTCAATAAAATTTTGCAATCAGTATCAACAACTCTGTCCGACGTTGTGAATTTATATAAATCATCAGAAACTTTTATTTCACAAATGCGAAACTCAGAATCATTCCAAAATTATGAAAATAGAGCAAAAGAACTAAGCGGTCAACAAGAATATTTGTTATATACAAAAAAACGAAAACGTAAAACTTTTCATGATGAAAATACATCTAACGATACTTTGTTTTCTGGAAGTGATAATATGCGAGTAAATATTTTCTATTCAATTTTAGATAATTTAATAATCAGTTTACAAAATAGAAACAATGCTTACACGATAATTAATGATAGATTTGGTTTTTTATTAAAATTAAATGATCTAAATGACGAAGAAATTTCATTGGGATCTAATCAAGTTATGAGTGTTTGTAGTAATGATTTGTACAATAATTTAAGCATTGAATGTCAACATTTTAAAGCTCTTTTAATTACTATGAAAATAGAAAAACCTTCTGCACATACAATGTTAAAATTTATTTGCGAAAATAATTACGAAATTATATATCCTAATTTACATGTTGCATTGTCTATTTTTTTATATTCATTGGTATCAAACTGTTCTGGTGAACGTTCTTTCTCTATATTGCGACGTGTAATGAATTATTTGTGCTCTAAAATAGGCAATCAAAAATTGAATGCTTTAGCATTATTATGTATTGAAGGTGAATTAAATAGAGAGTTGAATTTTGACTCCCTCATCCAAGAATTCGCTGCAAAAAAGCTCGAAAAGTTGTACTGTAATTTATTTTTAAATTATTAATTTCATTTCTTTTATTAAAACTGTTAATAGTTTTATTTAAAAAAATACCAAAATGTATATAATAAAATATTTTATTATAAGTATTATTATTGGATTTATTTGTCTATATAATTAATAAAACTATTTTGAAATATGTTTATCCATCTTTTAACAACTTAGCTACAAAGATGGTGTCTTGTTCAATCATTTCTCGAAATATCTTAATTTACAATATACTAGTCTTAGATAAATGGGGTTACTGCTTAAGCAATTCATTTTGTGTGTGCCGCCCCCTTTGAATTTGCCGCCCCTACGCCATGGCGTTTTTAGCGTCGTGGCAAATCCGTGCCTGTGTATATACAGAATATAAAGGAGGGAATGCGATTCGTTCTCGTAAATTGTCTCGAGGTAAAGTAAGAGCATTAAAAACTAGAAGTATATAACGTGCCGCCGCAAATATGCGATCATGCGTGGATGAGAACGAGACAAAAATTCGAGGCTGGGGATAGGAGTATATATACAGGTTCTACTACGTGTGCTACGATTAACGTTAGGTACACTCTTTCGCTTGGAATCTGCCAGGTAAGACAGATGAAACGGTACCCTTGTGCTTTTCTACGGCGTTAGAAAGAGAGGCCTTGTAGCCAATACCTGGAAAGATGTTTAGATATATACTTTCTGAATCATATATATACATACATACACATATATACATATATTTACACTTTATTTGTACATATATTGCACATGTGTATTCTTTTCTATATCACATGGAATTCGTAGGCGTATGGAGAGAAAGTCTTTCCCTATTCGATTTACTGTTACCAACTTCTCAGAAGTACTAAATTAAAAGTTTTGTATCTCACCAACTAATGATCGTACAGAATTGTCCGATCACCCATTTTGAAAGTATCTGTAAGGACTTTTGAATGGTATATTGGTAATTTAATTTTAAGTACTTATCTAGAAAAAATTGCGGCTTGAAAATTCAAAAAAAATTTTTTTGTCTATGCTAAAATTTGGAACAATTTTCGAAAAATGATGGTAGTAAATTTCACACAGCTGGTTTTAAAGGTATATTGCTGAACGTTGAAATGATTTTTTTTTCCTAGATCCAAAATTGACCAAGATATGACGGTTTTTGTACAAAAATAGTTTATTTTTGAAGTGAAACTTCTTTACCGACGGTATACACTTCCCATAAGAGACGTTTAAAAAAAATTATACGGGAGTGATTTGATTTCATGACGGTACGTGCAACGGAACAAATGAAACGGAAGTGTATATATATATAGGAGGAGCGTCCGCGCCTTCTATATGTAAATCAAGGTACTAAATACGTATAAAGAAAAATTCGGGGGACTGGCTTGATGTTAAACGCACAGATATAGTATATGGATACATCTATACTATATATGCAATACAAATATCTGAATCTGATTTGAATAAATAAAGAAAGCAATAACACTCGTCTCTCTTTTTCTTTCTTTCTCTATAATGTTTTATGGTGAACCCCTCTCTTCCCTAGATTTTTTAAATTGTATTTTTGTAAAATAAATATTATTAAAAAAAATTTTATACACTATCTCATTTAAAATTAAAAAAAATTAATTTCTTAAATAAATTAAATTATTTTAATTTAGTTTTATTTAATTTTATAATTATTGAGTTTTAAAATTATTTTAGAATTAAATAAAACGGTGATAGAACTTAAATAAACATTTATAAGTTCTATAATTTCGTAAGGAAGTTTCACTTCTGTCAGCCACTCCCACCCTACTGAAAAATATATATGAGATCTCATATGAGATCTCATTTATATTTTACATTTTCAACCCCACTAAAAAATATATATGAGATCTCATATGAGATCTCACATGCGATCTCAAATGAGATCCCACATGAGATCTCATATGCAATCTCATATCAGATCTCATATGAGATCCCGTATGAGATCTCATATGTATTTTCTATTTTCAACCCTACTGAGAAATATAAATGAGATCTCATATGAGATCTCACATGCGATCTCATATGAGATCTCATATATATTTCTTTGTAGGGTTGAAAATAGAAAATATATATGAGATCTCATACGGGATCTCATATGAGATCTCATATATATTTTTTAGTAGGGTTGAAAATGTAAAATATAAATGAGATCTCATATGAGATCTCATATGAGATCTCATATGAGTTCTCGTGCCAAAATCTCATATGATATCGCATGTGAGATCTCATATGAGATCTCATATGAGATCCCATGTGAGATCTCATATGAGATCTCATATATATTTTTCAGTAGGGCAAAGACTGCCACACCAGTTTTTTTATTTTTTCCATATCTTCTTAATTACGGCAGATACAGAAAAATGTGTGAAAGCTATTGAGAATTAGTTTTCTTAGTGTAGTATTAATTTTAGAGCCATTTAAAAATTTATTTTTAATTTTGATTTTTCATATTTTTTGTATTTTACGTTAAGTACTTGATAAATTGGCTCTAAAATTTGCATGAAAGTTATTTGCGATTGTCAATAGAAGAAAAACTTTTGAAAAAAATTTTCATTTTTCATTTTTTTTCTGTTTTACGAAAAATATTTGATAGATTTGCCACAAAATGTGTATGAAGAAAACAAGCTTTAGAAATTAAATTTCTTAGTGCAGTTTTAGTTTTAGAACATTTTGAAAATTTTGAAAAAAATTTTTATTTTACATTTTTTCTTCTATTTTATGTAAATAATTTGATGGATTTGCTTCAAAATTTGTATACAGTTCATTCACTATTGCCTGAAGAAAATCAGCTTTTGGAAACAAATTTTCTGAGTGTAGTTAGAATTTTAAAGATTTTGAAAATAATTTTGATTTTTCTTTATTTATTTTCTTTTATTTTACGAAAACTCGATGGATTTATTCTAGAATTTGCACAGAATTATTTGCGAGTGTCAAAAAACGGGAGATTTTTGAAAACTGATTTTCCTAACGTAGTTTTAATTTTTGAGCATTTTGAAAATTTTGAAAAACAATTTTCGAAAAAATTTGTATTCTATAACCAATTAAATCTCGAAAACTACTCGATAGATTTGCTTCAAATTTTGCGTTTAATCTATTTTTTTTCTAATCAGGCAGGAAGCTATAGAAAATTGGTTTCATCAGTGTAGTTTTAATTTCAAAAAATTTTACTTTCTCATAAAGAAAGCATTGTTTTGATAAAAAATTTTTTTTTCTATTTTATTATTAATTTATATTTGGACATATTCGGACTCGAGGAGTTGAAACAAGTGGTTTCCAGAAAATGGAAAAAAGAAAATGAAAAGAAAAAAAAATAATCTTTTTAAGAAAATGTCTGTATGTGTGTGTGTGTATGTATTCATTACGCCAGTTAGATCTCGAAAACTACTCGATAGATTTGCTTCAAATTTTGAATGGAATTAATTTTTTTGTCCAACTGGTGCGGAAGCTATTGAAAATTAGTTTTCTTAGTGCAGTTTCAATTTCATAACAATTAAAAAATTTTTTTTTAATTTTGAATTTTGTGTTTTTTGTATTTTACGTTAAGAGGCGGTCGGGACTATTTGCCGTATGGGGGCGCTGCAGGTGATAGAAGAATATAAAATATTTTTTATACACGGATTTACAATTTATTAAGACAATAAAATACTCCTAACGTTGACAATAACTCTTGCCATATATATGTAGAATAATTATCGATGCTAATCTTGTTTGAAAAGTCTAAAATATTTTTGTAAAGCGAAAAATACTGCGTGATAGAGCCGATGTAAACATGTGTATTTTTCTTTAGTGCGACAGAGAAAGTGATACTAAAGAATGATGAATACATATGCTCACGCCGGCTCCATCTCGCACTGCATTTTTCGCTTTACAACAATATTTTAGACTTTTCAAACAAGATTAGCATCGATAATTATTCTACATATATATGGCAAGAGTTATTGACAACGTTAGAAGTATATTATTGTTTCAGTAAATTGTAAATCGCTGTGTAAAAATTATTTTACATTTTTCTCTCACCTGACCGCAGCGCCCTTGACCCAGCCCCTGACCCATGCGGTAAATAGTCCCGACCGCCTCTCAAGTATTAGATGGATTTTCTCTAAAATTTGCATGGAAATTATTTGCGATTGCCAAAAGAAGAGAAACTTCTAAAAACTGATTTTCTTCGCGTAGTTTTAATTTTAGAGCATTTTGAAAATTTTGAAAAAACTTTACCTAATTCAAATTTGTATTTGCACTCTAAAGCGTACAGAAATTCAACTGAAAACTACGATTTTTATTTACATATGGAAAGAAAAGAAAAATGATCATATTGATAATTGTAGAAACAAATTTTTATGTTCGTTTGACAGGTTTCCACACTATGTCAATGCAATATTCTCTCGACTAATGCTCGATTTTCATCAATAACAAATCGGGGAAGTTTATCAAAAAAGGTTAATTATAGTTAATGTTATTTAACAATATTGGCCCGTGATTTAGCTAGGCAACTCGTTTGCGTTTTATCAATGTGCGTATTATCTAACATATAATCTTTGTCATTATTAAATAATGTACTCAAAATTTAACTATTTCAAATAACCAGGAGGCAAAGGAGCATGTATTTTTTCACTCCAAAATTGTTTCGAAATAGCTTTAGTCTAATTTAATGTTTGCGCTTTTCTTTTTGAATGCGCGCGTTCAACTCTTGGTTTTGATTTTTGCGATACAAATTGATCTCTCTGACACTGAAAAGGGGTTAGAACAGTGGTTGTACTCTATGACGGCGAGTGGCGCTAGTATCGATAGCGAACATTCATTGAAGTACGAGAGAGATGCTAGTGTTTTCTAGAGGATAATGAGTGCTTTCTGCGAGGTTTTGAGTGTTCTCCGCGATGTTTTTTGTTCGAAGAAGTGAGCAGGTCTTCGCTCAGAGAATAATGAGTCTTCTCTAGAGACTACTAGTTCGCATTTCGATGCGTAGGCTGACTGTATTCTAAAAATGACACCGATTGTACCGTAGAGTACAGTCACAGTTCGCTTCCCTTTTCAGTGGAGTTATTCATGAAAAACCCAAAAAAAGCTATTTTTTTCAAACGCGATTTTCTCAAAACTATATATATATATATATATATATATATATATATATATATATATATATATTTTAAATTCTTATATCTTCTTATACATAAAAACTACTAACTTTTAGGATAGGTCAGAATATGCGATTTTGTCTTATTTTTTTTAAACAGATTTTTAAATATTTTTTTTATATTTTCCATTTTAAAGCATTGATACCATGGCGTATCATGCCATTTTTCCAACTATTACATCTTTTCACAATTCGTTTATGCTTTTATTTATTAATTTATCAAAAATATTAACAAAATTCTTTAAAATAAACCCTTGATAAAATTTTTTTATTAGTTAGATCAGTTAGAATCGAAGTTATGACGATTTCAAGTTTAAAAAAATGTTAAAATTAAATAAAAACTGATATTTAGATCAAAGAATACATGAATTATTCTTTTTTTTTGGATTTTGTTGAAATAAGAATTTTATTTTTGTTATTTATTAAAATTTTCAATTTGTAAAAAGGTAAGTTTTTTAATATAAACATTTTTAATGAACAACAAATTTACAAAAAAATTAACGAATGAAAAATAATGAATTTACAACCGATTTGAACAAAAATAGTCCAAGTTTAAATAAAACTTTTTAATTTACTTTTTGCTATTTATGTCTCGAAGTTCTAGCAGAGAAGGTTTGGTTTTGTTTACTCTTCCAACAGTGAATTTTTTGGATACCTTTAATTTCTTTTGCATTTTCTAACCATTCCATTGTTTTTGTTTTTCGAAAAACTTCTAGTTCATCCTTACGGATAACAAGAATGTTAAGGAGTCTCGTATGTCAGCTATAGTTTGTTGTTCATAAAAATTAAAAGTTTAAAGAACTCTTCAAAATTTTGATGAAAATTAATTTATACCTAGAAAAAAATTTCTGCAAATTTTCAAGCAGTCTTATCAACTAATTTTTTTATATGTGCTCACTCGAAGTCCGCGTGTTTTGTATCTCATAGTAGTAAAAAGATAAACTTTAAGTGAGCATAAATAATAAAATCAGTCGATAAGGCTAACTAAAAATTTGCAGAGATTTTTTTCCAGGTATAAATTAATGTTTTTCAAAATATTGAAGAATTTTTTAAACTTTTGATTTTTATGAACAACAAACTATAGCAAACTATAGCTAGCATATGAGACTCCTTAATCGACGGAGTATACTTTAACACATGAGTGGCAAAATCTCCAGCATTTTTAATAAAATCAGCACTCTTTTTAGATATATTATGTGTAGTCACGAGCACCTTCACCATGACCTGTTGCAGAAAAAAGCCATTTTCTGCTTATTTTTGAGTTTTGAAGTTCATAAAATTGATATCTGTTTTTGAAATGACTTGCAGCTCCATCAGAAATGGTTATGATTTCATCAAGCTCTTGCGAAATGTGTTTTTCTTTTAAGCTGTTGATAATTAAATTCATAGCCATTAGGGCATGAGACGAATCATGTTTAATATCATCAGAGACGATGACAAAACTGACTGTTATATTATTTCCAAAATAGCATACTGATGTGAATATTGATAATTGGTTTTTACTTCAATGGTAGCTTTGAATTTCATTTTGAAGTAGGACTGTCCAATTTTCTGCAAAATCAACATGAATAACTAATTGGGATTGACTTTTTTTGCTAAAAGTTTAACCCCTTGGATTGCAACACGTTGAATTTCTTTAACCATTTTATGAGTTCTTACAGTGAGAGCATGCTCTCTTAACTGACTAGGAGAGTGTCACACCTCCGGATCACGAATTTTGCTTAAACTTCGGGATAAGTTTTCAGATGATAAAATATGAAAAAAGCTAAAGTTATAGTCACAAACACTCAATATTTCCCTAGTTACAGGCAATTGAAGAAAATCGCTAAAAAAGTTACTAGATATTTAAACGCATATAGTTTTTTAGCATTGATAGCTAGAAGCTTAAACCTTTTTTTAAATTAAAACTGAGCTTGAATCCTTTCGAAGAAGTAGTTATAGAAAGTAAAAATATTATTTTTTCCTAAAGTTATAGCGTAATAAAGATTGGACCTAAATTTTTATTTTAAAATATTAATTGATAATAAAAGCTAAAATTAGGTCCAATCTTTATTACGCTATAACTTTGGGAAAAAATAATATTTTGATATGTTGTAACTATTGTTTCGAAAGGATTTGAGCTCAGCTTTAATTTAAAAAAAGGTTTAAGCTTGTAGCTATCGACGCTAAAGAACTATATGCGTTTAAAAATCTAGTAACTTTTTTAGTGAGTTTTTTTAATTGCCTGTAACTAGGGAAATATTGAGTATTTATGAATATAACTTTAGCTTTTTCTATATTATATCATCTGAAAACTTATCCCGAAGTTTGAGCAAAATCCGTGATCCGGAGGTTGACACTCTCCTAGTTAGTATAAATATGTCTGTTTTACGTCATAACATAAATCCACTTGAAGGTAACATAATATCTTTGCATCAAAAACTGCAATTTTGATTCAAACTTTTAGTTACTTGCACCTAATGTATTGAGTTCTCCATCTTAATGGTACATCAATAAGGAGTCATCCACTTGCTGTGAGATATCTTTTCTGTCAGTGTTAAATGAAAATCAACCAAATTTTAATGGTACACTGAGAGAAATAGGCTCTTGAAGCAAGTGGAATCCACTTGACGCTAACGGAAATTCTTCTCGTTTTACATATACCCATATGGAAATAATTTATGTGAAAAACTGTAAATAATAGTAAATAATTGTAAATAACTGTTAAAAAATGTAGGAATTGAGACATAAATAATAGTTATTTACAGTTATTTACTATTATTTATTATTAATTACTATTATTTACAGTTATTTACAGTTATTAACTGTTATTAACTGTTATTTACAGTTATTTACAATTATTTACAATTATTTACAGTTTTTTATAATTATTTACAATTATTCATAATTATTTACAGTTATTCATAATTATTTACAGTTATTTACATTTTCAAAAATTTTTGAATTAGTGGATAATTTAATGTTATTAATAATTATTTACAATTATTTATAGTTATTTACAGCTATTTACAGTTTTTTACAGTTATTTATAGTTATTTATAATTATTTACAATTATTTACAATTTTCCATAGTTTTTTACAATTATTTACAGTTATTCACATTTTTAAAAATTTTCGCCTATATATAAAATTATTGAATAAATTCGTGATAATTTTCGAAAATGTAAATAACTGCAAATAATTGTAAAAAACTATAAATAATCGTAAATAACTGTAAATAATTGTGAAAAAAGTGAATAAATGTAAATAACTGTAAATAAATATAAATAACTGCAAATAAGTGTAAATAACTGTTAATAACTGTAAATAAATGTAAATAAATGTAAATAACTGTAAATAACAGTAAATAATTGCAAATAATTGTAAATAACTGTTATTTATGTCTCAATTCCCACATTTTTTAACACTTTTCTACAGTTATTTACAGTTATTTACATTTATTTACAGTTATTAACAGTTATTTACAATTATATCCAAAAATTTTTTCCATATGGGTAATAATAGCGATCTGCCTAAATCAAACATAGAATCTGTTTGCTAAAATCCACTAGCCGCAAGTGGATATATATTTGATTCAAATAAATTTATCCACGAATCGCAAGTGGATATAAAAAAAGGAAAATCCACTTGCAGCTAGTCGATTTCAGTTTGATGTAAACATACATCCACTAAATGCAAATGGATTTCGTGTTGAATTAAACAGATACTCTACGTTCAGAAAAAAGCCCCCATTTTCCGAAATAATAAATTTCTACTTCCATGAAGTGGATTTCATGTTGATTCACAAAGATCGCACTCAAATCGAATGATCTTTTTGCTTCAAGAGCGGCTTTCTCTCAGTGTATATTCAGCAATCGTAGCAGAATCGAATGAGATGTAAATAATACTAGCGAAGTTTAATTTATTAATAAATAATTAATTTTGCAATAAACAATTAACAATTTAATCAACTTCTCCTCGTTTTAATAAAAAATTTTTTTAACATATTTTATCCTCTTTACTATACTCTTGACAACTGTGAAAGAAAATTTTGGTGATCTCTATTTGAAAAAAAGTTATGAATTTTCAAACAATGTCATATAGACTGCGGCCGGAGCGTGCATGCCGTATTGCGCGTTATCTGAAAGCGCTTCTATTCCTTTCCATATAGTTTTTAATATTAATATTTGGAAAATTACGATATGAATACTCAGTTTTAAAGTAAGTTATAGATGTTTTTAATTTTATTACAGCGATTTTTCAATAAGTTGAAATACATTCACATTTTGGAAATGTTATATCAAATAGTTTTTACGTGTATAATTATTTAATAAGTTTTTGCTTTCATTTTTCATGAATTATCAACTTGATTCGATTTTTAGTAATTACTATAAAATTCAACTAAACTTATCAGAGACTAATTTATTTATTTTTTTCTACTAACAGAGAGTACATTGAATTTGGGTCTCGGATCATCTTTTAATTTTGGAATATTTTTTCTTTCATAACATAATGAAAAAAGTCGCGTCTATTCGGTTCAACACTCGATTTTTTTAAAGTTACGAGCAGTTTTGTCTGAATTTTAGTGAAATTATTCCACGCTTTTATTAAACTTGCTTTCACGTCTGTCTGTCTGTCTGTCTGTCTGTAATCAAATCTTGCACGCTAGATTTGAGGCACTTTTTGTCGATGGAAATTTCTGAAATTTTACACAGACCTTGGTCTCCGATGACATTGTCATAATCCGTTGTCAGGTCGGCGATGACGGGTGTGCAAAGTCATCTCCGAGGAAGTTTAAGTGGGGAGGCATCTTTGGGTTGAGGCGAGTTGATAGAATGTTGAGTTGATAGTTGTAGAAAATGCATAAGGATAGGGGGATGTATAGGGGATAGGGGAATGTATAGGTGATAGGGGAATATATATAAGATACAATTAAATACAAGCTTCAAAAAAAAATTACTCATAGTAAATTCAATTTTAACTAAAAAGTAGAAATTAAAAAATTTAAAAAAAACATTTTAAAAATACGCTTTTATAATGGAGAAAATACACTAGAAAGTATTAAATAAATTAATTTACTTCCTTGAAATTACTTTTATACAGTTTATTGCAATAATTAAGAGAAAATTTTACAAATTAAATTTAAAAATAAAAATGTGGCCGCTGAATTGGATCCACTAAAATTAGCGCCCACACTTTTGTTTTTAAATTTTTGTTGTAAAATTTTCTCTTAATTTTTGCAATGAACTGTATAAAAGTAATTTCAAGGAAGTAAATTAATTTATTTAATACTTTTTAGTGTATTTCCTCCATTACAAGAGCGTGTTTTTAAAACGTTTTTTTTTGATTTTTTATTGGATTAAAATTACTAACCATTACCATTCTTTAGAATTTACATGATTTTAGTACTCTTTTGCTGCTCAACTTTAAACAAGCATAACTTTGGTTCTAATTATTATTTCTTAATTTTGTAAACAGCAAATCAAAGCTTACTTTCTCTATTTTCATTTTAGTTATTGTGAATTCATTAAAGATATTTGTATACTGAATCATTCACACTTCAATTAGGAGTTTTTTTTACATTTTTCTGAAAATAAGACTATAAACATTCATAACTTTAGTTACTCATATTTCGATACTTAAATACTTATCCCAAAGTTTTATCAAGATCTGTAACCCGAATATCATATACTCTCCTAGTAAAATTAATTTAGCCAAATATTTGCGCTATTTTTATACTATTATAACTTTTGCACAACTTGAGCTTTTTGAAAATTTAAAAGAGGTTGTATTTATTTTATGAATCAATTTTTTTGAAGAAAAATAAAATCGACGCCTCTTAATCATAAGATTCTACTTCAGAAGTGCTCGCAACAAAATGCTATTTCAAATCCAATTCAATAAAAGTCTCTTTCGAATCATAATGCAACACAATGCTGATTCCCGTAACGCGTCAACAAAATTCTCCTTCACAGACCAGTGCAACATAATTCTATTTCGGTGACCAATGCAATACAATTCTCATTCGAGATCAGTACAATATAATTCTAACTCGTCGAATAGCGCAACAAAATTCTACTTCGGATGTTAGAACAACAAAATTCTGTTTTGTAAATATTAATTTATAATATTGATCAATTTATTATTATTATAATTCAAAACTTTTGATTTCTACGACAACATTTTTACAAAATAAATCTTTTTGTTGTTTCATACTTTATTATGTTTTATTATTAATAATGAATAGTTATAATTTCCTATTAAAATTAAATTACTACTACACCTATGTACACCTTCTACTTACTATTTCAGAGACAAGCCTATATATTAGAGTGGAGCGAAAAAAAAATATAAAAACAAGTCCCCTTAAAATAATTCTATTTAGTCCAAAGAGTAGCTGTGAATTTTTTCAGATTGTTATTTCACGTAGAACATTTTAAGAATGTCCGAGTTTTTTTGTACGTGCTTATTGAATATATTCATATTTATATCACTATATATTTTTTTGTATTAATAGCATTAAAATATAATATCATTACTGTTTAATACAATATATTTTAATAATAATAGATTATCAATTATGCATGCTAATAATTTAGAACAATCGTAAATTCTTATTTCTCCGAAACAGAATTTTGTTGTTCTAACATCCGAAGTAGAATTTTCTTGCGCTGTCCGACGAGTTAGAATTATATTGTCCTGAGCTCGAATGAGAATTGTATTGCATTGGTCACCGAAATAGAATTATGTTGCACTGGTCTGTGAAGGAGAATTTTGTTGACGCGTTACGGGAATCAGCATTGTGTTGCATTATGATTCGAAAGAGACTTTTATTGAATTGGATTTGAAATAGCACTTTGTTGCGAGCACTTCTGAAGTAGAATCTTATGATTAGGAGGCGTCGAAATATACTTATCTGATGTAGTTCTACCTCTTGACGCCGCTCAATGGGATGCCTCTTTTACAGCTCAATATTCAAATTCAATATTATTGTAACGAACACACACATATATATATATATATATATATATATATATATATATATATATATATATTCCCTATCCCCTATATATTCTTCTACCCCCTATATATTCCCCTATACCTTATATATTCCCCAACCCATATACGTTTCCCTATCCCCTATATATTCCCCAACCCATATACGTTCCCCTATTCCCTATACATTCCCCTATCTCTATGCATTTTCTGCAACTATCAACTCAACAACATTCTATCAACTCGCCTCAACCCAAAGATGCCTCCGCACTTAAACTTCCTCGGAGATGACTTTGCACACCCGTCATCGCCGACCTGACAACGGATTATGACAATGTCATCGGAGACCAAGGTCTGTGTAAAATTTCAGAAATTTCCATCGACAAAAAGTGCCTCAAATCTAGCGTGCAAGATTTGATTACAGACAGACAGACAGACAGACAGACGTGAAAGCAAGCTTAATAAAGCGTGTAAAAAATAGCAAAAGTTGTAATAGGGGTATTCCATTGAGCGGTGTCAATCGGTAAAACCACATCATATAAGTATATTTTATTTTTCTTTAAAAAAATTAATTTATAAAATAAATACAACCTCTTCTAACCTTACAATAAAATATAATTTACTTAAAAGGTCATATACTTTGTGATTTTTTGTTTTATCTTTTCAGGTAAATGAGAAATATTTTTTTATACTCAATTGTAAACCTATTTTTCATCTGCATCAAGAGGAGAATGGTAATAGTCGAAGCTATAGTCTTGAACTTTCTGATATTGCCGATGCATTTTCTTCTGCCGTTACTGCTGGACGAACGCATGGCTGTCTTAAATATTACAACATTTTTTATAGCACTGCGTGATTTAAATCCGCGCTTAAATCCCGCTGAGCCGAGAGTTAAACGATAAATTTTTACGCTGTTCAATAATGAATATGACGCTGAATTCACTTAAAAGGCGGTCGGAACCAAATCGGTGACTTAGTTCGGTGCTTGTAATAAATGCTTATAATAATTTTTTCATCTATTAATATGGTAAAAATATAGTCATTTCCTCTAGTCATGTATATAAAGAATAATTTAAAATAGTTAAAGCCACAAAAATATACAAAATATTGTTATGAAGCGAAAAATGCCACCTAACAATCGACACGACAGTTTTTTGCATGCGGTATATGTCAAGTCAGTTTGATATTTGTAATAAATGCTTATAATAATTCATTTACTTATTCATATGGTAAAAATATAGTCATTTCCTCTAGTCATGTATATAAAGAATAATTTGAAATGGTTTAAGCCATAAAAATATACAAAATATTATCGTAAAGCGAAAAATGCTGACTTGATATATACCGCAAGTCACCGATTTGGTTCCGACCGCCTCTTAAAACACGCACTTATAATAAGCGATATTTTGACATCTGGATTATTTTTAAAAGTTTATTCATCGATAATAATAAAGTGTAGATTATTGCAACTCTTTTATATCGATATTTTTCAAAATAAATAACAATTATAAGCGTGTAAAATACGTGTAAAACCAAAGTTAATATCAGTGTAACATATGAAGCGAAGAGGTAGTCATTTCGACGCTCTAAGACTCCGTCGCGTCTGTGATTCCCCTAAACGCAACTGCTAATACAATACATAAGTTACCAATTGTCGTTCCTGCGGCTCTAATACATATATGAAAGGAAATTTAGATTTTTATTATTACAGAATTAATTTCAACAGTTTGTCATAATGTTATTTCATGTTTTATATAATATTTTTAGTTTTTTTTCTATTTATTATTCGCGAAGTGCTTAAATTTTGTTTTTTTTTTCAGTTTTCGCTTTTTTTTACGATTTATCATTCGTAGAATGCCTAGTTTTGCTAGTATATAAAATTCGTTTTTTTAATGAATTATCATTCGTGGAGTGCATGGCCTTTGTTTATTATTGAATTTTGAGAGTATAGATGTAGTGCGGCGGATTTAAATCACTCGAGCTATAAAATAGTATACGATACTCGCGACTTAAATTCACCTATTATTACACGGCGTTTAGGACCCTCGCTGACGCTCGGGTCCTAACCTCGCCGTGTAATAATAGGTGATTTAAGTCGCCCGTATCGTAATATACTATTAATATAAATAAGTATAGTTCACAAAATTTTTAATACATCTTTTATAAAAGTTTGTGAGGCTTTATACAATTTTTATATAAACTCTACAGAACCAATTCTTTATAAAAACTTTTTAAGTTAGGTTTTATAAAATTTTTATATTGTCTTTATAAATTTTTTTCACGTGGGAATTTTCGAAATGTTAATATTAAAAACTATATAGGAAGGAATAGAAGCGTTTTCGGATGGCGCGCAATACGGCATACGCGCTCTGGCCGCAGTCTATATGACATTGTTTGAAAATTCATAACTTTTTTTCAAATAGAGATCACCAAAATTTTCTTTCACAGTTATCAAGAGTATAGTTAAGGGGATAAAAAATGTTAAAAAAATTTTTTATTAAAATGAGGAGAAATTGATTAAATTGTTAATTGTTTATTGCAAAATTAATTATTTATTAATAAATTAAACTTTGCTAGTATTATTTACATCTCATTCGATTTTGCTACGATTGCTGAATATACCATTAAAGTTTGGTCAAATTTTATTTAATATTCATCGAAATATCGATATTTAAAAAAAAATCCTTAAAATTCATTTGTTTATAACTTTTCGAAAAATTAAAATTTTCAAAAAATGTTTTAGCATATTAATTTTGACATATAAAGCTTCGAAAATCTGCAAAAAAGATATACAGAAATCGACGAGTCAATTTTTAGTGGCCCACATCAGAAGGTTTAACTCACTAGGAGAGTGTCACACCTCCGGATCACGGATTTTGCTCAAACTTCGGGATAGGTTTTCAGATGATAAAATATGTAAAAAGCTAAAGTTATAGTCATAAATACTCAATATTTCCCTAGTTACAGGCAATTAAAGAAAACCTCTAAAAAAGTTACTAGATTTTTAAACGCATATAGTTCTTTAGCATTCGATAGCTACAAGCTTAAAACTTTTTTTAAATTAAAGCTGAGCTCAAATCCTTTCGAATTAGTAGTTATAGCATGTAAAAATATTATTTTTTCTCAAAGTTAGAGCGTGATAGACATTGGACCTGATTTTTCTTTTAAAAACATTAATTAATAATAAAAGCTGAAATTAGGTCCAATCCTTATTACGCTCTAACTTTGGGAAAAAATAATATTTTGATATGCTGTAACTACTGTTTCGAATGAATTTGAACTCAGCTTTAATTTAAATAAAGTTTCAAGCTTGTAGCTATCGACGCTAAAGAACTATATGCGTTTAAAAATCTAATAACTTTTTAGTGATTTTCTTTAATTGCCTGTAACTAGGGAAATATTGAGTATTTATGACTATAACTTTAGCTTTTTCCATATTTTATCATCTGAAAACTTATCCTGAAGTTTGAGCAAAATCCGTGATCCGGAGGTGTGACACTCTTCTAGTCAGTATTATTAAATAATTCCACGTGCAAGAGTATAATAAAAGTTTGCACGTTTACTAAATGTGTAAATAAATAAAGTAATTTATTATGGATAACATTTTTTAAAAATTATTTGTACTGCCGGTATTATAATAGTCTATAAATTAATAACTTCATGTAAATTGATTTCACTGTAGCTTATATTTGCTCAACAAATTAAAAACCATTCTCATGATTTATCGCAATGATATTTAAGAAATTTAATATGAAAAATAATCTTTAACCTATTTAAAAATTAAAAATATTTATACTTTAAGTACTTTTTTCCCTATATTTATAATTTTTTATCAATATTTAATTTTTTTTATGAAAAATCGAATAGTCGAATGTCGAATTTTTATGTTGAAATTTAAGAATTTTTATTCTATACTGATATAGATGAATTAAAATTTATATTTATAAATACTTCAAAACTGTTTAATAAATATTTTGTTAGGAACATAAATTATAATAGAATAATCTAATTAAAATTTTAAAGTCAAATTATATATTTCAATTTTGTTTAAATATGATGATAATATTCATTTAAAATTTAATTTCTATGTCGGTAAATTATTTCGGGTGAGAAAAGTATGCCGTATTGTAATGATAATCTTTAAAACCGTGATATATTATAAAGTTTAATATTTTAATATTTCCTTGTTAGACAAGAAATTTTTTTTGAAAAATTATTAAAATTGTTATAATAAGTATTTGTTTACCTCAAGGCATGTCGTTATATTTACGATAATTTCATTATTACGTAGCGAAAAAGCGTATAGCCAGGTCCATATTTGGTGTTGAATAAGTTTACGCTTGTTGCTTAATGATGATGTTGCAATTCTTAAAAAAAGTATACTTCAACTAACGAATCATAGTGAAAGAAAATTGCACGAGCTATAACTACAACTCCACAAAAAAAAAAGAAAAACGAAAAACACTTGTATAATTTAGCGAGATATATAATATTTTATTAAATTTATCAAAACTGTATAATATATAATATTAAATTTTTGTACAGTTTACATTTAACAAAGTAAAATATTCAAGGTATACATGTTTAATTAAAAACTATTAACATTACGCAGTCTTGTTTTTCTGCAATGCATTTTTTCATGCGATAAAGAAAAGTAACTTATTTTCTAGGATACTTAAAAAAAAAGAACAATAGTAATCCTCAGATTCTACGAAAACATCTTCTGTTATGAACAGTTGAAGAATATAAAAAAAAGCAAATAACTGTTGCGAAAAAAAGAGTGACCTCCCAAGCTTTCCCAGACCTAAAGTATACTTATCGAAAGAAATGTGCCAACAATTCTCACAGTTAAATTAGCCATATAACTTTAACCAATAGGGTTAAACTGTACACGTTATCTACCTTGCTTGAATCGTTTGTAATGTATATATATATATATATATATATATATATATATATATATATATATATATATATATATATATATATATTAACGTTTTTAAATTAAAAAGGTTTTTTAATGCTAAAGGTATATATAGTAGTAGCTAGTAAATAAGAATGATTATAATTGAATGGTCCAATGAAATTCTTTACGGATATGGTTCAGCGAGCGCGCATACACAAACACACAAACATACGGTATAGTGCGTTTATTATCGCTTGTAGCCAGTGTTGCACCCATCGCGTATTTAGTAAACCAGCTAAGCAGTTTGCCTTTGTCCAGTACATATACTTACACTGCAAATTCATGTGTATTAATTCTTCTTCTTCTTCTTTAATTGGCCTTTTAGTTTATCACCATAGGCCAGTGTGTTAATTTACACACTGATAGTGAGTACTTTTACATGTTTTAGTGTGTAAATTCTATTATGTGAGTAAAAAAACGCACTTATGTGCGTAAAAGTATCAGTATACACATTTTATGTGTAATTTTATACACATGATCAGTTTAGTGTGAAAATTTACATAGATGAATGCGTAAATCTACACATCTATGTGTTTAAAATCTATATTTGTACAATAATACATTTATTGTGATTCATTTTTATTTTACATTAGTAAAGTAGATAAATTTTCAGGTAATTACAGTACAACATTAATAATTTTTAATCAAAGTTTTAAAATTAATAAATATAGGATTTTATTTTTTATAATAATATTCGTAATACTGTTTCAATACTGATATTCGTTATTCTATTTACAAAATATTTTACATGTTACTTTTCTTTGGCCCGAACTTAGGCCCGAATTCATAGTCGTGTCTCGAGTATTAAGTATAACTTAAAAATTAAGTATCGTCACTTGAGTATCAGCTGTTACTTCAATTGAGCGTTACATCCTTACCGACGACTATCTTATTTGTGTAATTTTGTTTTATAACTAACTGTGATAACCTATTCATGTAGCACTAAATTGAAGTAACAGCTGATACTCAAGTAACGAAACTTAAGTTTTGAGTCATACTTAATATTCAAGACACGACTATGAATTCGGGCCATAATGTTTTTTTATGGCTCGAATTCATAGACCCAACTCAAGTCTAAGGCTAGAAGTTGTAGTTGTTACTCAGTTCTCAAATATTCTATTCTTGTTCTTATAGAAAAAGAGTAAGAACGTAGATAGATATCTGAGAACTGAGTAAAGACTATAACTTCCAGCCTAACGATTGTTACTTGAGTTACGTTACTGGGTTCGTACCTATGTCAATGGAGATAATATAATACAATACATGACATAAGTGCAAACTTTATTTATGATCTTTAAAACGATTGCAAATGTCATAAAATAATTGCGAATAATATGCGCTTTTTAACAAAAATATATTTAATATTGTAATATTAATATGAGATATGTGAACAAGATTCCAATGTTCTCGCATGCTCACATTTTTTTTACACAGTGTAAAAATAGACCACATAGCTCTCGCAAAAGTGTGACTGAAGTGCAGATTTAGATTACATAGTGTTAAAAATGCCAAAGTCAAGGTTCATATTATTAAATTATGATGATAATGTTTGTATTGATAAGTTTTTCTTACGAAATATAAATTCATATGTAATCTCAAGTTGATATTTTGACCGTACTTAATATAGCTGTACCTGTGAAATGACTTATTTATCAAAATATTTCCTTTTATTAAAGCAATATAATATTTAAAAGATTTTATCGCATATAAAGTAGTGAAATATCAACAAAATCGTGAAAGAAGTGTTTAAATACCTAATCTAAAATGTGAATTCGTGCAAAAATATGATGCGAATATTTGTAAGTCTTATTTTTCTGACTTGATTGCATAATTCAATTCATAAATAAAGTTCTAGAATACAATTTCATAGTATAAATAATAATACAAAGTCTGCAAATGAGCTACAATCAGCCAAAAACGTCAAAAAAATGAGCTTTGGCATTTCTAACTATGGCGCACCAACAGGAAATATCTGGAAAAATTCAGGCAAGTAATTTTAAACAAAATACAAGTTTTTTTGCAAGAATTGGCCCTGTACCGCATTTCCCGTAAAAATAGGAAGGGTTTGAATTTTTTTCATCCTTTTAGGTTATATGGCATCATCAAATCTTTATGAAAAAATTCTACATGATTAGTAACCATTTAAGCTATAAGCACGATTTTCTTGGGGTTTTTTTATTGACTAGATGCGGAGAAAAAAAATAAATAGTGAGAAAGTCATTTTTTCGACGCTGTGGACAGGGGGAGGAGGGTCGCGGTCCGCAAATATGACAAAAACTATTTTTCTTTAATCAAAAATAAAGTTACAAGGTCAATCAAAAATTTCAGGGACAGGGCAAAATTGACTATCTTAACGGGGGGTACCCTTTGCATTTTATATTCTATATCAACAACTATAGTTTTTCGATTGAATGTTAAGTTTGCTGCAGAACTTACAAATATTGGTTTTCAAAATTTCATTGTTGAGTTAGAAGAATATATAGTAAAAACATAAATACAGATTTATTTTTAATATGAATGTTAGATGTTGTGTGTTTTAAGGCAAATACTGTTAAAATTCATTTCTTCTTAGTATTGGGATTGAAAATAAATGGATCATGACATTTTTTCTTATTATTATTTTAGATATATAATTGTTGACGTTTAAAATTAAACAAATTATAAAGTATTACTTAAGTTTTAATAATGTCCCAATCAACTGTCCATTTTGAATCCTGATACTGAATGTGTGGAGAACATAAGATCTAATATAAATCTACAAAAAGACTATTAAAATTGTAATTTATTTGCATATAAACATGTCAAAAACTTAAAAAAAATTTTTTTTTCGTAATGATGTTAATTTTGATTTAATAATTATTTGAAATTATTTTAATTTGGGATATTTATGTTGTAAATGATTTAATAGTAAACTGAAACATTTTTTCATATATGTTTATCGATTACTCAAAAGAGTAGAGTCCTTAACGCTTTTTGACGTCGAAACGTTAAGTCAATCGTTATCGTTAAAAAGTTAGTAAATAATCCCCCAGAGACCAAAATATAGACTTTAAATTGCAAAATATAGTGAAAAGAAGCGCTTTCAAGAACTTAAATAGCTACAAAACTAAAACTTTTATAGAAAAATGTATGGAAAATAAAAAAGTACAAATTAAATACTTTGATTCAAGCTCTGGTGCATTAAAAAAGCTTTTGTGGTTCAGAATTTATGCTGAATTTAATATTACTACATATTTGTTAATATTTTTAGCATAAAACACATGATGAGTTTTTCACTTTATTTCAATATTTTTTCAATCTTTTTTTTTTAATGCATCAGAGCTTAAATTAAAGTATTAAATTTGTACTTTTTTTTATTTCTGATACATTTTTCTATAAAAGTTTTAATTTTTCAGCTTTTCAAGTTTTTGGAAGCGCTTCTTTTCACTATATTTCGCAGTTTAAAGTTTATGTCTTGATCTCTGGGGTCTATTAAATGAAAAGAAAAAACATGGGTTGATTTTTTTCCATCAAAAAATTATATCCCGCAGTTTTAGCTTAATCCATTTCTCGGAGATGGGGACCTCTCTTTGTTAGTTATCAAAGTTTTATGATTTATTGTTTTTTTATTGTACATAAAGCAATCCTTCACAGTAATAATACATTACGTAACTAGTGCGGGAAGTGGGTGATTCCCGCACAGAAATTTTGTCGCAAGAGCGAAGCAAGGGCGACAAATTCTGTGCCAGATCACTCATTTCCCGCACGTGTACGTATATTATTTTACCACAGAAGGTTTGGGAAGTTCGATTGATCTTTTACATAATACTTGTATTTTACAAATTATAAATAAAAAAATGATTATATCCTTCCAAATTAAAATTCATATTACAAAAAAAAAAGAAATTGAATGTGAATTAGGGAGTCGAGGATGTAGTAATAAAAACAAATATAATATTATAAACTTTTTATTTATTGAAACAAAACGTAAATTGAAGTACATTATTTGTTTTAAAAAAAATGTAGGTATTTCTATAAAAATTCAAATAAATCAATAAATTACATATGTAACCGAAACATTATTAAGACAATTTTTTTACTTATTTAAATTTTAGAATTTACATTAAAATTCATTTTAATAATGTATTAAAATTAATGTTATTACGATTGTTTAAAGTCAGTGTAATATTTTTTTCTTTGTTAAAATTGTAACCACAGTCTTTTATATTTCTTTCTTTGTTTAAATAATTTTCTCACTGACAATGCATTTGCGAAAATTTTAGATTTTCGTTTTTATAATATTAATCATCTAATGAATGGTATTCTTCTTTGTTAAAATTTCAACCCCACTCTTCTATATTTTTTCCTTTGTTTAAATAATTTTTTCACTTACAATGCATACGCAAAAATTTTAGACTTTCGTTTTTATAATATGAAACATCTAATAAATGGTATTCTTCTTTGTTAAAATTTAAACTCCACTCTTCTATATTATTGCTTTATTAATTTCCTACATAGCACGGAAGCTTTCTGGAAGCTTCCACACTATGTGGGATATAGCATGGAAGCTTCCAGGAAGCTTCCATGCTATACGGGTTGTACATATTTGGACTCAGGGAGTCGGAATAAGTGGTTTCCAGAAAATGTCTGTATGTGCGTGTGCGCATGCGTACGTGTGTGTATGCACGTGTGTGTGTGTGTGTGTGTGTGTGTGTGTGTGTGTGTGTGTGTGTGTGTGTGTGTGTGTGTGTGTGTGTGTGTGTGTGTGTGTGTGTGTGTGTGTGTGTGTGTGTGTGTGTGTGGGTGTAGGTGTGGGTGTGGGTGTGGGTGTGGGTATGGGTGTAGGTGTGGGTGTTGGTGTGGCTGTGGGTGTGGGTGTGGGTGTGTGTAGGTGTGTGTGTGTGTGTGTGTGTGTGTGTGTGTGTGTGATGTCAGTTAGTAAATTGTATCTCAAAAACTACTCAATGGGTTTGCTTCTAATTTTTCATGGAATTTATTTTTTTGTCTAACTTGCTGGGAAGATATTGATAATTGGTTCTTCTAGCGTAGTTTTAATTTTAGAGTTGTTAATAAAAAAAAAAATTTCGGTTTTTCATTTTTCTGGTTTTTTTCGTTTACTAATCGATGAATTTGCTTCAAAATTTACATGAAAATTATTTGCGATTGCACAAATAAAATAAATTTCTAAAAACTGATTTTCTTAGCTTAGTTTTAATTTTAGAGCATTTTGAAATTTTTGAAAAAAATGTTTATATTTATTAAGCCAATAAAATCTTAAAAACTACTCGATGGATTTACTTCAAATTTTTCATACAATTTAATTTTTCGATCAACTGGTGCGGAAGCTATTGAGAGTTAGTTTTCTTAGCGTATTTGATTTTATAGTCATTTAAGTAATTTTAAAAAAATTTCGATTTTTCGTAAACTATTCAAAGAGTTTGGTTGAAAATTTGTATGGAATATATTGTCGACTGTTAAAAGAAGAAAAACTTTTGAAAACTGATTTTCTTAGCGCACTTTTAATCTTAAAGTATTTTTAAAATTTTTTAAAAAATTTTTATTTTTCCTTTTTTTCTATTTTACGAAAATCATTCCATAGATTTGCTCCAAAATTTGTATGCAAGTTATTCGTTACTGTCTGAAGAAAACAAGCTTTCGAAAACTAATTTTCTCAGTGCAGTTTTAATTTTAGAGCATTTTAAAAATTTTTCAAAAAAAATATTTACTTTTCATTTGTCTTCTATTTTGTGTAAACCATACTATAAATTTTCTCAAAAATTTTTATACAATCAATTCGCTATTGTCTAAAGAAAATAAGCCTTCGAAAATTAATTTTCTTATTGTGGTTACGATTATAGAGAATTTTAAAGATTTTAAATAGTATATTAAGATACAAGTGGCTAAAATGGCCCATTATTCGACGCCGTGAAATAATGGGACATTGAAGCCACGAGTATCTTATACTATTTTATAGCTCGAGTTATATAAATTCGCCATATTAAATTTGTACTAATAAAAAACAATAACAAACAAAAACTATCCACTTCACGAATGATAATTCAAAAAATAAAAACAAAAACTGTAAAAAAGCAAGTACTAGGCATTCTGTGAATGATAAACTAAAAAAAAGAAAGCGAAAACTATATATGAGCCAAAACTAAACACTCCGTGAATGATAAATCGAAAAAAATTTAAAAAAACTATAATTTAAAAAATATACTTAAAATGTGTAATAATAATTAATTTTAATCAATATGATTGATATTATGTGAAATTGTTTATTGAAATCATCTTTTATAAAGTCATAAATTTAAATTTTGTTTCACGTATGTATTAGCGTCGTAGGAGCTGTGAAGAGGTAACTTATTTATAGTATAGCAACAGCAATCGTGCGTAGTAATAGGGGATTCCCTGAAGCATTTTATAATACAACGCCGAAATGACTATACCTCTTCGCTTTGCATGTTACGCTAGTATCAATTTTAGTTTTACTCGTATTTTACTTGCTTATAATTGTTATTTAATTTTAAAATTGTTAATATAAATGAGTTCCAATAATCTACACCTTATAATTATCAATGAAAACTCTATAAAATAATCAAGATATCAAATTATTGCTTTTTATACTAACGTTCCTTGTTGATCAAGTGTTAAGGCATATCAAAAATTAGTCTTTCTTTATTGAATCGTATAAAAAAGTTAGAAATTGTTCACAGTTTTTTTCTCTGTTTAAAAATAGGCTATTTTTGCTTAGGAAAAGCGTGGCAAAAGTGCGAATTTATGTCATGCAGTTTTATAAAAAAATTCCGATTCTTCTTTTCTTATTTTTTTTTTATTTTACGTATAGTACTCGATAGATTTGTTCTGAAATTCGCAGGGAAATTATTTGTGACTGCCAAAAGAAGGAATATTTTCAAAAATTGATTTTCTCAGAGTAGCTCTAATTTTAGAGCATTTTTAAAATTAAAAAAGAAACTAAAATCAAATTGCTTTAACTCAATGAGTTCTATGAGAAAGCATTGTGCCAAAGCACTTGGCTGCGTTTTTTTCTTTGTTTAAATAATTTTCTTAGGCCGAGTCCAGACTTGTACGATGTGAAAGTGTCTTTGCGACTTTGTGCCTGTGACGTGGACTTTTATTGGCTAGCTCTAATGAAATTGTCAAAATTCCATTAGAGCTAGCCAATAAAGGTTCACGTCACAGGCACAAAGTTACAATACTCACGTTTAGCATTACTTACAATGCTCACGCGAAAACTTTAGATCCTCGTTTTTATAATATAACAAATTTATTTTATTCATTGTGATATTATATTTTACACAGCGTGTGAAAATTTTTTTTCCGTACGCTTTTTTCGTACGGGAATAGGGCACTTCCTGTACGGAAAATCGTGTGGGAAATCGAATTGCCAGCACGCCCTGTGGAAAAAAATTTCTTGTAATTCGTCAAATTTTTGTAATTTAAAAATTCTGTATACTTTTAAAATTAACACAAAAATTTTTGTAGAAATAACATACGGAGTTTATTATTTTTACAAACATATGTGTACTTAGTTATTCAAATAATCTCATACTTTTAATAATTATATATTAGCATTATTATTATTTTATGCAATAAAATTTTCTTACTTGCAATAAGCATTGCAAGTAAGAAAATTATGTAAACAAAGAAAAAAATATAGAAGAGTGGAGTTAAAATTTTGACAAAGAAGAATACCATTTATTAGATGTTTAATATTATAAAAACGAAAATCTAAAATTTTTGCATACGCATTGTAAGTGAGAAAATTATTTAAACAAAGAAAAAAATATAGAAAAGTGGGGTTAAAATTTTAACAAAGAAGAATACCATTTATTAGATGTTTAATATTATTGAAACGAAAATCTAAAATTTTCGCGTATGCATTGTAAGTGAGAAAATTATTTAAACAAAGAAAAAAATATAAAATAGTAAAGCTAAAATTTTAATAAAGAAAAAAAATATTACACTGACTTTAAACAATTGTAATAACATTAAAATTAATTTTTATGTGAATCCAAAAATTTAAATTCGTAAAAAAATTATTGAACTAAATGATGTCTTGATTAAATATGTAATTTATTGATTTATTTGAATAATTATAGAAATACCTACATTTTTTTTCAAACAAAAAATATACTTTAATTTACGTTTTCTTTCAATAAATATAAAATATTTAATATTATATTTGTTTCTATTATCACATCCTCGATTATCTAATCCACTTTTAATTCCTTTTTTCTGTAATATGAATTTTAATTTAAAATGATACAATTATTTTTTTTTTATTATCAATTCGTAAAATACAATCATATATTATGTAAAAGACCAATCGAACTTCTCACACCTTGTGTGGAAAAATAAAAAACGTAACTGGTGCAGAAAATGGGTGATCTCGCACGGAAATTGTCGCCCTGATAATTATTTAATTCTAAATGTTCTTTCACTATTCTCCACGCTTTTATATAAAATTTCAATAAATATTAACATAATTTATAATGTAATTATACATTTGAATTATAAAACATTTTATTTTTTTATTTTTTGTTTTTGAATAAAAGCGTTTTTTTTTTAAATTATTTTTTATTTATTCATTTATTTTTACTCAAGTTCTTTTTTTATTAGAACGTTTCAGAATCACGATTTAAAAAAAAATCTTTAGAATTCAAATAAATTTTCAAAATGGTTTAACAATTTTGATAGTACAGTCCTTAAAAGTAGATTTTTATTATCTACTTGGAAAATAAAAATAAGTTATAAAAGCTAGTAAATAGTATGGTCATTATAATTATTTAATTTAACATCTGTAATAAAATTGTTTGTCTTAGCTTTGCAATAAGAGTAAAAGTTATAAGGCAGTTAAATGTACAATTCAACAGTAATTTTTATTCCTTTCAGACAATTAAGTCTCATCATCATCATCATCATTAACATCTAGACGTAAAAAAGGAAAAAAAAATGAAAGCATAAAATAGTGCGGGTAAAAATCGATAATGATGATGAAACTTTAGTTATAAGCTCCTGGCTGTAAAAATAAAGCACGAAGATCAACAAATAGCGGAAGAATTTCTCTGGCTCATTTTGTTAACTGAAAGGAAAAGAAGAAGATGAAGAAGAAAAAAAAGAAAACGTATATATGTTTATGTCCTCGTAGGCCGTATTCGTGTCAGTATGTAAAGAGCAGAAAAATATCTCAGAAGCGTTTCTCGACACCTTACAAGATTTATATGTTCTCCTTAGACATATTAAGACTCAATATTTCTCAGGAGAAATCAATATGGCATCACCGATTCCACTATGTTTCGTTTAATATGTCAAAGAGCAATCATATTGAACGTAGGTTAGTGAAAAAAATACTCATTACAAAATGTCAATCTAAGAAACAAAAGAAAAAATCAATAGAAGTAAAATTAAATTTAAAAAGTATTGAAAAAAAAATTAATATTTTCAACTAATAAGTTATAGTTCTAGTCGAGGCGAAATTGGCGGGTAAGCAAAAAAAATTTTCGAAGGAAAAATTTTTACGAGATGACCTTTGTAAAGGGTCCTAGAATAAGGATCTGCAGTTTACTTGACGAAAAAGTGGTCCCAATTTGTATAAATCGATTTTATTTAAACAAATTCAGAAAGTTGTTCATTTTGATTAGGACAAAGTTTTTTAGGTTAATTGAGTGATTTTAGACAAAAAAGTATTCCTATGGTTTTTTTCTAAAATTGACGGTTTTCGAGTTATTAACAAATAAAGATGTTAAAAATCACTAAAATACCCATTTTCAAAGCTCTGAAACGATACTAAAATTTGAATTTTTTTAGGTTGGCAAAGTTTTAAAGTAAAATTTAGATATTCTTTAATAGAATCCCAAAGAGTAATTTCAAATCACTTCATTCTTAAGTGTTATTTTTCAATTGTTAATTGAGCGCGTATACCCAGTATCTTCGAGTCCAAGCGCATACAGCTGAGTATATCGTCTGCTAAAGTTCATATCTTAACTCGCGCAGAGCGCATCGCTGTTTTTTAAGTTGTTCTACGTTTCGGAAGATAATTTATAAGGAACTTATGGTTCAAAATATACTTTAATTAAAAATTTGTTAGTTAATTGTATTTTTATAATTTACTACATATAATATACGCATTAAAAAATATATGAATATTTAATCAAGAAAATATTAGAATATATTTGTTTTGCTCATAAATATTTTTAAAATTAACAATATTTTTACACAGATCTAAATCACAACCACATAATGGTACACAATTTACATTATTTTTTTTACATGAACATGCTTCGCCATTACACTTTTTTTGGCATTTACATTGCTTTACTAGCTCCTTAGGATATGAAGCCTTTGCCGCGCGAGTTAAGACATGAACTTTAGCAGACGACATACTCAGCTGTATGCGCTTGGACTCGGAGATACTGGGTATACGCGCTTAATTAGCAATTGAAAAATAACACTTAAAAATAAAGTGATTTGAAATTACTCTTTGGGATTCTATTAAAGAGTATCTAAATTTTACTTTAAAACTTTGCCAACCTAAAAAAATTCAAATTTTAGTATCGTTTCAGAGCTTCCAAAATGGGCATTTTAGTGATTTTTAACATCTTTATTTGTTAATAACTCGAAAACCCTCAATTTTAGAAAAAAACCATAGGAATACTTTTTTGTCTAAAATCACTCAATTAATCTAAAAAAACTTTGTCCTAATCAAAATGAACAACTTTTTGAATTTGTTTAAATAAAATCAATTTAAACAAATTGGGACCACTTTTTCGCCAGGTAAACTGCAGATCCTTATTCTAGGACCCTTCACGAAGGTCATCCCGTAAAAATTTTCCCTTTGAAAATTTTTTTTGCTTACCCGCCAATTTCGCCTCGACTATTCTTAGTAGAACTATTTTTGTCATTTTTTTTGCGTAACAAATAACTTAAGCCATTATAAATACGATTTTGCATACAAAATGTATCAGCAACGTTCTACGTTAATGCACTATTTGGTTACCCCACATTCGTCGATCTTATCCCCTCCAACGCTTTGCTCGGTTCCAATACGACATAAAATCTGGAACACTGACTTAAAAAATGAAATATTGAATTTTTAACATTGCTTTTACGAAAGCTGATTTCCTCTAACAAGGAGAGTGCATTGCATTTGGGTTTTGGATTTTCTTCTAGCTCTGGGACTTTTTCTTGTATAAAATCATGAAATAAGCCTTGTCTATTTAGACTAACGCTTATTTTTTGCAAAGTTATGAGCAATTCTGTCTGGGTTTTAAGACTTTTTTAAAAAATGTGCATCTGCTTTATGGTTTTGCGGTTCTTGAACTAGTTATTCTAGAAGATTTTCACCAATGAAATTAAAAAATTTTAAAGTTCAGATTAAAACCTTGCGATTAAGGAGATGCAAAATGGATAAGGGAAACTGGGGTTATTTGTCAGTAGGGGTATGTAGGTAAATCACGAATAAATTAACCAATAAAAGTCGCAGCGCAGCGGTTCTTAGGCCTTAAATGTACAACAGTTTTGCAAATATTTTACATCAATGATTGATTAAAATTATTGATAAACACACTAGGAAAGACTCTTTTAATATTTTAATATACTCAGAGTAAAATTATTAAGTTTCAAATTATTTGTATTTCGTATTAGATTCTAAGTTCGAAGAAAAAATGGACTACACTATAGTGTAGAGTTTCAATTATAGTTTAAATTTTCACTGTGCATTTTTTTGAATAATATTAAAAAATTATCGAATTTTTGGTCATAGTTGGGGTAAGTTGTCAATTTGCATAAAAAATGTAATGATGATATATAATCCAAATATTAAATATAATAATTATTATATTATTGCATATAATTTTCATATGGTACTATAAATTGTTATGTACATTATGATGATTTCATACATTTAGTAAAATGTTCAATTATTCTAATTTTTGTTACTATTTTTTATATGTATCAAATCAAGATTTGTATATTTACAATAAACAATGTACAATTATGATAAAAATAATAAATTTTGTCGAAATTAATATATACTTATTTTTTAGCGTCAAAATTAATACTTTTTTGATTAATAGTTTATTTGTCAACTTACCCCTACCTCTAAGAGAGCGCGATGGCGTAACGGATAGAGCTCTTGCCTTCAACGCGGTGGGCACGGGTTCGAATCCTGGCCAGGTACCTCTGACTTTTTTTTCAAAAGAAAAATTAGTGTATGTGCTAATAATCCCGACTAGAAAAATATTAAGGATGCCCTACATAATTGTAAGGACCCCACAGGGCATCCTGACAGGGGCGCTACTTGGCTTGTAATGGGGCGCTTCTGAGGTCCCGATAGGGCAGCCTCATTTTCCTAAATATTCTATTATTACCCGTCCACTGCCCGATAATTGCCTGACTATTGATATGCAAAACCTTTTAAAGTAAAACATAACCTCTTCTGACATTCTCGCCAGTAAATTAAATCTTATTTTTCTTATAAGATACGAATTAGTTTGCAAAAGATAAATGTATTGATATTTTTATTTTATATATTATGCATTTATTTTGTTCTACGAAAATTCAATGTTGATTGCTATTAAAACACACACACATACACCACACTAGTAAATAAGAACATGGCTGTATCTAAAATTAAAATAATTCTTCTTTTCGTGTTGAATATTATTTATATTGAAACTATTTTAGAGTTAAATTTAAAAGAAAAATAGTTTTTTTCACACCAAATAAACACGCGCATCAGATGAGGTTATGTTATCACTTCGAATTTTTTCAACATCGATTGTCAGGCAACTGTCAGGTGATAAACGGGTAACAATAGGGCACATCTGAAAATGAGTCTGCCCTATCGGGACCTTAAAATCACCCCATTACACGCCATCTAAGAACCCTTTAGGGCACCCTACAGGGACCTTATAATAATCTTAGGGTACCTTATAGGGACCTCATTTTTACCCAAAATTCGTTTCTAGTCGGGATATCGCGCGACTCTTAAAAAAAATCCGATCTCATTGGGTATTAGTTGATTGTTGGTCACAAAAATGACTGACCATTGATCGGGAGTCAAAGATTTCGGTATGGTGTGTCAGATGGGCTAGCCTCATGTAATGTGTTAAACGGGAACCGGGCTAGAATATACCTGGTATCATCATATGAAAAAGGGGACAATATCCTCTATATAATGAACTTAAAAAAAAAAAAAAAAAAAACTTACCCCTACCCCTCAGACAGTTTACCCGAAGGTTTTGCCCAGTTGTTATTAGATTTTCGATTCTCAAATAATTCTTAAATGTTGCTATAGCGGAGTACTTGTAAAAGTGCCTTTTATTTTTTTATAGATTTTATAGTTTCTGCACAAAAAATTCAAATTTTAAAAAATTGACAACTAGACCAGTCTCCCCTACTACACCTGTACTCATAAATATCGACTATCTTTTAATTTTTTTGCAAAATTTTAAGAAAAGAATTGCATTAACTTGTGGTATTTACCATGAAGATTATTCAGTTTAATTTTTAAATGAATTCATTCATTAGTTCTTCAGAATTTTAGATTTGCTGTACAAAATCTAATAGTGCTTTCACAGTAGCGTGGATACAAGAGTAAATTGTAATTTTTTTTTTAATACACCAGTATCTTAAGGTTTTATGTAATAATGCATTAAAAGTGTGAATGTTGTGCATGCGTGCGAGGAAAGACCGAGCGTTTGAATGATGCGCTAACGAATTCACACTGTCATATTATAATAGAAGAGTAAGATAAGAGCGACGGTAGTTCAGGGGCTTAAGCTTTTGGCTCGTGCCCTAGTGGACCGGGGTTCGATTCCCCGGGAAAATTTCAGAAAATAATTTTCGAATTTTTTTATGGGTAGTAGAACCCGGAGATCACGAAAAATCAATTGAAAAGTTCGTCTAGACAAAATTGAACTATTTTAAAAAGTCCCACTGGGCAAAAATGAAAACTATGATATACCTGGACATGGTCTAAGGTAAAAAGCTAAAAGAATAATTAAAATAGAAGAAAAATAAAAGAAGAATGTCATCTGGAATTTAAAAAAAAAAAAAAACCCAAGTATCTTAGTGCTCTTGGTAAACTCTAAGGAAGACTGCTGATACTAAGCGATAACTAAGTATCCTAGAGTAACCATAGTGTATATTGTGGATCATAGGAAATCACTAAGCATCTTAGGGTAACACTAAGGTAGACTGCGAATCCTAAGTGATCACTAACCAGGAGAGGCTATGAGCTTCGGGTCACAGATCTTCATGAAACTTTGGGATATGTTCTTAGGTACAAAAATATGAGTAAAGCCAGAGCAGTACGGTCTAACGCTTCGAAAAACTGAAATTATAGGCATTTCTAGTCTTATTTTAAGATAAATTATTTTAAGAAAATTTTTCTACTTTTATTTTAGTCCCTGTTAATTTATTAAAGACATTTCTAGACTGAATTATTCACACTTTAAATATGAGCTTTTTTTATATTTTTCTTAAAATACCAATATGGAAATAATTTCTGTGAATAACTATTAATGACTGTGTAAAAATGTGAAAAAATGTGAATAACTGTTAATAACTGTAATAAACTACCGCAATTGAGACATTAATAACAGTAAATAACAGTTGATAACAGTTAATAATTATTACGAATAGATAATAATAATGATTAACTGTAAATAATAATAATTTACTGTTATTTATAGTTATTTACAAATATTTGTAATTTTTCACATTTATTCACATTTATTCACATTTATTAACAGTTATTAACACTTTTTCACACTTTCAAAAATTTTCACACGTATAATCGTTTTGCTTTCTCATAGAGAAAGCATTGTATCGATAAAAAAAATTTTTTTCTTTTTTTTCATTAATTTGTACATATTTGAACTCGGTGAGTTGAAAAAAGTGGTTTCCAGAAAATGTCTGTATGTATGTGTGTGTGTGGATGTATAAATTCAGTTAGTAAACTGTATCTCGAGAACTACCCGATGGATTTGCTTCTAATTTTGCATGGAATTTAGTTTTGTGACTAACTTGCTGGGAAGCTATTGATAATTGGTTCTTCTAGCGTAGTTTTCATTTTAAAGTTTTTTTAAAGAAAAAAAAATTCGATTTTTCGTTTTTTGTTTTTTTTTTGTTTACTACTCGATGAATTTGCTTCAAAATTTGCATGGAATTTATTTGTAATTGCCTGGATAAAATAAATTTCTAAAAACTGATTTTCTTAGTTTAGTTTTAATTTTAGAGCATTTTTAAAATTTTTTTAAAAATTTTTATTTTTAATTTTTTTCTATTTTACGAAAACCATTTGATAGATTTGCTCCAAAATTTGTATGCAATTAATTCGCTACTGTCTGAAGAAAACAAGCTTTGGAAAACTAATTTTCTCAGAGCAGTTTTAATTTTAGAGCACTTTGAAAATTTTCAAAAAAATTTCTATTTTTCATTTATTTTCTTTTTTGCGTTAACCATACTATAAATTTTCTCCAAAATTTTTATACAATCAATTCGCTATTGTCTGAAAAAAATAAGCTTTTGAAAACTAATTTTCTTAGCGTGGTTACAATTTTAGAGAATTTTAAAGATTTAAAAAAAAATTTCGATTCTTTTCTTATTTTTTTTTATTCTACGTAAAGTACTCGATAGATTTGTTCTAAAAATTGCAGGGAAATTATTTGCGAGTGCCAAAAGAAGGGAAATTTTCAAAAATTAATTTTCATAGTGTATTTTTTTTTATAGAACCATTTTAAGAATTTGAAAAAATTTTTTATTTTTAATTTTTTTTTTGTATTTTATGTAAGTTAATTGATGAATTTGCTTTGAGATTTCCATGGGAATAATTTGCATCTGTCAAAAGAAGGATAACTTTTATAAACCGATCTTTTTAGCGTAGTTTTCATTTTAGAAAATTTTAAAAATTTTCTTAAAAAATTTTCATATTTCAGTTTTTTTCCATTTTACGTAAAGTACTCGATAGAATTGCTCTAAAATTTTTATACAAGTTATTTGCTACTGTCTTTATAAACCAAGTTAAAAAAAAATAATTTTATTAGCGAAGCTTTTTGATCACTTCTTTTGATTTCTGAGTTACTCTTGAAAATTTATAATAGTACTACTGATTTAGATGTTGACTTGTATTATTACATTCAATAAAGTATTTAAATATGATCATTATTAAATATTATAAATTAAATTGTTTTTTAATATATGGAAAAAATATATGGAGAGGAAGAAGAAAATTAGAAGAAGAAGAAGAAAAAATTACAGATATTAATAATTACGCAGTTGAACAAGTAAAAAAAACGCTCACTCAAATATATCTATAATACATTTCTCTCTCTCTCGCGATTAACGTAATAATAAATCTATCAGTTTATTTTAATTATCATCTTGTTAATTTAATTACCGTCACTAAAATTGAAAACTTGGATTTACTAAGCTTAGTCGTGATAAAAAGATATCCACAAGATAATAAATCATTAACGTGAAAACGTAACTATATATTAAAAAATGAATTTTTTAATTTTATTTTAATAAGTCAGAAAAGGTTTTGTAATATTTATAGGATATAATGTTATCGATGATAATACTTGTATTTCATTGGATAAAATGTAGTGGTTAACATTCAAATTAACCTTATTGAATTATAATTTTAGTGATACAGAAAGAGTACCAGCATTATGCCAATATGCTCATTTATTGGCATTCACCTATTTAAAATTGAATTAAAAAATTTTTTTCAATGTTGAAAGCAATTTGTTGTAAAGTTGCTATAAACATGAACTGTAAGTTTGAAGAATTACCTTGATAAAATAATAATTCATAGTGATATTGCTGAAGAAGAAAAAATTACAGATATTAATAACTACATAGTTGAATAAGTGAAAAAAAGCTTATTCAAATGTGCAAATCTAATAGAAGAAGTGAAAAAGGTTGCCATCTTTTGGAAAATAAACGAATTAAGTTGAATTATTAATAATTTTTTTTAGTCATAAAATTAAATTGATTAATTATTAGCTATTAGTAAGCTAATATTAGAAAGAAAAGAGAAGAAGAAGAAAATTAGAAGAAGAAGAAGAAATAGGATATAATGTTATCGATGATAATACTTGTATTTCATTGGATAAAATGTAGTGGTTAACATTCAAATTAACCTTATTGAATTATAATTTTAGTGATACAGAAAGAGTACCAGCATTATGCCAATATGCTCATTTATTGGCATTCACCTATTTAAAATTGAATTAAAAAATTTTTTTCAATGTTGAAAGCAATTTGTTGTAAAGTTGCTATAAACATGAACTGTAAGTTTGAAGAATTACCTTGATAAAATAATAATTCATAGTGATATTGCTGAAGAAGAAAAAATTACAGATATTAATAACTACAATGTTGAACAAGTGAAAATAACGCTCATTCAAATGTGCAAATGTAATAGAAGAAGTGAAAAAGGTTGCCATCTTTTGGAAAATAAACGAATTAAGTTGAATTATTAATAATTTTTTTGCGACTGAAACGAGCGACAGATTTGTAACAGATTGCCAATCGAAACGTGCGATTCAAAGATAAGAATAAATGCGCAAACTTGCAGCAATATCGAAGCAGTCTTCCGTAAGAATATTACAGCAGCAATTTACTACAGAATTAGATAAGAATTACATAAGTCAAGTGCAAATATATGCCCACTAGTTATATATTAAAATCACATTTGAATAAATATAAAAAAATTAATGAAACTCAAAGAGCTCTATGAGAAAGCATTCCGCCAAAGCACTTGGCAGCGTTTTTTTATGTATAGGCGAAAAATTTTGTAAATGTGAAAAACTGTTAATAACTGTTAATAAATGTGAAAAACTGTAAATATTTGTAAGAAAGTGTTAATAACTATAATTCACTGTAACTAATTGCAAATAAATATAAATAATTATAAATAAGTATAAATAATAATAAATTAAACATCAATTTTAAAATTTTGGAAAATGTGAGTAACTGTTAATAAATGTGTATAAATGTGAATAAATGTGAATAACTATAAATAATTATTAATAATCATGGCTTTTAGTAAATAATTGTTATTTAGCGTTCATAACTATTATTAATTATTATTAATTGTTATTAACTGTTTTTTACTGTTATTAATTCTTATTAATGTCTTAATTGCGATAGTTTATTACAATTATTAACAGTTATTCACAATTTCTCACAAACATTATTTTCATATGGGTAAGACTAGAAATACCTATAATTTCAGTTTTTCGAAGCGTTAGACCGTACTGCTCTGGCTTTACTCATATTTTTGTACCTAAAAACATATCCCAAAGTTTCATCAAGATCTGTTATTTAAAGCTCATAGCCTCTTCTGGTAAGTATTCTACGGTAACCCTAGGGTAAACTGCGGCTCCTAAGCGATCACTAAGCATCCTAAGGTAACCCTACACTGAAAACTAAAAGGACTAGCTACTAGACTTGAAGTTTAGTCAGAGCGCCTAAACGCACTATAGTATGCGCGCCGTAAAAGGGATTAGTAGCTAGTCCCTTCGGCGCACTGAGAAGGCCCGAGAGCTCGATAACAGCGCCATAGACGAGTGTAAAGGGAAGATTCCCGCGTGGGCACAGTCGTCGAACTCGAAAGAGTTCGTTAGGGAGCCCGAAAGGTTACTGGTCTTGGGTGAGGGTCATAGCTGAGCGAAAGATTCTCAGTGTAGAATAGACTGTGGATCTCAAGCAATCACTTAGCATCCCAGGGTAAACCTGAGGTAGATCCTTGGATATCTAGCTACCCTAGGGTAGATCATAGGGTACCTGGATACCCAAGGGTAATTTCAGGGTATCCAGATACCCCGAGGTCTACCCTAGGGTAGCCAGGTACCCTATCATCTACCCTAGGGTAGCTAGATATCCTAGGATCTACCTTAGGGTCACCCTGGGATGTTAAGTGACTGCTTGTCTACCCTAAGGTTACCTTAGGAGGCTTAGTGATCTCTTAGGATCCGTAGTTTACCCTAGGGTTACCCTAGGATACTTAGTGATCACTTAGGATTCGCAGTCTACCTTAGGGTTACCCTTGGATGCTTAGTGATTTCCTAGGATCCACAATATACCCTAAGGTTACTCTAGGATACTTAGTTATCGCTTAATATCTGCAGTCTTCCTTAGAGTTTACCTAGAGCACTAAGATTCTTGGGTTTTTTTTTTCAAGTGCAGATGACATTTTGCTCTTATTTTTCTTCTATTTTGATTTGCCTTTTAGCTTTTTGCCTTAGGCCATGTCCAGGTATATCATAGTTTTCATTTTTGTCCAGTGAGACTTTTTAAAATAGTTCAATTTTGCCTGGACGAACTTTTCAATTGATTTTTCGTGATCTCCAAGTTCTACTACCCGTAAAAAAATTCGAAAATTATTTTCTGAAATTTTCCCGGGGAATCGAACTCCGGTCCACTAGGGCACGAGCCAAGAGCCTAAGCCCCTGCGCTACCATCGCCCCTATCTTGCTCTTCTATTATGATATATGATAACAGTGTAAATTCGTGAGCGCATCATTCGAACGATCGGTCTTTCTTCACACGCATGCACAACATTCACACTTTCAATGCATTATTACAACCTTAAGATACTGGTGTATTAAGAAAAAAATTTTAATTTACTCTTGTATCTACGCTACTGTGAGAGCACTATAAAAATTTTAGTATATAATATTGAAACCCGAAATTCTTAATAGTTAATAAATGAATTTATTTGAAAATTTAACTGAATAATCTAGTAAATACTACAAGCTAAAGCATTTCTTTCCCTTGATGTCTTTCAATCGATGTATCTTCAAATTAAAGGTTGAGCGCAATAGATATTATTATCATGAACAACTATGCACAAGAAAAAAATGCTACCGCTTTGTTTTTGAGAATACTAAGGAACGCCGAAGTAAAAGTTTATGTTTATATTCTCGCGTTCCTTACTTTTCTCAAAAACAAAACGGTAGATTTTGATGAACTTTAATAAATGGCAATTTTTTTGTTGGCATATTGTATTTAACTAATACAATATCAGTTAAATAAATACTTATAGAATATAATTTTACATTCTAGAACAATATTTTTGAAATCGTTTTTGCTTTTTTTTTTATTTTTTTGCGAAGAGTTTAATTTTGATAGTATATAGTTTTCACTCTTTTCAAATTATCATTCACGAAGTGCATAGTTTTGCTGATAAATAGCATTCATTTTTATTTACGAATTATCATTTGCGAAGGGGATTGTTTTTGTTAAAATTGATTTTCTAGAGTATAGATTACACGTGACGGATTCATCTCACACGTGCTATAAAATAGTATACGATACTTGCGACCTATGTGAAACGCAATTGCATGGTACTGCCGTTATCTAACTCCACGGGGTGCAATTAAGAGGCGGTCGGAACCATTCGCCGCTTGGTGGCGCTGCGGTCAGGTGAGAGAAAAATATAAAATATTTTTTATACAGCAATTTAAAATTTACTGAAACAATAATATACTTTTAATCTTGTCATTTCCTCTAGCCATATATATGTAGAATAATTATTAATATTAATTTTGTTTGAAAAGTCTAAAATATTGTTATAAAGCGAAAAATGCGGCGCGAGGTAGAGTCGACGTAAACATTAGCATACATCATTCTTTAGTATTGCTCTCTCTGTTGCACTAAGGGAAGGTGCACGCATGTTTACATCGGTCCTACGTTGCATCGCATTTTTCGCTTTAGAACAATATTTTAGACTTTTCAAACAAGATAAGTATTAATAATTATTCTACATATAGATGGCTAGAGGAAATGACAACATTAAAAGTATATTGTCGTCTCAGAAAATTGTAAATAGCTGGATAAAAAATATTTAATAGATTTCTCTCACCTGACCGCAGCGCCACCCTATATGTAGCGGCGAATAGACCCGACCGCCTCTTAAGTTCCACAAAGGTCACACGTATCGTAATGTAATGTTGATATATTATCATTAACCAACACGAAAAGCTTTTATAGGGGTGTGTATATATATATTAGAGAGTCCCTTATTTCCGAAAGTATGAAAATCGGTCATGACGCCCTCTAGATTCAAGTATTTTGTTCAAAACTTCAGAAAAAATTTGATAATAGAAAAAAATGGAGTTAGATAGTGCCGCCACTCATAAAAAGGTTGTCTGAAGGTTGATTTTTTCTGCATATTTTATTTTTGTATAATCCCAAGAGACTTAGATGAATATTCAAACTCCCGAATTTTATTTTCGAATACTTAAATCTGAAGCGAAAAAAAGTGTTATCAATTTCTTCGAAACCCTTTTAGTTGAGATATAAGTACAATGTATTGATAATTTAAAAGAAAAAATATAAAATTGTTTCGATTTTAGCTGTTTTTAGAGTCATAATCTAACAGCCTTGCTAACGCAACAGATAATGATAGCTAACTTTAAGACCTTTAATTTGTTGGATGACAGAACTCTCTAGAGCCTAAGGATCATCAGTTATAGCGATTATAAGTTTGAAAAAATTTATAGGTATCAAAATCAAGCGTCATGTATTTTCTTCATAAATTGAAATGTCCATATCTTTGATCTTCTTTAATCTTTTGAGATTTGGGACAACTTAAATGAAAGCTATTAACGTTAACTACTATCATATTTGATATAAAATGACAGATTAGTGATGGTCATGATGATGGTGATATAATTACTACGTACGGTAAGTATAGCATATGATCAAACTAAATGAAACGCAATTTTACTAATATTATGACAAAAGCTCTTAAAATATTTCGTTTCAATACTTTTGAATTTAAATTGCAATTTTCATTGCAACTATAACTGTAAAATTTTTAAAGAAAATCATTAATATTTTAGATCAATATTTTTTAAAATCTAATTTAAAACATACGAAAGTGCAAAGTGAATTTATAATTGATTGCAAAATTGTTATAAACAAGTGTTGTTGAAATGAATATCAGATATATAGATAAATAAATTTAGACATAATAAAAAATTAAAGTTTAGTAAGTGTTGAATGTGAAGTAAAAATGTGCAAATTCTAAGTATGAATATAAGCCGATGTTTTGACAAAAGCTCTCAAAATATTTGTTTTTGATACTTTTAAACTGAAATTATAATTTTAATTGCAACTATATCTGTAAAAAGTTATAAGTAAGTCAGTAATATTTTAAATCAGTATTTTAAAAAATCCAATTAAGTTCAAAGTAAATTTTGAAAGAATAATTAAGTAAACAAGTGTTGTTGAAATGTAGATTAGATATACATATAAAAAAATTAAAGATACAAGTAAAGTTAAATTAAATGATAAATTAAATTGAATGTTAAATTGAATGTGAAGTGAAAATGTGTAAATACTAATTATGAATATAAGCTAATGTTTGACAATAGCTCTCAAAATATTGTACTTACCAGGAGAGTGTCTGAGTTGCGGGTCACAGATCTTGATGAAACTTTGGGATAAGTATTTAGGTACCAAAATATGAGTAAAGCCACAGCGGTATGGTCTAATCCTTCGAAAAACTGAAGTTATGGACAATTATAGTCTTATTTTCGGAAAAATATGAAAAAAGAACACCTTATTATAATATAAATAATTCTGTCTAGAAATGTCTTTAATCAATCCACAATAACTAAAATGAAAGCAGAGAAAGCAGGCTTTAATTTACTAGTTTCCGAATTAAAAAATAATAATTAGAACTAAAGTTATACTTGTTTAAAATTAAGCATCAAAAGAGTACTAAAAATCACCATCCATCAAAATTTAGACAATTTTTGGTACTCTCTTACTGCTCAACTTTAAACAAGCATAACTTTAGTTCTAATTATTATTTTTTAATTCAGAAACTAGCAAATTGAAGCTTGCTTTCTCTGCTTTTATTTTAGTTATTGTGGATTGATTAAAGACATTTCTAGACAGAATTATTTATACGTTAATAAGGAGTTCTTTTTTTATATTTTTCTGAAAATAAGACTATAATTGTCCATAACTTCAGTTTTTGGAAGCGTTAGACCGTACCGCTGTGGCTTTACTCATATTTTGGTACCTAAATACTTATACCGAAGTTGCATCAAGATCTATGACCCGCAACTTAGATACTCTCTTGGTTAGATATATTTTAATTGCAAATATATATTTTATAACTATAATTGTAAAAAGTTTGAAGTAAATAGTTAATATTTTAAATTAGTATTTTTGTTAACTAAATTTAATGCAAAGTAAATTCATTGTTTACTATAAACTTATAAATAATGTTATTGAAGCATAGAGAGGATATAAATAAAATTAAAGATATGAGTGAAGTTAATCAAATAATATTCATATGAAGTAAAAATGTACTCGTGCCAAGTGTCAATAAGCCAATATTTTGACAAAAGCTCTCAAAATATTTGGGTTTGATATTTTTTATCATATGATTACAATTTTCATTGCAATCATACGATTTATAACTATAATTGCAAAAGTTTACAATTAAACAATCAATATTTTAAATTGATATTTTTTTTCAATCTAGTTTAATATAAAGTGCAAAGTGAATTTATAGTTAATGATAATAATTAATAACATCTAAAGTTCGGTGTGCATTAATGAATAAAATAGATAAATTTTAAGTTTTTATAGAGCATTAAAAAGACAAATTTCAAAGCCTTATCTTGTGTTTGAAAAAACTATGTTTTGAAATTGTTTCATTTAAAGTTGTATATTTTCAGAAAAAACTGAATTTACTCCTTTTATTTGTTTTAGAGAATTCCTGTCAATAAATCTGATTTAATTAGGTGTAAGACAGGTAGAATAGTATCAAAATAATCTATTTATAATCAAGGTGATAATATAAATCTAGTCAATTTACTCAAATTCTGTTTTTTCAGAATTTAACTCTTTTACCTCAAGGTTTTACTTTGAATTTTTATCGGTTTCTTCAGAAAATTATAATACAAATCCATATCAGTAGAGCAGATTTTGAATAAATTTATTTCTATTTATTTACTAACCTATTAATTATAATAATAAATAAAAAATTTTTTTTAACAATGGTTTTTTTATATATTTTTTAACTATTTGAATTTTTCAGAAATGTTTTACACTCGTGTGGTTTGTAGTATAATTTCGAATTTCTCTTCAAACATTCTCTATACTTAATATTACTCTGGTATTCTATAATATTTTTCTTCAATATTCTAATTTTTTTCCATTCTATCAAAGTACATAAATTCTAGAGTATAATAAAAACTTATTGCTCTCCTCTCTTCTTTTTGAATCACAGAACATAGATAAAATTAGACATAATTTTGGATTTAGCTACAAAATTTAAAACGTCATATAAAAATATTTAATATGAAAGATTTCTGAACATTGTAATAATTATATTTAGTATTATCAATTATAAGTATATTCACTAATAAATACAAAATAATTTTATCTTGCCAAATTCCAAAGATTGATACATCTTATACCATATACTTACGGCAGCTTATTACAGCAGCTTGTAAGGGCCACCTAACACCTAACATGTTGCAAAGCAACTTTTTTTGTGCGCAACATTCATGTACTTTGCGCGCAAAAATTTTAGTGCACTGCAAAATTCCTGTATGTAAGTTAATTTTTATCTAACTATTAATTTCAGGATTATATAGAAAACAAATTAATATAAAATTAATGATAAGTGTATATCCTGAGTAAAATTATTAAAATTTCATTTATTAATATGAATCACAATGGTATTCACAACTTGCACGGCACATTCTATGCGCGTTCAGATTTTTTAAAAGGGTACGCTCATCTTCACTACTACATGTTCCTTTACAGATTGGATTCTTACACCGACTATCGAATCATCAGATTAATAAATGAAATTTTAACAGTTATACTTGCGATGTACTTTTATCATTAATTTTGTACTGAATTTGTTTTTCATATAATCCTAAAATTAATAGTTAGACGAAAATTCAATTGAATAAAGAAATTTTACTTCGCAACTTACACGTTAGGTGGCCTTTACAAGCTGCCGTAAAAGTGTAATTCAGGTTCCGAAAGTGAAAAATATGGTTGGCTATACATGAACAAAGTTACATTTAATAAATTTAGTGATTTTATATGAGGTAAATAGCAAATAAACGTATAATATATTGTGTTAAAATAAAAAATTTGATTATAGTTCATCTATTTATATTTGCATGTGTATTTTGCAATGCGATTGTTCTTCGAATTATATACATCAGTCTAACCCCGACAAGTTTGACGCGTACTCCTGAAAACACTAAATTTTTTAAACCGGAAACATTAAATTTTACAGCGAAATTAGGGTGAGTTAAAGCCTAATAATGATCGACTCATTTTTTAATTATGATACGTCCTTATAGTAGTTAACGTCAACAGCTTTCATTTAAGCTGTTCCAGAGCTCAAAAGATTAAAGGAGATCAAAGATATGGACATTTCAATTTATGAAGAAAATACATGACGCTGGATTTTAATACCTATACATTTTTTCAAACTTAAAATGGCTGTAACTCAAGATCCTCAGGCTCTAGAGAATTCTGTCATCCATCAAATTAAAGGTCTTGAAGTGAGCTATCATTATCTGTTGCATTAGCAAGGCTGTTAGATTACTCGTGACTATAAAAACAGCTAAAATCGAAAAAAATTTATGTTTTTTCTTTTAAATTATCAGCATTTTGCACTTATATCTCAACTAAAAGGATTTCAAAGAAGTTGATGACACTTTTTTTCACTTCAGATTTAAGTATTCGGAAATTAGATTAAAAAATTTGAATATCCATCAAAGTTCCTTGGGATTATACAAAAATAAAATATGCGCAAAAAATCATTCTTCAGAAAACCTTTTAACGAGTGGTGGCACTATCTAACTTCATTTTTTTTCTATTATCAAATTTTTTCTGAAGTTTTGAACAAAATACTTGAATCTCGAGGGCGCCATAACCGATTTTCATACTTTGGAAAATAAGGGACACCCTAATATATATATGGGACATTTCACGCCAACTGAGAGAGCAGAAAAATAAAAATCGCTGAAACTCTGAGAATATATTCTTTCTGTTACCCAAATATGTAAAAAAATTTTCAATGATATAAATTGAGAGGATCAAAGGATCAAATAATTCATAAGAATACTTCTTGTTGTAAATGAAGAGGAGAGTTAGCATGATTTTTTACAGACCTGAATTTTGAAGTTTCATCATACATGAAAATATATATTTATATTCTATATGAAAAATAAATCATACATGAAAATATATATTTCAAACTGTCATAACTCCTTATTGGTGGCTCTTTCTTACACAATCAAAAATTTATTTTGAAGTTAATAAAAAATAGAAGAAAATAAGCCATCAAAAAGCAATTTCTGAAGTGGCAAACAACGAGTAATTTCAATTACCATGTAATACATGTAAGAACCAATAGAAAACTTCAAAATTCAGGTCTGTAAAAAATCATGCTAACTCTCCTCTTCATTTACACTAAGAAGTATTCTTATGAATTCTTCTCTAAAACATCCTTGAAATTTGATCCTTTGATCCTTTGATTCTCTCAATCTATATCATTGAAATTTTTTTACATATTTTGGGTAACAGAAAGAATATATTCTCAGAGTTTCAACGATTTTTATTTTTTTGCAGCCTCAGTTGGCGTGAAATGTCCCATATATATATATATCGTGCAGAAGAAATTAGAAAAAAAATAAAATGAGCAATAAAATGACATCATTGCACCATCTTTGTCACAGGTTGAGCTCATCAAAAAAAAAGAAAAGAAGAAGAGCCAAAAGAAATGTAAAGCTATGTATATATATATATATATATATATATATATATATATATATATATATATATATATATTGCGACGATTATACATACCCGCGCATTTAAATTTCCCGCCTAACGGCCAGCTACGATAGAACAGTAGTTCTGATCTCAGTCGCTAGGCGGCAACCTCAAACGTCGTTGCACTTAACGGGAAAAATGAGGCCAGAGTATATAAGAGGCCGAGAAGCACAGCTAACCAGAGCAGTGTAGACTACGGTCCCCCTTCTCTCTTTACCTTAGTGAGCACGCTAGGCTAAGAGAGAGTGGGACTAGTAGTAGCTGGTTGCCTTGGCTCGTGGAGCACCACAGCTTAGGCAAAGCTCCTCTCTCTTGCACATGAGGGTAGACCGAGTGAGCACGCTGGTCTACACTCTAGCGCATATGCTGGCAGTGTTAGAGATACGTCGAGTGAGCACGCTGGCGTAAATCTACCTGCCTAGAGCACATTCGCAATTTTTGCCGCCGCCGCAATGCCGAACTTGCGCCGTTGTCGTGTCCGCGTTTACGTACTTGATAGAATATATTAAGGGTGTCATCCATCCATTACTTGTTTCATATTAGTTTAAGGACTCCGTCCGACCGCGTGTAAATATTAAATATTAGAATACGTTAAGGGTGTCGGCCACCCTTTATCTTTACATCACTTAAGGGCCCCGCGCGCCCATAGAGATTCGTAATTCAGATAATTCAGGGAGCCGGCTACCCACCATTATTATTATTACCGTAGGATTAAGTATTGCGTTATGAAGTACCGCCGCCTAGTTATATTATAATTATTTATTTATTGATCATTTGTCTCTTTTGTTTTTGCACATTGTTGCAGGTAAAAGCCGCCGGTATAAATTAGACCGTCCACGCCGTGCAATCTTTAGTTAAACTCAAACTAGTAAATTCAGATTCATTAAAGATCATTAATTAATTTCATTTATTGAATAGCCGTCAAGTGGCCGAAATAAATAAAGAACCCAGTTGCTTTTGTAAATCACATTTCATTAAGAGGCGGCCGTATCATTCTGTCCTTGTCTAATCTAAATTTTCGTTATCATAAATAAATAAAATATTTTCATAGAAAAGTAAGACAACCGCCCAATAGAGCAAAAGACAAGCAAACGATTCTTTTCTATGAAAAAATATGAAATTTCGATTATTTTTCGAATAAAGTCTGAAACGAAAAAATAGTTCAATCAACTCAATCAAGTTCGATTGTTTTTCCGTTTCAGACTTCACTCGAAAAATAATAAAAATTTCATATTTTTTTATGGAAAAGAATGGTTTGCTTGTCTTTTGCTCTATTGGGCGGTTGTCTTACTTTTCTATGAATATATTTTATTTATTTATGATAACGAAAATTTAGATTAGACAAGGACAGAATGATACGGCCTCCTCTTAAGGCTAGGTTAGTTTTATTTGCATTATATAAAACATTAGGTTTAGCTTTGATCAATACGTTATTATCATTTCATATTTGTAATCGTCGTTGTACATGAGTTTTATGAGTACAATAAAGCCAAGGTACTCCCTAGCATAACCGAACGTGTTAAACCCGGTTACTTTCCTTTACTTTCCACCGTCCGATCCCTCCAACTCCTCCCGATCTTACCCTGGTAACTCACTGAAGCGTCTGGCAACAGGAGTTACACGTATTTCCCCCTCCCGAAAGGGAAAAACGTTACAATTTATATATACTAGGGGGGGTACCCCTCTGCTCGCTCCGCTCACCAACCCATGTTTGTTCGAAACTGTGTATACGTGAAGTCGCGTGCATACGCGTCTTAGTGATACAGATCTTTTTCTCTTTCTTTGGAAACCGTGGGCCAGTCTATTAAATTGATTATTATGACATTAACTACACACAGTGCATATTTTTTTTAAATCAAAGTAAAAAAGCAAGCTATAAGAAGAAAATGAAATGAAAAATAAAAATAAGGAAATATCGATTAGATTGTTCGAAGAAATATATCCTTCGGTCGCAGCAACAGTAAGAGCAGCATCAGAAGCGTCTATATCTTAGGCTAGAGCGTTCGATAACTGTTGCGTGTTTTTGTACGTAAGTGCAGTTGAGTTTCTCATACTACATAAATCCAGTGAAATCACTGCCATATTATGAAGTTAAATACATCAATTTTAAAATTCATGAAAATTTAACGATGAATCGAAATTATTGCAACGATAAGAAATAAAAGAAATCGGTTTTTTTATTATTAACTCTCAGTTCGGAGAATAGGAAGCATCGCGCAAAAGAAAGTGTCGGCTTTGTTTTGATTTGTTATAACTATAGTGAAAACTTAAGGACAAGCATATTGAAAAATTATAAAAGTATAATTAATTCAGCGCTACAAATTAAAAAAAAAATAATAATATGAAATTTATGTCAAAAACTGGTGTATATCTAATAGTGTCGATAAAAAAGTACACTATTTAGGACATATACTAAGCTTTGGATATATGACTGATGCAATGAATAAAAGTTTTGAGCACTCCAATAATTATGCTAAGGTAAATCAAAGTACCAAAGAAATTGGAGCCCTATGACATTAGTATGAACCAAAAAACATATATAATTTTTTTCATTTGTATCAATGAATAGATGAAGCGTGTAGCTGCAGGTGGCTATCTCCATTTTTTCCGAATTCATTTTTATTGCATTTTCGTATACAGAACATTAAAATTTATCATGAAAAAATCATATGGGACCAAAATATAGATATAGTCTTTTTTTATGAAATGAAAAAAATATGGTGTATTGCAAAATACACTGACTTTTAAGTATAAGTACAGCAAAAAATGTTATTTCTTGAAAAAAAATTTTTTGGAGATAACTACTTTTGCAGCTATACGCTTCAGATATGGGTATTTGAACATTAGAAATTACATATCTAAAATTTCAGAGCCTGAAATTTCGAAAGATGGAATAGTAGTATTTTTAATAAAATTAGGGAATTGTTCAAATGAATAAAATATATTATATGAGTTAATTTTTAAATTACTGAAATAATTATATAAATTTAAATCTTGTTTTTACTCGTTGATTTACTTAAGATATAAATTCATGACTTTATGATTTATAAAAAATCACTCATAATAAACCTCTTTAGTAGTCGTGCAAATCATTGAAATCATTGATTTCGTAATCACTTGAAATCATTTAAATAAATTAATATCATTTTTTTCATGATTCAAAAATCAACAAAATGATTACCAGAAATCGATTAAAATCACTTACAATCTAAAGTCACTCGTACCCTTTTTTCAAGTGAATAGTCCCTCGAGTAAAGCACTGTCAAGTATGGAATGTTAATGCATACCATGGAGTATTATTAAAGAAACCTAACTTCATGTTGGGAAAGTGACATGATTGTACCGCCAATAATGTGATGCTCGCTGGCCGAAGCGAGTTTGATTAACAAGTTACAGTGCCTCTCCCGGACTCGATGCGAACATGCCTGCATAAAATGTTTCATTGCGTCACAAGCATCAAAATATGCAAAAAAATTATAATAAATAGTTTTAATGCGAAAAACTCTTTAATTAACATTAATTAGGTAATAATTAATTTTCTATTCAGATTTTCAGTGGATTTATATGCAATTTTGCGTTAATCTAAAATCCTTAAGCAGATGATCATGTGACACTTGAACTAGATTATATGTATTCCCCGTTACCCATATGAAAATAATTTTTGTGAGAAATTGTGAATAACTGTTAATAACTATAATAAACTACCGCAATTGAGACATTAATAAGAATTAATTACAGTAAAAAACAGTTAATAACAATTAATAATAGTTAGCAATAGTTATGAACGCTAAATAACAATTATTAACTGGAAGTCATGATTCTTAATAATTATCTACACGGAGAGAAATGCCCTATTAAATTTTGGTATACTGTATGGGAAAGGAGGGACAAACTTGCCATATCGTAAAAATTACTATTCTGAATAGCAAAATTTGCTATATTTATATTAAATTTTACTAGAACTATAGCAAAAATTACTACAGTTATACTAAATTTTGCTATTCAGAATAGTAATTTTTACGATACTGCAAGTTTGTCCCTCCTTTCCCATACAGTATACCAAAATTTAATAGGGCATTTCTCCCCGTGTATAGTTATTCACATTTATTCACATTTATACACATTTATTAACATTTACTTACATTTTCCAAAATTTTAAAATTGGTGAATAATTTATTATTATTTATACTTATTTATAATTATTTATATTTATTTGCAATTAGTTACAGTGAATTATAGTTATTAACACTTTTTTTACAGATGTTTATAGTTTTTCACATTTATTAACAGTTATTAACAGTTTCCACATTTACAAAATTTTTCGCCTATATATAAAAAAAAAGATTATACGTGTGAAAATTGTTGAAAGTGTGAAAAAATGTTAATAACTGTTAATAAATGTGAATAAATGTGAAAAATTATAAATATTTGTAAATAACTATAAATAACAGTAAATTATTATTATTTACAGTTAAGAATCAGCTGTATACCGACACAGTTACCTTTTTTACCGAATCTATTTAAAATTTATTTTTTATAAAAACTAATAGCTTCAGGCAGAAATAAAGAGATGGTTTCGATTCGTGTAATAGAAAGCAATATTTTCTCTGATAAGAATAATTTAATTCCACCGTTTTATTTTCAAGAAAAGTTGGAATAACTTGAAAATCCCATTATTTGACACTAATTTCTAATTTTTTAAGTTATTCCAACTTTTCTTAAAAACGAAGCAATAAAATTAATTCATACTAATCACAGAAAATATTACATTTTATTAAACACATCGAAACCATCTCTTTATTTTTGCCTCTTGTTGCTAATTTTGGGAAAAAAGTCAATTTTTTAATTAAAAAAGGACAGAGATACAGCGGACTCTTAATCATTATTATTATCTATTCGTAACAATTATTAACTGTTATCAACTGTTACTTACTGTTATTAATGTCTCAATTGCGGAAGTTTATTATAGTTATTAACAGTTATTCACATTTTTTCACATTTTTACACAGTTATTAATAGTTATTCACAGAAATTATTTCCATTTGGGTAGCTGTAGGGTCAGCGATTGAGCTTTTTGCTCGGACAATCTGGGTTCAATCTCATTTGCATTATTTTTTTTTTGTTTAAACTTAAAATCATATTTTATTTTCCTTATTTTATTTCGCCATTGCCTTTTCAATAAGCATTATAATTAATGTATACTTTAAGGAATCCTGTAATAAAAAAAATTCTAAGCCGCCTATTAATGCAATAAAAACTGTTAGCCTAAGAGTCATATATATATATATACAGTATATATATATATGTATATATATATATATATATATATATATATATATATATATATATATATATATATATATATATATATAAAGTGGGGTTCAATAAAAAAGAGCCACTCTTGAGAAAAAAAGTGCTAATTAAAAAATTTTGTATCTCAACAAATAAGGGTCGTACAGAACTCTACAACCACTCATTTTAAACGTATTTGTAAGGACTTTATGATGATGTATTGGCAATTTAATTTTGAGTACTTGAGCATTTTTCTATATCTCCTCTCATTAAGCAGATATCAGAAAAATAAAATTTCTATTTTTAAGTCGTAATATTTCCCAGACAAGTACTCAAAATTAAATTGCCAATACATCGTTAAAAAGTCCTTACAAATACGTTTAAAATGAGTGGTCGTAGAGTTCTGTACGACCCTTATTTGTTGAGATACAAAATTTTTTAAGGCGACTTCGGAATTTAGGTTAGGTTTTATTTTTTAGTTTACAAATTATGCTTTCAATACATGAAGTTTTTTTGATTTTTTAATTTTCCACCATTTTTTGATACCCACAGAATGGTGGAAAATTTATAAATCCAAAAAATTTTACAAACTAAAAGCGTAATTTGTAAACTACGAAATGGAAATTTAGCCTAACCTCCGTAGTCGCCTTAATTAGTACTTTTTTTCTCAAGGGTGGCTCTTTTTTATTGGACCCCACTGTATTTTAAAAATATAATTAAAGATTAGAAATTACTTTATTGCTAAACAATAAACAATATTTCTTAACCTTCAACTCAAAATGGAAAAATTAGAGTGAAAATATTTCGAAATTTTTTTTTTCAATGTGCAAACATTTTTAAATTATCTAAATTATTAACTTTTTTATGATTGTCAAATTTAAGATACGTGGAAATAATTTTTTTTTGGTGAATTCAAATGAAAAATAGTGGAATTTCGATGAAAATCATTTAATTTGTTACATAGGAGAACAAAAGTTTTGGAAACAGATTTACGTACCTAATTACAGTCGACGATCTGAGTCCCGACGCTTTTTCCTCCATCGATTCGCTTGTGCGTTACCCCTACTCGCTGACTTAAAGAATTTGTTTTCACACATTCTGAGTCCCGCCGTTACTCTATGCGACTTTTTAACTTGTGAAAATAGGTTTAATGATTTAATTTTTTAGTTTAGGATACAATAAATGTTTATTGAAATAAAATGTAACAAAAAAATTATATAGTACCGCATGATTTTCATTTACGTTTCCTATAAAATATAAAATTTAAATATTTTAGGCACTTTCGTTTATGGAAGTGCCTTATATTTTCAACATCGCAAAAATGTAACCCTTGAAAACATGTTATATTATGATAAAAAAAATTATTTTACATAACAACGTAACCTAAAATTTAAATAAAAGTATGGTATACTCGTATATAAGAATACCACAACAATATCAAAAAAATTAAAATGTACGAAAAATTTTGAGAAAATTTAAGGTTATTCTACATACAAAAATACACTTTTTTTATTTGGCATTTTTCTATATCTCCTCTCATTAAGCAGATATCGGAAAAATAAAAAAGACCCTTTTTTCAACAAAAATCGCTAAATCTCGGCCAATTTTGAGCCTAGAGAAAAAACTAGAATAGAAATTTCAAGTTAAGCAGAATACCTTTAAAACTAGCCGTGTAAAATTTTTCTACCATCATTTTCCGAAAAATGATTCAAATTTAAACACAGGCGAAAAAAATTTTTTTTTTCCATTTTTAAGTTGTAATATTTCCCAGACAAGTACTCAAAATTAAATTGCCAATACATCATTAAAAAGTCCTCCCAAATACGTTTAAAATGAGTGGTCGTAAAGTTCTGTACGACCCTTATTTGTTGAGTTACAAAATCTTTTAATTAGTACTTCTTTCTCAAGGGTGGCTCTTTCAGCGATAAGTAGAGATTGCCAATGCCGTGTTAATAAAACGTGCCAAATTCGATCATGACGATCCTTGCGGCGATTCTGGAACTATACGCGCAAAGCTCCTCCACGTCTATACGCGCGTAGAGAAGCAAGCGAGAGGATAGGAGACAAACACACGAAACTCGCGACTCCCAGTGGCGTAGGTAAACTTACGGCAAACTCTCTTTAGCTCGTTTTCGCCGCGGCACGTTATAGCTTTATTTAAATATGATTAACCGTCCCGAAAATTCGTTGATTAATCACATATTTTTATTTGAAACATAAATATATTTTTTAATAATAAAAATCGTTAAGATATAATCAAACTAATAATAATAAATAAAATCTTTTGGGGGGCGATGAACATATGTAACTTTTTACCCTATGCAACCAATGTATGCGTTGGCTGTGCTCACTAAGTTTTAGCGCACCTCGCTATAATCCTAATTTTGCCAAGTTTGGACCCGACATTCCGCCTTTTTTTTGTTTTTTTTTTTATTTTTAAATATTATATATTTTTATAATCAATTTTTATAGTGGAAAAAAGTAAAATTAAAAATTTATTTAACACCTTAAATTCTATTTTATTTCAAAAATATAAAAAAATATATTTACAGATAGGGATAGAAAAAAAGTTTTAATGTCAATATTACATGGATATATAACTTATATCAATATGAAATAAAAACGTAGCTAGTTCTATAATTTTTTCCTGCTAAATAAAAGATGTTAAAGATTGAAAAAAAATTATTATAAATTAGGTTGTTTTTTCATTCTCACTCAATTGCGAATAATAAAACCTTTTTTGTTTCTTAAAAAAAAGACCTTTTCTAAATTTATATAAATGCATGACATTTTTAACTCATTTAATAAAAATAGAAAATAAATATGAATAAATCTAATTTCATTTGAGCAAAATAAAATAATAAATGTATCTGGAAAAATAAATAATTTTACGAATTTAAACTTCATTAAAGCGCATTTTAAATAAAAATTACATTGAATATCATTAATATTTTTAAAAATTGGACTTTTCTTCTTTCTTTTATTAAATATATTTTTATAATATTATTAATTATTATTTTCAAAACAAAAAAATTGATTTAACAAACAACAATTTAAGTTCTCACAAGACATATTAAATAAAATTTTCACTACATTTTAAATAGCTTAATTCTTTTAGTCTCTCAAAAACTGTCATTTTCTAAACTTATATAGGAGCATGATAACATTATTTTTAATTCATTTAATAAAAATTCAACATAAAATGTTGATAAACATCAATTTATTTTAGACACATAGAAAAATGAAGAAATGCTTTTATTAAAAGTATATCTTCCTACATAGCACCGAAGCTTCCGTGAAGCTTCCAGGAAACTTCCATAAAAGGTTCGAAGACTTCCCGGAAGCTTCCATGTAAGCTTCCTGGAAGCGTTAAATGTTCCGCGCACTTTTCTATCAGAAAAATTCAATGGAAGCTTCCAGGAAGCTTCCGGGGAAGAAATCAGTAAGCTTCCATGGAAGCTAGCATAAATGTCTTTTTGAATCTTACAAGAAGCTTTCAGGGAAGATTGCCGTAAGGTTCGAAAAGTACTTTATGGAAGCTTCCACGGAATAATGCAAGAAGCTTACATGCAAGCTTCCGTGAAAGCTTCAATTAAAGCTTCCTGGAAGCGTAAAATGTCCCGTGCACTTTTCTTTCAGAAAGATTCAATGGAAGATTCCAGGAAGCTTCCGTGGAAGAAATCAGTAAGCTTCGATGAAAGCTAGCATAAAGGCCTTTTGAATCTTACAAGAAGCTTTCAAGGAAGATTGCTGTAAGGTTCCAAAAATACTTCATGGAAGCTTCCATAAAAAAATGTTAGAGGCTTCCAGGAAGATTCCAGTGTAAAGTTCGCGGAGGCTTTGGGGAAGTCAACAATTCAAATATCAATTGGTTAATTTTATCGTTTTTCACCGTTCGGAAGGTATTTTGTTACGATTCTGTTTAACATTCTATTATTTATTTTATATTTTACAAATATTTGCTGTGAAAAACACTTATTTACTTACAGCATACTATTTTATATACTATTATATCATATTTATACGTCAATACATATTCTTAGGATTTATGTATAATTATAAAGACACATTTACATTCTTAAGGCAGGCGCTGTGGGTACATCCTCAAAACCGCCAACGTTCGACTTATATAGTAAGTGTGGTATCATCTCACCACTTAGGGACAAAACGCCCATTCAACGCGTATCCCTCTGTAGGCATAACTGCGAATTGAAGGTGACGGACTTGTAAGATATCTGTCGCTAGTTCAATTCCTGACTAAACATAATTTTTTTTTTTTCATAAATTATGTTGCACGTGCATATATTTCACTATTTTTTTAAATTTAAATATTTTTTATGTATACAGATGAATATATATGTACATGTACTAACGTATTATTCATATACAAACATTTTCATGCTATATGAAGTCGAAAAATTCATTTTATATAGATTTTAAAATACATTTATTTGAAAAAACTTAAATAAATAATACAATACTCTTTCTTAAAACTTTATTCAATTAAAGACTTTTCTTTAAAAAAGCACCCTGGAAGAAAATTGACCATAATTGTCGGTCAACGCATGTTAAAATGACACTTATCTAGAAATTTTTTTAAAATCATTTCTAGAATTTCTAGATAAGTACCATTTTAACATTTGTTGACCAGCAATTACGCCTACAATATGGTCAATTTTCTTCCAGGGCAACAAAATGTTTTGTGAGCTTATTTACTAACTTAAATTAATATTAAAAGAAATTTTTTATCTAAAGTTATACAATTATAAAAACTTTCAATCATTTAATTTGCAATCTGTTTTATTCGTATTCATATAGTAATCCGATATTAATTTTTTATATTAAAATGAATATCTTTAAACATTAATTTAACAAAAAAAGACTATATTTTCAATTTATAAAATAATGGAGGATTATTATATAAATACGGAAAAAGCAGATTACAAATCAAATGAATTGATTTTTATAATTATGTAACTTTGGGTAGAAATTTTTTATTACTATTAATTTTTAGTTGGTAAAAGAACACAAAATATTATGCTTTTTTAAAGAAAAATCTTTTGTATGATCAAATTTATGTATTCAAAACATTGTAAAGATATTTAGACTTCGTAATTAATTTATTTAATTTATAAAATTTTATTAAATTAACGACTTTTTCCTAAAAAATAACATATTTTTTGTGTTCCCTAGTGGAAATCGAATCTGTGAATAACTGGGAATAACTGGAAATCCTCGAATCTTTCGATGGAAGATTCCCGAGTCTTTCGTGTTTTTAATATCAGTAATATAGTAGTATAGTAGCAAATATCTTGACATCAGGCTTTAAATGTCTTTTTTTATTGAATTAACTTAATATAAATTTATAATGTCGATAATTTGATTTAGGAAAAATGAAACTTTACGAAACCTTGCGAATTTCACGAAAGCGTTTCTATTTTATTTTTAAAAATTTTACATAGAATTTTAATATTTCCAAAAATTAAAAAAATAGATTTCAATGTTTTTTTTGTATTTATTACAATCATTCTAAACTTTGAACCATGATATGAAAAGCATTGAAAAATTTTTTCAGTTTGACATTTAATTAGGAAAAAATTTTATCTATGCCCTGGTAGAAATTAGTCCGGGCTACTAGACAGTTTTAGCTAGAATAATCAAGTTCTAGACAGATCTGCACAGATAAACTAGACAGATCTGTACTGGCGTGTAACGCCTTTCCCTTCTAGATGCCCGTATAGTTTTTCCTTATAGAACTGTACAGTTCTATCGAGGCGTTAACGTATATTAAGGGTTAGGCGCAACATAATTTCGTATAGACGCTTTAGTTCGTCATTGTATTTCATGGCGTCACCTGCACGAATGTATACTATGCTGAAATGTATAGTCGTGTGTATGTAAATATTCTGTCTATGTCTCTCGCATCATAAGAAAGAGAGATAGAGATAGAGACACGAACATAAATCCCAGCCTATGCGTGATACTAGCACTTTTACTTTCAATATGACTTTCTAGTGATAGTTTTGTTGTACTTTCCGTTGTTCAGTTAATAGATTTTTAAAATTTTTATTCATCGATGTTTTTGCACACGATATTTGAAGCGTGTAGCTGCAAAGGTGGCTATCTCCATTTTTTCCGAATTTATTTTTATTGCATTTTCGTATACAGAACATTAAAATTTATCATGAAAAAATCATATGGGACCAAAATATAGGTATAGTCTTTTTTTATGAAATGAAAAAAATATGGTGTATTGCAAAATACACTGACTTTTAAGTATAAGTACAGCAGAAAATGTTATTTCTTAAAAAAAATTTTTTTGGAGATAACTACTTTTGCAGCTATACGCTTCATTTGAAGAAAAGGTGCAGTGAAAGAACATTATTAGGTTAGGTTTGGCTTTACTTCGTCACATGCTGCATGCTTTGTAAGTTGGTAGCGCGCGCATTCAAGGATTATACACGGAGCGAACAAATCGGGAATACTTCCTTGCGCCCTCTACTGCTACAGTTCCGTACGCACGTTTTTGGAAATAGGCCTTGCGTACAAGCAACGATTCCATAAGGCATCGGGAAAAAGTCCGAACGCTTATAGAGATGGGTTATGGAATCGTTGCTTATATACAAGGTCTATTTCCAAAAACATGTGTACGGAACTATAGCAGTAGAGGGCGCAAGGAAGTATTCCCGATTTGTTCGCTCCGTGTATTAGTCTATTAGGCAGTTTGCTATGCAAGCTCAGAGTAGGTGGCGTTCTGAGCTCTAGCGCTGTCATATGGCGGCACACTCCACGTATGTGTGCATATGGATGAGCATATACGTGTAGCTGTGTGCGTGCAACGACGCTCTGCTATTAGAGAAGGGGCTTCCCCCACTACTTTCAGATGTGACGTCATTGAATACACACGGATAGACTCATGAATACACTGATACATGTTAACACAGCAAGATTGTCGTAGTGTGACCGCCATGACAGCGCTGGAGCTCAGAACGCCACCTGCTTCGAGCTTGCATAGCAAACTGCCTAATATCCATCTAGTTTTTCTTATCCAGAATAATCAAATTTTACTATAAAGGCCTAGAGAGCTTATAAGGGCGCCTAGATAAAGTTTCTACCAGGGTGTTGTTAATTTTTAAAAATAGCATTTTATTTATTAAATATATATTTTTTTATGTTTTGACGTTTATTATATCTTTTTAAAGTATATTTTTTACTGTTATTTGGGGTAAATGTAATAAAATGCGTGAATACTTTATTATATCATAAAAAATGTATTTAAATACAATATTCCAAAAAACAGTGAAGAAATTTATTATTCAAATAAAAAAAATTTATAATCATAAAAACGATGTGCAGCATGCAACGTGTTTGTCCTTAAAGTGCTCATTTTATTAATTTTGTTATTTAATAATGAAAACTGTTTAGATAATTAAAAAAAATTAAGTTTGGGGCGAGAAAGCGATAAAAATATGTTATTTGGTTTAAATAAAAAACGTACAATAGCTGTGTTGGCTAAGTTTTAGGGTACGTTGCAACAATTAAAAATTGTTTCAAGTTAAAATCTTATGCTTTGCCTTTTTTTTATTAAAAAAAAAACCGGTGTGGCAGACTTTGGAACTGGCCGACAGAAGTGAAACTTCTTTACGAAATTATAGAACTCATGAATATTTATTTAAGTTTTATCACTATTTTATTTAATTTTAAAATAATTTTTAAACTAAATAATTATAAAATTAAATAAAACTAAATTAAAATAATTTAGTTTATTTAAGGAATTAATTTTTGAACTGAAACTTCTTTACCGATGGTATACACTTCCCATAAGAGACGTATAAAAAAATTATACGAGAGTGAATTGATTTCATGACGGTACATGCAACGGAACTAATGAAACGGAAGTGTATATATATAGGAGGAGCGTCCACGCCTTCTATATGCAAATCAAGGTACTATACGTATAAAGAAACATTTGCGGGCTGCGGGACTGACTTGATGTCAAACGCACAGATATAGTATATGTATACGTACATACTATAAATACAATACAAATATCTGAATCTGATCTGAATAAATAAAGAAAACAATAACACACATTTTCTCTTTTTCTTTCTTTATCTATAATATTTTATGGTGATTATTTTGGATTTTCTTACGATATTTCTTTCTAAATATACGATGATTTTTTTGCATCAGGTTATTTTTTAGATTTTCATTTAGTTCGATAACACATAGCAATTTATAAGCAGTATTGTAATTAAATTTTTTTTTAATTATAAAAATTAAACCATTTTTTTAATAAATGTTTTTTTAACACCAATGGTATTTTGCGTCATTTTTATTCAATGCGCTTTGATGAAGTTGACAACACTTTTTAAAAAATATGTTTTATCAGGATGGGTGTTAAAAATGGAGAATATTTTTTGGAAAAAAAGGAAAAATAATAAAAAAATACAAGGAAAATTCAGATTAAAGAAAATTAAATTTAAATAAAGAATTATTTTTAGTTGGAAAGAAGGAAATTATTAAATTGTGAAAAATATGTGAATTCCAGAGATTTGACAATTTATAAAGAAAAATACAAGTTTTGGATAATTATTTTGAAAAGAAAATAGAAGAAGAAAAAACCACTGGTAATTTATTTAAAAGAAAGAATAATAATTTCAATTAAATAATGAAATTAAACAAGAAATCAATTGTAAAATTATTAACAAGGAACGGAATTTACCCAAATGAAAAGAGACAAAAAATTCAAGTTTAAATTATGACGTATTTTATTTTACTTAATGGTACAAACTCTCAGGCAAACTCACGCTTCGACAGCTCAAACTCAACTGACTCTCGAGCGCTTGTTCTCAAACTCGGTGCTATTACTCCCCACCTTTCTCGAGTTCAACAAAGGAAAAACCCCCCACTACAAATATTAACGCTACTTTTCTTTCTCACGATCCCCACCATATTTCTCGTCTAAGCTTTATGGATCGGCAAAAATACGGCCTCATACATGTCTTATGACACTTCTGAGCACGCGGGACTCTTATTTTTAAACAAAGGGGCTTAACTCCGTTTTCGAGTCAAAAATGGCCCTTAGTTTATCTCTCACTTGCGCGATAGATAAAACTAGACCGGCGCCTGAGTCGCCGTCAAGTCGACCTTACAGTCGACTTTAGACGGGTAAAAAAAAGACGGAAAATATGGTTTTCAAATATAATTCTGGAAAAATAACGAAATATTGACTAATGCGTTCTCACTGTCGTAGCGTGTGCTTTTACAAATTTTCAAACATTTTTGTTACAAAGTAAATAAATTTTTATTTTTATTTATTTATTTATTTATTTATTTATTTATTTTTTTTCATATTTAAATTAACTTAACAAATATAATAAATTGATTAACTTAATTACTGTCGAATTAACAGTGGGGCTCGAACATTAGAATGTTTTTCATTTAATGAATATTTATTTAGAGTGCCACAATTACGAATAACGTATTTCATAATTTAGAATAAAGTAATAATAAATTTTCATGATTTCAAAAAGCAGTAGTGATAATCTCAAATTATTCGATTAAAATATTTAGAATTCTTTCGAAATCTTGATATAGTTTATTCTAAATTTGAAAGTACATTTATTTTGCTACTTCTTATTTCGATAAAGTGAATATTCTAAAATGCTTTACTCGCATTAGTTATTTACGTTACTTCAGTGGCTGAAAAAATGAAAATTCTAAAATGAATAAATGAAGTCTCGATATGTACATAATTTATATGAACTTCTACATAAATGTTAATTAAATAAAAAACATTCTAATGTTCGAGCCCCACCCTTTTATCAAAGCATATTCCTTAATTCTATTATTTATTCTTTTATTATTCTTTTATTATTCTTTTATTCATTTTAAGTTAAATTTTTGTTAAATCAAAAAAGAAAATAATAAAAATATTTAATTTACATAACCATAATAAACCATTTAAACAAATATAATAATAACCAATTCGAAATTGATATTTTAAGATACATTTCATAATTCTTTAATATTTTTTAATTGGAAGAGATGTTTCCCTTTATCTGTCATTCTCAATATTTTTCTCATAAAGTTTTAAAGATTTAAAAATTATATACATTTTGTTAATAGTCAGATAGCTCCTCCATCAGCTATAATTTTTTGTTTATTAAAAAGGCGGATAATCTTTTGAAACTTTGAATGGGTTTTTATTTCATTTATTATTACTGTAAATTTTTAAATAGCCTCACCGGTCATTTCTTTAAGATAATCTCATCTAAAGTATGATCACTTTGGGTCTCAATAAACTATTAATTAATAAAATCAGTATTGTGTGTTTATTTAAAATTCATATAATTTCAGCTTGAAGAACCATTCAGCTCTTTATTATTAAAATACTAATTTGCATGACATCTTAAATTTTTTAAAGTAATTTTATTACAAAATAATAATTAACAGAACGAGCAGTCAGATAAAATGCAAAATAGTTATTTTTCTGAAAGAATTTTTAATTTTCTTAAATAATTAATCTCTGTGTAACTTAAATTTTAAAACTGTTTATGTAATTTTTGAAAAATTGAGAATTTTCGCCTTTTAAATTTTGTAACTGTTAAAATAAAATGTTATTTTTTAAAAATTAATTAAAAAGAATGTTATCATTTCCCTATATAACTTTAGAAAATGCCACTTTTTTAACGGACAAAAATAATTCAACCATTCAAAGTTTAGTCAAAATTTTGTTTAGTAAAAACTGAAAATTATTACGTTCGTTAAAGGAAATTATAAATTTTTTTATTTTGGAAATAAAAGTTAATGATATTATAAAGATATGATATTTAATAAAAGAAAAAAGAGAAAGTCCAATTTTTAAAAATATTAATGATATTCAATGTAATTTTTATTTAAAATGCGCTTTAGTAAAGTTTAAATTCGTAAAATTATTTATTTTTTCAGGTAAATTTATTATTTCACTTATCTAAAATAAAATAAGAATTGTTTATATTTATTTTCTATTTTTATTAAATTAGTTAAAAATGTCACACATTTATATAAATTTAGAAAAGGTCCTTTTTTTAAGAAACAAAAAAGGTTTTATTATTCGCAATATAGTAAGAATGAAAAAACAACTTAATTTATAATAATTTTTTTCAATCTTTAACATCTTTTATTTAGCAGGAAAAAATTACAGAACTAGCTACGTTTTTATTTCATATTGATATAAGTTATATATCCATGTAATATTGACATTAAAACTTTTTTTCTATCCCTATCTGTAAATATATTTTTTTATATTTTTGAAATAAAATAGAATTTAAGGTGTTAAATAAATTTTTAATTTTACTTTTTTCCACTATAAAAATTGATTATAAAAATATATAATATTTAAAAATAAAAAAAAAAAAAAAAAAAAAAGGCGGAATGTCGGGTCCGAACTTGGCAAAATTAGGATTATAGCGAGGTGCGCTAAAACTTAGTGAGCACAGCCAACGCATACATTGGTTGCATTGGGTAAAAAGTTACATATGTTCATCGCCCCCCAAAAGATTTTATTTATTATTATTAGTTTGATTATATCTTAACGATTTTTATTATTAAAAAATATATTTATGTTTCAAATAAAAATATGTGATTAATCAATGAATTTCGGGATGGTTAACCACATTTAAATAAAGCTATAACGTGCCACAGCGAAACCGAGCTAAAGCGAGTTTGCCGTAAGTTTACCTACGCCACTGGAAGTCGCGTGTTTCGTGTGTTTGTCTCCTCCCCTCTCGCTTGTTTCTCTACGCGCGTGTAGATGTGGAGGGGCTTTGCGCATATGGTTCAGGCATTTGTCCATGTTGCGGCAGTAATTTACATTGAATTTTAACGGGCACGCTCTTGCCTATGCTCATTGGCGATCTCTACTAATCTCTGGCTCCTTTATTGGACCCCACTGTGTATATATGTAACGGTTTTTTCCGGGATTCATAAAGGTTTTGTACAATCAGGCGTGGAAGAACTGTTATTTTTGGTTCCTAAACCAGAGTAAATTTTTGTTCATCGTCTGCGTCTCTGATTGGTTCAGACGACGTGTGACACTCGTTTATTGGTTACTAAGTTAAAATATACTCATTGCTCTAGATAAATTTATCATTGTGTGTCATTGTGAATACACCATAATCGACCCAGAAACTGCCTTTACATACAAATGCTTTTCGGGCTTGCCAGGAAACTGCCACAAATCTCGGAAACTACCATTACACACTAGATTCATCCCGGAAACTTCCAATACAGATATTTATATAAAAAACTTTCATTACAAAAAAAAAATGAAAAAAAAATGAAACTACCATTACACTTAGGAAATCAGCCCGGAAACTATCATTAAATATATATACATATAGATATATCTACATCGAAGTATACCGTTTCGGGACATTCCCGATTTTTAAGGGGGTCTTTCCAGGACATTTCCGACTTCCAGGACATGTTCTGGAAGTTGCCATATGATTTCTATATCTATATCTGCGATTAAGGTTGATTTACGATTATTTCTTTAGTAAATTTTCAAAATTTCGTGGGTTATTTATTATGTATACTCGGTGGGAAAAAACCCCGTCCCGAAACCATCCCATTAACGTAATATATATATATATATATATATATATATATATATATATATATATATATATATATATATATATATATAACATATTAATTGTTTCAATAATATTCCAACGCACGCTTTTTGATATTGAAATATAAAAATCCTTTGAAACAAAAATAAATATTGAAAATGAAGCTGGCCGACTTTTTATTTGTATGCTGTTTTATTTGTAATGTCTTAACGGGATGTCGGAGCTGCAGCAATCGAGTTTCGCTTTGTTTATTTTATCAATATCTTTTTGAATTCATAAATTAAACAAATATAATGACTTGTCCGCACTAAAGCTATATTAATACAATAATTTTTATTAGAATAAAAAATTATTTGGACTTGTTATTTTTTTATGAGCTTGGATTAGAAATTAGATAATAGTCCAGTAGAATTAGACTTTTTGCATGACTTAATTAGTAACAGGCAACTGAAGTAAAAAATGAGTTCATTAGGTCAAAAGATATTAAAATTTAGAAAGACCCTCAAAATTTGGGCTGACATATTTTTTTAAACAACGTTTTTATGTAAAAAATTGTGAAAAATCGATGTTTTTTGGATCTAGCTCTTTTCGTTTTTTAATAGGGTATATGAAATTTATAATACTCATAAAGGTCTTCAAGACAAATAGTTTAAGCCCTATTACATTAAATTTCGTTAATAATTTATTTAAATAATCGCAAAAATATAGTCAAAAATCGTTAAATGTTCAATAATTTTTTATTCCATAAAAAAAAGAGCTACATGCTTGTAACTTTGTAAAAAGTTGCCTTCTATCATTCTTAAGTTCCCATAATTTTTTCAGCAAAAAATATTAATTTGTTTATGAGATATTCAATTTGTTCACTAAAAAGAGGTAAAATGTAGGCCTCAAATGGACCCTATTGCGGTCATTTTAGAAAGAAATGACCGTTGTCATTTATGCTCTTTGACACTTATATTTAGTGAAAATAAAAAGTTTGATTGACATTTTAATTATTTTCACTGTTTAACCCTTTGAGGGGTGGTGGTACATATATGTACCACCTCTTTCGCCTTGGTTTTTCTCGTACTTGCAGTACATTTTGTCAACTTGTAAATGCTTACAAACACTTTCTAGACTCTTGCGACTGTAAGGTATTAAGGCCCGGCACAATTTATTAATAATTTATATAATTTAAGTTTTTTTTAAAACAATTAACGTGGAAAAACGCGTTTTTTCAGATAAAAATGTGCCCCTCAAAGGGTTAAATGGCGATCGAAAAAAAAAAATTTTTTTTCTTAATTGTTTTTTAAATTTATATATGAAAAAATAAAAATATTTAAATGCAACTTTTTTATTCTTGTTGCTTAAATTTTAACGCTTATTTTAAAAAAAAAAACGTTATTCTGTGATAATTAGGAGCTGAGATAATTTTTTTTTTTTTTAAATTCGCCATTTGTTTATTTACAAAGATTAAGGAATGAAATTTTAATGACAGGTCCTTTAATACTTGAACTTTGATATAAGATCATTTCTGATATTAAAATCAGTTTTTTAAAACCTTAAAAGATTGTTTTTAAGTATGTATAGTTTCAATTCTTTTTGAAGAGGGGAGGAACGCGTCATCTTTCGCAAGTACAGAAAAAATTTTTTCGATTACTTCAAATTTGTCTTGTGAAAAAATTTTCTATATCTCAGTGAAATATTAACCGATTTTGATGTTTCTTTTTTTAATCTGGGGTAGCGCGAGATAATATTAACAGTCGTTATACTTGTTTAATGATATAAATAAATTAATTTGTTATAAACAATAACAAAAAATATATGCGTATTTTTTTTTCATTTTTTATATACTTGTCATGTTTATTTTTATAATTTAATAAATAAGTTTCATTTCTTTTATGAAAAAATTAGATTATTATCTTTTTTACAGGCTAATAATTAATACAAACATTGATCTTATCATAAAAATCCTGAAATTAGTAAAAATAATGTGAAGGCTTTTATGATAAGAGATATGTTTTTATTAATAATATTGTTTAAAAAAGAAAATAATTAAATTTTTTAGAGAAAAAGATATTATTTTTACTAATTTCAGGATTTTTATGATAAGATCAATGTTTGTATTAATTATTAGCCTGTAAAAAAGATAATAATCTAATTTTTTCATAAAAGAAACGAAACTTATTTATTAAATTATAAAAATAAACATGACAAGTATATAAAAAATGAAAAAAAAAATACGCATATATTTTTTGTTATTGTTTATAACAAATTAATTTATTTATATCATTAAACAAGTATAACGACTGTTAATATTATCTCGCGCTACCCCAGATTAAAAAAAGAAACATCAAAATCGGTTAATATTTCACTGGGATATAGAAAATTTTTTCACAAGACAAATTTGAAGTAATCGAAAAAATTTTTTCTGTACTTGCGAAAGATGACGCGTTCCTCCCCTCTTCAAAAAGAATTGAAACTATACATACTTAAAAACAATCTTTTAAGGTTTTAAAAAACTGATTTTAATATCAGAAATGATCTTATATCAAAGTTCAAGTATTAAAGGACCTGTCATTAAAATTTCATTCCTTAATCTTTGTAAATAAACAAATGGCGAATTTAAAAAAAAAAAATTATCTCAGCTCCTAATTATCACAGAATAACGTTTTTTTTTTTTAAATAAGCGTTAAAATTTAAGCAACAAGAATAAAAAAGTTGCATTTAAATATTTTTATTTTTTCATATATAAATTTAAAAAACAATTAAGAAAAAAAAATTTTTTTTTCGATCGCCATTTAAACAGCGAAAATAATTAAAATGTCAATCAAACTTTTTATTTTCACTAAATATAAGTGTCAAAGAGCATAAATGACAACGGTCATTTCTTTCTAAAATGACCGCAATAGGGTCCATTTGAGGCCTACATTTTACCCCTTTTTAGTGAACAAATTGAATATCTCATAAACAAATTAATATTTTTTGCTGAAAAAATTATGGGAACTTAAGAATGATAGAAGGCAACTTTTTACAAAGTTACAAGCATGTAACTCTTTTTTTTATGGAATAAAAAATTATTGAACATTTAACGATTTTTGACTATATTTTTGCGATTATTTAAATAAATTATTAACGAAATTTAATGTAATAGGGCTTAAACTATTTGTCTTGAAGACCTTTATAAGTTTTATAAATTTCATATACCCTATTAAAAAACGAAAAGAGCTAGATCCAAAAAACATCGATTTTTCACAATTTTTTACAAAAAAACGTTGTTTAAAAAAATATGCCAGCCCAAATTTTGAGGGTCTTTCTAAATTTTAATATCTTTTGACCTAATGAACTCATTTTTCACTTCAGTTACCTGTTACTAATTAAGTCAAATTTTAAGGTTTTTCGAGCTAATTCTACTGGACTATAATAAATTCGACAAACTTAACCTTAAAATACGATACATTGAAAGTTTTTATTATAACTTTGTATGTATAATATTTTGGTGGATTTTTTGAGTTGTCCGCACTAGAGTTTAATCTTACAAATTTTTTCTTTGTAGCAAAAAACTCGATTAAACGCATCGTTTATTCATAAGTCCGGATTGGAAATATTATTAAAAGGCGGGCAGCTTCGTCATGCTCTTAACAAAATTTATATGAAGTAGTAAAATGAATAGTTAGTAAAGTGCAAAAATTACTAACAAATAAATAGTGTGAAACAATGAATACAATAATTACATTATATATATATAACTATTGTATCTATGGTTTCACATGATTTAAAAGTTGGTATTTTTTGCGTATTTTAGTATTAGTAATATAACTTTTACATATTGCAATCGTAAATATTTGATTAACGTTTGTAATATAAAATATATTTTTTGCCATTCTAATCCCAAAATCGCAACTTCATTGCTCTTTCTTGGCTCTCATGGCAAAAAATACGGTTTGCAACTGGTATGAAAAGGCTTTTCATACCCGTTACAAAATGTACTATTATATTAGCTATGAAACGTTTTATAACATATTTCTAAATTCATTTAATGATGCATGTACATTCGTTATTTTTAATATAATTATAAATGAACAATTTAGATTTTTTTTTTTTTTTTTTCATTTTAATTATGTATCAATATAATTATACTTAATCATATTTCTACTATATCGCAATTTTCCTTATTTTTTGTTTATTCATTTCTTTAAGGACAAATAAAAAAATACATAATTTTTTTTTAGATACATCAATTTATAAAATTAAAGTTGTAGACGATTTTTAATTGTACTTGAGAAGTGTATAAAATAAAATCATCTTCATATAAAGATCTTTATTTATTTATTTTTATCCTAGTTATAAATTTGTATACTTCTTTTTAGTATCAAGTACTTTATTGTGATATAATGTTCAAGACTGCTTTAACTATTCGACTTTTTTCATATAAGGAAAATGAAATAGATATATAAATATTTGTACTCCAATATATTTTACTTTCTTCTATATAAGGGCGTACCCATATGGAAAAAATTTTTGGATATAATTGTAAATAACTGTTAATAACTGTAAATAAATGTAAATAAATGTAAATAACTGTAAATAACTGTAGAAAAGTGTTAAAAAATGTGGGGATTGAGACATAAATAACAGTTATTTACAATTATTTACAATTATTTACTGTTATTTACACTTATTTACAGTTATTAACTGTTATTTACACTTATTAACTGTTATTTACACTTATTTGCAGTTTTTCATATTTATTTACAGTTATTTACATTTATTCACTTTTTCACAATTATTTACAGTTATTTACGATTATTTATAGTTTTTTACAATTATTTGCAGTTATTTACATTTTCGAAAATTATCACAAATTTATTCAATAATTTCCCACATAGCATGAAATATTTATGAAAGCTTTCAGAAATATTTGCAAGGAAAGAATGAAAGATTTCAAACATCTTTCGATGAAAGATTGTTGAAAGCCCGCTATCTCCGCCTGAGGGACTGCAAATAAATATTTCAATGAAAGTTTTCTGAAAGATTTCAACAAGATTTTCTAAAATATTTGAAATAAATATTTAAGAAATATTTATGCAATATTTCGAAGCAATATTTAAACAATCAAATAAATCTTTCATGAAAGATTTATGAAAGATTTCAGCAATATTTACGGTAACATTTCAAGAAAATATTTATGAAAGATTTCTACAATCTTTCATTGCAAGATTATCACAGTTTTAAAAATCTTTTATGAAAGATTTATGAAATATTTTAACAATATTTACGAAAATATTTCAAGGAAATCTTTCTGAAAGATTGATGCCATATTTCATTGCAAGATTATCACCAGTATAGAAATCTTTCATGAAAGATTTATGAAATATTTCTCCTTTCTTTCAGAAATATATTTACTGTACATATAGATAAAATCTTTCATTAGCTTTTTGTGAAAAGTTTTAAACGGAAATGTTATTAAAAGCCCACTATGTCCACCTGAGAGACTACAAACAAATATTTCAATGAAAGTTTTCTGAAAGATTTTAACAAGATTTTCTGAAATATTTCAAATAAATATTTAGGAAATATTTATGCAATATTTCGAAGCAATATTTAAACAATCAAATAAATCTTTCATGAAAGATTTATGAAAGATTTCAGCAATATTTAAAGTAATATTTCAAGGGAATCATTTTGAAAGATTTCTACAATTTTTCATTGCAAGATTATTAACGTCATAGAAATCTTTCATTTTAACAATCTTTCGGTGATATCGATATAACATACACATACACACACACACACATACACATATACACACACATACACATATACACACACACACACACATATTCGCAATAATTATAGTTTTTATTCACATGATACTATATTATATTTTGATTAATTATACTTCTATATGAAATACATATCCGCATACATAATTTTACATTCACTTATAAAGTCGCATTTATATTGGATAAGATAAGCGCTGCGCACGTATGCACTAATCAAAGCTTTTGCCTTATATAGTAAGTCAGCTATCCTCTTATCACTTGGGGACAAAACGCGCATTGAACGCGCGTCCTCCTATCGGCATGATTAGGAAACTCAATCGTTGCAGAAAAATAACTCCTAAAAATATTTCATTGAAAGATTTCTGAAATATTTTAACAAGATTTCTAAATCATTTCGAATAAAGATTTACACAATATATCGTGGCCAGATTTAAGCAATCAAATAAATCTTTCATTGCAATATGGTAAATATCATAGAAATCTTTCATGAAAGATTTATGAAAGATTTCAGCAATATCAACAATAATATTCCGGAAAAATATTTCTAAAATATTTCTACAATCTTTCATTGCAAGATTATCACGGTTTTAAAAATCTTTCATGAAAGATTTATGAAAGATTTCAGCAATATTTACAGTAATATTTCAAGAAAATATTTATGAAATATTTCTGCAATCTTTCATTGTAAGATTATCACAGTTTTAAAAATCTTTCATGAAAGATTTATGAAAGATTTCAGCAACATTTACAATAATATTTCAAGAAAATATTTATGAAATATTTCTGCAATCTTTCATTGCAAGATTATCAGAGTTACAAAAATCTTTCATGAAAGATTTATGAAAGATAGTGTGAAGGTTTTTGGCCGAAGCATGGAGAACACTGGAGAGAAATCTTTTATAAATCTTTCAAACAGGTTTCCTTAAAAATTTCTATGAAAGCTTCCAACAATCTTTCGTTGTGGTCTAAGTAAACAAAAAATATCGCAGAGAAATATTGTTGAAAAATTTTATAAAATATTCCATGAAGCTTTCTTTGAGAGATTACTACTATATTTTCTGGCAATATTACATGAAAGATTTATGAAATATTGCGTCAAGATTTTTGGGAACAGCATGGAGAACGCTCAGGAGCAATCTTTCATAAATCTTTCAATTATGTTTCCTGAAAGATTTCGATGAAAGCTTCCAACAATCTTTCATCGCAGTCTAAGTAAACCATAAATCTTGCAGAGAAATATTGTTGAAAGATTTCATGAAATATTCCGTGAAACCTTCTTTGTGAGATTGCTACTACGTTTCGTTGCAATATTATATTAAAGATTTATAAAAGATTGCGTGAAGGTTTCGAGGTACAGTAGGGAAAACGTATGGGAGAAATCTTGCATAAATCTTTCAAACATGTTTCCTGAAAGATTTCAATGAGAGCTTCCAACAATCTTTCATCGCAGTCTAAGTAAACCAAAAATCTTGCAGTGAAATATTGTTGAAAGATTTATGAAATATTCCATGAAGCCTTCTCTGTAAGATCGCTAATATATTTCCTTGCAATGTTGCATAAAAGATTTATAAAAGATTGCGTGAAGTTTTCGAGGTACAGCTAGGAGAACGCCTGTGAGAAATCTTTCATGAATCTTTCAATCATGTTTCGTGAAAACTTTCTTTGAAAGCTTTCAGCAATCTTTCATTGTAATATAAGTAAACCAATAATTTTGCAGAGAAATATTGTTGAAAGATTTATGAAATATTGTTTGTAATATTTCATCGAGATTTCATGAAATATTTCAATATAATATTACTGTAATATTGCTGAAAGATTTCATTGAAAGATTTTTTATTCGTTCGTTATATCTTGCTACGAAATATTTCAACAATATGTATAAAATATTTCTAAGAAATCTTTCACTGAAAGATTTTGAAATGTTTCACTGTTTTATTTCATGCTATGTGGGTTTATATATAGGCGAAAATTTTTAAAAATGTGAATAACTGTAAATAATTGTAAAAAACTATGGAAAATTGTAAATTGTTGTAAATAATTATAAATAACTGTAAATAACTGTAAAAAACTGTAAATAACTGTAAATAACTATAAATAATTATAAATAATTATTAATAACATTAAATTATCCACTAATTCAAAAATTTTTGAAAACGTAAATAACTGTAAATAATTATGAATAACTGTAAATAATTATGAATAATTGTAAATAATTATAAAAAACTGTAAATAATTGTAAATAATTGTAAATAACTGTAAATAACAGTTAATAACAGTAAATAACTGTAAATAATAGTAATTAATAATAAATAATAGTAAATAACTGTAAATAACTATTATTTATGTCTCAATTCCTACATTTTTTAACAGTTATTTACAATTATTTACTATTATTTACAATTTTTCACATAAATTATTTCCATATGGGTATTTCTTCGTAAAGTTAATAAATAAATAATATAATTTAATATCTAAAAAATTTAAAAGGGGTTTTAATTAAAAAATACTTTACAATGATAAAATTAGTAAAATTATAAAAATAAATTATTTTTTTAATAATGAAATTAATTTAACTAACAACAAAGTCATGACAAATATTTTCAATTCTGTTATACAAAATTAGATAATACTAAAAAAATGATTGGGATTAAATAATTATAATAAAAGTAAATGAATAAAAATGGTATTTATTAATTTATAAAAAATGATTTTATTTTGTACATATTATAAATATAACTAAAAATAAACTGCATCTTCAATATTATGAGTTCATGTGTATAAACAAAACTAGATATCCTTTTTATTCTTGAAAAATAAATAAATAAAATAAGGAAAATCACCATGAGAAAATATTACTAAATATAATTATACCATTATTTAAATGACAATAAATAAAGTACTTAAATTATTTATTAATTGATTTTATTAAATATACATGCTCCATGAAATAAATTAATAAAAAAGAAAGTAAGTGGTAAAATAGCAAATATATTTTATGAAAGATTTCAAATACGCAAACAATACTCACAATTACATAATGTGAATACAGTTAATATAATAAATATATTAATAATGAAATTATTGTATTCACTGTTTCACATTATTTATTTGTTAGTATTTTTTGCGTGTTTTATATTCATTTTATTAAGAAATTACAAATAAAAAATCAGCCAGTTTCGTTTTAAATATTTTTTTTTGTGTCAAAGGATTTTTAAATTTCCATATTAAAAAGCGTACTTTGAAATATTATTGAAACAAAATATATGTGTATATATATATATATATATATATGTATATATATATGTATATATATATACATCTATTTTTTCCGTAAACATAATAATTTTTGAATAAAAAATTGTTCAAGATTGAGAAAAGTTAGCTTTCCGACTGGAAATAGAATAGTGGTCTACTGTGGGCTAGCCGTGGTTGCCCTATCGCCACCTAGGGGCCAATAATAGTTGCCATAGGGGCCCCGCTAGCAGCTGCTAGCATTTCCAGTCGGGTTTTCAGTCACCAATGAATTGAAAATATTTGGAAATTACAAACTTCACAGTTATCAAATATATAATCTCATAATATATTAAAACTTAATACTATTAGTAGAATTAATAATAAAATAATTGTTTTAGTTGTAAATGTAGTATTTATTTATACGCAAAAATATTTTTATGATTCATATATCACCTAATAACCTTTTTAAATACTAAAATAATCTTTTTAAAATTTTCATCTTAACGTAACCATATTATTGTACCATTTTTATTGTTTTGAAATCAAGAATCTGCTGCACAAAGTAAGTCTTTCTTCTTATGAGCACAATTACTGTCTGTCTGCTTTAATAAACTTTTAATAAAGTCATTATAAGAATGAAACAACGATTTGAACTTAAATTACTTTTATTTCCAATATCAACAAAAATACACTTTGTTGTTGAATTTTTGAAGAACCTTTGTTTGTCTAAACTCGCTTAAAACAATTTGTGCGAATGAATTTTCAGATCACGTTCAATCATGTGTTCAAGGAAAATTGCATAAATTGTAACACATCTTGTAAAAAAGTAACTGGAACTAAAAAGATGATAGATTCAGATAATTTAGCTACGAGATTAACGAGTTATCTTGAAAAAAGTGTTAAAACCAACAATTTTTTATTTTAAAACTGTTATAGTAACTTTAGATTAAGACAAGCAAAAAGGAAAAAAGAAAAAAAAAACAAGAATCTTCAGCGATTCAATCTACAAGCCAGAATTTAGATGTTTCAGAACTATCTGATCAATTTTCACAACTATCGCAGCCTTCTTCTTCTCAAACATCAGAATCAGATCCCACTTTTAATGTAACATCATGTCCTTTAAATGAAAAAGAACTAATTGAGATGCCTTCCGAAAGGACTGTGTCAACACACAAATATTGTTTAAGAAATATTGTCACAGTTCCATTCGAAGCAAGAAAACAGATTTTTGTTGCGAAGAATACAATTATCCCGGAAGGTAATCGTTGCTGTAGACACCATTTAATTAAGAATCGTTTTTTCGATAAAGAGATTGCTAAAGTGAATGCAATATCTACAACTAGTTCACTAGAATTGAATGATTGAACAAAACTGCTTTCATCTTTGAGTATTTCCTGTGATAGGAATATTATTGATCTTATAGGAGCTTTTAGTTTACCAGAAGACCGCCTACATGCATTTACCGGTTTGACTTGGGAAAATATTATTGAGTTGCGTGAGAAGAGGACTTCGTTAAGGAACTCTTCCAACCGAAATGTCACTCAGGCGTTAATAGTATTTTTAATGAAATTGCGCACTGGTAATTCAAATGAGATGATTGCAGCAATACTTGGACTAGATGAGCCAAGAAAAGTTTCCAGCTTCTCTGCATCAATTTTGCAAGCTTTTGACAATGATATTATTCCAACATGATTTGGATTACGCACTATAAACAGAGAAGATCTAATAAAAAATCATTTGATTGATGTAGTGAAAAAAATTCATTAGAAGAACTTCAATGCTGCGTTTTGATGCCATTATTGAAAAGAAAATAAAACAGTTAAGTGCTGCAGAATCTAATCATTCTCGACGTGTTTCTGCTGTTAGATGGGTTGTTAAAGCTATTTATGGAATGATTGGTCAAAAGTTTAAGTTACTTCATCATCTACTTGACAATCGGATATTACCAGTTGTTGGACTTTATTGCGAAATTGCATGTTTTCCGATCAATTATTTTGGAAAAAGGTTTGAGATCCACCATTTCTGCTGAAGAAGAAATATTAAACAAATGTGCGAATGGTCTTAGAATAATTAGATCCTGCTTGCATGTAGCAGCTGTAATATATTATTTATCCCATGCGTATAAGTCCAAAATATTGAGACGATCTGAAAAATTAAAAAAATTATTTGACACCGAAGGTGTTTAACCAGTTATTGATGAAGATAGTGATGAAGATTAATTGCATTATTAACATTTTTTCTTAAATGATCATATATATATTTATATTTCAGGTTTCGGGATAATACATTTTGTCTTATGTTTCAATTTTTTTTCAGGTGATTCTGCATTATATTTTTATTACTTATTTCTATTTTTATTTATTTTATTATTTTTATTATCATCATCATTATTATTATTATTACCGCTTGTTTATATTTTGTTTACTTCATTTATCAAGAATAACAAGAATACATATGAAATAAAATAATAAATTAGTTTGCGAAATATCATTACTTAAAAAAAAAAATTTATCTATAAGTTATAATATATGGTCTCTAAGAATATTATCATTTTATTTTTTCTCGGATTAGTTGCAGGGCAGTAATTCTATCCAGTACGAGATCATGGTATTATTCAAACGCTGATGAGAGTCTGGGTAGTCTTAGGAAGAATTCATATTTTTCCTCATTGTACGTTGACCATGTGCTTGGTAGCATTTAGTTTATTGGGTGCATATCATCTAAATGATCGGCTGACGATGATACGCGGACATTAAGAGCATGACGAAGCTGTCCGCCTTCTAATAATATTTCCAATCCTAACTTATGAATAAACGATGCGTTTAATCGAGTTTTTTTACTACAAAGAAAAAATTTGTAAGATTAAACTCTAGTGCGGACAACCCAAGAAATCCACCAAAATATTATACATACAAAGTTATAATAAAAACTTTCAATGTATCGTATTTTAAGGTTAGGTTTGTCGAGTTTAATATCTAATTTCCAATCAAAGCTCATAAAAAAATAACAAGTCCAAATGATTTTTTATTTTAACAAAAATTATTGTACTAATATAGCTTTAGTGCGGACAAGTCATTATATTTGTTTAATTTATGAATTTAAAAAGATATTGATGAAATAAAAAAAGCTAAACTCAATTGCTACAGCTCCGACATGCCGTTAAGGCACATAGTTAATAACAATTGATGGTGAGGATGTAAAATATGTATTAGTTATATAAGGCATTTGGGAGTAAGAAGGATGAATACGGGACGAGTTTGTTGCTCGAACAGCAGTCAATCTCGGGCGCGCTTCGTGCGCCTTCGACTGTCTATTGTTCTCGCAACAAACTCGTCCCATATTCATCCTTCTTACTCCCAAATGGCGTAGATAATTTTATGTTGTTGTAGCAGGTATGAGGGACTATAAAATTGTAAATGTCTAAATTCGCAAACCTTCTTTTTTTTGTATTTGAATTTGAATAAACGTATGGTAACAATGTAGACGCGGATCGTCTGAGGAACCGTCATTGCTGTGTCACAAATTTGACAAGCTGGCCACGCATATCACGCATATTTTATATTTAATATTTTTTCTTCACTGTCTCACTTTCACTATGATAATTACTTTTTGTTATTTGTACTAATTTTTTTCATTATTTGTACTAATTTTTTTTTATGATTAATCAATTTTTTTTTTATATTTTTTAAATTTATTAAATAACAAAATGTCAAAAGAAAAAAACAAAACACGCCGATTAAATTAACCAATTTCACGACTTCGACAATCGCTTCATAGCTAATTACTACCTTATAGTGTGACGTATAGATGACTCCATACGTCACCATGTGAGGTATGGAATTATCTATATTTTTTCATGTGAAGTATAGCAAACTGAATATAGTTGTGCTACGAATTGAAATATATGTAACCTCAATACCCATTTAACTAGCTTTGCAAATACAACGCCGAATACCTGGTACAACGACATAAATTTATATATTAACAATAGCACGCTCGCAACGTTTCACTTTAAAGATTTTTTCATATTGAAGTTTGTCTTTTAGTGTTGGAGCTGTCTGATTACCTTTTGATGAAATTATTGATTATTTAAATTTTTTAGGTTTCAGATATCAGGAGGTATTTTTCGTTTTCTTATTTTTTCAGATTTTAGGAAGACGGTTATGAAAAAGAATATTTCCATAGTTTATTATTATATTTATCTATTCCCATATAGCATGGAAGCTTCCCGGAAGCTTTGATGCTATGTGGGATATTAGTGTGGAAGCTTCCTGGAAGCTTCCGTGCTATGTGGGTTATGATTTTATATATTTATTTTACTATAAAATTATTGAATGCTTGCAAAAGAGAGTGGAAAAGAACTATTATCTTCTAATTTTATGTTTTATTATGAAATGAATTTATATTTAAAAAAAGATTTCTCTCCCTTCTCTTTTAAGAATAGATGAATGTGTAGAATGTATGAAAAATATGAATGAAGGAATGAGTGTAATGCAGCCACGTTGTCATGCCAGTCCCAAGCCTGGATAAATTGCAGAGGGCACTTACATTAGCTTTCTTAGTCTACGTACTATATATTTGTATATGTATATATGTATATGTTTATCTGCTTCTGTGCACTCGCAAGTGTGCGTATTTATATCATAATTTTTGTATCTATATGAATTATAAAGTAAAATGCTTCAAAACTAGGTAAAAATATAAAAAACAAACGTCAAAAAAACAGGTTTTTTGCGATTTTGACCTTGTTTCACCACTTTTAAAAATCTGAAAAAATTCATGGACGTAGTTTCACATAAAATATACAACATATAATTTTTTCGGTCCTGCTGTTACTCTAGTTTTTTTTAAATTGAACTTTTAAACTTTCAAACGCCCAAAACAGTTCGGATTTGAGGCCAAAAGTGAAAACGAAAAATAGTATGTTGTAGGCGATAAAAAAAACCTTCAAAAAAAAAGAAGTTTTTACGGTGCTTAGAAGCCGAGATATCGTTAAAAACCGAAAAACACGTTTTTTGATGTTTTGAGGTTATGTGTGGGTTTAAAAGGCTGAAACTTTCAGTAAAGTTATATTTTTTTATGTACTACACGAAGATGTTTTCAGGATTTCGAAAGCACCAGGGGCATTATTCTCTATCTTATTCGCCTAGACCCTTTATTGAATTTTCAACTATTTACGAATTAAACTCGGTTATTGAAAAGAAATATAGATTTAAATTTCCATATAACCAATAAAAGTATATATGATTGTTAACAACATATTATGGTTTCTAATTACTTATTTTAAAATAACTTATTTTCAATTAATTATAACATTTTTTGTTTTTCATAATCGTGTAAAATGAAAGGATTATTTATAATTTTATGATTAAAGAAAGTATTTTGAGAATTTAATTAAATCAAAAGAATTCTTTGTTAATACTTTGTGTATATTTTAAAAACTAAAGTGGTCGGACATTCGTTAATAAACAAAGCAATCATCAAGAACTCTTTATCGATACTTTCGTTTACGAAAGTATACATGAACATTCTTTTTCAATTCTCACTTTGATGCTGTTTGCTTGTTGGGATAGTTCTTTGTCTCTCTCTCTTCCTGTCACATCCACAAGCAGAGCGCAGCTAAAAGTATACGCACCGCTTAGTTCTTTACTCATGAAAATGAAATCAAATAAATAGCCTGAAAATTTATATTTCATAACAATGCATTTTATTCCTATTTAATCTTCTTATGGTCCTTCATACGACCTACAATAATATAAAATCATTTACCCAACTTGGGCTAACGAAGGATACATATGACCTCGATTAATGTTTTATAACTTGAACTCTCGGACTAAAGCCCTCGACCGACTACTGCTCAAGTCAAAAACATTAGTTTCCCTCATATGAATCCTTCGTACGCTCAAGTTGGGTATATAACCAATATATATACACATACTTAGAGCTTAACTAGTTTGTTTACTTTTGACCGCGCTCTTCTTTATCTGTCTTTGTCTTGACTATAGCAGTGTGGCTAGACGGAGATGCAGAGAGGAGAAAGTTTGCCTACTTATAGCAGCGCGTTGACTCGACTACCCATTTAAAAACATACTTCAGTTTTTTTGTCCAAATGGTATTCAATGAAACTTTATACGAAGGAAGACTAAAACGTCTTTGGGCTTAGCAACCCCACGTACTCGAGCTAAGTGAATGGTAATTTGTGAGAATGGAAGGATGTCTGAAAAGTCGTGTGCGCAAACGCAGGATACTAAAAAGTCCTTGGGCTTAGCGATCCCACGTACCCAAGCTGAGTGAATGGTAAGTTGTAAGAATGGAAGAATGTCTAAAAAGTAATTTGTCTTAGCGCAGAGGGATTGAAGAGTCCTTGAGCCTAGCGATCCCACATACCCAAGCTACGAGTGAATGGAGGAGAGTGAGTGGAGAAGGATGGAAGGATGCATGAATGGACAGAGTCTGGTGCTTAGACGGACTATGGATAGGACTATGGACAGGATCCGCAAAGTCATGTAATATTAACGCAGTCCCACGTTGCGGATGAGAACGGTAGATGTTATGGATCCCTGTCGGAGTCATTTTTTTGTCCTCGTTCCGCGGCCACGGTGAAGGGGTTCAGACGGTCCCTGTTTATAGATGTTTTGAGGGCGGTTGTAAGTCTACCAGACTGTTATATACTTGTTGGTATAAGCTGCGGCTAAAGCGATTCGGCTGTAGCCTTTGCCACTGTAAGTCTAATAATAGATTTGCCCGTTTTTTGACGATCAGAAAAAGAAAAAAGATTCAACAAAACTATAGTCAATTCTTCTACACGCTCCAATCTATTCCATACTGTAAAGTGTTATACTCCATTGTGTAGTGTACAGCTGACTGAATATACTCAAGCTCCGAGTGGGGTGGTACAAGACCCCAATACCTATTTAGCTAGCTTAATAGATATTCGACCGAATACGACTTACTATAATATATATCCACCTATATTATATAGTTATATTAGAAATTAACCCTCGGACCCCCCACACCCCTCCACACCCCACTCCCCTCTATAGCCCCTCCACGGCCCCTCCACGGCCCCTCCACAAAATAACGTAAAATTGCTTAAAATATTACAATATTTTTTATTGTTGCTTTTATTCTAAGTACCCATTATTTAAATAATATTAAAAAACCATTATTTTCACATGGTCAGCTATATGTCGCACTTTCAAGATGTAAAAGTAAAATAAATATATATATTCAAAATGAATTAGATAATAAAAATGAAATTAAAAACATAGTTTGGAAAGAAATATTAAAATAATAATTTATATAATTAAATTATTTATATTAATTGTTTATATAATTTAATTATTATTGTTTACAGGTATCGTATTTATAAAATTCATATATATATATATATATATATATATATATATATAAATCTAAACACATAACAAAATAGAATGGAATGCAATTGAAGGTAGATACGTTATTATTGATAATGTAAATGATCAAGAAATGATGGATAGTTTAAATGATAACATTGAAGATTATTTAAATTATGAGGAAGAGTATGAATATTACTTAAAAAATCTTGCTGATAATAATAGTTCAGATAATACTGAAATATCTATTTTAAATAATATAATAAATTCATATATTGGTGAAGATAATGAAAAAGTAGAATTTCATAATTGGAAACAAGTACCAGAATATTATAAATATTACACTAATAAAATTATAGAATATAAAATAACATTACATGAACCAATAAATGAATTTTATCTAAATCAAAATTACGAAATATATTCAAGATATTTATTGAACATTGCACACATTTAAAAAAAAATATTATGATATATTTTTTTAAATTTATTAATCATTTAAATTTATAACGGGGAATATATTTAAATAAACAAATCAAATATATTTGTGGGTTTCATATGTACTTACTTCAAGTACATATGCACTTACCGTTAAATAACCGATTTTCAATTTAGAGACGATCAGCCTCGTACATCGTCACTGATCGACTATGACTGTCTTTTTCATACAATGGAAATCAGTTAAGCAATATTTAATACTATTGCAGAACTTCGCTTAGAAGTTCTGCCTCACGGACGTCTGGTACGACGAAACCCACGGCGTGTACTTTAAGACTCTCTTAAATATCGTATATCAAAAGAAAGCAATTGTATAACGTTAAGCATATATAGACAAAACACGATTTTAAACAGTGAGAAATAACGTTATGTGATACTCCAAAATAATTTCAATTTGACTTTAATTTATTCAAAACAATAAACAAATTTAATACACTGAAATGAAATTATCGCAAACTTTAATAGTAGCAAAATTTAATAAGTTTAATACAAAAAAGAAACAAAAGTTAATTTAGTCTAACATATTCTATCTAACGCGACGCACGTGACGGTCTCGATATTTTACGTATATCGCCTATACGCATTCGCTAATAATACGCCATACGATTGTCTGCAGACTTACGTTTTTATATCAGTCAGAGAATACGCAATAATCTCGACGATCCTCTCCAACAGGGATGAATTGATCAATCAATGGAAGCGGCACCGGAGAAATGCGGTGCAGCTCAAGTTCTCGCAGTTCTGCTTACTAGGATGCCTGAATTTCTCTGCAAGACTCAGGCAAACTCACTTGATTCTTGCACAAGCCACGGTTAAGAAAAAAACTTCGTACAAAATGCCTATTCTTTTATACAAACTGGCAAAATTCACACAACGCACGAGCTCGCACAATGTATAAGATGGCTGCCAAAACCTTTCTGCTCTTCTCTGCCGCCCCTTCGCTTCTCTCTCTTGCCTAATCCTACCCGGCATGCCCTGCGCGCGCCTCTCTCTACAGTACTATATCCGAGTCGCTGAGACAGACTCTCTCCGTCTCACTCTTACACTTGCATATAATTAATATACTTTACAACACTGGACATAAACTCTGCTTTTTGGTCCATCCCCCTAAGAGTTGGAGACAGAAATAAAACTGGTTTTATCACCCAAGAAGGTCACTATCAATGAAAATGCCTTCCTTACGGACTAAAAACATCTCCAGCTATCTTCCAAAGAATTTTGGTAAATATTATAAAAAAATATAACCTAACAGAATTTTGCACAAACTATATAGATGATATAATAATTTTTTCAAAAAATTTTGAAGAACATTTGAAACATATAGAACTACTGCTAGATGTAATAAAAAAAGAAGGCTTAAAATTGAAATTTACAAAATGCAAATTTGCAAAAAACGAGGTAAAATATTTAGGCCATTTAATAAAAAATAACACAATCACACCTCTAAAAGACAATATAAAATCTATAAAAGATTTCAACATACCGAAAAATAAAAAGAACATAAGACAATTTTTAAGAAAAATAAACTTTGAACGAAAATATGTACCAAAAATTACAGAAATACTTGAACCTCTACATGCCCAATTAAGAAAAACGGTAAAAAAATTCGTCTGGCCAACTGAATCTCAAAAAGCATTTGATGGAATAAAAAATATTATAAGTTCAGAACCAGTTCTAGCAATATTTAATCCAAAAGCACACACTTCTATATACACAGACGCAAGCATTAAAGGCATTGGAGCGGTACTGAAACAAACTCAAGCAAACGGTGCTATGAAACCAGTGGCGTATTTCTCAAAGAAACTAAATGAATCTCAAAAGGAAAAAGAAGCAATATTTTTAGAATGTCTTGCTATCAAAGAAAGTATAAAATTCTGACAACGCTGGCTGATCGGAAAATGTTTCACAATCTACACAGACCACAAACCACTAGAAAATTTAAATGTCAAAAACAGAACAGATGAAAAGTTAGGAGATATGATACACTACATATCCCAATAGAACTGCAATATCAAATACAACCCTGGAAAGAATAATGGAGAAGCGGACCTGTTAAGTCGAAATCCAGTCCTGGAACCAGAAGAAAATATAGATATACTAAAAACTGTAAATAATATAACAATATCCAATATAAGTCTACAAGAAATAATAGACGATCAAAAACAAAACGAACAAATAACACAAAAAACACATAAGTTTACACTAGAAAATGGAATCTACTATAAAAAAATCAGATCGAAGAAAAAAATAATACTAAGTGAAAAATTTAGCAAAACTCTAATACAACGTGTACGCGAAAACTACGGCCACATAGGTATGAACCAAACGGCACATAAAATAGGTACAATTTATACCGCACCAAATTTAACAAAAAACATTGAACATCTACGAAATTGTGAAATATGCATAAAAAACAAAACAAGACTAAACAGAAATTATGGTCTTATGTCACACCTGGGACCAGCAGAAAGACCAGATAATGTCACTAGATACTATTGGTGGATTTGGTGGACTAAGATGATGTCACTAGATACTATTGGTGGATTTGGTGGACTAAGATGATGTCACTAGATACTATTGGTGGATTTGGTGGACTAAGATCGACAAAAAGGTATCTACGCTTACTAGAAGACCACTTCACCAGATTTGCATACATTCTATGGTCAAAAAACCAAACCGCAAGAGATTTTATAAACCTACTAAAAAAAGTTCCACCAGAGGAAAAAATAGAAATGATCCTAGCAGATCAATACCCTGAAATAAGTTCGAAAGAACTTGAAAACTACATAAAAGATCGAGGTGCAGAACTAATCTTCACAGCCGTAGATGCACCATTTTCAAATGGTTTAAACGATAGGTTAAACCAAACTCTGGTAAACAAAATACGCTGTAACTTAAACAAAAATACAAACAAACGATCATGGGCAACGGTGGCGGAAGAATGCAGAAAAAATTATAACGAAACAGACTACTCAGTTACAGGCTTTTTACCTGAATACTTACTAAAAGGAGAATCTACAGATGTGCTACCAACGGAACTAAAAACTGATCAAAAATACAAAAAAAAACTTAAAAGAAGATAGAAATCTTGCGTTGCTTCGAACCCGTAAGTCGCACAACTACAATAAATCATTGTACGAGAAAAACCAAAAAAAACCATACATTTGAAGAGAGTGACATGGTCTACATAATGAATAAAAACAAATTAAATCGTAAAAAATTGGAAAAATTAGAATTGGCCCCTTCAAGATAGAAAAAAAATATCAGATTCGATATATAAAATCAATACAAAAAACTGGAAATCTACGAGAGGTCTATACCACATCACGAAGCTCATCCCTATGACGATATAAACAAACACCAAACCTCCAGAGAAGTATTGGCGTCTTAAGAGAGGGAGATATAAGCTTCGTGCACATACTCAATACTGCTGGTAAGAAACCGTCTCGTGTCGGTCACTGTAGGTAAATGACACGAGCTTCAGAAGAGAGAGAGACACATATAGAAGATGGAGCGTTGACTCTATAAGATTGAACTCTATACAAAATATTGTTAAACTAAGATAATCTAAGATAAGTGAATTAATTAAAGTTATCAGAATCGTTTACAACAATTCTGAAACTGTGAATTATTGTTAACCTTGTGATTGTTGAGAGATCCATTAAGCAATAGGTTTGATTGTTGATTCTCTTATTTTTAGGTTAGTTAACACGTGCTCCTTGTAACATTGTATATAATATATGTATTAATAATAAAACTCTTATTTTTAGACGAATCTAATCGCATTGCTGAATTGAATCAATTCCTTATCTTACATACATTTTTTTACAATAATAATTTATCATTAAAGCGAAAAATGAAATTTTTTTTATTACAGTATCAAATATCCAGAACTACATGGTAAATAGCGAATAAAAAAAATCTGATGGAATTTTAATATTTGTGCACTGTATATAAAAAATGATTTTTTCACTTATTAAAATGTAGAATTAATGTGAGAAATTAATTAATTAATTGTAAGGTTAACGTTTAAGATATGTTTAACAAAAATCACGAGTATAAAATTCATGGTAATAGATATTGATGTACGTGCAATATAAAAATAATGCATGTTTTTAGCGCAGGTGGATACAATACAGCTTGAAAGTATAAATAACTGGTAAAAATGAAAATTTATTGTTAAACAATTGAAATAAATAGCTCCAGTCAGCGTCCAAAGTAATTTCTCCGATAATAGCGGAACTAAATCTTTAAAGTCATTAAATATTTACAAGAGAAATATACGCTGGAGCATTAAAAATATTATATCTGATATGCGAGAATTCTAAAAGTATACGTATTGCACTTTTGTTAAAATGTATATTAAATGACTCTTGGAAAATGTATTTTCATCGATTGCATCTGTTTATAGGCAATAGCCTTTAACGTTTCGTAATACTTTCGCGTCAATATAAATAACAAGACCTTGTAACTTGCCATCATCATAATTTAAAGTTTCTCTTCTCTGACTGCCAGTCGGAAGTAAAAGTTTTGTATGAAAAAAAAAACATACCATGCCAGTCAAATGGGCGGAGTATATAACTGCGCCGTAATAACTTTTTAAAAATTTTTACTTTTTTACTATATGTTAAACTTTTGATTTTTATTTTTTTTCTTCTTTTTTATTCCAAACAACTGCTTTAAATTTTTTATTATATAACTTCAACACAAAATTAAGCGTTGAAATAAAAGGTTTGAAAGCGAGTCCTTTTTAACATAATTTCAGAATAGTTATAAATCAGCATTCATTATTATGTGCATGAAAAATGGTATTTCATAATAGTCAAGCGTACTTTTTTGACCTTGAATTAATTAAATTTATATTTCAAATGGTATATAAAATTTTAATGTTCTTTGTATTATCAAAAAAATAGTTTGGTCAATTGTTTATTTAGTATTGAAATAACCAGTTGCTATTATAGCATTAAAATTATTTCTTGAACATTTAAATGACATAAGAAAACAATTCCTAACAAAATACTATATAATCTAAGTTCACTATACCCGAGTAATCTTTTCGTTACGGCAACCACCTTCTCTTAGTTGGGCCACCTTCGGCTGCCGAAGTCGGGCCGCCATATGGGTGAGGCGTGGTGGCGAGCGTGGGCCTACGACGGCTAGCCGAAAATTGTATAGATTTTGTCATAACATCGTTGTGTATCTTAAATAACCACAAAATATTTTTTAGTGTATTATCATGCGATGTAAACACTTTTTTTAATTGACAATTAATAATAAGTGATTAAATTAATAAAAATAATTTGCTTTTGACTTGACTTGAACTCATTTAAAATTAATTCTAAAATTCTGCCCAAATACACGGACAAATACAACCTAAAACCAATTAATAAAAATATGGTAAAAAACTAATTTTTCTCGTGTAAATGAGAACTAATTACCATGGATAATATAATCTAGTTATTTAAGTAACTCGAGCTATTCATATTCTGTCGAGTAACTTATATTTTCTCGAGTAATTTATATTTTTTCGAGTACTTAATTTATTCAAATTTTTTCTGGTACTCAAGGAAATTGAGTAATTCATATTTTTTTCAAGTACTCGAGTAATTCGAGTAATTAATATTTTTTCGAGTACTCAATTTATTCGAATAATTCATATTTTTTCTGGTACTCGAGAAAATTGAGTAATTCATATTTTTTTCAAGTACTCGAGTAATTCAAGTAATTCATATTTTTTCGAGTACTTGGAACGAAAATTTGAGTAACCCTCAAGTGCAAGTACTCAATTATCGAGTCAAATTTTTTCTTAGAGTTGAAGCTGAGTACTCGAAATCATCAAGTACTCGACAAAAATATGAACTCGAATAACCAGTGTTACTCAAATAACTCGAGATACTTGAATTTTTTCACTAAAAGTATTTTAAAAAGTAGACAGTTGCTTGAACAGTCAATCGATTGGTCACCATTGGAAATCAGCTGTTTGTTTATACAAATAATTGTACACAAATTCTACGATTTTATAAGCTAGATTCGGCTGCCATCTGAGGATCCCCTTTCATCACCACGCCTCACGCCGATTCGGAGCCACTGCGGCGACAATTCGGCAAGAGTTTCGGTGCCACTGAGGGTGGTTCGGCACCGACTTCGGGCCCCCGGCACGCCGAAGTGAAAAGGTTACTCGGGTAGTAAATGCATAGCAATTATAGAGTTCTCATTTGTTGTGCTGTAGTGCAAAACTATTGTTTTACTACCTTCAAATCATATAAATCTAATCTTTTGTATGTTTTCGACGGAAAAGTAATTAAAATTATCATTTTAAATTAAAATGAATATTCTTTCATATAAAATCTCATGATAATACATATTTGTAATAAACGAAATTGATAATGCATATAGGTTTTTATGAATAACAATCTTCTATATAATTAATATTATAAGGGATAAATCTGTTCAATGAAATGTAATAAAAGTATATGTTGAACTGAGACCTCTTGATTCAATGTTAAACTATTATTTTATGTAGTTGCTAACATAAAATCAAGAGGTCGTCAGTGGCTCACTTAATAAAGGCAAGTTCGAATCCCGCTCTCGGACAATTTATATGAGCAGCACTATATATCCCACGTGCTTTGTTCGCAAACACACTGATGACGATTAAAAAAAAAAGTCAACAAAAATTCAAATCATTATTCTTGAGGCTTGAGTGTTAAGAGTTCATTGTTTATACATTTATTTTTGCAATAAGCTTTGATTTTTTGTGAAGTTTGCATTTGAATTTGTACGATTGTATTATCAATTGTACAAATTAATTCTAGTATGTTGTAATGACTTACAACATATGTTCGTGACTGCTACATCGTATATAATTTTAGAATTATTTAGCGCAATGGATGAATTATTTAAAATTTTTAATTATATTTTCAATTACATTAAAAAAGTTTTTATTGAAAAAACAACTTCTTAAATTAAGCATTTGAAGTTTTTACTTGTTAATTCTACAGTTTGCAGCATTTTCTTATTTTCTATATAAATAAAGTTTATTTTAGAAGGATTAAATAAAATGAAAAATTTTTAATTATTATAATATAAATGAAATAATGAACTTACCAGGATATCCTTCAGGAATAACGATTTCTGGTCCTACTTTAACGTCATGACGATAACGATGCATAAGAAGAGTAGCGGTGACTCTCAGCGAACGTTGTTGTTGCTTGTAAAGAAGTACTGGACGCGCGGCACTACCTTCAAGTCTAACTACCCTCGGTAATGAAAACCTGTCAAGAAAATCTCTCAAAGGCATATAGCCTCCAGCTGAGCTTGAGCTACCTTCAGCTGTAGCTTCGCGTGACGATGGCAATGATTTTGGTAATGATGGTACCTCACCACTCGACATTGTTGAGAATTCGCCGTTGGACGACATTTTCTTTATCTGTTACTTAATTTTTATTTCTTTAATAGTATGTTTTTTCTCTTATATAAATATGGCAAACAAATTATCAGATAAAGAAGTTCATTAATTTGCCAATTTTACACAACTAATTTTCGCGATAAGAACAAGTTTTCTTTTATTTCACTTTTTTTACTCAATTCTTAAATTATTTAAGTATTAAACATAATCATTAACCAAATGAGTCTGCTATATTTACTGTATAAGGCAGCACTTTCTTAAATTATGTCACATGGCACTGTCGCTTTCTGGCTCGACCACTGCTTATTCCTCGCTCCATGACGAACGTTATCAGGCCTTATAAGATCTTCAAATTGACCGATGAATTCGAATTTTTCTACGCTTCGCTTGTATGCTCTCAAAGGGAAAGAAGAAAATGAAATGAAACTTGCTATTTTCTATTTCCGATTTCTAGCTTACAAACTAAAGGTTACGTGTTATATACTTTACGCTTTGCAAACAAAATAAGACACTGTTCAACTGGAGATCTTTCAAACTGTTAGAGCAAAAATAAAACAAAAATACAAAGCTAAGTCGCACCCTACTTCAGAATAATTTTTTTTATCACTGAGACACTGTTTGTTTTTTTTTCTTTTTTTTTTAATTTTTTTCAATTTTTCATTCTTTTCTTTGCGACACTTCTTATAACCGATTTTCAAAACAAAATGCCAGTCCAGTTTTTCTTGAATAAAGACACTTTTTATAGATATTTTCACAATTTTGTTGCTAAACTTAAAAATCGTTGCACACTCACAACAATAAGTAGCAACAAGAACATCTGTAGTTGCTCTATTAGCATTCCGATCGCAGTGGCTACTTAGAATCAAAAGATCGATTATACGGATGCACGCTCGTTCTTTCTTTCTCTCTTTTTAGAGCCTAGGGTTATCAGTTTCTAAACTTTTGTTGAGTTGTTGGTTCGGTATACCATACTATTAGCCTCCTTGAAAAGGAAAGAAATAATCGGCCAGCTTAGTCGAGCGAATCAATAGTTTAAGCGAACGTTGCACTCGTGTTGAATTGAAACCAAAAGTTGGTTAGACTTTCTTTGATTTATCAGATTTTTTTCGCCACCGTTTTTTTTTTCTTCTTGCAGAACTCAATGTCTCTTCCGAAATTTCCCGGGAGAGGTAGCCTGCGTTTATTCTTTATATTACATCTCTTTCATTGCTGATGATTCGTCAGCGCTTCACTAGTCGAGTTCTCCAAGTTAGATGTCCGTAACGTTTGAAGAAATTATTTAGTATTTACGAGCAAGTAAAGAAGATTGATGAAATGATGAACGAACAATTGGATAGTAGGATCGTTTGATTTGCCTATATGTTCATCCGTTCGATCGATCGATCGATCAGTCACACTCGATTTGCTTTCTTAGCTTTTTTGCAGATCCATATACAAGAGAACATTTAATCTTTGTCTTTTCTTCTTTAAATTTTTTCTCTATTTCTGACTTGGATAGCCTGCGGCGATTATAATTTACCAGCTATTTTCCTACCGATTGCGTGGCCAAGCATATCAAGATCTTTTCTTTTATATCTATCCTTCGATTTCTATTTTTTCCCCTAACGTCTTGCGTTCTTTGCAATCATCTTCTCACTACTGCTTCAATAATTGTAGGCTTTTCACTCTCACTTATTAGTTCAACTTGCTAATTTTCATACGTTGCACATTTCTTCTTTCTTTTTACTTATGGATATATTGATCCTTCTTCCTTTTTCTCGACTCGGATCTGATGAGAATTTGATTTTAATCCTTAGATTCTTTTGTCATACTGTTCTTATTTTATTCGAGCAACGTTAGTTCTTTTGCTTTCGTTATATAATGTTCTATAATAAGAAAAATATTATTTTTAATGATTCAAGTACAAATTTCTGATACAATTTTAATCATTTATCATAAGAATTATGTACTGTAACGTTATCTATTAAAATTATACAATTTTAAAAAAATTTTTATTTTCATCAATTTAAAAGTCATAAACTTAGCCTGAAAAAAATAATTTTATTAAACTTTGTATTGACGAGAGATATTACAGTGTTTTAAAAGAAACAATGAATAATTCATTAGTTGTAGAAATAAAAAATTTCTTGGCAATGATTTTCAACGAAAAGAATACCTCAGATTCACAGAAATCATTATAAATTATTAGTATTTAACTTTTAATTTTATTAGCTTTTCAAATTATCTACTGTTATTTTTTTGCTTTTAATAACCAAGCAATTTTATGTAATAACTTTCCCTTACGATTTAACATTATTACGCACTCTAGAATAGATATATTAAAATTGTAAAATTTCTATTAAAACCTTAAATTGTAGCTTTTGGAGACATGTGACATGGGTGTACTCATGTTCCTTTTTAAATCTATATTAGATAATATATTGATATCAAGGCTACGAGCACCAGTGGAATTCTAATAGAATATAGTGTAACATATTATTGTGTTAATAAAAAATGGCTGGTACTTTTAAAAAAAATAATAAAATATGAAATGGTGAAAATAAAGCACTTGGCTTCACACTGATACTTCTTACACGAAAATCCAACAAAATTTATAATTCATTTATAATGAAGTGAATAAAATTTTTTAATTTTATTTTGAGCTAGTATGAGCTCTTTTCTTGTTTTTATTTATTAAAGCAAAAATTCGTCGTAAGCTTATGTTTTCTCAATCTTACAACACAATAATTAGGAAAAAATTTTCTAACGGCTAATTCAAAAAGATGAAGATAAAATATGAAGTATATTTTTTTTCTCTATCTATGATGATTAAAGAAAAGTATAGTATGATACAAGGTAAGGAAGGTTTAATTCAATGACTTTAAACATAAAACAATGATATATGCACTTCGAAGAAACTATACTTTGGTAATGTTCACAGCATGATATCTGAAGAAATTTTTCAATTCACAAGAATACCAATGAAGCACTTAGACACATAAAAAAAAAGCAAACAAACCCTAATAGATATCCACAAATGATGAAAAACTAATCGAAAATGCATCTAGTCATTGCTCCATTATAAATTGAAATTTCACACATATAGATATAAATCGCGTAGACAACGCGAACTTTTACATATATAGATATCAAACGCGAACAGAGAGAAAGAGTTGAAGGTATGTATATGCGTACTCCTCGAGAAATGACTCGAAGAGAGCGGCGGGATAACGCCTCTCGCTCGGTCGATCGCTCGTGTAGAACTGACGGTCCACGTCCAGCCGATCTATACTTTACTATACTACATACAGTAATCGGGCTTGGCTCTCTGCTTCTCTCTTTCTTTCTCTTTTACTAGCACTAGCACATATAAGCCGCGTGCGTGCATGCCAAGTCAACTAAAGCTTACGTATATTATACATGGAAGCAATAGAGGATTTTCATGGAGTGAAGAGATAGAGAAAGAACAGAAGAGAGGGACGACCCACGTGTTATAAGAGTCAAGAAAGCAAGCAAGCGAGTGTGCCGGTATATATGATGCAGCCAAGAAAGAAAGAGAGGAAAGGAATCGCGAGAGAGGCATTATATACCCAAGCCATCAAGAAGCGCTTTTATACACACCGTTGCATCGCGTGTATTGCTGCTAGCCTGGCCTGCTCTTATGTGCGCGCACCTCTTATTCAATAAGATTCCATTGTATGTTCTGGAGAACGAATAACGTTCAAGGTACATGCTTCGCGTATATTATGAGAAAAAAATATATTACACAAGCTTTAAGAAAACACGTAAGATATAATCTTTTTCCATCCTCGAAGGGAGGAACTCACACTCCTGCTGCTTCTTTTTCTTCAAATAAATAAAAAAAAAAATATTGAAATTACTTGTTTAAAAATTTCTTTAAAATACGCTAGAAATAGAGAAAGAAAACTGAGGAAAACAATCACAAAATTGCATAAGGTTATAGAAAACAAAGAAATGAAAAGTCGGAAATGGAAGAATAAATATTTTAATTTGCTTTAAAAAAATTGCATCGACGAGAACGCCGATGAAATTTCGCACAATGTTAATGTTATAGTGAGCAAAGGAGAATCTGAAATTCGTAAAAGTTTGATGTTGAGTGAAGTTATAAAGTCACAAATAATTGTTAACAAACAAAAATGTAAAAGTGAAAGAGAAAGATCTATTTATGCTCAATTAATGTCTGGAAAAATTGTGAAAAAGTACAAATGTATTAAAAAAATAAATAAACTTGCCAGCGCATATCATCAACGAAAATTTTCAAGACTTGAGCAGTTAGTTTTTAATCAATGCAACAAAAAAAATTAAAGCTTCCTTAGTTCGTAATGTTATACACAAATTTCTTGAAAAAGATGAAAATTCAATAGTGACACCCGGTATAAATGATATTATATCGAAAAATGGTATTATAAAAACAAAGTGGTTTTTGACAGATACTCGTGATAATTTGCATAGAAAGTATTTAAAAAAAGAAACTTTAAATCAAAAAGAAATCATAACTAAACTTTTGGAGTAAGATGATCGTATCATTACAGTGGATTCGACATAATTGTAACTTAAACCTCTATTTATCAAGATCGTATCTTTGTCGAACTTTTAATATAATTGTTAGTCGAACATACGTACAATATAATTGTTTTTTAAGAGCAGGTCGGACTCGTTGTCCTTGTATAATTGAGATTTTTGTTATTTACTCAAGTATTAATCGGTGTATCTGCAAATTGAGCGCAATAGATATTATTATTGTGAACATCTATGGACAAGAAAAAAAATTTTACCGCTTTGTTTTTGGGTAAAGTAAGGAACGCCGAAGTAAAAGTTTATATTTGTAATATTTTCGTGTTCCTTACTTTTCTCAAAAACTAAGCGGTAGAATTTTTGTTCTTGTGCATAAATGTTTATAATAATAATATCTATTACGCTAAACCTTTAATTTGCAGATACACTGATTAATACTTGAGTAAATAACAAAAAACTCAATTGTTACGCGGTCGGTATCAGATTCTACTCCAAGCCTGGTCTTAAGAGGATTTCACGTATCTCTGTCCTTTCCCAATCAAAGAATTAATGTTTTGAAAGAACTAATAACTTTAGCAAAATGAAGAAAAAGTCGCATCTCGTATAAAAAAAATGAAAATTTTCTTTGATTAATTTTATAGCTTCTTTTCAAGAAAACCTTGAATAACCAAATTGTTTAAGCTAACCTTTCTATTTTAATTTTTTCAAGGTTTTTTTGAAAACGAAGCTATAAAATCAATTTTTTCTCATCTATGAAAATTACTTTTTTTGATTCGAGATGTGATTTCTTTATTTTGTACTAAAATTATTAGTTTTTGTAAAAATATCGATTTTCTTATAATAATTTTTACACTCTTACACACACTCATACTATTTCCATTTTCAATTTTTCTTAAACAGAAATTGTTTTTTACATTGAAATCATATTTTAAAAAATAAAATCAAATTACCTTAACTCAATGAGCTCTATGAGAAAGCATTGCGCTAAAGCACTTGGCAGCGTTTTTCCCACTAATTCGGAAGGAGAAAAGTTCTTCACGCCCAATAATATTAATTACTGTAAAAATAAGCGGGAAAAGCGTACTTTTTTCTTGCGAATTCAGAGGGCAAAAAGTTCTTCACACCCGCCAACATCAATTACACTAAATATAAGCGGGAAAAAAGTACTTTTCTCTCGCAAATTCAATTTCTCTTAAATTAAGCGGAAGAAACGTACTTTTTTCTTGCAAATTCAGAGGGCGAAAAGTTCTTTACGCCCGCTAATATTAATTTCTCTAAAAATAAGCGAGAAAAAAGTACTTTCCTCGCGCAAATTCAATCTCTCTTAAATTAAGTAGGAGAAGCGTACTTTTTTCTTGCGAATTCAGAGAGCGAAAAGTTCTTTACGCCCGCCAATATTAATTTCTCTAAAATTAAGCGAAAGAAAAGTACATTCTCATATGAAAATAATTTTTGTGAAAAATTGTGAATTACTGTTAATAATTGTAATAAACTACCGCAATTGAGACATTAATAAAAATTAATAACAGTAAAAAACAGCTAATAACAATTAATAATAGTTAATAATAGTTATGAACGTTAAATAACAATTATTAACTGGAAGTCATGATTATTAATAATTATTTATAGTTATTCACATTTATTCACATTTATACACATTTATACACATTTATTAACAGTTACTCACATTTTCCAAAATTTTAGAATTAGTGAATAATTTATTACGATTTATACTTATTTATAATTATTTATATTTATTTGCAATTAGTTACAGTGAATTATAGTTATTAATACTTTCTTACAGATATTTACAGTATTTCACATTTATTAACAGATTATTAACAGTTTTTCACATTTACAAAATTTTTCGCCTATATATATATGTAAAAAAAATGATTATACGTGTGAAAATTTTTGAAAGTGTGAAAAAGTGTTAATAACTGTTAATAAATATGAATAAATGTGAATAAATGTGAAAAATTACAAATATTTGTAAATAACTATAAATAACAGTAAATTATTATTATTTACAGTTGATCATTATTATTATCTATTCGTAACAATTATTAACTGTTATCAATTGTTATTTACTGTTATTAATGTCTCAATTACGATAGTTTATTATAGTTATTAACAGTTATTCACATTTGTTCACATTTTTAAATAGTTATTCACAGAAATTATTTCCATATGGGTTTCTCCCGTAGATTTAATTTCTCTTAAATTAAGCGGAATAAACGTACTTTTTATCTTGCAAATTCAAAGGGCGAAAAGTTCTTTACGTCCGCTAATATTAATTTCTCTAAAAATAAGCGGGAAAAAAGTACTTTCCTCGTGCAAATTCAATTTATCCTAAATTAAGTGGAAGAAGCGTACTTTTTTCTCGCCCTCTAAATTCGCAAGAAAAAAGAAACTGTCATTGATGTGTCACAAATTTGACAAGCTGACCACGCATATCACGCAAATTTTATATTTAATGTTTTTTCTTTACGGTCTCACTTTCACTATAATTATTTTATTTTTTATTATTTGTACTAATTTTTTTCATTATTTCCACTAATTTTTTTTTTATAATCAATCAAATTTTTTTTATTCTATATTTTTTGAAATTCATTAAACAACAAAATGTCTAAAGAAAAAACAAAATACGCCGATTAAACTAACCAATTTTACGACTTCGGCGATTGCTTCATAGCTAATTACTACCTTATACCCTCGTGAAAAAATCCTGTAGGACATTCTGTAGGACATCCTGCATGCATTTTGTGCTTAAGTCCTGCAGGATTATCTTGCAGGATATCCTGCCGGATGCATTCAAGATGTATTGCAGGATGTCATACATTTTTAATAATCCATCGAATTTTACAAAAAAATATTTAAAAAAATTAAAATTTTTCTATTTTTAAAAATTTTACAAATTATTAACTTGATACTTATTTTCTTCTCAAAGGAAGATCTAAATATGAGATATTCGTCAATTTTCTGTAAATTGAAGAGTCTCTACAAACAAACATGGAATATCTTATATACCTGCGTCTTTTAAATTTGAATAAGGGATCGCCAAATTGAGAAAAACGCCACCTAACAGTTAAAAACGCAAGTACTCAAAAAATCATTTGAACCGACTATTAATTTCGTCTTTGACTGTAGGTGGCGTTTTTCTTCATTTTACGATCCTATATATCTCAATTTCGCAAGCGCAGGTGTATAAGATATTCCGTGTTTGTTTGCAGAGGCTCTTCGATTTGCGGAGAGTTGACGATTGTCTTATTTTTGGATCTTCCTTTAGGAAGAAAATAAGTATCAAATTATTAACTTGTGAAATTATTAAAAATAAAATAATTCTAATTCTTTAAAATATTTTTCTGTAAAATTTGATTGATTATTAAAAATTATTAAAAGACGTCCTGTAATACATCTTGTATGCATCCTGCAGGATAATCCTACAGGATTCACTACATGATCTTAGAGAATCCTACAGGATGTCCTACAGGACTTTTTCATAAGGGATAGTGTGACGTATAGATGACTCCATACGTCACCATGTGAAGTATGAAATCATCTATATTTTTTTATGTGAAGTATACCCTGTTGAGAATATATACGTATTTTAGTTACGTATCGCAGATACGTAACAAGGCGTTCGAATTTGTTACGTATTATGAGATACGTATTTGATATTGATAATACATAGTTTCAATACGTATTCCAAAGAAGCATACGTAATTAAGCAAGATTCAATGATGAATCAATTTAACTTTGATACATATTCCATACAAGAGATACGTAATTTCTCTCACAATATATGTATCTAAAAGACAGGTTTCGTAGTAAAGGTACGTAATTTTTTCCACATAATACGTATTCTGAACCAATCTTCCAATTGGAATACGTAATTTTTATAAATATATGTACCAGATACATGTATTTCAAGCGCATAATACTTAATTTTTTATTGGAATTTCAGGCTTGAATACGTATTGATTCTAGGAATACGTAATTTTGAACACTGGATACATATCTACGAGTCAGGGTTCGTATTCGGAATACGTAATTGTAGACCACACACGTGTCAAAACTAGGTATTTAATGCAAAAAATACGTGATTTGCGATCGCCGATTCGGGCTTCAATACGTATCACCAGTACAATTACGTAATTTGGAGCAAAAGATACGTATCTATGAGGTAGGTTTCGTAGTCAGAACACGTAATCCTGCCACAAAATACGTATCTTGCAAAGATCTTGTGATTAAAATACGTAATTTTCATTTATATGTATGCCCATTATATGTCTTTTTGATACATATTTCAAGCGGGAATTACGTAATTTTAAATCGCAGTTCTGGACTTGAATACATATGGCCAGTACAATTACGTTATTTCGAGCACATAATACGTACCTATAAGGCGGGATTCGTATTCAGAATATCAGAGTATTAATAAGAAGAAATTAATTTTCCTTCATACCCGTGCCGGAACTTCGCCTAAAAGTGCCTCTCGTGCGGCAGGGAACGGGCAAATTACATTTGTGATTTTCTTTACAGTCACATGCTCAGAAGCCACTGCGCACCTTCATACTACAACAGTTTCGGTCGCTTCACTGTCTGCTGCATGTTCCGACTATATCTATATATACTCAGTATGTCTAACCTCTGTTATTATACATCAAACATCGTTAGACATGACTGTTAAAATTATGAAATACACACACACATGATAATTACACACGTTTTTTTTATATGAATTATCATTAGAATATTTACTGTATATCCTATGTTATCAGCTATAGGATACACATGTTCCGTTTTTTCACATTTCTTTCATGCATACACAATTTTTTTTTTAACTCGCGATATTTTTTTCACGACACTCACAACACGCTTTTAGACACTTAAAAAATAAAAATACAATAAAATAATTGAATATTTATGTTCTTTTTTGTTTCTTTTACACGTTTTATTTATTTGAATTGTTAAATAAAACGAATTGTTCATCCTATGTTAACCGCTATAGGACTTTCATTTGCGATTCTCTCTCTCTTTCACGCTCTCAACGTATACTATAGTTGCTTGCGCATGCGCGCTACAACAAACTAAAGCATCAAATGACTTTTCACTAGAAGTCGTTTTCGATGTATTTTTTTACTTAAAAATGAATTTTTATCTTTTGGGATGGGCGAAGTTCCGGCCGGCATGAAGGAAAATCCGTATACGCTCCTCGGCACGAAAAAGGCTCATCATATGCGCGTGTTTTGCTTTGCTCGGCTGACGCCTCGCAAAGCAAACTTACACGCGCATGTAATGAGCCTGTTCCGTACCTCGGAACGTAATATACTATTATTGCTTCGATTTCAAGAGAACCTTGAAAAACCAAATTGGTTACCCTAACCTCTGTGTTATAATTTTTTCAAGGTTTTCTTGGAAACAAAACGATAAAATTAATTCCTTCTCATCAAAGAAAACATTGCTTTTTTTTATACAACATGCGGCTTTCTCTTCATTTTTTGCTAAAATTATTAGTTTTTGTAATAAAATCAATTCTTTGATTAGAAAAAGACAGATATACTCAATCTCCTCTTAAATATTGTTATTAGACCCTTACGTTTGTGAATATCAAATTCACTTAATTTTTTTAATGTGTTAAAACAAATTTGTATAAGTTTGTTAAAGCGCATAAGTTATGAAATTAATCTTCTATTAGTATCTTTATAAAATTTTTTTATATTTTTATTTTTTATTTCATATATTATGAACTCACTGTAACCATGTATATTTTAACCTCCAACGATACTGACGAAGGTTTAATGTATACAGAGTTCATTAGGATGTCAATCACAAGAACTTTGATAAACACAATTTTTTTTTCAGTTGCATCATCTGATCACTATACATGACCTATAGTATTAATTTATAGATTAAAATTTTTTATTTTTTTCTACGAAATTATTATTTTATATTATTTAAAATTGGATTAACGTTATTTAATATTTAATTAAAACGTAATGATATTTTGCTTGTTGTATTTCATTTTATGAAAGTGCATAAACAGATTATTAATAGTTATTGATTAAAAAAACATACTGTTCATATCTACGTAATTTATGATTTCCAATTCGTTTTTAAATTATAATATTGATACATACCTAGCATTAGAAATTATTAATATTCAGTATTGCGTAGGTATGATAATTCAGTCATGTGATTAATCATTTGATTTATCATGTGATAAATCATATGATTAATCAAGTAAAAAATGATGACATAAAGTCAGGTGATTAATCATATGATTAATCATATGATAAATAACATGATTTATCACATGATAAATCATATGATTAATCACCTGAATTTTTTCAGTAGGGAAGTATTTATAAAAATTACATATTCCAATTGGAAGATGTGTTCAGAATACGTATTATGTGGAAAAAATTATGTACCTTTACTACGAAACCTGTCTTGTAGATACATATATTGTGTGAGAAATTACGTATCTCTTGTATGAAATATGTATCAAAGTTTAATTGATTCATCATTGAATCTTGCTTAATTACGTATGCTCCCTTGGAATATGTATTGAAACTTTTAACAACAAATTAAAATTGATTTTGCACTTTAATTAATGTAAATTATGAGAAAAAAATCTATTTTATTTTTAATAACGCGATTACAGAAGATGCGCGCACAAACACCACACTACGTACTTACACTACCCTGGCGTTGAGAATCACCCCCCAAAAATAAAATTGATTTTTTTATGTATAAAAATAACAAATTATATTTTTCTTTTTTTAGATTTATACATTGTAAATACATCCACAATAAAAATAAATTTTTCCCTCACTATTTTATATTTCTTTTTTTTTTTGATATTTTAAAATTTAATAACAAAATTGTCTTTTCCTTCTCAATAAACGTTTATACTGTTTTTAAAATAATTAAAAAAAAAATTCCACTTTCTTTATACTATAAATTTAACAATTTTCTTTTTACTAATTAAACTAAACAAAACAAAAATTTTTTCACCTTATATATATTATTAAAATTAAAAAACTTATTTCTTAAAAAAGATTTATTTCTTTCTGTTTTTTCTTTTCTTCTCTTCCTCTATTTTCTTCATTCTTCTCTTCCTTATCCTTTAACCACTTTTCAATGTCTTCTTCGCTGTCAACTTAATTATCTCTATTTGTCGCTATCTCTTTCTGTTCTCGCTCCCATTATCTTAATTTCCATCCCGCGTAATATATTTTCATTTTTTTTGTTCCGTTCTGATTCAAATATGTTTATTAATACTTCCTCTTCTTCTTTTCTATTTTTCTTTTTCTTCTTTCTTTTTTCATCTTGTTTTTCCAATTTCCAGGCATTGGCGTATTTGTGGTTTTATCCACACCAAAATTTATCGTATGATAGTAGTACCCTGGGTCAGCGAAATCCATAGTGTTTGGTTGTACGAATTTGGAGGTGCTGGGACGAATAATGTTGCCCTCGTTTCCACTGATCATCTGTGAGTCGTTTTCAATTTCGCAATCTATAACGTTGTTTTTAATTTTCTGTTCAGATACAGACAATATCACATGGCGTTGATTGAAATAGCGCATAATCTGCGCGCTATTTTCACGTAAGCGTGTGGCCATTTTCTTTTTTAATTTTTATGAGGGGTGTTAAGAAAGATAAATTTGACGATGCAACTCACTTGACGATGCGACAAACAATGAGCTGCGTCGTCAAGTTTTTTGACTATTTTTGAGTGTATGTGTGCGTACATTTGTTACACTTAACTTTGTACATTTTTCGATATTGACCTTTTCTGTACTTCAAATGTACGCACGCATAAATACTTGTATACGTTACTAGCATGTGTCTTGTATACTATGTGTATTTTTTCTATGTTTTTTGAATTTCTTTGCTTTTAATATTTTTTCTTAATTTTAAAATAATTTTTTAGCTAAAATACTTTTAAAACTCTTTTAAATGTTCTATATGGGACTTTTCACGTTTATGTTTTTTATAGTTGCAATTAATTAGATTTATTATTTTTAATTAATTTAATTATTAGTCTCATAGAACGGTTTAAGGTGTTCTATATGGAACTTTCCCCGTTCTACGGCTTTTTCATCAGTTAATAAATATCTATCTGGTGCAATGATGTTTTTGATAATATATGGACCTTCATATATCTCAAAAAATTTTGCAATTTTATCATCATCTGCACTTGATACATTTAATGATTTGAGCAGTACTTTATCATTTAAATTAAATTGATAATGAGTACTTTTCGCATTTTTTGCGTTCGCTCTATCTTTTATTTTCTTATGCATTTTATTTCTTGCATAGAAAATTTTCCTATCATATGGTATGTCAGTATTTTCTAATTTAAAATACTTTTCCCATATTCTAGTTGGTTTTTCGCCCATATATAATTTAGTTGGCGTAAAACCTGTTGTTTCATGGGTTGTTTCGTTCATTATGCTTTGAATTTTTTGCATATATGACGCCCATGATTTATGTGAATTATTCACATAAGTTCTAAAGAATTGACCTAATTCTCGGTGAATTCTTTCCACAATATTGCTCTGTGGGTGTCTAATGGATGAATAAATTATTTTAATATTTTCATTTTTTTTGTTTTTCTATCCATTTTTTAGACGTAAATTGTGTACCATGGTCAGTCATTATTGACTGTGGTTTACCATACTTTGGTACATAATCGTTAAATATTTTTCTGATTGTTGTTAATGTATTTGCCTTTTTAATGGGATACATTACAACGTATTTAGAAAATACATCTATAGTTGTTAAGATATATTTCACGCCTCCTATAGATGTAGGCAATGGACCATTAAAATCAATCGATAGTATTTCATTTTTTTCGTTTACTATGATTGGCTGTATTTCTGCATTATATTTTACTGTTAAATATTTTGTTTTTTGGCAAGTAATGCATGATTTTAAAATTCTATGTACATGCTTTTTTAATTTGAGGGGCAATGTGGGCGCCGGAGTATGTACGGCCCTGAAACTGTACAATACTAAAGACTGCGCGCGCAAACGTCCAAAAAAACCGAAGTGGTTGTACACTTGGCGGAAAGAATATTTTTCCGAATGTGTACCTCAAATGGCAGCGCCGCATATTTTACCACAGACATAAGAAAACTCATTTGTTTGATGTTATTTGGTATTTTTAATGGTAAGTGAGGATCAAATATGATTCTTATTTGTTTGATGTTATTTGGTAATTTTAATGGTAAAATATCAGAGTATTTAAATATATCATTACCAATTTTTTTACTGACTATATCTTGTTTGTTGAGTGTAAATGTGGCATAGTTAATAGGTATTTTGAAACATATTTTATTATTTAATCGTTCTTGTTTTATTGCGATGATATCAGTTTGTTCGATATTAGAATTTTTTTGTATTTTTGAAAATTTTTTATTTTCGTATAGAAAATCATCTTTGTAATTAATTGTTTCTTCTATGATTATTTCAGATATGTTAATTTTGGTAGTGAGTTTGACTTCACTTTTACATACTTGTATTTGTTCATCAAGATTTGGTATCATTTTATCATTTAGATTATTTAATTCTAATATATGACTTTAAATTGCATAACATATTTCTGCTAATGTAATATTATCAACATTAAATATATTACTTTCGTTATAGATTTGTTAGGAATATACGATACATTTATATGTGTGTAAGATGAACAGTGCGCAAGCGTAACTATTGCGATAGGAGACTCTTGCGCTTGAAGACGCGAGTCAGTGAGACTTGTTAGGATAGCCGTCTGTAAAGGTGTTACTGTACATAATGTCTATTATATTAAATAAAACCATATTTGAATATCATAAGTAATTCTATATTTCAACCACTTCCTTAACAAGATTATTAGTTCTTTTTCGAAAAAACGATGTTCTTTTATCACATTAGGATTATTCAGTTCTTGTATGAAATTTTCGATAATGTTTTCATATTTTACGCAATCAATTTTGAATGGAATAGGATAAGTGTATGAGTTATCGTGCCTTTAAGGTTAAGGCAGATACATTTCCGTCAAATCTCATTATTTTTTAAAAGTCTTATAAACTGTTTATTTAAAGCAAAGCACATTACCTACGAATAAAACAAATTCCCTAAGTGAAAATTTAAAAACTATTAATTTGCTGATTGAATTTACAAAGTTTATGCGATGTGTCAGTTTATCGTATGTCGTCTGTTTACCATATAAATGCATATTTTTATTATCGTGCTTTGATTATCGAGATCGCATGCTTCAACATAGGACATGATAACCGGGGAGGGCACGTTAACTCCCACACTTACCCTAATGTTATTAAGAATTATTTCTGAAACTTTTGCAAATTTCTCGCACGATATATTAAGACTTATGTATTTTTAAAATTCATTTTGTTTGAAACCATTTATAAGCCGTTTTTTCTTTTCTATGCCATTTATTATTTTTTTATATCATTTTTTATAGTTGGAACAAATGAATGCACTATTTTAAAATCATCTGGAACTTGGTGTATTAAAATTTGATTCCTTTGTGATTTTTCGGTTTTCTGAGATTCAATTGGAATGCATTCAAATTCTTCGGTCTTAATAAAATTAATATGAAGTTCATTATGGCTGATTCCATTTCAAATCGAACAGCCTGTATACACTCAAGTCACCAATCACTGCACCGATGGAGTATGTTATTCTACACTCAGAAAAAAAAAGTTCTCTTGGCCTTAATGCGCCGGGCAGGAGAGTCTTTAGTTGACTCAAGCAAACTTTACCCGAGCCTCAAGTAGTGTCTTATTGAAAATCCAGCACTGCCTACTTTACCGCTCGAATGTTACCGACTGGACAAAGCCAAGAATCGTTAAAAAGCAACATAACAGAAAGTTTTGTTTACGATTAATTTGTGTAAATTGTTACGAATAGTTCGAGTGTTAAAAAAAATGGACCTCTTGTCAATTACTGGTCAATGCAACCCAAGTCTAAACATAGACAAATAAAATTGTCAGCTATTACGTCAAATAATAAAATAAATTTATTAAAAACCATAACTTTAAAAAGCCAACTGCGATTGGCATTTTAAAAACAAATAAAAAATTCCAACTGAAGTGAAATTTGAGTCTTTTTCTGCAATCAATCAGCTCACCAGACAGAAGTATTTTCAAGATTCGAAAAAAGAAATATTTTCAGTAAATCACGCAGAATCAAAAGGCATCAAATACAATATCAATATGGTTTTTGTAATTGAGATTGCAGAAAAAATATAACTTTTGGTAAAATTATTAACGTTTTCGTTGAAAATGAAGATATATTTTTATTAATGCAACCCTTAATAAGTTTATATTTTAATGACCAATATTATGCGTTTAGCGTACAAGAATACACAATCAAACTTCTAAAAAATACGGAAGATTTATCAGATATACACCCTTGTGTTATGCTGAAAATAGAAGAAAGTTTATTAATTACTACAAAATATATTTTGTAAAAATATTTCATTAAATAAAAAGTTTTACTAATATATTTTTGTAATTATTTATCGCTTACATTATAAATAACACATCTATATTGATATATGCATAGTTACGTACGTTAATTTACTTATATACAAATATATGTTATTATTATTGTTGTATGTAATGATGTCTTTTGGTTTTACTTTTAATTATGCATTATTGTATATAAAAATAAATTTATGTATATGTATTACACACATCAACTTTGAAGATAAAAATTAAATTTTTTAATGATAGGTTCATTTTATTATTGAAAGTCGTAAAATTTCTTTCATTTTAAATTCATCTTATTTAAAAAAATCTTTCTATATCTTATAATAGTTATGATGATATTCAAAGTTAATTTTCATCTTCTATTCATAACTGTTTTCTGATTTCAATATATTTTTCAATTTTTCGATTCATATAAATTAAATTTCACAATTGATTTACTATCTATATCTGTATATATATATATATATATATATATGTGTGTGTGTGTGTGTGTGTGTGTGTGTGTGTGTGTGTGTGTGTGTGTGTGTGTGTGTATACGTGTGCATGTAGAGCTCTTATGCATATGAAATTTATAACCTCAAAATTTCAAAATACTTTTCCGACTTTTAGAAAGGACCACGGTTGGTACAACTGGATTCTCTAGTTAATACTTCTTGATGACTCAAGCCGAGACTCCTTGAGTCTCCCGACTTGAGCACTCAGGCAATTTTTATCGGAGACTCAAGGTATTGTAACTTCTGGCAGTAAGTTAACGCTTCTTAAGTCCTGCTACCCGAGTATTAAAGACAGAGCGACCGGAGATTTCAGTGACTACGGCTGTTTTTTTTTCTTAGTGTACTCTGAAAACAAGGAGACACGTATTTTTTCTTGTGCTGAAATAACAAAATTGCATAAGATATGAACATTTGAAAATTGCATACAAAAACTAAATATTCAAACTGAAAAAGTTGACAATAACTTTAGAGGGCTATCGTTTTACCAATTTTCAATGAATTTTGGTAAACCTTTTTTTGTTTTATTCTGTTTTGAGCCGTCTTCAATTTAGTGCAAGAAATTTAAAAGAAAAAAAAAAACTAAAAAATGACTGAGATGTATGCATTTTACCAAAAAATGCACTTTTTATATACATACTTTTTTCTCAAAAAAACCATCTTTTTTTTACTGAAATTTTTTGGATTGATAGAGGACCGAATTACCTATTTGATGGTATCTGTTTGATCCCGTATTTTTTTGTTTAGAGTGAGAAAACAGTTCACAAATTTTATTGTTGAAAAATGCTTGTATATACGTTCGGAAATCTTAAGCAATCTACATTCAAACGATGTCGCATGCTTCGCTAATCATTTATATACATTTGTATGTATGTATATACTATCAATAGTGATATATATATATATATATATATATATATATATATGGGACGTTTCACGTCAACTCACCTAACAAAAAAATAGAATTCGTCGAAAATCTGTGAAAATGTTCTATTTGATACCCAAAATATACAGAAAAAATTTTAGAGGTCGAGGTCAAAGGGGTCAGGATTTAAACGTGATGGAATTTTTCGAATTTTCCAAATTTTTTGCTAAATAAATAAGGTAAAACACCCAAAAGTAAGACATTGCAAAAAATGATACTAATAGTAGGACATGAAAGAAAAGCAGTAATTTTTAACAGTAAAATAATACCAAAAAATATTCATTTAAATATTTATAGATTCTACGTACTCTCATTAAAACGAATGTTTGAGTCATTTTTAAACACCGTTTTACTGAAAAATAAAAAAAATGATTATGCAAAGCGTGTATTCCGGTTGTAAATTACTTCTTTAATTTTCTAATTTTTATGTAAAATTGCAATGTCGTTTTTGCTTAATTATAGATATAACTCATATGTAACCTACATAAAATAACTAGTTGTATCGAATCTGATTACATTTATGAGTATTATTTTATATTTTATTATGGTTTAAATAATTCTTTTTTTTATTATTTCATTCGTCTTAGTATACCTTCAAATTTTTATTAGAGTTCCCGAAAGTAAGACAGAGCGCAATATCTGTCCAACAACAGCTGACTAAGTGACCGAGAAGTAGGATGTAGTTTATTTAATCATTTATTATTGAAAATAAAAGCCATTATTGACAAAAGTTTATATCGTTTAAGTGCCAACAGAGATAAAATGTTTCTCTGTGTGTAAATCGATATCGATTGTGACTTTAAACATTCAAGAAATACGATTTTCGGAGGTAACCTTAAAACTAAATATTTAACTGTCTCGTATTGTTATTAACCTAAGGCAACTTTTTATATGTTACTAAAATTTATAAAATATTATTAAAAATGTGTATATTACAATTTTTGAAGAAAAAATTAATGCTTTACAAATAAAGAAAAAAAATTAAACAAGAAAAATTATAATCAGTAATAAATTTTAGAGCATGCAATTGAACTTACATTCATTTTTATTAACTTTGCTTTCTTATATTAATTATAAAAAATTTTGATATTGTTAGAATGTTTAGAACTTTGTAACTGTCCAATAAATTATATTGTTTAAGGTTATGTGTAAACGAATTTATATAGTCCTACTTTTGGTCTAAGTGCTGTCTTAGTTTTGGGTTTAGTAAAATTTGCTGTCCTACAATTAGGGATTCTTACTCATGTGAAAATAAGACGATAATTTAAAATTTTTTAATGTAAATCGGTTCATTTTTCTTTTTACATACTTTAAAATATCTAATTATCCAATTGAGATAATTTTATTTTGCAAACAACCCATGGCATATCAATAAAAATCAAGTATATATACTTATGCTGCCGTAACTGTCCTACAATTGGGTGTTTTTATTTTAATGAATTTTTTCCTCAAAAACTATCAATTTTTCGTTAAAACTTAATAGAATACTTTTTCTTGGAAATTAGATGTAGAATTCACCTGAATTTTTGCAAATTATAATATACTGATTTTTATGCTTACTTGATCGATTTAAACATACTATTTAGTATATCTAAAAATCGAGCAGGTTAAATTGGCTTTTTAAAGTCTTATTTTTTTTGTTTTTTTATGAGGAAAAAATATACGAAGCCTCCAGTTGGGCAGCCTTCTCAAAGTTACTTAATTGTGCAAAAATGTCTGAAAAAATCGTTATTTTGGATCAATGATGAGATTTGTGATTTTTTTTCTGAAAAAGTATTGATTTTTGGGACAAATGTATGAAAATGTTTTTTATTGGAAATCATGTGTAGAATATGAACATATTTTTACAAATTGTAATTTAAGACATTATGAACCATATATACTAAAAATTTAACAAAAAATAAATTTTAAAATTTCAAAATTTCATTTATAATTTGTGATGTTTAGCAAATAATGGTTTACAAAAATTTACATACATTTTACATACAATTTCCAATAAAAAACATTTTTATACATTTGTCCCAAAAATCAATACTTTTTCAGAAAAAAAATCACGAATCTCATCATTGATCCAACATAACGATTTATTCAGACTTTTTTGCACAATTAAGTAACTTTGAGAAGGCTGCCCAACTGGAGGCTTCGTATATTTTTTCCTCATAAAAAAAAGAAAAAAATAAGACTTTAAAAAGCCAATTTAACCTGCTCGATTTTTAGATATACTAAATAGTATGTTTAAATCGATCAAGTAAGCATAAAAATCAGTATATTATAATTTGCAAAAATTCAGGTGAATTCTACATCTAATTTCCAAGAAAAAGTATTCTATTAAGTTTTAACGAAAAATTGATAGTTTAAACGAAAAAATTCATTAAAATATTTATTTAGCAAAAAATTTGGAAAATTCGAAAAATTCCATCACGTTTAAATCTTAACCCCTTTGACCTCGACCTCTAAAATTTTTTCTGTATATTTTGGGTATCAAATAGAACATTTTCACAGATTTTTGACGAATTCTATTTTTTTGTTAGGTGAGTTGACGTGAAACGTCCCATATATATATATATTAGGGGGGTGCCTCCCTGCTCGCTCCGCTCGCCAACCCCCCCAAAAATGAGGTGATTTATGATGGACCCCCTGTTGTTATATTTTATGTACATCTTATTAATCATAGGTCACATTATATTATTTTAAATACTATCTTTTTTCTATATCATAAAAAAAAATTAATAATTCATTTTCTAATTTTTAAAATTATTTTATTATAAATATGTTTTACATATATATGTTATATATTGCTCATATGTTATACATTAACTAAAAATATTATGTTCTATATTATTAATATCTAATACTTATTTAATCTACTTTATAATATACCTAAATTTATTTTTAAAAATGTAATTTTACATTTAATTGTTTATCTATACAAAAGACAAGAGATATAGTCTTGAGTAACGACTTTCCACACCACCTTATATTTCAAACTTTAGTTAATATTATGATAAATTGCATTTATTTATTTAATTTTACTAGCAATTTTGAGCGCGCTGCGCATGCCTTGTTTTATTTGTTTATTAGTTAACATGATTCATTGAAATTTCAAAATTTTATTCTAAATTTCAAATTTTCGTTACTTGTTTTATTTTAACCAATCAAAACTGTCTTATCGTGCTGACAGAATTTATCCATCACTTTTTTAAAAGAGGATTTTATAAATTTATTCAATTTTTAAATATAATTTTTAATTTATCCATTGCATTTTAATTTTGTGAAATATGGAGGTACCGTTATGGCGCGTTAGATTTTTTGATTAGTGAAAACCCTCGCCAGGAGCCCTAAAAACCACTTTGTTTTGTTGTTATATGATATCATGTTATATATTTATGACATAATTCATTTTATGTATTGTATATGAATAAAAATATTGATATTATATAAAATATAAATAAAAAATAACTTATTAATGAAATGATATTAATTATCAAAGTTATAATAAAATTTTTAAATTATTACTTTTGATAAAAATTTTGTCAATATTATTATTGATACATCATAATGTTTATTTATGTCTTAAGATTTATAGGATTATTTCAGTATAATTATGATATCTTTTTGACTTAATTTACATTTTATAAGATATATAAAAAATTTTTTACTAAAATTTAAAAATCTTTTTATTTTAATATTCAAAAATAAGTGACGTAATCATTAGTAATATTTATAAGATCATTAAATTATTATATTACTCTATTTATTTTAATTTTAATAGATATATCTAACTAAAATGTTTAACATTTTATATAATTATTAAATAAATCTTAAATCATAAATGTAATTAATAGTTTCAATTATAATTATTTTAATTTAATAATTGATATATAATAATGTTTATTTGAATCTTTTAAGATTTAGAGGATTATTTTGTTATAATTTTTATTTGATATGTTTTGACTTATTTTTATATTTTATAAGATATATCATAATTTTTTCATGAGTGATGATGATGGTGATATGATTTTTAAATATTTTCAATAAAATGTTAAACATTTCATGTAAGTATTTGAGTAAATATTAACAAAATACATTATATAATAATTAAACCATTTTAATTATTTATTTAATACTTACTTCGAATATATAATAAAATTAACTACTAAATTTTTTATATTATAATTATATATTATAGTACATCATGAAATTTTTTTAAAAATATTGATTATTCTTAATAAATATCTTGAATATTTATTATGATCTTGGTTAATATAATATTCAGCTATGGGTTCCCGTAATTCTATTTTATATTCTATAATTTCATTCGCGTAATATTTATAATATTCTGGTATTTCTTCCCAATTATCGAATTCGAGTTTTTCATCATTTTCACCGATATAGGAATTTATCATATTATTTAAAACTGAAATTTCAGTATTATCTAAATTATCATCATCAAGATTTTCTAAATAATATTCAAATTCTTCCTCATAACTTAAATGATCTTCAATTTGATTATTTAAATCATCCATAATTTCTTGATCATTAATGTTATGTATTTCAACATAATTTCCTTCTAGTGAATTCCATTCCATTTTTTTTGTATTATTGATTCTAAAATACCTTTAAAATTAATTTTACTTTTTGTAAATATTTTGTTAAATTAAATTAATTTTTTTTTATTTAAACTATAAATATAAATGTTTCCTGTCAATAATAGAAATGAACTAAATAATAAAACAATAAAAAAAAATTAAAATACTAAAATAATAAACTTAAATTGTAATGTTTATAAGATAAGATATCCCTGTTGAAAATAATAACGTCTTTGGTCGTGTCTTAGGTTGGAACAAAAACTGTAAAAATGGTGAACAGTACCGAAAATATCAAAAAACTGAAAATTTTAAAGATTTATGTCGTTTTAGAGGCTTAATTGCATTCTGATCATAAAAATAATACCGAAAACACGTTCAGCGACCCAAAAACCCGTAAATATTGATATTTAGTCGGATTTATATCATATTCATCCATAAAATACGAGAATAAGCTTAAAAAAATCGTTTTTCGATTAAAAAGACTCCTGTAATCTTTTTATTACCATCCTAAACTATAATTTCACCAAGTCTTTTTCAAAGTAACCTTGAAAATTTATTCACTGACCAATAACCTCCTTGATACTGATTGTTAATCTCATTCAGTACGATTTTTGGCCGAAAGATATGAAATTAACCTCAAAATATTCACTTAGTGACTAAAAATTACCTCAATTATCATTTTTCTATCGTATTCAAAACAACATATTGGACAAAAAATATAGTGGAGGATTCTAAGAACTTCTCACTGAGATTGTTTATATTGTTCTGTGCGATATTTTGTCAAGCACCACCAAAATATCGCCAAATAATGCGCCCAGTCATATTGCATATTCTGCCACAGTATGATTTAAAAGTAATTAACATCAAAATAGTAATGTAATATTACTAAAATATTTTTCCAGTTTAAAGATATATTTTAAGAGCAGGCCGAACTATCTGTCCTGGTCTTATAGTGTTTTTCATCATTTATATAAATACCATTGGTTGTGATACTAAAAAAATGGCATCCCCCGATAGATACTAGTATAGTAGGTAAATTTTATAATAAAAACTGTTTGATTGAACTCTTTATTGGAAGAAAGCAAGTACAATGGAGAATACAAAACTAAATTCTAATTGGACCTGTGATTACAGATAAACAATAATTAATTGAGGTATTTCTTGAAGAATGCTCAACAACACAACCGGACGCTTGGACGCCGTGTTAAAGACTGACTCGCTGGCGAGAGCGTCAAGAGAATATATAGCCGTGAGCTGAGGAGTGGGGAGGCCACGCGCTCCAATCCGCCTAAGCGGAGTCGTGCGAACATTCCGCCCGCCTCGTTTTGGAAACGACAAAGGACCCGTGAAGCCGATCTCTAGTCCCTCTAAGCATTGAGCTCACAGTTTGCTCCATCGGGAGCTGGTTCAGTTGAGTTGATGGGCAGCCGAGCCAACTTGACCACAGGTCGAGTGTAGAGTCCATAACCCATCCTCACGGTAGCGACCCGGACCAGTCCATCCGGACCGGGATGAGTTTGGAGGATACGGCCCAAAGGCCATTTACCATTTGGCTTGAGCAGAGAGGGATCCAGGATGATGACCAGGTTACCCGGAAGCAAGTTTGAACGAGGGCGTAGCCACTTACCCCTCTGCTGAAGGGTGTTCAGGTATTCCCGACTCCACCGAGTCCAGAATTGATCCCGAAGAGCATTAACTAGACGCCAGTGGGTCACATGGTTGAGATTTTTGTCAGCGGCATCAGGTCGTGGCGCGGAAGTTAGCAACGCGCTAGTGAGGAAGTGGGCTGGAGTCAAGGCTTCGATTTCCTTACAATCGCCAGAAAGTAGTGTGAGTGGTCGGCAGTTCAAGATCATTTCGATCTCAACCAACAACGTGGAGAGCTCCTCGCAGGTCAGCTTCCGCGGTCCCAAAATCCACCGAAGGTGAGCTTTGGTGGACTTCACTCCAGCCTCCCAAATGCCACCGAAGTGGGGTGCGACCGGGGGAATAAGGCGCCAGGTGATACCAGCCTTTGCTAGTTGACCTTCCAACAAGCCGCAGTCTACTTCAGCTTCACGCAGCAATCGATGGAGCTCGGCATCGGCGCCCCAAAAATTGCTCCCATTATCGCTCCAAATCTCTTGAGGGCGTCCTCGTCTGCCAACGAACCTGTTGAGTGCTCCCAACAAACTAGCCGTCGTGAGATCATCGACGAGCTCCAGATGTATGGCCTTGGTGCTCAAGCATACAAAGAGAGCAATAATATCCCTTAAAAGACGCAACACCACGACCCTTGGAACGTAGTACACTAAACGGTCCAGCATAATCTAGGCCACAGCGGCTGAAGGGCCTCGATGGGGTAACCTGCACCGCGGGCGGTGGAACCATTGATTGACTCATCGGACGCGCTCGAATTCCGGAGCATGTCACGCAGCGTCAAAGATGGGCTCGAACTTGCGCTCGGCCTCCAACAAGCCAGGCCCGCTGTAGTATTTGATGGTAGGTGAGGCGGAATCCGGTATGTTGAACCTTGCGATGGGCCCACTCTATAATCAGCTGCCCCAAGTGGCTTCGCCCGTTCAGGATTACGGGATGCTTCTTGTCTCTAGATAACAGTGAGTGACAGAGTCGACCACTGACACGCAGAACGCCATCATCGTCCAAAAACGGAGCTAGAAGTCGTAGAGGGCTGGTGACTCGTACTGACCTTCCTTGGCGGAGTCGACTCAGCTCGGAAGTATAGTCCTGATTTTGAGAAAGGCGAGCCAGCGCTATGAATTCCCGGCGGAGTTCGCCCGCAGTAACAGGCGCCCCTGGTGATGGAGATTTCGGATCAAGTTTGCGATGCAGGATGCGACGACAGCGTGCAGTAGCTCCCAACAAACGGTCCAAATCAGAGAATTGATCGATTGGATGGATATCCAGGGATTGTACCTGCGCGACTGAGCATTGAACCTCGTTGTCTAGGGTCAGAGGGTTCTGCTGTGGTGGGAGCCAGGCCACTGGCCACATGTTGGGAGGATCCCTCAGCCAGCTCGGGCCTCGCCACCAGAGTGTCGCATTGGTTAGAGTCAGGTCATCCGTGCCTCGCGAGGCAATGTCTGCAGGATTGTCCTCGGATGGCACATGATGCCACGTAACGCCTGGCGTCAGCTCGTGTATATGATTTATATAGTTGTCGACGTAGTTACTGCCAGTGGGACCATCAGTGTGAAGCCAGTGAAGTACCACCTGAGAATCACTCCATTCATGGCTTTCCGACAGGGGCAGGCTTAAGCTGTTCGCAGTTGATCGTAGCAGCTGGGCTGCCAGGAGTACTGCACGCAGCTCTAGTCGTGGAATAGTCATCCGTGCTCGGGGTTGGAAAGGGGGCATCAAACCTTTGATTGAGGCCAGTTTCGTCTTTGCCCCGAGTAAGTTGATGATGACTTCGCCATCCTCCATGATCGTCCGATGATAGATGCTCGAGACTATGGCTCGACAACTGACGTCCGTGAAAACGTGTAGTTGCCCGGTATGATTGCGGTCACAACCAAGCCAGCGTGGTACCGTGATTTGATGGATTTGCTGCATGCTTGTACGGAATGAGAACCACTTCGCGATCCATGGAGATGGTACTGGCTGGTCCCACTCCAACTTGGTGCGCCAAAGATCCTGGATAATCATTTTTGCAACAACGGTCACGGGAGCTATCCAGCCAAGCGCGTCGAAGACGCGGGCTAGCTCAGCTCATGCTGTTCTCTTCGTTAGTATCCGCTCCTTAGCCAGCGTGGCAGGTGAGAAACGGAAGCAATCTTGAACTGAATCCCAACCCAGTCCCAGCTCGTTTGCCGGCCCATCGGTGATGAACTGGAGCCAGTGAGGTCGCAACCGATCGGCTTCATTCACCTCGGACAGCAGACTGGGCTCATTAGAAATCCACTTCTTCAAAATGAAACCGCCCACCTTGAGGAGCTGGATTAGTTGGTTTTTCCGATTTCTGGCAGACATTAGGTCGTCTGCTCTACTTAAAAAATCGTCCATATATAGCTCGTTTTTGATAGCGTCAACGGCTTCAAGAAGAGATCGACCTTTGTCTTCACACAATTGATGGAGTGTGCGCAGGGCCAGATACGGTGCGCACGCCTCGCCATAGGTGACCGTTAGCAGAAGATAGTGGATTTCTGGATCTTGCTGTGAGGGACTCCAAACGACGCGTTGCAGATGTGCGTCACGTTCCTTGATCCAGATCTGACGGTACATCATTTGAATGTCGGTGCAAAAGGCCACCCTTTGCCTTCGCTAACGTGTTACGACTTCCGCCAGATTACGTTGAAGGTTAGGCCCGGTGTACAGCACGCTGTTAAGGCTGTGCCCAGAAGAAGTCGCACGCGATGCATTGAACACCACTCGAAGCTTCAACCCGTCGTCTTTCCGTCGCCATATACCATGGTGTGGGATGTAATTGGCCGTTGTCGCAGTGTCAGACAGTTCTTGCCTGGTCAGGGGTCTCATGTGGCCCAATCGTATGTAGTCTTCCTTAAAAAGACAGTATGCGGTGCGAAACTCGTGATCCTTTTGCATCTTCCGGTGCATAGACGACAGTGACCAACGGGCCTGTGACAGACTCTCCCCTAAGAGTTCGCGGCCTCCACTTTGTATGGGTAAGGGAACGATATATCTTCCAGTTGGATCCCTTCTTGTTCCAAGCTCGTAAATTTGCTCACACTCCATGTCAACACGAGATATCCTCAATGCCTGAGGAACCTCTTCAATGGACCAGAATCGTTGCACCAGACCAAGAAGCCGTTCATAACTTAGATCATCCTCTGCTAATTGGCAAGTGATCGTGGCTAATGTCGATGATAAAAGAGCGAGATTTTGATCTTCCTCCAGCGTACCAGAGAAGGCCCAACCGAATATGGTGTTTTGGGCCATGAGGTGATTTCTGCGATGCAGGCCCAGTAAAAGAATTCGAGCATACGCGTTGGCTCCTAATATAATGTCAACTCCCTTTGATTTTAAGAAGTCTGGATCCGCAGGCTCAAGTCCTTCTGTTATCTTGGCCGTATCTAGAACACTATACCTGGATGGGGTTCAAATCCCCAATTGCCGTAGTCCGTAAACCTCGATCCTCCAAGGCTTCTGCCGAGCGGGGTCGTGGAGCTAACCTCAGAGTTACTAGCGTTGCTTCAGCGCACGGGTCCAATAGGGCCCGAACTCTTTTCTTACGGTATCTTCCATCCCCAATGAGGATGTTGGCCGTTGGCAAGACGGCTAGTCATATAGAAGGGGTTTCTTCGATGGGAGTTTCTGACGTCCCGGAAGTCGAGTGTTGGTGGTGATTCCTAGTTGTCGGGCTCTTTTAGATGGAACTTTCTCTTCCCAAATTGTAGCTGAACGCTTGTTGTGAGCGGTGTGTATCATGGTATGATGAGGGCCACCGCAGGTGCGGCACGAGCTTCCAGAGTGACACGCTCTTGCCAAATGCCCACTCCGAAGGCAGTTGAAGCACACGTTAGCACGCAGAACGAGCCGCCGCCGCTCAGCTATCTCCAACCCTCGAAACTTCTGACAGCGTCCTAGATAGTGGTCGGCATTGCATGCAGGACACACATCGAATACCCCTGCAGTTGTGACAAAAGTCCGCACAGTTTTGAAACCGGTGGATGCACCCGGCCGTCTCGAAGTTCCTTCTGTCGTCGATCTGCGAACCGCTTCGGTTGCCTTCAATGTCTTGCAACGTGATTGCAAGAATGTGCGAAGCTGTTCAAAGGTTGGGAGAAGGTCAGTGTTGTCTTTTCTTTCCATTTTACCGAGCTCGTCCTCCCAGTAGCGAGTCGTGGTTCCATCCATCACCGAGGAGGCTAAGGTGACGAACCAGTCATCCCATGTCTTTACCGGACGTCTCAGGTATTCCAGCTGGCCACGGTGGCGATCGAGCTCGTCAAGTAACCGTTGAAGTCCAGCTCCAGATTCTTTCTTGAGGGGTCGGAGCTGAATGAGAGCCTTGAAATGGTTCTGCACTAGGAGCCGGCGATGTTCGTAGCGGGACTCCAAGCAAGCCCAAGCGGTCAGGTAGTTTGGGCCGGTGATAAGTACGTTGTCCAGGGCCGACTTGGCCTCACCCTGAATGTGCGTCTTCAAATAATATAAGCGATCAACGTCATTTAGAGTGTCATCATCGTGAATGAGCGATCGAAACAGGTCTCGGAACGATTCCCATTCCTCCTGTCGACCATTGAAGTGAGGCAGCACGATCCGTGGCAGCTTTGAAGCTCTTCGATGAGTGAATGGCTCTTCACCCTGGTGCTGAGCGGCAATCGGGAGGGACAGAGCCCTTCTGGCATCATAAAGCCGTGTCTTGGCGTCCAAGTAATTGGCTTCTCCCTTGCTGTACTCATTGCCGGTCAGGTATTCGTCATCCTGGATGTCCTCGCGGCTTAGGATGGTTACATGGTTCTGCTGAAAATCAGTCCAATAGCCTTCGACGAGCTCCAATCGAACGTCAATTGACCCATCCATCTACTGATCGGCTGGAATGTCCTTGATCATCTGGGCAGCCTGTGTCAGCACGCCGAGCAGGGCCTTCTGTGCGCGTAGTATCTTCATACCTTTTCCGTATGCGATATCCGGCTCGAAGGATCAAATTGTTTGATTGAACTCTTTATTGAAAGAAAGCAAGTACAATGAAGAATACAAAACTAAATTCTAATTGGACCTGTGATTACAGATAAACAATAATTAATTGAGGTATTTCTTAAAGAATGTTCAACAACACAACCGAACGTTTGGACGCCGTGTTAAAGACTGACTCGCTGGTGAGAACGTCACTAGAATATATAGCCGTGAGCTGAGGAGTGGGGAGGCCACGCGCTCCAATCCGCCTAAGCGGAGTCGTGCGAACAAAAACAAAATAATTTTATCACGTGGGTTTTGAATAATATAAGACCTACTGAAAATCTAAAATATAACCAATCTTTTTTGGTAGGTCTCATATTATTCAAAAACTACATGATTAAATTATTTTGTTCTAATTATAAAATTTAACCATTACACTAGTATCTAGCAGGGGCTGCCATTTTTTTCATGTCATAACCAATGGTGTTTACATAAATGATGAAAAATACTATTAGACAAAGACAGATAGTTCGGCCTCTTCTTAAGGAAGTATTTCTAGTAGCATGCCGAGCTTGTGTTGGAGTACAAGCAAGTAGGTGAACCCCACACAGCATAAAGCGTTTGAAATATTTCCGAAATATTTCAAAACATTTCATGCTGTGCGGGACAGCTCTGTAATTTATATTCGTTAGTGTTACAGTAAAAGATGTAGTTTCTGATTATAAAAGAGAAATCATGCCCTGACAAGAATCTCATTCTTTACGGTATTAACTGTTTGAATTAAAAAATAAAAACAATGATTACATAACACAAGAACATGACCATAATTCACAAAAATATGCACATTTAGGCAATATGAAACTGAAAATAAATTAGTTTGCTATTTTAGTTGATAACGAAAAAAATATTATCTTTATTAAACTTGAAATATGATTTAAGAGGCCGCCGTATCTCTCTGTCCTTTTCTGATTACAAAACTATTTTTTTTCCAAAAACTAGCAGATAAAGGCAGAAATGAAGAGATAGTTTCGATTTGTATAATAAAAATTGATACTTTCTTATATAAAGATAGGTTAATTTTATCACTTCATTTTCGAGAAAAGTTGGAATAACTTATGAAATTAGAGATTAAAGGTAGAAAATACGATTTTTAAGTTATTTCAACTTTTCTAGAAAACCAAGCGATAAAATTAATTTATTCTCATCAGAGAAAATATTGCTATTTATTATACGCATCGAAACCATCTTTTAATTTCTGCCTCCAGTAACTAGTTTTTATAAAAAATAAATTCTAAATAGAGTCGGTAAAACAGGTATCTGTGTTGGTATACAGCAGTCTCTTAATTATTAAAAAAATTGTTAATTTTTAATTTACTAATTTTTTATTCGCTTACTATTTGTTATTCATTATTTTTCTTTATAATATAGTTAAATTCAGTTTTTAATTTTAAAAATAATTATTTAATAATAATTTGGTAATAAAATATTTTAAAAAAAATTTTGCAGAAAAAAATTGACCCAGGTTTGAACCCATGCCCTTAATTAAAGAGCATGATATATAAAAATGTGAGGTAATCAAAATCATTTCAGTTAAAATTTAAATGTGATTAAACTTGTGAAGGCTTTGATAAGCATGTATTATTTTTTGTTTTGATCGTGGGTTCAAACCTCGGTACACACAATTTTTTTCTTCAAAATTTTTTTAAAAATAATTTATCACCAAATTATTATTAAATAATTATTTTTAAAATTAAAAACTGAATTTAACTGGATTATAAAGAAAAATAATGAATAACAAATAGTAAGCGAATAAAAAATTAGTAATTTATTTGGCGGATTATTTGGCGATATTTTGGTGGTGCTTGACAAAATATCGCACAGAACAATATAAACAATCTCAGTGAGAAGTTCTTAGAATCCTCCACTATATTTTTTGTCCAATATGTTGTTTTGAATACGATAGAAAAATGATAATTGAGGTAATTTTTAGTCACTAAGTGAATATTTTGAGGTTAATTTCATATCTTTCGGCCAAAAATCGTACTGAATGAGATTAACAATCAGTATCAAGGAGGTTATTGGTCAGTGAATAAATTTTCAAGGTTACTTTGAAAAAGACTTGGTGAAATTATAGTTTAGGATGGTAATAAAAAGATTACAGGAGTCTTTTTAATCGAAAAACGATTTTTTTAAGCTTATTCTATATAAGGTTCTATATAGTCGTTAAATATATGTGTTTTACCGTTCTCTTTTACCTGAATTTGGAATTTTGGAGAACCATCAGGAATTCACCTAATTATAACGTAAAAACCAAAAAACACGTTTTTTGAGGTTATGAAGCCAATTTTGAGCCTAGGGATCCGAAACTTTCAGGATCATAGTTTTTTGACAAGACAAAAGAATAAGCAAAGTTTCAGGAAAGTCCGAGTTAAGGCCATTTTCACATCCTTATTCGGCTATACTCTTTGTATAAGGGGTCGCAAAACTTGATAATCGCCACCTGGTGAGTTAAAATTAAATTGACGCAATAAACTATTAATTCGACTGTAAGTAACTAGGTGACGATTTTCAAATTTTCTGATCCTTGATGCAAATTTCGAAGATGCAGATACATAAGGCCAGGGGGGTGTGAGGGAACGAGGGGGGCGTGGGGGTGCTTAGGCCAAATTGATATTTAAAAAATATCGTAGAATTTAAAACATTCTTACGTTGTTTGATGGGGGGCTTTACAAAATACTGTGGGGGAACAATGAGGGGGGGGGGTGCGGGGGAACGTGGGGGTACGAGGAGGGTCTAAAGCGGAATTTTTCGATAGAACTATATAATATAGGAATATATATATATATATATATATATATATATATATATATATATATGTGTGTGTGTGTGTGTGTACATATATATGTGAATTCGTAATATAAAAATAAATACTTAAAAATGGAAAAAAATAATTCTATTCGTTTATATCTATATTATGTATTCGTTTCAATGTACGATCGATAGGAGGCCAACTCGCTGACAAATACACCGCGTAACCAAAAGAGCATATTGGAACTGTTATATAGAAGCTAGTTATTCTTACAACTGATTTCAAAAGTACTTCTCGGGCTTGTGAAAAAGTAAAGAAAATTGTGCAATTACAATGTCCGAGCTATACTCTTCTAAAAGAATTTCATGTCCCGATTTTTTCAAATGCATAAGAAGATAGTTTATTATAAAAGCAGTAATTTACGTTTTAGACCGTTGGAAGATTTAGCCATTAATTTAGTACGACTTTATCCAGATTTAAAGATACTGCCATCTACTAATGTATATACAAATTATTATAAACGCATATCAAAAATGATTTTAAGTGATCTTGAGACTACATCTGAAAAATTTTTTAACAAAAAACAAAACCGACTTCAAAAAAATGCACTAAAAAGTTACTATTAATTTATAATCTTTAATAATTATACGCATAGTACGCATCTAACTCAACACATGTGTTGCAAACATATTATAGATTATCTAATTATTTGTAAACAGCACAAACAAATTATATTATTGTTTAATTCACGAAAAAATATTTTCGAAGTCAGCGTCAAGTTGTTGAATCGTTCTGCACAGATGTAGAATTTGACGCCAACTTCAATAATATTTTTTCGTGAATTAAACAATAATATAATTTGTTTGTGCTGTTTACAAATAATTAGATAATCTATAATATGTTTGCAACACATGTGTTGAGTTAGATGCGTACTATGCGTATAATTATTGAAGATTATAAATTATTTGTAACTTTTTAGTGCATTTTTTTTAAATCGGTTTTGTTTTTTGTTAAAAAAATTTTTTTTTGTAACTGTTTAGTGCATTTTTTAAAAATTGGTTTTGTTTTTTGTTAAAAAATTTTTTAGTGTATCCCCCTACTAAAAGCGCAAATATAGGTAGACCCACTAATTATGCCTAACTTCCATTATTAATTCATAACGCATACATTAGTACATTATACCAAGCAATGTATAGGAGGAAAGAGAGAAGGCCCAACGGCACAGTGTCGTTGTGTGTGCATGTATACATATTGAAGCTTAGGTAAGAGAAGGAGAGCGAGAGAGAGAGGGAGAGAGAGAGAGAGAGAGAGAGAGAGAGAGAGAGAGAGAGAGGGAGGGAGAGAGAGAGAGAGAGAGAGAGAGAACAAAACTCCCAGTTTTCTTAATTTGATAATTGGGTCATACTAACCGAATATTGGCCCAATAATTATAGGACACGTATGGGACCTTCCTGCAGACATTATCTATCAGATAAGAAAAAGTTTTTTCGAATCGGTTAAGAAATGACGGAGTTATGAGGTAACAGACATAAAAAAAAAAAAATTTAGTCGAATTGAGAACTTCCTCCTTTTTGAAGTCGGTTAAAAATGAAATCATTGAACCTTTTAGTGGAAAAGATGATGATTTTATTCCAAAGACACCCGAACAAATAGAGGAATTAAACGAGAGTTTTAATACAGTTTTACCTGGATGCGTCTCACCCCTAAAAAGAAAAACTGTAATACCTGAAAATTTAAGGGAAAATTACGTATCTAAAAAGAGAAAATCCTTCATTTCAGTTTTTTCTGTTACTATTGGAAGTAAATTAGAAGATACGTATGGCATTTCAGTTCAATCAATAGAATCGGAGAAAAGTTCCACTAAAAACTATTGGGATGAATTTGTAAAAAATTTTCAATTGGCTCTAGAAAAATGCTCTTTTATTCCGGAGAAAATAAAATTTCTAACTCTACTACCTTCAAAATTAAGCAAAATAAAAATTTGCTTACTATTCCTGAATATAAGCGAGTATATGATAAATAAATCAAGGAATCTCGTAAAAAATAAAGGTATTTATTCGGAGCCTGATTTATATACTGGTCACCACATACAATTAAAATCACATATATTTATTGGCAGAACAGCTATACATGCACTAACTGAAGTGAAAGACAAAAAAAAAGAAGTCAAACGTCGTAAGGCTACACTTAAAACTAAAAATAATAAGCGCAAAAATAGAAAAAAGTAATTATCTACAATTATTTTTTTGTCGCATCCCAACAATGAGAGGCAAGGGTAACTCACTCTAAAAAAGCACCCCGAAGGGAACAGAATCCTTTCACGTCCGCGTCGTTGTTCCTGGATAGTGCTAAAAGAAGGACAGTGTTCAAATATAGATTGCTTAAGACTTCCGAACGTATATACAAGCATTTTTCAACAATAAAATTTGTGAATTGTTTTCTCGCTCTAAACAAAAAAATACGGGATCAAACAGGTACCATTAGATAGGTAATTTGGTCCTCTATCAGCCCGAAAAATTTCAGCAAAAAAAAGATGGCCTTTTTGAGAAAAATGCATGTGCATAAAAAGTGCATTTTTTGGTAAAATGCATACATCTCAGTCGTTTTTTAGTTTTTTTTTTTAATTTCTTGCACTGAATTGAAGAGGGCTCAAAACAGAATAGAACAAAAAAAGGTTTACCAAAATTCATTGAAAATTGGTAAAACGATAGCCCTCTAAAGTTATTGTCAACTTTTTCAGTTTGAACATTTAGTTTTTGTATGCAATTTTCAAATGTGCATATCTTATGCAATTTTGATATTCCAACACAAAAAAAAATACTTGTCTCCTTATTTTCAGAGTAGAATAACATATTCCATCGGTGTAGTTATTGGTGACTTAAGTGTATACAAACTGTTCGATTTGAAATGGAACCAGCCTTATATTTCACTTCATTAGTGATTTTATTGATTTAAAGTAGTTTTAGCTTGAAAATTTTCTTGATTTTTTCCTATGTCTATTTTTTCGTTATCCTCTTTTTCATTAATTTCAGCATTCCTTATGTCAAAAAGTGTGAATGTTTTATCATTATTAATTGAATCGTTCAATGTGATTTAAGTTTTGCAATTTTATGTGATGTAGTTTTTGTTTGTTACAGGATACATTGTTATATTATTCTACATGTAAATCATATAATTTCTTGCAATTTTCTCTCGTATGACCTTTTATTCCACAAAATAAACAAAAATTTTTGTTTTCAGAGAAATCGTTTTGATATATAATATTTAAAATTTTTATGAAGTCATCTATGTTGTCAATTTCTGCAGAATTAATAAAAGAGCTAATGTAACCATTTAGTTTCGATTTTGCAGTTAATAGAAGTTTTATTTTATCTTGCGCTAAGCTTCTTGCTAATTCCATTTTATCAATATATTCTTCAGATAATATATTTTTACCATCAAATTCTGGTAAGAGTTCAAACAAATAATGATCATCATGATCCATTATGATTTTATATATCTTAATTTCTTGTGAAGGAAATTTCATATATTTAATTAGGATATTACTAAGTAAATGTATGATATGATGTTAACATGCAAATGTTATTATAGATACTTTTATTATTCATCAATATTAAGTGATCCATATTGTATCAATAATGTTTAAATGGTCTTGTTGATATTTAGTCTGAATTCGTTATTAATCATAAAAATTGTTATAAAAATTGCTTTTTTATACTGTTTACAATTAAATTTTTAAACAAAGAATATTTTGAATTTTATTTAATAAATTTCTTTGACACTAACCTACTATTTTTGCATAAAAACCAAGAATATTACTGATTTGTGTTTTAAAAATTCATATTGACCTACTGCTGTTGTAAATATCGAAAGAGAAAAAATTTTCGCTGAGTTTGTACTTTTACGAATTCGATACACTTTGTAATATTTTAATGATCAATGTCTATTTTTTAAATGCAGTTTGTTTATTTTTTATACTTTACTAAATTATTATTTTTAAGTTTAAAATATTAATATTGATATTATATCAAATTGAAATTAATTTTACTAATATAGATGAAATTATCGATAACTTATTAAAGAAATCGTAATAAACTCTATATTATTGCTTATTCTAACTCTGTAATGTGTAATGTTATGAAATTAAAATAATTTTTTATCCTATTCTGCCGTAAAGTACACGCTTGTCTCCCTCCTAGCTGGGGAACAAACTATAGTTGTATTGCCTCCTATCTTCTTGTTTCCTTGTGTCGCCTGTCGTTTCAATCTAACAAAAAACAAACGACAACGCTTATACTCGCTGCTCATATAACCAATAAATACATCGTATAACCTCATTATTCATTAAAAAATGGATTCAACGGACTCCATGGAAAATGAATATTTTGATCCAGAACAAATAATTTCAAGAAATTTTGAAGCTGAAAAGCAAGAGATCGTGAATAATTTATTGCCAAAGAAATCACGTGCTCAATACGAAATAGTGTACGCAGCTTTTTTAAAGTGGATTGATGAAAATAAAGTTGTTGAAATCGATGAAAAAATTTTAATTGTATATTTTAAAGAGTTGTCAAAAAAAAAGAAACCATCAACACTATGGAGTATTTGGTCAAGATTGAGGACTACGTTGATCTAAGACATAATATTAATATTAATAATTATAACCTATTAAAATCTTTTATGAAAAATAAATCCAAAGGTTATAAGCCTAAAAAGTCGCAAATCTTGAGCTGGTCTCAGATAAAACAATTTATTAATGATAATGATGATCACTTCTACTACTATATAAAGAATGGATGTAAATTATTTTGAATAAATAAAATTTGAAATAATAACAATTTCAATTATTTTTCATTTTTAGCATACTTTCTGGCGAATAGGATAAAAAACCGTATATTGCACTCGGGAAACAAGTATACTGCGGGCGCCCGAATGCATGCCACCCGAGCGAAGCGAGCCTCGCTTCGCTCGGACGGCAACGCACTCCAGGCGCCCACAGTCCACTTGTTTCCCTTGGTGCACAATATACTATACTAGTATATTATTGAATGTTAATATTAATTATTATTAGTTTAATAACAAAAATTTATGGTATTTTCTTAACTTAATTTTGCTTAACAGCAACTTTTGTTGTCCCTGAATTTTAATATTTCTTAAATATGTGTCACTCAGACTTGCTACTTATTTGAATACATCATTAGTTTAATGGTGACTAAATTAATAATTATTCATATTCACGTTATTCGTAACACGTTATTCGCGAATAAATTTTTATCTTTTATTTATAAAATGAAATTATTCGCGTCATCCGTTATTCGAAATCTCTTATGTTTATTTGTTACGAATGATTCTTAAATTATTATTGTATGTTAACAGCCGCAAGCTAAACATTAATACGATTTTATAATATACCCGGAAAGACGTTGGGACGAAATAGAGAATAATAAATAATCGAATAACGAATAATAATTTATTTGAATAATTTTTTCTATTCGAATAACCCTACTAAAAAATCTCAGGTGAGAAATCAGGTGATTTCTCATGCCAAAATCTCATGTGACAATTTTATTCGTTTTTTAGGTATTGCAAATCATTTTTAATCAATTGAGGACTATTTTTCAAAATTTTCTGAGTCCAAAATTTTGAAAAATAGTCCTCAATCGATTAAAAATGATTTGCAATACCTAAAAAACGAATAAAATTGTCACATGAGATTTTGGCATCAGAAATCACCTGTTTTTTCATCTGAGATTTTTTTGTACCCTATTAAAAAGAATCAGGTGATTTATCATGCCAAAACATCATGCAACGATATTGTTGGTTTTTACACGTTTTAAACCATGCTTAGTCAATTTAGAGCAGTTTTTGGAAATTTTTGAAAATTTTGAACTTAGAAATTTTTTTAGATAATTTGGTCTTTGAAAAATTTTTGATTAATCTTACAAAAAAATTTCTAAGTTCAAAAATTTCAAAATTTTTCCGAAATTGTTCTAAATCGTCTAAGCATGGTTTAAAACGTGTGAAAACCAACAAAATCGTTACATGTTTTGACATGATAAATCACCTGATAAATCGGATGATTTGTCACCTGATTTTTTTCACCAGGGTAGGAAATATTATTTGTTTTCTATAAAAAAATAATTTAATTGTAAATTTTATTTGTTATTCGTTATTCGAATAAATTTTTAGCAACTCTGGTTTATTTTTTGTTGATATAGTTATTTTTACTTATGCAGCATTTTTGAATTTTTTATTTGAGGATTGATATATAGATTTTATTTATGCATTTAATATATATATTTTTTCAATATTTGTATTTGTATTGTATTTTATATTTTGTTTCAATGTTTAATTGTTATTTGCACTTCTATTATTTTCAATATATTTGAATTAAATTGCTTTTTTTTCATTTGTTTCATATAATACTTTCATTTATTTATTGATGCACTTTGTATTTCATATTTTGTATATAATATTAGATTGCACTATATTTATTTGCGTTCAATATTTTATTTATTTATTTATGCACTTTTATTTGATTTATCAATATTAATTATGCGGTTATATTTTATTTATTGATTCATTTATATTATTTATTTATTAATGCACTATACTTGATATGATGTGTGCTTTGAATATATTTATTTATTTGATATATTTATTTCTTTATTTGATTGCACTTGTATATTATATTTTATTTGAATTTTTTTGATCCACTTTATGTATTTTATTTTATTTGGATTATTTATTTATATAATATTGATTTATTTTATTTCAATTTAAATATTTGCACTTTATATATTTTATTTTTATGTATTTTCATTTTATATAATTTATTTTATTGCACTTTATTGGGCTTCTGAATTTATTTAGTTAGCTGCCCTTTATATATATTTGTTACCTCTCACTTCTGATTGAATATTATATTTTTATAATAATAATCTTCAAGTATATTTAAACTCGCCGTCGAGGCGCGACCGCGCCTCTTGATACGATCCTTTAATTGAAAATTTCACCGGAACCAGTGTGAAGTCCTGGCTTTACACCAAGACAAAATTAATAATTATTGAGTATTTTATTATAATATTAATATTAAATAAAAGAATAGAGCTAGTAATTGATTTTGAAACGTTTTATCAAATGTTAGTTTAGTAGTAGAAGGACTTTACCAATTTTAATTGATTTGAATCGCTGCCACATTTAAGGGTGTGTTCCGAAATTGCTGACAGTACTGGCCAGTAACCCAAGTGGCAACCGCGCAATAAATTTTAGCGGTTTATTTAAATCAACGAATTTAATTAAAATATTTAATTCATAAAATTTAATTGCATAATCATATATTATGATTGATTATACTATTTATTATATTTTATTATATTATATTTTCACAAATTTTCTTTAATTCGATCATCAACCCAGTAATCAGCCGATTTTTATTTGCATATGCTCTACTGATGTAACTCAACAGCTAACAGCTCGCTATAAATTAAACTCTAAAATAAAAATGAAAATATAATAAAGTAAAATAATAGTAATTAATAATCTAACGAAACAATATTTTTTTAATAATTTTACTATAATAATATAATAAAATTTTATGAATTGAATTTGTTGATTCAAATAAACCGCTAAAATTTATTGCGCGGTTGCCACTTGTGTTACTGGCCAGTACTGTCAGCAATTTCGGAGCACACCCTAAATAAACTTGAATTTTGAAAGAAATATATAGAAATATGATTGTAATAATCTTACCTTGATTCGGCTAAGTAGATACAGGCAGACGGTAAATAAGTACACTTGATTTAATATTTTAATTATAGAGATTTTATTTGATACTTTTATAATAAACTGAATATAGTGCAATTTAATATATTGCGCGAATAATTATACAATTTTAAAATGCGAGAAGTATAGTTGTAATAATTGTATCTTTGGAAGTGCTTAGTGAAAAATGCGGGTAAAAGTTCTTTGAAAAAGTGCTATTTAATCTTGATTTGATCTGTCTTTTTATATTGATGATCCCTGCTTTTGTTGAAGAATAATTGTTTTATAATTTGAATTTTGAATTGATGTCAATTGATAAAGCAATGCTTATTATGTATTTGGACTCTTATTGAATTGTTAAGTCCTGGCTTGCACCAGGACTAAATAAAAGTGTATATGTTATTTAATTATATTTATTAATTGCATAGAATATATATATATATATATATATATATATTATGTTCGTTTGAAATATTGAATTTATTCATAAAATGTATGCCATAAAGATAAAGATGTATAAATCTAGTGGTGGAAAAACTCCACCAATATTTAATTGAACGAAATCGCTCTCACGATTGAATATTATTAAAGGATAAACTTGATTCTTGAAATAAAAAGTTTATTGAATAATTATATATTCTTACCTTGTAGTATTTCTCAGTAGATTGGTGCTGGGTTTGGGCAGACAAATGAATAGGCACAATATGTAAATAGATCCTCGAGGTTTATTGATATCTTTTAACACTTTTAATACTATTGATTTTTATGCGCGTATATATTTTAATAATTGATATATGTATATTTAGTAATAGCAATTGCTTTAAAATATACAACTTGACGGGCAGTGTAAACGTATTACCAATAAGAAACCCGGGGTAATGTCCCGAATGTCATTTGTTTCATTTGGCTTTTATACTCATATTTGTTTATAAGATTTATTATCTTTTACATCAATTTTTATTTATGAATTTTCTTATAGTTTGATAGTATGTTTTGTAATGGTTTTAGGATTCGTTTGGTAATTTCGAAATATACATTTTGATTCTTTTCTTATGATCTACTAAATTTCGCTTAATAATGAAATAATGCGACTGTTCAATAACTGAGGAATTTTGATTTACCAATGTTAATAAAAAAGATACGTTTATGACGTAACACCTCGGTGCTCAGGAGATTCCATATCGGAAGGATAGGCAATCGAAAATAAAAGATGAGTCAATTATTGTAGTCCAGTAGAATTAGTCGAAATGCATAATGTAATTAGAAACAGGTGCAGACCACCAAAAATAGCTTTGTTGGATGATTAGAAATGAGACTCTGGAATTCCCTAAAAATTTGAGCCGTTAGGAATTAGTAAAAAATGATTTAAGGTGCAAAATTCGTAAAAATCACTGTTTTTTTGAGGTAGCTTGAAATCGTTTGCGATTTAGTATATGAAAACTATACTATTTGTAGGTATTTCAAAGACGATTAATTTGAGACGTCATTGATGGAAATCGGTTGATAAATTTTATAAATAATGATAAACAAAAATCGAAAATTTAGATATTAACGTAAATTTTATGAATTTGATGTGAAATCGCGTCCATTTTATTATTTTCAACCTGAATATGGCAAAAAAAAAGTAAATTTTTTTCTTAATGGTTTTTTAAATATTTTTACAACTAATGAAAATATCACTATAGGGATTTGATATTCTTATTACTGGCAATTTTACGCAAATTTAAAAAAAAAAAGAATGCTCTAGCTCAATTAGGAGCCGAGATAATTTTTTTTTTTTTAATTCGCCAATTGTTTATTTATAAATATTAAGCACTGAAATTTTTATCACAGCTAGAATAATACTTGAAGTTTATGATTTCATTATATCGGAGATGAAATAAACATTTTGCAATGTAAAAATTAATATTTAAGTAATCAAGATTGCTACTAGTTAAACAGAGTAATAGTCCAGTCATTCTACGAAATTTCATGACTTAATTTATTACAGATATTTGAAGGTGGGAAATCATTGAGGGGGGTTGGTAGATAATAAATAAATAAAAAGATACAGCTAGATTTGCCCTATTTTTTTATAAACAACGATCAAAGTTTGAAAATAACGATGTTTTGCTCTATAATTTTTAAATGACGTTTTAGAGAAAAATTTTATAAATAAAAGTTATAGGCATTAAGAAGACCTAAAATTTCATTATTGGGTACGTGAAAATCAGTCAACAACTTTTCCGGATAATCGCGAAAACACTCATTTTTATACTGTTTTATAAATGTTAATAACTTTTATAATAATTGCTATAAGTGATTTATAATACATTGTCGGTGAGGCCATTATGGATCTTTATGAGCATAAAAAATTTCAGCCCGATCGGTTTGATAGTTTAAGAATAATTGCAATTGTTTATCCCAAAGAAGATTTATTTAAACAATCATAAGACAGAACATTGTGAATTTTCCGACATTCAACAAAGTGGAATGGATTCATCAAAGTTTAAAGTATAAGTTAAGTCGAAAAAATTAATAATTTTTTTAAAAAATTATTGTTCAACAGTTAATGTAAAATTAGGCTATTTTTTTGCTTATAAATAAATGGAATAACTTTTTGGTTTTTTGTCATACGGACTTCTAATTAGTCTCATTTGATAGCTATTTCAAAAACGAATTTAAAAAAAAAAAAAGTATTTTCTACGATTAATACTAACGGAGATAACATTTTTTTTTCAAAAATTCATATCTCCGTTATTTATAAACATTAAGAGTTGAAATTTTCAGGAAATTTCAATGAAGACTTATATTTTTACATACATGTTTTAATAATAATAATATTGAATAATAATTTAATATAAATAAAATAATATATATATATATATATATATATATATATATATATATATATATATATATATATATATATATATATATATATATATAAAGAATATTAATATAGAAAACATAAAATATCAGTCATTTTTATGTTTGATTGAAAAACATAATATTATTTACAAAGAAAAGGCCGTTTTATTAATAAATAAATATTTAAATTATTAAAAATATATTATTTAAAAGCTTTAAAACACTACAAGAAATTATAATAATAAGAAAATGTAAGTATTAATGTTGAAAATTTTCATATGGTTACATAATTGAAGATTTTCCGGCATTTCCCAATTTTCCAGGGGGCTGAAAATAAGCCCATTCTTAATATTTTCGCAAGTTACCCCAGATTAAAAAAAAAGAAGGTTCTACGTCGTCTAGAAGCCGAGATATTGCATTTTTTTCGCGGTCCCCGCTCGAGGCAACGATATCCTAATACTTGCCGCGCGGAAAACGAAGCTGAAGCCACTCTCACCAAGACCATCTTGCAGATGTACCTATCACTTTAAAGATGTAGAAAATCATATTCATGGCATTAATTGTATAACTATTTATTGCAATCAAAAATATAAGTCTTCATTGAAATTTCCTGAAAATTTCAACTCTTAATGTTTATAAATAACGGAGATATGAATTTTTGAAAAAAAAATGTTATCTCCGTTAGTATTAATCGTAGAAAATACTTTTTTTTTTTTTAAAATTCGTTTTTGAAATAGCTATCAAATGAGACTAATTAGAAGTCCGTATGACAAAAAACCAAAAAGTTATTTATAAGCAAAAAAATAGCCTAATTTTACATTAACTGTTTAACAATAATTTTAAAAAAAAATTATTAATTTTTTAAAAAAATTATTAATTTTTTAAAAAAATTATTAATTTTTTCGACTTAACTTATACTTTAAACTTTGAAGAATCCATTCCACTTTGTTAAATGTCGGAAAATTCATAATGTTCTGTCTTATGATTGTTTGAATAAATCTTCTTTGGGATAAACAATTGCAATTATTCATAAACTATCAAACCGATCTAGCTGAAATTTTTTATGCTTATAAAGACCCATAATGGCCTCACCGACAATGTATTATAAATCACTTATAGCAATCATTATAAAAGTTATCAACATTTATAAAACAGTGTAAAAATGAGTGTTCTTCGCGATTACTCGGAAAAGTTGTTGACCGATTTTCACGTACCCAATAATGAAATTTTAGGTCTTCTTAATGCCTATAACTTTTTTTTTTAACATTTTTCTCTAAAACGTCATTTGAAAATTATAGGGCAAAACATCGTTATTTTCAGACTTTAATTGTTGTTTATAAAAAAATAGGGCAAATGTAGCTGTATCTTTTTATTTATTTATCATCTACTAACCCCCCTCAATGATTTCCCACCTTCAAATAACTGTAATAAATTAAGTCATGAAATCGATGTTTTTACGTAGAATGACTGGACTATAATTTTCCTGCCTTGCAAGAAAATTGATCTGGCGAGTTATAACTCATGTTCCAATTAAAAATTCCTTATATCTCCGTTAATTACGGACTAATTTTGACGTTTTGTTTTAAATCGGGGTAGCGCGTGAAAGTAATAACAACTGTTGTATTTGTTTTTAAAAAATTATTTATTTAACAATAATTATTGCAAAAAAAAAATTGTTTAAACATATTTTTTTAAATATTAATTTTAGCAAAAAGCTTTAGGAATAAAGTTTGTACGTCTTAATAAAATAAACAATATTTCATTTTAGTGTTTTCATGATAAAATCAATATTAAGTCTGGTATTTTGGAAAACAAATTGGAAAAAATTTTTTCCAAATTAACAGACTTAATATTGATTTTACCATGAAAACACTAAAATGAAATATTGTTTATTTTTTTAAGACGAACAAACTTTATTCTTAAAGCTTTTTGCTAAAATTAATATTTAAAAAAATATGTTTAAACAATTTTTTTTTTGCAATAATTATTGTTAAATAAATAATTTTTTAAAAACAAATACAACAGTTGTTATTACTTTCACGCGCTACCCCGATTTAAAACAAAACGTCAAAATTAGTCCGTAATTAACGGAGATATAAGGAATTTTTAATTGGAACATGAGTTATAACTCGCCAGATCAATTTTCTTGCAAGGCAGGAAAAATTATAGTCCAGTCATTCTACGTAAAAAACATCGATTTCATGACTTAATTTATTACAGTTATTTGAAGGTGGGAAATCATTGAGGGGGGTTAGTAGATGATAAATAAATAAAAAGATACAGCTACATTTGCCCTATTTTTTTATAAACAACAATTAAAGTCTGAAAATAACGATGTTTTGCCCTATAATTTTCAAATGACGTTTTAGAGAAAAATGTTAAAAATAAAAGTTATAGGCGTTAAGAAGACCTAAAATTTCATTATTGGGTACGTGAAAATCGGTCAACAACTTTTCCGAGTAATCGCGAAAAACACTCATTTTTACACTGTTTTATAAATGTTGATAACTTTTATAATGATTGCTATAAGTGATTTATAATACATTGTCAGTGAGGCCATTATGGGTCTTTATGAGCATAAAAAATTTCAGCCCGATCGGTTTGATAGTTTAAGAATAATTGCAATTGTTTATCCCAAAGAAGATTTATTTAAACAATCATAAGACAGAACATTGTGAATTTTCCGACATTCAACAAAGTGGAATGGATTCATCAAAGTTTAAAGTATAAGTTAAGTCGAAAAAATTAATAATTTTTTTAAAAAATTATTGTTCAACAGTTAATGTAAAATTAGGCTATTTTTTTGCTTATAAATAAATGGAATAACTTTTTGGTTTTTTGTCATACGGACTTCTAATTAGTCTCATTTGATAGCTATTTCAAAAACGAATTTAAAAAAAAAAAAAGTATTTTCTACGATTAATACTAACGGAGATAACATTTTTTTTTCAAAAATTCATATCTCCGTTATTTATAAACATTAAGAGTTGAAATTTTCAGGAAATTTCAATGAAGACTTATATTTTTACATACATGTTTTAATAATAATAATATTGAATAATAATTTAATATAAATAAAATAATATATATATATATATATATATATATATAAAGAATATTAATATAGAAAACATAAAATATCAGTCATTTTTATGTTTGATTGAAAAACATAATATTATTTACAAAGAAAAGGCCGTTTTATTAATAAATAAATATTTAAATTATTAAAAATATATTATTTAAAAGCTTTAAAACACTACAAGAAATTATAATAATAAGAAAATGTAAGTATTAATGTTGAAAATTTTCATATGGTTACATAATTGAAGATTTTCCGGCATTTCCCAATTTTCCAGGGGCTGAAAATAAGCCCATTCTTAATATTTTCGCAAGTTACCCCAGATTAAAAAAAAGAAGGTTCTACGTCGTCTAGAAGCCGAGATATTGCATTTTTTCGCGGTCCCCGCTCGAGGCAACGATATCCTAATACTTGCCGCGCGGAAAACGAAGCTGAAGCCACTCTCACCAAGACCATCTTGCAGATGTACCTATCACTTTAAAGATGTAGAAAATCATATTCATGGCATTAATTGTATAACTATTTATTGCAATCAAAAATATAAGTCTTCATTGAAATTTCCTGAAAATTTCAACTCTTAATGTTTATAAATAACGGAGATATGAATTTTTGAAAAAAAAATGTTATCTCCGTTAGTATTAATCGTAGAAAATACTTTTTTTTTTTTTAAAATTCGTTTTTGAAATAGCTATCAAATGAGACTAATTAGAAGTCCGTATGACAAAAAACCAAAAAGTTATTTATAAGCAAAAAAATAGCCTAATTTTACATTAACTGTTTAACAATAATTTTAAAAAAAAATTATTAATTTTTTAAAAAAATTATTAATTTTTTCGACTTAACTTATACTTTAAACTTTGAAGAATCCATTCCACTTTGTTAAATGTCGGAAAATTCATAATGTTCTGTCTTATGATTGTTTGAATAAATCTTCTTTGGGATAAACAATTGCAATTATTCATAAACTATCAAACCGATCTAGCTGAAATTTTTTATGCTTATAAAGACCCATAATGGCCTCACCGACAATGTATTATAAATCACTTATAGCAATCATTATAAAAGTTATCAACATTTATAAAACAGTGTAAAAATGAGTGTTCTTCGCGATTACTCGGAAAAGTTGTTGACCGATTTTCACGTACCCAATAATGAAATTTTAGGTCTTCTTAATGCCTATAACTTTTTTTTTTAACATTTTTCTCTAAAACGTCATTTGAAAATTATAGGGCAAAACATCGTTATTTTCAGACTTTAATTGTTGTTTATAAAAAAATAGGGCAAATGTAGCTGTATCTTTTTATTTATTTATCATCTACTAACCCCCCTCAATGATTTCCCACCTTCAAATAACTGTAATAAATTAAGTCATGAAATCGATGTTTTTTACGTAGAATGACTGGACTATAATTTTTCCTGCCTTGCAAGAAAATTGATCTGGCGAGTTATAACTCATGTTCCGATTAAAAATTCCTTATATCTCCGTTAATTACGGACTAATTTTGACGTTTTGTTTTAAATCGGGGTAGCGCGTGAAAGTAATAACAACTGTTGTATTTGTTTTTAAAAAATTATTTATTTAACAATAATTATTGCAAAAAAAAAATTGTTTAAACATATTTTTTTAAATATTAATTTTAGCAAAAAGCTTTAGGAATAAAGTTTGTACGTCTTAATAAAATAAACAATATTTCATTTTAGTGTTTTCATGATAAAATCAATATTAAGTCTGGTATTTTGGAAAACAAATTGGAAAAAATTTTTTCCAAATTAACAGACTTAATATTGATTTTACCATGAAAACACTAAAATGAAATATTGTTTATTTTTTTAAGACGAACAAACTTTATTCTTAAAGCTTTTTGCTAAAATTAATATTTAAAAAAATATGTTTAAACAATTTTTTTTTTGCAATAATTATTGTTAAATAAATAATTTTTAAAAACAAATACAACAGTTGTTATTACTTTCACGCGCTACCCTGATTTAAAACAAAACGTCAAAATTTGTCCGTAATTAACGGAGATATAAGGAAATTTTTAATCGGAACATGAGTTATAACTCGCCAGATCAATTTTCTTGCAAGGCAGGAAAAATTATAGTCCAGTCATTCTACGTAAAAAACATCGATTTCATGACTTAATTTATTACAGTTATTTGAAGGTGGGAAATCATTGAGGGGGGTTAGTAGATGATAAATAAATAAAAAGATACAGCTACATTTGCCCTATTTTTTTATAAACAACAATTAAAGTCTGAAAATAACGATGTTTTGCCCTATAATTTTCAAATGACGTTTTAGAGAAAAATGTTAAAAATAAAAGTTATAGGCGTTAAGAAGACCTAAAATTTCATTATTGGGTACGTGAAAATCGGTCAACAACTTTTCCGAGTAATCGCGAAAAACACTCATTTTTACACTGTTTTATAAATGTTGATAACTTTTATAATGATTGCTATAAGTGATTTATAATACATTGTCAGTGAGGCCATTATGGGTCTTTATAAGCATAAAAAATTTCAGCTAGATCGGTTTGATAGTTTATGAATAATTGCAATTGTTTATCCCAAAGAAGATTTATTCAAACAATCATAAGACAGAACATTGTGAATTTTCCGACATTTAACAAAGTGGAATGGATTCTTCAAAGTTTAAAGTATAAGTTAAGTCGAAAAAATTAATAATTTTTTTAAAAAATTAATAATTTTTTTTAAAAATTATTGTTAAACAGTTAATGTAAAATTAGGCTATTTTTTTGCTTATAAATAAATGGAATAACTTTTTGGTTTTTTGTCATACGGACTTCTAATTAGTCTCATTTGATAGCTATTTCAAAAACGAATTTTAAAAAAAAAAAAAGTATTTTCTACGATTAATACTAACGGAGATAACATTTTTTTTTCAAAAATTCATATCTCCGTTATTTATAAACATTAAGAGTTGAAATTTTCAGGAAATTTTAATGAAGACTTATATTTTTGAATGCAATAAATAGTTATACAATTAATGCCATGAATATGATTTTCTACATCTTTAAAGTGATAGGTACATCTGCAAGGTGGTCTTGGTGAGAGTGGCTTCAGCTTCGTTTTCCGCGCGGCAAGTATTAGGATATATATAATACAACAGTTGTTATTATTTTCACGCGCTACCCCGATTTGAAAAAAAAACGTCAAAATTGGTCCGTAATTAACGGAGATATAAGGAATTTTTAATCGGAACATGAGTTATAACTCGCCAGATCAATTTTCTTGCAAGGCAGGAAAAATTACTCTGTTTAACTAGTAGCAATCTTGATTACTTAAATATTAATTTTTACATTGCAAAATGTTTATTTCATCTCCTATATAATGGAATCATAAACTTCAAGTATTATTCTAGCTGTGATAAAAATTTCAGTCCTTAATATTTATAAATAAACAATTGGCGAATTAAAAAAAAAAAAAATTATCTCGCTCCTAATTGAGCTAGAGCATTCTTTTTTTTTTTAATTTGCGTAAAATTGCCAGTAATAAGAATATCAAATCCCTATATTGATATTTTCATTAGTTGTAAAAATATTTAAAAAACCATTAAGAAAAAAATTTACTTTCTTTTTGCCATATTCAGGTTGAAAATAATAAAATGGACGCGATTTCACATAAAATTCATAAAATTTACGTTAATATCTAAATTTTATATAATCATCGTAAAGTCTCTACGATGACGTTTTTGGGTGAATTTTTTAATGTACATTTGACTTCTTTGTGTGCCGTACATGTGACGTCCCTTATATAGGCTTAAGGTGTGATTGTATTTATTGGCTGAATGGTTAGTGAGTGAATGCTCTACTTGTTTTTATTATTTTGACTGCGTTTTTGTGCTACTGCATACGCTTTATTATTTTATTGCATTATTTATCATTTTTCATTTTGTATTTTAAATTAAAAATTTTATATACTATGACTGATAGATATTGTATGACTGACTTTTAATTTATAGGATTGCGTGTATTTTACTATATTTTTTTTTTTGATATCTGTGATATCACTTCTTTTGTTGTGACTTACTTATTCAGTATTATTAGGTTTAGTAACTGACTGTGATATCAATTGCAATATATTGTATTTATACATTGTTTTATGTGCAATATTTTATATTTATACATTGTTTTATGTGCAATATTTTTACATTTATTCATTGTTTATGTGCAATACTTAATATTATATTTATGAATTGTATTACACGCCCTTTGTATAATAATATGATATACAATACATAGTATCTATCTATCTACCTCTTTTTAATAAACAAATAGAATATCTCCTAAAATAATTAATATTTTTTGATGAAATTTTTATGGTAACTTAAGGATAATAAGAGGCACATTTTTGTTGAATTACAAACATGTACATCCTTTTTTTATCAAATGACAAATATTTTAAAATTTCGCAATTTTCGATTTTTGTTTATCATTATTTATAAAATTTATTAACCGATTTCCATCAATAACGTCTCAAATTAATCGTCTTCGAAATACCTACAAATAGTATAATTTTCATATACTAAATCGCAAAGGATTTCAAGCTACCTCAAAAAAACAGTGATTTTTACGAATTTTGCACCTTAAATCATTTTTTACTAATTCCTGACGGCTCAAATTTTTAGGGTAATTCCAGAGTCTCATTTCTAATTATCCAACAAAGCCATTTTTGGTGGTCTGCACCTGTTTCTAATTACATTAAATTTTAGCTCTTTTTTCGCTAATTCTACTGGACTATTGAACATTTACAACATTATGATCAAAATCTTAAAATTAATCAGGAACTGTATATTCAATTGATGTCAATGGATGTCAATCGATGGAGCAATGCTTATCATGCATTTCGACTCTTATTGAATGGTGTGGTTAACATGATAAATCTGGTTCATGTGGCCTTTGCATTGTTCTTGTTTTGTTAATTTTGTAAATCGCATTACACTTTCTTTTGTTTCTTAAAAAATGATTTAATTTTACAATATGCTTACTAAGTTAAATTATCTGATTGATCAATAACTGCATATTTTAGAATAACAAATTTTGAAATAAGAGATACATCGTGACGTAACACCTTGGGGCTCAAGATGTTGCTTATCGGTACGAGAAGTAACAAAAGAAAAATTTGAATGTATTAACAATTTCTTTAGTTATTGATCAATTTACATAAATATCTTAAAATCTATTTAATATAAATATATTTTATTTGAATGTCTTTATTATTCGATGTATTTTTCCATTATATAATTGTTAAGTAATGTATGAGTATTGGTATGGAAAAAAAAGAAGATGAAAAATTCTTAAATAATATTGCTATTTTAAATTTGTAATATTTTAAACATGATATGAAATGTTAAGTCCTGGCTTGCACCAGGACTAAATAAAAGTATATATGTTATTTAATTATATTAATTAGTTGCATAGAATATATATAAATTATGTTCTTTATAAAATGTAGTCATAAAGATAAAGATGTATGAATCTAGTGGTGGAAAAACTCCACCAATATTTAATTGAACGAAATTGCTCTCACAATTGAATATTATTAAAAGATAAATTCAAAACTTTGAAATAATGATTTTTAATAAATAATCATATATTCTTACCTTGTAGTACTCCTTAAGTAGATTAGTGCTAGGTATGGGCAGACAAATGAATAGGCACGATATATAAATAGATTCTCGAGGTTTATTGATATCTTTTAACACTTTTAATATCATTAATTTTATGCGCGTATATATTTTAATGATCGATATATGTATATTTAGTAAATAGCAATTGCTTTTGAAATATAGAACTTGACGGGCAGTGTAAACGTATTACCGAAATCTTATTATATATATCTTAAAAAGAAATTTAATATTTAATTTTGACTTCGGATGGTCTACAAATTTAATTCTCGATTTAATTTTAACTTCTAGTCAACGCAGACTAGGCAAGAGAATCGAATTTACAAGATGGCCGCTAAGGCCCGCGTCATGAAATTTATTACGTGATACGCACCACTATGTCCACCGATCTCAAATTATTTCCCGGTCAATTAAACTTATTGTGAAAATTTATTTAATATAATTAAAATAAAGATAGAATTTAACCGGTCAACGAAATCTTTGAACACGTGGTCAATTTTTTATTTCACTTTCCCGGTCTACCAGTTAAACTTTTACAATCAAACTTTTCGATTTTATAACTACGCCTCGCGACAATTAATTTTTCTAATTTTAATAGTTACGCTGTCACAATCACTTTAAATTTTAATTTTACGCCCGCACTGAATTTACACTTTAATCGGCGAGAGCCGTTAATTTACAAAAAAAAAATCTTTATCGATTCGGACTACAGTCCACTCACCGTTGTAGAAATTTCTCGTTGACAACAGGAAATTGGTCGGCGATAGCGACAATCTGGTCGACGATGGCGGTGATGGGCCTCAGGTTCGTATATCTCTCTCTCTCTCTCTTTCTCTCTCTGCACAAGCAACTCCTGGTCAACGCCGGCTGCGGAAAATGGGCTGGCTGGAGGATCAGGGCAGCAAAAATCTCCCTCTAGAAATCCTTCTACTCAACTGCTCCTTGGTCTATCCAAATCTGCAATCTCTACACAGCTGTAAAAGTGCACGAAAATTTCCAAGTTATACTTTGCAAAAGGAATGAGTTTAGCGAGTCTATAGTTCCGATAAGGCACGAGGACAGTCATCGAATGAATTCTTTTATGCTTACTTCCTTCTTTTTCGGTCTATTTTTCCCTCTTCCTCATCGTCTATCTCTTTTTAATTTTTAATTCCTCCAATGACTGATCAATTGTCCAAGTATTTGCTTGCTATTTGTAGATTTCGCCTTCCGGTCCTCGAACGCAAGTTTGCAGCCTGCGCGCCACCTTTTCTGAGGGGAAATTTAATCTAATTTCTTCTTTTTATTCTTCTTTTTACTCTTCTTTTTATTCACGTTCTCTTTTTTTATCTGTCTTTATTCATTAGAGAGAGAGAGTCATCGCAAGCATAGATATATCTATCTATATATATATACATACATATATATAGGACTACCCAGTACAGATGTACTTAAGCAAAGAGAAGAGTGGTATTCTCCCTTCTCCATGCTCTATCGGTCTCTCTTTAACATTTAGCTACTCCCTCTTTTCTCACTGCGCGAGAAAGAAGCGCACCATCACTTTTAATTTGCTCCCATCGAAGGTTAATCTTTCTATCTTTTTCTTTCTTCTCTCTTGAGTTTTCCTCTCTTTCTACATCTTCTTCGTCGTGCGCCACTCCTAGCGCACGCGCGGTCGTTGCTATGTAGTGGTAATAGAGATTCCCTACTTACGGTCTGCGTAAGCAGCACTAGCGCTCACACACATGGTCTATGACTGTGTAAGTAATGGCAGCCGCGCGCGTCTGCTAGTCGTGCTCCTCGTGTACCGGTAAACAAAAAGAAAGAGTTCCGTTCAATTAATTATTTATTTTTTTTTAAATAAATTACGCCCGGGTCGGTGAGTAAGCCGGTGGTGTGTCTCAGTGCCCTGGTGATATTACGAATTTAATAATCGTTGTGACGTGTCGTGAAAGAACGTGTATGTGAAATAAACAACGTTAAAAATTTTTAATTAACAAAAAAATTTTATTGGGACGTACCACGTCACAAATTTTGAAACAAAAGATACGTCGTGGAATATTAATGCATACGCCACACTAGATTTAAGTGTATAAGAGAATCGACTATAGTTTTCTTAAATACGGTCTGGACAAAAAACTAAAGTATGTTTTTACATGGGTACACTGAAAAACTTTTCGTAGCTGATAAGCATGATAAAAATACCCAACTCCATCTACGAAGACATCGTAGCCCGATTCTCCGATATTTCATATTTGTGAGAATAAATAAGGTATATAATATTATGTCTCTTTAAGCTACGAATATATAAGCTCAGAACCTGGAACTTAGGAGTACCCTGTCAAAAAAAACCACGTGGGAGCCTACGTGGGAACCCACGTGGGTCCTACATGGGTCCCCACGTAAGAAATAATCAAAGTACATTTTCTATAGCCTATCCCCATAACAAAATTTATAACTTTCTAGCGGCGTCAAAGCGATATCCTTGTTACAACAGCCATGCTATGGCTTTTGAAAGTTTTTGAAATACATAGGTACTAAATGAAAAGTACCAGTTGGAAATTATTTATATAAAAAAAAAGAATAGCTATATAAAACATGGTAATTTATATAATAGAATAACAGAATACAAATATATATATATATATATATATATATATATTCCTTGTTAACAAAAACCACATGGTTTAACTATGTGGTTATTTATGCCCACATGGTCTTTTTTCAACATAATGCTTTTCATATAAAATTTTTTAATTATATATTTATGCCCACATGGTCTTTTTTTAACATAATGCTTTTCATATAAAATTTTTTAATTATATATAATAAGAAAAATAATAAATTAGGTATAACGTAATAATACTGGGATAAGGTAGACAAAATAAATAAATGATTTAAAATTTAAAGTTGATTTTAATAACAATCAAATTTGTGATGACAAAGAGTATTAAAAATTATTTGAATTCGAACTTTACTTTTACTTTAATTTTAATTTTAATAACAGAAAATGCGCAATTACAAAGTATACTTAACTTTTAGACGACCAGCATGAAAATGGCTTGCAGTACTCACACGTCTTTTTCTTTTATAGGGATCGAAAACTTATCCCTACTATTTCGGTCTATATTAAAGTATCAAGTGTTCTCTATGTTTACTCTAGTTTCTTAGGAACATTATTTTATTTACTTCTTTCTTTTTTCTTTGACTGTGCTTGATTTGTATAGCTTTATTAGCGACTCGAGCTGTCAATTCGTGCCGCTTACCTCGACACCCGGAGTCTTATAATCAAGACTCACCCCGGCAAGATTCTAATAAATTGCCTCGACACTCAGAGCTCTGAAGACTCACCTCGGCGAGACTGCTATTATTTACCTCGACACTCAGAATCTTGTGATCAAGATTCACCCCGGCGAGGGCGCTATTACCAGGCCATAGGCGCACCCATGCACAGAAGCACAGTTCTAATTTCAATTTCTTTTTTGCTCTTTTGTCTAATTTTAATTTTATATTATTTTCTTTAAATTAAACTATCAAATTTTAATCAATCATTCATTCTATTCAATGATTTACTTATTCGTTTATTTTCTTTAATTGTTCATTTATCAATTATCATTCATTTTATTATATGTATACATAATAATATAATAATTTTTATAGAAATTATTTAATCAATTTTGTACCGTATGCCATGTTTATGCCGATCTCTTTACATTTCTTTCTTTCTAAGCTAACGTTATTTTCTCACATATAATTTCAATGTATATAAACAACGTAAACTCGATATTTTCAATACAATGGCACTATTTTCAAGCACTTTCGTAGCTCGATTTTAATCTTAATACGCAATACAACGAATTATAATATTACTTAAATAACTAAATAAAACTAAAATCTTTTCGTTAGTTAAACTTTTCTTATGAATTCAAATTAAATACTAGAATCTAATCTAATTTTTATTTAACAAAACTTCACCGCGAATTTTAGTCATTAAAAATGAAACGAAATACAAGTATAATCTTAAAAATTATAATATATGATAATATAAACTAAAAATATTAATTCTGTTCGTAACAATCCTCCCCCTCGTACAAAATTAGTTTAATTTTGTACCTTATTTGCACCTAACAATTTAATTCATTTTCGTATAGGTCTAACAAACTCTCCTGAAGAAGTTTATATTTTAGCTATTTGCACTTGTTAATCTTCCCTATAAGAAACGTAAGTGATAGTGCCTTTTTTCCTCTTATTTCGAAGTGCTTAAAAATCCATAATTAAAACTATATCGCCTATTTTAAGATAGCACATCGGCATGTGTCCATTTTTTACAAGACATTAATGTTGGTAAATATTTACAAAGCCAACGATGTCAAAATTATCAACAAATTGTTGTGAAATTTGCCATTGTTTTCTTAAACATAAATTTTTTTTCTTAATCGTGCGGTTCCAACGAAACATGAGTCAAAGGTCTTGATTTTATTGGATTTTTGATTTCGATTGAAAGAGTGTATAATACTTCTTAACCATGAGCTTGTTCGCGTGATATTGCAAAGAAACTTTGATAGTTCATCCGGAGGATTAAATATCCATTTTATGCATTTTTCATTAGCGTACTCTTTAATTTATTTTCGTCAATTTCCGTTATTGCCTCGCGAAGTTTTTAGCTCGCGCCGTGGAAATTTGTCTCATCATCGCTCTATATAATAACAGGCGTTCCCTACTTGGCTGTCAATCTTTGTAATGCTATTATAGCCGAACTTGCGCTTAAGGTATGTGCGAGTTTTGAATGTATCGAGTGTACCGTAAAACAAGTAAAGCGGGCTCTCTATCTTTTTTCTTTACGACGTCCAATTTTCCCATCGTAGGCCCAGAGTAACCGATTCCACCGTAATCTTGGGTCGTACAGCATTTAAACGGTCTTTTTTTGAATGCTATATGACCCGCCAGTAGCACAGACATAAGTAGGTTTTAAGGCTTGACTCTTTGTAAATGACATACGATATATTTACTAGTAAGAGAATGTAACGCGCTTCTCAAACCGATAATATAATATTTTTGTCGAATTTCATTCAATACCGTATTACTACTAGCATGATAAAACTTGCGATGATATTCGCCATTATTAATTTTGTTGCTGGATGTTTATTATCTAAAGTTACCGATTGATTATTAAAAGAAAAGAATTCGCGAGGAAAAAGTACATTTCTCCCGCTTGATTTAAGAAAAAATTGAATAGTGGGAGAAAAGTACTTTTCGCCCCCTTATTTTTAGAGAAATGAAATGCGGCGGGAATAAAAAACTTTTGGCCCTCTGAATTGGCGACAGAAAAGTACTTTTCTCCCGCTTAATTTAGGAGCAATTTAAATTGCGGGAGATAAGTACTCTTCTTTCGGTTATTTTTAGAGAAATTAAATATAGTGGGAGTAAAGAACTTTTTGCCCTCTGAATTTGCGAGGAAAAAGTACTATTCTTCCCCTTGATTTAAGAGAAATTTAATTTTCGGGAGAAAAATACTTTAGCCCGCTTATTTTTAGAGAATTTAAATTTAGCGGGAGTAAAGAACTTTTCATCCTCTGAATTTTTATGAAAATCGTACTTTTCTCCCGCTTCCCATATGGAAATCATTTCTGTGAATAACTATTAATAACTGTGTAAAAATGTGAAAAAATGTGAATAATAGTTAATAACTATAATAAACTACCGCAATAGAGACATTAATAACAGTAAATAACAGTTGATAACAGTTAATAATTGTTACGAATAGATAATAATAATGATTAACTGTAAATAATAATAATAATTTACTGTTATTTATAGTTATTTACAAATACTTGTAATTTTTCACATTGATTCACATTTATTCACATTTATTAACGGTTATTAACACTTTTTCACACTTTCAAAAATTTTCACACGTATAATCGTTTTTTTTATATATACGCGAAAAATTTTGTAAATGTGAAAAACTGTAAATATCTGTAAGAAAGTGTTAATAACTATAATTCACTGTAACTAATTGCAAATAAATATAAATAATTATAAATAAGTATAAATAATAATAAATTATTCACCAATTCTAAAATTTTGGAAAATGTGAGTAACTGTTAATAAATGTGTATAAATGTGTATGAATGAGAATAAATGTGAATAACTATAAATAATTATTAATAATCATGACTTTTAGTTAATAATTGTTATTTAGCTTTCATAACTATTATTAACTATTATTAATTGTTATTAACTGTTTTTTACTGTTATTAATTCTTATTAATGTCTCAATTGCGGTAGTTCATTACAATTATTAACAGATATTCACAATTTCTCACAAAAATGATTTTCATATGGGTTGATATAGGAAAAATTTAATTTGCGGGAGATAAGTACTTTTCATCCGATTATTTTTAGAAAAATTAAATTTAGTGGATGTAAAGAACTTTTTGCCCTCTGAATTTGCGAGGAAAAAATACTTTTCTTTCCCTTGATTTAAGCGAAATTTCATTTGCGGGAGAAAAATACTTTTAGCCCGCTTATTTTTAGAGAATTTAAATTTAGCGGAAGTAAAGAACTTTTTGCCCTCTGAATTTGTGAGAAAAAAGTACTTTTTTCCCGCTTAATTTAGGAGAAATTTAATTTGTGGGAGATAAGCACTTTTCTTTCGGTTATTTTTAGAGAAAGTAAATTTAGTGAGAGTAAAGAACTTTTCGACCTCTGAATTTGCAAGGAAAAAGTACTTATCTTCCCCTTGATTTAAGAGAAATTTAATTAGTGGGAAAAAAATACTTTTCGCTGGCTTATTTTCATAGAAATTAAAGTAAGCGGGAGTAAAGAACTTTTGGCCCTCTGAATTTGCGAGGAAAAAGTACTTTTCTTCCGCTCGATTTGAGAGAAATTTAATTTGTGGGAAAAAAATACTTTTCACTGGCTTATTTTCATAGAAATTAAAGTTAACGGGAGTAAAGAACTTTCGGCCCTCTGAATTTGCGAGGAAAAAGTACTTTTCTTCCGCTTGATTTGAGAGAAATTTAATTAGCGGGAGAAAAGTACTTTTTGCCCACTTATTTTGAGAGAAATTAAATGTGGCGGAAGTAAAAAAGTATTCGCCCTCTGAATTCGCGCAAGAAAAGTACTTTTCGCTGGCTTATTTCTAGAGAAATTAAATGTGGCAACAGTAAAGAACTTTTCACCCTCTGAATTTGCGAAAGGAAAGTATTTTATGACCGCTCATTTCGAGAGAAATTAAATTTGGCGGGAGTATAGTATATTACACACCAAGGAAGGTAAAGTATTGGCGAGTCCATAGCACATATGATTGCCACCTCGAGCCGAAGGCGAGGGTGGCAAATATGTGCTATGTGGTCGCCATTTTACATCCCGTAGAGTGTATACTATTTTTCGCCATACCCGGGCCGAAACTATGACTTTTGTTTTTCGGTGCTGGAACAAAAGTCGTAGTTTCGGGCAGGGTATGGCAAAATAGAGTTTTTCGCCCTCTGAATTGGCGAGAGAAAATTACTTTTCTCCCGCTTCATTTAAGAAATATATATATATGTTTATATATATATATATATATATATATATATATATATATATATATATAATATATATTTGTATTCTGTTATTATATTATAGAAATTACCATGTTTTATGTAGCTATTCATCCTTTTTACATAAATAATGTCCAACTGGTACTTTTTATTTAGTAACTATGTGTTTTAAATACTTTTAAAAGCCATAACATAGCTGTTGTAACAACGACATCGCTTTGACGCCGTTAGAAAGTTATAAATTTATTATGGGGATAGGCTATGGAAAATGTATTTTTATCATTTCTGACGTGGGTACAAACGTGGGGACCCACGTGGGTCCCCACGTAGTTTTTTTTGACAGGGTAAAACAGCACGAAGGTTCGAAGTTGGCTTCTGTCTCTCGCTTCCACGCACGGCAAAAATGAGGAAAATGGGTAGTAGAGATACTATCGAGAGGTGAAGGAGAAATAGCAGTCGAGCATTTGCCGCGCAAGAAAACGTTTGCAATAGCAAATATGCCCTCCTGAAAATGATCGCGGAACTTATGATGCAATATTTTGCGTCACTTTTTGTGTCACTTTTTGCGTCACTTTTTATATCACTTTTCGTGTCGCTTTATCGAGCCAAAAGTGACGCAACTTTTCCAAAAATATAATATTAAATAAATTATAAATATTATTTTTTAATTTTATTTTACATAATTTAAAAAATGTTAAAATGTAGAATTAAAAATATTTAGAGCATGATTTAATTGTCCACGTTTAAAAAATTAATTTGGAAAAAATCTCTGAAATAAATTGAAAATTGTTTATCTAAATTATTAAAGGAGTGTTAATAGTCCAATCAATAGAGTAAAAAAAGCTATTTTAGACATTAATTAGGGGCTTAATAAAACCTATATGAAGTTGTTAAGAGCGATACAAAAACATACCCTATAGAAAATGTAAAAAAAAAACGGTAGAAAATGCTCCAGGAGGCTGCAAAGTTGGCCAAAACAGCTTTTTTAATTCTCTAAAGCAACCTATGCATTTTAGCAAAAAAGTAATAAATAAAAGTATTAGAGGATAAAAAACCTAAAATTTGAGTACTGCCGCGATTATTTTCGTCAATTAATTATTGTAAAAAAGCAAAAAAACTATCAAAAATGGCCATTTCTTGGATATCAATTATTTATTGCAAAAATAATTTCTAAAATATTTTTTAACTTTCGAAAGGAAGCCTTCATAAATACGAATAGAAAGAGAGGTTGTAACAGCAAATTGGTTAATCTGTTGCTGAGATATTCCCTATTATTTATCCCAACACGCATAATGTTTATTGCTATAATTTTTTTTTGGCTGAACATATTGAGTTGCATAAGGGCTTAAACTCTTCATAAAAGTTCAAATTTTCATATTTCGTTAAGAGCAAATGAGAAAATTGATTTGCAATATTTTTTATAACGCTTTAAAAAAGAGGATGTTTTTTTTATAAATAAATGAAGCTGGGGCTTTATTTATAACTTTTACGAATTTTCTATTTGAATATTCTTATAGCTTTGTTCGAAACGAAGATTTGAAAAAAAAGAACTCTCTAAGGCCAATAGGGGCCGAGATGAGATTTAAAAAAAAAATCACAGTCACTTTGTTTATAACAATTATGAAACAAATCAAAAATCATTTTTTAGTTAGAAATTTATATTTTAAAAATCAATAATTAGTTCTTTTTTTTTTAATCTTCGTTTCGAACAAAGATATAAGAATATTCAAATAGCAAATTCGTAAAAGTTATAAATAAAGCCCCAGCTTCATTTATTTATAAAAAAACACCCTCTTTTTTAAAGCGTTATAAAAAATATTGCAATTCAATTTTCTCATTTGCCCTTAACGAAATATGAAAATTTAAAAGAAAAATTAAATAACATAACGGTTCTAACTGATTTTGTACTGGCGTCTTTAAACGTTGTGTCTTTATTTACTTATTGTTACGGATAGAATAAGATTATGATATAGATTATGTAATAATTTTAATATAAAAAAGCGATATTTGCTGTTTATACCTAATTGTATTAAATTAAATTTGTTAGTTCACTGAAAGAACTATTTAGAAAGATAAAACATATATTAATACATTTCATTTTATTAAAAAACTTATTATATATTTGTAAATACGATAATACATATAGTTTGTTATGTATCATAACGTTTTCTGTATCTTTAAAAATTGTTAGTAATATATAAGTTGTAAATAAGATCAATGTAAAATTAAATGTATAATGTTCAGAAACTTATTAACGTTTGTTAGCAAAAATAATGTATGGCGATGCGAAATATTGTTAAAAATCTACTACGATCATTGTATTAAACTAAACTGTTTATAAATTAGAAAATTTGATAAAGCTGAATAATTTATTTAAATAAACTAATCAAGGTGCAATGTGCAAATGCAATCACAACATTCAATTATTAAAAATTAAAGTTAATTACAAAATATTATAGCAATATAGAATGATAGTGGTAATTCCAAAACATAATTTATAAATTATGAGAAATTAACAGAAATGACATCTTTAAAGTTAATTTACGTCATTAAGTGATTAAATATTCGCAATGAATAATCAGTTTGCGAATGAAAATGAATTGCACGCGCAAGATTGTGAGGACCTCTTTGGCTGCACTGTTGCGTGCATGGTGGAGCTTGAAAGCAAAGCCATTTTCGGAAAATGCCCATCTGGTTACGTGAAAAGATGAGTAAATACTTATCGTATGTTCAAAGAAAATAAGACGCGTATATCTTCTTTGATCGATTTTCACGTAATATCGTTGCTTGGGAAAACCAAGTTTTTTTCGGAGCGCCTAGGCTACGGGTGAGGTCAGAAAGGTCCATACGCGCTGGCAATGAAGGCTCTTAACCGGGCTCAAAACTAGCAATAAATAGTTCGAGTTGGTAAGAGTCTTTATGAAGCACGGAACTAAAAGGCTGTTCTGTGGCAATGCAATATTATAATCTATTCATTTAATATGACAAAAAGCTTTCAGTGTAATGCTTTGTATTTGGAAATTATTATTGTTATTGTTTTATTTTTTTATATAAGCAATTTGAGTAATGCTTCAGAATTAATTCAGGTTTCTCAAGATTTTTTGTAGAAACTTTGATTTTCTATATACGACCACAACTATTTCTGTAGACAAGAAGAAGCATTTCTGCAGTCATTTTTAGATTGTCAGCAGATAAGCAGCTATTTCCCTGCAGGATCAATAATTAATTTTTACGGATAAAAAAAGCAATTTTTCTGCAGCTTTCTTAATATTTTCTGCAGAAAAGCTAGTATTTACAGCTATTTTTGCAGGTTTCTCAGGATTTTCTGTAGAAGCTTTGGTTTTCTAAATATGACGACAACTGTTTCTGCAGAGAAAAAAATTTCTGCAGCTATTTTTAGATTGTTTGCAGATAAGCAGTTATTTTTCTGCAGGATCAATTATTAATTTTTACGGACGAACAAAACGATTTTCTGCAGCTTTCTTAATATTTTCTGCAGAAAAGCTAGTATTTCCAGCTATTTTTGCAGGTTTCTCAGGATTTTCTGGAGAAACTTTGATTTTCTAGATATGACCACGACTGTTTCTGTGGACAAGAAAAAGCATTTTTGCAGTCATTTTTAGATGGTTTGCAGATAAGCAGTTATTTTCCTGCAGGATCAATTATTAATTTTTACGGATAAAATAAAGCAATTTCCCTGCAGCTTTCTTAATATTTTATGCAGAGAAGCTAATATTTCCAGCTATTCTTGCAGGTTTCTCAAGATTTTTTGCAAAAACTTTGATTTTCTAGATATGACCACAACTTTTTCCGTAAAAATGATGAAAATCGGCAGTTTTCTTAATATTTTCTTCAGGAAAGCTAGTATTTCCAGCTATTTTGGCAGGTCTCTCAAGAATTTCTGCGGAAACTTTGATTTTATAGATATGACGACAACTTTTCCTGTATAAAAGAAGAAAAATTTATGCAGCTATTTTTAGATTCTCTGCAGGTGAGCAGTTATTCTTCCGCAGGATCAATTAGTAATTTTCACTTATAAAACAAAGCGATTATTCTACAGTTTTTAAATATTTTCTGCAGGAAATCTAGTATTTTTCTGCATGATCAAAAAACGAATGTATTGATATCTTTTTCTACAGATTTGTAGACATTTTCTGCTAATTTAAAGATATTTTTTACAGAGAACATATTACTGTTGCCAGAATAGCAATTTTCCGCAGGCTTTTCAAGATTTTCAGCAAAATTTTAGATTTTCAAGATAATATATAAACTTTTTATGTTGGTAGAAAGAAATAGTTCTGCAGCCATTTTCAGATTTTCTGCTGTCAAGCAGGTATTTACCTGCAGGATCAATTAGTAATTTTCTCTGATAAAACGGAGCATTTTTCTGCAGCTTCCTTAATATTTCCTGCAGAAAAAATAGTATTTCTCTGAAGGTTCAAAGAGACGAATGTTTGAAAATTATTTTCTACAGATTTTTAATAATTTTTGGTCTATTTAAAAATGTTTTTCGCAGATAATATATTTTTGTTGACACGATAGAAATGTTCTGCTAGATTTTTAAGATTTTTAGTAAAAATTTAGATTTTCAATATATTATATAAGCTTTTTCTGTTGATAGAGAGGAATAGCTCTATAGCCATCTTTAGATTTCATGCTGTAAACCAGGTATTTTCCTGCAGTATCTATTAGTAAATTTTACTGATGATACTAAGTGATTATTCTACCGCTTTTTGAATATTGAGCACAGAAATTTAGATTTTCAGGATTATAAAAACAGCCATTTCTAGATTTTCTACTGTTGTGCAGGTATTTTCCTGCATGATCAATTAGTTATTATTACTGATAAAACAATAGTACATTACGATGCAAGTGACCTAAGTGGGTTATCGTACGTTATCGTACCGATAACTCCGGCCGTGTAATAAAGTTTACACTACGCATCCTGTGAATGATAAATCAAAAAAAAGAAAAGAAAACTATAAATAAACTAAAACTTAACACTCCATGAATAATAGATCGAAGAAGAAAAGAAAGAATATAATTTCAAAAATATACTCAAAATGTGTAATAATAATTAATTTTTATCAATATAATTGATATTATGTGAAATTGTTTGTTGAAATCATCTTCTATGAAGTCATAAATTAAAATTTTGTTTCACGTATGAATTAGCGTCGTAGGAGCGGTGAGGAGGTAACATGTTTGGTATAGCAATAGCAATCATGTGTAGTAATAGGGGGTTCCCCGTAGCATTTTATAATACAACGCCGAAATGACTATACCTCTTCGCTTTACATGTTAAGCTATTATCAATTTTAGTTTTACTCGTATCTTACTTGCTTATAATTGTTATTTAAATTGAAGAATGTTAATGTAAAAGAGTTCCAATATACTACAGCTTATTGTTATTTATGAAAATACTTTAAAAAATAATTTACATATAAAATTATTTCTTATTATAAACGTACGTTACCTAAGTAAATTCATTATTGTACCGTGTAAAAAAGTGCCATCTAGATAACTGAAAAGCGTTACCTATAAAGAATTTTTTGCAGCTTTCTTAAGAGCATGACGAAGCTGTCCGCCTTCTAATAATATTTCCAATCATAACTTATGAATAAACGATGCGTTTAATTGAGATTCTTTGCTACAAAGAAAAAATTTGTAAGATTAAACTCTAGTGCGGACAACTCAAGAAATCCACCAAAATATTATACATACAAAGTTATAATAAAAACTTTCAATATGTCGTATTTTAAGGTTAGGTTTGTCGAGTTTGATATCTAATTTCCAATCCAAGCTCATAAAAAAATAACAAGTCCAAATGATTTTTTATTTTAGCAAAAATTATTGTATAAATATAGCTTTAGTGCGGACAAGTCATTATATTTGTTTAATTTAAGAATTTAAAAAGATATTGATAAAATAAAAAAAGCAAAACTCGATTGCTGCAGCTCCGACATGCCGTTAATACTTTCTGTAGTAAAGGTAGCATTTCTCTAGAGGTTTAAAGAGACGAATATTTTAAAATCATTTTCTACAAATTTTTAAAAACTTTTTGTTGATTTAAAAATATTTTTAACAGATAATATGTTTTTGTTGACATGATGGCAATTTACTGCTGGTTTTTTAAGATTTTTAGCAGAAATTTAGATTTTCAAGATATTACTCAAACTTTTTTTGCTGACAAAGAGAAATAGCTCTACAGCTATCTTCACATTTTCTGCTGTTAAGCAGATATTTTTCTGCAGGATCAAAAAAAAGAATGTATTGAAATCCTTTTCTACAGATTTAAAAAAAATTTTCTGCTGATTTAAAAATATTTTTCTCAAATAACATATTTTTGCTGTCATGATAGCCATTTTCTGCGGGCTTTTCAAGATTTTCAGCAGAAATTTCGATTTTCAAGATAATACATAAACTTTTTCTGTTGGAAACTGTTGTACTACAGGAAGTGAAGAAGAAACTATCCATAAGAAAAAAACTAAAAATATTTTAAACAAAATGCAAGAATTTCTTAAACAAAATACGAATCAAGAAATTAATACTAGTAGCAATGCTCAAAGTCAATCTGGATGCGATAATAAATGTACCGAATCAAATGAACGAATCAATGAAGACAGTGATGACTCGAATATTACATTTTCCAATAAAAAAAATGATAAAAAAACTCAAGAAGAATCTGATCGTTCCTCGTCCAGTGATGATAACTCTGATGAGTCAAATGAATCAGATAATGAAAAAGAAAGACGAAAAGAACCTCCAGTAATCACTACCACTAGCAATGCCAGTGGTAGTAACATCATTCTGAATTCAAACTGTGATTTAATCAATACTGCAAATAAAGGTAAATAATTTATTATCAATTACTATGATTAAGGATGCAACAGTTGGATAGTTTCTTAAATTACAGATTTTATAAAAACAAGTAGAAAATTGTTTTATTAGGTGGAAATATTCAATATTTGTAATATTATTTAAAAATGAAGAACATTTAATTGATTTTCTTTAATTTTAAAATTGAATCGAACAATTGCTGAACTATCTTAATAGGTTATGATTTTGTATTTTCTTAATTTTTGTATTTAATACGTTTATAAAATAATTTAATAAATGATTTTACTGTCACATAAATAAACATTTTTATATATTTTCAGCTACTCAAACGCCAGCTGATATTTTTAAATGTATGGAAAATTTGATTGCCATAAAAATTAATTCAAGTGAAGAAAATTTAAAAAAGCGTTTTGAAGGAATGGAGAGTCGATTAAAAATTTGACCAATTATATTCGTAAGTAAATAAATAGATATTTACGTACAAATACAAGAATTAAACTTTAAAAACATGTAAAATAGCCATTACATTAAATATTCAAAGAAATTGTCCAATTCTGGAATATTATCAAAAAATATTCACAACCGCTTACTAGGAGAGTGCCACACCTCCGGATCACGGATTTTATTCAAACTTCGGGATAAGTTTTCAGATGATGAAATATAAAAAAAGCTAAAGTTATAGTCACAAACGCTCAATATTTCCCTAGTTACAGGCAATTGAAGAGAATCACTAAAAAAGTAGATTTTTAAACGCATATAGTTCTTTAGCATTATTAACTAGAAGCTTAAACCTTTTTTTAAATTAAAGCTGAGCTTAAATACTTTCGAAATAGTAGTTATAGCATATAAAAATATTATCTTTTCCTAGAGTTATAGTGTGATGAAAAATTTTTATGTTTAAATATTGATTAATAATAAAAGATAAAATTAGGTCCAATCTTTATTACGCTATAACTTTGAGAAAAAATAATATTTTGATAAGTTGTAACTACTGTTTCGAAAGCATTTCAGCTCAACTTTAATTTAAAAAAATTTAAAGCTTCTAGTTATCAATGCTAAATAACTATAGAAATTTTGTAAAATAGACATATGGATCGGCTCAATGTAGGTCATTTCTTATCTCAAACTTGGGGTTTGAGTTATTATACAGCTGATAGAAATTAAGAAAACTTAATATTGTTATATTGATATTTCATTTTAATACGATATTCATGTTGCAGTATTTTCAATTCTTTTATCATTCTGTGGAACTTATGCATAATAAATTATTTTCTTATTAAGATCAGAAGATTTTAAAAATAAATTTTTACTATTTATAAATAATACTTTTTTTATCATAAAGAGCTAAAATTTACTTTAAAAATTAAAATATACGACTTTATTTAGTCAATATTACATACTTTACTTAAAAATCTTAATCTCTTGACTAGAAATTTCGTAAAATAAACATATACATTGGCTAAATCTAGGTTATTTCTAATCGCAAACTTGGGGTTCGAGATATTATACAGCTGATGGAAATTGAGAAAACTCAATATTGTAATATTGATATTCCATTTTGAAAAGTGTTAAATATGATTTTTAGGTTCTAGTATTTACAATTCTTCTATGATATCGTTGAACTTATGCATAATGAATTATTTTCGTATTAAAATCAATTTATGTAAAAAATAAATGTTTACTATTTATAAATAATACTTATTTCATCTAATAAAGAGCAAAAATTTACTTTAAAAATTAAAATATACAACTTATCTTGGTGAATATAACATACTTTGCTTAAAAATCTTAATCTCTAAACTAGCAATTATATAAAATAAACATATGGATTGGCTCAATGTAGGTTATTTCTAATCTCAAACTTAGGGCTTAAGTTATTATACAGCTGATAGAAATCGAGAAAACTTAATATTGTTATATTGATATTTCAGTTTGAAAAGTGTTATATATAATTTTCATGTTGCAGTTTTTTCAATTCTTTTATCATTTTGTGGAACATATGTATAATGAACTATTTTCGTATTAAAATCAATTCATGCAAAGGATAAATGTTTACTATTTATAAATAATACTTATTTGATCTAATAAAGAGCAAAAATCAATTCATGTAGAAAATAAATGTTTACTATTTATAAATAAAACTTATTTCATCTAATAAAGAGCAAAAATTTACTTTAAACATTAAAATATACGACTTTATTTGGTGAATATTACATACTTTACTTAAAAATCTTAATCTCTAAACTAGAAATTATTCAAAATAAACATATAGATTGGCTTAATGTAGGTTATTTCTAACCTCAAATTCGGGGTTTGAGTTATCATACAGCTGATCAAAATTGAGAAAACTCAATATTGTAATATTGATATTTCATTTTAAAAAGCGATATATATGATTTTCATGTTGCAGCTTTTTCAATTCTTTTATCATGTTGTGGAACTTATGCATAATAAATTATTTTCTTTTTAAAATCAATGATTGTAAAAAGTAAATGTTTACTATTTATAAATAATACTTATTTTATCTAATAAAGAGCAGAAATTTACTTTAACAATTTAAATATACGACTTCATTTTCTGAATATCACATACTTTACTTAAAAATCTTAATCTCTAAACTAGAAACTTTGTAAAATAAACATATGGATCGACTCAATGTAGGTTATTTCTAATCTCAAACTAAGGGATTGAGTTATTATACAGCTGATAGGAATTGAGAAAACTTAATATTGTTATATTGATATTTAATTTTGAAAAGCGTTATGTATGATTTACATGTTGCAGTATTTTTAATTCTTTTATCATTTTGTGGAACTTATACATAATAAATTATTTTTTTATTAATAACAATAAATATAAAAAATAAATGTTTACTATTTATAAATAATACTTATTTTATCTAATAAAGAGCAGAAATTTACTTTGAAAAATAAAATATATGGCTTTATTTGGTGAATATCACATACTTCACTCAAAAATCTTAATCTCTTCACTAGAAATTTTGTAAAATAAACATATGGATCGGCCTAATCTAGGTTATTTCTAATCTGAAACTTAGGGTTTAAGTTATTTTATAGCTGATAGAAATTAAGAAAACTCAATTTTGTAATGTTGATATTTCATTTTAAAAAGTGTTATATATGATTTTCATGTTTTAGTATTTTCAATTCTTTGATCATTTTGTGGAACATATGTATAATGAGTTATTTTCGTATTAAAATCAATTCATGCAAAGAATAAAGGTTGACTATTTATAAATTATACTTAAGGGGTATCCGCATACCGGCATAGAATTCTACCTTATCTACATTTGAATTTTGCATTTTAATACAAATTTAACTATTTACGACTGAAATTCATAGAAGAGGCACATTCTTAACATTCTAAAGAATTGATTGCAATGTTAAGAGACAGTATAAAAGTGAAAATGAAGACGAAAACTGCAAAATACGATTATTCATAACTACATTGGAAAGTTAATCGTATTAAGCAGTTTTCGTCTTCATTTTCACTTTTATACTGTCGTTTAACATTGCAATCAATTCTTTAGAATGTTAAGAATGTGCCTCTTCTATCAATTTCAGTCATTAATAGTTAAATATTTATTAAAATGCATAATTGAAATGTAGATAAGGTAGAACTCTATGTCGGTATGCTGATTCCCCTTAAATGATCTAATAAAGAGCAAAAATCAATTCATGTAAAAAATAAATGTTTACTATTTATAAATAAAACTTATTTCATCTAATAAAGAGCAAAATTTTACTTTAAAAATTAAAATATACGACTTTATTTGGTGAATATTACATACTTTACTTAAAAATCTTAATCTCTAAACTAGAAATTATTTAAAATAATCATATAGATTGGCTCAATGTAGGTTATTTCTAATCTCAAACTTGGGGTTTGAGTTATACAGCTGATAGAAATTGAGAATCCTGAATATTGTTATATTGATATTTCATTTTAAAAAATGTTATATATGATTTTCATGTTGCAGCTTTTTCAATTCTTTTATCATTTTATGGAACTTATGCATAATGAATTATTTTATTTTTGAAATCAATGATTGTAAAAAATAAATGATTACTATTTATAAATAATACTTATTTTATCTACTCACAAGCAAAAATTTACTTTGAAAATTAAAATATACACTATTTGGTGAATATTACATACTTAACTCAAAAATCTTAATCTCTAAACTAGAAATTTTGTAAAATAAACATATGGATTAACTTAATCTAGGTTATTTTTAATCTTAAACTTGGGGTTCAAGTTATTATACAGCTCATGGAAATTGAGAAAACTTAATATTGTAATATTGATATTCCATTTTAAAAAGTGTTAAATTCAGGTTCCAGTATTTACAATTCTTTTATTATATTGTGGAACTTATGCATAATCAATTATTTTCGTATTAAAATCAATTCATGGAAAATATAAATGTTCACTCTTTATAAATAATACTTATTTTATCTAATAAAGAGCAAAAATTTACTTTAAAAATTAAAATATACGACTTTATTTAGTAAATATCACATACTATACTTGAAAATCTCAATCTCTAAACTAGAAGTTTTGTAAAAGAAACATGGATTGGCTTAATCTATATTATGTCTAATCTCAAACTTGGGGTTCAAGTTATTATACAGCTGATGGAAATTGAGAAAACTCAATATTGTAATATTGATATTCCATTTTAAAAAGGATTACATATGATTTTCAGGTTCCAGTATCAACGATTCTTTTATCATATATTGTAGAACTTATGCATAATGAATTATTTTCGTATTAAAAGCAATTCATGTAAAAAATAAATGTTTACTATTTATATATAATACTAATTTCATCTAATAAAGAGCAAAAATTTACTTTAAAAATTGAAATATACGACTTTATTTGGTGAATATTACCTACTTTACTTAAAAATCTTAATCTTCAAACTAGAAATTTTGTAAAATAAACATATGGATTGGCCTAATGTAGGTTATTTTTAATCTTAAACTTGGGGTTTGAGTTATTATACAGCTGACAGAAATTAAGAAAACTCAATATTGTAATATTGATATTTCATTTTGAAAAGTGTTATGTATGATTTTCATGTTCCAGTATTTTCAATTCTTTTATCATTCAGTAGATCTTATGCATAATGATTCATTTTCTTATTAAAAGCAATTCATGTAAAAAATAAATGTTTACTATTTATATATAATACTTATTTCATCTAATAAAGAGCAAAAATTTACTTTAAAAATTGAAATATTTAACTTTATTTGGTGAATATCACATACTTTACTTAAAAATCTTAATCTCTAAACTAGAAATTTTGTCAAATAAACATATGGTTCGGCTCAATGTAGGTTATCTCTAATCTCAAACTTGGGGTTCTAGTTATCATACAGCTGATCAAAATTGAGAAAACTCAATATTGTAATATTGATATTTCATTTTGAAGAGTGTTATATATGATTTTCATGTTCCAGTATTTTCAATTCTTTTATCATTTTGTGGAACTTATAAATAATGAATTATTTTCTTATTAAAATAAATTAATGTAAAAAATAAATATTTACTATTTATAAATAATACTTATTTTATCTAATAAAGAGCAGAAATTTACTCTAAAAATTAAAATATACGACTTCATTTGATGAATATCACATACTTTACTCAAAAATCTTAATCTCTAAACAAGAAATTTTCTTAAATGAACATATTGTTGAGGCAGAGAGCTCCACCAAAGAAGGATGAGACCCGAGCGCTACCTCATTATATTTCGCGCTCTGTTCGCCTTACGCCTCTCCCTTACGACATTCAGTCTCTGCTTGACCGTGGTGCTTGCCGCCCGGATCCTGGCGACTTTAACTCATATTACACAGAGAGTTACAATAACTTCATACACAGTTTAATTTAGTTCATCTTGTTTAATTCAATAATAAAGACTCTTTTGTAAAATATATATTAAAGTTTTTCTAAATAAGAATTTCGAGTGCTGTTCTGTGCTTAAATCCAACAGGTTATCGGCCTAACACGCTTGATCTTTTGTTCAGCAACAGCCAAAAAGGGATTTAGTGAGTATTTTTTTCAGAAGTGCAAATCGTCCTGCGTTTAGAAGTGTAAGGTTTTTTTCCTCTCTCAGATGTGTGTACTAATCGGGCTTTTCTTTTTTTTTCCCGCGTTTTCTTGGGTATAAGAGCATAACAATAATAGTAAAATCGAAAAAGTTTTTGTCGCTTTCATAAAAATATTTAGCGCGAAAAAAGGTGGACGTGCGCTCTAGTATAGATGGAATATAGCTTTTTTGTAAAAAATAAAAAAAAAGAGATCAGTGCGTGAGTGTTCAGTGAAAAGTAGCATATCAAAACGGGAAAAGTCTTTTTTTTCTAGTAGTTAAATATTCGTATATAGATGTATGTATATATATATATATATATATATATATATATATATATATATATATATATATATATATATATATTCATGATTAGAAGTGCACGTGTAAATATCTGTATATAGACGTTAACACATATATAGATATACATATATATTTTCATGATTAGAAGTGCTCGTGTAAATATTCGTATATAGACGTACGTATATATATATATATATATATATATATATATTTTCATGATTAAAAGTGTGTGTGCAGATGTATAAATAGAGACGTGATTATATGAATGTGAAAATAGTTATACATAGTCATATAGATGTATATTAACGGAACAGTATATGTACCGACATATAGAACAATAATTAATTCGCGCTAAGATTGTTTTTTTTTAGCCTTTTTCCCTCAATAAATGAAGAGTATCGCTTTTTTTCTACTAGACGTGACATTGGTTAAACGATTACTCAGTAAGAAAATAAAAACGCTTATTTAAAAATAAAAAAAAAATGGAAATAACCAAATTCAGTATTGGTTAATCGTTGACACGCTAGAGGATACTGCGCACAGAAACAGTGTAATCGCGTTCGTTATATTTATGTGAGAGTGTGGGCGTACAAGGTGTTCGATACGTGAAAGTGATTATATAAATTTCTTTTCGTTATTGTTTTATTGCACAGAACTTGTTGTACGGTCGCGTGTACATAGAACTATTATTTCTTTTAGAGATATATGTATGCAGACAATACATATGCAGACGTATTCAATAATAAAGATTATAAACAAGAAGTTTACTTGGTATATTTAAATTTTGTTTAAGTTAAAGCCTAAATTTGATCAGTTTTTTCGGGACAGTACAAAATCTGCGTCAACTTGTTTCATGGTTACGCGTAAAAGTACTAAAAATATCACTGTGATTTTGTTCCTCAAATTAATGTATTACATCGTGTAAACTCGTTGTACAGTTTCACATAAATGTAAATACAAATTTATATAGAAGTTATTTTTATTCTTTTTCAGAGGTGTAGCTAAGATGAGCTCCGACAAACCCTCTGAGAAATCTCGTCCTGACAAAAGCAGTGATGAACAAGGTAATTTTTTTTATCTTCTATATCTAATTGAGCAATTATACATATATAGAAGTTAGATAGTGGATCCACGCTAGTAACATTTATAGACGTAGTAAATTCAAGTAAAAGATATTAGTATAATTCTAAAACATTGTTCAAAATATAGAAGAGTCAGACGCTGGCAACAGCTTCACTTCACCCTTCGTCCTAGTTCCACCTTCGGAGAGGATAAAATGGGACCTATTAGAAGGCCTGAGACAGCTGGAGGGCATAACTGCCTACATGATGAGGGAAAGGGAGGCGCAAAATGTACAAATGGAAGAAGTGGCAGACACGCTCCTGAAAGCCACACAAAATCTCCTAGATCTGGAAAGGGAGAAAAATAGATATGCAGAGGTAACGTTTCTAAATGCTCAAACTAACCCACTTAACAACATAGGTTATGGTAACGGGGGCACATCAACACCTTTTAGAAGTAACACTAATAATAATACAAGTAACACACAATCAGAGGTATTAGTCAATATAAATGAAACATTTAAACACATTAGTAAATCATTAGAAGTAACAAATAACAATCAAAAATTAAATATTCAAAGAGATTATAAACTCACTCAGAAAACAGGCATACACCTTTGGCTGGATTATTTACAATCGGAATTAAGATCTTTAAATTTATTAAATGTGTTAGACAATCAAAGTCAAATTAATAGTAATGAGAACTCGGAAGAGGTAAATCGTAGAAAAGGCTTGGTTAGGGATATCATAATTAATCACTTAGATGAACATTACCATAAAAAAGTTTTGAATTTAACAGATCCCATAACGATTGTAAATACTATCAAAGAAAGTAAAAGAATTGAAAATAATGTAACAGAAACTTCTGTTAGAGCCAAGCTATATAAATTAAAATTAAAACCAAACGATAGCATCAACGAATCCATTGATAAATTCGATTCGATTGTCAGGGAATATGAGAGTAATAATCCAGCCAAGATGTTTTCTTCAGATGAGAAGAGTTCAGCCTTCTATCATGCGGCTTCTGGGAGTTTTCCTGAACTCAGAGCAGCCGTATTGATTAGAAAGCAAACACACAAAAACGAAATGAGTCTAGAAGATGTAAAAACCATTTAATTGCAGCTTAAGGCAGAAAAGAAATCTGAAAAGAAGGCGGAGGGAGCTGCCAACCTAGCTCACCCCAAGCTGCAATATGGACGTTGCTTTAGATGTAGCAAGGAGGGACATCCACAAGCCGCCTGTCCTCTGGCAGCATATCACTTGTGGTACTGTTATTACTGTAAAGCAATAACAGGCCACAAGGGGAATGACTGTTCTCAGGCAGGGAGTGGAACGTCAGGAGGACGTCCAAAAGGATCTGGAGACAGGTATGTACACAAAAACAATACAAATTCACACAAAAACAATAAAGGGGGGAATACATACAAGAAAAATAAAGAAAATTATAGAAGTAATTCTGGAAACGTACCAAAGCAAAAACCAGAGTATTTAGAAAGTCACAAGGAACAAACGCTCATGGAAGGAAAAATCAGAAAAAGACAGCAAAAGCATACATCGCAGGTAATAGTTAATCAAATAGTACAAATAAATATAAAATCAATTTACTAGCAGATTCTGGAGCAACTGAACACATAGTTAAAAAGGGACTGATTTTAACTAATTTTAAGAAGTGTTCAAACAAAGTAATAAGAAGTGCCAATAAAAACAAGACAGCAGATATCACCATAGATAATAAAGGAGATTTACTGCTTGCTTCAAATTTAAATAATTCAGATGTAATCAAACTCACAAATGTCCTAGCAGCTCCAGATATCTCACAAAATCTAATCTCTTCGAGAAAATTTGTAGACGTTGGACTAGGAATCTATTTAGACGATGAAGTCTTAGAAATTTTTGACAGACAAACTGGAAAAAAATGTATAACAGGAAAATACATAAGACCAAATTGGCTAATTACATTAGAAGTTATAAGAAACAACCACAACTCAACAACAGAAGACTGCGAAGAACATCAATACGAAGCTAGACTGGTATCACTAGACAACTTCATACAACAATCCCAATCGGAGATAATGAATCATCAAGAAATCATGGATACACCGTCTGAGATCGGGAGGAAGAATGAAGAGTATGATGTCCAAGAAAGTGGAGATGAAGAAGAAGTTCACTTCAAAGACAAAGTCATAGATGTAGACAACATCGAAGATGTACAAATAATTGATGACCTATTTACAGGTAAATCAAACCCAAAAATCACAAAAGACAACTTAGATGAAGGTATGTTGTGGCATGTAAGGTTAAGACATATGTCTCTAAAATACTTACAACACCTGCAAAAAGACTTAAACTGTTTGAAGAAAATAAAATTCAAGCAAAATATATTAGATTGTGAATCTTGCATAATGGGAAAAATGGAAAATGTCCCATTCAAGGAAACCAGAGATAAAGCAACCAGGTGTTTGGAAATGATTCACACCGATGTAATGGGACCAATCAAACCAGCATCATACCCAGGAGGCAATAGATTTATAGAAGTTCTTATAGATGATTATTCCAGGTTTGCCAAAGCATACTCCATGAAACATAAAAATAAAACAGGAGATTGCTTGGAAAAATTCCTCAAGACGTCAAGGAACATGTTAAGAAAAGATGTAAAAGTATGTTACATAAGAGCAGACAACAGGACAGTATTCACTGGAGGTAAATTTGCAGACGTTATGATAAAAGGAAAAATTGAGAACAACTTTGGACCACCTTATACACCACAACATAATGGAACAGCGGAGAGGTTCAATAAAACTATCCAAGAAAAAATAAGAACTATGATGATCGACTCGGGCTTACCAGCAAGCATGTGAATCTTAGCACTAGAAGCAGCCATGCACATATATAATCGGACTCCACATAGTATGCTCAAATTCAAAACGCCAGTAGAAGTAATGCTCCCAGGAAAGAAACACCATGAAGAAAAAATCAGAAGGCTTGGTTGCATAGCTTCTGCAAAGATAATAGATGTAAAATCAAAATTTGGAGTAAGGGTGATAAAAGCAGTCTTGGTGGGATACACGCCCACAGGATATATTTTATGGCACCCTGTAACCAGGAAGTTCATCAATTCTAGAAATGTAAGATGTAATGAGAAGGTACTATATAAAGATGTATATAAACAAGACCAGAAAACTCTAGAAGTTGAGGATGTTGAATATAACGAAACTGAAGAGATCAAGAAAGAACCAGAAGTTGAAAAAGAAGATCTAACAACACAACATGAGACATCAGAGGTAAAAGAAGTAGCTGAAAAAGCAAAAAGAGGAAGGCCAAAGAAAAGGAAATCATAAATAATCGAGAAACAAGGACCACCAGAAAAGAAAATCAAACAACCAGAAAGAGCAGCTAAAACTAGGTGGAGATTGAATGTGAGAGCTGCAGAGACGCAGTGTGCTGAAGGAGTACTGAAAGATGAAAAATACTTTGCATTATTGGCTAACATTAACGATGACCCAGTCTCGTATCAAGAAGCTATGGCGTCAGCAGAAAGAGAGCAATGTTAAACAGCTGTGAAAGAACTGAAATCAATGCAGGAAAACAAAGTATGGACAATAATAGATGTGGCAGACTGTGAAATAAAAGACAAGAAAATCAACATCATCGACTCCAGATGGGTATTCCGAAAGAAAACAGATGAAATGGGTAACCCTCGGTACAAAGCCAGATTAGTTATTAGAGGCTTCAAGGACAAGAACAGGTATGAACTAAAAAAAACATACGCACCTGTATCAAGAATGTCCTTAATTAGGTCAGCCTTTAGTATCATAAATAAACTTGACCTAGAAGCCACACAGTTAGATGTAAAAACAGCCTTCCTACATGGAACCCTGGAAGAAGATGTATATATGAAAATACCAGATGGCTTAGAATGTGAAGAAAATCTACAAAATAATAAAGTATGTAAAGTTCAGAAGTCACTGTATGGACTAAAAATAAGTCCAAAAAGATGGAATAAGAGGTTTTCCGAAGAAACTTTAAAGCTAGGTCTGGAAAAAGACATAAATAAACCCTGCCTCTTCACCTGGAGGAAAGAAGGGAAAGTGGTATTTATAATACTGTATGTTGACGATGTCATCCTAGCGGGAAACTGCAAAACTAAGCTGCAAGAGGTAGAAACAAAGCTTAGCTCAGTATTCAAGATGAAAAATATGGGAGAACCAAGATGTTTTCTAGGAATGAATATACTTCGAGATAGACCAAATAGATGTATCACACTCAATCAAACTGACAAGGAGAGTACCCGACCTTCGGGAAACGGATTTGGCTGAAACTGCGGGATATGATTTTTTGGTGAAAAAAAATGAGCCCGTGTTTTTTCTTTTCTTTGAATAGGCCCCATAGACGGAGATATAGGCATTTTTTCGAAAATACAATAAAAAGGAGCATTTGTAAGATCTTGAATAACCAAACAACTAAGAGTCTTATAAAAAAATGCATAAAAAATAAAATAAAGTACAGATTAAATGCTTTAATTTAAGCTTTGTTGTATTAAAAAAGCTTATGCGGTTCAAAAGTTGTGCCTCATTGAAAATTACTACATATTTATTAATATTTTTAGCGTGTAACATGTCATCAATTTTTATACGCTATTTCATTAGCATATTTTAATCGCCTGTAACTTTTGAACCATACAAGCTTTTTTAATTCAACAAATCTTTAATTAAAGCATTTAATCTGTACTTTATTTTATTTTTCATACATTTTCTTGTAAGAGTCTTAGTTGTTTGGTTATTCAAGATCTTATAAATGCTCCTTTTTATTGTATTTTCGAAAAATGCCTATATCTCCGTCTATGGGGCCTATTCAAAGAAAAGAAAAAACACGGGTTCATTTTTTTTCACCAAAAAATCATATCCAGCAGTTTCAGCCAAATCCGTTTCCCGAAGGTCGGGTACTCTCCTTGTGAGTACACAGAGAAAATATTGGAAAGGTTTAATATGAAAGAATGCAATACTCATTCCACACCGATGATCACCAGATAGGTCAAAAGTCGAGAGACTAGAAAACTAGAAGAAGATGGATTCACAGAAGAAGTGAGAAAGAACGTTTCATTCAGAGAAGTCATAGGAAGTCTGCTGTACCTGGCTGGGACTACAAGACCGGATATAGCCTAAGCAGTCAACTACCTATCAAGAAAACAAACTAAACCCACAGAAGACGACTAGAAAGAAGTTAAGAGGATATTCAGATATCTCAGAGGTACAACCAACCTGGAGCTAACATACACTGGAAAAGGTAACAAACTAGAAGTTATGACCGATGCCAGCTTCAGAGACTGGCAAGACTCATCTTCAACCGGAGTTTTTATAATCAAATTGTTTGGTGACACCATAAGCTGGAGAAGTAACAAACAAAAGTATGTAACTCTCTCGACATGCCAGGCAGAGTATCTAGCAATGAGTGATACCTGCCAAGAACTTGTGTCAATCGACAAAGCTACACGTGACATCATCGGTAAAACTTTTTATCCAGTAATTATTTGGTGCGACAATAAATCAGCTGAAGACTGCACACAAATCGACGGTTGCCATAGGCTAACAAATTTCGATAAAGATGTGTCCACAATGAAACATAAATTAGAAGTCAGAGAACAGACAAGCAGTAAAAGTCACATGGCTGCCACCCACGGTGACTACATAAAGTCATACGTGTTGGATGGTAAAGTCATAGTGAAATGGATCTCTACAAACAAGAATGAACCTGATATTATGACGAAACCCCTAACAAGAGACAAACATATATACTTCAGAGATAAAATATTAAGACAAGCTCAATTTGGATTGAATGCCTTGTCTTAAGATGGTTTAATATATCGATTAACATTTGTTAGCATAGAGAAAAAAACCTTCTTTATAAATGTAGAAGTTAAAAGTTAAAAAACATTATTCTTATATGGTACAAGTCATAAATAAGGCAATTTTATCTTTTTTTCAGATGGATGTAAACCTGCTGAAAATAAGGAGTAGTAGAAGAATTTGTTACAGGGACGAAGTGTTGAGGCGAAGCGTTCCAACAAAGAAGGATGAGACCCGAGCGCCACCTTATTATATTCCGTGCTCTGTTCGCCTTACGCTTCTCCCCTACGACATTCATTCTCTGCTTAACCGTGGTGCTTGCCGTCCGGATCCTAGCGACTTCAACTAATATAATACAGTGAGTTACAATAACTTCATACACAGTTTAATTTAGTTCATCTTGTTTAACTAAATAATAAAGACTCTTTTGTAAAATATATTATAAAGTTTTTCTTAACAATAATTTCGAGTGCTGTTCTGTGCTTCCATCCAACACATATGGATCGACTCAATGTAGGTTATTTCTAATCTCAAACTTGGGGTTTGAGTTATTATTCAGCTGATAGAAATTGAGAAAACTCAATATTGTAGTATTGATATTTCATTTTAAAAAGTGTTATATATGATTTTCATGTTCTAGTATTTACAATTCTTTTATTATATTGTGGAACTTATGCATAATAAATTATTTTCTTATTAAAATCGATTAATATAAAAAATGATTGTTTGCTATTTATAAATAATACTTATTTTAACTAATGAAGAGCAAAGATTTACTCTAAAAATAAAAATATACGACTTCATTTGGTGACTATCACATACTTAATTCTAAAATCTCAATCTCTAAATTAGAAATTTCGTAGAATAAACATATGGATTGGCTCAATCTAGGTTATTTCAAATCTTAAACTTGGGGTTCGAGTTATTATACAGCTGATAGAAATTGGGAGAACTCAATATTGTAATATTGATATTCCATTTTGAAAAGTGTTATGTATGATTTTCATGTTCCAGTATTTTCAATTCTTTTATCATTTTGTGGAACTTATGAATAATGAATCATTTTCTTATTAAAATCAATTATTGTGAAAAATAAATGTTTACTATTTATAAATAATACTTATTTTATCTAATAAAGAGCAAAAATTTACTCTGAGAATTAAATTATACGACTTTTTTTGGTGAATATCACATACTTTACTCAAAAATCTTAATCTCCAAACTAGAAATTTCGTAGAATAAACATATGGATTGGCTCAATGTAGGTTATTTCTAGTCTCAATCTTGGGGTTTGAGTTATTATACAGCTGATAGAAATTGAGAAAACTCAATATTGTAATATTGATATTTCATTTTAAAAAGTGTTATATATGATTTTTATGTTTTAGTATTTTCAATTCTTTTATCTTTATGTGGAACTTATGTATAATGAATTAGTTTCTGATTAAAATCAATTGATGTAAAAAATAAATGTTTACTATTTATAAATAATACTTGTTTTATCTAGTAAAGAGCGAAAATTTACTTTAAAAATTAAAATATACGACTTTATTCTGTAAATATCACATACTTTACTTAAAAATCTTTATCTCTAAACTAGAAATTTCGTAAAATAAACATATGGATTGGCTCAATCTAGGTTATTTCAAATCTTAAACTTGGGGTTCGAGTTATTATACAGCTGATGGAAATTAAGAAAACTCAATTTTGTTATATTGATATTTCATTTTAAAAAGTGTTATATAGGATTTTCATGTTCTAGTATTTTCAATTTTTTCATAATTTTGTGGAACTTATGCATAATGAATTATTTTTTCATTAAAATCAATTATTGTGAAAAATAAATGTTTGCTATTTATAAATAATACTTATTTTAACTAATGAAGAGCAAAGATTTACTCTAAAAATAAAAATATACGACTTCATTTGGTGAATATCACATACTTAACTCTAAAATCTCAATCTCTAAATTAGAAATTTCGTAGAATAAACATATGGATTGGCTCAATCTAGGTTATTTCAAATCTCAAACTTGGGGTTCGAGTTATTATACAGCTGATAGAAATTGGGAGAACTCAATATTGTAATATTGATATTCCATTTTGAAAAGTGTTATGTATGATTTTCATGTTCCAGTATTTTCAATTCTTTTATCATTTTGTGGAACTTATGAATAATGAATCATTTTCTTATTAAAATCAATTATTGTGAAAAATAAATGTTTACTATTTATAAATAATACTTATTTTATCCAATAAAGAACAAAAATTTACTTTAAAAATTAAAATATACGACTTTATTCTGTAAATATCACATACTTTACTCAAAAATCTTTATCTCTAAACTAGAAATTTCGTAAAATAAACATATGGATTGGCTCAATCTAGGTTATTTCAAATCTCAAACTTGGGGTTCGAGTTATTATACAGCTGATGGAAATTAAGAAAACTCAATTTTGTTATATTGATATTTCATTTTAAAAAGTGTTATATAGGATTTTCATGTTCTAGTATTTTCAATTTTTTCATAATTTTGTGGAACTTATGCATAATGAATTATTTTTTTATTAAAATCAATTATTGTGAAAAATAAATGTTAGCTATTCGCGATCATACGATACCTGTACGCCCTCTGGGGGAGCGGTGTATGAAGCTGTCTAAGAGTAGTAAGTTTGAATTGTTTAAATCTACTTATGCAGTGATGTGAACTTTTTAGCTTTTTGCACGTTTTATTTGCAATAATGAATGACTTATTTGCATTGGAAATTAACTTGGAAGATATTTTGCTTTTGTTAGGCGATTCAAAACGTCTTTTAGTAGAAGGTAAAGCAGTTTTTTTAGCTAAACATATATTGTTATGTGGAGTTAAGTCGCGAGCAATAAATAAGGTTAACATCACTGCCTTTTGTGTTCAATCCTCAAAAATTAATGGCAAACCTCATGAAATTAATATTAATATCGAAATTGTAAATAATACAAAAATATTAATTGTGAATGTTCATGTGCAGGAGGCGCGGGAAGTAAGTGCAAGCACATCTTTGCGACATTGTTGCACGTAAATCAGTAAGTAAAAAGTTAATAACATGTTTAATAAAAGTGGCAGCAGAAATTTTATTAAATAAATATTTTTTATTAGAGTACGAGTAGGTAGATTGGAAAATGTTAGCTCTACAGATTTGAAACAAAAGTGGAGCAAAGAAAAAAAAATTTGAATCTTCCTTACAGCGAAATTGTGCCAATAGGAAATTATTGTCATTTTCGAGTTCATAATTCAAAAAAAGTTCAGTGCAGTAACACTGAATTGCAAGATTTCTTCTTAACAACTTTGATAAATGGTATATTTTATTTGTTTTCAATTTTATAAGCAATAAAACTGTTCTAACATGCTTATGTATCATGAAAGTTGCACCAAATAGTGAAGCATTTATTCATCACTCAAGAAGTCAAAAAAGCAGTGATTTTATATCGGCAGATAAATTTCTAGATAATAGAGAATACCTTTTGCAATTATCATTAATACATGCTTTATTAAATAATGATTTGCCATATTTTTTAAAGGACATGACTTTTTATTCCAACAACTTTTTTATTGAAACTGTTGAAGTATCTCATGAGAGATCAGTAGAAATATTTATGTCCACAATAAATCAAAATAATGATTTATGGAAACAAGAAAGAAGAACTCGTATTACTAGAAGTATTTGCTATGAGCTTTATACGTATTCCTTAAATAAAAATGCTCAGTGGGACAAGAAAATTAAGAATATTTTCTCTAGTGAATTCAACATACGGGTCATTAAATTAAGCTAATGCTTTAAAAAAATATTAAAGTTTATATAATTTCAAGTACTATGCCCAAATTCAACTTGGTATGATGTTATTAGGTATGAGAAAATGTCATTTTATCATTTATGCATCATTTGATGATTCGATTGTAACTTTTGAGGTGCCTTACGATGAGCTTTATATTAACAGAATTGTATCTGTTTTGCATGAAACATATTTTAATATTATATTACCAAAGATAGAGACATTTTTAGTAAACTGTATTTATAAAGACTGAAGTTATAAATATTTAAGAATTTTATGGTTTATGAAAGTATAATTATTTTTAATAAAATTTTAGTATTTTTTAAAAATTATAATAATTATTAGTATTGTTAAAAGATTATAATAATTAAAATACAAAATCACTGTGATGTAATGTGGATAGTACTTGTAATTAATATTTTAAGAAAAAAGTTTGTTATTAACAGAGTATGATAATTTATTATACTATTGTATATGTTACATAAAATTGTTTAAATTATATTCAATGACAATGTAAGTATATGGTAAATTAATTAAATAAAAATACTCAAATTAAAACTAGTCTTTTTATTTTTTCTTACTAGAACTTATTTGCAGCTAAAATTGGTAAACTCAAATTTGTCAGTGCACATATAATTTGCATAATCTTATCGATGTAAGGTATAATTTGGGCATCTAATGGACCTTTTAGTATGGAAAATATTCTTAGTCTCTGTATTCGTCTCTCAACATGCACTCGTGCAGCAGCAATTTGTTCATTTCTGGTTGCTTCCTCAGCAGACAACTGTTGTTTTTTTCGCAGAAAAGGAGGACGTATTAATTTCACATTATATTGTGCACACTCATCTTCAATTAAAAAACCTTTATCCACCATAATGGCATCTGCAGTTGGTATCATTCTTTCCAATAATTTTGATCTAACAAATATTTGTTTGTCAGAAACTCGTCCACCATATCCTTTAATGACATATGATATTAAGCCAGAAAGAGTAACGCCAACCATGAACTTCACAGTATGTCTTGATTTATATACAGAATAAGTGGGAATCCTACACCGTAAACACTTAGATTGTTTAATTGCAATTTCTAAACAATCTAGAACTATTCTAGTATTTTTGTATTGTGCGAAACACTTTGGCATATTATCCAAGATTTCTTCTTTACTAGGCCACCTCAATACACAAGATAATACAGCATGTGAATCATGGAGAGTTTCTATAAAATATTTTCTGCACATCACGTTTGTAATTCCAAATAATTTGCTCAAAAAAGAATAAGAGAAGTTTTGTTTTAATTTACATAGCGTTAACGCAATGCATAGTTTTATCTCCATATGCACTGGTTTTTTTTTCTTATTTGCTGCATGTAATGCTTTTACACATTTTTCTAAATTTGATAAAAAACTGAATGATTTAATTCCTATGAATGTGTTTAAATCATCTTCAGATTGTATACAATTCCATATCATTAATTTTTTGTCTGTTTGGATTTCATTCTCTTTTCTTCCATATAAAGAAATTTCTGTTTGTGTTTCCATATCAACAAAACTTTTTTCTTCAACATTGTTGAAGACATCATTTTCAATATCTGTAAATTCACTATAAATTGACATGGCTTCATCATCTACGGGTGTTTCTGAATTTTTTCTGTAAAATAATATAACATATATTATTAACATATTAATGAAAATGATAGAATTTCATAATTAAAATACCTACTTAATGTCTTTTTGTTTTTGTCTTCTAAGAGCTCTTTCTTTTCTACCAGCAACTAATTTTAGATTCTTCTTTGCAGTTATCAATGTTATTGGAAGATTTCACTGGGAATAACTCCTCGTTTTAACTTATGTCTTCTATGATTATGACCTTAAATAAAAATATTATTTAAACATTCCTTTTAAAACAATATATATATATATATAAATATATATATAAAACAGAAATAAAATCATCTTACTGTTGTTAAAATAATCATTTGACTTGAAATGTTGACTGCATACCAACATGTGAGGCGCCAAACATTCTAATTTTATAGCTATCTGCCATTTCATGAATAATTTTTTAATATGAGGGGATTTATAAAACGTAATTTTCACGTTTTCTAGTTTTTTGCATGAGAATACACAACAATATTTTATTGTTTTCTTAAGATGCTCCGAATTTTCCATCTTGTCTATAAACTACAGATACTCTTAGACAGCGTCATGAATCGCTACCCCAGAGGGCGTACGAGTATCGTATAATCGCGAATTTATAAATAATACTTACTTTATCTAATAAAGAGCAAAGATTTACTGTAAAAATTGAAATATCCGACTTTATTTGGTAAATATCACATACTTTACTCAAAAATCTTAATCTCTAAACTAGAAATTTCGTAAAATAAACATATGGATTGGCTCAATGTAGGTTATTTCTAATCTCAAACTTAGGGTTTTAGTTATTATACAGCTAATAGAAATTAAGAAAACTCAAGATTGTAATATTGATATTTCATTTTGAAGAGTCCCAATAAGCACACATCTGGAAAAAAGAATTCTTTAAGAATTCACGAATGTCCGCTCTGAAGTTAATAAAATATATTAATAAAGTATTCATAAAATATTCACAAAGTATTCTTCCACAAAATTTAAATAAAAAATAACTCTTCAACGTATCTTTATAAATATTTTAAAAGGGTTAAGAAAGTATTCATAAAGAATTCTTTTTTGAAAAAGTAATCATAATCCAAAGTATTCATAAAGTAGTCAAAAAGTTTACTTTTGAAACACTGATTTTCTAGTAACTTAGTCACTTTCAAAAATCGAAAGATGTAATGGATATTTTATCGCTTTTCAGATTGTTTTAAAATCATTTTTAATTTTGATTTTCATGAAATTCAAAATTGAAAACTTGAAATTCCTGATAATTTTATAAATTGGAAAAATTCAATTTAATTAATCATTTAATAATTTAAATATTTTTTATCTATTTTAAACTGAAAAATGTTTAACATTTTATGAAACAAAATATATAAATATTTTAAGTGTGTTTTAAATAAATTCTCATTTTGAGAATTTAAACAAATATCTAAACATTCTTCAATTTAAATTAAATTAACCATGACTTCACAAAAAATTTCTTTTATCAAATTAAGGTATCTCTTGAATATTTAATAAATTTTTATTTAAATTATTCAAATAAAAATGTAGTTTGGCTAATATTATTAACCATGAATAATTAATTAACAAATTTACTAACATTTCTTATGCTTATACCAATGAACATGTACAAGTTTCGAGAATTTTTTAACAGATGAGTTGGTAGCCAAGTAGGCTAAGTCATGGGCAACAGTTTTTTTATTTTGTTTGACATCCTCAAGAACCGTGGTTCGAATCTCGAACAAATAATTTTTTTTTTTTTTTTTTAATTTAATAGCTTATTTTTAATCAATTATAACATTTTTTGTTTTTCATAATCATGTAAAATAGAAGGATTATTTATAATTTGATGATTAAAAAAAGTATTTTGAGAATGTGATTCAATCAAAAGAATTGTTTAAGAATACTTTGTGAATACTTTAAAAACTAAAGTGGTCGGACATTCGCGAATAAACAAAGCAATCATTAAGAACTCTTTATTGATACTTTCGTTTACGAAAGTATACATAAAGAATTCTTTTTTAATTCTCTCTTTGACACCGTTTGCTTGTTGGGTAATTAATTAACAAATTTACTAACATTTCTTATGCTTATACCAATGAACATGTACAAGTTTCGAGAATTTATTAACAGATGAGTTGGTAGCCAAGTAGGCTAAGTCATGGGCAACAGTTTTTTTTATTTTGTTTGACATCCTCAAGAACCATGGTTCAAATCTCGAACAAATAGTTTTTTTTTTTTTTTTTTTTTAATTTAATAGCTTATTTTTAATCAATTATAACATTTTTTATTTTTCATAATCATGTAAAATAGAAGGATTATTTATAATTTGATAATTAAAAAAAGTATTTTGAGAATGTGATTCAATAAAAAGAATTGTTTGAGAATACTTTGTGAATACTTTAAAAACTAAAGTGGTCGGACATTCGCGAATAAACAAAGCAATCATTAAGAACTCTTTATTGATACTTTCGTTTACAAAAGTATACATAAAGAATTCTTTTTTAATTCTCTCTTTGACACCGTTTGCTTGTTGGGGTGTTATATATGATTTTCATGTTCCAGTGATTTCAATTTTTTTATCATTTTGTGGAACTCATGGATAATGAATCATTTTCTCATTAAAATCAATTATTGTGAAAAATAAATGTTTACTATTTATGAATAATACTTATTTTATCTAATAAAGAGCAAAAATTAACTCTGAGAATTAAATTATACGACTTTTTTTGGTGAATATCACGTACTTTACTTAAAAATCTTAATCTCTAAACTATAAATTTTGTCGAATAAACATATAGATCAGCTCAATGTAGGTTATTTCTAATCTCAAACTCGGGGTTTGTGTTATTATACAGTTGATAGAAATTGAGAAAACTCCATATTCTAATATTGATATTTTATTTTAAAGAGTGTTATATATGATTTTCATAAACCAGTATTTTCAATTCTTCTATCATTTTGTGGAACTTATGAATAATGAATCATTTTCTTATTAAAATCAATTATTGTGAAAAATAAATGTTTACTATTTATAAATAATACTTATTTTTTCTAATAAAGAGTAAAAATTTACTCTGAGAATTAAATTATACGACTTTTTTTGGGGAAAATCACATACTTTACTTCAAAATCTTAACCTCTAAACTAGAAATTTCGTAAAATAAACATATAGATTGGCTCAATGTAAGTTATTTCTAATCGTAAACTTGGGGTTTGATTTATTAAAAAGTTGATAAAAATTAAGAAAACTCAATATTGTAATATTGATATTTTATTTTAAAGAGTGTTATATATGATTTTCATGAACCAGTATTTTCAATTCTTTTATCATTTTGTGGAACTTATGAATAATGAATCATTTTTTTATTAAAATCAATTATTGTGAAAAATAAATGTTTACTATTTATAAATAATACTTATTTTATCTAATAAAGAGCAAAAATTTACTTAGAAAATTAAATTATACGACTTTATAGGTGAATATCACATACTTCACTTAAAAATCTTAATCTCTTAACTATAAATTTTGTCAAATAAACATATAGATAAGCTCAATATAGGTTATTTTTAATCTCAAACTTGGGGTTTGAGATATTATACAGCTGATAGAAATTGAGAAAACTTAATATTGTAATATTGATATTTTATTTCAACGAGTCAGTAGTTAAATGGGCACTATGGACCGTCAAAACAAACCCCCACTTACCACCCCAAAGGTTACTGACCGGTGGGTCAATGACCTCTGAGAAGGTGAAGTAGGGGCTTGTTGGGCATGGTACCCAAACAACTGAATATTTAAAAATTTTAAATAATTTAATATGTAACATGATACTTTTTGATTATTAAAATTTATATTGAATCATAAAATATTAATTTAAAAGATTTCAATTTGCAACAAAATTACTTTTAAATACTAAAATAATAAAAATTTTTTATTGAATCGTGAAATATATAATTTGTAATATCACTGTGTGTATGAAGGTTGAGGAATTGGTAATAAACGAGGAAAATGAAATACTCACGTTTTAAAGTTTAACAACATTTATTATTAATAATAAAACATTACAACGTAGCATTCATACAAGTAACTAGTGTGTACATATGATAAATAATAAATTCGTGTATGATTATAAACAAATCTTCTTTTCCTAAAACTAGATTATTCTTTTTTAATAATTCGATGAGATCATTTACAAAATTATCATTAAAACTAGACATTGTGGTTTTTATATCGCTAGAAGTAAAGTATACATATTGAGATTCCTGACTTTTTTCTAATACATTTTTTATATTTGCAACCATTTCTCGTAATATATAATTTACAGATTTTGCAACAGTATTTAAATATCTAATTCTATAATCTATACATTTTGATAAATCTTTTAAACGTTCAAACGTGACACGTTTAAATACTAGTGACCGATTAAATCGACCATATTTTTTCGGCGGTCCACCACACTCCTCTCCTTCTGGTTGTGCGTCATTGGGTACCAATACAAAAGCTCTCTCGTGAAAACGAATCATAAAACGGATAGTGTATCCTGGAATAGATAGCCGCTGATCCAGCATAGATTTCTCATTATAGCAAGTCAAAAAATCTTCAATTTTATCAAATTTCTGCTTCAACGCCTCCCAACAGTCTAGTGACAGAGGTAGACCTTGAAAATTGGCTCCACAGAAGCGTACCACGGGTGTAAACTCATTTTTGCCTTCGCCGCCTATATTCTCCAGGCCTACCTAGATAATTTTTCCAAAAGAGCTGTTCAGCCCGTAGACCATTGGCAGAACCTGCTGCCAATACTTTTTCTTGCTATTTTGTTTTATTAAATATGCCAAGTCATTACCAAATGTCTGCTCCAGGCTTCTCTTTTGACCAGCCATCTTGGTTAGGTTTTCTTGCTTGTTACTGCTGTCACCGTCGATCACACACAACTGTGGCTAAACCAAGTGGATACCACTTCTTTTATACTGTGAAAATTGGTATGGATGTCGTAAAAAAGGTGGCGTGCAACCAATCAGAGACAGTCAAGTATCAAATTACGCATAGCAAGTTTTTTCTATAAAATTCTTTACTATAGCATCATTTTTTTGCAAATTCTGCGAGAAATTTGCCAAGAATTTCTTGAAACCCAATCCGGTAGACATATAATACAGAAACATGATACAATAATGATCACAAACATTGGAATATTTGCTTTGTAAGCGTTTATTATTCCATCTAAATTTTTTACAATTTCGCTGAATACGTCGTAAATGTTGTTGAATTTGTGGCGGCTTACCAAGACTATCAAAGTACACACCTGTGCCATACTTATCAACGTATATGGCAACCCAGTGCGCACCACGCTGGTTATAATTTTGCGTATTAAGCACAAGCGCACAAGGTTTTACCCACATCAGAGGAATCCGATCCGCTGGATAAACGCCTACTGCGTGAAACTTGATCCTCATCAGAAATCGAACAATCTCTTTTGAATTCATTGCGGAGAATTTCGAAAAATTCTTCCATAATCAGCGATTTTACGCTGGGGTTAATTTTTATCAGCCACTGTTTCAGATTAGCAGCGTTATTTAGATCACACACGTAATTTGAATACGATGATTTCATGTAATGATGCATACACTGTACACTGCTGAAATTCAAATTTCTAAAAGCTAGACAATCTTGTTTTTCTAAATTTTCAATCTTACAGGTGGTGAGCTTGGAAAGTAGTTCAAGCTTCTCTTGACCTCGCACGAAAATTACACGACAATGCTTGCAAATATCTTCCAAATTTTTGTACAATCTTTTTATCAATATATCACCTTCGTATCACTCCAGACCATGATGATTCAGTCTCACCCAATTGTTCTGTCTCAAAGCATTTTTAGGTAAGCGTCTTAAATTACAAGGAGGCGCCACAATCCAATGAGCGATAAAGTTTTTATGAATAGCAAGTACAGCCACCTCCTTTGGAATCAAACGGTTTTTGTTGTCCTTTAAAAACTGCACGTCAATCACCACGTCCATACTGTTTGCAATTAAAGTTGCTCGCCGACTGAGATGATAAAGATGGCTTTGCTCCACTTAAATAGCGAGAACTATATCCCCACCACTACTACTTAACCGCTATAATCCACGACAACCTGTCTCGACGAGTCAATTTCGAGCCAATTGTTGCATTCAGCATAAATTATACAATTTACAGCGCCCTCTAGCGGGTCGTCGAATCTAACATCAATTCGTACATTACCATTTTTTATCAAATTCCAATGACTACTATCACTTGCCGATAAATCAGGTGTCAAATCAAAAGCGAATAGGCAGTAACCGTTTAGATAGTCTTTACGGGTAATCGAGTTACCTGAATTCATAAAGTGAATACCAGTGTCGGAAAAAAGTGTATGATAAGCATCAACGTACATTTTGCTTTTTTTGAAATCTGGCTGTAAGGGTTTCGATGGCACTTGCATTCCATCAACGTACAGACATAAAAAATTTATATTAAAATTCTTGAAATTAAACGGGTTTAGACTTTTATCTCCGTTGTAAGCTTTATTCTCAACAAAACCGAGTATAATTCTTTTTGGTAGTTGACCTAATATGACATTGTCGATTGTTTCCCCATGCACACCATTATGTCACGTAACAGCCTTAACTTCTACACGTGTCAGTGGGTATTTTGCAGTAGTCTGCGACAATAGTTTTTCGTGTGCTAGCACGAGTGAAGGATTTAATCTTACTCGACGCACAAAAAGCTTAGCCTCTGTAATATTTACTGTGAAAGCACCAGCGGGATCCATGAGACAGAAACCATCACGAGAACGCACGAGCCTTACTCTAACTTCAACACCACCCAGTAATAATTTGTCTTAATTAAAAACATCACAATGTAAATGGCCGAGTAAATCAATCTTTCTGTTAACCATAAGCGCTTTACGCTGGCTGAGACCTGTATTACCACCTGTGGTATCGTCCATTTTCCCTACTGTATCATCGTACCACAATCCACTCGTTAAATGAGACTTTTTAGCTGTTGGGCCATAATTTAGTAATGTTTCAATGTAAGCTCTGTATGCATAAGCATTGTTTGGTGGTGAAACAGGTTTCTGATTGAATAGCACGTCGACTTGATTGAACAACAAATGCAAAAGATTATTTATTGGTCCAACATTCGGATCTTCAGGTGGTTCAGCACTAGTGCATGTTACACTTACACTCACACTTAACATTGTGTGAGCCAAGTCTAGATACTCAGTGTTGCCAGGGATGGTAAATTCAATTGGTGATTGGTCGTTAAGTGAAGATATCGGTTTGTACTGAACCCAGTAAGAGCCTTCAATTGCAGTCTGTGTCGAAGGTAATTCAAAAAGTGATAATTCCGACTTGATCGACTGACAAGATTCTGTATGCAACAGCGCCATCTTGAAATTTTAATTTTCAAAAATATCTCTAGCTACACGTGCTTTCTTATTCTGCTTCTTCTTCTTTTTCGCAACTTTATCACTTTTCGAGCGTTTAGCCGCTGAGGTGTTTGTAGTGCCAGGTGCACTCGACGACTGAGTTGATGATGTCTCGTTCTTCTTCTTTTTATATTCTGATTCCTCCCCTTCTTTAGCGTTTGACTCACCCAAGAGCAATTCGTCCAGAACAACGTCAGCTTTTTTTTTGAGATTTTTACTACTCTCGCGAATGCGCTGTTTGGTCGCCTCTTTGACCGGTCTGCCACCTAGAGTGACATCATCTAGGATATTTTTACCCGTTCGGAGAGCCTCCTTACCGACCACTTTTGCACCTTGTTTGATCTTCGGTATAGCTGCTCGGAAGAGACCTTTCAAAAAACTACCTACTCCTGCACCCGACTAGTGATAACCAAAATAAGGTTTACCAACTGTAACACATTTACCCCCACCATCAATCATTTGGTTATTGAAAAAATCTTCAAACACATTTTATCGGATGCGCTTAAAGTGAAGCGTACAGTCAGCGTACCGTAGTCGAATGGAATAGGAAATCCGTGTTCGTCTCTTATATCTATTTTTATCGACTGAAACGCTGAAGACAGCAGTGGTAGGTACATGGGTGGTGAAAAGTTTTTAATTTCAACACCTCCGTAAATGTAGTTACGCAAATGAAGCGAGACTATACGTAGTAGGCTCGTGCGCATGTCACCTGTTACATAAGGCTGGCAAATGTTGCTGTAAACCATGAGCACGGTTGGTAACCCGTTCACAAGATTTGCTGGACGATTACCGGCAATGCAGTGTTCTTTATTACCTTTGCAAGAGAAAATTGGTACATTTTCCAAACCTAAAATTCTAAGTAATTTTTCCGATAGGGTAAATGTGTGCATATAAGTTGTACAATCTTTATCACATCGACATTTAATCTGTACACAGGGTTGCGAAAAAAGTAATTAAAAATTATTTGAATCACGAATCATTTTTGAATTTGTAATTAAAGTTTTATTTAATTAACAATTCCTTTTAAATTAATAATTAAAAATATTTTAATTAACAAATCAAAATCTAATCGTGAATTGAAAAGGCTTTAATTAAAAAATCAAAAGGAATTCTCAATTAAATAAATTTCAATTAAGAAATCAAAATGTAATCGTGAATTGAAAGGGCTTTAATTACAAAATCAAAAGGAATTCTTAATTAAATAAATTTCAATTAAGAAATCAAAATTTAATCGTGAATTGAAAGGGCTTTAATTCCAAAATCAAAAGGAATCCTTAATTAAATAAATTTCAATTAAGAAATCAAAATGTAATCGTGAATTGAAAGGGCTTTAATTCCGAAATCAAAAGGAATTCTTAATTAAATAAATTTCAATTAAGAAATCAAAATGTAATCGTGAATTGAAAGGGCTTTAATTCCAAAATCAAAAGGAATCTTTAATTAAATAAATTTCAATTAAGAAATCAAAATGTAATCGTGAATTGAAAGAGCGTCAGTTATGATTATGATTTGTGAATTCGAGGGCTTTAATTAAAAATTCCACAATTCCTTTTTAATTAAATGTACTAAGGAATTTGTATCATATATATGTATATAGAAAAACATATGTGGACGCGCACATACATACGCACCTAGGCTCATATATATGCAACATTTCATGTCGACCCACACGCACACATACGGACAAGTTGATATATATATATATATATATATATATATATATATATATATATATACATGGTCCGTTTCATGTCAACTTGAACCCGTTGACCCGTATATATTTTGGTTTATATATATGTATATATATATATATATATATATATATATATATATATATACATACATACATACATACATACATACATGGGATATTTCATGTCGGTTAGCACGTACTCATAAGTACAGGTTTTCTTTATATGTGGTACATTTCATGACAACACGCACACACCCATTCGTGTACCCTTAGATTTACATATATGGGACATTTCATGTCGATTCGCATGCATGCACACGCACGTTAATAAACATAGGATTTTTCACGTCAATTCGAAAGCACACACACAGGTTTATATATATGGGACATTTCATGTCTATTCGCATGCATGCACACAGACTTTAATAAATATGGGATTTTTAACGTCAATTGGAACGCACGCACTTACAGGTTTAGATATATGGGACATTTCATGCCAATGCGCACGCACACACACACACACACACACAGGATTATATATGGGACATTTCATGTCAACTCGTACATACTCATAATGACAGGCTTTTTTATATATGTGGGACATTTTATGACAACACGCAAACACCCATCCTAGTAACCTTAGGTTTATATATATATGGGACATTTCATGTCAATTCGCATGCATGCACACGCACGTTAATATATATAGGATTTTTCAGGTCAATTCGAACGCACACACACAGGTTTACATATATATGGGACATTTCATGTCAATTCGCATGCATGCACACAAACTTTAATAAATATTGGATTTTTCACGTCAATTGGAACGTACGCACATACAGGTATATATATATGAGATATTTCATGTCGTTTACAGGTTTATATATATATATATATATATATATATATATATATATATATATATATATATATATATATATATATGGGACAGTACATGTCGTTGCGCATGCATGCACACACACGTTAATATACATGGGATTTTTAATGTCAATTCAAACGCATACAAACACACAGGTTTATATATATTGGACATTTCATGTCGATTCGCATGCATGCACACGTATGTTAATATACATGGGATTTTCCATGTCAATTCGAACGCACGCACACACACACAGGTTTATACATATGGTACATTTCATATCGATTTGCAAGCATGCACACACGTTAATATACATAGGATTTTTCACGTCAACTATTACCCACGCCTATACAGGTTTATATATATTGGACATTTCATGACAACTCTAACACACCTATCCAAGCGCCCTTAGGTTCACATATATGGGACGTATCATGTCAACACGCACGCACCGGTTTTTATATATTTGACATATCTTGTCAACTCGAACACGCAAACACATCTAAACATGTATTTGAAATTTGTATTTATATATATGGGACCGTTTCTGTCAATTCGCATGTACGCACACACATGGGCTTATGAATATATATATATATATATATATATACACATATATATGTGTGTATATCTGTGTACACATATACATGGGATATTTAATGTTAATTCACACGCGCGCACATACACACAGGTTTATATACACGGGACGTTTCATGTCAATTTACATGCATGACACACGTACTTGAGTTTGTATATATTTTTCTTTATATATATATATATATATATATATATATATGGGGCTGTTCCTGTCAAAGGCGCATGCACGACACACATGGGCTTATGAATATATGTATATACATATACATGGGATATTTTATGTCAATTCACATGCACACACACACACACACACAGATATATATATATATATATATATATATATATATATATATATATATATATATATATATATATATATATATATATATATATATATATATATATATATATATATATATATGAGTGCCATCAGATTTTTTTTAAACAAGTGAGCAGTTTTTAATCAGTTACACAAACAGGTTATTTTTTCTATATTACTTAAAATAAAAAAAATTCTAATTTAGGAAAAATTGCTAATAATAATACTGATAAAAATCTTAAAGATTTTTAAGGAATGGTTTTACTTTTTGATGGATAATTTGATTATATGATTTTATTTTCAAAAAAAGTTTTTCCATAATAGTTATCTGTAATAAAAAAATTCTTTTACAATGTTAATTACTTTTTCCTGACATTCGTTTTGAAAGTTTATGCTAAGCAATTTTAAAATTTGGTTGTGACACTGATGATGCTGCTATAAATTATTTTGGATGTGTTATAATTAGTGTGCTGCCTCAATTTTCAACTGAAGGATTATAAATTAAGGATATTTTGGATTGAATTGCGGAAATAAAATAAATGATTAAAGAATTACAATCAACAAATCAATAAATTCAATTATTAATAGTTGAAAAAAAATGTTACCATGTCAGTGAGTTTTTTCAACAGGGTTATACATAAATTAAATTAATTAAAATTAATATTTTCAATCAATCATATACCTATTTTTTTTATTAAAAGATATATTTTTACAAAATATGTAACAGTAAAAGAGTAGTTTACAGAAAAAAAATTGTACTTCGTTAAAAATTTTATAAATTATAAAAACACAAGTTTTTTAAACTTCATAAAATAATGAATAGCGTACTGTACATATTGTTCTTGTAGCAAAAATTCTACATGTAAAAAATGTAATAAGATTAAAATACAAATAACGATTAATTAAACGTATTTATAAATTATAACATAAATTTAGCAAATGAAATAAAATTTTAGGAAATCCTATTCTAATCTCTGCTGCACTGTAACAATAGTCTCATTCTAATATGAAAGATTGAAAAAAATGATAAGACTTATTCTTTTTTATAACTTGGGCATGAAAATTGCATGAAATAAGCGACAAAATGTTTTTTATTTGAAAAATAGACTTTTCAAATTTTTGGAAATTATATCATACAAATTTTTCTGGACATTTTCTGACTTCACCCCCTTTGAATTAATGTTTAGTGACAAAATATATAAAAAAAATTTTTGGAACCGTGGACTTTAATGTTACCATAGCAATCTCCCCTATTTTCCGACCTGACTTTTTCATGTGAGCACCGTTGCGCGGTACTTTCTGAATAAGCGGTTCAATTATTCGTGAAAAATTAAAGGAAGACCGCAACCAGCCTAAACCATTCTTTTTTTATCAACAGTTGGTGGATTAAAGAATAATTTTAGCTAATTAAAATGTAAAAATTCTTAATTATATTGGTCACCAATGATTAGTGCAATAAAATAAAAAAAATCATTAAAAATGGCAAAATGAGTTTTTTTTATATTTATGATGTTTTTACAGAGAAATGGTGCAATGTACGGCAAAATTGATAAGAATATTTTCGACTTAATATTTGATGAAAAACACGAAAAAGTATGTTTTTCTGCGAAGAATTAACAACCAGAAAATTTACTTTAGAGATTTTCCTAACTATTTTCCAGCTATCCACCCTCGAAATTCGTGTTCAAGGCACCAAAATACATAGGAAAAACTTTGGTGGAGCCGTGGATCTCCATCGGCTACGGAAACTCTCCTAGCTACCTATATTAGTTATAAATGTCCTCCGTATTCAGGTGAAATACCCCGGTGAACATGTACATTAAGGTTTGGAAAGATTCTGATGTAAAAGAACCTTTCTAATTTTTTGCGGTTTTTGGTACCAGTCCATAATACAACTTTGTGAACTCTTATGAAAAAAATTGTCATGATTTTCGTTGATACCTTCTGAACTTTTTTGATTCATTAAGTTTTACTAAGGAATAGTAACCTTAATTTTATCGTATTCACAATTAATGAACAATTAAGATCGCTTTAGAATTGAACAGCACTGTAAAGTTTTCAGGAGAATCCTTCTAGATTGTATTTTAAAAAATTCTCCAAAAATATTTTTCACGTTTTATCATCGTATGAATATATTTATTAAATTATTGGTAAATAAATGATTATAAATCTATGAAATCATTTTTTTTTTTTTTTTTTTTTTTAACGTCGCTATATTTATGCTATGCTATTATTGCTATGCTAATCAGCGACGGAGCTCGTAAGTGTGTTTGTGAACAAAGCACATGTAACGTACAGTGGTGCTTGTATCAATCGGCCAAAGAGCGGGATTCGAACTCGGAACCTCGAGATTACGAATCCAACGCTCTACCGAATGAGCCACAGACCGACTCCTATGAGATCATTTAAGAATACGGATGAATCTTTATATTTTCTGTATATTGATTGAAAGGTTAATGAAACTTCACGAACTCTGTGGAAGTAAATCGAGATGAATTATTACAATCTTGTAAAGAGTTTAATAGCTATTAAAGATCCTTAAGAGGAGGTCGAGTATATATGTCCTATTGTAATCAAAAAATTGATTTTTTTACAAAAACTAATAATTTTAGCAAAAAATAAAGAGAAAGCCCCATCTTGTATCATAAAAAGCAATATTTTCTTTGATTAGGAAAAAATTTTTTTATCGATTCCTTTTGAAAAAAACCTTGAAAAACATAAAATATCGAGGTTTGGATGGACAATTCAGTTTTTCAAAGTTTTCTTTGAAACGAAGCGATAAAAATAATTTTTTCTCATAAGAGAAAATATTGCTTTTTAGTATACGAGATGGGGCTTTCTTCTTATTTTTTGCTACAATCATAAGGTTTTGCAGAAAATTGAATTTTTTTATTATAAAAGGATAGAGATGTACGACCTGCTATTTATTAAATGCCGTGAAAATTATTTATGATTCTCAGTAACGATCTTGAAGTTATAAAAAAATATACATATTATTAAATTTTTTTAACTCTTGAAATAGTTAAGCATACCATGGAATTGTTTGATAGTGGAAATAAAGCCATTTTACACGACTAAGCTATAAATTTTTTTTGTGAATAAATACAATAAATCGCACTAATTTATTAATACTAGGCAATTTTTCAGTTTATTAATAAGTTAATTTAATTAATACTATGATATGCCCTTCAAAAATCACTATTCAATATATTAGAAATTCATAAAGAATCTGAAGAAGTCATAATCATATTTTTTGATATATGGGGATATCCACAAAACTTTTAATTGTCTAGTAACAGGTCATATTACAGCTGTTACTGGGTTACCGCATGATGCACATTGTTTAAACTAGGTTCAAATCTTTTGTGCTATCCTGTAACTCTATTTCTGATGTATTTTGTAAATGTTTAACAAACGGCGCAGTAGATATTTCTATGAAACATTCATTTTTACACATAAAAAATTACCGTAATTTATCTTATGTGTAAATTTACTTTTTATAGAATTATCTGCTGCGCCGTTTGTGGCACATTTACAAAATACATCAGAAATAGAGTTACAGGATAGCACAAAAGATTATAACCTAGTTTAAATAATGACCTGTTACTAGAGAATTTAAAGTTGGATGGATATCCCCATATAATACCATAGTGGTACACATGAAATTGGAAAGGTTCTAAAAATATATAAATTACAATAACTTTTCTGATGAGGATATATTATTCAGATTAATATTATTTTTAAAATTAGATAACATTATTTTTATTTTTAAGAGCATGACGAAGCTTCCAGTCTTCGAATAATATTTCCAATCCCAAGTTATGAATAAACAATGCGTTTAATAACATTTTTTTGCGACAAAGAAAAAATTTGTAAGATTCAACTCGAGTGCGGACAACTCAAGAAACCCACGAAAATACTACATAAAAAGTAATAATACAAACTTTCAATGTAACGTATTTTAAGATTAGGTTTGTCGAGCTTGATATAATTTCCAATCCAAGTTCATAAAAAATTTACAAGTTTAAATGATTTTTTATTTTAACAAAAATTATTGTATTAACATAGATTTAGTGCGGACAAGTCATTATATTTGTTTTTCTCATCCGTGCTGAGTAAGCGGCCTATAGCGCATGCGTTTTTGGGGTAGTAAGTAGCTAATAGCGCGCGCTGCGTGTGTTGTTTTTTGAGGGCGTGTGTTTCACAGCTATGTATAATATTATTTTGTATTAAATCACGTAAATACGTTACATTCTGTAAAATAATGTCACGCAAAAGCGTTAATTAATGTAAAATCGCAAAGGTTTATACAAGCGCAGCGCCTTCATACTGTATCTCATCGACCATATGATGAATTTTATACTCTATCTCGCTTTAACCTCTGACAAAGTAAATCGTATCATCTATTCTTGTATTATTTTTACATTAACGAAATCGTAATTATTCCGTATAAACGTGAAATTGGTGAACTAAAAGTATGTAATTTAATTACAAATAATAGTACCAAAAAGTATTGAAATATACTATTGCGAGTCAGTCGTACGGCAGATATGAGAGAGAGAGAGTCTCGGGCAATGGCGCTATTCGCTACGCTCGTGCGCCAACTTGCCCTCGTGCGCAATAGTCAACTAAACCTTACTCGTTACACAATATACTATTAATTTACGAATTTAAAATGATATTAATGAAATAAAAAAAGCAAGACTTGATTGCTGTAGCTCCAACATCAGATAAATATTACGGAAAGAAACAAATTTTATGAGTAACGGCTTATAATTGAAATTTCAATGTCGGAACGATTCGGAAAACTTGAAACATTTATCAATTTTCATTTCATAATAGTTCTTAAACATTCTTTAAAGACCGGAAAAATATTTGTTCTGATTCTTTTAGAAATTTTCGGGTCATTTTAACGAGGATATAACTGATGATGATGTAACAAAATTCAACTGCAATAATCACAAATTTTCCAATCGAAAACGTTTCCATAAATAATTTCCATAACTTTATAATTTCCGCGAAAATAATCATAATCTTTATAATTCTGCAAAAATAACGATTTATATTGACTTTTTCATAAATTTAAGTAACTTATAGAAATTTTCTCAAATTCAATTTACTTGTTTTTGTCATAAAAAACGAAAGATAATTAGTCTCAAAGCAGACTTAACGTAGGTAAATATTATTTTTTTATATACGCTTTTCTTATATTCGCCTTCATGTCTGTTTGCATGTTTGTCTGTCTGTAATCAAATCTTGCGCGCTCGATTTCAGGCACTTTTTGACAGAATATTGACATAAATTCTGACAATTGGCATAGACTTTGGTCTTGGATGACAATACAATAATCAGTTGTCATTTTGGTACCTGGACATCCAGGTCGATGATAATGGGTGTGAAAAGTCATCTCCGAGGAAGTATAAATGGGGAGGCTTTCTTTGGGTCAAGGCGAGTTTCTCGGGGTTTTCAGGGTTGCTAAAACCGAATTTGAGATCAAACAATTGCCACAAAGTGATGCACGTTGTCCAGAATACGCATGGACGTCGTCTCCGAGGAAGTACAAGTGGGGAGGCTTTCTCTGGGTCGAGGTGGGTTCCCGGGGATTTCAGGGCTGCTAAAACCTAATTCAAGGTTTGAAAGTGAATCTATAATGCATAATAATGATTTAGGATGATGAGGTCGAACTGGAGTACCAAGTCGCCGATAACGGATGTACCTGAGTGTAATCTTCGAAAAGTCTGGTTGCAATGTAACTCTAAATGATAATAAAAACAATTTTAACTTAAAAATAGAAAATACAAAATTTTAAAAACATGCTTTAAAAATAAAATACAATAATTGAATAAATAGACTAAAAAGTATAAAATATATAAATTAACTTTTTTTAAATTTTTTAAATAATAGCGCTTATTACCTGTATATCGGAATGATGTTTGATGAAAAAATGTTAAAATTATTCACTAATTACAATAGTCATATGCTTTCTCGAAGTTAAATTTCGCTGGCATTATTCGAACGAAAAATTCATAAATTAGTAGGGATACTACCGCAAATTTATATGCGAGATGATTTGTATGAATGATCTTTATTTATGGGTATCGACTACGAGTAAATCAACATATTTCATGGAACTTGCATGAATCTTAAACAATTGTTCTTTTAAAATCTTTTTATTTCCGAGTATTCTCCGACCTAATCAAACAACCTTAGAATCGAAATCTAAAAGAATCTCCAAGTTTCATTTGACGTAGTCCCTGCAAATATCTGTAAACTTCATAATCGGTATGGAAAATTTCAAAATTCATTCATATAGACGATTTCCAGGTAGCCAGGATCACCTGGATATTGTGAGATGTCATCTCGGGAAACGTACATGTTATTAATAAATAATGGCTAAATTTCAAAAGATATTCTTGTAGACAATGTTTATCTTACTCGGAACATCCATGTTTGGCTAGATAACATTTGAAACAGCTTCAAAGTAGTTATTAAACTATAAGTTGAATTTCAAAAGTTTTAGCTGTAGATGATATTTAAGTTGTCATTAACACCTAGGTATCCAAAGACGGCGATCGTGGGTACCACAGCATAATAAATAACTATTTTTTAAATATTGTCTACATCGATAAGGTAAAGTATGTATATATATATATATATATATATATATATATATATATATATATATATATATGTATATATATATATAAAGTTAAATATGTGTTTGTATGTGTGAGCGTGTGCGTGTGCGTATGAGTTGAAATTAAATGTTCCATATAAACTTGAATAAACCTGTGTGTGTACGTGCGATTCTACATGAAATGTCCCTTATGTATATATATATATATATATATATGTTTATATTATGCTTGTAAGTCGACATGAAAAGTCCCACGTACATGAACGCGTGTGTGCATGCATGCGAATTGACATGAAACGCCCACATAGCATGAAATATTTATGAAAGCTTTCAGAAATATTTGCAAGGAAAGAATAAAAGATTTCAAACATCTTTCGATGAAAGATTGTTGAAAGCCCGCTATGTCCGCCTGAGGAATTGCAAATAAATATTTCAATGAAAGTTTTCTGAAAGATTTTAACAAGATTTTCTAAAATATTTCAAATAAATATTTAAGAAATATTTATGCAATATTTCGAAGCAATATTTAAACAATCAAACAAATCTTTCATGAAAGATTTATGAAAGATTTCAGCAATATTTACGGTAACATTCCAAGAAAATATTTATGAAAGATTTCTACAATCTTTCATTGCAAGATTATCACAGTTTTAAAAATCTTTCATGAAAGATTTATGAAATATTTCAACAATATTTACGAAAATATTTCAAGGAAATCTTTCTGAAAGATTGATGCCATATTTCATTGCAAGATTATCACCAGTATAAAAATCTTTCATGAAAGATTTATGAAATATTTCTCCTTTCTTTCAGAAATATATTTACTGTACATATCGATAAAATCTTTCATTAACCTTTTGTGAAAAGTTTTAAACGGAAATGTTGTTGAAAGCCCGCTATGTCCACCTGAGAGACTGCAAACAAATATTTCAATGAAAGTTTTCTGAAAGATTTTAACAAGATTTTCTAAAATATTTCAAATAAATATTTAAGAAATATTTATGCAATATTTCGAAGCAATATTTAAACAATCAAATAAATCTTTCATGAAAGATTTATGAAAGATTTCAGCAATATTTACGGTAACATTCCAAGAAAATATTTATGAAAGATTTCTACAATCTTTCATTGCAAGATTACCACAGTTTTAAAAATCTTTCATGAAAGATTTATGAAATATTTCAACAATATTTACGAAAATATTTCAAGGAAATCTTTCTGAAAGATTGATGCCATATTTCATTGCAAGATTATCACCAGTATAAAAATCTTTCATGAAAGATTTATGAAATATTTCTCCTTTCTTTCAGAAATATATTTACTGTACATATCGATAAAATCTTTCATTAACCTTTTGTGAAAAGTTTTAAACGGAAATGTTGTTGAAAGCCCGCTATGTCCACCTGAGAGACTGCAAACAAATATTTCAATGAAAGTTTTCTGAAAGATTTTAACAAGATTTTCTAAAATATTTCAAATAAATATTTAAGAAATATTTATGCAATATTTCGAAGCAATATTTAAACAATCAAATAAATCTTTCATGAAAGATTTATGAAAGATTTCAGCAATATTTACGGTAACATTCCAAGAAAATATTTATGAAAGATTTCTACAATCTTTCATTGCAAGATTATCACAGTTTTAAAAATCTTTCATGAAAGATTTATGAAATATTTCAACAATATTTACGAAAATATTTCAAGGAAATCTTTCTGAAAGATTGATGCCATATTTCATTGCAAGATTATCACCAGTATAAAAATCTTTCATGAAAGATTTATGAAATATTTCTCCTTTCTTTCAGAAATATATTTACTGTACATATCGATAAAATCTTTCATTAACCTTTTGTGAAAAGTTTTAAACGGAAATGTTGTTGAAAGCCCGCTATGTCCACCTGAGAGACTGCAAACAAATATTTCAATGAAAGTTTTCTGAGAGATTTTAATAAGATTTTCTAAAATATTTCAAATAAATATTTAGGAAATATTCATGCAATATTTCGAAGCAATATTTAAACAATCAAATAAATCTTTCATGAAAGATTCATGAAAGATTTCAGCAATATTTAAAGTAATATAATAATTTCTACAATCTTTCATTGCAAGATTATTAACGTCATAGAAATCTTTCATTTTAACCATCTTTCGGTGATACCGATATAACATACACATACACACACACACCCACCCACACACACACACACACACACACACACACACACACACACACACACACACACACACACACATATATATATGTATATATATTCACAATAATTATAGTTTTTATTTACATGATACAATATTATATTTTGATTCATTATAATTCTATATGAAATACATATCCGCATACATAATTTTACATTCACTTATAAAGTCGCATTTATATTGGAATAAGATAAGCGCTGCGCACGTATGCACTAATCAAAGCTTTTGCCTTATATAGTAAGTCAGCTATCCTCTTACCACTTGGGGACAAAACGCGCATTGAACGCGCGTCCTCCTATCGGCATGATTAGGAAACTCAATCGTTGCAGAAAAATAACTCCTAAAAATATTTCATTGAAAGATTTCTGAAATATTTTAACGAGATTTCTAAATCATTTCGAATAAAGATTTACACAATATATCGTGGCCAGGTTTAAGCAATCAAATAAATCTTTCATTGCAATATTGTAACTATCAAAGAAATCTTTCATGAAAGATTTATGAATGATTTCAGCAATATCAACAGTAATATTTCGGGAAAATATTTCTAAAATATTTCTACAATCTTTTATTGCAAGATTATCACAGTTTTAAAAATCTTTCATGAAAGATTTATGAAAGATTTCAGCAATATTTACAGTAATATTTCAAGAAAATATTTATGAAATATTTCTCCAATCTTTCATTGTAAGATTATCACAGTTTTAAAAATCTTTCATGAAAGATTTATGAAAGATTTCAGCAATATTTACAGTAATATTTCAAGAAAATATTTATGAAATATTTCTGCAATCTTTCATTGCAAGATTATCAGAGTTACAAAAATCTTTCGTGAAAGATTTATGAAAGATTTTAGCAACATTGCCGGTAATATTTCAAGAAAATATTTATAAAAGATTTCTACAATTTTTCATTGCAAAATTACCACAGTTTTAAAAATCTTTCATGTAAGATTTATGAAAGATAGTGTGAAGGTTTTTGGCTGAAGCATGGTGAACACTGGAGAGAAATCTTTTATAAATCTTTCAAACAGGTTTCCTTAAAAATTTCTATGAAAGCTTTCAACAATCTTTTGTTGTAATCTAAGTAAACAAAAAATCTCGCAGAGAAATATTGTTGAAAGATTTTATAAAATATTCCATGAAGCTTTCTTTGAGAGATTACTACTATATTTCCTTGCAATATTACATGAAAGATTTATGAAATATTGCGTCAAGATTTTTGGGAACAGCATGGAGAACGCTCAGGAGCAATCTTTCATAAATCTTTCAATTATGTTTCCTGAAAGATTTCGATGAAAGCTTCCAACAATCTTTCATCGCAGTCTAAGTAAACCATAAATCTTGCAGAGAAATATTGTTGAAAGATTTCATGAAATATTCCGTGAAACCTTCTTTGTGAGATTGCTACTACGTTTCGTTGCAATATTATATTAAAGATTTATAAAAGATTGCGTGAAAGTTTCGAGGTACAGTAGGGAAAACGTATGGGAGAAATCTTGCATAAATCTTTCAAACATGTTTCCTGAAAGATTTCAATGAAAGCTTCCAATAATCTTTCATCGCAGTCTAAGTAAACCAAAAATCTTGCAGTGAAATATTGTTGAAAGATTTATGAAATATTCCGTGAAGCCTTCTCTGTAAGATCGTTAATATATTTCCTTGCAATGTTGCATAAAAGATTTATGAAAGATTGCGTGAAGTTTTCGAGGTACAGCTAGGAGAACGCCTGTGAGAAATCTTTCATAAATCTTTCAATCATGTTACGTGAAAACTTTCTTTTAAAGCTTTCAGCAATCTTTCATTGTAATATAAGTAAACCAATAATCTTGCAGAGAAATATTGTTGAAAGATTTATGAAATATTATTTGTAATATTTCATCGAGATTTCATAAAATATTTCAATATAATATTACTGTAATATTGCTGAAAGATTTCATTGAAAGATTTTTTAATCGTTCGTTATATCTTGCTACGAAATATTTCAACAATATGTATGAAATATTTCTAAGAAATCTTTTACTGAAAGATTTTGAAATGTTTCACTGTTCCATTTCATGCTATGTGGGCGTCTCATATATATAAACCTAAGGGTACTTAGATAGGTGTGTACAAGTTGTCATGAAATGTCCCATATATATATAGAAAAACCTGTGCTTGCGAGTACGTGCAAGTTGACATGAAATGTCCCATATATATATATATATATATATAGAAACAAAAAAATTGCGGGTGGACGTGAGCAATTTGATATGAAATGGACCATATATACATATGCAAAAACCTGTCAGTAAGGTCGTACATGAGTTGACATGAAAAGTCGCATGTATATAAAAGCGTGTATGCATGAATGCAAATTGACATGAAACGTCGCATATATGTACACCTGAAGGAACTCGGATAGGTGTGTGAGAGTTGTCATGAAATGTTCCATATATATAGAAAAGCCTGTGATTATGAGTACATACGAGTTGACATGAAATGTCCCATATATATATATATATATATATATATATATATATATATATATATATATATATATATATAATCCTGTGTGTGTGCATGCGCATTGGCATGAAATGTCCCATATATATAAACCTGTATGTGCGTGCGTTGAAATTTACAGAAAAAAATCCCATGTATATCAACGTGTGTGTGCATGAATGAAAATTGACACGAAACGTCCCATGTATGAAAACCTGAGAACTCGGATAGGTGTGTGAGAGTTGTCATGAAATGTTCCATATATATAGATAAGCCTGTGATTATGAGTATGTACAAGTTGACATGAAATGTCCCATATATATATATATATATATATATATATATATATATATATATATATATATATATATATATATATATATATATATATATATATATATATATATATATATATATATATATATATATATATATATATATATATATATATATATATATATATATATATATAATGCTGTGTGTGAGTATGTGTGCGTGCGCATTGGCATGAAATGTCCCATATATATAAACCTGTATGTGTGTGCGTTGAAATTTACATAAAAAATCCCATGTATATTAACGTGTGTGTGCATGAATGAAAATTGACATGAAACGTCCCATATATGCGAACCTGAAGGAACTCGGATAGGTATGTGAGAGTTGTCATGAAATGTTCCATATATATAGAGAAGCCTGTGATCATGAGTACGTACAGAGTTGACCTGAAATGTCCCATGTATATATATATATATATATATATATATATATATATATATATATATATATATATATATATATATATATATATATATATATATATATATATATATAATCCTGTGTGTGTGCATGCGCATTGGCATGAAATGTCCCATATATATAAACCTGTCTGTGGGTGCGTTCTAATTGACGTGGAATGTCCCACGTATGTATGTATGTATGTATATATATATATATATATACATATATATATATATATATATATATATATATATATATATATATATATATATATATATCAACTTGTCTGTATGTGTGCGTTTGGATCGACACGAAATGTTGCATATACACGGTGATTCTATACTACTGTATTTTCCTTGACAGGGTGATAGAGGACATCATTCTGAACAAACTTTATATTGTAATTTTTTTTCTATCTCGTATAGTTTTTAAACTACGGCACTTTAAAGTTACGCTTTTTCAGCCAATCAGAGAGCGTCATTCTAAACGTTCGAAAACAGCAACAAGTGTGTGCCCATTCTGCCCCGGTAGCAACGAGCTCATTAATCGCCTGCATAGTTACCAAATAAATAAACATTTGTTTGTTACTGTCCCTGACATATAACCCAAAAATAAAAATTTGAGTATTCTAATGTTTAAAATCGAAGTACGTAATGTTGAATAATAGATGGCAATGCTAGTCTTATAATGAAAATTCAATTTGTTGTTTTATTTTATTTTATAATTAAATAAATAATATTTAATAAAAACGATAATTTAATATTCCAAAAATATCAAATTACTAATTGAATAAATTATTGTTTAAACGTAAATATTCAACAAAATTATGATTGATTATTAAATAATTATAATAATTACTAATGAATTATAAAGAATAATTTATTTTTGAAATATTTCTGTGAAAATAGTCTTTTGAGCAATATTGCCCTAAAGAAAAAAAGCATTCAACTTCGGTGTTATTTCGTATACCGAACCGTTTTGTTGACTACTATGATACTTCGATTCATACGAAAAATTCGTTCGGTGTACGAAATAACACCGATGTTTGATTTTTTTTCGTAAGCGTGTTGCAAATATGATAATTCTTAAAATAGCAGGCGTAGAAGTAACGATAATAATTAAATATTCATTTCTTTCGAATATTTAATAAGATATACTTTTTCTTCTAATTACTTAAAAAAGTTAAGTAACTTCATGATAATATCGTTGTTTTGTGCAAAATAATTTTTTTTATGATTACTCTTATTTTAAAAATGGGTACAATCAGATAATTCTATTTAACAGAACATGTTTCAATATGCTTAAGCTTGACAGCGTTATAAAGAGTTTTTGTTTATAATGACAGTTTCTTAAGGTAGCTCCCTTGGATTATACACGTCATGCAGAACATAATTAGAAAATTATTTTTAATTAGCTTTTTCATAAATTTTATGCATTGAACGTACAATTACCTAAGAAAGAGATACTTTGGGGTGCAAATAAAAAGTATTTCATAACAATTGCAACCCTAGTCGTGGAGATATTAATAATTCAAAAAGGAATACAAAAATGTTCTAAAAACACAAGAAACTTTTTTATTTTTAAAGTGATTAGAACGCAATAAAGCTCATTTTGTGCCTTAAAAAATATCAGAGGGAGTTACCCACGTAATTTCAGTGATAGTTCTTACAGTTTAAACGTAAATTACAATTGTTTATTAAGGCGACTTCGGATTTTAGGTTAGGTTTTATTTTTGAGTTTACAAATTACTCTTTCAATATATAAAATTGTTCAGATTTTTTAATTTTTCACCATTCTACGGCTTATAGTAAATGGTGGAAAATTAAAAAATCCAAAAAATTTATGAACTGAAAGAGTAATTTGTAAACTACAAATGAAATCAAACCGAACTTCGGTAGTCGCCTTAATACACTTTATAATTTTTTCAAACAATTGTAATTTACGTTTTAATTGTAAGCACTATCACTGGAATTCCATGGGTGACTTCCTTTGAAATTTTTAATGCACAAAATGAGCTTTATTACGTCCCAATAACATGAAAAATAAAAAAGTTTCTTGTGTTTTTAGGAAATATTTTGTATCTCTTTTGAATTATTAATATTTTCGCGACTAGAGTTGCAATTGTTATGAAATAATTTTTTTTCTGCACCCTAAAGTATCTCTTTCTTAGGTAATTGTACACTTAGCGGAAAGGATATTTTTCCGAATGTGTATCTCAAATGGCAGCGCTGCATATTTTACCACAGACATAAGAAAACTTCGAATTATGCATTGAGTTTCGCATCATGATTATTTTGTTTTTTCTTATAGGTTATTCATGCAAAATTCAAATGATAACAACTTAAATATTATTGCCTATATAATTTAAATTCACAATATTAGATTCTATGTGATTATTGAACTAAGAAATAAAAATTTTATTTAATAAAATAATAATTCGGATCATGAAAAAAGAAAGTAATATTGTTTGTTTACTAAAATTATGTCATTAAGTAATGAGTAACGATGATGTGAAATTTGCTCTACAATTTGAAATTGTCTTATGCCTATGGTAAAATATGCAATGTTGCCATTTGAGGTTAACATTCGGAAAAATATCCTTTCCGCCAAGTGTACGTTCAATGCATAATGTTTATGAAAAAGCTAATTAAAAATAATTTTCCAATTATGCTCTGCATCACGTGTATAACCCAAGGAGCTACCTTAAGTTTCACAAATTTTCATTTTTATAAAGAATATTTTTTATCAGTAATATATCTATAAATTTCTAAATTAATGTGCTAATAAAATACAACAAATACTAGGATTCATGAAATTTAAAGCCACATTCTACGAATAATGGTTAACAAAACTTTTTAATGTTGAAACACTTGAAATATTTTTTTGTATGTAATACGATACGTCATCATCGGAAGTTCGATGTTGGCAATTTTTATAATAAAATATTACTTATGTTAAAAGCTCCAAGATTAAATATAGATATTTGTGAATTTTTTTGAGTCAAAGTTAAGTTTTTAGTATTATAAATAATTAATTTATTAACTACTACAATGATATAAAGGGTTTTCGATGAAAAGGTATCGAACGTTGATTCTCATCGTCGAAATAATATTTATAAAAATAATTTATTTATGAAAAAATCGGTAAACCTTGAATTTAAAATTTTGAAAGCTGATTGTATATACAATAATGGATCTGAAAATAATGTATGAATTCGTTCATTTTTATAGTCTTAAGAGGATTAAGTAAATAAATCATAATTTTTATAAGTCTATATCACATATCTATGCAGGTATTAAAATATTTTAATTTTTTGCTTATATGTATATGCCCTTACAAAAAACCTGCACTTTATCTGCATGTTCTCTGCAGAAGTATCTGATGAAATTTCTTCATTTCCCTGTAGAATTTGTGGCAGCCTGTAGGTATATTATAAAGTTTTTTAGATTTTCTTATTATTATAATTTTGAAAATATTAATAAATTTGTATAAATGAAATTATCGAGACGTGATTTTAACATAGTACTCTTTGCTCTGGCCTGTGTCACTATCATCTGAGCCATTGTTTCGTTATACTGACTTGATAATAATTCGGTTATAACTAAGAGGTCTAAATAATCGCAAATATTTAATCATGCTTTTTATCACATGCTAGTGAAAAAAATTACAGTATAAGCTTAAAATAACAGGTTAGACGGGGTTGTAGAAGAGGAAGTTTCTTAGTAAGTATCCCTACTATACGAGTCAAGAATAGTAGCCACATCCATTACCGTATTATCTTAACGTGTGTTACTATTTTCCTCTTTTCCTTTTTTCATTGTCTTTCTCGTTTTTAACAAAACAATAGCTCAGATGATAGTGAGAAAGACGAGGGAGCCAAGGGTTCTAGGTTCCAATTTTATCTCGGAAATATTTTTTTAATTTTTATATATTTCTAATTTTTTTAATTATTTCTATTTTATAAAATATAATAAACAGAAGACCCAATGAACCCTATGCAAACCTGCAAGTGTCCTAAAACTCGCCAGGACAACGAGAAAATTTCTACAGATGTTACTACAGACAAGCTATAAATCAGTTTCTCAAAAAGTCTGGTGAAGAGAGATTCAAAAAGTTTGTCAAAACGTCTGGCAAAAAATCTAGGGATCCCATATGAAAATAATTTTTGTGAGAAATTGTGAATAACTGTTAATAATTGTAATAAACTACCGCAATTGAGACATTAATAAGAATTAATAACAGTAAAAAACAGTTAATAACAATTAATAATAATTAATAATAGTTATGAACACTAAATAACAATTATTAACTGAAAGTCATGATTATTAATAATTATTTATAGTTATTCACATTTATTCACATTTATACACATTTATTAACAGTTACTCACATTTTCCGAAATTTTAGAAATGGTGAATAATTTATTATTATTTATACTTATTTATAATTATTTATATTTATTTGCAATTAGTTACAATGAATTATAGTTATTAACACTTTCTTACAGATATTTACAGTTTTTCACATTTATGACCAGTTATTAACAGTTTTTCACATTTACAAAATTTTTCGCCTATGTATAAAAAAAACGATTATACGTGTGAAAATTTTTGAAAGTGTGAAAAACTGTTAATAACTGTTAATAAATGTGAATAAATGTGAAAAATTATAAATATTTGTAAATAACTATAAATAACAGTTAATTATTATTATTTACAGTTAATCATTATTATTATCTATTCGTAACAATTATTAACTGTTATCAACTGTTATTTACTGTTATTAATGTCTCAATTGCGGTAGTTTATTATAGTTATTAACAGTCATTCACATTTTTTCACATTTTGACACAGTTATTAATAGTTATTTACAGAAATTATTTCCATAAGGGATGAGTCTAGAAAAAAGTCTAGCAAAAGTCTAACGAAAAGTATGGTAAAAAGTCTTGCGTTAAGTCGGGCAAATTTGTTTACTAAGTGTCTATTGAAAATTATTGCATAAAGTATGGCAAAAAGTTTTGAGTGAAGTTTAGCAATAAGTCTGGAAAAAACCTAGATGAAATGTCTTGCCAGGATTCTGGGAAAAAGTCTTGCTACAATCATGGCTGAATGTATAACAAAATATCTGTCTGAAATCCTGCCTAAAAGTTTTGCGATAAGTCTAGGAAAAAGTCTAACGGAAAGTCTTGCAAAAAGTCTGATAGAAAGTCTTGCAGAAAGTCTTGCAGAAAGTCTGGCAAAAAATCTCGCAAAAAGTCTAGCAGAACGTCTTGCGAATAGTCTGGCAACAAGTCTTGCGTAAAGTTTGGCGATAAGTTTTTCAAAAAGTCTAATGAAGATTGTTGCAAAAAGGCTGTCAAAACGTCTGGCAAAAGGTCTGGCAATAAGTCTAGGAAAAAGTCTAGCGAAAATTCTAACAAAAAGTCTGGTGAAGTCTTGCAGAAAGTCTGGCAAAACGTCGCGCAAAAAATTTAGGAGAACGTCTTGCGAATAGTCTGGCAAAAAGTCTTGCGTGAAGTCTGGCAAAAAGTTTTTCAAAAAGTCTGGTGGAAAGTTTTACGAAAATCTGTCAAAATATCTGGCAAAAGGTCGGGCAATAAGTCTAAGAACAAGTCTGGCGGAAAGTCTAGCAAAAAGTCTAGCAGAACGTCTTGCGAATAGTCTGGCAAAATGTTTGATGAAAGTCTAATTTGATAAGTGCCTAATAAAAAGTCTGGCGAATAGTCTGGCAACAAGTCTAGCGTAAAGTCTGGCGATAATTTTTTCAATCAGTCTAATAAAGAGTGTTGCGGAAAGTCTGTCCAAACGTAGGGAAAAAGGTCTGGCGATGAGTCTAGAAAAAAGTCACACGAAAATTCTAACAAAAAGTCTGGTGACAAGTCTTCAGGAAGTCTGGCAAAATATCTTGCAATAAGTCTAGCAAAACGTCTTGCGAATAGTCTGGAAAAAGTTTTGCGAAGTCTGTTAAAATATCTGGCAAAAGGTCGGGCGATGAGTCTAAGAAAAAGTCTAACGGAAAGTCTAGCAAAAAGTCTTGTAGAAAGTCTTGCAGGAAGTCTGGCAAAACATCTTGCGTAGAGTCTGGCGAATAGTCTGGCAAAAAGTCTTGCGGAAAGTCTTGCAAAATGTTTTTCAAAAAGTATGGTGAAAAGTGTTGCTAAAAGTTTGTCGAAACGTCTAGCAAAAGATCTAGCCATGAGTCTAGGAAAAAGTCTGGCGAAAAGTCTAGCAAAAAGTCCGGAAAAAAGTCTTGCGGAAAGTCTGGTAAAATTCTAACAAAAAGTCTGGTGAAAAGCCTCCAGAAAGTCTGGCAAAATGTCTTGCGTAAAGTCTGGCAAAAAGTTTTTCGAAAAGTCTGGTGGAAAGTTTCGCGAAAAGTCTGTTAAAATATCTGGCAAAAGGTCGGGCGATGAGTCTAAGAAAAAGTCTAACGGAAAGTCTAGCAAAAAGTCTTGTAGAAAGTCTTGCAGGAAGTCTGGCAAAACATCTTGCGTAGAGTCTGGCGAATAGTCTGGCAAAAAGTCTTGCGTAAAGTCTTGCAAAATGTTTTTCAAAAAGTATGGTGAAAAGTGTTGCTAAAAAATTGTCGAAACGTCTGGCAAAAGATCTAGCTATGAGTCTAGGAAAAAGTCTGGCGAAAAGTCTAGCAAAAAGTCTAGCAGAACGTCTTGCGAATAGTCTGGCAAAATGTTTGATGAAAGTTTAATTTGATAAGTGCCTAATAAAAAGTCTTGTGAATAGTCTGGAAAAAGTCTTGCGTAAAGTCTGGCAAAAACTCTTGCGTAAAGTCTAGCTAAAAGTTCTTAAAAATTATAGTGGAAAGTCTAGCAAAAAGTCTTGTAGAAAGTCTTGCAGAAAGTGTGGCAAAACGTCTTGCGTAGAGTCTGGCGAATAGTCTGGCAAAAAGTCTTGCGTAAAGTCTGGCAAACAGATCTAGCGATGAGTCTAGGAAAAAGTCTGGCGAAAATTCTAACAAAAAGTCTGGGGAAAAGTCTCGCAGGAAGTCTGACGAAATGTCTTGCAAAAAGTCTAGCAGAATTTCTTACGGATAGTTTGGCAAAAAGTCCTGCGTAAAGTCTGGCAAAAAGTTTTTGAAAAGGTCTGGTGAAAAGTGTTGCTAAAAGTTCTGTTGAAACGTTTGGCAAAAGGTCTCGTGATAAGTCTAGGTAAAAGTCTGGCGAAAAGTCTAACAAAAAGTCAGGTAGAAAGTCTTGCAGGAAGTCTGGCAAAAAGTCTTGCACAAAGTCTAGCAGAATTTCTTACGGATAGTCTAGAAAAAGTCTTGCGTGAAGTCTGGCAAAACTTTTTTTAAAAAGTCTGGTGGAAAGTTTTGCGAAGAGTCTGTTAAAATATCTGGCAAAAGGTCGGGCGATGACTCTAAAAAAAAGTCTGACGGAAAGTCTAGCAAAAAGTCTTGTAGAAAGTCTTGCAGGAAGTCTGGCAAAACATCTTGCGTAGAGTCTGGCGAATAGTCTGGCAAAAAGTCTTGCGTAAAGTCTTGCAAAAAGTTTTTCAAAAAGTATGGTAAAAGTGTTGCTAAAAGTTTGTCGAAACGTCTGGCAAAAGATCTAGCCATGAGTCTAGGAAAAAGTCTGGCGAAAAGTCTAGCAAAAAGTCTAGCAGAACGTCTTGCGAATAGTCTGGCAAAATGTTTGATAAAAGTCTAATTTGATAAGTGCCTAATAAAAAGTCTGGCGAATAGTCGAGCAACAAGTCTTGCGTAGAGTCTGGCGATAATTTTTTCAATCAGTCTAATAAAGAGTATTGCGGAAAGTCTGTGCAAACGTAGGGCAAAAGGTCTGGCGATGAGTCTAGAAAAAAGTCACACGAAAATTCTAACAAAAAGTCTGGTGAAAAGTCTTCAGAAAGACTGGCAAAATATCTTGCAATAAATCTAGCAAAACGTCTTGCGAATAGTCTGGAAAAAGTTTTGCGAAGTCTCTTAAAATATCTGGCAGAAGGTCGGGCGATGAGTCTAAGAAAAAGTCTAACGGAAAGTCTAGCAAAAGTCTTGTAGAAAGTCTTGCAGGAAGTCTAGCCAAACGTCTTGCGTAGAGTCTGGCGAATAGTCTGACAAAAAATCTTGCGGAAAGTCTGGCAAAATGTTTTTTAAAAAGTATGGTAAAAAGTGTTGCTAAAAGTTTGTCGAAACGTTTGGCAAAAGATCTAGCCATGGGTCTAGGAAAAAGTCTGGCGAAAAGTCTAGCAAAAAGTCTGGCAAAAAGTCTTGCGGAAAGTCTGGCAAAATTCTAACAAAATATCTGGTAAAAAGCCTCCAGGAAGTCTGGCAAAATGTCTTGCAAAAAGTCTAGCAAAACGTCTTGCGAATAGTCTGGAAAAAGTCTTGCGTAAAGTCTGGCAAAAACTCTTGCGTAAAGTCTAGCTAAAAGTTCTTAAAAATTATGGTGGATAGTCTAGCAAAAAGTCTTGTAGAAAGTCTTGCAGGAAGTCTGGCAAAACGTCTTGCGTAGAGTCTGGCGAATAGTCTGGCAAAAAGTCTTGCGTAAAGTCTGGCAAACAGATCTAGCGATGAGTCTAGGAAAAAGTCTGGCTAAAATTCTAACAAAAAGTCTGGGGAAAAGTCTCGCAGGAAGTCTGACAAAATGTCTTGCAAAAAGTCTAGTAAAATGTCTTGCGAATAGTCTGGCAAAAAGTCTTGCGTAAAGTCTGGCAAAAAGTTTTTAAAAAGGTCTGGTGAAAAGTGTTGCTAAAAGTTCTGTTGAAACGTCTGGCAAAAGGTCTCGTGATACGTCTAGGTAAAAGTCTGGCGAAAAGTCTAACAAAAAGTCAGGTAGAAAGTCTTGCAGGAAGTCTGGCAAAAAGTCTTGCACAAAGTCTAGCAGAATTTCTTACGGATAGTCTGGCAAAAAGTCCTGCGTAAAGTCTGGCAAAAAGTTTTTAAAAAAGTCTGGAGAAAAGTGTTGCGAAAAGTCTAGCAAAATCTTTTGCGAATAGTCTGGCAAAAAGTCTTGCGTAAAGTCTGGCAAAAAGTTTTTAAAAAGGTCTGGTGAAAAGTGTTGCTAAAAGTTCTGTTGAAACGTTTGGCAAAAGGTCTCGTGATAAGTCTAGGTAAAAGTCTGGCGAAAAGCCTAGCAAAAAGTCTGGTAGAAAGTCTTGCAGGAAGTCTGGCGAAAAGTCTGGCGAATAGTTTGGCAAAAAGTCTTGCGTAAAGTCTGGCAAAAAAGGCCTGCGTAAAGTCTGGCAAAAAGTTTTTTAAAAAGTTTGGTGAAAAGTTTTGCGAAAAGTTCGTCAAAACGTCTGGCAAAAGATCTAGCGATAAGTCTAGGAAAAAGTCTGGCGAAAATTCTAACAAAAAGTCTGGGGAAAAGTCTCGCAGGAAGTCTGGCAAAATGTTTTGCGAATAGTCTGGCAAAAAGTCTTGGGTAAAGTCTGGCAAAAAGGTTTTAAAAAGGTCTGGTGAAAAGTGTTGTTAAAAGTTCTGTTGAAACGTCTGGCAAAAGGTCTCGTGATGAGTCTAGGTAAAAGTCTGGCGAAAAGCCTAGCAAAATGTCTGGTAGAAAGTCTTGCAGGAAGTCTGGCAAAAAGTCTTGCGGAAAGTCTGGCAAAATGTTTTTCAAAAAGTATGGTGAAAACTGTTGCTAAAAGTTTATCGAAACGTCTGGCAAAAGATCTAGCTATGAGTCTAGGTAAAAGTCTGGCGAAAAGTCTAGCAAAAAGTCTGGATGGAAGTCTTGCGTAAAGTCTGGAGTAAAGTTTTTCAAAAAGTCTGGCAAAAAGTCTTACGTAGAGTCTGCCAAAAAGTCTTGCGTAAAGTCTGGCAAAAAGTTTTCCAAAAAGTCTAATAAAGAGTGTTGCGGAAAGTCTGTAGAAACGTCTGGCAAAAGGTCTGGCGATGAGTCTAAGAAAAAGTCTGGCGAAAAGTCTAGCAAAAAGTCTTGTAGAAAGTCTTGCAGGAAGTCTGGCAAAACGTCTTGCGTAGAGTCTGGCGAATAGTCTGGCAAAAAGTCTTGCGGGAAGTCTGGCAAAATGTTTTTCAAAAAGTATGGTGAAAAGTGTTGCTAAAAGTTTGTCGAAACGTCTGGCAAAAGATCTAGCCATGAGTCTAGAAAAAGTCTGGCGAAAAGTTTCTCAAAAAGTCTGGTGAAAAGTGTTGCGAAAAGTCTGTCGAAACGTCTGGGAAAAGGTCTGGCGAAAACTTTGGCGATAAGTCTGGCAAAAACCTCGGTGAAATATCTTGCTAGAATTCTGGAAAAAAGTCTTGCTACAATCATGGCTAAAATTATAACAAAATATCTGTCTGAGATCCTACTTAATAGTTTTATCGTTACAATAAAATTTGTAAGACTAGTGCGGAAAACTCAAAGATCCCATTATAATACTATACATAAAAATTTATAATACAAACTTTCAATGTATCATACTTTGAGGTTAGGTTTGTCGTGCTTATAATATTATAATAAGTTACAATTCGTGACGCTAGAAAGAATAAGAATTCGGCAAATAAAATGGTAACTAATGTAGCAAATAATCAGACAAACAAAAAGGTTAAAAAGTTTGAAAATAATATCATAAAAAATATAAACTTTTATCCAACCAATGGGAAGTAAGGCCTTTGTAAATCAATAAGATCCAAAAATCATTTTAAAAAAATTGTTACGTTTCGTCGGTATGGTTTCCGACCTCTTCAGACTAAAAAGACGTAATTAAAATTTATTAAACAAAACAAATTAAATATACACAAAAATAGTTTTCACTTTACAGTACATACCTAACTTAAAATTAATTCATACACTAAACTAGTTACATGAGAATTACTCATATTGTCGAACTAAGAACTGATACAAGTTGTTGTCTATTTATATTGAAAATCAGAAAGACAGTTAGATATTTGTTTATAAACAGAAGGCAAATACATTATGTCCGTTTTTAAATTTATCGCATTTTTATTTCCGTTTATATATAACATTTCGGATATCTTACGCTTTTTGTTGTTACATTCTTTATCTAAAATTATTGTATTTGACCAATCAAATTCATGAGAGCATTTTTTCATGTGTTCACCACAAACTGTATTTTTATTGATAGACTTTTTATGTTCATTTAATCTTGTTTTTAATGATCTCTTTGATTCCCCAATATAACAAGCTGAACAAGATTTACAGTTAAATTTATAAACAATACCAGTGATATCATCTTTCTTAAGCTTATCTTTACCAATTTTGATAATGTGGTCAAGTTTTTTATTAACTAATGGTATAGTGTTTATGTTAAATTTTTTTAACGATTTTTGCATTGGTTATATAATCGAGGAACAAAAGGAATCGCTATTGTACATATTGAGTCAGAAAAATTACTTAGTTTTGATTTTTCATTAACATTATTGTATTTATAATTTTGTAATCTTTTGTTTATGCATGATATGATGAATTTTTTTGATAATCATTTTGTTGCAATAACTTTTTAATTAAATTAATATTCTTTTCTTGAAATCGTTTGTCTGAAAGTAAAACTGCTCTATCGGTTAAATTGTAAACAATATTACGTTTTAATTCTATGGTATAAAAAGATTTAAAGTTCAGTAAACGAGAGGAATTTGTTGATTTTTGAAACCAATCAGTTATTAAATAATTATTTTCTCTAATTAAAGTTAAATCTAAAAAGTTAATTTTATTGTTTTTTCCATCTCATGCGTAAATCCAATACATTTGTCATAATTATTAAAAATATTCAATACAGTTGTGAGATCATCTTTATGAATACAAGTTATTATGTCGTCAACATATCTATAATAAAAGATCGGTTTTATATTATGTTCAAATTTTAAAATGCTAAGACACTCGCTCTCTAAATCGTCCATTACTATATTCGCAAATAATGGCGAAATGGGAGAACCCATAGGAGTGCCATAAATTTGTTGATAAGTCACATTATTAAAAGTAAAAAATGTATTATTAAATAAAAACTTAGTAATATTGATAACATCACAAAACGGAATTTTACATTTATTATGAATTGACTCTACACGTCTTTCTAGACTTTTCATTACGAGTTCATATGATACATTTGTATACAAAGAAGTAACATCTAAAGAAATTAAACAAAAGTCTTTCGGAATTATAATATCCCTAATTTTATGTACAAAATTTAAACTGTTATCAATGTTAGAATTCGGAATATTAAATGTCTTTTTAAATTATCATATAAAGATTTTGCTAAATTATGAATGGGACTACCAATAGTAGAAATGATTGGTCTAAGAGGAATGTCAATTTTATGTATCTTTGGTAGTCCATACGCACGAGGTAACACAGTGTTTGTTTGTGTTAATTCCATATCTTTATATAATCTGTCAAGAGATTCTAAATTATTTAGAATCTTCATAAATTATATATACTTCTTTCTGTATGGTAGCTAACGGACATTTATTACAAACTTTGTATGTATCACCATTAGACAATAAAACGTTCATTTTCGCAATATAATCAGATAAATTCATACAAACGGTCAAATTTCCTTTATCGGCTCTAGTAAAAAGTAAATTATTTTCATTTTCTTTTACAAATTTTTTGGTAAACAATAAATCATTATTAAACTTTTTCTCTTCTACTGACAATTGAAGTCTATTTTTTAAATTATATTTAATATTTCTAACAATTGTTGATCTAACATTGTTTATAATATTTGAATCAACATTATTTAAAAATCCTAATTTAAATTCTACATTCTTTATTATGTCTATTGAATCGAGTTTGTTTATATTTGATTTGACGTTAAACTTAGGACCTAGAGAAACAATATTAGTTACTTCTATTGGCAATGAAAAATCTGAAATATTTTTGACCCAACTATTTTTAACAATTACATTATCTGATTCATTAACATTTTTCATTAGCATTTTAAAAAATCTAAAATGCTCGATATTAAATTTAATAAGTTATATTGTAATAAATTTAATTCTGTTAATGAATCAGATAATGTAATTGTTAAAAATAGTTGGGTCAAAAATATTTCAGATTTTTCATTGCCAATAGAAGTAACTAATATTGTTTCTCTAGGTCCTAAGTTTAACGTCAAATCAAATATAAACAAACTCGATTCAATAGACATAATAAAGAATGTAGAATTTAAATTAGGATTTTTAAATAATGTTGATTCAAATATTATAAACAATGTTAGATCAACAATTGTTAGAAATATTAAATATAATTTAAAAAATAGACTTCAATTGTCAGTAGAAGAGAAAAAGTTTAATAATGATTTATTGTTTACCAAAAAATTTGTAAAAGAAAATGAAAATAATTTACTTTTTTACTAGAGCCGATAAAGGAAATTTGACCGTTTGTATGAATTTATCTGATTATATTGCGAAAATGAACGTTTTATTGTCTAATGGTGACACATACAAAGTTTGTAATAAATGTCCGTTAGCTACCATACAGAAAGAAGTATATAAATTTATGAAGATTCTAAATAATTTAGAATCTCTTGACAGATTATATAAAGATATGGAATTAACACAAACAAACACTGTGTTACTCTCGTGCGTATGGACTACCAAAGATACATAAAATTGACATTCCTCTTAGACCAATCATTTCTACTATTGGTAGTCCCATTCATAATTTAGCAAAATCTTTATATGATAATTTAAAAAGACATTTAATATTCCGAATTCTAACATTGATAACAGTTTAAATTTTGTACATAAAATTAGGGATATTATAATTCCGAAAGACTTTTGTTTAATTTCTTTAGATGTTACTTCTTTGTATACAAATGTATCATATGAACTCGTAATGAAAAGTCTAGAAAGACGTGTAGAGTCAATTCATAATAAATGTAAAATTCCGTTTTGTGATGTTATCAATATTACTAAGTTTTTATTTAATAATACATTTTTTACTTTTAATAATGTGACTTATCAACAAATTTATGGCACTCCTATGGGTTCTCCCATTTCGCCATTATTTGCGAATATAGTAATGGACGATTTAGAGAGCGAGTGTCTTAGCATTTTAAAATTTGAACATAATATAAAACCGATCTTTTATTATAGATATGTTGACGACATAATAACTTGTATTCATAAAGATGATCTCACAACTGTATTGAATATTTTTAATAATTATGACAAATGTATTGGATTTACGCATGAGATGGAAAAAACAATAAAATTAACTTTTTAGATTTAACTTTAATTAGAGAAAATAATTATTTAATAACTGATTGGTTTCAAAAATCAACAAATTCCTCTCGTTTACTGAACTTTAAATCTTTTCATACCATAGAATTAAAACGTAATATTGTTTACAATTTAACCGATAGAGCAGTTTTACTTTCAGACAAACGATTTCAAGAAAAGAATATTAATTTAATTAAAAAGTTATTGCAACAAAATGATTATCCAAAAAAATTCATCATATCATGCATAAACAAAAGATTACAAAATTATAAATACAATAATGTTAATGAAAAATCAAAACTAAGTAATTTTTCTGACTCAATATGTACAATAGCGATTCCTTTTGTTCCTCGATTATATAACCAATGCAAAAAATCGTTAAAAAAATTTAACATAAACACTATACCATTAGTTAATAAAAACTTGACCACATTATCAAAATTGGTAAAGATAAGCTTAAGAAAGATGATATCACTGGTATTGTTTATAAATTTAACTGTAAATCTTGTTCAGCTTGTTATATTGGGGAATCAAAGAGATCATTAAAAACAAGATTAAATGAACATAAAAAGTCTATCAATAAAAATACAGTTGTGGGTGAACACATGAAAAATGCTCTCATGAATTTGATTGGTCAAATACAATAATTTTAGATAAAGAATGTAACAACAAAAAGCGTAAGATATCCGAAATGTTATATATAAACGGAAATAAAAATGCGATAAATTTAAAAACGGACATAATGTATTTGCCTTCTGTTTATAAACAAATATCTAACTGTCTTTCTGATTTTCAATATAAATAGACAACAACTTGTATCAGTTCTTAGTTCGACAATATGAGTAATTCTCATGTAACTAGTTTAGTGTATGAATTAATTTTAAGTTAGGTATGTACTGTAAAGTGAAAACTATTTTTGTGTATATTTAATTTGTTTTGTTTAATAAATTTTAATTACGTCTTTTTAGTCTGAAGAGGGCGGAAACCATACCGACGAAACGTAACAATTTTTTTAAAATGATTTTTGGATCTTATTGATTTACAAAGGCCTTACTTCCCATTGGTTGGATAAAAGTTTATATTATTTGTTTTAAATTGTGGAAGAAAAAGTTATTCTAAAATATCATAAAAAGTTATTGAAAAACCTTATATAGAATCTAGCGTGGTCTGCTTTCTTTTTTTAGACTCTCAATTAATAATTAGTACATTTTGTAACGGTAAAAAAGCCTTTTTATACCAGTTGCAAATCGTATTTTTTACCATGAGAGCCAAGAAAGAGCAACGAAGTTGCGATTTTGGGGTTAGAATGCCAAACAAATTATTCTGATATTAAGAATATTATGATTTCTAATAAATACACTAAGAATGTCTATTTTTACATTCAAATGACTTCTTAAATGAATACTTTTTGGAAATTAAAATACTATCTAAATAGTAAATATTTAATCGTATAAATAATATATTACCACTCAACAGATTCTTGAATTTTATTTAAAAAATATTATCACTTATGTACAAAGTGGAAAAAAATTTTTAATTTTAACACACATAAGTGTTACAGATAAACCACAAATTTTTGTGTTAAAATTTACAAATTTTATTTCTGTAATTTACGAAGTTAAAATTATAACATAATTCATGAATAATATAAAATTTTGAATAATAAAATTTGTAAATTTTCAAATTTATTTGTGTTAAAATATAATGGTTGAAATGATGATTAGATAGTAAATAATGACTTTCTTGTATTTCTTTCTGTTAATATATTTAAAAAGAAGAGATAAAAAAATATAAGAAAAAGGATAAAATGATGGATGTTGGCGTGGATCAATAAAATCATAAACAAACTAATCTTATTTGATAATATAACATTGTTGTTTAAAGGCGAACGTAAACAAGTGATTCCGAAAAGAGCCGATCATTTTTTAATATGAGTATGCCATAGAAATAGAGCCGGTTAGTGGCTCAGTCGGTAGAGCGTTGGATTCGTAGTCGTGGGGTTCTGTGTTCGAATCCCGCTCTCGGCAACCGATTGATAAAGGCACCATTTTACGTTACATGTGCTTTGTTCACAAACACATTTACAAGCTCCGTTGCTGATTAACATCACAAGTAGCATAAATATAGCGACGTTAAAGAAGAAAAAAAGTATAAAAATTTTTGGACTTACGTCATTATAAAATATCACCAATAATAGTTTGTAATTATTGATGATAAGTTATTAATATTATTGTTATTGTTATAATTATTTATTATTATAGAAAGATTTAAGCACTGCGCGTCTGAAATCTGCTCACTATGTATGCTTATTCGGGGCGAAAAAACTTTTATTTCGCTCAGTCGCTAACTACGACGAGCCTGAAAACGCTATTAAAAATATTTGTATCATAATATAGTAATAATTAAACCAATACTGATTCTCCTAAGTTCCCAATACTGTACCAGTTGATTAAACATATGTAACTGTTGTTCAATATTAATCGTATAGGAATAGCACATCTACCTCACAGTGCAATTTTTAATGCAACGTTAGAATAACTTTTAAATATAGATTGTTTAATATTAAGGTCGCTCATCCGCCTAGGACCGTATCATGTTTTGGATCCCTGGGTAATATTTGTATTATTGCACATTTTTATAAATGAATATACTCTATACATCTCAATTATAACTATTAGTATTTTAAAAACAAAAATCATTGCATAAGTAAAAGCGTAGAAAAATCAATCTTAAAAAGTCTTGTGAACCATCAATTATAGAATGTGGCTTTAAATTGCATGAATCCTAGTATTTGTTGTATATTATAAGCACATTAATTTAAAAATTTATAGATTATTACTGATAAAAAATATTCTTTCTAAAAATGAATATTTATGAAGCTTAAGGTGATGTAAAATAGACTACACCTGCACTCAGAAATATTTACCGTTTTCTTGTTTGATTGCAAAGTTTTGAAAAACGAGATACATTAGCTTCTAGTGTGTATCATGGGAATTGTTCAATTAAATTAAATAAAGTGATTGATTAATTATTGAGAATTTTGGATTTTAATATTCAAGGTTATGAAAATAATAATTATTATTGGAACCCAAAATATTTAATAATTGATAAATGAATTTACTTCGAAATTAATTTCAATAATAATCACTATATTTACTACAAACTAATGTATTTCTTTTTCTGAAATTTAGGAGTAAAATAAAAAAATTCCAAAGTACTGGTGAAGTGTCCGTTTTATATCACCTTAAGAAACTCTAATTATAAAAAAAATTACTTTATTATAACGATGCCAAGTTTAAGCATTTTGAAATATGTTTTGTTAAATAGAATTATCTGATAGCGCCCAATTTTAAAATAAGAATAACCATACAAAAAATGTTTTTGCTTCACAAAACAACAATTTTATCATAAAGTTACCTGATTTTATTAAGTTATTAGAAGACAAAGTATATCTTATTAAATAGTTGAAAGAAATGAATATTTAATAATTATTGTTACTTATTTGCCTGCTACTTAAAGAATTATCATACTTCCAACAATACTGTTCGAATAGAACTATTATAAAATTAAATTTTTACTAATATCGATTGACGAGTAGTTATTTAAATATTTTTATATCATTTTTACGATAATGATATTAACCAAAAACTTACTTTTAATGATATTTCAAAAATAAATTATTCTTTATAATTCATTAGTAATTATTATAATTATTTAATAATCAATCATAATTTTGTTGAATATTTACGTTTAAACAATAATTTATTCAATTAGTAATTTGATATTTTTGGAATATTAAATTATCGTTTTTATTAAATATTATTTATTTAATTATAAAATAAAATAAAACAACAAATTGAATTTTCATTATAAGACTAGCATTGCCATCTATTATTCAACATTACGTACTTCGATTATAAACATTAGAATACTCAAATTTTTATTTTTGGGTTATATGTCAGGGACAATAACAAACAAATGTTTATTTATTTGGTAACTATGCAAGTGATCGATGAGCTCGTTGCTACCGGGGCAGAATGGGCACACACTTGTTGCTGTTTTCGAACGTTTAGAATGACGCGCTCTGATTGGCTGAAAAAGCGTAACTTTAAAGTGCTGTAGTTTAAAAACTATACGAGATAGAAATAAAATTACAATATAAAGTTTGTTCAGAATGATGTCCTCTATCACCCTGTCAAGGGAAATACAGTAGTTTAGAATCACCGTGTATATATATTTAATTAAGGATTCCTTTTGATTTTGAGTCAAGCTGTCTCAACTGGGCACACTAAAAATGAAATTGCACTTTCCAATCATTTTATTATTTTATTACGAAGATGTATTGATAAAAAACAACGTCCTAAAAAATTTTCGAAAAATTTAAATTTTTTAAAAAGTTATTAACAAATGAAGTCTAAAGCCGTTTTTTTTTCAAAATTCAATTTCTCCGCAAATATTAAATGAAAGTTGATGAAATTTTAAGGGTAAGTACAAAACTATCTTCTATTTAAGATGAAATTTAAATTTTATAAAAATGTTTACAATTGTTGTTATAAAATTAATTTTTTAATAAACAATTGAAAATTTAACAAACTTCTCGGGTAGGTAGGAAAAATTTTTTTTTTTAAGGAATATTCTATAAAGTCTAAAGTATCTTTTCCTGAAAGAAAATTTTGGTAATATTCATAAACAAAAAAGTTACGAATTTTTTAATGCGGCGGGATGAGCTTGCGGCGCGCTACCGCGAGAGATACTTACGCGCGTTCAAGCGCTCAGCTTTTTGTACCTGATTATTTATGCATTTGCTCATAATAAATAACATTAATAATAACTAAAACTCGTAATAAATAAAATTCATGAGAAAATAATTTGATATATAATATATTTTAATAATTATAACATTTTATTTACAATATCTAAGTAGAGACTTTCTGAACAGTACTCTTAGAATCATCAGAAAAAATCTTGCATGTTATATTTTTTGAATCGTGTGGCTTATAGCTATGGTATTGACGTGTTCCTTTGACTGTTTTTGCTTGTGAAAAGCGAGATTCCAAACCTTGTTTATGTTCGTCATACTCATTCGATGAACAGAAATCAAAATAAATTTTAGGAAAGGATTTTTGCGCCCATTCAAATAATTTTCGTGTATCCGTTATCTGAGCACCTTGCAAACTGGCTCGATAAGCTTGTCTTTTAACACATCCACCAATCCCATCGCAAGCTCCCTTTCCATGTGCGGTTGCGAAGAAGTGCCATTCTGCTTTAAAGCCAAAATCTTCTTCGTGAAATAGTAAATTCATAAAATTAAATCTATTTTTATATTGTGAACCAGCTCCGTCGGAAAAATAGTAGATTTTTTAATATTTTCAGCACCAAATCTATTTTTCAAGAATCCAATCATTTTCGAATTATAAAGGTGAACTCCAGTGGCATCATGGTTTATATACTCGGAAAAAACTACAAAATTCGTATGCTCAAGAACATTGTTTTTCTTGTGATATATAACATAAACGTGAAGAGTTGCTTGATCTTTTGACCAATGTTGCGACTGAATAGCATCTTGCACATGAAAAGAATAATTTTCAGAGTAATCAAGAGTTACGAGATATTCACCATATTCCAGTAAATTTTTCAATTTTTCTAGATATTCTGCTTGCGACTTGGCAATAAAATCATGTTTTAAAACTTTTGGCAACTCTTTACCAAGATTTTTAATAAAAATATGTGAACTTTCAGTTTGTGTGAGTAGTTGACATCTAATAGAAAATTATATATTTTAGAAAATTAATTTCTGTCTAAAAAAAATTGAGACACAAATATTTAACAAATACCTGTCAGTTGTGAGCCACTGATTGAATGTAATACTTGTGATGCCATTATTTTCAAAAGTTGATTTCAAATCATCGAGAATTTTCTTTGTCCCAGGACAGTTTTCACAATTTCCCAGATAACAAGCTGCAGTTTGACTTGGACAAATTATTTCAATAAAAAGTTCTCGATAACTTGTTTGAAAATTGATGTTTTTTCGAGCGAGTTCTTGTTTGAGGCCTCTTAATTTTAGACGGATATTGCCATGATCTTTACAAACGCAAACATTATGCGTACCCTTAGGACCAGCTAAAATACACTGAGGTGGCCTCAAAGTTTTAAAAACTGACAACGAAACTTTTACTTCCGGAAATTTCTTTACAAAATCTGTATGTAAATCGGCAAGATTTCCCAATAATAAGCGTTTCTAAAAAAATATTAAGATGAAATTGAAACATCCCTACTAACTATTTTATCTCATATCATTACAGATTTAAATTTATCAAAGAGGAAATATTTTATAATAAATCTACATTTTCGAGCTTTTATGTACTTAGATATATAATTATTTGAACTATATTACAAACTCGTAAAGCGTAAAAACGAAGCGCAATAAATAAAACAACTGACGATATTTTCATTTTCATACCTGTTCGTGTTGGCGTTTTCCACTAACAACAACAGATTTGTAGTCTTTCGATCCTGGCATGACCCTACTCACATCGTCATGAAGATAAAAATCTTTAACTTTGTCAATATCTGTAGTACTCATTGCTCGACCTTTTTTCTTATCTGGATGAGCAAGATAACCCTTTTCCTCTTTCAACTTTTTAGCAGTGCTAAGCATACGTTTACTTACTCCGAATTCTTTTACTGCTGTACGTATCGACAATTTATAAGGAATCGTAGTAAGAAGAACTATCTTTTCTTGACGACTTGATGCACAAAATAGGGCTAGTTTGAAATCACTGACCCATTTGTTATAATTTTCGTCATTAATAAATTTGGAAACAATTTTTTTATCTACTTCAACGACTGAAAGCGATTGCTTTTTTGGAGAAGATTGTCCCATAATAATATTTTCGATGGCGCTTACAAGTTTTCGTTTTTTTATTTTATTATCTACACTCGGACACACATAATCTTTATCTTTTTCTTCATTCAAATTTTCTTCTTCAGACTCTTCGGCATTTTGTTCAATAATTTTATTTTCTTTATCAACACTTAGAAATTGAAATGTTTTATTACGATATAATTCAACTTTACATACAGCACAAACATACAATCCAAATAAACCAGTAAGCCTTTTGTCACATTTATTCGATAAAAACTTAAGATTCTTTGTACAGCAATCATGCTTTATTTTTTTGAAAGGATTGCAACATTTAGGTGGTGGCGTCATAATAAAAACAATACGACTGACAGATTTGCATATATTTAACAAATGCATCTAAGTCACGATTCGAATTTGTTTTCATCGTTATATACCGCTTTTCCAAGAAAATGTCGATGGTTACAATTTCATAGAATTTCAACGTTCGTTGAAAAAAATATTTTGGCATGCTACACGTGAGTAAGTATACTCGAGTTAATGATATTAAACAATAAAATAGAATCTAAACAATATTTGAATGCAATAATAATCCATGTACACGATTTTTTCTGATGATTCGAAGAGTACTATTCAGAAATTCTCTCTTTAAATATTATAAATAAAATGTCATAATTATTAAAATATAATCTATATTTAATTATTTAATCATGAATTTTTTATTTATTATGAATTGTAAATGCATAAATAAGCAGGTACAAAAAGCTGAGCGCTTGAACGCGCGTAAGTATCTCTCGCGGTAGCGCGCCGCAAGCTCATCCCGCCGCATTAAAAAATTCGTAACTTTTTTGTTTATGAATATTACCAAAATTTTTTTTCAAGAAAAGATACTTTAGACTTTATAGAATATTCCTTAAAAAAAATTTTTTTCCTACCTACCCGAGAAGTTTGTTAAATTTTCAATTGTTTATTAAAAAATTAATTTTATAACAACAATTGTAAACATTTTTATAAAATTTAAATTTCATCTTAAATAGAAGATAGTTTTGTACTTACCCTGAAAATTTCATCAACTTTCATTCAATATTTGCGGAGAAATTGAATTTTGAAAAAAAACCGGCTTTAGACTTCATTTGTTAATAACTTTTTAAAAAATTTAAATTTTTCGAAAATTTTTTAGGACGTTGTTTTTTATCAATACATCTTCGTAATAAAATAATAAAATGATTGGAAAGTGCAATTTCATTTTTAGTGTGCCCAGTTGAGACAGCTTGACTCTTTGGAATTAAAGCCCTTTCAATTCACGATTAAATTTTGATTTCTTAATTGAAATTTATTCAACTAAGAATTCCTTTTGATTTTGGAATTAAAGCCCTTTCAATTCACGATTAAATTTTGATTTCTTAATTGAAATTTATTCAACTAAGAATTCCTTTTGATTTTGGAATTAAAGCCCTTTCAATTCACGATTACATTTTGATTTCTTAATTGAAATTTATTTAATTAAGGATTCCTTTTGATTTTGGAATTAAAGCCCTTTTAATTCACGATTAAATTTTGATTTCTTAATTGAAATTTATTTAATTAAGAATTCCTTTTGATTTTGTAATTAAAGCCCTTTCAATTCACGATTAGATTTTGATTTGTTAATTAAAATATTTTTAATTATTAATTTAAAAGAAATTGTTAATTAAATAAAACTCTAATTACGAATTCAAAAAGGATTTGTGAATTAAAATTTATTTAAAGCCCAAAATGATTTAAATATTTGCAACCCTGTCTGTACATAGCCACCAGCGCGGATTTCAAAATATAAATAATTTTTCACATTCTCGAGATCATTTATTTCTTCTAAGAGACTTTCAATGTCACGGTAAACACCAGGTTTAACGCGGGCAAACACCTCGGCCTTCTGTTGAGTCTCCTCCTTTGTTTCTCGCAAAACATTCGCCACGTCACGTTTGGATGTTTTAACAGAACTCACCCCCTCACGCTCTACCACTGATATATGCTGAAATGTGAGATGTATTTGAACTTCTGTGAGTCCTACACACCAGTCGCCATGAAGATAAAAATTTTGTGATAATTGTGTTGTAAAATGCGTCGCCACATTGTGTGGAAAGACAAACTTGCTGCTGTTGCTCGGTAAAACCATGTAAAATTCATCGTTCATTGTAAATTTTTTAAATCTTCAGCTTCTATCCAAGAATTGAATTTTTCTGGGTACCCCCTCCAACTGACCAAATATTGTTTTTTCGACCCCCTACCTTTGCTCTTCAAAACCTCATTAACCTCAAACGCTTCGCTATCTAAATCTTTGCGCACTCTGCTCAACTGTTCTTCGTAAAAATATCCGTCAATTTTTTCTCCATCAAGATCTGTCAAAATATAGACGGTTGGTTGTTGTCTTGTGTCGACTCTTATAATTTTAAACAGCTCCAGAGTCCAGTCACCCTCGTATGCTTTCCTGAAGGCTGTCTTGGCACGACTGACACGAACCAGATCGCCAACGCTGTATTTAGCTACTCGAAACGGCTGTTTTTCGCTGTAACCCAACGTCAAATTTTGATGCACCACGTGAGCATTATATAAGTTGACTTTGGAAGGGGGCATTTTTATGGCACTGTGCCACGACTCGTTGTAACACGTCACAATTTTTCGCAAAACATCTATATAACGTCTTGCGTGCGAGTGAGTAAAGTATCGCCAGATACGACCCTTAAGAGTTCGAATAAAGCGTTCGGCAATGGCTGCCTTTATATCAGGGTCTCTGACGACTCGATAGGTAATATGTTTCTTTTTTAGCACCTCTTGCACCTCTCGACCGATAAACTCTTTACCTTTATCAGTCTGTAGATAAATAGGATGTCTATCATTACATCGTGATAAAATTTTGTCTAATGCTACAGCGACGCTTCGACTGGTTTTGTCGAGAAGATGCTCTGCCCAGGTAAACTTTGAAAGTGCATCAATGACAATGAGAATATAGCTGTACCCATCATTGTAGGTTTTAAGTGATCTAAAATCGTTTAATTAATTATGATTAAAAACGTTTTAATGTTCGACGAGGAAAACGATGTCTCACGAGTTTGTGTAAGGTATGTGCATCCTGACTCTCCAACCATTTGGCAATGGTATTGTTATCAAATTTTTTGAGTTTCGCGTGTTTCAGTAGATGAGCACCAGCGTACGCTGATGGTGCAGAAAGATTATAGTAATAATGCTCAAGATCGTCCGGCTTTTTCGCCTTCTTCTTCTTTTTCTCCTTCTTTTTTTCATTGCTCCTCCTCCTCCCATTCTTATAAACTAGCTTTTTCTCTTTCTTTTGCTGTCTTTTAAATGTATTTTTAATGCGTTTCAAAAATTTATCAAACGCAATTTTGCTGACCATGCACAAAACAGTAATACCAGCTGCAGTCTTTTCATTACCATCTGCAGTCTCCGAGAGCATGCGTGAAAATGCTCGTTCAGCCAGCAGTCCGTCGGCTTTTATATGATTCGTTATTTTTTTATTTGAATATGAAATATCGTGCTCTAGACAGGCATTGTCAAGAGGATTTTTTCCTCTCTGACCACGTCTGAGACGCTCTTCGAGATGCGTGCCAGGGTCGAGAAACTGGTAGCCTGGTAGATGCATTTCAAAGGGTACAACCGAAATCAATCGGTCTATAAAAGTAGCAGTTTTCTCCCCCTCCTCCTCCTCCTCCCCCTCCATCACTTCCTTCCATGCTTTCACATACGGTCCCATTTTAGCTGTTCGAGGCGACTCTTTTTTACAGGGGTTGATGGCGTAGCTGCTAACTCGCTACTAACTTTTTTACGCTTTTTTGCACTCTCAACTTCTTTCTTCTTTATGCTCGTTAGACCAGTAGCTGTTGAAGAATAATAACCTTCGTTTTCTGACGACGATGACAGCGGTGAATCAGGGCTACGAGATGCAATCGTACGCCACAGTCGATCGTTACCAATGAATTCTCGAGGTATGCTAACTTGTCGCAAGACGCGTGCAAACTGTTTGTATCCGCGCGGTGGCAGCCTTTTTCTACTTCTCATAGCTTCGTTCATTAAATCGACAATATTAGCACCCTCGACAACAGTGCCATCTAGCTTGATTATACCACGACTATCCCATTCAATATTACCAGCTTGCCGTAAATATCTAATGAGATGTCTAGCATTACTTTGAAATTTCTGCGGTACCGACTGGGTAACTGTTCGTCGTCGATTTCGTCATTATTGTCTGTACCCATCGTCGTTTCTGTTTCTAATAATGTTGTCTCGTTTGGCCATATTATACTCCTACTTTCATCCTTCTCCTCCCCTCTTAGATGCAAGTAACGCTGCAAGATTTGTTGATATTGCAGAGATTTTTGACGCTCATCACCCGTAGAATGTAAAATTTTACTCATTTCTTCGTCAAGGTGTGTCGTGGTTGTACCAGGTGTCTGGACACTGGATGGTGGTGTTGTATGATTGGTAGTTCGTACGTCGTGCTGCTGCTGCAGCCGCTGTTGCTCCAAGCACTCTTGCGGTACTAAAATAATTTTTCTTGCGTACTCCATGCCGATAAAACAGGTTTCACAATAAGCCGTAGTAAATATGCTGATTTTACCACCAAATTCCTTTTTACCTCCAAAATACCCGGTTTAGCGAGTTTTCGCAACAGTGGTGCGACTTTTCGCAATTGTTTCTTATAATACTTGCTGAGTGGAATATTTCCACGTAAAATGTTCGAAGCACACTCGCAAATGTACGTTATAAGTTTGGAATTTGCTTCGCGTAATATGGCCTTAAGTTGAGAAAGTTCAATTTTACACAAAACATGTAGCTGAGTCCAGTACTTTTCTGGAATTGGTCTGCTGCTGCTACGACTACGTCTTACCGGCTCCATTACTATCGCACAACTGGTACATTATTTGAGCGAGCACCAGCTTTTATGGGTTTGCAACGAGGTACATAAACGTACTGATGTTTGTCGAACGGAAATATACAAGTACGAAATCTCACGTTTTCAGGTGTACCCTGTTTCAGATCTATGAACAAATAGCCGTGTGGTTGTGCTGTGGCATCGAGATATGCCTCTTACAAAAAACGAGGCTCCTTGGGGCAGACTTGGCGCGCCAGATGATTTAGTTGCGCTCGATCGCGTGGATTTTTAAATACCACGATGTAATTAGAGTTTAGAGAAATTTCTCGCTGACCTTGATGAAAGAGATTTTGCGAGATAAAGATGACGCTCAAGTTATTGTGATGACTGCCTTTGGTAAAGAGATTTACTACAGCTCTATTGGACGATTCTCTCATCAGATCGTCGAGAATCAAGAGTTTTGCTCGTGGATCATTGGCATAGTCTTCGCTCTTTGGTAAACCCTCGTGAAATTCGATACCCTCGGCCAACTCCTTGTAAATTGGCTGCCACTCGGTATAGTACAAGAGTATACGCTCGACTTTTGTATCACTCATGCGATCGATGTGATGCAAAAAATTCTTCACGAATACTGTTTTACCATACGAGCTGGGTCCACAAATCATCGAAGTCCACGGATGCACCCACCTGCAAACGTCCATGTTACCGCTGCTGCTAAACTTCTATTACTAACCTCATCAAATCCTCGAACCACTCTACATATACGATCATTAAGAGTGATGAGCAAGAGTGGGGGGCGGCGGCGGCGGCGCGCGCATGTGCGAGCAGTATCGTGCTGGCGCTAGCCAATCGTTTAGCTGATTAGCCATATAGCTGGCTGACGCCAGCATTATTCCGCTCTTTAGCTATATGGCTGAAAGAGCCAAATAAGTATTAATCACCTACTTATAATTAATACCCTCACCCCAGGTCTGTAAAATTTATGTAAAATCTGATTAGTTGCACTATTTTTAACAAAAAAGTCTTATCCCGTGAAATTCTGTGATCATAAACAAAAAGTTTATTGGTTATTGATTATTGATCCGAAACTGATATTTTCTTGCAAATCATGTTTTATTATTTTATTCACAACAAAAAAGTATTTTATAGCGAAATTCTACGATCGTAAAGAAAAAAGATACAAGCTTTTAAACGGTAAAAGAAATTATGAATAGCTTACCTTTAATAACACGGTGATGTAACATGAGAAGCCTGAATTGTGACACATCTTGCATCCCTCTGCTTTTAATACAACGACCAGCAATGTCAAGTATTTCATCATCATTAAAAATACCTTGCTTAAACATATAAGCTAAGGTACGTAGTCCGCAAAGTCCTAAGATAAATTAAATTTTTTTCAATAATTCATTATTGGAGCAAATGTTAAGACTTTTGCGCCATGAATTATTGTAAAATAATTTTATTTGCGGCTCTCGAACTAATGCTATATTAACAATATTTATCAAGACTTTAAGTAAATTTTTTCTAACCATCTTACTTCGTGTTGATCTTCTTCTCTGGAACGTTGAACTTTAACTGTTAATCAGACCTGTCAATCTTCGTGTATTTATAGTACGATTTAGAAGTAGGAATGAGGGGTGACGAAGGGGTAGTATGTGCGCAACATTAAATATTTCAAGAATCATCTTAATTTGATATTTAAATCCGCCAACACATGTAAAATAATGTCAGTTTGGCGTGAATCGTGGACCGGTGTGCATGTAAGTATAAATCAGAATGCATATAATTCACCATTATTTCGCTTACGAGTAGGCGGGAATTTTTTCATGTAACGCGATCACACTTGGGCGTGTTCTATATCGTCCACCTAGCTAGTGTGTGTCTTAAGTAAAGAGGCGTTAATTGCTCAACCTACATCATTCGTACTGAAACAATTTGTATATATTTACATATATTCTGCATATAATTAATACTTATTTGCATATATGTATATATTTATATATATTTAGTATAAATAGAATAACTACATAACATTTTATTTAAATTATAATAATATATATAGTTATTGTAAAAGATATGAATGTTATACTCTTCTACTTTCTGCTATGCTGATACTTTTTATTATTTTTTCGTAATAATCTCTTGTTTTTTACATAAAAATTGAATTTCAATACATTTATCATTTGCGTATGGATGACGCATTGTATGTTATTTGTACATAAACATTGTGTAAGTAATACACTTACTCATTACCATGTATACTTTTATGACATTGTAGACCGTATTCAGTTAAATATCCTGAGGTCTTATTAAATTTCTATTGTTATGGTATATATATATATATATATATATATATATATTGTAACGTTTTTCCCTTTCGGGAGGGGGAAATACGTGTAACTCCTGTTGCCAGACGCTTCAGTGAGTTACCAGGGTAAGATCGGCAGGAGTTGGAGGGAGCGGACGGTGGAAAGTAAAGGAGAGTAACCGGGTTTAACACGTTTGGTTATGCTATGGAGTACCTTGGCTTTATTGTACTCATAAAACTCTTACAACGACGATCACAAATATGAATTAATAATAATGTATAAATCAAAGCTAAACCTAATGATCTTATATAATGCAAATAATTAACCTAACCTTAACGGAATGTAATGTACAAAAGATAATTAAATCGGCCACTTGACGGCTATTCAATAAGTGAAATCAATTAATCAATAATCTTTGAAGAATCTGGAATTATAGTTTACTTTAACTAACGATTCTACGGCCTGGACGGTTTAATTTATACCGGCGGCTTTTACCTGCAACAATGTGCAAAACAAAAGAAACAAATGATTAATAATTAAATATAATTATAATATAACTAGGCGGCGGCATCTAGTAACGCTATGCTTAATACTACGGAAATAATAATAATGACGGTGGGTAGCCGGCTCCCTTAATTATCTGAGTTACAAATCTCTATAGGCATGCGGGACCTTTAAGGGACGTAAAGACAATGGGTGGCCGACACCCTTAACTTATTCTAACATCTTAATGATTACGCGGCAGGCGGACGGAGTCCTCTAACTAAAGTAAAAATGTATTGGGTGGACGACACCCTTAACTTAATCTAAGTTCTAATTTTTATACGCGAGCGGACGGAGTCCTTTAAATTAACAAAAATATATATTGGGTGGACGACACCCTTAACTTATTCTAATGTCTAACATTTATGCGCGGCCGGACGGAGTCCTTTAAACTAATACGAATTGAATAATTAGGTGGACGACACCCTTAATATATTCCATAATCACGCGGCGGCGGACGCGACAGCTACGGGTTAACCAGACCCTTAATTAAGCCAGCGGCGAGAATGTGAAATAGAATATAATACTATGGGTGGACGTCACCCTTAAATTCAACGGCGCAAGTTCGGCATTGCGGCGGCGGCAAAAATAGCTAGTGTGCTCTAGGCAGGTAGATCTACGCCAGCGTGCTCACTTGACGTATCTCTAACACTGCCAGCATATGCACTAGAGTTTAGACCAGCGTGATCACTCGGTCTATCCCCATGTGCAAGAGAGAGAAGCTAGTCCTTCTACAAGAGAAGGCACCCAGCTACTACTTGTCCCACTCTCTCTTAGCCTAGCGTGCTCACTAAGGTAAAGAGAGAGAGGAGACCGTAGTCTGCACTGCTCTGGTTAGCTGTGCTTCTCGGCCTCTTATATACTCTGGCCTCATTTTTCCCGATGCGTGCAACGACGTTTGAAGTTGCCACCTGGCGGCTGAGCTCAGAACTACTGTTCTATCGTAGCTGGCCGTTAGGCGGGAAATTTGAATGCGCGGGTATGTATACTCGTCGCAATATATATATATATATATATATGTATATATATATATACATGTGTATGAGTGTGTGTGTGTGTGTGCGCGCGCGTGTGTGTGTGTGTGTGTGTGCGTGTGTGTGTGTGAGCGCACATTTATTTATGACTATATGATTGTCTCTCTCTCTCTCTCTCTCTCTCTCTCTCTCTCTCTATATATATATATATATGTAGGAACTCTACTGTCTATCTAACTTAATGTTAAGTTAATGTTATACTTTCTTTCGCCTTCTGCTCTCCTGATACTTTTTTATCATTTTAATATTATTAATTCCCGATGATTATTGATTTTTATAAATTTAAATTTATTTTAAATGCAACAAGTTTATTACATGTAATGTTTTAAATCTTGATCATTCTTATTTGCATATGAGTATGCAAATTAAGTTTATATATATATATATATATATATATATATATATATATATATATATATATATACATATATATATATAGAGGAACTTGACTGTCTATCTAATGTTAAGTTAATATTATACTTTCTTTTACCTTCTATTCTCCTGATACTTTTTTATCATTTTAATATCGTTAATAACCGATAGTTAATAGATTTTTTTAAATTGAATTCAATTAAACGAAATAGCTTTATTACGTGTAATGTTTTAAATTTTATCATTATTTCAAGTGAATATACGAATTAAATTCATTCCAAAGTCTTGTGAGTTTATTCTTGTAAACCACAGATAAAGATTTTGTAATTTTAGAGAATCAGCGACCTTATGTCTTCTTTATTAAATTCTTTTCTCACACTACGTTAGGGTCATTTTAGACAAATCATCACTGTACACCCTAGTTAGTGATGGAATAAAAACTTTTTCTATAGATTGGGGTATCATGTGTTTTCTCTAATACCAATTTTGCGTCTTAAATTTGTAATATAATTCTTAACGGCAGGCCGGAGTAGAACCTGATACCGACCGAGTAACAATTGAGTTGTTTGTTATTTACTCAAGTATTAATCGGTGTATCTTCAAAATAAAGGTTGATCGCAATAGATATTATTATTATTATGAATATCTATGCACAAGAAAAAAAAATCTACCGATTTGTTTTTGAGAAAAGTAAGGAACGCCGAAGTAAAAGATTATGTTTATAATATTTTCGCGTTCCTTACTTTTCTCAAAAACAAAGCGATGGATTTTTTTTTTCTTGTGCATAAATATTTGTAATAATAATATCTATTGCGCTTAACCTTTAATTTGCAGATACACCGATTGATACTTGAGTAAATAACAAAAATGCCAATTAGACAAGGACAGCGAATCCGGCCTGCTCTTAATTTTAACTTTACTGTAGAATATGATTCTTAAAACTGCAGTTCGAATCTTTTCTACGAGGAAAAAAGTGTCAAATTATTAATTTTACCTAAAAACTTAAAAATATTTTTAAGCATTTGGGGTGGGAATCATACTTTTTATGATCGTGGACTTGGAGCCGCGATCAGTCCTCGATAAGTCGACAATCTGTAATAATAAAAAAAAAAATGTTCAATCAACCACCATCGCCGATCGTCATCGACGACGACGACAAAGTTCAAATACTGGACGACGATGTCCAGGTACTTGAGAACTCGGTGAATATAGCACCACTCGTAAATTTTCTGGATACGAGTCCAATGAAGATGAAGTTGATCCTGATTATGCTCTACAGGCGATGGAGGTAGAATAAGAAGATGAGGAGGATGAAGAAGATGAGGAGGATGAAGAAGTAGATGAGGCCGAACTGGTACAACGCTACCATAGGTGTCGAGCAGATGAGGCTCGTCAACACCATGTGCTTAGTGTAGTACGCCTCTATTGGCGTGCACGTATTGTAAATTTACGTTTAGAGGGAAAGTGTAGTTTACGACGCCTACAACGCGATTTAAGGAGAGTAAGAATTGGAGAGGATAATACCTCGACCTCATCGTCGCGCGGATCCCACATTAGAACGCCCACGTAGAGGTCATGACGTGTGCTGGGGCTGTGCGAAGCCCTTTTATAGACAGAGTGTCCGTCTGTGGCAAAGGTGTGATTCGTGCGGCTTGTGGCTTTGCCCGGATTGTGCGCTGGATCCGGTGCACTGCCAAAATGATATTATAATTTAAGTGTGAGTTTTAGTTTTATAAATTTATGAAATTTAATGTTTATACATAAAATGTAAAAATATTATTTTTAATTTTGTGTGTAAAATTTATGAGTCTTTATGTGCGTGTGAGAGTGTGTGTGTGTATGTGTGTGCGTATGTCGACGTAAATAAATAAATAAAGATATACTATTAATCTTAATGTTTGTGAGAAAAACAAAAATTTTGAATATAAAAATAATAAACAATAAATAAACTTTTATAGACTGTAAGTAAACTAGTGTTTATATATATGTTAATATATAATATATATGTAATTATAATATTAATTTTATATAAATAGTATATGCGTGTTAGTGTGTGTATGTGTGTGAAAAAAAAAATAAAATTCTAAATATTGTGTATTTATTTATCAATATATTTATTTATTTAAATTCAGGGGTATCATGAACCGTCATAACAAGCCCCTACTTCGCCTTCTCAGAGGTTATTGACCTAGTGGTCAGTAACCTTTGAGGTGGTAGAGTGGGGGTTTGTTGTGACCGTCTATGGTGCCCCTATAACTACTAGAATGTTATATATGATTTTCATGTTCCAGTATTTTCAATTTTTTTATCATTTTGTGGAACTTATGCATGATGAATTATTTTCTTATTAAAATCAATTAATGTAAAAAATAAATGTTTAGTATTTATAAATAATACTTATCTAAATAGGAGCAAAAATTCACTTTAAAAATTAAAATATACGACTGTATTGGTGAATATCACATACTTTACTCAAAAATCTTAATCTCTAAACTAGAAATTTTGGAAAATAAACATATGGATCGGCACAATGTAGGTTATTTCTAATCTCAAACTTAGGGTTTGAGTTATTACACAGCTGATAGAAATTGAGAAAACTAAATATTGTAATATTGATATTTCATTTTAAAGAGTGTTATATATGATTTTCATGTTCCAGTATTTTTAATTCTTTTATCTTTTTGTGGCACTTATGCATAATAAATTATTCTTATTAATATCAATTAATATATAAAATAAATGTCTACTATTCATAAATAATACTTATTTCATCCAATAAAGAGCGAAATTTCACTTTGACAATTAAAATATACGAACTTTTTTGGTGAATATCACATACTTTTCTTAAAAATCTTAATCTCTAAACTATAAATTTTGTCAAATAAACATATAGATCGGCTCAATGTAGGTTATTTCTAATCTGAAACTTGGGGTTTGAGTTATTATACAGCTGATAGAAATTGAGAAAACTCAATATTGTAATATTGATATTTTATTTTAAAGAGTGTTATATATGATTTTCATGAACCAGTTTTTTCAATTCTTTTATCATTTTTTGGAACTTATGAATAATGAATCATTTTCTTATTAAAATCAATTATTGTGAAAAATAAATGTTTACTATTTATAAATAATACTGATTTTATCTAATAAAGAGCAAAAATTTACTCTGAAAATGAAATTATACGACTTTTTTTGGTGAAAATCACATACTTTACTTCAAAATCTTAATCTCTAAACTAGAAATTTCGTAAAATAAACATATGGATTGGCTCAATGTAGGTTATATTTAATCTCAAACTTGGGGTTTGAGTTATTATACAGCTGATAGAAATTGAGAAAACTCAAGATTGTAATATTGATATTTCATTTTGAAGAGTGTTATATATGATTTTCATGTTCCAGTATTTTCAATTCTTTTATCATTTTGTGGAACCCATATGGAAAAAATTTTTGGATATAATTGTAAATAACTGTTCATAACTGTGAATAAATGTAAATAAATGTAAATAATTGTAAATAACTGTAGAAAAGTGTTAAAAAATGTGGGAATTTAGACATAAATAACAGTTGCTTACAATTATTTACAATTATTTACTGTTATTTACACTTATTTACAGTTATTAACTGTTATTTACAGTTATAAACTGTTATTTACACTTATTAACTGTTACTTACACTTATTTGCAGTTATTTATATTTATTTACAGTTATTTACATTTATTCACTTTTTTCACAATTATTCACAGTTATTTACGATTATTTATAGTTTTTTACAATTATTTGCAGTTATTTACATTTCCGAAAATTATCACAAATTTATTCAATAATTTTATATATAGGCGAAAATTTTTAAAAATGTGAATAACTGTAAATAATTGTAAAAAACTATGGAAAATTGTAAATAGTTGTAAATAATTATAAATACATTTTGGCAACTGGCCTAATATAACATTATCAAGAGTATCTCCTAAAATTCCGCTATGTAAAGTGAATGATTTCACTTCCACTCTTGTTATTGGGTATTTTGCAGTAGTTTTGTTTAAAGCATTAGCATGAGCCAATAGTATGGCTGGACTTATTTTAGCTCGACGGACGATTAGCGTCGCTTCTCTGATACGCACTGAAAATTTTCCGTCATCGGTGCAATCCATCAAACAAAACGCGTCCTTGCTACGAACGAGTCTCACTCGCATCTCAACACCGTTTACCAAAAATTTACCTTGATTAAATACATCGCAATGGAGGTAGCCAATCATATCGACAACTTTACCGCCAGCTGTAAAGTATTGACGATTCCGAGAACCGACATTGGCCCCAACTGTTCCGGTAGCAATTGCTGGTGATGCATCCATACATCTGCTGTGTCCGCATACCAGAGTGCGGAGGTGAGGTGTGATGTTAAGGCAGGAGAAGCGTAATTTAAGAGCGTTTCTATGTAAGCTCTGTAAGGATAGGCGTTGTTTGGGGGTGAAACTAGCTTTGAATTGAAAAAGATGTCCGTTTGCTCGAACAACGAATGTAAAAAATTGTTAATAGGAGCAACTTTTGCATTCTCGGCGTCGGTTCCCACGGGTGTAATTTCCACGCTTACTTGCAACATTGTATGCGCTAGATCGATGTAATGCTCGGTCGAACCAGGAACCAAAAATTCTAAAGGTGAATCGCTTTCATTGCTGAGAGATGATACAGGTTTGTAGTAGAGAAAAGAACTGCTTTCAATTGAAGTTTGCGTCGGGGGAAGAGTAAAAATATCTAGTTCGCTCTTCGTACCTTCACCACTGCACGCGTGTAGAAAAGCCATTTTTTTTAATGATTTATTTAGGTCCGAAAATGTCAGATACACTTCTCAATACTTTCTTCTTTTTTCGTCTTGATGTTTTCTTTTTCTTGCCTATACCGCGCTTATTTGTCTTTCTCTTTGTCTTTCTTTTCTTGCTCGATGCGTTGTGTGCGGGAACACGAGCTCGCGTTGACTGTCGTTTGCGCTTAGCAGTAACAGCTTTATATCCACTACCTTTCATAATATCAGAAATTTTATTAGCTGCTTTTCTTTTTAAATTTCGTTCCGACTCTAGAGCACGCGTGTTGAGAGACTCTTTAAAATTCGCTCTCTTATTCGTCACGTCGTCTAGCACGTTCAAGCCTGTTCGGACGGCTTCTTTGCCTACTGCCTTGGCCCCACTGGCAAGATATGGCACAATTTTTCTAAATAACCTCCGAGAAAGCTACCAATTCCAGAGCCTCTTTGAAACGTTGAACCAGAGTAAACGTTTTTAATGCCACTTCCACCACCACCAGCCTGCTCGTCGTAGTAATGAATATAATAACTCATATCGCTACGTATTTAACGACTACAATTAAAATGAAGCGTAACCGTCAGCGTTCCATACTCAAATGGTATTTTACGCCCATGCTGATCTCTTATATCGATAACAATATTTCGAAAGGTATGATGTAGTAGAGGTATGTATTGAATCGGTGCGAACTGTTTGACGACGGTTGATCCGAATTTGTACTTTGAATTTTCCAGGGCTACAATGCGTAAAAGTGCCGTTTCCGTATCACCAACTGCATAAGGTTCGCATATGTCTGTGTAAACGTAGAGCTGATCGGGTATGGCCCGTGCTAAACTAGCTGGTCTATTGCCCACATTTATACTTGTTCCTGAGTTGAAAGTGACAAAAGTTCCTGTTTCTCTGTGGACAATATCTTCAAAACCAAAAATACGACGAATTTTTTCGTTGAAAGTCGTGTAGTGCGGCTCTTCGCAAATGCAAATCCTTTTTAAGGTGTAATAACCTTTCTGAAATTCAGTCGGTTCAAGCTTCTGATGTTCACGCGCCTCGTGTACTTTATTTATTTCTTCCGCAAGTTGTTCAATGCTACTGTATACGCCATGAGGGAAATTACAAAACCCATTATTTTTCGAAACTTTGGGCTTAGCACTTCCTAATTTGAAAGTATAATAAGCTTCAGGTTCTTGAATATGCATAATAGTACAGGGTATGTGTATTTCGGCTATACCGACCTGCCAGTTACCGATTAATCTAATTTCACGACATAAATAAGTGGTAAAACAAGTAGTCGTATTGTCGGGAAAATAGCGCATACTACTGTTACTCGGTAGTACTAAATAAAAATCATCTAGATTATCCATTATTTTTAAATTCTTTCAACGTCTGATGCTTTTATCCAAGAATTAAATTTATCCGGATATCCTTTCCACTTTACAAATAGCTGTTTTTTATTTCCGCTTCCTTTGGTCCGAAGAACTCGTTCAATTTTAAAATTTTGATCTTCCAGTAGTCGTTGTGATCCTACAGGAGCCAATTCTTCTGTATAAAAAAAACCGTCAATGTCCTCTCCTTGTAAATCTTGTAACTCGTAGGTATAAAGATTTTGCCTGATAGAAAAGCGTTTAACTTTAAATACTTCCTCGCTATAATTCTTTTCGAATCCTTTCGCAAAGGTTCCCTTAGAGCGACTGATCCTCACGTAGTCACCAACCTCGTATTTACGGTCTTCTATTTGCCTTTGATTTTTTCTTTGCTGAAGAGCGCGTCTCTGTAAATTCGCTCGTGCCTCAGCTACGTTATATAAATTAATCTCTGAAGGTTTCATCTTTATACCTGAATGTACTGTATTGTTGTATGCATAAACTATCTTTTGTATTACATCGATGTACCTATGTGTATTGCGATGTGTGAAATATCTCCAAACACGTTCTTTGAGAGTTCGATTAAGACGTTCTACCACTGCCGCCTTAATGTCCGGATTTCTTGCCGCTCTAAACTGTATGTCATATTTTTTAAGAGTATTTTGCAAACCTGCACCAACAAATTCTTTACCTTTGTAAGTTTGTAAGTAAACAGGTGTACGACCATTGGCTCGCTTAAAAATCTTCTCTAATGCAGCTGATACAGTATGCGCTGTTTTATCCCTCAGTGGTTCTACCCATGCATACTTACTAAGCACGTCAATGACTACTAGTAAATACGAATAACCGTCATTTTCTTTTTTAAGACTTGTTAGCTGACACAAATCTGCTTCCCAAACGTCATCCACGTTAGTTACGTTATAGTGTAGTCTAGGAAATTTTTTTCTTACAGGGCGGTGAAGAGTATAAGAATCTTGATTATTTAACCAGTCGTGTATCCGTTTTTGTTCTTTTTCTCTGTTTTTCAATGATTTACCCTTTATATTTACACGTATTAAATTTCGCGCTCCTGCATAACCTGCTTCGTGCGAAGGGTCGTAATACTGATTTTCCAAAGACATTCTCTTCATAGGTCCGCTTTGAGCCACTTTTTCTTAGCAGCATGTCTCGTTACGGGTGGAGTAAATACTGGTGATAACATTTTTCGTTTAGCAGTATTTAAAGGAGACGTTAGCCTATTAGCAATTTTTAGAATTTCCGTGTTTCCGATCAGATCATTAGGCGTTTCTGAACTCCCGATAAACTTTGCAAATTCAAATCTACCAATAGGCGCTTCGTCATCATCCTTGATCTTTTTCTTTTTCTTTTGCAAAACATCGTTAAGCAATTCTGCTATGTTAGACCGTGGTATAAGTTTTCCATCTACGATAACGCTTCCAGTACTATCCCATTTTAATCGATCTGGCTCAAAAGTTCGCCAATGTTTTAGTAAAAGTCGTGCTTTTCTAGCATAAATTTTAGGCACGTTATCGAGTATTTTTTCTTCTGTTAGAGGTGTCAGTGTAGCTTCGATTTCGTCAATATCTCGACCAATTTCACCATCATCCATACGTTCGTTATCTTTGAAAAATAAATAACGCCTCAAAACTTGCAAATAATTTTTACACTTTTCTCGCTCACTGCTAAAACTTTTAGAATTAATAATTTTATACATTTCCGAATCAAGCCGTGTTAAATTATCACCAGGTGTCTGTATAGTTTTTCCAATATTTTCAGTTGTGCTATTTGTCGAAGAATTAATTATAGGCACAGCTCCTACCTGCTGCTGCTGCTGCGAAAAACCTTGTATTTGTTCCAGAGATTTTTCGGGGACAATGACCATTTTTCGAGCGCGTTCCATAATTTTTTGTTTTGCCTTGAAAGAAAATTAATTTTTGTTTCCTAAAAATTTGGAAAAAATTGTACTTATCAGTGGAGCCAATAGAAGTGGTAAAAAAGAACCACCACTCTGAATTATAGTACGTTTTTTAGCTTTCCAAGCACCAGCACCACCAGCTCTTTTTCTTCCACTTTTTACTAATTTTCTTAATATAGTTTTGTGTTTTTTTAAACGGTTTTATTCATGAGTTTTTAATTTTACAACACCTTGCAATACATTGAGTGCACACTCGCAAATACACTTTATGAGATTTTTATCGGCTGTACGAATCAAAGCTGAGCGCTGTTGACTATCAGCGTGGCTCAGAGCATTTAAAAGTGCAACGTGCTTTTTTGAACATAATTTCCCAGACGTACAGCAGGTGCTAGACTTGATGGAACTTTTTCTCTTTCCTCCTCCTCCTCCTGGTTTTCTTTTTGTTTCAGATGGGGTCATTGATGTTGTCTCAGCCATCGCTATTTGAAGACTGCTTCTCCACTACGGCTGCTACTTTCTTTTTATTTCTTCATGCTCACCTGAATCTCGATGAAAATTTAGGCACGTAAGCATAGTGCAACTCAACATCGGGAAATATGTCGGTGCGAAAGCGAAACTCATCTGGAGTATCTTGTTTCAAATCCAATAAAAGATAGCTAAATGGTCTACTACAGGCATCGATGTAGGCTTCTTGCAAGAACTTTGGATCCTCAGGGTAAACTTGTCGAGCGAGAATTTGCGCGCAATCTCTCGGATTTTTGAACAACACAATATAATTTGAATTTAACGATAAATCGCGCTGATTTGGCCCCCTATGAAAAATATTTTGCGTGATGAAAATTACACTGATATTTTTATGATGACAACCTTTTGTGAATAAATCAAGTACTGTATTATTCGATGATTTGCGCATCAGATCGTCGAGTATGAGTAATTTTCTCTTATCATTTTCATTGGAATAGTCTGTAGCTTGCGGTAAGCCTTCTCGAAATTCGATGCGTTGATTACCTCCTACTTTAAACTCGCTACGGTATGCTTCTTGCTACTAGGCGTAATAAAAGAGAATACGATCAAAATTCACATCACACATTTGTGGCAAATTACAGAGAAATCGCTTTACAAAAACAGTTTTCCCACACATAGTAGGCCCCGAAATTATACACGTAAAGGGATGTTTCCATCGTGTATCCATTTCGAATACTGAATACAGCAGGCATAAGTTTTATACTTTTATGTTGAAACCCTCTTTATTTTATTTATTTTTTTTCAAGTTAAGTAGTTGTGATGTAGGGAGGGCGGCGGCGGCGCGGGCACACGTGTTTTTTATTAGCTTATTCAACACGTGTGCGGGGATAAGCTTATTTTCCGCGTTAATCAGCTAAATAAGAAAAGTATAAGCTTATCACCGCGCGGGGTGTTAGCGTATTGTTAGCGTTTACGAATTATCAATAATTGTTTTCTAAAATAAAATAGATTTCATGGAATTTTTTTATTATTTTTTATCATTCATATTTTGTTCATTCACTCTTGTAACCAAAAGGAAGAGAAAGCGATAAGGAAAGATATCGTCTTTTTTTCAAAACAACGCTACAGGTTTTGAATTCTTCTCTTGTTATGACCTCGTGGTAAGGTGTGCGTCGTATAGATTTAAAATTCAATCGTATTTCGTTTTCATTCGTCTCTTTCTCATTCTCTTCTCTAAGCTTTCTCGCAAATACCTCGTCTATGAGCGTTTTAATACTATCAAAATTTATTTTTAATGAATTTTTGAAATTTAGAGTTATTCCCCTAACCTTGCAACATTCATAAGTATTTCCTGACGGTGTCACAGCACGATAAGCGTGAAACTTTGGTGCTGCAGACATCATGGTATCTATGTAAGTACCAGGACCGTAAGATCTTAATTCATCCGTCATATCACCCAATAAGTTTCCCAAGGCTGGCTCGTATTCATCTGAATCGTCCTTTTTTACAAAAATACACGAATCGGTATCACAGTACAGAGTACGTCTATCAAGCTTTTTCATGTGTTTGTACAATTCTAGCCTGGCTTGCGCAGTTGTGAATGCTGCTATTACCACATTTGTATTGGATGATGCTTCAACGGCTTCTTCTCTAAGCTGCCAATGAACGTATAAAATATCGTCGTTTACAGGTAAAATACTTAGAACTTCTTTGTCAGGAGAGGTTAATAATCGCAAGAGATTTTCGCGCGATTTCACGATTTCCGTTTGTTTTAAGTTGCTGCGTTGTCCAAACTTTTCCCAAAAAGAATTTAAACAAAGTTTTGCTACAGCTCTTAGACCAGCATTTTTTTCTATTTTCTCGCGATCTAATCGAATACCTTCGTTTTTTTCATACTCATCCAAGTACCGCAATTTCTCATCGTCGTCATTTACACACCAGGCGGGACATCCGCTTGCTTCTTGTTTTATTTTCAAAAACGTATTTACGTATCCAGCAAAAAGATCCCTGTTAATACCGTTAAAGCGTGTCATTTCGTATTTCCATATAACGTATATTTTCGTTATACGGTAGCCAAGTTCGACAGCTTTACGTAATTTGTCGGCTACCCAAGTACCCGTAAATTCTCGTTCACCAGAATTTTCGTGATTACAGTCGCTTCCTCGCATTTCTTCGCAACAAGATCGACAAAGAGCAAATAACAAACGACCGTGCATTTTAACGGGTAACAAAGGTAAGTACAGGTTTCGCGGTGGTAAGACTTTACACTTGACCAGTCCCTCAACGCGTTGCAAATCATTATTATTTTCTCCAGTTAGTTCACGACACTCATTTGCAATGTAAATTTTTGGATGTCCAACGGGATATCGTCCACGTTTGCAAACGTAAGGATACAAGGAGCATATATCTGTGTATTTAATTTTTTCACCTTCCTTAATTTTATAATATGGAATTATATTTTCAGTTCTTCTGCCAAAAAATGCTTCTCGAGGATTTGAAGTAATATTACTCATTAAAGGGTGATTACGCGCGTATTCAGCTATTTCCGGATTCTCAAGTTTAATTTTATCGAATTCGCATTCCCATATGCAGCGAACCTCATATCCGCATTTTCGAATTTTATTTATTTTTATCCATGTATTTTCATAAACTTCATTAAACGTACGTCCAAAAGCGATGGGTGTATCTCGATTTTTATCAAAGCATTTGGGACAACCGTGAGTGTAACAACCTTCGTATTCAAAAACTATACCCTTTTCATTCTGATTTTCCGATGAAGGTGGCAAAAATCCATCTACGAGAAAACCTTCAGGCAACCTGAATTCTCTCGCCCTACCAGCATGAATAATTTCACGACCGATTTCTCGTTCACATGCTAATAACCATTCAATTGATTTCTGAGAATGTTTATCACAGCGTCGATAGCCTGCAGGAGGTATAATTCCAATACTCTTAGGTAATAAGAAATTTTTTCTATAAACGAGAGAACACGCACTTGCGATAGTAGTTGCAGATGTAAACGGACAGATTTGTCCTACGTCTAAGAAAATTTTTCTAAAGGCCAAACATGCGCGTCTTAAAATTTCAACATCCATACGACAATATTCTACGATTTCATTTTTAAAATCGAATACGCGACTGCTCAATGTTTTGGAATCGTACCACGTAAAAAAGGTATCTCTTTCCGTGCACGACATGGAATCAGGCGCGTAAAAATGCGTATTGGGCAATGGACCTACGTAATTTTCGTTCTCAACTTTATTAAACAGATGAGGAAAGTAGCCCTTTTTCGCGCTAGCTGGTAAGCTGAATGTTTCCGTTGATGCGCTTAATTTCATATAGAAATAATTTAAACTATCGATGAATTTTGTTCTTTCACATTGTAGCAAAATTATATTTTGTCCGTTAAGAATCACCTGGGGTGATGTTTGACTATATTTTTCTACTAACTCTTTCAGCATAAATTGTGCGTCAAAACCACCAGCATTGTGTGCAATGCATATAATTTGCTTAAAATCTGTTCTATCGCGTATATACATATCTAAAAATTGCTTAATTGGGTTTGTTTGAAAAACATGCTCGCGAATACCACAAGAATCGCATCTTTGAGAATAATCATCATTCTGCAAAAAATCATCACATGTTTGCTGTACAACGCAGAGGTTGGGAACGTGCAATCGCGTGCTGGTACGACTTCTGTACTCTCTATCTTGTTGTGTTTCTAAATCGTAAAATACAAACAGAGTTTTCTTTGTATTTTTTTGAACATTGTCTGCATCGTCATTCGCGGCTAGAGGGCGCATATAACATAACTCGTTAACAGAATGTTTTCCGCGACAAAGCTTACACCAATTAACCCCACATTCGTGCTTGCCCCTATGAACATGAATAACTTTATTACAAACTTGGCAAATTTTAATAAGTTCGCAAATTTTTTTATTTTTCACCTTATAGTTTCCATTTGTTTGGTGATTTTTGTAGCAAGCGTTATTGAAAAAAGTTCTATTGCATTCATTACATTTCAAGATAATACCATTTTCTTTTTCACATGATGGGGATAGAAAACAGTTTGGGCATGTATTTGAACACCTATGTTGGTCAATATATCTGTAACATTTATTACAATATTCACAGAAAAATCTTTTACCCGCTGCTCCGGTCATATTTAAAATAGTATGATGATAACGTTCATCGGAATCATAATATAAATTTATGACACCTTGTAAATTCACATTATTTTTGGATTGGACAATTGATGCGCGACCGTTAAAGAATGGTGGTTCCCCACTCCCGAAATCACTCTTATCATATACTTGTATAGCAATGCCAAGTCTACTATAGTATTTCTGAAATTGATCTATTTCACGAAACCCCCAATCTTCCGTCGGAATATTTAATTCTGCATTTTTTATCAACTGCTAAGCGTACTCTTTTTGCAAAGTTCTGCGGCCATCGCGAATAAACGACCACTGCTTTTTCATATCGTTAGAATCGTTATTTTTATGATTTATATACATCTTTCCAACTACTAATGCTCGCAGCAAACACAAATTGTCTTTATTTTGTATAAAAACTATTGACTTTTTATGCTGTATGTTTATATTTAATTTATTTTTTTGACCGGTACCTCGTGGTAAATTAACATACGTTGCCTCTATAACAAAACTTTCGTCTATCTCAAAATTTTCGTTGCTCTGAGTTAAATTGGATATAAGTTCCCATAAATCGTCGTAATTAAAATCAATAATCGGTCTTAGCGACATTCCGGCCGGACCATGGCTAAAGCGAATACTTTTTACACTGATTCCTATTAAGTCATTTTCTTCCCCTAATGATATTAAATATGCATGTATATCCCGCATAATCAATTCTAACCATACAATTAGATTAACATTTTCCGCAGGGGGTTGCATGCTAAGAATTAATCTTGTTGCATTTAATTGGAATGTTCTGATATAATGATTACCTCTTTGATTAATACGAAATCTTACGTCTGGTGGTCTTATCGAAAATTCTCCCGCACTAGCGCCTCTACCAAGACCTATTTGAATATTACCAGCCTCACTCACACTCGATTCTCTCTCACTCGCATTCTCATACCTGTCTAAATTCCCGCTTGAGTAGGTATGAAAATCCCTCTCAGTGTCGTCACTACGTTCATGACTGTCGTAGCTATTGGAAATAGACTCGGGCTCGATCTCTCCCTCCGATGCATTTTCGTCTCCCCACTCTTCTTCTTCTTCTTCTTCTTCTTCGCTTTCAACACCATCAGCAACAGCAGCAGCATCAGTAGGAGGAGGGGTAGCAGTTGGATGCGTGGAAAGGTTTTCCAGTGCGCTTGATCCTTCTACGAAGGATGATGATGATGCTATGAAAAATTTAGGATGATATTATATAAATAATTTGAAAATTGTTTTAAAATATTGTCTTTATTTATTTAAAATTTTGATCAAAAAATTTTTTATTCAACAAAATTATTATTATCATTATTATACTTTAACATTAAAAAAACATCATTATTATTATTGGTATTTTTTTTCATTATATATCGAACTTTACGAATAAGACAATGTTTTAAATTTTTTATTCTTTCAAAGGCCCATTGAAACTATCGTGTACCCGATCTAGTAGATCGGTTAAATCGCTGGTCGAATCTGTATACAATGCTGATGTAAGATCCTCAGACATTGTATGGAACCAACGCAATTCTTGTGCCCGTCGAACGGGCCTAATTCTCTGGGCATAAATTTGCAGAGTCGTTGAATTCAAATTCGATACGCTGTCAGTTCCGTTTTCTTCCCTCCGAATCACTTTAGATTAAAATAAAAAATATTTTTAAAATAATAATAATAATAAAATAATAATAAAGATAATGTTAATAAAATAAATAAAAGAATAAATATATTAACAATACTATTATAATAACAGCAATACCAATAATAATAATAATAATAATAATAATAATAATAATAATAATAATAATAATAATAATAATAATAATAATAATAATAATAACAATAATAATAATAATAATAAAGGAAACTTACATTCATTAAGACGCCGATCTAGTACTCCTCCATCAAAAAAGTGATAACTCATACGCGAGCCATTCGCTATGTGAAATTCTCTCTCTCTTAATGGTGCCGTTTGCGAATAAAAACTGTGTAAAGTAGCAAACCGTTCTTCATGGTTTTCCGAACGGCCTGGCGCATTTTTCTGCTGACTCTGATGCATTTTCCGGGCCATTATGGTTTAGACTTCTTATAACCGCACTGAATAGCTCGGGATAATTGTTTATCCCCGCACACGTCAATTGACCACCCTGCCTAATTATTTCTGGGTTCGGCTCTTCATCATCAAACTCGAAGTCCTCGGATCCTGATTCGAAATCTCTTCCGAATTCCTCTTGTATCCGTTCTTGCGGGACGATTCGATCGTTGATGACTGTTTCAGCATCGCTGTCTGTAATCATCTCGTTATCATCTACAATTCGCACACTTCCTTCTTCTTCTTCTTCTTCGTTACGAGTTACTTCATTGTTATCGTAAAACAAACGCCGTCGAACGGTATTTCTAGATGTACTCGGCAAATTGGGATTGTTGACTGATTGTTCAAATAATGTTTCCACATCGCTTGCATTGCTGTCATCGCTCTCGCTCTCGCTCTCGCTACTACTACTACTAGCTAGTAATATTTCAAGAGCTGTAAAAATGAATCATATATTAATTATATATATATACACGTTGCATAATTTTCAATTTCAACTTATAAGCATCAATGATTTATTATTATATACAATAAAAATAATAATTTTAATACATCTTAATGTTTATTAAATGATATTTTAAATTATTTAAAAAATAGCTTTTATTTTTAAAAAGTATTCGCATGAAAAATTAGTAAAATTAGACAAAATTATTCTAATATGAAAAATGTAAGCTATTGGTTTTGATAATAATAGTGGTTAAGATGATATAATAGGATATATGATTTATAAGTAGCTACCAACATTACAGTTTCACAGATTTGTAATCTTTTTATTCAAAAATTTCTCGAAATATCTTTAAAATCGACTCAACATAAATTTGAAATCGAAGATTGTAATAAAGAGATATTTTAAAAACTTATGGATTAGAAAAAAAATTTTTTTTTAAAAACTGTAATCACGATATTTTACATTCCTTAAAATATAATATTTTAAGTATTTACAACTCAAAATCGTGTTATATAAAATATAAGACCAAGAAATCATTTAATATTAATATTTAAAGTTATATACAAAAATGTCTATCATTTTTTTTTTAAAAAAAAGGAAATGTATAAAAATTTTCATTTTGAAATTGCTACAAAAATTATATATATTCGGTAAGAAGTTTAATAAAATTAGTAATTTAAACATTTTTTTTTATACTTACAACGTTTCTCGTTATATTCGTTTATCAGACCCTGGAGTACGTAGGCATCATGTAGATTTTTCGATATTACGTATTCCCCTGCTGCTATTACAACAAGATCGTTTTCTTTAAAAATCATATTGAACAATCGCGCAATCATGCGCAATGACACACACGATAATATACAACCAAATTGTTTTTTCAACTGTAAAATAGACATACGCTGTACTTTCAGGCACCATGCAGAATCGCATTTATGCTGTATAACGTAACACAATTTCGCGTTAATTAAATAATCAACAATCCGAAATATAATTTTACGAAATTCATTTTCATCAATATTCCTCATGATTTCTCTCTCAATAAAATCACTTAACACTTAAAATTTATACTTCTATTCGTCACTAAGACAAAATACTATCTGTGGCAATAATAGTTTCGCCATTTATTTATATACTGCTTTTCCTGAAAGGGAAGATCGATTTTTAGGGAACAAGGAAAAACAATATTACGCGTTTAAAAAAAATATTGTCTACGAACAAGCTGCAAGAAAAATTTTAAAAGAAAATCGGTCATTGAGCAAAAAAGGAAAACAATATTATACGTATAGAAATGGTCGAAATACATAACGGATGTTTACCTGTTGCCTTGCGACTCCAAAAATATCTTTTCCGAAAGGCAACTACTATAAAAAAAACATCTGGTTAGTAATGTCAGTGCAAAAAAAAAACATCTAAACATGATGCCTACTAATCTACTCATCGCTATACCACCGGACGTCCCCTTTTTTTTGTCCCTTTAACACCCCTGCAAAGTATACATGTCGATTACTTTCTTCTATCTTTTCTTAAGTGCATTCTCTTGCAGTAAAACCTATTAAATGTTTTTTCTTTAATTTTTTCTTTGTACCTTTCACTTGGACCAGATGATTTTGTTCTAAAATTTTCTATATCAGATGAAAATGTCCACAACGTTTTCTCGATTTCTATGTCCATCTTACAAAACTAGAAGAAAACTACCTTTCTGCGCTTTGACTTCTTCAAATATTTTCATTTTATTTTAGAGAACCGAGTTATACACAACGTTTTCTTTTGTTTTCCCGTGGTATTATAAAAATTAAAAAGTTACAGTTTAAAAAACAATTTTCTTAAAAAATGAATTTTGAAATACAAATATCTGCGGATATGTCGTGGTTAGATCAACTAATTGAAGAAAGAGTGGATGAAGCAGAAGTGCAACGAGCAAAAAATCAATTAGAAATGAGTATCGAAAAAGAAAATACAGCCGCATTAAATAATCAAAGAGAATGCGCAAAAAGTGTAATGTCGTGGTTAGCAGATGGATGAAGCAGAAGTGCAACGAGCAAAAAATCAATTAGAAATGAGTATCGAAAAAGAAAATACAGCCGCATTGAATAATCAAAGAGAATGCGCAGAAAGTGTAAGTGTCAGTGCTGAAAAAAATAAAAATGACGAGAGAGCAGAGATAGAGGTAATACATGAAATACCTCAATCAACAGCTGGACGAAAGAGTGCGTACAGGAAACGCAAGCCAAACAAAGTGGTCGTTCTCTTATCAGAAGATAGAAAACAAAGAGTAGCTCTCAATGATGAGGTTTTTCATAAATTTTCAAGAGAACGAGAAATAACGCTGATGACCCCGTTCGTTAATATGCAGAAATTAGGTTCAGTGGGAATCAACATATCTCGGTGTAAAAGAGATTTGGAATTTGCAGCTTATAAGACAAATTTACACCAAGTGTATACAGATAAAATACTCGTGTTTTACTGGGCGCGACTGATCCTCAGTATAAACGCTATAATTATGAAAACGCCGGTGTTTAAATTGTCAAGTGAAGAATTTTTCAACTATGTGACCCTCGTGCCGAAACCAACGAATTATGATAATTACAACGAGAACATCGGACAAGGAGATCTATACGAAAAAATATTAGAATTATCAAAGCTGGAATCGAGGATAATAGGATAGTGAGTAAAACTTTTTAATATATATTCATATATTATTTTTTTTAAATTATTTTATTAAAAAAATAAAATATTTTGATAATTTTTTATCAATAATCATAATGTAACAGTTAACATATTTTTGTTTTTTAAATAATTAATTTTCAAATAGTTTTTTCTTAAAATAATAATGATTCTTTTCCTGTTTTATTTTATTTAAAAAATTTTATTTTTAAATAATAAAAATTTTAAATTGAAATTATATTTCATTTCTTTTTTTTTACTTTTCAGCGCTGAAATACACTGTTCTCCGATGATGGGCAAGGCGCTGAGGCAGAATTTTATAAATTACGCCTGGCGCGTGAAATCGGTCCAAATCGCCCTGAAAGAACCTTGTACAATACAATCAGATAGAGACCTTCTCGCTTTTCCATACGGCGAAGAAGGCTTTCTGAATATCATCTCACAACAAGACTATTCAAATATAATGAATAGAAAGGGATTGAGGAAAATTTTACTCGACAGGAAGAGACCATATCCGTCAACATCAAAAGAAGTATATGAAGATATACAATAAAATGTACTTAAATCAAAAACCGAAAAAAAAGCCTTATTGTCAATAAAATAAAGTACGACTACATATGTATGTTAAGGTAATTAATAAAAATTAAAACGTATTTACTTTTATTCTATTCTATTTTTACCCATTTCCTTAATTTTTAATAATATATATTTTAATAAATATATTTATAATATTTTAGAACTTATTTTAAAATTTAATTATTTTTAAGTACTATTAATTTTCTCTATCCATTCATTTAATCTATTATAATTAAATGTTAAATGTTTTTTATTAATTTTTTATTTAATTCATAGAATTTTTATAATGTTACTCACATTAAAAAATATATACATACACACATACATATATACTATACTTACGCCTGTGAAGAAAAAAGACAGAAGGTGCAAATCATTTAGGGTTTCAAGGTCACCATAGAAGCTATATCACCCTCAGACAGGTACAGGAGAGAGGACACCTTATTCACCAGAACACCCAGACAGGTAAGCGAGGGGAATGTGGGTCAAATCAATTCACGATTATACAACCCCTTTATACCTACCAGACATGTAAAGGGGAGCGAGACAAGGGGTCGAGACAGGGGGAGCGAAACAATGGGGGAGAGAGACAGGTGCAAAAAAATCGATATGTTTCGCTATACCAGTCCATATACTACTTACGGCGTACATTCGTCCCGGATCCGGAGCCTGAAGATTATTGTCCGATCCGGATCCGGTTATCCCCCCCAATGTCACCAGGGGAGGTTCCGGTCCGGATACTAGTATACTTATTTCAGGCAAGACTTATCGATACCGGAGTGGTACCGTAATATTTTAGTTCATGTCGCCATTTATATTTATAACCTAATTTGTGAAATTTTTATAAAACACTTATTAACATATTTTTATCGTTAAAATGAACAATTGCTTTATTTATTTCGAATAAAATACTTAAATTATTACTTTGGAAACAAAATATGAGCTAATTATATGTTTTATAAAAATTTAAAAAAAAAGTCGTTTACAGGCGCTACACAGGCACTTATCAGTTGAGCCTGGAATAAGGATTTTAGTGGCCGGCACGAATCTTTCCCTGGTGACAGACCCTTATTTAAATCTTATGTTTAGCCGGATAGGGTACTGATTACAAGTACGGTTGGCCTTTATACGTTTCTACTCGGGGAGAGACAAGGAGCGCTGCGCTTCTCTCTTGGTCTATCGGCGAATGAAATTCGAACACGCTGATAGTCTCTACTCCTCGTAGAAGCTACTCTGCAGTTGTTGATACGGAAAGGATAGGTGGATGGTAGGTGCTTGAAATAAAGACAAGATTTCCTTTAATATATAATACGTGTATTCACCTGGAGATGACGAAGCAAGGTACTTATCTATCCTGAAGTCAAGAACGCTCTAACGACTTCCTTCGCTCTCGTGTAACACATAGCTTACACTCGCAATCGCTTACTTGCGCACCGCAGGCTGCGCGTGACATTTACATGTCTATACACCAATACACACATACTCTCTATACCTGTGTACCCACAGTACTCCCCCCTAAATAACCGTTTATAGTTATTTATATTAAAAGGAATTACTTTATTTTTACATAATCAGTGGGTACTTTTTATTTTACATAAGATTTTTATACATAATTACTCGCGCAATTACATTATCTTTATGCGCTTGCACACACTCCTACTACCTTTTACATAATTATATTCACACATACGCAATTCTAATTACATTACATCAGTACACATCATTTACATGACTTTTTGCAACTATTACATATGCGCATACAATTACTCTTTACATACTTCTGTAAACAACGCTTAAAAGTCCATTTTCATCATATACTCTTGCACCACATCTTGCCATAGCCGTAGACAATGCCAGACTGATGATCACTTTACAATTAAGAAAATCCAACCTGAACCTTGGTACATTCCTTAATACCGTCAATACAAAGTTTATGTTGAAACATTTATTCTTCTTATTATTCCTTCCATAATGATTATTCATTTTTATCATTTCTATGTTGGTATTATTGAAGGAGTTTAGTGTTCTTTGGACATTAGGGTGGTATGACATCTCTACCGAACGTAGTGCTCGCTGGCCAGCAAAATCAAAACCCTGATCATTCGGCTCCAATCCTCTGATATTTAATATCCGCAGTTTCCTTGACTTAACAATGATCTCCTGGACACTCTGTATCAAGTACCTGTTATTCTCTATATTCACCTCCACTAGGCTTTCATTAATATGTAGTACTAGTTCATGAACGAATTCTAGTTCCTTACTTTGACTTTTTAAGTACTTATAATGGAAAATCTTCATTCTGCCGCCGTGATTATACACTGCCTCAAGAATTCTCCATCCCTGCATTCTTTGATCTATACTATTTACATCGGTTAAGTACAATTCCTCCAGTACTTCGTTTTCCTTGAGAAAGCTGTACAAATACTCCATGTACAATTCTTTGCATCCCTCAAGGTTAATGCTCCTTAGACTAGAAAACAACTTATTATCTAAAAATCTTAATCTAATATGTGCATTATTTACAAATGTGGCCTCTTCCAGCCCCTCTATACGCATTTCTGCATCGAACACTGTAGTCACGTTGGCCACTTTTAAGCTTCTTACATAACAAGCTTCTGACACCTCGGCTATTACCTCCTTGGTCATCACACCACCAGACAAGTCCATGTGATCGATGCGCCACTTCTTGTTCCTTCCCTCCTTTTGGTACCTTAACAGCTTCCTGATGGTAGAAGCTTCGACCTCCCATCTGCATCCGCCAGTCCATACATTGACAAATTCAAATTGTCTTGCGTCCTCGAACAAACGTTCTAGCCCGCTTACTCCTTCGTACCTACGGTGATGTAGCAGCAGGTCTGTTGCACCCAGCTTGTAGCACGGTTCCCGCAAACCGTCTAGAGCGCACATAAAATTCATTACATCCACTGGCTGTAGATGCCACAGGATCCTGCTGATGATATCAGGGGCGCGCAATGCTTCGACAGATGGAGGCACGACCTTGAACTCTGGCTTCTCCAAGGTTAATTCCTCGAGTGTCCCTACGGAAGCTTTCTGGTCAGGTTTAATGGACAAGTAGAACTTACTTCCATTTTTGGTTTCCATCCACATCTTTCTTAGGAGCGCGTCACACTGCATCCTTGTTGATGCAGCGAGAGTGTGGCATTTGATGTTAGCGCACGTTCTTCTACCTGTCAAATGGATTTTCCTTATCTCGAAATCCTCCTGACCGAATGACCTCAAAATCTGGTCCAACTTCTTCTTGCCTGGGTTCATTGGCATGTTGTACAGAAACAAATCCAGCACAGGGTCATCACCGATGAAGAGCGATGGTTTTTTGAACTCATGTTCCTGTGTGTTCTTCATCGCGTTTTTTTCACCGGCTCTACTGGCAGCGTTGATTTTACCAATACATTGTTGTGTGTAAGGATCCATAAACTCATATAAGTATACCTCTGCCAATCTGTACTCAGCCTTCTTCGTGAGATCATGCGTCTCGTTTATCTTGTATAATAGGCCTCTGGCCAACTCCTCCAAGAAAAACATTCTGGCTCGGCTGACGGTACTCTTTAGCGATACAAATATCTGGGAGAGCCCAATCAGCTTCACCTATATATAACAAAAAAAACAAACATTATTAATATAACGCATTACAATATTGCCTAAGATCAATCACATTTCTCTTTAAAGTGAGACACTGTTGTACAAAATCTAACTTTCTTATTACCCTTTTCATTATTTTTACAATTATTATTTTTTCTATACAATATTATACTATCCATTTTTCTACGCCTCAAAATGTTGGGTATAAACCTCTCTCTCTTTTACCATTACCCTTATCTTTTTCGCTACCTGTCGCTTCGTGCTCTACCCTGTTACCGGTTTCTATTTCTTTGTCGCTTGCTACGTTACCTGTTTCGTTACACGTATCCGTAATGTCTATTTGCTCGCTACTGAGCTCGTCGAATTCGCTATTACCTGCCTCGTTATGATTATATCCTGGTACCTCCTGTGTCGGGTTACCTTCGTCCAATGCTTCGCATTCTTCACCACTTGCGGGTGGAGCTTCTTCATGAATCTGAGCTTCTGTTACTATGACGTTTTCTTCATTCATTCTATTATTATCCTCGCTCAGTTCTACGTTGCTACTACTCGTTTGTGGCTCCATTTCATTAGCCAGAAAATAGGCTGGCTTCAACCTTTCTACATTTACCGTTACGTTTTTATCTCCTTTCCTTATGACGTAATTACGGCCATTTTCATGCCTAGAGATGACCTTATATGGCCCTGAATACGGTTGCACAAGAGGTGGTTTAACTGCTTTTATCTTTTCTAGCACATGAGTACAATTTGCTAAATCCTTGAATACAAATGTTTTTCCTGAGTTGTTATGTACTACAGGTACAGGTTTAACCTGCCTCATGTACTCTCTAAACTCTGCCAAGAATAGATCTTGCTCTCTAGCGTCTGTTTCTCTGAATTCGCACATGTCACCTGGTATGGTGAGTGTTGTTCCGTAAAGAAATTCAGCTGGACTGGCCTCCGTGTCTTTTCTTAAACGCGTTCTTAACCCCAATAGAACAGTCGAGAGGTTTCTAGTCCAATCTCGACCTTCCATATGGCACATCAATGCTGCCTTAAGATCACGGTGCCATCGCTCAACCATGCCGTTCGCGGCTGGATGGTATGCCGTAGTACGTATTCTCTTACATCCAATTAGCTGCAGTAGTGCCTGAAACATGCCGGACTCAAACTGTTTGCCTTGATCTGTAGTCATGATGACAGGTGCACCAAAACGAGACACCCACGTGTCATAAAAAGCGCGTGCGACAGAAGGAGCCGATGCATCGTATACGGGCACCGCCTCCGGCCACCTAGTATACCTGTCTATCATGGTCACAAGATATCTGTAACCCTCGCTAGGTGGCAACGGACCGACTAAGTCGACATGCACGTGGGCGAACCGTCCATCAGGTTCGCTAAACTTCATAGGTAAAAACTTGTTTTCCCTAGTGACTTTCGATCGTTGGCACTCCATGCATGCTCTGCACCAAGATGTTATCTGCCTATTCATATTTGGCCATACGTACTGCTTCCTTATCATCTTACTAGTTGACCTAGCAGATGGGTGTGCTTTATTGTGAAAGAGTTCAAAGATGACTGCCCTCAGCGCCTCTGGTATATACGGCCTGAGGGAGTCTTGTGCTATTTCGCAATAAAATGGCGTGTTTTCTACACCATATTGCAGTTTTACCAGCTTGAGTTGATGCTGCGGATTACCTACTATGTCCCGCAGCTGTTGATCTTCCCTTTGTTGTCTAGCTATCTCATCTAGTGAGAATATTGTCGGAAATCGGAAGTCATCAACTCTCGATAATGCATCAGCCACCACATTATTCTCTCCTGGCAAATAGCAGATTTTCACGTTATATTCTGCAATATAGGTCAACTTCCTTGCTTGCAGTGCTGTGCAACTATCTAAGCTCTTACCTAACGCATACACCAATGGTTTATGGTCTGTGCATACCGTAAACTCTCTGCCTTCTAAGTAGTAACAAAAATATTTGATAGCCTCGTAAATAGCCATCAGTTCACGATCGTACGTGCCGTAATTCGATTGTGCGGGAGTAAATTTTTTCGAAAAGAAGGCCAGCGGCTTCCACTCGTCTCCTACTCTCTGTTCTAACGCTGCGCCCATCGCAAAATTCGACGCATCCGTAACTAACCTAATCTCCGCATTTTTAGCCGGAAATGCAAGATACGCAATATTCGCTAATTCTTCTTTTATCTTCTTGAATGCTTGTTCTGCTTCTTCGGTCCATTCCACGGGTCTTTTATCCTTTTTCTTAATATCTTTAATCATAGCTACTAAATGTCTCTGTACCTCCGCGGCTCTTGGTATGCTTTTTCTATAAAAGTTTACCATTCCCAGGAATCGACGCATCTCATCTTTTGTCTGGGGTTTCTTAAAGGCTTGTATCGCCTCGACCTTAGATGGGTCTGGTTTGAATCCATTTCCGTCGATGAGATGGCCCAAGAAAATAAGTTTATCGACTCCAAACTGACATTTATCTATGTTCAATTTGAGGTGGAACTTCTCTAACCTCTCTAGGACGACTCTAAGATGTTCTTGGTGCTCCTCGTCTGATGAAGATGCAACCAAGATATCATCAACGAATGCGAACACAAAATCCAGGTCGCCCACGGCCTGGTTTATGTATCGCTGAAATGTCTGCGCAGCATTTCGAAATCCGAACGTCATCACTAGGAACTCATAAAGTCCGAATGGAGTCGTCACCGCTGTCTTTGGTACGTCCTCTGGGAATATAGGAATTTGCAGGAATGCCTTTTCTAAGTCGAGTGCGGAAAAAATAGTTTTCTTTTCTAAATTATATGCGAAATCCTGAAGATTGGGAATTGGGTACTTATCTGGCACCGTGACTGTGTTCTACTTTCTATAGTCGCCACAGATTCTCCACTCACCATTTTTCTTGGGGACCATATGGATAGGTGTAGCCCAAGGGCTTTTTGAAGGTTGGCAAATGCCTTCCTTACACCATCTCTTAAACTCCTGCTTTGCCGCCTGCAGCTTATCAGGTGCCAATCTGCGCGGTTTTTGCGCTACTGGCGGTCCCACTGTGGTGATGTGGTGGTACACATCTATCTTTCTTTTAATTTTTGGCTTTTCAAGCCCAAGTACCAATGGAAATTCTTTTATAATGTGTGCGTACCTATTCCTCGGGTCTATTAATGACACTTGCACATACGTCACTTTCTTTGCCGTGCCTGTGACTGACTCACCCGTTTTTGCATCCACTAGCTCCCGTCGGGTCAGATCTGGGAGTAAATGGTAGTGCTGAATGACGTCGCCACCTAGTATCGCATATGGTACGTCTGCTACAATGAACGTCTATTTGATCTTATTCTTAAACCCGAAGTCTAATTCCCTGTATATCACGCCATACGTGTTTATTTGCGTATTATTCGCTGCGTATAATTTAACGCGCGCCGCTTTCTTTTACTATTCTTTCCTTTCGGAACTAACGATACTTCCGCACCCGTATCTACCAAAAAGGTTTCGTTCACTACTTTATCTATTACGTGGAGGCGTATTCCTTCCGTGTCCGACGAGGTTGCCCCCTCTACCCGCCGGCTCGAGAGTTTAAATGCTCTCTATCTCTATTATTCCTTCGCGTTTGATTCTTTTCTTTTCCAACGCTATTACTTCTTGCTACCCCGCGGTTGGGTGATTTAGACTGTTGACTTTTCCTATCATTAGTAGGTGGAACGGACTCCTGCCTTTTCTCGTAGTTAATCCAATCGCAGGGCTCTAAACATTTATACGCGCTCTTTCCATATTTCGTATGGTATACACAATAACGTTTCCTGTTATTCCGACTGTTGGTTCGCGAGCGTCCTCCGCCCCTAAACTCGTTTCCTACTTTACCGAGCGTCTTCTTGATAACTGCTTCAATATGAGCTTTAATATCTACATTATCGGCATACGGTCTATCATTTTCCTCTTTACCATGGTTTATTACACTAACCACTTTACCGACCTCTTCGCATTTATTCTTATATATTTCATCTGCGTTTTTACGATAATTTCTTCGTTTCTTAAATTTATTTCTCCCACTATGTGCGATTTAATGCTGGGTGGAAGATTATATTTCCATACCCTTAAGACAACCTCGCGTTCTATTATACCGTCCGACACATCGAGCAATTCTCTTAAATACTCCGATGGCTTTTCCCCGTGCGCTCGACATTGCCTAAATAATTTATTAAACCTCTCTTCTTGTGACTGTCCGTAAGTCTCCATGAGGTATTTCTTCAACTCGTTATATCTATTTCCCGGCTTTAATGTTTTTACTAAATTCGATGTTTCGCGAATTACGTCGCTATCTAGATTGTTTATAAGTAATACGAACGCTACGCTCTCGTCCGTAACATTTTGCATTTTAGCCTGGGCTTCAAATAAGTCGAACCACGTTTCCGGATTATGTTTCCAGAAGGGAAAATTAATTTGACGATTCTGCATGAAGTTACCGGGTACTACCATGTTCGCGCGTTGTTCACCTAACCTAAAATTATTTTTCGCGTCACCAACATTCTCTTTATTTGCGTGCGTCGGTATTTGCCCATTGTTATGCACATCGCGTGCTTCTAAATTTTCTCCCGGTTTATTTCGGTCTAACTCGAGCGTTTCTATTCTTTTTATTAAAATTCCCATATTCGTTTCATAATCTTTTCTCATTTCTAATAATTGTTTTTTATAATATTCTTCTACTCTCCTCGTACCGCTCATTCCTAGTATACTACTACCGTTCCATATTTCTTGATCCGCGAGAGCCCTATTATTATCTACCTGGTTCCTAAACGTATCTCGTTCCCTATTATTAGGCGTGCTATTACATACACCGGCCATAGCGTCGTCAATTCCGCCATTAAACGCGTTCCCGGTAGTCATTTTGTGATTCGAGGTTATATATACAATATAAAGCTATCTTCGCTATAAAATTTTTTTTTTTTTTTTTTTACCGACCTTGATCGATCTGACTAGACTCAATAAATACACACGCAATAAATAAATAATTAAAATAAATAAATAAATAAATTACATGAACGATAAATGTTCACTATACTACATATAAATACACAAATAAATAAATAAATAAGACGTTAAAATAAATAAATAAATAAATAAATTACACGCACGATAAATATTCACAATAATACAAACGCTTTAATAAATAAATAAATAAATAAATAATAGACGCTACATAACCGTTAAAATAAATACTCACGAAACACACGTTTAAACACGTACATAAACATTTGCTTATACTGTCGATCAAGGTTGATTGCAATAGGTGTAGAAGGCCTACGCAAAATGCTACATCAATAAAATCACAGAGGACTGTTTACAATCTTATATATATTCGTTAGCTCGTCCCGCGTGCGCGGCAACACAATTCTTATTATTTTTTCTCGCGTCTTACCGGTATGCGTGACCTCCGCACGGCCCCTTGAGAACACCTAAGAGCTACACAAATGTAAGGGTTAGAGTGTATCTCTCAAGGTCGTACATCGGCCCCAACATACCAGCAATTATATTTTGTTCGTTATATTAAAATTTTACACGCGCACACGCGACTTGCCGCGAATCACCTCTATCTAACCTCGAAATAACCTCAAAATACCCGTCGCGTCTCGGCTTTTATACTCGTTTCTAACTAACCGCTTTTATTTCCACGCACAACCGAATCACTTTTTTTTCTTTTTTTTGCACTATATTTTTTTCGTTACTAACATAATTATTTTTCATGTACTTATATGCACAGATTTCCTACTTCTTCGTGTGTAACTTCCCCCCTTTTTATGAAGGAAGAGAGAGAGAGAGTTTCCTACACTCCCCCAGTCTGCACGCTCTCTATTTAAAAGACAAAGAAAAAGAAAAAAATTTATACAAGGCATATGACCGCCAGTAACCGATGCAGCCACGACTCGTGGACAAATAGACGAACAAATTCGATGGTTTGCACCACGTGCCGAGTCTACAACGGCACCAACCGTCCCCTTAAGAACATTAAAACGTCCACAAAATTTCTCACTATATTCTCTATTTAACGTGCAGCTGGAGAAAGCCAGTCTCTCACTTACTGTGCTTTCTTACTATACTAGTACATGCATGTATATATATATATATGTATCTTACGAGCGAACAATTACTTTGTATATAGAGAAAAATTCACTGCTATAATTTTTTAAGATAATTATTCATTAGTTATACTTTAATACATATCATAAAATCTTTAAGATAATTATTCATTAGTTATACTTTAATATATATCACAAAATTTTTACTTTTCTTTTTTTTCAAGATAAGTACTACAGCGCGCTCGCGAAATTATAACTCTAACCTTTAAAATGTATTTCCGGCGAGACGATGGCAACCTTTGCTTGGACCCTTGCTGGCCGACGGCTTTTGCTCAGGCGTCCTGCTAGCTGCTGCGCTGTCTTGTCTCCCCTAACGGTTGTCGGGGTCACCAATGATAGTCTCTACTCCTCGTAGAAGCTACTCTGCAGTTGTTGATACGGAAAGGATAGGTGGATGGTAGGTGCTTGAAATAAAGACAAGATTTCCTTTAATATATAATACGTGTATTCACCTGGAGATGACGAAGCAAGGTACTTATCTATCCTGAAGTCAAGAACGCTCTAACGACTTCCTTCGCTCTCGTGTAACACATAGCTTACACTCGCAATCGCTTACTTGCGCACCGCAGGCTGCGCGTGACATTTACATGTCTATACACCAATACACACATACTCTCTATACCTGTGTACCCACAACGCGAACCGGTTTACAGCGGGCTTATCATTCAAATTTGAATAAGTATTTAATTTCAAAAAAGTTAATCATTTATTGAAAATTTTTTCATAGGAAATTCGATCATATATTTCTCTGTGTTCTTTGATAAAAAATAAATTTTTCTAATTATTATTTTTTTTTATCTTGAAAATACATTAAAACTGATCTACCTTATCGACCGAACCTTCATATTTACTTAATTAAAATTTTTTCTTCATTTTAATAATAAAAATGCATTTCGGACTCGTTGCAATATATATATTTAAATATACATATATTTTCTCCTAATATGTTCTTATAGTAATCATTTAAGATTTTTTTTAATCGTATGCATTTTTACAATTTTTCAGGTATATCTTGAGAAAAGGAACGAGTTAGATTTAGATTCAAGTTAATACCGATAATATTAATGCTTTTGAATAAGCTGCTGTTGGAATTTTTTTCACCAATAATTGTTATCTAAAATCGTAATTTTTTACCCGTGTTCAATCATAAACCCAGAAATTGAGGTTAACTTGGCTAAGCCAATAAAAACAATAGATGCATACATGCATCTAAGACGAAAGTTAGCAAGCTCAGCAACAGCCACATTCGGCCAAGCTACAGAAATTTTAATTGAAAATAAAAATAAGATGGACAGGAAACAAATTTTTAGCTTATTGTTAGACTCAGGCTTAATGATATCCGATTTATTACACTGTAAGACTAAATCCAGAGCAGCTTTCATATTATCAAGCATCTCTAGGAAAACTCGGCAGTTACTACAAAACACTGCACCAGGAGAATATTTATTTGGTAACAATCTAACAGAAAAATTGATGCAATCAAAAAGCTGGGAAAGAACTTTACCAGTAAGTACATCATAATCCTGCTCTTCAAAAACTCCCTTTAAACTCTGTCAGCCTGCAGAGAAACAGGCCAAACTCTACAGTTTTGACTCAAGGCCATCACCGCCAGAACAAAGAGAATCGGTACAGATTCAAGGATCAGAGAAACAACAGCTCATCGTGCAAACAACGTCAAAAACAGCGAAGATAAATGTAACGAAAATAGCAGGCAGGCTAGCAAAATCTATTAATAACTGGAAATATATTACATCAAACAAATTTGTATTGAATTGTGTAACCGGTTACAAATTAAAACTTAACGCCAATGTAAAACAACCTATGTTACAAAAAAAAATTTCAATCATCTAAAGAAATAAAAGACGTAAAATACGCGGTAGCAGCCTTACTAATAAAGGGAGCAATTGAACCATGTAACCTCAAGAAAAAACAATTTTTATCAAAATTTTTCTTTAGAAAAAAGTCAGACGGGTCGAATAGATTTATTTTTAACCTCAAAACACTTAACAAAAATATAAAAACAAGTCACTTCAAAATGGAGAGCATAAAATCAGTTGAAAAATTTTTATATCCAAATTACTTCTTGGGCACAATTGACTTGGAAGACACTTTTTTCTTCATCCCAATGCATAAGAATAGTCGAAAATTTTTAAGATTCAAATTCCAAGACACAATCTATCAGTTCACATGTCTCTCCTTTGGGTTCAATGTGAATTCTTACATTTACACAAAAATATTGAAAGTTGTTGCCAACTATTTGAGGGAAAAGGGGCACATGTTTGTTAGATATCTAGACGACATCCTAATCATCGGCGAAACTTATGAAGTTTGCAAAAATAGCATTGCCGAGATAGCCAACGTTTTAAAGTTTCTAGGGTTCTTGATCAATGTGGAAAAAAGTAAACTCATACCTAGCAAACAATGTAAATACTTAGGATTCATCTTAGACTCTAGAAAATTTACAATTGAACTCACGGATATAAAAAGAAAAAACTTGTAAGGACAATTAAAATCAATCCACAACAAAAAATTCTGTAAAATACGCCTATTTGCGCAGTTCATTGGAAAAATAATATCAGCATGTCCAGCAATAGAATACGGACTACTCTACACGAGAATATTAGAGAGAGCTAAAATACAGCTCTGTTATTATACGGTGGTGATTACAACCAAATTCATTCCAAAATATATATTACCAGATGTCAATTAGTGGTTAAAACATATTCTAATACATAGCATCCTCCGAAAATGTAGACGCTGATATGTTATCGCGCATAAAAAATATCGACACAGAATGGGAATTAAACAATCTCTACTTTGAAAAAATTACTAATGAATTTGGCTACCCAAACGCAGATCCATTCGCGAATAAATGCAATCAGAAATGCATCTAGCATTTTACGCTTTTCCTGCATTCAACATGATATTGACAACTCTCACAAAAATAAAAAGAGAACAAGCCACCGGGATCATAGTTGTACCTTATTGGCCTAGTCAGATCTGGTACCCATTACTTAAAAAATTAATCATAAGTAGACCATTAATTTTTAAACCTGATGATACATTAGTTTTATCTTCTTGCAGGCAAAAGAAGCATCCACAAGCACAACATCTGAGTATAATGGCTGCACTAGTATCAGGGAGGCCTTCACAAAAAAATATTTTCCAATAGAGGCCATAGATATCACCTTAGCATCACTAGCCCCAGCGACAAAAAAACAATATCAAACAGCACTGAAAACGTGGTGGGAATTTTGTAACGACAACAACGAGGATTTCTACACACCCACAAGAAATAGTCTTTTAAGATTTTTGTCAGATTTATTCAAATTAGGTACCTCGTACGGTACATTAAATACACTACGAAGCGCTGTCTCACTGATCTCAAACAATAAAATAGGCGACGATGCCATGATAAGCAGATTCTTGAAAGGTGCTTTCAGGTTAAAACTATCAAAGGCTAAATATGATTTTACGTGGGACGTGAGCTGTGTCCTTGGCTATTTAGGGGAATTATACCCATTGTATAATCTAAGCTTACAGAAATGAACAACAAAGGTAGCAACATTATTAGCTTTATGCACAGCCCAAAGAATCCAGGCACTTGTAAAAATAAAAATCAGTAATATTAAAATGACTGAGGAGCTGCTAGAAATAAGAATACCAGACTTGCTTAAGACATCAGGTCCTGAGAGATATCAGCCCTTACTATACATTCCAAAATTCAAAGACATTTTAAATATCTGCATCTATACATGCATGACAAAATATTTAGAAGTAACAGGAAACATCCGAGGAAGCATTGATAATTATTTCATAACGATAAAAAAGCCTCATAAGGCTACTAGTTTGCAAACCATAAGCAAGTAAATCAGGTATACGCTTGGAAAAGTAGGTATAGGCATAATTTATGATTTTATTGATTGATTAAATATATCTAGTTTAATTTTTATATTTTTTTCAATAAATATAAATGAGAATTATGCAATATTGTATTATTTCTTTGTTACTTTTTATTTCAATAAACATTTGTTGTATCCTAAACAAAAAAATGAAATTAATAAACCCATTTTTACAAGTGAAAAAGTCGCATAGAGCAGCGGTGGGACTCAGAATGTTTGGAAACCAATTCTTTTAGTCAGCGAGTGGGGGTAACGCACGAGCGAGTCGATGAAGGAGAAGGCGGCGGGACTCAGATCGTCGACTGTAGTTGAAAATTATGACCATTCCCAATTTGTGAATGAAATTCGCCTAGTTTGCCTAAAGTACATACATATAGTTACACACGAATTCGTTGAAGAATTTTTATCAGTATTGAGAAGACAAACTGGTGCACCTTTCCCAAAAACTGCTCAAACTTTGTTTAAAACACCTAGAAAAATAGAAACTTGTAAAATGGAATTAAGACAATATTGTCATTATGGACTTGAAAGTGCAATAAGATCGTTTATTGAGATGTATATTGTAACGGTTATTTATTATACGTTACAAAAAAGAATTGGAATTTAATTTAATTTTACTTTTAACCAAGCTCACGAATTTTATTAGAATACGGAGTTGCTAAAAATTATACTAAATATGTTAAATGTTATGCAACGAACTCCGATAGTGCTAGCTAATAAAACTATTGATGAGCGACAAAATCATATATGATATACTTGTCGCTTGCTGCACTCACTGCGTCTCTCTCTCTTTCTCTCTTTCTCTCTTACCTGATCGAGAGACGCGTTGCCGGTAGCGCAGTTTTCCTTCGTGAGGCAGGGGGGTTATTCACTAACTTTTTAACGATAACGATTGACTTAACGTTTCGACGTCGGAAAGCGTTAAGGACTCTACTCTTTCAAGTAATCGATAAACACATATGAAAAAATGTTTTAGTTTATTATTAAATCTTTTACAACAGACATTTACAACATAAATATTCAAAATTAAAATAATTTCAAATAATTATTACATCAAAATAAACATGATTACCAAAAAAATTGTTTAAGTTTTTGACATATTTATACGCAAATAAATTATAATTTTACTAGTTTTTTTGTAGAATTATATTAGATCTTGTATTCTCCACACATTCAGTATCAGGATTTCAAATGGACAGTTGATTGGGACATTATGAAAACTTAAGTAATATTTTATAACTTATTTAATTTTATATGCTAATAATTATATATCCAAAATAATAATTAGAAAAAATATCATGATCCATTCATTTTAAATCCCAATACAGAGAAAAAAGGAATGTTAACAGTATTTGCCTTAAAACACACAACGCGTAACATTCATATTAGAAATATATCTGTATTCATGTTTCTATTATATATTCTTCTAAATCAACATTATCCAAGCCAACATTTTTATTTTGAAAGACGAAATTTTAAAAACCAATATCTTTAAGTTCCGCTGCAAACTTAACAATTCAATCGAGAAACTGTAATTGTTGCTATAGAATATAAAATACAAATTTAGATTAATATATAATTTTATTGAAAAACGTTTTTTATTGGTGATAAGATAAGTTTATTTAAAACAATATTTATTTATTTTTTTCTGTTCGTTTTTATTAAAGTACATATAAGTCACTTTAAAACTTGCAGATCCAATTGAATTTTAAATTATACACAATTTATCATTTAATCATGTATAATTACAAATAATTTTTATGATCACTAATGTAAATAATAATAAAATAATGTTCCCTTTATATATATATATATATATATATATATATATATATATATATATATAGGTATATACATACACTGACAGAAAAGATATCTCGATCCTCTTGGATATAACTTAAAATCTGTGAAGCAAGAAATTAATTTAAACATCTAGTTACCTACATCTAAGAAATTATTATTCCATTTGAATGATCACATCAAGTCGGAGTAATTCTTTTGCTTCTAGAAATCTTTTCTGTCAATGCGTATACATATGTTATGCATAATATAACGTTTTACAATTTAACGAACGATTTACAACCAAGCTTCAAATTGGTTGTAAAATTTGTCGATAAAATCGACTGAGCGCTTCAGTTTAAAAGATTTTCGTCGTTACGTCAACATGATCACTGATAACGTTCGCGATATTCGATAGTATTTGCTGAAAAATGATTACTGCACGCGTCGGCGTTAAGCTTGCCGTTAGACGTTACGGTATTACTGAATAAGCCCCCAGGTTCAAAAATACGTTATATTAAACTATATAATATTACTTTACTAATTAATTTATAACCGCTCACAAGGACCACGGAGGCGTCGGAGTAAGCAACGGGAAATATATTTTATGTTTAATATAGTCAGGCAATATAAATTAATTGAAAGCACGTTTTAATAGAAAAATGGAATAAATTTATTATAAGAAAAATAAGAATATAAAGGTAAAATATGAATTGAACAATAATGGAATAATATAATATATGAAATATAATATACACGTCTATGAGAGAGTGAGCAAAGGGAGGGCGCGTCGCGAACTAAATAGAACTCGCTTATGATGCTGATCGGTTATATGATCGATGATACAATTTACCCGAACAAGTATCACTCGAGAAAGAGACACTTGGATATCGCACTGTATAATTATACTCACAGTAACGCACTGGCCAGCTTACACTAATTACCTACGTGCACGTAGACGCCGCTCGCTTGTTACCGTAGCTTCCCCCTTGTACGTAACCAATACGTAGATGCTCTGAAATAGATCGGTGGAACACGTCTATTCCCGATCGTTAAATTCCGCTGAGCTCTGCTAACGTGGTTGCCTTAGCGTAGATCGGTGGAACCCTTTACACACCGATCAACGTATCTGCTGGCACTTAACGGCTGACCGCTAAGGCGCACGAAAAGCGGTCAATCAAAACTCTACAGAAAGAATTTCTGAGAGTTGCAACTAGCAAATATGATATAATACTCTAGTCGGTATAAACTAGGATTACGGAGGCTTGGCCAAATTCCACTTGGCCGAATCCTATTTAGTCGAAGTTATTTGGCCGAAAGCCATTTGATCAAATGGGTCATTTGGCAAAAAGTGATTTGATCGAAAGGGTTATTTGGCCAAATGAGACATTTGGCCGAAAGTTATTTGACAAAAAGGGTCATTTAATGAAAGGAATATTTGCTTGAATACATAATAATCACTGTTAAATGCACAATATACTTCAGCATTTAGCAGTATGGTATTATTTAATACTCCACAATATTCAAGAACAATAAAGTGAAGTTATTATATATTCAAAAAAATGCATTGAAATTGTTATACACGGATCTTGCTGGTTATCCGGCGCTCGTCGCGGTTGGTTATTGACAGTATATATTACAAATAACACGTTAATCACAAGAAATGTATGCGGAAATTGTTATACATAGAACTAGCTGGTTATCCAGCGCACATCGCGGTTGGTTATTGACAGTATATATTACAAATACCACGTTTATCACAAGAAATGTATGTGGAAATTGTTACACATAGAACTTGCTGGTTATTCAACGCAAATCGCGAATGTCCCTTTCGGCCAAATAACTTCCGGCCAACTGTCCTTTTCGGCCAAATGATCCATTCGGCCGAAAAAATTCGGCCAAATGGGATTCGGCCAAGTGGAATTCGGCGAAGTGTCCTGTTACCATAAACCAACGACTTTTAATTAAGACAATATCTCGTGCTATCAAATGCGAACGTAGTCTATCGTATTATACGACCGAGCGGTAAAATTCTCTAATAAGCACAGCGTGGCTTAGGTTTCGTGTTAACGCAACGGTAGCCAGAAACTCTCTGAAGCGCCTCGGGGTTGGCAAGCTTCTCTCTCGCATGCCGGTCGTCAAGATACGCACTTCTTTACTCGTCTTAGACGAGATATATGACTGACCGTCTATCCTATTTTGATACCTAAGCGTGCAAGATTCAAACACGGTAGAATACCGTTACACCCCTCCGCCAGACGCAGCATTACCGGGTTCTGCTGTTCTGCCTATCACGCGGTAGGTATGCAATCATTGTCTTAATCCTTACAGTCACAGGAGCCGATATATCGGCTACCTAATTTTCTTTTTTTTTACCTCAATATTTTTGCAATACCATGCTTGATTCTTGGATTTTTTGTATTTTCAGATACACATAGCCTTACTATTTATAATGCTGATGATATTTTATAAACTTATAACTATTAATTATTATTATAAACAAATACATACGAAAAAAATGATTTGAATTGCATGACTGAAAGGGTTAAGCAATGTTAACATTTACCAATTTCTACCACAAAATAATTTTTGTTGAACACGCGTTTTTTCCGGTGAACAAACTAGTATGCTTTCGCTACGCTTCAAATTGGTAGAACCTTTAGGCCTACCTTGCATACGCCAGATCAGTTGGGACTCAGCCTGACGCCTGTGCTCTACAGTTCACGTTACGACGACAACTTTTTTACGCGGGTGACCTTGCTACCTTTTCGATTTCTCGATATGGGGAGAATCACCGCTCGCAGACGGTCGCACGCAATCTGAGCCCGATCCTCCGTTGGCACACGGAGTCGCATCGCTCGCAAGAGACGAGTCGCTCATCATCTCATTCGCACGCATTGATTCCAACGGTGGTTGAGGTTGCAGATCATCTTCTTGCCTTGCGATATATGTTTTTAGCTGCTCTCCATGAATCGGACTATACGGATTACCATCCTTGTCTAATAATCTATGTGTATTTAATCCAGATTTAGCTGTAACGACATATGTACTAACAAATTTTAATGCAAGCTTATTTGCTATGTCTTGATCAGCTGGAGAGAGTATTTTATTTCTCTTGCATACTATATCATCTTTTTTATGAGTTGTTTTTCCTCTACTTGCAACCAAGCTTTTTACACAAGCCTGCTCAGCTACTGAAACATCAGCTAAACCAATTGTTTCTAATTTTCCAATGTACAGTTGTTTAAGAGCAGCAACTTCTAAATTTACCTTTACCTTAGTACCTTTAAAAGAAAGCTTATTTTCACAAGGGTCGAAAATAGCTCTAAATGCTCGTACGAAGTTGCCTCCTAGATAGCATTCTTCATTTAAGCTAGACATGATCGCACAGCGAATCGTTTTGGTGATTTCGCCTACGGTGAAAGGAAGGTCAACATAACCTACTAGTAAGCATGGTCTACCATCTGCTATTTTAACCAATCTGTCTGTAGCAGGTATTAAAGGTACATTACAGGCTACTGCTAGCTGTCACCCTAGCGAGTTCATGACCGTGCGTAATGCACCTGGGTCATACAGAGCCCTTATTCGGTAATCTCCGATCACTACCGGGAGTCACCATCGAGCTTCATCATCGATTACTAGCTGATTTAGCTGTACCTGTTCACTTGTCTCAACTTGACAAGTGTGAGACTCAACTTGTATTTCTACTGAGTCTTCAGGTAAATTTTTAGCTAATACCTTTCTAGTAGAAGATTCTGAGGTCTCATCAGCCTCACCGGGAATGGTAGGTACCTCATCTACTCGTTTCCTGGTCCTTTTTCCGCACACAGTGGGCAGGACCAGATAGTATATCCAGGTAATCTACACTGATATCATTCACGGTTACGTTTTGGATTTTTCGAACCTTCCTGGTTCTCTCCATCTGGTTTTGTTTGATTTGTATCTCCTGACGAACTTTCCTTTTGTTGTTGGCTCTGTTGTTCCGAATTACTGTTATCTTGAGAAGGTTTCCGAGGCTGCTTCTTAAAATTCCTTTGACGTTTAGCAGAATTTCTTCGAGGCAATTTAAGCAGTGCAGGCCCTTGTACGTTGTTCTCGTTAAACCTCTGCTGCTTTTCAAAGGCCTCAGTAAGTTTAGTCAACTGAGTCGTTAATGCAATAATCATTTTAACTATGTTAGCCTGATTATCAGCAGTTTGTTCTTCCTGTACTGCTGCTATTTGTACTTCATTATATTTGACCTCATTCGATGGCCTATAAGCTACGTCAGGTAACAATGACTGTTCGGGCAGAGGTGGTGGTCTATGGACTCTCTCCGCCTTGAGTATTAATTCAGCTTCTGCAGCTTTTCCTAATAAAGAATTAATGTCCGTAAGTTCGTCTCTTCTGACTATACATTGAATTTCGGGTAAGAGGTTGTGGTGTAGCAGATCGAGCTGTTGTCCTACATCTGGTAATGAGACTTGTTTTAATATGATGGCCTGTAAACACGTTATATAATCACGCACAGGTTCGCCTTTACCTTGCGTGCGCCTGTTCGCTTCAGACCGCAGTCTTTGTTGGTAACGTCTACAGTGTCCGGACCAACGCAGAGCAGCTTCTTTAAATTCTGCTCACGTGTTCCATGAATGTTTATTGTTTCTGTACCACGTGGCTGCTACGTCTGATAACAGTTCTGAGAGAGAGGATAGCAAATCACTCCCGCTCATTTTTGCTAGTGCTCTGCATTCTTCTACCCTGGTCAGGAAGAGATCTATGCTCTGTCCTTTTTTACCTGAGAATGTTACGTTCCATCGGCAAACTATGTGACCAATATCTAACGTTCTATTACCGTTGTTAGTCCGATCATTTTGCAAATTTGTGTTCATTTGCGGCATTGAGCTTGACGTGATAGGAGTTCCCTTCCTCCTGACTGTACTTACTCCCGGAAGTCCATTCGGAGTTAAGCCTACCTGTACATCAGCCAGAGTGCCATTTCCAGTATTATTATATATCCTGAACGTATCTTGGAAATTTACTCTTGTATTTGTTGGTGGTCTCTGGTCGTTACCTTTTTCTTGCTAGTTACTTTGCTGCTCATTTGTCCGTGTACTAGATGATCTTGGATTAAATGTTTCCTCTCTTCTTTGTGCTAAGGCAGCTACTGATGCTGCTAGTGTCTTTGTTTGCATTTGGATGTTGTAGAGATATTGCATCATTTCTGTTAGCACTACAAACGGTGTTCCATCCGTTGTTCGCATCACTGTTGTTGCCTGTTCGGTAACTTGATTTGGAGGGTTGGTGGATGTTTGTGCCTGTCCACCATGACGTGACTTGTTTGTTCCCTCTTTTAATGTCTCTTGTAGGTTGAACTTAATCTGAGGATCTTTTTCAAGCACGCTGAGAACATGTTCCTCCCCACACAGCATGTAAGCTTCCTGGAAGCTTTCCAGAAGATGTGGAAGAAAGGTTGGAAGCTTTCAGGAAGTTTCTAGTGGAAACTTCCCGGAAGATGGATATATCCTCGATCAGGAGTCTCCCATGAGTCTTTCATGGAATATTTCAGTGGAAACTCACTGGAAGCCTCCGCAAGTCCTTCATGGAATATTTCAGTGGAAGCTTACTGGATACTTCCGTAAATTATTCATGGAATATTACAATGGAAGCTTACCGACAGCTTCCGTAAATTATTCATGAAACATTTCAGTGAAAACTTTCTGGAAGCCTCCGTAAATCTTTCATGGAATATTTCAGTGAAAGCTTGCTTGAAGCTTCCGTACATCATTCCTGAAATATTTTAGTGGAAGCTTCCAGGAAGCTTCGGTAAGTTTTTCGTTGAATTTTTCAATGGAATATTACCGGAAGCTTCCTAGAAGAAAACATGGAAGATTTAATTCACTGCAGAAAAAACATTGGAAGCTTCCAGGAAGATTCCAGTGAAAAGTTCCCGGAAGATGGATATGTCCTCGATCAGGAGTCTTCCGCAAGTCGTTCATAAAATATTTCAGCGAAAGTTTACCGGAAGTTTCCGTGAACTTTTCATGGAATATTTCAGTGGAAGCTTACTATAAGCCTCCGTAAATTATTAATGAAATATTTCAGTGGAAGCTAACTAGAAGCCTCCGTAAGTTTTTCATGAAATACTTCATTGCAAGGTTACCGGAAGCTTCCGTAAATTATTCATAAAATATTTCAGTGGAATATTAAATAAGTTATGAACTAATATTTCTTTGAAATATTTCAGTTTATGAATATTAAATAATTCATTGAAATATTCCTGTAATATTGATGGAACATTTCATGTTTTATTTCAAAAAATTTTTGAATCCGACACTGAAATATTCCAGTAAGTTGTTACATTATTTCTTGAAATGTTTCAAATTAATATTTCTCAAATCTTTCAAGAAACATGTCAATAATGTCAGTAATGAAATATTACTGTTATATTTAAAAAATATTTCATGAAGTATTTGAAAAAATGTTTGAACATAACACTGAAATATTGAAGAAATATTACTGCACCATTTCTTAGAATATTTTAAATCAATAATGCGCAAATTTTTCAAGAAATATTTCATGAAATAGTTCTGTAATATTCCAGAAATATTTCATGAAGTATTCCAAAAAATTTATGAATATAACAGTGAAATATTGGAGAAATATTGTCTAAATGTTTGTAGTTATCTTGCGTGCGTAGCAATTCTTCTATCTTGCCAGCAGGTGGCTGCTTGATTATATTTTCATGTGATCGTGAATGCGGTTGACAAACTCTCGCAAGTGGTGGGACGTTCTCTCGTTTAGTATATAAGACCGGAAATTCTTGATACAAATAAATAAGCGCTAAAATTCCGAATAACAAATAAATGTATTGGTATCTAATATGGTTTGAGATGCAACTCCTACAAAATCAAAAATAATATCTGATAGAATCTTTCACCAATATTACAAATCAATATTTCATGAAAGATTTTAGGAATATTTCAGAAACATTTCTTGAAAGATTCATAATCTTTTATGAATCCTTTAATGAAATATTTCTGCAATCTTTCAACAATATTACGAATCAATATTTCATGAAAGATTTTAGAAATATTTCAGAAGCATTTTATGAAAGATTCATAATCTTCCATGAATCTTTCGATCAAATGTTGTTGCAATCTTTCAACAATATTACAAATTAATATTTCACAAAATCATGAAAGAATGTTACAGAAACATTACATGAAATATTTCAAATCAATCTTCTAGGCGGACATATCATTATTTCAGTAACATTTCATATCAATATTTCTGTTTTATTCTGAATCTTTCAATGAAATATTTCAGAAATATTTCATGCTATAAAAAAGGACGTCATTGTTATCAAAAAATGGCATCATTTTTCGTTAACATTTAACATACTAAACGACGTCATTTTTTGTCCTCATCCCTTACATACTAAATGACGTTATTTAAAACGCCTTTTGGTTTGTCAAGTAATGTATCAAAAAAATATCGTCATTAGATGTAATAAAAAATTTCAATGGAAAAGGACTTGTTTTTCGCTATTGCAATAAAGTCATTTTCGTTAAAAAAATTACCTAATTTTTATAACAATTATCTCATTTTTATAAAAATGTCTTTTTGGTGTAGCTATAGCATCATTAACATTGTTTTCTATTAACTTACAAACGAGGATAAGCCATATTTATGAGTGCTAGTGTAGTGTCCGTTTTACACCCATTCAAAATAATAATTTCTGATTCATTAGTCTACTGATGGAATCTTCCATGGAATATTTACGAAAGCTTACTGAAGCCTTCAGCCCGAATGTTTCAGTCAAAAATTTCCAATATTTAGCTGCAAGGTAAATGCAGTCTTCCTTGGAGCTTCCTTGGCCTTTCCCTGCAATAATTTATCAATCTTTCAACAGAATCTTCCTTGCAAGGTTTATGGAAGCTTCCAGGATACTCGAACCGGAATATTTCAGTGAAAATCTTCAATATTTCGCTGAAAGGTAAACGGAGTCTTCCATTCAAGCTTCCATGAAATCTTTCGGTGCAATGATTCATCAATCTTCCAACGAAATCTTCCTTGGAAGGTTTACGGAAGCTTTCAGGAGCCTTCTTTTGGAATGATCCAATGACAATTTCCAATATTTCGCTGAAAGGTAAACGAAGTCTTTCATTCAAGTTTCCATGAAATCTTTTGGTGCAATGATTCATCAATCTTCCAACGGAATCTTCTTTGGAAGGTTTACGGAATCTTCCAGGAGACTTAAGTCGGAATATTCCAGTGAAAATTCCCAACATTTCCCTGAAAGAAAAACGGAGTCTTCCATAAAGCTTCCGTGAAATCTTTCGGTGCAATGATTCATCAATCTTCCAACGGAATCTTCTTTGGAAGGTTTACGGAGGCTTCCAGGGGTTCTTCGTAGAAAGTTCCCTTTGCAATATTCCAGAAATATTTCTGTTTTCTTCCATAAAGCTTCCATACATATTTTAATGAAATATTCCATTGGAATATTTCGGAATATTCTAATGATATCTTTCATGTTGTGTGGGTCATCGTGTTGTATGTTAAATTCTTCAGCTGAGTAATTTCCAATTAACCAATTTATTAAGCGATTGATTTTTTGGTGATGAAAGCCGTCTGTTCTTAGTCCCAACTCTTGCAGAGTTGTTCTTAAGTCCTCCTCAGATATATATCCTACCGATTTTTCAGCTGCGTCAGCCCTTGCTGTTAACGGTGTGTTAGCCATCTTGAATTGATTTTTCTTCTTTCTTGACTATATCTATATCTTGAATCTGATCGCACGCAAGTACGCTACATGACGCCTGCAGTGTGTGTGTGTATCCGCTATATATATAATAAATAATATTTAAGTTCGTATATGCGTGGTTAGAAACTAAGCCGCACACATACGATGTGAAAAAAAGCGATAAAATATATGTATATATAATTTAAAAAAATATATTTTATGTTTTGGTTTTTAGATTTATTTATTACGCAATAACTAATAATATTTTAGTCAATTGACAGATATAAAAATTTTCCAACACTGTTGTTTTAATTTCTACTACAAAAAAAAAAATCAGTTAAAAACTGTCATTAATATCTTCAGAATACGCGGCTAAATCCAAAAGCCTGTGCGTTTTTAAACTTTAGTTAAAAGCGCACACCTAACTGTGTGAGGACACTTTTTTTATTATACATTTGTATTTAATGTGTAGTGTAAAAAAAAAAAAAAAATTTTTTTCAATGAAATCTTTGAGAAATTTCTAAATTTTCTCTACAACACACACTACGCTGATCAATTGCCTTGCTACGAGCTGGCAATCTTTGGTGAGAGAGAATTTAAAATTCAAAAAAAAATTTTATTATGTGTAAATAAGGTTATGTAATTTAAAGTCTATTAAACTACACAAATAAGAATTTCCTGATCCTTTAATGTATGTACAAAAAAATTTATTTTAGTTTCTATTCAATTGGATTTAATATTAAATTAAAAAAAAATTTTTCACTTTTATTGAGATTAAATTATTTTTACATTAAAGGGTTGTTAATAATTCATTTAATTTCAGCTTCCTCGCCAGCTGGAACTAATATCCTCTCTCACCTATAAGTCAACAAAATATGACTAACGACCTGATCGATAAGAGGGGTATATATAATAACGCACGTCTCTATTTTAAATAAATTATAAATGCCTGTTCGCTTTTTCTCTTAAAGGGAACGACAGCATACAGAGTTGTATTTCTTAATCCCTGTATCTATGCTAAGCTATGTCAATAGCGTCTGCGCGTTACCTACGGAGAGAGAAAAAAAAATTTTGCTCGGACACGTGGGGACGCAACTTGTAATCGAGAACTACCAAAGAGAGAAAAGAAAAAAAATTTGATGATATGCAATTTTGTTCACAAATTTTTGCTATGTTCTTTTCGAAAAGAAAATTCAATTTAATTGTATTAAATTTATCTATTAACATACAAAAAAAAATTTTATCTCGTAATTATTTTCTAAAAAGAAAATTTTTAATTTACTTTTATTTTAGGAGTAAGAACAATTCTATTGTCAAAAGAAAAAAAAAATTTACACGTGCTACTTCAGATATTAAATTTTAACTATTGCGAAACGCCGTCTTTCATATAAGATCCCTTAAGAACAACGCAAAGTCTGTTTGCGTTGACGACAACTACGCGCTCGACGCCATTTGCAAATTTCGATTTATTAAACGACGCGTGTAAGCCTGATCCCGTTAACGTAACTATTCTTTGGGCGCCATTTTGTAACGGTCATTTATTACTCGTTACAAAAAAAGAATTAGAATCTAATTCAATTTTACTTTTAACTAAGTTTACGAATTTCATTAGAATACGGAGTTGCTGAAAATTATACTAAATATGATAAATGTTATGCAATGAACTCTGATAGTGCTAGCTAATAAAATTATTGATGAGCGACAAAATCATATATGATATACTTGTCACTTGCTGCACTCACTGCGTCTCTCTTTCTCTCTCTCTCTCTTATGCCTAAAGACCTCTCCTCATGCTTAAAGACTTTACCTTTCTGGATTATAAGTCTGTTGATGATGTTGCACTCCTTCAGTATTTTCGCTCTTTAAGGTGCGATACGTGCTCTCTTTCTGCTCACCTTAAATGTATTTACAACGATCTTAATGAGGCAATTGCACAATTCGTGCCTGTCAGGAAGGTCAGGCAGAGTAGGGCTCATCGTCCGTGGATCACCTCTGAACATCGTCGCTTGATTCATGAGAGAGATCGACTTTATAGACACTACAAACGTACTCGACTGTATACTTACTTACTATATTATAGGACTGCTCGAGACAAGGCACATGAGTGCATTGAATCTGCCAAATTTTTATATTACTATGACGGACTATCGGGTATTACGGACTCGCGACAGATCTGGAGAGAGCTCAAGGACCTTGGTGTATGTTCTACTGATAATAACTCACGAAATTCATTTCCTATAAATGAGCTTAATCGTTACTTTGGTGGGATTGCATTTGATCCACTTGCCCCTTTTGTTTCTGAGTATGTGAATACTATTAATGTAGATGAGTCTTATAAACCTTTATTCAGGTTTAATGAGGCTACTTTGGAGGAGGTTAGGATGGCAATATGTCATTCTACTTCTCAGGCTAGGGGGTTTGATGCGGTCCCACAGTCTATTATCTATGGGGCATTTCCAGTTATTGGTCCCTTGCTATGTCGTATTTATAATGATTCTTTTCGTGAGTGTGTGTTTCCCTCGTGTTGGAAGATCTCGTTGATTACCACAATCAACAAGGTCTCTTCTCCGCGCACTATGAGTGATATACGACCTATCTCCTTGTTGTCATTCATATCCAAGATTCTTGAGCGTCTCGTCCATCAACAACTTCATTACTACTCGTCCACCAGACATCTGTTGGATTCTCATCAGACTGGGTTTAGAACTAGACATAGTTCCCAAACACCTTTGCTCAAACTAACGGAGGATATTAGACTTAACATGGGCAGACGTTATGTAACTATGCTTCTGTTTTTTGATTTTAGCAAGGCATTTAACACTGTGTACCATATCACTCTGCTTCGGAAACTAACTTCTCTCGATGTCTCGCACACTGTTGTCAGGTGGTTTGCCTCTTACTTATCTTATAGACGGTAGTCTGTTGTTGACTCTGATGGTAATGCGTCTGACTTTGTCACTCTGAATACGGAAGTACCCCAGGATTCTGTACTTGGACCACTTTTAATCTCCATTTATATTAATGACGTCGCTGCCAACTTTCACTCGGGTGTACAACATTTAATATATGCCGACGACTTGCAAGTCTATGTGCATTTTCTGATTTCTGAACTTAGCACTTATACTAATCTTATGAGTGATCTGCTATTCTCATTTCAAATTGGGCCTCTAGTAACCATCTGAAATTGAATGTTGACAAAACAAAGGCAATAATTATTGGTTCTTATTTTTATATTATTATGCTGTGCTCAACACCTGTAACTGACGTATCGTTGAACGGTGCTATTATTAAATTTGAATCCTCTGTTCGTAGCCTGGGTGTTTGGTTGGACAGTAAGCTTAACTGGAAAGAGCACGTTACACAAGTGTGTAATAGGTCATTTTCTCTGCTTTACAGACTAAACTTCTTTAGAAAGAGCATACATCTTAGAAAATCACTGCAGTTTCCACTTCTGGATTACTGTTATCTGGTTTACAGTGACGTCTCGGCTGAGCTTGACCTTAGACTTCAGAGGATCATCAACTCTAGTATACGTTACATCTTCGGTGTAGGTAGGCGTGAGCACATCTCTGCTTATAGGTTCTCATTAGGCTGGTTATCCACTGCAGGTAGAAGGAACTATTTTTCTTCTACATTTCTGTATAAGATGTTCTTATCTTGTACTCCATCTTATTTGTATTCTATGTATCAGTGGAGCCGACCAGTGAGGTCCTTGAGGGGTGATGTGAAACCTTTGACCATTCCTTTCTCATTCACTGAGTATCGCCTACGATCGTTCCTGGTCACTTCCTCGCGGCTATGGAATGATCTTCCTGCGACTTTACGCAACTCATCCTCGCTCATGACGTTCAACACATCCTCATTTGCACACTACCTTGCCTTGGAGAGTGGACCTCTGCTTTATGCTAACTTATAAAACTGTTTTATATTGTATCAATTTTATTGCTGTAGAGTTTATTTTATTGTTATATTTGCTTGATTACTGTTTTTTTTACTGTTATTATTATTATTGTGCTTGATATTATTTTTATTAATTCTAATGTATTACTGTATTTAATGGTACAACTTGATGTTCATATAATAAATTTGGTTATCTATCTATCTCTCTATCTTTCTTATCTGATCGAGAGACGCGTTGCCGGTAGCGCAGTTTTCCTTCGTGAGGCAGGTTCAAAAATACGTTATATTAAACTATATAATATTACGTTACTAACTAATTTATAACTGCTCACAAGGACCACGGAGGCGTCGGAGTAAGCAACGGGAAATATATTTTATGTTTAATATAGTCAGGCAATATACATTAATTGAAAGCACGTTTTAATAGAAAAATGGAATTAATTTATTATAAGAAAAATAAGAATATAAAGGTAAAATATGAATTGAACAATAATGGAATAATATAATATATGAAATATAATATACACGTCTATGAGAGAGTGAGCAAAGGGAGGGCGCGTCGCGAACTAAATAGAACTCGCTTATGATGCTGATCGGTTATATGATCGATGATACAATTTACCCGAACAAGTATCACTCGAGAAAGAGACACTTGGATATCGCACTGTATAATTATACTCGCAGTAACGCACTGGCCAGCTTACACTAATTATCTACGTGCACGCAGACGCCGCTTGCTTGTTACCGTAGTTTCCCCCTTGTACGTAACCAATACGTAGATGCTCTGAAATAGATCGGTGGAACACGTCTCTTCCCGATCCTTAAATTCCGCTGAGCTCTGCCAACGTGGTTGCCGGTAGAACCCTCTACACACCGATCAAGGTATTTGCTGCCACTTAACGGCTGACCGCTAAGGCGCACGAAAAGTGGTCAAGCAAAACTCTACAGTAAAAATTTCTGAGAGTTGCAACTAGCAAATATAATATAATACTCTAGTCGGTATAAACTAACGACTTTTAATTAAGACAATATCTCGCGCTATCAAATGCAAACTTAGTCTACCGTATTATACGACCACATGGCGAAATCCTCTGATGAACACAGCGCGGCTTAGGTTTTGTGTTAACGCAACGGTAGCCGGAAACTCTCTGAAGCGCCTCGCGGCTGGCGAGCTTCTCTCTCGCGTGCCGGTCGTCAAGATACGCACTTCTTTACTCGTTTTAGACGAGATATATGACCTAGCGCCTATCCTATTTTGATATCTAAGCGCGCAAGATTCAAATACGGTAGAATACCGTTACAATATAGAGAAAGAAATTGATGTGAATTATATAAAACTCCTTGTAGGCGTTTATGGTGCACCACTGGCTACTTCTTCAGAAAAAGGATTGTGGATTATTGAATGCTCAGAAAATATACTGAAGCTAGTAGAAATACTTGGAGTTTATCATGGCGAAGATAAACCATCTGATGTCATATAGTTTTTAAAACAATTTAAAGAAAAAAGAACATTTTTTTTATAAATTATAATCGATCATAAATATAAACGTTATTCCGTAATTTTTGAAATGCTAGTATATGACGCACTCGCAAAGGCCTATGTTCTATGTGTCAAATATCATTCTAGTTATTACAGTTGCACAAAGTGTATCATAGAAGGGAAATATAACGACACAGTACATTTTCCTGGAAATATTTGTATTTTGAGAACGGACGAAAAAATGAAAAATCGACATTATAATGATTCATTAAACGACGATTACCAAAAACACAGAGAAATAATTTTAACCCTTTCACTGGCAATGTATCATATATGATAAAAAAAAAGTCGTGCCACAACTGGCGATGTATCATATATGATCAAGTTGAATAACTGCTGCATTTTTCAACCAATTCATTTCAAATTCAGTGTGTAAGGGTTTGGGGGTGGCTGATTTTTATTGTCTTACCATTTTTGGCGCGTAAAGTAAAAAAAGCTGTAACAGTGAAAGGGTTAAAGGATATTTCTAAATTTGGTTTAGTGACGAATGTTGTACTAGATTATATGCATTTAATTTGTCTAGGCGTAATGTTGAAACTAATCAAACTATGGATAAAGTCAGTACTATGCGAGTCACAGATTACAAAAATATCAGAAAGATTAAATAACGTAAGAGGAGGTCACGTATCTCCGTCCTTTTCTAATCGAAGAATTATTTTTTTTTGCAATAACTAATAACTTTAGCAAAAAACAAAGAGATAGCCCCATCTCGTATTACAAAAAGCAATATTTTCTTTGATGAGAAATAATTGATTTTATCTATTCGTTTTCAAGAAAACCTTGAAAACCAAATTGTTTACCCTAACCTTTATATTTCAAGTTTTTCAAGGTTTTTTTGAAAACAAAACAATAAAATCAATTCTTTCTTATCAAAGAAAATATTGCTTTTTGTGATACGAGACGGGGCTATCTTTTTATTTTTTGCTAAAGTTATTAGTTATTGTAAAAAACTCAATTCTTTGATTAGAAAAGGACAGATATATTCGACCTGCTCTTAAAATATTTTGTACTATCAGATTTTTCAAGAAATCCCAGACAGTTCAGAAAAATTCGACGCTTATGGAAAGCTACAGAATTATGGCAATTTCCGTTGTACACGGGTCTAGTTGTTTTATTCAATATTTTACTAACAAAATTATACATAAACTTATTATATTTGTACCTTGCCATTTCCATTCTAATAAACCCAATTTCATGCCAAAATAATGATTATCTAAATTATGCTGATCAGATGTTAAAACATTTCGTAAATGATTTTGAAATATATTATGGAAAAAAACGTTACTTTCAATGTTCATAATGTTTTACATATAGTCACAAATTTAAGCAAGTTTGGACCATTAGATGCATTCAGTGCTTTCAGATTTGAGAAGCTTATAAGAAAAATAAAACAGCTTGTAAGAAAAGGCAATCAACCCTTCGTATAGATTGGAAAAAGACTTGTATAAATCAAATCATGTAAATTATATTCAACACTGTTAAAAATATTCTTAAATTTAATATACATTTAAGATAAAAATGTATCTTAAATTTAAGTTACTTCAACAGATTTAATATACAAAATAGTTGAAATCGATAAATAGTTATTAAAATTAATAGACAAATTTTTAAGTTTAAGATAATGGTTACTAAAGTTTAGCAATACGTTCATTAAAATTCAATATTACAATTGAAAACTTATTAATATTCGATGTTAATGAAAATGTTATTAAACTATTTTTACGAATTATAAATCATTTTCGTTTATAATATTTTACTATTAATAGCAGGTCGAGTATATCTGTCATTTTCTAATGAAAGAATTGATTTTTTTACAAAAACTAATAATTAAAGTAAAAAATAAAAAGAAAGCCGCATTTAGTATAAAAAAAGTAATATTTTCATAGATGAGAAAAAATTGATTTTATAGCTTCGTTTTTAAGAAAACCTTGAAAAAATTAAAATAGAAAGGTTAGTTTAAACAATTTGGTTTTTCAAGATTTTCTTGAAAACAAAGCCATAAAATTAATCCTTTTTTATCGAACAAAATTTTCCTCTTTTTGATACGAGATACGGCTTTTTTCTTCATTTTGCTAAAGTTATTAGTTCTTGCAAAAAATAAATTCTTCGATTAGAAAAGAACAGACCCATACAGCATGAAAGATATCATTGGAATATTCCGAAATATTCCAATGGAATATTTCATTGAAATATGTATGGAAGCTTCATTCAAGAAAACAGAAATATTTCTGGAATATTGCAAAGGAAACTTTCTACGAAGAACCCCTAGAAGCCTCCATAAACCTTTCAAGGAAGATTCCGTTGGGAGATTGATGAATCGTTGCACTGAAAGATTTCATGGAAGCTTTATAGAAGACTCCGTTTCCCTTTCGGGGAAATGTTGGGAATTTTCACTGGAATATTCTGACTTAAGTCTCCTGGAAGATTCCGTAAACCTTCCAAGGAAGATTCCGTTAAAAGATTGATGAATCATTGCACCGAAAGATTTCATGAAAACTTGAATGGAAGACTTCGTTTACCTTTCAGCGAAATATTGGAAATCGTCATTGAAACATTCCAGTGGAAGGCTCCTGTAAGCTTCCGTAAACCTTCCAAGAAAGATTCTGTTGGAAAATTGATGAATCATTACACCGAAAGATTTCATGGAAGCTTAATAGAAGACTTTGTTTTCCTTTTGGGAAAACGTTGGGAATTTTCACTGGAATATTCCGATTTACGTCTCCTGGAAGATTCCGTAAACCTTCCAAGGAAGATTCCGTTGGAAAATTGATGAATCATTGCACCGAAAGATTTCATGGGAGCTTGAATGAAAGACTCCGTTTACCTTTTAGCGAAGTATTGAAAATTGTCATTGAAACATTCCAGTGGAAGGCTCCTGAAAGATTCCGTAAACCTTCCAAGGAAGATTCCGTTGGAAGATTGATGAATCATTACACCGAAAGATTTCATGGAAGCTTGAATGGAAGACTTCGTTAACTTTTCAGCGAAAGATTAAATATTTTCACTGAAATATTCCGGTTCGAGTATCCTGGAAGCTTCCGTAAACCTTGCAAGGAAGATTCGGTTGGAAGATTAATGAATTATTGCAGGGAAAGACCCATGGAAGCTCTAAGGAAGACTGCATTTACCTTGCAGCTGAATATTGGAAATTTTTGACTGAAACATTCGGGCTGAAGGCTTCAGGAAGCTTTCGTAAACATTCCATGAAAGATTGCATCAGTAGACTAATGAATCAGGAATTATTATTTTAATTGGATGTAAAATGGACACTACACTAGCACTCATAAATATGGCTTATTTTCGTTTGTAAGATAATAAAAAACAATGTTAATGACGCTATAGCTACGCACCAAAGACATTTTTATAAAAATGAGATAATTGTTATAAAAATTAGGTCATTTTTTTAACGAAAATGACTTTATTGCAATAACAAAAAACAAGTCCTTTTCCATTTAAATTTTTATTATATCTAATGACGATATTTTTTTGATACATTACTTGACGCACCAAAAGACGTTTTAAATAACGTCATTTAGTATGTTAGGGATTAGGACAAAAAATGACGTCGTTTGGTATGTTAAATGTTAACGAAAAATGACGTCATTTTTTAATAACAATGACGTCCTTTTCCATATAACTTCCCACATAGCATGAAATATTTCTTAAATGTTTTATTGAAAGATTCGGAATAAAACAGAAGTATTGATATGAAATGTTTCTGAAATATCGATATGTCCGCCTAGAAGATTGATTTGAAATATTTCATGTAATGCTTCTGTAACATTCTTTCATGATTTTGTGAAATATTAATTTGTAATATTGTTGAAAGATTGCAGCAACATTTGATCAAAAGATTCATGCAAGATTATGAATCTTTCAAGAAATATTTAATTAAAGGATTCATAAAAGATTATGAATCTTTCAAGAAATGTTTCTGAAATATTTCTAAAATCTTTCATAAAATATTGATTTGTAATATTGGTGAAAGATTCTATCAGATATTATTTTTGATTTTGTAAGAGTTGCATCTCAAACCATATTAGATACCAAAACATTTATTTGTTATTCGGAATTTTAGCGCTTATTTATTTTTATCAAGAATTTTTGGTCTTATATACTAAACGAGAGTACGTCTTACCACTTGCGAGAGTTTGTCAATCGCATTTACGATCACATGAAAATATAATCAAGTAGCCACCTGCTGGCAAGATGGAAGAATTGCTACGCACGCAAGATAACTAAAAATATTTAGACAGTATTTCTCCAATATTTCACTGTTATATTGATAAATTTTTTTGGAATACTTAATGAAATATTACTGGAATATTACAGAAATATTTCATGAAATATTTCTTGAAAAATTAGCGAATTATTGATTTAAAATATTTTAAGAAATGGTGCAGTAATATTTTTTCAATATTTCAGTGTTATGTTTAAACATTTTTTCAAATACTTCATGAAATATTTTTCAAATACAACAGGAATATTTCATGACATGTTTCTTGAAAGATTTGAGAAATATTAATTAGAAACATTTCAAGAAATAATGTAACAACTTACTTGAATATTTCAAAGTCGGATTCAAAAATTTTTTTAAATAAAACAGGAAAGGTTCCAGCAATATTACAGAAATATTTCAATGAGTTATTCAATATTTATAAACTGAAGTATTTCAAAGAAATATTAGTTCATCACTTATTTAATATTTCACTGAAATATCTCATGAATAATTTACGGAAGCTTCCAGTAACCTTACAGGGAAGTATTTTATGAAAAACTTACGGAGGTTTCCAGTAAGCTTTCACTGAAATATTTTATTAATAATTTACGGAGGCTCCCAGTAAACTTCCACTGAAATATTTCATTAATAATTTACGGAGGCTTCCAGTAAGCTTCCACTAAAATATTCCATAAAAAGTTTACGGAAGCTTCCGGTAAACTTTCGCTGAAATATTTCATGAACGACTTGCGAAAGACTCCTGATCGATGACATATCCATTTGATTCGATGATTAGAACTAGAGATATGGCAAATATATTGCAAAAAAACATAGAGACGTAGCGCTAGCGCGAAACGCCCTGATAAAAAACCTTATAACTCGACTACTAATTGATATTTTTTGAAATTCAACATGTGTTTGAAAAATGTCAGAGTCTCAGCTTTAATGATAAATTGTTATATATTACTTTCAAATGTTAATAAATAAGCTAGAATGATTTAAAGCAGAAAAAATTTTCAATTTTTCAGAATTGTGTTTGCTTATAACGAAATAATATAGGTTAGCGAACAAAATATTTCTATATTTTTGATATAGAATGATAGGAAATTCGATCTCATTTAAGAATCTGTCCGGTTTTTCAAATTCAAGTAAGTAGAACCTGAGATATCGCAAATTCAAGCTGTAGCGCCAACTCCTTGCAATACGACATATGTGTGCAATATGGCGATCGCTTTCCTTATTTAAAATTCTTTTATCATAAGGTAAGTAATCTCATCCTTTTCTAATAAAATCACTTTTGACTCGACTCTATTTTATATACTTTGTCATAATATTAATGATGTATAATCTTCGAGCATATACTACTGGAGGAAGCCTCCCAGCTATTAACTACGTTACACGGAGAAACTTTTTGAGGCGAGAGACCTTAGTTAATCTTGAGGTATGAGACCCTTATTAATGGAGCGATTCGATGAGGCGTCTTGCCTTACGTATAAAGGTCTGAGACCTTTATTTTGAAGACTGAAGGAATAAAGCCGGGAAAAACCGAATCCATGTATACATCAGCCGAACGTAATAAACGTACGATCTCGGTGACAAAGGTCTCAGACCTTATGCTCAAGACGGGACGACTCATTTACTTTATAGAGGCGCCCCGCCTTACACTACCAGAGGTCTCTCGTCCCAAAAAGTTTCTCGGTGTACAAGGCAAAGAGAGAAAAAGCCTCTATTTTGGTACGTGCTATCTCTCTCTCACTTTCTTAGTGGGAAACAGAAGCAACCAATCAAATCAAGCGAGAGAGAGACAGCACGTACCAAAATAGAGGCTTTCTCTCTCTTCGCCTTGTAACGCTTTCTGCCATTCGGAGGCTTCCTCCAGTAGTATATTTAAATGTATTATGCTTGAAGTGTATAATACATTTAAATGAAGTAGATTTAGGGTTTTAAATAATCATTGATTTTTCTACTATAATAGTAAACAATTTACTCAACTTATGGAGTATTTTTACATTTGTTTATTTTTTTGCAATTGCAAAAAGAACAACAATCTATTTTATTCAAAAAATTTGTTTCAACCTTCCGATTTATCAGAGTCATCTATTTTTAGCTGAATCCTTTTTTATTAAATTCATTGTATTACAAAAAAATGAAATTACTTACTTTATAATAAAAGAATTTTTAATAAGGAAAGCAATCGCCATATTGCACACATATGTCGTATTGCAAGGAGTTGGCGCTACAGCTTAAATTTGCGATATCTCAGGTTCTACTTACTTAAATTTGAAAAACCGGACAGATTCTTAAACTAGATCAAATTTCCTATCATTCTTTGTAAAAAATATAGAAATATTTTGTTCGCTAACCTATATCATTTCGTTATAAACAAACAAGATTCTGAAAAATTGAAAATTTTTTCTCCTTCAAATCATTCTAGCTTATTTATCAACACTTGAAAGTAATATATAACAATTTATCATTAAAGCTGAGACTCTGACATTTTTCAAATATATGTTGAACTTAAAAAAATATTAATTAGTAGTCGAATTATAAGGTTTTTTACCAGGGCGTTTCGCGCTAGCGCTACGTCTCTATGTTTTTTTGCAATATATTTGCCATATCTTTGGTTCTAATCATCGAATTGACATGCAATAAAAACGATTTTTTTTTGTTTTTTTTATTAAAGAACAAGTTTTTGCAGAGAAAATCACTGCATCTATTGCAGTTCATAAACTATAGCCATTTAAACAATCAATTTGTTTATAACAAATTACTCGACCACTTGCGCGAAAAGCAAGTTGCAAATTCGGATTCAGCAGTTCAAAATACATATAAATCACCTACTTGCCTGGTGGGACCTCTAACTTCATACGAAACCCTCTGGGCGCCTAAACTAATTCTTACTTTTAGCAGAAAGTAAAATTGAACAGCCATTTTAAGATTTGAGTAGATACTTATGTACTACAAAAATATATAAGTATGAATTTTTTGGTGACGATTCGAGCGGCTCAAAACATTATTACATGTGTTGTGGATTTACTAAATAAAACACACACACGTTTTATAATACGGTAAATGTGAATAATAATACTTTATTGAAAAATACAAGTTTCAAGTAACGCAGCTAGCTGCCAATCGCTATAATACAAACGGACAGACTCTCCCTCTGTATTACTTGCCGAGTCTTTTTATACCTTCTTACCCCACCATACAGTTATGACATATTATACAATGTGGGTGGCGCTATACTGATAAATCATACATATATTCTTAACACATGGGTCATGTAGTCATTTTATGTGATTTTCAGCTTAATTTAATTACTTTTTTAATTTTTAACTGAAAATAGGACTCGATTGCTGTTCTAGGACACAACAAATACTTTGTACTGAAAAAATTTATCTACATGAATTTCGCTTTCTCATAGAGAAAGCACTGTATCATTAAAAAAATTATTTTCCTATTTTTTCACTTATTTGCGTATATTTGGAGTCAGTGAATCAAAAAAGTGATTTTCAGAAAATGTCTGTGTGTGTGTGTGTGTGTGTGTGTGTGTGTGTGTTCAGTAAGCCAACTGGATCTCGAAAATTACACTATGGATTTGCTTTAAATTTTGCATAGAATTAATTTTTTTATCTAACTTGAAGGAAAACTATTGAGAATTTGTTTTCTTAGAGTAGTTTAAATTTCAGAGTCATTTATAAAAGAAAAAAAAAAAAATTTCATTTTTTTTTGGTATTTTTTGTAAACTACCTGATGAATTTGCTTAAAAATTTGCATGGGAATAATTTTCGAACCCCGTAATAAAATAAATATCTGAAAATTAAATTTTCTTAGCGTAGTTTTAATAAAATAGCTATTTAAAAATTTTTTTAAATTTTAGATTTTTCTTATTTTTGATATTTTATGCAAACTACTCGATGAATTTGCTCAAAAACTTTCATGGAAATTATTTTCGATTACTGAAATGAAAAGAACTTCTGAAAATTAATTTTCTTAGCGTAGTTTTAATATTAGAGCATTTTGAAATTTTTGAAAAAAGTTTTTGTATTAATTTAGCCACTTAGATCTTAAAAGCTACTCGATGGATTTACTTCAAATTTTCCATACAATTTATTTTTTTGAATAACTGATGCGGAAGCTATTGAAAATTGGTTTACTTACAAGGAGAGTACCCGACCTTTGGGAAACGGATATGGCTGAAACTGCAGGATATGATTTTTTGATGAAAAAAAATTAACCCGTGTTTTTTCTTCCCTTTGAATAGGCCCCATAGACGGAGATATAGACATTTTTTCGAAAATATAATAAAAAGAAGCACTTATAAGATCTTGAATAACCAAACAACTAAGACTCTTAAAGAAAAATATATGTAAAATAAAATAAAGTACAGACTAAATGCTCTAATTTAAGCTTTGTTGCATTAAAAAAGCTTATGTGGTTCAAAAGTTATAGGTGATTAAAATATGCTAATGGAATAGCGTAAAAAATTGATGATATGTTACACGCTAAAAATATTAACAAATATGTAGTAATTTTCAATAAGGCATAACTTCTGAACCACACAAGCTTTTTTAATGCAACAAAGCTTAAATTAAAGCATTTAATCTGTTCTTTATTTTATTTTTCATACATTTTTTTGTAAGAGTTTTAGTTGTTTGGTTATTCAAGATCTTGTAAATGCTCCTGCTTATTATATTTTCGAAAAAATGTTTATATCTCTGTCTATGGGGCCTATTCAAAGGAAAGAAAAAACATGGGTCCATCTTTTTTTATCAAAAAATCATATCCTGCAGTTTCAGCCAAATCCATTTCCCGAAGGTCGGATACTCTCCTTGTTAGTGTAGTTTTAATGAAATAGTCATTTTAAAAATTTTTTTTAATTTTACAATTTTTTTTTTTTTTTTTGATATTTTACGTAAACCACTCTATGAATTTACTCAAAAAATTTCAAATAAAAAAAATTTTTGATAACTGATTTTCTTAGTGTAGTTTTAATTTTAGAACATTTCGAATTTTTGAAAAAAATGTTTGTATTGATTTATTTGCTGATGAATTTTTTTTATATTGAAATCACATTTAAAAAATAAAAATAAAATAATTTTTTTTTTTAAAAAAAGATTAATATATAAAGGATATTGTCCTCTATATGATTAACCTTTTTATATGGTGATGTCGAAGGAACCCAGCCTGGTTCCCGCTTAACACATTACATCAGGCTAGACTGTCAGACCCACCATACCGAAAACTTTGACTACCGATGGATGATCAGCCACTTTTGTGACCAACAATCAACCGATACCCAATGAGGTCGGATTTTTTAAGAGTTGCGATATAAATGGCACATACACTAATTTTCTTTTGAAAAAAAAGTTAGAGTTACCTGGCCAGGATTCGAACCCGTGCCCTCTGCGTTGAAGACAAGAGTCTCTATCCATTACGCCCCCGCGCTTTTACAAAAAATAAAATAATCAACTCAATGAGCTCTATGAGAAAGCATTACGATAAAGCACTTGGCAGCGTTTCTTGGTGTGCGTTAGAAGCAATTTGAGCAACCTTTTAAATTTCTTAGATTTTAGGATTTGAATTCGGCATATTTAACTTCTAATGAGGTTATATAACTCTGTGAATATTTTTTTCTGAAAATCCAGAAACTTTTCTACAAAAAGTATTGATAAAAATGAAGCAAAAAATGCTTATATATCAAGCTAGAAATAATTAAAGTGTCAAAAATCGAAAAAATCAGGAAACAGCCAAACTTTAATACTGTATAATTCCAAAAATAAGCGCAGGAATAATCTAATAAAATTCAGGGTAGTTTGTGGGTCAGAGGAGAATATGAAAAAAAATTTTCAGCGGAAAAAAAATTGTAGTCAGACGATTTGTCAGAGAATCGCCTCTGTATATTTCTTTTAAAAAGTGCAATTTCAATAATGATTATCTACTATAAGTATTGAATAAGATTAACGCATCACCCTATTGAAAAAAAATACGAGTAATTTACACGTGTTAAAAAACACGTAAAAAAAGCACGTGAAAATAACTTTTGTTCCAAACATGTTAGATTTGCATGTTTTTTCAAGTCATTTTATCACATGAAAAAAACACGTAATCATATTTTTTTTGACGTACAATTTCTTAAAAAATTCTTGCTTATTTAAAAAAACACGTGTTTTTTGTACGTGTAAATAACACATTTAAAAGACACGTGATTTTTACACGTGTTTTTAACATGTAATATTTTCGGGTTTTTTCGTGTATTTTGTCATTTTTTCACAAAACTTAGAAAAACGCCACCTGATGACTTAAAGTCAGACCAACATAATCGATCATCAATAGCGATTTTAAATCACTAGGTGGCGTTTTTCTAAGTTTTGTCATCCCTTATACGAATTTCGAAGACACATTAGATATAAGAAGCCAGACACCCTGGGCTGTAGAAGCTCTTCGATCTTCAAGGTGTTATTGAAAATACGTATAGAAAAAACGTATTTTTTCAATAGGGTCGAAATAAAGTATTACAAATACTCCTTATAAGACATTTTTGTTGTAATAAAAATGAAAAATTCATTAATGAAAAACGCGTAGCTTTCAATATGAAAAAATATATAAAAAAACATGTGTTTGGAACAGGTGTGAAAAATACGTGTTTATTACATGTGTTATTTACACGTACAAACAACACGTGTTTTTTGCAATAGGTAAGAATTTTCCATAAAATTTCACGTCAAAATATGTAAAAAAATACGTAATAAAAATACATGAAAAAAACACGTGAAAAAATGACTTAGAAAAACATGCAAATTTAACATGTTTGGAACAAGTGTTATTTTCACGTGCTTTTTTACGTTGTTTCTAATACGTGAAAATAACACATGTTTTTTTTCAATAGGGCAACTCTATTTGTCATTTTTCAAGTTCTTACATATGTTTCATGTTTTCTTCAAATTCTTTTCTTTTTAATAAAACTTGTTCAACCTGTTTTTTTCTTTTCTCCAACTCTATAATTTTTTGTTGTTGCTCTAAGAATTTTTCGTGTTTCTTGTCAAATCTTTTTTGCTCCCTTTCCAATTTCTTATTTCCTCTTAGATCCTTACATTTTGGTTTCTCATAGAAAAACCATTGTATCGATAAAAAATTTTTTTATTTTTTCATTAATTTGTACATATTACTCAATGAGTTGGAAAAAGTGGTTTCCAGAAAATTTCTGTGTGTGTGTGTGTGTGTGTGTGTGTGTGTGTGTATGAATTCAGCACGTCAGTTAGACCTCGAAAACAACTCGATGGATTTGCTTGAAATTTTGTACAGTATTTTTTTTTTCTAACTAGGCGAGAAGCCTAGTACCTTGAAAATTGGTTTTGTTAGTGTAATTTTCCATTTAGAGCCATTTTAAGAATTTTAAAAAAATTTCGATTTTTCATTTTTTTTGTATTTTACGTAAATTACTTGAAGAGTTTGCTTAAAAATTTGCATGAAAATTATTTTCGACTGCCAATAGAAGAAAAACTTTTGAAAACTGATTTTCTTAGCGCACTTTTAATTTTAGAGCATTTTTAAAATTTTTCAAAAAATTTTTATTTTTCATTTTTTTTTATTTTGCGAAAATCCTAGTGGAAATTGAATCTGTGAATGAGTGGGAATAATGGGAAATGACTGAATAACAGTTATAAATTGTTCAGTTTGAGACTGAAATAACAGTTAGTACCAGTTATTCCTAGTTATTTAGTTATTTCCAGTTTAGTTACAAAATAATTTGAAAAATTCGAGATACTAATAACAGTTATTCCCAGTTATTTTCAGTTAAGTGAAAAAATAATATAAAAATCAGAGGTACGAATAATAGTTATTTCCAGTTACTCTCCCTTGCAATGTAACTATGTATAATAAAAAATATTATGTAAGTTCTATTATAAAAGGAGCGATGGGTCGTTGTATCAATTCAGCTTCATTTAAAATATATTATCAATTTCAACTCACAAGCAAATGAGGAAATTGTAAATGATTTAAAATAATTTGTAAAAACAATTACTTCTATTCGCAATTTTATAATAATTTTTTTTTAAACTGTAAATAGCTATTATTAGTACTTCTGATTTTTAAAACTTTCCAATTAAAGTAAAAATAACTTTTGATATAAAAAAGTAACTGGTAATTACTATTATTAGTATTTCTGATATTTTAAATTATTTTTCAAATAATCTGGAAGTAGCTGGGAATATCTGTAAATAACTGGGAGTAAGTGGGAATCACTGTTATTAACACCTCTGATTTCTAAAATAATTTATAAAGTAAACTGGAAATAACTGGGAATATCTGAAAATAACTGGGAATAACTGTGAATAACTGTGAATAACTGTTATTAGTATCTCTGATTTTTTAAATTATATTTTAATCAAACTGGAAATAACTGCGAATAACTGGAAATAACTAGGAATAACTGTTATTAGTATCTCTGATTCTTCAAATTAGATTTTAACCCAATTGGAAATAACTGAGAATATCTGTAAATGACTGGGAATAACTAGTGCTAACTGTTTCTGGTTTTTTTTATGTGAAACCCTTTTTTAAGGAATTTATAATATAAAAAGTTTCAATTTTTGTATTTGTATTTTAATTTTTATATTTATATTTTTATATTTGTATTTTTAGTTTTTTGGTTTCATTTTAATGTTTGTATCTTTAGTTTTGCAGTTTTCTGGTTTTAAAATTAAATTTAAGTTTTAAAATTAAAACTACACTAAGAGAAGCAATTTTCAATAGCTTCCCACGTTTTCAGACAAAAAAATAGATAGTATGCGAGATTTGAAGCAAATCCAACGAATAATTTTCGAGATCTAATTGGCTAAATAAATAACATTTTTTTTCGAAATTTCTTTTTCGAAATTTTAAAAATGCTCTAAAGTTAAAGCTACGCTAAGAAAATCAATTTTTGAAAATTTTCCTTCTTTTGGCAGTCGCAAATAATTTCCCTGCAAATTTTAGAACAAATCTATTGAGTACTTTTCGTAAGATAAAAAAAAATAAGAAAAGGATCGAAATTTTTTTTCAATCTTAAAAATTCTCTAAAATCATAACCACGCTAAGAAAATTAGTTTTCGAAAGCTTATTTTCTTCATACAATAACGAATTGATTGTATAAAAATTTTGGAGAAAATTTATAGTATGGTTTACACAAAATAGACAAAAAAAAAGGTAAAAATTTTTTTGAAAATTTTTAAAATGCTTTAAAATTAAAACTGTTCTGAGAAAATAAGTTTCCCAAAGCTTGTTTTCTTCAGAAAGTAGCGAATAACTTGCATACAAATTTTGGAGCAAATCTATCAAATGGTTTTCGTAAAATAGAAAAAAAGGAAGAATAAAAATTTTTTTAAAAATTTTAAAAATTCTCTAAAATTAAAAATGCGCTAAGAAAATCAGTTTTCAAAAGTTTTTCTTTTTTTGACAGTCGAAAATATGTTCCATACAAATTTTCAACCAAATTCTTAGAGCAGTTTACGTAAAATACAAAAAAAGATGAAAAATCGAAATTTTTTAAAAATGATTAAAATGGCTGTAAAATTAAAACTACACTAAGAAAATCAATTCTCAATAGCTTCCGCACCAGTTGATCGAAAAATTGAATTGTATGGAGAATTTGAAGTAAATCCATCGAGTAGTTTTTGAGATCTTATTGACTTATTAAATATAAACATTTTTTTCAAAAATTTCAAAATGCTCTAAAATTAAAACTAAGCTAAGAAAATCAATTTTTAGAGATTTATTTTATTTGGGTGATTGCAAATAATTTCCATGCAAATTTTGAAGCAAATTCATCGATTAGTAAACAAAAAAAAAACAGAAAAATGAAAAATCGAAATTTTTGTTTTTTTATAAACGACTCTAAAATTAAAACTACGCTAGGAGAACCAATTATCAATAGCTTCCCAGCAAGTTAGACAAAATAACAAATTTCATGAAAAATTAGAAGCAAATCCATCGAGTAGTTTTCGAGATACAATTAACTAACTGACATCATACAGATACACGCACACACACACATACATACAGACATTTTCTAGAAACCACTTTTTCTGACTTCCTGACACGGTGCGCCTCAGGTTTGCTTTTAATGACGCCAAAAACTAACTTCGCAGAATTTTTTAGAATGATTCATATAATTTAATCCTGTAAAGTCCGAAATCTTATCTGCTGCGCTTTTAAAAAAATTTTTAAATCAAAAATTGAAAAATTTCATTTTGATTATGTAACTTTTATAGCTGCATATGCTTGTACCACTCTCAGCGTTTAACCCGGAGCCAACGACGAGGACGTGGTGGTACTTCTGGCTCCATATTTTGTGATTCTACATCTAACGTTAATATTGAATGAATTCAATCAATAATTTATCTGTATAAGATATCGATACAAAATTTTAAACTGGATAACAAAATAATATATACTCTTTTTTAAACAACTCTCAAATACATTTTTAATATTGTGACTTATAACTGAACAATGTTTTAAATATGAATGGAGGAAAATTCAACTACTGCAGCTTTTAGTTTCCCGCCAAACTTGAAATTCTCTACAGAATTTATTTTATATTTGCACCATATCTTTAAAAATTCACGGTGAACACTTTCACCTGCTTGTTCCGACCATAATCCCAATCCTTCATTTGTATTCAAAAAATTCAAGGATTCTTCGAGATGGCATAATAGAATATGTATTTTTAAAGTGACACTTACATTTACAGCACTTACAGCTTTTTTCAAATATTGCATTTGAGTTTTTAACTCAGGCAAATCAATCACTTTTGTAGAAAAACAATTTGTAACTATTTTATCCATAACTTTGAATACAGCTACGTAAGGTACTATAGCTAATTTTTCACCAACTGTCGAGCAAGTTGAAGGTTCAAAAAGTTTATCTGACTCTCTCAATAACCTTCTACAGGCATTTCCTTCAAAAACTTTCCCATGATAATTTTTTGAGATGATCCCCAACTTTTTTGGCCAATCCAATGCTTTTTGTAATCCTAATAATGGCACTAAACCATCCCAAAACAAATAATTTACGAATCCCTGTAATATATGTAACTCAGGAATGACGCATTTTTGAATAACGTAAACATTATCAGACTCGACAAAAAGTGGAACATTAACTGTACTATGACATTCCTTAGATCTTGTTTTTTTTTTTTTAATAAACTGAATTTCTTAGCATCGTCTTTCAAGTCTTTATAAGTTTTTAAGTTCAAAGAAATAGAATTATTACTATCTGTTAAATTACTTCTAAGATCAGTGAGTGAAATAAAGCAATAAGGGCATGGATAAGTTGCTGTAGCTGTCTGTTGACCATTTATAATAAGTAGAAGTTTAAAATCCGATACAAATCTAAAAGATATTTTATTTATATCAATTAATTCGAAAATCAGTTTAATATTGTCGTAAGACTCTTTGATTGATGGGACAATAGCCAATAGAATCAGTTTGTTAACACTTGTGAACTTTGATTTCTTACTACAAGATCCTCCGTCTTTATATGAACTTCTTCTCTTCACTAAATCATTACAAGCTTTTTCTGAATCATTTTCAGACCAAACAGACATAGATACTTTAAAGAATTCCTGACCCCCATCTGCCATCACTTTTATTTGAGCATTACCAACTATATTTCGCTTTTCAATAATAACATCAAGCAATTCCTCAGCATTGGCCCACACAACGGGTCTCTTTATTTTCGATTTACTTCCTTCTACGTCGAATTCAAAAATATCTATTTTATACATATCTTCTAGCGATTTTGCACGTTTGGACAAGTGCTGTGAATAATACTAAGGAACGCAACTTTTTCCACCACCACATTTTAAAAAATTAACCACTTTTTTCATGTCTCTCATACTTGCTCCAGTATTAACTTGAAAATTATCAAGATTTTCTTCAGTGAATTTAATAGTTTTTTGTTCTATTGGGTTCAAGGTCATTCGCAAATTTGATCCAAAAGTACTAAGATGAACATCATTATTTTTTATTTTTTTAGCCTTTAAACCATTTTTCGTTTCAATTTTTCGTTTAATTATAGAACTAATAACTTTTTCTTTTTGTTCTTCACGTAAAGTATCCAAAATAAGTATTGCATTTTCAACAGGTCGAGCACCACGCACATCACAAATATGCTGTTTCCTTTTCCGTATTTCTATCAAACACTTTTTACAAATTTTCATTGAACTATCACTTGTATTTGGCACTTTACATTTTTCATTGTTTTCAATAGTCAACGTTTTTGAAGTCTTATTTTCGGAATTTGTCTTATCAATAATTACTGTCAACGATATTTTTTTTACACCCTTGCCTTTTTTTATTTTACGGTGAACTGTAGTCCTTGCCGTTACACATATGAAACAGTCACATGATATACATAAATTTTTTGTTTGTCGTGTAGGTGCCAGCAGTTTTATATTTTCATACTCTGGCATAATAGGTAAGCATCTTTTAGTAATATTATTTTTATTTTCAGTCAAAGTTAATCGGCATGTAGTGCAAATACTTTCCGGAAATTTTTCATTTAATAAGTTAAATTTTGGATAAAAGTCTTGAATTAACTCTTCTATACATTTATTGATTTGAAATTTTTCAGGTTTTATTTTTCCAAATATTATCTTTTTTCCGCAAGGAGCACATACTTTTTTTCTATTTAAATCGTGGTCGCACTTTCTTTTCGAATTGAAACTCATTATAGACACTCACGTTTTGTATAGATGTTATCTAAGCGGATAATTTTGCAAGACTAAACTTATTTACGTTGGATTACAAATATATAAAGTTGAAAGTACTAATATTGATAGTATTTTTGGCTTTGGGATGGAAACTAAGAGTGCTATCTATAGGTATATAAGTATAATTATACAATAATTTAAAACTTGCAAATGAAAAAAACTATTTTTTATTTTATTTGATAAATTTTTTTAAAAGCGTAGCAGATAAGATTTCGGACTTTACAGGATTAAATTATATGAATCATTCTAAACAATTCTGCGGAGTTAGTTTTTGGCGTCATTAAAAGCAAACCTGAGCCTTCTTGAAATGCACCGTGAGCAGTTGATAACGTTTGAACACTCTTTCTTCGCCGTCGACTATACTGCGTTGTCCTTTCTATAATCTACGCAAAAACGATAAGATCCATTACTCTCACGTACCATTACCACTGAACTTGACCAACCGCTTGTTGATGGCTCTATAATGACCTGTTCAAGCATTTCTTTTACTTGACAGTGCATTTGTTCAAGTATTTTATCAGATAATCAGTAAAATTTTTGTTCAATAGGTCTTGCTGATCCTACATTAATTTTGTGTTCCACGAGATTCGGTAACTCAACTGGTAGTTTCTTATTGTTAGTCAGGCTCTTTTCGATTAACTGATCGAGCTTCTGTCGCTCTTAATTAGTTCTGTCAGCAATGTTTACAGATGACATTACTGACGTATTCATCGATATGCTAGCAACTTCCAATTCAATAGAAGCATTAGCATCCTTTATGTTTGATCTGTCAGTTTTAGGATCTAGGCCTGTTTTTAATACACACTGCCACCGAGCTACTTTTGCCCCCCTTCGTTTGAAATCGACTTATCTAAAAAGTTTTATAACTCTGGAAAAAATGGTTGTAGCCAAAAAATTCTGACGGGATTCAAAAGATTATTGAAAATTCTTTCAAAAACCATTGGTTTGATATGAAAAAAACATTTTTTTGTATCTCTTATTCTTGTTTGAAAAGAAATTTTTTTAAACTTTGTTTTGTCTTTGTAAAATAGTGTTCAATTTTAGTACGAATCGTTAGATTAATACAAAACTCAATAGATTTTAAAGCTTATATTTCGACGATAAAAATGCAATGTCGAACGTCTTGATTTCGACCTTTTAAACCGGAGTTATAAGATTTTATATTAAAAATTAGGCTTTTTTCGATGTATAAATATCTCTGAATTTAAAAGGAACAGAAAAATTTGTAAGAGAGAAAAAATTTCCCTTGTTAGTCAAATAATAATAATATATAATAATAAATTCATTTCGAAAAAAAATATTTTTTTGCCTTGTTTACCCACGTTTATATCAAAATCTCATTACATTCCAACAAAAAAAAAAAATTTTTTTTTGAAATGAATTTTTTATCATATATTATTATTATTTGACTAACAAGAGACATTTTTTATCTCTGACAAATTTTTCTATTCCTTTTAAATTCAGAGATATTTATACATCGAAAAAAAGCCTAATTTTTAATATAAAATCTTATAACTCTGGTTTAAAAGGTCAAATCGAGACGTTCGACATTGCATTTTTATCGTGAAAATATCTATCTATAGTATAAAAGATTTTCGATGCTGCCACGGCCGCTGTAGTTGTCAGCCTCTCGAAATCCCTGATCCCTCCTTTTTACTGATAATTTTTAGCTAATTTTTGTTGATTTATCTATATTATAAAAGATTTTCACCGCTGCCGCTGCCACCGCTGTCAGCCTTTCGAAATCTCTGATTCCCTCCTTAGTTCCTCCTTTTTACTGATAAATTTTAGCTGATTTATTGAGAATTTTAGCTAAAATTCTAATTTTTCAGCTAAGTTTAGCTGAATCATTGTGAATTTTAGCTAAAAATTTAATTTTTTAGCTAAGTTTAGCTGAATCATTGTGAATTTTAGCTGAAAATTAAATTTTTTAGATAATTTTAGCTGAATTATTGTAAATTTTAGCAAAAATATTAATTCAGCTAAGTTTTTTCAGCTAAGTTTAGCTGAATCATTGTGAATTTTAGCTAAAAATTAAATTTTTTAGATTATTTTAGCTGAATTATTGTAAATTTCAGCTAAAAATTAAATTATTTAGCTAATTTTAGATGATTTGTCTAGGGGGCCTATTCGACGAAAAGAAAAAACACAAGTTCATTTTTTTTCATCAAAAAATCATATGCTGCAGTTTCAGCCGAATCCGTTTCTCGGAGGTGGCGTGCTCTCCTTGTAAGTCTAGAAGCGCGTCATATTTCGATCAAAATATATTTTTAATATCCAAAACGGCTAGCGTGTTCCATGAAAAAATGGTATCTAGAGAGGCCTATGAGAACCTGGAGAAAACTTGCTTTCATTAAATTAAAAATTTATAACAGACTCACAACGAGCAAGTACTAATGTTCAATAAACAAATAGAATCTTTAAAATCGTTAATTTTACAAAGTCAACAAAATAAAAATTCAAATGATGCAAGCAACACGAATTTTTCAGAAACAAATCAATATAACCTTTTAAAAAAGGATCAGGATTTAAACTAGAAATTTGGCGCGTGATGGAGACCAGCGTAGCCGAGACTAGATCAGTGTGTCTCCGCGTAATGAATATTTATACAAATAAAATTTATTTAATAGACTCGGGCGCGGAAATATCCGTTGTGCCTAAGCCAAAAAATTTTAAAGGCAACAAGACTGACATGCACCTTTACGCAGCCAATGACACTCAAATCAACACTTATGGCTCATTACACAAAAAGCTCAATCTTGGGTATGCGCAAGAGCTGCTTTGGTCGTTCATTATTGCAGATGTACCTTACTCGATAATGAGTAGAGACATCTTGAATCATTTTCATCTTTTGCCTGATTTAAACAAAAAACAATTAATTAACGCTAATACGAATGAAATTATTCTCGGTTTTAACAGGGCAGTTCTTGACTTATAAATTTCGTCAGTAGACCCTAAGATAAAATATGCGCATACGCTAAGTAAATATCCAACGGTGATAGGCGTAGATAAACCAAAGCCCCCAGAGAATAATGGAATTTATCATTATATCAAAACCATAAGTCCATCCTGCGCACAGAAACCGCGACGCTTGCACCCGCAAAAATCAAAAATAGCGAAAGCAACATTTGAAGAGTAGTGCGAATCGGGCGTCTATAGGCCCTCGAAGAACCCTTGGGCGACATCTATACATATGGTGCAAAAGAAAAACGGGGTATAGAGGATTTGTGGAGATGATTGGAGGCTGAATGAGGTTACGGTAGCGGATAGATATCCCATATAAAATTTGCATGATTTTTCCGGTGATTCAAATGGTAAAACTATTTTTTTCGCCCTTTATCTGGAAAGTGCGTTTTTACAAATACCCATTTTTCTAGACGACGTCCCCAAAACTACAGTTATTACGCCGTTTGGTCTATATAAATTTCTCGTTATGACCTTCGGTTTCAGAAACGTGTCGCAGACATTTCAAAGATATGTCAATCTAGCGCTAGGGAATTTAGACTTCGTCTTTGCATAGATCGACGATATACTCGTGGCGTCCGCCTCACCCAAGGAGCATGAAAAGCACTTAAATAAACTGTGAGACTTCCATTTGCATCTAAACTTAAAAAAATGCATTCTAGGGGTAGAATGATTAGTTTTTCTCGGTCATACTATTGATAAAGATGGCCCTAAGCCTGATCCTAAATTAGTGGAATCCATAAAAAACTTTCGCAAGGCGACCCCACAAGCGGCAAAAACGCAGCGCCATCTGCACGCACTAAGTAAAAGCAATAAGAAAAAAGATAGAACGCCGGTGGTTTGGAACTCAGACACGTCAAAAGCCTTTGAAAAAACTAAGAACGATATAAGTAACATCACTAGTTTAGCTTATCCGTACGCAGACGCAGAAATACGCGTAACAACAGATGCCTCTAATTTCGCAATGGGTGTCTCCTTGGAGCTATATGTAAACGGCAATTGGCAGCCATTAGCATGTTTTTCTAAGAAGTTCACACCAGCACAGTCCAACTATTGCGCATACAACCGCGAATTAATGGCGATTTACGAGGCCTTAAAACACTTTAGCTATTTCTTAGAGGGTCGAACTTTTAAAATTTTCACGGATCATAAACTGCTTATATACGCGCTTGCGCAAAACTTGTACACCATTACGCGCGAGTAAATTATCTTGTATATCGCAATTTAATGTGGAAATTTGCTACTTGCGAGGTGAAGACAATGTGGTCGCAGATTCGCTTTCGCGTATTGATCCCTTCATTGCGACAGCCTCTTTTGACTGGAGCAATGAGGCATCAACTGGTGTACCTTTTGTCAAAAAGACCCTTGCAAGTATCACGACATTTAACTTTCCGACGTTTTTTACTCTCGAAGGAATCTCGCAAGAACAAGAGCGCGATGACGAACTAAAAACGATAGTGGTGGATTCTAATCCCCCTTTAAAGCTAACTAGGATGCGCAGGGGACCCAATCGAGCGGCTATTTATTGCAATTACGCCACGCAAACCTTCAGACCGAATGTAGCAAAAATCTTTTGACGGGAAATATTCAAAATCTTTCACATTAATGCACCCTTGAGGTCGTGTAACCGATAGGCTCGTTAGACAATATTACGTGTGGCCTAACATGGCTAAAGATATAAAAGAGCGATGCAAAAACTGTGTAGACTGTCAACGCTCTAAAGTTTCTCGCCAAAACAAGTTTTTGCCATCGCAATTTATTCAACCTGACGCGAGATTTGCACACGTGCACATAAATATTGTAGGTCCTCTGCCGGCGAGTGGAGGCTACAGATATCTTCTCACTATGATAGATAGATTCTCGCGCTGGCCATAGGCGGTACCTCTGCGGGATATATTAGCCCCAACGATTGCACGCGCATTTTTTAATACGTGGGTAACGCACTATGAAGCACCCGTTACTATAACTACGGATCAAGGGTGTCAATTTGAGTCGCAATTGTTTAACTCCTTATTAGAACTTATAGGGACTAATAGAACGCGAACAACGGCGTATCATTTCCAGACGGAATGGCTTGATCGAGAGATGGCATAGGCAGTTGAAAGCTGCATTAATGTGCTTTGCTCACAACTACGACTGAATGAAAGACTTATCACATGTTTTACTGGGTTTGTGTACGAGAGTACGTTTAAACACAGACGGAAGCCAGCAGAGTTTGTGTACGGAACAAAATTAACGATACCGCGCGATATTCTTGAGTTTCGTGATCTTTCTTGAGCGAATGATAATGCTTTCTTATCGGAATTCAGAGACTACATTTAGCGAATCGCACGCATGTTTTTGAACGAGTTAGAGCAGTTAAACCACCACTAAGACAGCAGTACACTAGTCCTTATAAGATTATTTCGCGATACCAAGATGAACGTATCTTCACGCTAGATAAAAATGGCAAACACGTTACCGTCAATCGAGAACGTTCAAAACAGCTTATTTCTTAGCAGAAGAATGCAATAACGTAAGTGATAACGTAAATAATCCTAATGCAACTGGAATTTCTCTGCAGCATTTTCTTTCGCCGAATTTTAATTCAACAACCAATGCCACGGTCCGCGAATTGGTCGATAACGCGGAGAACAAGGTGTCGCAACGCCCGCCCTCTGGTGCAATAAAACTTAACACTCACATGATAATGAAGATTCAGATAATCTCTTGACTCAGTAATCGGTAATGAAGGACTGCAATGTTAACACAGAGAATGAGGCTTTGCGACCCCCACTCCTTGTATAATGACTCTGGACCTTGTGCACATAAGACATATGGCCAAGAGTCATTGCGAATTAACAAATCAGATTCTGTTGCTGAACCGGGTCTTATAACACATCAAGTTCAAATACATAGGAGTAATGACATGGACGGGTCCTCGCCGGGGGGACGCACCGACAGCGCTCAACTGACTAACGTGTAGTCAGTAAACGAAAATGAAAATCCAGATATGATACGGCAAAGCGATATAGTAGTAGACGCTCCGGAAGTAATAGAAACTCCACCTATTCCTTCTCCTATTGTAGACAACTTAGCTCCTCCTGAAACTCCAACCCTGCATACTCCTTTGAAACCCAAGAAAGAAAGATTTATTCCTAATATATTGAAAAGAAAAAAACTTAATTTGATTGAAGTGTGGAGTAAAAAATTAGACAAACGGGCAAAATTCAGCAACAAAACCTTAGTTAGATATATATGTAATTCCTCGCACTCAATTCCTAAACTGTATAAAAAACGCAAGCCGAATATTATTATTAAGCTAGAAGAGACAAAACACTCCTCACAGAATGTATAAACATGGTTAATAATAGAAACTCTTGTATGTTTCCTTTAGTTCCTGCTGATCCAGCTTGCTCAAAGTCATGACTTCCTCCAGCAGTTTGGTCAGAACCCAGGATGTTTCAGCAGAGATTCTCCGCATTCACGAGCACATTTTAGCCAAAATCACGGTCATCCCGAGTGACGAGCCCGTGAGACACCATCTTCGGCGCGCGGAGATCTACTTGCTCAAGTTTAGAAGCGAGTATGTGCGATTACTTGACGATCGCATGAACGCGGTTAGGCGTGCTTCCCAACTTACTCACCGGGGCACTCCACCCACTTATGACCGCCACCTCCCGACCTTGTTTGTGGGCAACCAGCCTGTGCGCTCTTTATTGGTTTATAATATGCACAGAGTATCAAAGAAGACACTAGGCGACATGCTGTTTGCCCGTGGATAGTCGAAATTTAGCATTGACGCGGTATTTATTAAAGGTCAGCGGTGCAGTGCACGGATAACTTGCGATAACCTTGCGTCATCGACAAAAATGCAATGCGACGCCATTCTAAACAAATTGTATTTTGAAGGGGGGCATGGAGGCCAGGCGAGGAGGAGATATGTCAAAGTATGTACATTTAAGGAGCACGTATTGCCAGACAGCTCAAAACTGACTTTTAAGGTCCACAAGGGACCCCTCCTGCCTGTCGGGTGGCTCTTCGCCTTGATGTCGTATTAGCTAAAATCATTAAATACTTAGATAATGACGCCAAGTTGATATTAATCATTGTCGAGTTTCGAGGGATGGCGCACGGTTCAATACAAGATTGGGCATCTGCACTTCGACTCGGGTAGTTGACGCTACCAGACGGTTGACGGACTGCAGAGAATGAGAGATGAGGCGCGACAGTTTTTCTTTAACTGAATCACCATCCGCGAGTGGTGGTCCATGGACACGTCTGATTCCAGAATTTGTTAGATATTAATTTAGGTAACCCGTCGGGTCGGATGGAACGGACGTGCCTCATGGGTGTTGATTTGCGCGGCGTTATGATGATGCCAATGGCACTTGAGACGCTGACCCAACATTTCTCCATTGGGAAGTTAATTATTGGAAAAACCACCGGATTTTTCGAGAACAGAGTTAGCCTCGAGGGTGTCGTTGAACTCTCGGTCCACAACGACCCAACGGTGCGTTTGGTTTGGAAGAAGAGGAATAAAGAGAAGGAATCCGACAAGCTCCCACTGATTCCATGGCTCAGTCCCAAAACTCGACTCACGCTCTCTTCCATCATTTTGGTCAATTGCCCGCAATTGCTCGTAGAGCAGCTCGTTGAGTTTATAAAAAATTACCAGGTTTTAACAGAGTTGAGCTTGGTGGACTATTCTAACATTGACTCGAAGTTCCAAATATGGCAACTCCCTGAGAGGGTCTTCGCCGTTGTCAACGGGTTGAGGATATTCCGCATGGAGTTTAGTGACTCGACCGTCGAAGCACTGGACTTTGTACATCAACCAGTCCTCCAAAATCATCCTTTTTGTCGGAATTGAGCCTTAAGGGCAGTAAGATCGTTAAACAAAGTCTTCAAAATTGTATTGATGCAATTCCAGAGCTTCGTACGGTCAACTTTACGGGCATTTCCCAAATTAGATTAAGTTTTTCTGCTTCATTAATTTTTTCCGTTACCTGACTTAGGTGAAGCTGCCATACCATCGGCGCCTGGAGGACACTCTAGACTCTCTTGTTACTCTTTGGATACTCGACGTCCTTATTTCTAATACACTGGGTAAGAACAAGAAGGGGAATCGCTGCTTTAATCCACGTTTTGTCGAAAACGTCATACCCAGAGTGCCCTTCTTCAGGTTTGCAGCTCAGAGATGCAGGGTGTGTCTGCGCGAAACCACGCGCTGGCGCATTGAGAACTTTGGCGCATATGTCACACCAAAGAGCCAAGCTGCAGAGAAAAACACGTTCTATGAGTGCTTCGAAATCAGGTACAACATAGATTAAATCCGCGAGCCCAAGTTCGCCACGACTTTAAACTAACTTTTTTGTAAATTGCGCAATAGTTGTACACCTTTTTCGTTCATTATCTTCTTTTTTCATCACCTTTTTTCAGTAAATTAAATCATTAATAGTTTTTTATTTTATTTTTAATCAATATATCATATGTACATTAGAGTCACGCGACAATTCTAGCTAAGGTTGGAAGAATATACAATGCATATCTTTCCCTTTTTTTTAACAGTCAAGTGCACTAAATAAAACCTTGAACAAATATTTGTTTAGTTAATTAGAAATCCAGAGCTACACTCAATCATGGTACTAGACAATTGCATATTACTCAATATACATTAACTTTTGAAACAACGTCATTTTGGCAATCGCATTGGACGATTGAATAAAAAAACATCAGTAGATAATCATAAAAAAAATTAGTACAAATAATGAAAAAAATTAGTACAAATAATGAAAAAAATTAGTACAAATAACAAAAAAATAATTATTATAGTGAAAGTGAGACAGTAAAGAAAAAATATTAAATATAAAATGTGCGTGATATGCGTGGCCAGCTTGTCAAATTTGTGACACAGCAATGACGGTTCCTCAGACGATCCGTGTCTACATTGTTACCATACGTTAATTCAAATTCAAATAAAAAAAAGAAGGATTGCGAATTTGGACATTTACAATTTCATAGTCCCTCATACCTGCTACAACGACATAAAATTATCTACGCCATTTGGAAGTAAGAAGGATGAATGCGGGACGAATTTGACAAACTCGTCCCGTATTCATCCTTCTTACTCCCAAATGGCGTATATAACTAATACATGCGAACGCTTCTGTGCAGGTGTCAAGACAGACAAGCGAGTAACAGCGAGACTGACACTTTGTTGTAGTCAGTCTAGCTCTAACGATCTTTGTGCTCAGTCACACTGACAGTCTTACAATATATATAATATATTAACCACATATTGTCTTCTCTTATTTTAGACACTTCTCTCTGACTCTCCTTATTCTGGGTAGCTATCACACTAGTAACTGATCTTGAGCTTGCGATAGAGTCCGATAGAGCGTCCTAGAGTAACAAACTGTAACGAAAGCTTATTCGAATGACTGATTAGTTTTCCACTAATTGAATTTTTTTCGACCGACGATAGTTTATTTATTGAAATAAACAAGTACAAAATGCCCAGAGGCCAGTATTTAACTGATAATGACAAAGGACAAATTCAAGCATATCGTGAGTCTGGATTAAGTCTTAGAAAGATATCGCAAAAACTCAAAAGATCTGTAAAAGTTATAAATAGTTTTTTTAAAAAACCTTGATATTTATGGAACAAAAAAAACAAGCAGGCCAAAAAAAATAATGATTAATAACTTGTCGATTAAAACGACAAGTTATTAATCTAGCGAGTAATTATACAAAAAGTTTAAATCAGATAAATTTTCGTTTACCAGTTAACATTTCTAAATCATCTGTACATCGATTATTGAAACAATCTTCATATATTACACGACAAAAAATGCAAAAAGTTCAGAAATTATTATCACGCCATAAAGTAGCTAGAATAATTTTTGCTAAATTGTACATGACTATGAACTAGAAAATGGTAAATTATTTACTTTTTTATTTTAAACTGAATTATATTAATTTTTATTTTCTAAGGTAATTTTCTCTGATGAAAAAAAGTGTAATCTTCATGGCCCAGATGGTAATCATTCATACTAGAGAGATTTACGAAAAGAACCTCAATACTTCTCCTGTAGAAATTTTGGTGGCGAAAGTTCAATGGTGTGGGGAGCTTTTAATTCCCGTGAAACTTTGCCTCTGTCTTTTCCATCTTGCAGAATGAATTCTGTAGAGTATATTCGTATATTAAAAGATAATTTATTACCGTTTATGAATAATAATGAAAACTTAGAGCTTGTTTTCCAATAAGACAATGTACCGATACATTTTAGTCGAGAAACAAAAAATTGGTTTCTTGAAAATGATATTAAAGTTTTGATTTGGACTGCGTGTTCCCCAGACATTAATCCTATTGAAAATCTTTGGGGTATTCTTGTTCGCAAAAGAGAGAGTTATAAAATGCAGTTTTGCAAGCACGGCGTAAAATTGAGCCAGATACTATTAAAAATTTAGTCGCTAGTATGAAAAATCGCATTTTTGAACTTATTCAAGCAAATGGTGGACATACAAAGTATTAAAATGTAATTGTAGTTAAATCAATTTGTTAAAATAAACGAAATTTCATGTTTTAAACTGTGAAACAATATTTTAAATAGTTAAATTTGTAATTTTCTAAAGTGTTTCAATAGTTATGAGACAGCAAAATTTGTAATTATTCTTGATTTTTTAAAATAAAGTTAATAAATACATTATTTTTATGCCTCATAAAGCTTTATGCCAATAAAGTTCATCAGAGTTATTCATTTATAAGATGTAAAAACAAGTTTTACCGAGATATGCACCTTTTTGCAACACATAAAGTAGTTATGAAATATGACGATTGGGTGTTTCTATAGTTATGAGACGCACTGTATATGTATATTTATATTTTAAGATGATTTGTCTCAAATATTATTCAACGAGATAATTGCTTTACTCTCTTTATTTACAGTCATATCGCCAATACCAACTCTTAATTTTGATCAATTTGTTCCCAAGTAATAATATAAAACAACAACAACCTCTCTATCTCAATGTCTTCAATGTGTCACAAGTTTGTGAAAGAAGAAGAAAAAAAAGAAAAAAAAATCGCCGTTAACTGTCTTTAATGGAGTACAAATCCAATTACTAATCTGTTGACCGAGTTATACTTTATTGTTTTACTCTAACCTGCTTGATTCTGGCTGGGGTCTTATTCAATAAAAGCTTATAAATTTAAAATGTTTACATAAAATCTACTTGCAACTCTTTGTTACAAGTACCCTACCTGTTATAATGTGATCAGCTGCACCAACTGCTCAGATCTCGTACCTTAATTAGAATAAGAAATATAAAATATTAGATCAAGTGTGCAATTGCTTTTGTTAACACAAAAGCATGTAAATTGCTAGTTGTAACTAGATACAAATATTAATAATTATTTTAAGTAATGAGATTCACAGGCGTGGTGATTCTTCGCCACACCAGACAGAATGAAAAGGCCTTATTTAAAAGAAAGACAACGGTTAAAGTTTATTAAATAAAAGGAAATAAAACAAAAGTAAAGAGTAAATAAAATTTATCGCTCATGCCGAGCACTTACTTAAATTGATTAATAAGCGCGTCATGCAGTACAATAAAGAAATGTAATGCATTAAGTGCACACGTGGTTGCAACCACCTACCATATAAATGCAGCGTACGCATGAATCAAAATACAAAAAGAAAAAGCCAGCTCGCTGTCTCTCTCTAACCTCTTGGTGCTATAGCGACGGCTGTGTAGGTGGCTCAGCTGTAATCAAACAACTTTGTATTAAATCTTGTGTGCAGCGATCGGCCTACGCACAAGAATTTAATATGACACAGGAACACAAACTTACACAACACTGATAACTCGCGTGATTTTAGCAAACCTAATTATCTAATGCGATAAAAAACTTTATAAAAAGAGAGCGTGGCAAAAAGCTAGCATTTTACGCAATGGCTCCCCATTAATCAGCTGGCGTATACGATGAGACAAGTGCGACTTCGTCGCTACTCGTTACAGTTGTTATTATAATTAGTAAAACACCCAAAAGTAAGACATTGCAAAAAATGATACTAATAGTAGGACATGAAAGAAAAGCAGTAATTTTTAACAGTAAAATAATACCAAAAAATATTCATTTAAATATTTATAGATTCTACGTACTCTCATTAAAACGAATGTTTGAGTCATTTTTAAACACCGTTTTACTGAAAAATAAAAAAAATGATTATGCAAAGCGTGTATTCCGGTTGTAAATTACTTCTTCAATTTTCTAATTTTTATGTAAAATTGCAATGTCGTTTTTGCTTAATTATAGATATAACTCATATGTAACCTACATAAAATAACTAGTTGTATCGAATCTGATTACATTTATGAGTATTATTTTATATTTTATTATGGTTTAAATAATTCTTTTTTTTATTATTTCATTCGTCTTAGTATACCTTCAAATTTTTATTAGAGTTCCCGAAAGTAAGACAGAGCGCAATATCTGTCCAACAACAGCTGACTAAGTGACCGAGAAGTAGGATGTAGTTTATTTAATCATTTATTATTGAAAATAAAAGCCATTATTGACAAAAGTTTATATCGTTTAAGTGCCAACAGAGATAAAATGTTTCTCTGTGTGTAAATCGATATCGATTGTGACTTTAAACATTCAAGAAATACGATTTTCGGAGGTAACCTTAAAACTAAATATTTAACTGTCTCGTATTGTTATTAACCTAAGGCAACTTTTTATATGTTACTAAAATTTATAAAATATTATTAAAAATGTGTATATTACAATTTTTGAAGAAAAAATTAATGCTTTACAAATAAAGAAAAAAATTAAACAAGAAAAATTATAATCAGTAATAAATTTTAGAGCATGCAATTGAACTTACATTCATTTTTATTAACTTTGCTTTCTTATATTAATTATAAAAAATTTTGATATTGTTAGAATGTTTAGAACTTTGTAACTGTCCAATAAATTATATTGTTTAAGGTTATGTGTAAACGAATTTATATAGTCCTACTTTTGGTCTAAGTGCTGTCTTAGTTTTGGGTTTAGTAAAATTTGCTGTCCTACAATTAGGGATTCTTACTCATGTGAAAATAAGACGATAATTTAAAATTTTTTAATGTAAATCGGTTCATTTTTCTTTTTACATACTTTAAAATATCTAATTATCCAATTGAGATAATTTTATTTTGCAAACAACCCATGGCATATCAATAAAAATCAAGTATATATACTTATACTGCCGTAACTGTCCTACAATTGGGTGTTTTACCTTAAATAAGATTTAAAATTTATTTTATAATAATTTAAAACTTGTAATAAAATTTTTTATTTTCTAATTGTGCCTCTTATAATTTCAAGTGATTATTAAAAATGTCTATATTTTCATTAAATATATTAAATTGTACCATACATCCATCGTTATTATTTAGCTGAAAAGAATTTTAAATTCATTATTTGTTTGTTGATTCTTAAAAATTGATTCTGAGAATGATTTCTTCGATGTAACCTACTATTGATTTAAATAACATAAATAAATTATTTAGCATGATTTTTATAAAATTAGTTATAATATTTAAACAATAAAAGACTTACGCAGATTTGTCACCTATTTTTAATTTTGATTTCAAAAATTCAATTGATGTAAATATAGTATTTTTTTCGAAAATGGTTCATCATCTGATTTATTATCTTTCTTAATTCTTTTTGGCATTGTTTATTATTGCAATAAAGTTATTTATGCGATCCAATGTCTAAATAATAAAAAAATTAATTTTGTGTCTTAAAGTGATTTTAGTTATAGTATAAATTGATAGAATATTTTTGTAATTATTTTATAAATTTTTAATTGAATTAAATGGTAATATCAGAAAATGCAAGACTATACTTCTGTTAGATAGATAGATAGATATTGATTTATTTTGTAAAAAGAGTACAAAAAGGCGTGTAATACATGAAATAATAAGTAATAATTCTATATAAAGTATTGCACATAATAAGATAAGATATCACAGTCAATTATTAAAATTAATACTGTATCAGTAAGTCACCATGTAAAAGTGATATCACAGACTATTATAAATACACGCAGAAAACATAAATTATAATAAAAAAACAGTCTTAAATATCTATCAGTCATAAAATTAAAATACATAATTTAAAAGAGGAATCACTGTCATGACACCAATAAAAATAAAATTGGACAATACTATAAAAATAAAATTGGACAATACTATAAAATAAAATTAGACAATACTATAAAAATAAAATTAGACAATACAATAACAGAGTAATAGTAAATAATTAAAAAATAAAATAATAATAACATTTAAAGAATTAAAACTTAATACCGAAGATGTCATGACTTCTAATAAAAACAGAACCACTCATTTTTTCCGCATACATTCATCCATCATTTACGCTAATAAATACATTTACACCTAAAATCTATGTATAAGACAAAAAAAAATAAATTGACATAAAAATTAAAATACTTAAAATTAATTTAATTCGAAATCGAGTAAATACATCCTCAAAGCCGACTTAAACCTGCCGAGCGATGGTAGATTTTTTATATCAGCAGGCAGGGAGTTCCAAAAATGCGCACCTTGAACTTGAAAAGAATTTCTTCCAGTCTCAGTACGCATGAAGGGCACCGTGAAGTCCTTAATCTCTCCCCTAGTGGCTACCCTAGGTACATATCTAGTGAAGAGACTCACTAGATACTCGGGAGTATTCATGCGCACGATTTTGTACATAACTACAGCCATAAAATACTGTCTCCTCGAATCAGTACGCAGCCAACCAAGCGCAGCTCTATGAGGAGAGATATGATCGCCCATTCCTACACCTAATACATATCTCACACATGAATTTTGTAGTCTTTGTAATCGTCTTCTCAATCCCTGCGAAGCATTGAGCAGAACTACTGAGCAGTAGTCGAGGTGCGGAAACAGCAAGGCGGCTGCGAGCTGTTAACGCAGGGCCTCAGTAGTGTACCGACGAAAGAACCGCAAACTACATCATCCTATTAAATTTTTTAGTCACCATATCAATGAACGGCTCCCATGACAACTTAGCGTTAAGCACAACACCAAGGCTCGTAACGGTATCAGAGAAAGATATGTCGACACCTCCCTTAAGCTCAATCGTTCTTGGCTCACCAGCATAAAAGTCATTAATAAATCGACTACTGCCAAAAACGATCGCCTTAGTTTTGCTTGCATTTAATGTGAGAGAAGCATCGACAGCCCACCCTGACACCAGCCTGGCCGCCCTTTGCATATTACGAATACCTTCATCCAGATGTTCACGAGGGACCTGAGTATAGATTTGGAGGTCATCAGCATATAATATGTGCTCAACGAAACAGGGGTCGAGCGTGTCACGGATGTTATTAATGTAAAGGCAAAACAACAGAGGCCCTAGCACTGAACCCTGTGGAACTCCTAGATTGGTTGTTAGCCAATCCGAATCCTCATTTAAATGCGTGGAAACCATTTGCTTCCTACCTGATAAATAGGAGCTAATCCACTCGAGTGCAGCCCTGGAAAACCCTATCGATCTAAGCTTCGCAAGCAATTTGGAGGGGGAGATCGTGTCGAATGCCTTATTAAAGTCAAATAGAAGTAATATCGTGGCAAGTTTCTTGTCAAGATCTGATCTTCTGTCGTCTGTAAGTTTAAGTATGACAGTCTGTGTAGAATGATGCTTTCTGAAGCCAGTCTGCAAAGAGTCAAGTATTTTGTGTGTCATAATATACTTCTGCAGTTGGTCGTGGGCAATCTTCTCGAGAACCTTTGAAAGAAAACATAATATTGCTATGGGCCTAAAATCTTTAGGCATTTTAGGTGCAGGGCACTTCTTTAAAGGCACAATGCGTGCACGCTTCCAAAGGCAAAGGAAGACCACCCGCGCAAAAGAGGAATTAAACAGAGTCACAAGATGCTCTCCAATAACCGGTAGTGCTTCAAGTGTCACACTCTGCGGGATGTCATCCTAGCCACAAACCTGTGACGAAAAATGCGAAATCGCAAGGATTACATCATTAATATTAATTGGCTTAAAAGCAAAGCCACTTTCACTACACTCAGAAAGAATCCTTTTACGTTCCGCAGTATCATCGTGTGGCGGGACTGACACCCCTGCAAAATGCGCATTAAGCTCATCTGGAGTGAATCCATTCAAGTCCCCTTGAGGTCCGGACAGGAGTCCCAGGTCTTTCAACTCCTTCCAGACATTACCTCTAGCAAGAGCATCGAACAGTCTATTATGATAATAATTTGTTTTAGCTTGTTCCGTCCGTTCGTTTATTATTTACGCAGTTGCGAAAATTCGGAGAGATGTCGCTCCTCCTTCGTCCGTTTAAATCTACGATACGTGGCATCTCACTTGTGCCGTATCTGCGACAACTCTTTATCTATCCAAGGAAACTTATCTTTACCAATTTTAAGTGTTTTCAGTGGCGCCAGATTTTGTATTGCTGCCGTAAGGTTGTCACAGAGGCAGCCAAGTGCAGATTCAACTGTACCAACTGTAAACGGCGTCCAATCACAGCCGGCCAAACTCTGTACCAATAAGTTTGGATAGATATCTTTATAATTCCTATACTTAATCATTTTATTATCTGTCTTGATATGATTACATGAAATACATACATCAATTAAGTTGTGCCGACTGTGAAAATCAGCCGGTAAGTTGCGTGCGTCAAGTATTGTGTCATTATCGTCCACAAGAATCAGGTCAATCCACGTGTGAGACGTTGGAGTGTGATGCGTGGCACCGTGCTGAACCAACTGTAACGAAAGCTCAGCCGACAATTTATTAATAAATTTAGCATCACTGCTTTCGCGCAGGAGATCGGCATTCAGATCTCCCATTATAATTTTGTTAGAGTATTCAGAGGCAAATGTTCTTAAGTCATCCAAAAAATCGGTATTTCTCAAAAAGGAAATTGCAGGAGGTCGATAAATAACAGAAACCAACACGGCTTCGGAGCTGTCCAATTGCACGGAACATAAAATATACTCAGGTACCTCCGGTTTACCTTCACTATGATTAGTTTGAGTATCCGAAGTAGCCAAAATAGTGCACTTTAAATTGTCTTTAATATACAAAGCAACTCCTCCACCACGCAAGTTTCTGTCCTGTCTGAATACTTTATACCCCCTGACCCGAATGACGTCACCCAAAACAGATGGACCCAGCCAGGTCTCAGCCACTCCAAATATGTCGCAAGAAGGGCCATCACTTAGAAACTCACGTACCTGCCAAATGTGAGCCCTCAACGAAGTCACATTCAGAAAGCACGCTCGCAGTTCACCCCTCCTCCCTTTGCGACTCTCAGAGGAGGCCCAGCGCAGTCATTGGAGAGAGGCGACATTCGATGTTACTCCCTTATTTGTACTTAATGATTGATTTGTCAACATATTTCGTTGAAGATCATAGAGTTCATTATTATCACATATATTATTATTGCACTTAATATTCAATGGAGGTTCAGAGTTTTTATTAGGTTTATTTACACCGTTTTCTAATTTCTTACTATCTGTTAATAAATTATCTAAGTCATTTTCATTAAAAAAATTGTGTGCTCTCTTCCCCCTCTCCCTCCTCACTAGAAATCTGCCATGTCTGTGCCAAACAAATTTAAAGCTTTTTTCTTTGGCATACTTTTTTAATTTTTTAAAATAAACATATTTTTCTTTAGGCAAAAATTCATTAATAAATGTTAAGCCGTGGCGTTTGATGGCTGGAAGACTGCCAAGGAGGGGGGATTAAGATCCGCTGTTTAAAAACCTGTGAACTGTCGTTTAGCTTTAAACACCTTTTGCACCAGGTCCTCCTCAGAAAGTCTAACCAGCAATGAGAACGGATCCCTCGGGCCGCCACTGATCCCACGATCTGTAGACACCTCGTTTACATCTTCATGTTTAGCGATTTTCTTAACTGAAATTACATTTGCACGCTTGATTGTCGGGAGAATGGTACCAAGAACGGCACAGGCGTAATCATGCGGCCCAATATTAACTGCTGAACAGTCAAACTCGCCAGAGATCACCAATGCACCACCTCCAGAGCCATACTCCGTCTCAACTTGACGAGGTGCCTCATCACTAATTGCGGCATGAGTACGTGGTGATTGTGTAATTTCTACTAATTTAGATGTATGTAATGTATGCTCATTAATTCATGTGAGATCTGCGACGGCCCGCGCCACGTCAGCTACCCCGGTCGTAAGGTCGAAGAAACCCTTGTCCACTCCGTGAAACTCGTTGTTGAGAAAAGTTTGAATATTATCAAATTTACTTTTAATTGTTTTATTATATGTTTTAATTTTATTATTTAGAGCGGACAAGAAATTCCTTTCCGAAGTGACTATTATTTCTCCAAGTTTGCGATTATCCTCTAACAGCTGCATCTGCTCACTTTCTAATTTTTTAATAATTATATTTTGTGTTTCAATTTTGGACACAATACCCCGCAGGCCCTTGTCAAAATTTTTAAATTGGCTCTCAAAAGCCAAAAGTCGATCAAAAGAATTAGATATTGTGTCAAGCCTGCCAGATAGTGCGCCCTCTAGAGCAGATACAGCTGCCTGCAATGAGGAGGAATATAAGTCACTTCGGTCTACATCAAAATTATTTTTTTTATAATTATTACTATTATTATTATTATTCGGGGCAGCGTGCGCAGCGCCACCTCCCAAATGCTTATCAGATGAATGTATACTTATTTTACTTCTCCCTCCATCCGCCGTGGCACCGCTGTTGTTGGTCAAAGTAGTTTCCACTCTTTCAGGCTGCTTCAGAAAGGTGTTGACAGGTGTCACTTTCGAGTCAGCTCTTGATGGTGTAGAGACACTGATGGGCTGACTGGGAAAAGCTTTGTGTGCGGTCTTTGAAACTCCATTGGCCTTGATGCTTCCACTGGCGGACGACAATGAATTATTTTTTATTTTTTCCGTGCACCTTTTGCATCCATATTTTGTTCCGTTTTCCATTTTTGAACGAGTCATGCATTTCGCATGACAGCGCTGCCGGCACGTGAAACACAAATGGAGCTTTGCCATGCCCCATTTATCATTAGTGGATAGCTTACAGATCGCACAACTGTCCATAACTCCGACCTCTTGTGTACACTACCGCAACTAAAACTAACCTCCTTATAGGGTAAGGTAGACTTCTATCTTATTGGCCGGAGAGTAGATTAAAAAATTAGCCACCAGGATCTCTGCCTGCAGATGAAATTTGCCTCCCAACTAACCTCAAAACTGTAAAAATTCTAACCTCCAAAAGTTCAGCTTCTTGATGTAAATTACGAGATAAAATGCAAGGACCGCTAATAAAACCGATGATTTATAGCTGAAACGGTGCCTTGCAAATTGAGCGTGCAAGAATCTGTAAGAAAAACGCCCTAGGGCGCAAAAATGCAGTACCAGAATAAAAATAACAAGAGTGAAAAATAAAACGTGTTTAACTACTTAAAATGTTTGTTAAAATATTTGTAAGACTTTTAAAAGAATCAGAATACATTTTTTTTCTGATTTTATCTTATTTGTAGATAATGCTAATGAAATAATTTGTAATGAAATGTGAGAAAATTTTTAAACTTTCTAAATCGTTTTGACATTAGAATTTTATTCATGAAATTTTAATTGTAAAATTTATGAATGTCTATTGTACATTATTATTTTTTTTTCAAGAGATTTAGTTGTGATTTATTAAAGTATTTAAATTGTTTTCATTTTAATAATAACGGGTCGTATAATTGATTTTTAGTTTTTAAAAACTATGGAAATAGTTTTTGATTCACATTCAAAGGAATAAATGTTTATGAAGAATACGATAACCTGTTAAGAAGGATTTAATCCATAATTCTAAAACCACACATATTTTTTCATACCATATATTATACAGGGTAAGGAAAAAGTATGGAAACCCCTATAAATTTTGCGACTTTTATAGTGAAACAAAACAAACAAAAGACATACCTTAAGTAATTTTTAACAAGGAATCCGATGGTGACCTTGGATTTGACCTTGAACCTCATTTCCAAGGTTATTTCAAGGTCAACCTCATTTTTTTAAATGGGAACCCCTACTTTTTATACCGTAATCGAAAAGAGCGGAAAATTTTACGTATGGATATGTGCTTGGGTATGAGGTTAACGTAACCTCTAGAGGTCAAATAGAGGTCAAACTATGACTTCTTAAATATCTCTCTAGTTTAGTGATAAAACAAAACAAACAAAAGGCATACCCTAGCTAACTCTCAATGAGGAACCCAACGGCCCTAGTGGAAATCAGTTTTGCTAATAACTGCAAGCGACTGCTAATAACTGTTATAAATAGTTTGGTTTGAGACAGAAGTAGCGGTTATTTGCAGTTATTAATAGTTATTAACATTTATAAGCACAACAATTTCGTACAATACAATTTTTAAAAATTAAGATGATAGTAACAGTTATTTGCAGTTATTTACCGTTATTTGCGGATTTTTGCAGTTATTTGCAATTATTTTCTGATTTTAGTAATTATTTGCAGAAACTTGCAGTTATTTATAGTTAATAATAGTTATTCATAAAAATTTATTGTCTTGGAAATTTTTTCTTATATATAAAAAATTATAGTACATTACGATACAAGTGACCTAAGTGGCACTTTATTACACGGCCGGAGTTATCGCCCGAGCGCAGCGAGGGCGATAACGTAGTGCCGTGTAATAAAGTTCCACTAAGGTCACGAGTATCGTATACTATTTTGTAGCACGTGGGACATAAATCTGCCAAATTAAATCTGTACTCTTCAAAATCAGTAATAAACAAAAACTATGCACTCCACGAATTATAATTCAAAAAATAAAAGCGAAAACTATAAAAAATCAAACACTACGCATTCTGTGAATGATAAATCGAAAAAAAGAAAAAAAACTATAAATAAACTAAAACTAAACACTCCATAAATAATAGATCGAAAAAGAAAAAAAGAATATAATTTCAAAAATATACTCAAAATGTGTAATAATAATTAATTTTTATCAATATTATTGATATTATGTGAAATTGTTTGTTGAAATCATCTTCTATGAAGTCATAAATTGAAATTTTGTTTCACTTATGAATTAGCGTCGTAGGAGCGGTGAGGAGGTAACATATTTAGTATAGCAATAGCAATTGTGTGTAGTAATAGGGGGTTCCCCGTAGCATTTTATAATACAACGCTGAAATGACTATACCTCTTCGCTTTACATGTTACGCTACTATCAATTTTCGTTTTACTCGTATCTTACTTGCTTATAATTGTTATTTAATTTGAAGAATGTTAATGTAAAAGAGTTTCAATATACTACAGCTTATTGTTATTTATGAAAATACTTTAAAAAATAATTTACATATAAAATTATTTCTTATTATATACGTAGGTTACCTAAGTAAATTCATTATTGTACCGTGTAAAAAAGTGCCACCTAGGTAACAGAAAAGTGTTACCTAAGTGCGGATTTAGGTCCCGCAGTGCTATAAAAAAATTTTTTAAAAAGCGTATAATTGTTAATAACTGTAAATAATTGCAAGAAATTGCAAACGACTGTAAATAAATGCAAATGACTGCTAACAACTGTTATTAGTACTTCTATTTTAAATTATAAATTAATGAAATAGCAAATAACTGCTTATGAATGCTAATAATTGCTAATAACTGCTAGTAACTGATGATAACTGGTATAAACTGCAAATAACCGCTACTTCTGTCTCAAACCAAATCATTTATAACAGTTATTAGCAGCTTTTAGCAGTTATTTGCAGTTATTAGCAATTATTTTTAATCAATAACAGTTATTAGCAAAACCGATTTCCACTAGGGGGTAACCTCTAATTTCACTTAACGGCAGGCCGGAGTAGAACCTGATACCGACCGAGTAACAATTGAGTTGTTTGTTATTTACTCAAGTGTTAATCGGTGTATCTTCAAAATAAAGGTTGATCGCAATAGATATTATTATTATGAATATCTATGCACAAGAAAAAAAATCTACCGATTTGTTTTTGAGAAAAGTAAGGAACGCCGAAGTAAAAGATTATGTTTATAATATTTTCGCGTTCCTTACTTTTCTCAAAAACAAAGCGATAGATTTTTTTTTTCTTGTGCATAAATATTTGTAATAATAATATCTATTGCGCTTAACCTTCAATTTGCAGATACACCGATTAATACTTGAGTAAATAACAAAAATGCCAATTAGACAAGGACAGCGAATCCGGCCTGCTCTTAAAACCTCATTTTCAAAGTTATTTCAAGCTCAACCTCATTCTTGAACCCCTATTTTTGATGCTGTATCCGGAAAGAGCGGGTAACTGTACGTGTGGGAACAATTCAAGTCCGAAGATAGCATAATCCCTAATTCTCTTTTTAGCGCTACCCAGGAACAACGACGTGGACGTAAGTAGTTATTGGGGCACCATGGACCGTCACAACAAACCCCCACTCCACCACCCCAAAGGTTATTGACCACTAGGTCAATGACCTCTGAGAAGGCGAAGTAGGGGTTTGTTAGGCATGGTACCCAAACAACTGGAGGGTCACTCACCCCCTCCTAGAAATTTAGAGTGGGGATGAACTGGAGGGTCACTTACCCCCTCCCACAAAATTTAGAGTGGGGATAAAAATATTTTAATCGATATTTCAAAATTATTAATTTAAAATTTTGTAATATAATCCTTTTTAATTATCGAAATAATAAAAACTTGAATTATAAAATATGAATTTAAAAGATTTTTAATTTCCAATTATTATAAATTTTTATATTGAATCAGAAAATAAAAAATTTACATATAAATTATTGTGTGTATGAAGGATGAGGAGTTGGTAACAGACAAGGTGATTGAAATACTCATGTTTTAAAGTTTAACAACACATTTATTATTAATAATAAAACATTACAACGTAGCATTCATACAATTAACTAGTGTGTACATATGATAAATAATAAATTCGTGTATGATTATAAACACATCTTCTTTTCCTAAAACTAGATTATTCTTTTTTAATAATTCGATGAGATCATTTACAAAATTATCATTAAAACTAGACATTGTGCTTTTTATATCGCTAGAAGTATAGTATACATATTGAGATTCCTGACTATTTTCTAATACATTTTTCATATTTATAACCATTTCTCGTAATATATAATCAACAGATTTTACAACAGTATTTAAATATCTAATTCTATAATCTATACATTTTGATAAATCTTTTAAACGTTCAAACGTGACACGTTTAAATACTAGTGACCGATTAAATCGACCATATTTTTTCGGCGGTCCACCACACTCCTCTCCTTCTGGTTGTGCGTCATTGGGTACCAATTCAAAAGCTCTCTCGTGAAAACTAATCATAAAACGGATAGTGTATCCAGGAATAGATAGCCGCTGATCCAGCATAGATTCCTCGTTATAGCAAGTGAAAAAATCTTCAATTTTATCAAATTCCTGCTTCAACGCCTCCCAACAGTCCAGTGACAGAGGTAAACCTTGAAAATTGGCTCCACAGAAGCGTACTACGGGTGCAAACTCCTTTTTGCCTTCGCCGCCTATATTCTCCAGGCCTACCTGGATAATTTTTCCAAAAGAGCTGTTCAGCCCGTAGACCATTGGCAGAACCTGCTGCCAATAATTTTTCTTGCTGTTTTGTTTTATTAAATATGCCAAGTCATTACCAAATGTCTGCTCCAGGCTTCTCTTTTGACCAACCATCTTGCTTGAGCTTTGTTGTTACTGCTGCTATCACTGTCATCAAACTGTGGCTAGACTGAGTGGGTGCCGCTTCTTTTATACTGTAAAAAATTGGTGGGGGCGCCGCAAAAAGTTGTTGTGCGACCAATCAGAGACAACCAAATATCATATTACTCGTACGAGATTTTTCCCACAAAATTTTTGACTATAGTATCATTTTTTTGCAAGTTCTGTGAGAAATTTTCCAAGAATTTCTTGAAACCCAATCCGCTAGACATATAATACAGAAACATGATACAATAATGACCACAAACGTTAGAATATTCGCTTTGTAAGCGTTTATTATTCCATCTAAATTTTTTACAATTTTGCTGAATACGTCGTAAATGTTGTTGAATTTGTGGTGGTTTACCAAGACTATCAAAGTACACACCTGTGCCATACTTATCAACGTATATGGCAACCCAGTGCGCACCACGCTGGTTATAATTTTGCATATTAAGTACAAACGCACAAGGTTTCACCCACATCAGAGGAATCCGATCCGCTGGATAAACGCCTACTGCGTGAAACTTGATCCTCATCAGATATCGAACAATCTCTTTTGAATTCATTGCGGAGAATTTCTAAAAATTCTTCCGAAATCAGCGATTTTACGCTGGGGTTAAGTTTCAGTAGCCAATGTTTCAGATTAGCAACGTTATTTAGTGCACACACGTAATTTGAATAAGGTGATTTTAAGTAATGATGCATGCACTGTACACTGCTGAAATTTAAATTTCTAAAAGCTGGACAATCTTGTTCTTTTCTAAATTTTCAATCTTACAGGTGGTGAGCTTGGAAAGTAGTTCAAGCTTTTCTTGACCTCGCACGAAAATTGTACGACAATTCATGCAAATATCTTCCAAATTTTTGTATAATCTTTTTATCGATATATCACCTTCGTACCACTCCAGACCATGATGATTCAGCGTCACCCAATTGTTCTGTCTCAAAGCATTTTTAGGTAAGCGTCTTAAATTACAAGGAGGCGCCACAATCCAATGAGCGATAAAGTTTTTATGAATACCGAGTACAGCCACCTCCTTTGGAATCAAACGATTTTTGTTGTCCTTTAAAAACTGCACATCAATTACCACGTCCATACTGTTTGCAATGAAAGTTGCTCGCCGACTGAGATAATAAAGCTGGCTTTGCTTTACTTAAATAGTGAGAAATATATCCCCACCACTACGTAACCGCTATAATCCACGACAACCTGTCTCGACGAGTCAATTTCGAGCAAATTGTCGTATTCAGCATAAATTATACAATTTACAGCGCCCTCTAGTGGGTCGTCGAATCTAACATCAATTCGTACATTACCATTTTTTATCAAATTCCAATGACTACCATCACTCGCCGATAAATCAGGTGTCAAATCAAAAGCGAATAGGCAGTAACCGTTTGGATAGTCTTCACGACTAATCGAGTTGCCTGAATTCATAAAGTGAATACCTGTGCCGGAAAAAAGTGTATGATAAGCATCAACGTACATTTTGCTTTTTTTGAAATCTGGCTGTAAGGGCTTCGATGGCACTTGCATTCCATCAACGTACAGACACAAAAAATTTATATTAAAATTCTTGAAATTGAATGGGTTAAGACTTTTATCTCCGTTGTAAGCTTTATTTTCAACAAAACCGAGTATAATTCTTTTCGGCAGTTGACCTAATATGACATTGTCGATTGTTTCCCCATGCACACCATTATGTAACGTAACAGCCTTAACTTCTACACGTGTCAGTGGGTATTTTGCAGTAGTCTGTGACAATAGTTTTTCGTGTGCTAGCACAAGTGAAGGATTTAATCTTACCCGACGCACAAAAAGCGTAGCCTCGGTAATATTTACCGTGAAAGCACCAGCGAGATCCATGAGACAGAATCCATCACGGGAACGCACAAGCCTCACTCTAACTTCAACACCACCCAGTAATAATTTGTCTTGATTAAAAACATCACAATGTAAATGGCCGAGTAAATCAATCTTCCTGCCAATCATGAGTGCCTTACGTTTATTGAGACCTACATTACCACCTGTGGTATCGTCCATTTTCCCTGCTGTATCATCGTACCACAAACCACTCGTTAAATGAGACTTTTTAGCTGTTGGACCATAATTTAGTAATGTTTCAATGTAAGCTCTGTATGCATAAGCATTGTTTGGCGGTGAAACAGGTTTCTGATTGAATAGCACGTCGACTTGATTAAACAACGAATGCAAAAGATTATTTATTGGTCCAACGCTCGGATCCTTAGGTGGTTCAGCACTAGTGCATGTTACACTTACACTCACACTTAACATTGTGTGAGCCAAGTCTAGATATTCAGTGTTGCCAGGGATTGTAAATTCAATTGGTGATTGGTCGTTGAGTGAAGATATCGGTTTATACTGTACCCAGTAAGAGCCTTCAATTGCAGTCTGTGTCGAGGGTAATTCAAAGAGTGATAATTCCGACTTGATTGACTGACAAGATTCTGTATGCAACAACGCCATCTTGAAATTTTAATTTTCGAAAATATCTCTAGCTACACGTGCTTTCTTATTCTGCTTCTTCTTCTTCTTTTTCGCAACCTTACCACTTTTCGAGCGTTTAGCTGCTGAGGTGTTTGTAGTACCAGCTGCACTCGACGACTGAACTGACGATGTCTCGTTCTTCTTTTTATATTCAGATTCTTCCCCATCTTTTGCACTCGACTCACCCAAGAGCAATTTGTCCAGAACAACGTCAGCTTTTCTTTTGAGATTTTTACCACTCTCGCGAATGCGCTCTTTGGCCGCCTCTTTGACAGGTCTGCCACCTAGAGTGACATCATCTAAGATATTTTTACCCGCTCGGAGAGCCTCTTTACCGACGACTTTTGCACCTTGCTTGATCTTCGGTATAGCTGCTCGGAAGAGACCTTTCAAAAACTACCTACTCCTGCACCCGACTGGTGATAACCAAAACAAGGTTTACCAGCTCTAACGCACTTACCCCCACCACCAACCATTTGGTTATTGAAGAAATCTTCAAACTCAGACATTTTATCGGATGCGCTTAAAGTGAAGCGTTACAGTCAACGTACCGTAGTCGAATGGAATGGGAAATCCGTGTTCGTCTCTTATATCTATTTCGATCGACTGAAACGCTGAAGACAGCAGTGGTAGGTACATGGGTGGTGAAAAGTTTTAATTTCAACACCTCCGTAAACGTAATCGCGCAAATGAAGCGAGACTATACGTAGTAAGCTCGTGCGCATGTCACCTGTTACGTAAGGCTGGCAAATGTTGCTGTAAACCATCAGCACGGTTGGCAACCCGTTTACAAGATTTGCTGGACGATTACCGGTAATGTAGTGTTCTTTATTACCTTTGCAAGAGAAAATTGGTACATTTTCCAGACCTAAAATTCTAAGTAATTTTTCCGATAGTGTAAACGTGTGCTTATAAGTTGTACAATCTTCTCCACATCGACATCTAACCCGTACATAGCCACCAGCTTGGATTTCAAAATATAAATGATTTTTCACATTCTCGAGATTATTTATTTCTTCCAAGAGACTTTCAATATCACGATAAACACCAGGTTTCACTATGGCAAACACCTCGGCCCCCTGTTGAGTCTCTTCTGTTTCTCGCAAAACATTCGCCATTTCACGTTTGGCTGTTTTAACAGAAATAACTCCCTCCCGCTCAACTATTGATATATGCTGAAATGTGAGAGGTATTTGAATTTCCGTGAGTCCTACACACCAGTCGCCATGAAGATAAAAATTTTGCGATAATTGTGTTGTGAAATGTGTCGCCACATTGTGTGGAAAGACAAACTTGCTGCTGTTGCTCGGTAAAACCATGTAAAATTCATCGTTCATTGTAAATTTTTCAAATCTTTAGCCGCTATCCAAGAATTAAATTTTTCTGGATACCCCTCCAACTGACCAAATATTGTTTTTTCGACCCCCTACCTTTACTCTTCAAAACCTCGTCAACCTCAAACGCTTCGCTATCTAAATCCTTGCGCACTCTGCTCAACTGTTCTTCGTAAAAATATCCGTCAATTTTTTCTCCACCAAGATCTGTCAAAGTATAAACGGGTGGTTGTTGTCTTGTGTCGACTCTTATAATTTTAAACAGCTCTAGAGTCCAGCCACCCTCGTATGCTTTCCTGAAGGCTGTCTTGGCACGACTGACACGAACCAGATCACCAACGCTGTATTTAGCTACTCTAAACGGCTTTTTTTCGCTGTAACGCAACGTCAAATTTCGACGTACCACGTGAGCATTATATAAGTTGACCTTGGAAGGGGGCATTTTTATGGCACTGTGCCACGACTCGTTGTAACACGTCACAATTTTTTGCAAAACATCTATATAACGTCTTGTGCGCGAGTGAGTAAAGTATCGCCAGATTCGACCTTTGAGAGTTCGAATAAAGCGTTCGGCAATGGCTGCCTTTATATCAGGGTCTCTCACGACTCGGTAGGTAATATGTTTCTTTTTTAGCACCTCTTGCACCTCTCGACCGATAAATTCCTTACCTTTATCAGTCTGTAGGTAAATAGGATGTCTATCATTACATCGTGATAAAATTTTGTCCAATGCTACAGCAACGCTTCGGCTCGTTTTGTCGAGAAGAGGCTCTGCCCAGGCAAACTTTGAAAGTGCATCAATGACAATGAGAATATAGCTGTACCCATCATTGTAGGTTTTAAGTGATCTAAAATCTGCCAAGTCAGCTTCCCACACCTCAAAGGGGCTGAAAACGTTGTAATGTCGACGAGGAAAACGATGTCTCACGAGTTTGTGTAAGGTATGTGCATCCTGACTCTCCAGCCACTTGGCGATGGTATTGTTATCAAATTTTTTGGGTTTCGCGTGTTTCAGTAGATGAGCACCAGCGTACGCTGATGGTGCAGAAAGATTATAGTAATAATGCTCAAGGCCGTCCGGCTTTGACATCTTCTTCTTCCTTTTCTCTTTCTTTCTCATTGCTCCTCTTCCTCTTATAAATCAGCTTTCTCTCTTTCTTTTGCTGTCTTTTAAATGTATTTTTAATGCGTTTCAAAAATTTATCAAACGCAATTTTGCTGATCATGCACAAAACAGTAATACCAGCTGCAGTCTTTTCATTACCATCCGCAGTCTCCGAGAGCATGCGTGAAAATGCTCGTTCAGCCAGCAGTCTGTCGGCTTTTATATGATTCGTTATTTTTTTATTTGAATATGAAATATCGTGCTCTAGACAGGCATTGTCAAGAGGGTTTTTTCCTTTCTGACCGCATCTGAGACGCTCTTCGAGATGTGTGCCAGGGCCGAGAAACTGGTAGCCTGGCAGATGCATTTCAAAGGGTACAACTGAAATCAATTGGTCTATAAAAGTACCAGTTTTCTCCCCCTTCTCCTCCTCCTCCTCCACCACCCCCTCCATCACTTCCTTCCATGCTTTCACATACGGTTCCATTTTAGCTGCTCGAGACGACTCTTTTTTGCAGGGGTTGATGGCGTAGCTGCCAACTCGCTACCAACTTTTTTACGCTTTTTCGCACTCTCAACTTCTTTCTCCTTTACGCTCGTCTGACTAGTAGCTGTTGAAGTATAATAACCTTTGTTTTCTGACGACGATGACGGCGATGAGTCAGCGCTATGAGATGCAATCTTACGCCACAGTTGATCGTTACCAATGAATTCTCGAGGTATACTAACTTGTCGCAAGACGCGTGCAAACTGTTTGTATCCGCGTGGTGGTGGTCTTTTTCTACTTCTCATAGCCTCGTTCACCAAATCGACAATATTAGTACCCTCGAGAACAGCGCCATCTAGTTTGATTATACCACGACTATCCCATTCAATATTACCAGCTTGTCGCAAGTATCTAATGAGATGTCTAGCATTGCTTCGAAATTTCTGCGGTACCGACTCGACAATCTGTTTGTCGTCGATTTCGTCATTATCGCCTCTATCCATTGTCGTTCCCGTTTCTAATAATGCGGTCTCGTGTGGACGTATTATACCCCCACTCTCATTCTTCTCCTCCTCTCTTAGATGCAAGTAACGCTGCAAGATTTGCTGATATTGCAAAGATTTTTGGCGCTCATCACCCGCAGAATGTAAAATTTTACTCATTTCCTCGTCGAGGCGTGTCGTGGCTGTACCAGGTGTCTGGACACTGGATGCTGGTGTTGCATGATTGGTAGTTGCTACGTCATGCTGTTGCTGCTGAAGCTGTTGCTCCAAGCACTCTTGCGGTACTAAAATCATTTTTCTTGCGTACTCCATGCCGATATAACAGGTTTCACAATTAGCCGCAGTAAATATGCTGATTTTACCATCAATTTCCTTTTTACCTCCAAACTACCCGGTTTAGCGAGTTTTCGCAACAGAGGTGCGACTTTTCGCAATTGTTTCTTATAATACTTGCTGAGTGGAATATTTCCACGTAAAATGTTCAAAGCACACTCGCAAATGTACGTTATAAGTTTAGAATTTGCTTCGCGTATTATAGCCTTAACTTTATAGAGTTCGCTTTTACACAAAACATGTAGCTGAGTCCAGTACTTTTCTGGAATCGGTCTGCTGCTAGGACTACGTCTCACCGGCTCCATTACAATCGCACGACTGGTACATTATTCGAGCGAGCACCAGCTTTTATGGGTTTGCAACGAGGCACATAAACGTACTGATGTTTGTCAAACGGAAATATACAAGTACGAAATCTCACATTTTCAGGCGTACCCTGCTTCAGGTCTATGAATAAATAGCCGTGTGGCTCTGCTGTGGCATCGAGATATGCCTCTTGCAAAAAACGAGGCTCCTCGGGGCAGACTTGACGCGCCAGATGATTTATTTGCGCTCGATCGCGCGGATTTTTAAATACAACGATGTAATTAGAGTTTAGAGAGATTTCTCGCTGACCTTGATGAAAGAGATTTTGCGAGATAAAGATGACGCTCAAGTTATTGTGATGACTGCCTTTGGTAAAGAGATTGACTACAGCTCTGCTGGACGATTCTCTCATCAGATCGTCGAGAATCAAGAGTTTTGGTCGTGGATCATTGGCATAATCTTCGCTCTTTGGTAAACCCTCGTGAAATTCGATTCCCTCACCCAACTCCCTGTAAATTGCCTGCCACTCGGTATAATACAAGAGTATACGCTCGAATTTTGTATCACTCATGCGATCAATGTGATGCAAAAAATTCTTCACAAATACTGTTTTACCACACGAGCTGGGTCCACAAATCATCAAAGTCCACGGATGCACCCACCTGCAAACGTCCATGTTACCGCCGCTGCTAAACTTCTACTACTAACCTCATCACATCCTCGAACCACTCTACATATACGATCATTAGTAGTGATGAGCAAGAGTGGGGGGCGGCGGCGGCGGCGCGCGCGTGTGCGAGCAGTATCGTGCTGGCGCTAGCCAATCGTTTAGCTGATTAGCCATATAGCTGGCTGACGCCAGCATTATTCCGCTCATTAGCTATATGGCTGGAAAAGCTTAACAAGTATTAACCTGTTATTCACTCAAAAGCGCTCGTCACCATCACTCCCACCACCACTACCACCACCACCACACTCTGCTCGTCACCCCCCCACATTTCCAGTATAAAAGTAAAAACAGCAGCATTTATAGGTTAGTGCTGTACAAGTTTTGGTGTCGTGAAAATAAATAAGTTATAGTCAACAAATTTGAGCAAAGGTAATCAAATTTTAACAAAAAATTCCATTAAAGACTCAAATTTTTAAATTTTGATAAAATTTTATAGAGACTTGTCGTGAGGAAGTGTGGTGATTATCCGTATCTTGCAGAAAATAATAATAATAATGAATCAAACAAAAAAGGTGCAGTTCAAGGAAGGTAAACCAGATATTCACGTGATACGCGTGTGGGATTATGCGAGTCGTGCAGCACGACGTGGAGAGTGGGAGCAAGCGGCTCGTGACGCAGAGAGATTTAAAATGAGAGTGGAAAGAATGAAGATTATTCTGGAACCTATAATTATGAAAAAAATTGACGACTACTTAATTAACAGAAAATAAATTTATTATTTTGTTATATTAATTTTAATTTCAATAAATTATGAAATTTATTACAAAATTGTTTTTGTCTTAATTCTATAACCTATATATATATATATATATATATATATATATATATATATATATATATATATATGTACATAATATTTTTACTTCGGTAATAATATATCAACATTTATTTATTATTTAATTAGATTTATAACCGTATGGATAGCTAATCTCGTTATTTACAAATCGTCTCTTTGAGTACAAGGGCTCGCATATTTTACATTCAGGTCGTGTTATAACATCGTGAAACCGTGTGCGTCTAATAGCGTCATAGTTTGCAAAAAGTGGCGGTATTTCACCAGTAATAAGATTTCGTATGGAATCAAAGTTTATTTTCTGACTCACCGACGAATTAAGTCTTATACCCTTGATTTTGCAAACACATCCTTCAACGCCATCTGGTGTCAAATATTTATATCCGTAAAATTTGGGTCCACCAGAGACGAATGATGTGATGCTTGTGCCAAGACCATAACAGACCAATTCGTCGGTCAAGTCACCCAAGAACGGCCCTGTTTTCGCATCGTACTCACCCACGCGACTTACATACACAATGGAGTCAGTATCGTAATACAATACACGTTCACCCAACGGTTGCAATTCTTCGTAGAGTTTTAAACGCGCCAAGGCTGTGGTATAAGCGGCTACGACAACGTTACATAATGCCGATGGCTTGACAGCCGCTTCCGTGTTGTGCCAGCATACGTAAATTGTCGTATCGTCGATCGGTAAAATTGAGTCAACCTCGCTCTCAGCACTACAGAGTAATTCAAACAACCTCTGTGGATCATCCACCACTTCGGTCTTTGGCATATTTTCTCGTTGACCAAATTTACCCCACAATGAGTTTAAACAGAGTTTTGCTACAGATCTCAGACCGGCGTTATATTTTATTCGATTTCTATCTAATTTTATGCCCTCTTGTTGCACAAATTCCTCAATATATCGAGCGATCGCGTTTTCGTCACTGTCAGCACATTCCGAAGGGTAACCCGACGCGTACGTTTTCTCAGCGAAAAATTTATCGATATAAGTTGGAAATAGACCACCCTGACCCGTGGCTTTGTTGTACTGAGTAATTTTATAAGACCATATTTCAAATATTTTTCGTATGATATAGCCCATCTGAACAGCTTTTTTCAACTCGTCAGCAACCCACGTACCGATAAAAACACGATCATCAGGATTTTCATGGTCACAATCTGCGGTGTACATTAATTCAGCACATGTTCGACACAGTGGAAACAAAAGCTTATTATGCATTTTAACGGGGAGTACAGCATGATATAAATTTCGCGGCGGCAATACTTCACATTTAATAAGACCTTCAACGTGACTTATGTCATTCGTTTGACCCACCAGAGAGCGACACTCATCCTCGTCCACGTAGAGAGTTGGGTGACCAATGGGATATCGACCGTATTTACAGATATATGGATATAATGAACACACGTCCACGTATTTTATTTTCTCACCCTCTTTTGCATCGTAAATTTTGACTGTATTGCCCGTTCGCCCGCCAAAAAATGCTTCTCGAGGATTTAACGGCGCGTGCCATTTTCGTGTCTTATCTTCAATGTACGACCTCATATTCTCGTTTTCCGAGTACTCTCGATCGAAATCACACTCCCACTTTTCGATAAGTTCATAACCATGGGCTCGTATTTTTTCCGATATCCGCGCGGTTCTCTCGAAACGTTCGTCCATATTTTCACCGTTTACGAGCCTCGAGTCTCGGTTTATTGTGTAACACCAGACACAACCATGCCAATAGCACCCGTGAAATTGTAAAACTATTTTCTTTCCATTTTCAAGTACGCAATATCCGTCCACTAGAGGGCCTTCGGGAAGCCTCTTTTCGCGAGCACGAACGGTATACTGAATTTGTCGATTCAGCACATTTTCCAACCAGCACAACCATCGCATCGCCTTCATAGACTGTTTATTTGCTTGTCTATAACCACCTTGAGGTATAATACCTATTGTATCTTTTTGTAAAAATTTTTTTCTATACACACGCATGCAAGAAGATGCGATGGTGGCGCACTCTACAAATGGATCTGTATTACCACATTCGATGAAGGTCTTGCGAAAAGCCAGACATGCTAAACGTAAAATTTTTACATCTTGCTTACAGTATTTTATAATTTCATTTCTAAAATTAAATATATAATTTTCAGCTTTTTTTCGTTATACCACTGCATAAATTCGCGTCGCTCTTCGATCTTCATCGAATCTGGCGAAAAAGTGCATATCGGTGGCATTTCTCCCACGTAATTCTGATTTTCCGGTGTATTAAAAAGATGAGGGAACGTACCTTTCTCGATATTAACAAGACCGTAAGCTTTTGGTAGTGCAGCTAAACCCATATGTAGATAATTCAAACTATCTATGAATTTAACCGATAAAATTTCCATTATGATTATTTTTGACCCGTTTAAAATTACATTTGGCTTATTTCTGAGATCTTTACGTTCTGTTAAATGTTTAAGAATAAATTGTGCATCAAAACCCTGCGCATTGTGTGCTATACAAACGATTTGTTTGAAATTTTTTCTTGGTGCCAAGGCCAAATCAACTAGCTGTTTCACGGGGTCAATTTCAAACACATACTCGCGCATCCCACATACTTCGCAAGAATTTGATACATTTTCATCGTTCAAACAGTAACTACACACTTGCTGGACAACACATAAATTTGGTACATGCAGCCTTACTTTTTCAGCCTCACAGCCTAAAATGCTCTCTGATTGCTGAGTCTCAAAATCATAAAATAAATAAAGAATTGTTTTTTTATTCATCATGAATCCTTTTTTATCGACAATAGGTTGCATGTAACAAAGATGTTCTATTGGTCTTTTACCATTACATATTTTACAAAATATCGTATTACAATCATGTGGTTCTTTATCGTTGATGCGCACTGTTTTGCTACATACACGACAAATTTTTATACTCTCGCATACCGACCGAGAACTATCGAAAGATTTTGAATTTTTATGATTTTCAAAACAAACGGTACCGTAAAAATCTCTGCTACATTGAAAGCATTTTATTTTTTCCTGATTTATATCACAAGGAGGCTTCTGTAAACATTTATAGCATTTTTTTTCACATTTATGATTTTTCGTATGACTAAATTTTTTATTGCATGGTATACAGTAGCCTCGACTCCCAGCCGCTGCGAGTAAATTTAAAATTGGTTGGTAATGTCTGGAATTTTCATAATACATGATATTTAGAGTATGTCTAACGACATTACCAACGTCGTGTACGAAACGTGTGCCATCGTAAAGCGGTCTATAGCCACGAGCAAAATTTTGAAATGAATAAACAACGATTGCGACTCCAAAGAGTGCATAATATTCTTGAAATAATTTAATCTCCTCTATACCACAGCCCGTCTCGGGTATCGTAACTCTCGCAGCTCTTACAAGTTTCAATGCTTGCACTTTCTGATATTGTGCTGTATGATGTCTTATTTTATTCCATCTGTCATGGAAAATCCCACTACGCGTTTGACCACGTATGGCGTATACGTGAGCAGCGACTAGCGAGCGTGGAAGACAAAGACTGTCGCTATTTTCAATATTTAGAATGGATTTCTTAAAAACTGATTCACTAGTGAGAGACACACGACCCCGGCCCTCTGGTTTAGTCACAGTACTGACTTTAACATTCAAAACATCGTCAATTTCGAAACCATCATTACTCTGCGCTATACTAGCTATCAGTTCTAGTAAATCTACAGGTGAAAAATCACGAAGCAGTCTAAAAGAAATCCATAGAGACCCGTGCACAAAACGTTCAGAGCTTATAGTCATGCCAATATAATCTGATGGTTGTGCATATTCACACACGTGACGATATAAATCGTTTATAGCAGCCTCCAACCAGCCATATACATTTGCATTAGCTGGCGGAGGTAATATCGACACTCTTAATTGTCGCCCTTGAAGCTTAAACTGTTTGTAATATCGTGAAGTTTCTTCATGAATGGTGATGTGTTCCTGAGCAGAAGTACCATCTCCTGTTGAAGACATTCGTCTACAATACCGAGCAGTAATATATAAGAATGAATACAATTATGAAATTACATACATCTCAATAGTCGAGATCTTCTGTACCTGGTGTCGATAATGCAGATAATGTAGTTTCAGGTGAAACTATTTTATTCGACGTTTGTAGATCCTGGTCATTCCAGTGGGAGCAACCAGGCAACGGTTCATTAGGTCGTGGTGGCGCTATAGTATCAGCAATTACCCCTCCAACATCGTGTTTGGAGTACTATGATCATAAATCACGTGATCATCTAACGAATTTATAACTTCTCGTACTTCTTCGGTGGGCGGCAGTAGCTCAGGATCTCTCGAACTAAGCAGGTGTTCTTCTGCTGACAGGAGATTCATCAGTAATTCATCCCCACCACTGTCCTCCATCATGTTTTGCAGGTCTGAAAATTTTTTAATATCATATCTATCAAAGTTACACTATTTTAAACAAAAAAGTCTTATCCCGCGAAATTCTTCGACCATAAATAAAAAATCTATAGATTATTGATCCGATATTGGAAATCGATATTTTTTTGTAAAACATATTTTTGGATTTATCATTGTATTTACAACATAAAAGTATTAGCTTGCAAAATTTTTTGACCGTAAATAAGTAAGTTATCGAGTATTGGTCCGATATTGGGAATCAATATTTTTTTGTAAAATATATTTTTGGATTTATTATTTTATTTACAACAAAAAAGTCTTATCCCGCGAAATTCTCCGACCATAAATAAAAAATCTATAGATTATTGATCCGATATTGGAAATCGGAATTTTTTGTGAAACATATTTTTGGTTTATGATTGTATTTACAACATAAAAGTATTAGCTTGCAAAATTTTTTGACCGTAAATAAGTAAGTTATCGAGTATTGGCCCGATATTGGAAATCAATTTTTTTGTAAAACATATTTTTGGATTTATTATTTTATTTTCAACAAAAAAGTCTTATCCCGCGAAATTCTCCGACCATAAATAAAAAATCTATAGATTATTGATCCGATATTGGAAATCGATATTTTTTGTAAAATATATTTCTGGATTCATCATTGTATTTACAACATAAAAGTATTAGCTTGCAAAATTTTTTGACCGTAAATAAGTAAGTTATCGAGTATTGGTTCGATATTGGCAATCAATATTTTTTAGTAAAACATATTTTTGAATATATTGTTTTATTTACAGCATAAAAGTCTTATGCCGCGAAATTCTCCGGGAGTAAATAAAAAGATATAGATTATTGAACGATTATTGGCTACGATTTCGTGATTTAAAAATACATTTCTAGATTAGTTATTCGATTCATGATAGAAAATATGCATAACTTACCTGTAGTGACACGATGATGTAACATGAGATGTCTGACTTGAGGTGCATCTTGCATTCCTCTGCTCTTAATACAACGACCAACTATATCAAGTATCTGATTATCGGTAAAAATATTTCGCTTAAACATATAGGCTAAAAGTACGTAGCCCGCAAAGTCCTATGATGAATTTAATCTTTTTTAACAGCTCATTTATAGAGCAAGTTTTCAAATTTTTACGCCATGCATAATTACAAAATAGTTTTATTTGTGGTTCACGAAGGAGAGCCACATTTAAAATAGCTATTAAGATATTATATAAGTCTTTTTTATTCATTCTCTTTTTTGTTATTCTTGTTTCAATGTTTAAACTCAGACTCATATCAGAACCATAAATCGTTGTCTATTTATACCGAAAATAAATCATAAATTTTAGGGTGAGCATGCGCGTAAAAATATAATATTTAACTTGTCGAGACCTGTAAAAATAATTTGATATTTAAACCTCCAACGTAGCAAGAAATACATCAGTTTTGTGGGAACCACTGAGTTGTGAGTACGAAATTCAATATTCTTAATAATCTTTTAATAATTATTAGATATTTATTAAAAATCTCATATAAAATATTTAGTTAGCATGTACATAATTAAAACTCGGGTTGCCATTATTTCGCTTATAAGAAGGTGGGACTTTTTTCTTTAAGGCGTGCGTTATGCAATTTCATTCGTCTCTCGTGTCGCGTTATCAAACTTGGGCTGATCCTGTTACAACGAATGACTTGAGTGCATCTCTTAAGAACACCCATTCTACATCGGCCTAGTAATGGCTATTATACTTCTTAAATCTTTGTACTTTACATACTTTATACATACACTAAATTTGCATATGCACCTAAATTGCATACGTACTTAAACTATTAATAAATATCGATATTAGGTAATATCCTTAATATATAAATTGTGAATTCTTTTATTACATACACATCTACTGTCAAAATAACGGATGGTATACCTCTTTCTTTTTTATAATAGCCTGATACTTTTTATTATTTTTATCATAAATTATCGATATTCATTGCGCAATGATTGATAATTCATGAATAATAATTTATAAATAATGAATATCTTTCAATATAAAATATTCAATTTTGATAAAAATATATTTACATATCATTTGCATATGTATATATGTACAGTAGTTATATACGCAACTTGGGCGTATTCACAATGAATGACAAAAATTGTAAAATAACGGATTGTATACCTCTTTCTTTTTTATAATAGCCTGATACTTTTTCTTATTTTTTATCGTAAATTATCGATATTCATTGCGTAATGATTGATAATTTATGAATAATAATTTTTAAATAATAAATATCTTTCAATATAATATATTCAATTTTAATAAATATATATTTACATGTCATTTGCATATGTATATATACACCAGTTATATACGCAACTTGGGCGTATTAACTATGAATGTCAAAAACACCTGATCGCAAGAGGCAGAATAGTTATACTTCCTTTTATGTTTTGGACTCCTGATACTCTTTATCGTTTTTGTATCACTAATTCTCTATATTTATTGAATCTATATCTTGGTAATAAATATACATTATATTTAAAATATAATAACCAATTCTAATGCATAGTTTATTTGTCCATTTTTGCATATCATTTGCATACGATTTGTGTGTATATATATATATATATATATATATATATATATTTTATACAGATTTTTGCGTACACGAGTGTGTCTTATGTATGTATAGACATACGTATTAGAAAGAGAGAGCACTGAAAAAATGAAATGGTCTTCGGGACTGGGCGCTTTGGTTACAGTTACTATTTAGATGCGGTAATGTACGGTTTAGTAAACATTACTACTACCGTGATTGGTAGCATGTTACGTTGCTTAGTAACTGAAAGACTTACTATATATACTAGTACGATCAACTGAAAAATATGGTATTGGCTACTAGATTTTTAAATAACTATGTTTACTAATGTTCTTGAGTGCAGAGAACTATATCATTTTTTCAGTGAGAGAGAGAGGCTGATATATATATACACATATATTTTAATTTATTTCATAAAATGAAATAGGGAAAAGAGAGAAAGAAAAAAGAGAGAGAGAGTGAGAGACGTTTCTCACGCTAAAATTTTAAGCTTTACAAAATCAGCACCCTATATACGTCTTGTGAATATAAAATAAATTTTTCCAGACGGTGTTAAATTTTTAAATTTCTTTAAAATTCATCTTTCTTGCGAAAAAGGAATCAAGTTGACACACGTAGCGTGTGAGTGGTATGTGACTTTTTTCAATTTTTGATATAAGATGCACCCTCAACATTCGTGTTATCTGTTAAATACAATTTTCCTAGACGATTTCGAATTATTTTATACAAAATCAGCACTGTGTCCACTAGTTCGCAGTGAAATAAGAATATCTTTACCACCTATATCGGCATTATTCGGATTTCATTCCGTCTGAAATTTGAAATAATAAACTTATTTTAAAATTATTTCTCGCAAAAAGTATCTTAATATCAGTTTCAGCGTGAGAATTGAAAAAACTATGCAGTTTTTTATAATTCTGTGGTGGTGGAAATTAAGTTTTAATAGCTACGGGGCTAGTCTCGCGATCAGTCTACTGCAGGCACCTCAAAAGCTATTATCGCGACTTCAAAAAAATCAAAATGTTTGGTCAAGTTAATGTTAACTTACCTTTAATAGTCGGTGACAACGAGAATTTTGTAGGACAACAACAAGTTGGCCAAGTGGTAGACATCGCACCCTTGGTCAACTATATTAACCTCGGTGTGCAATTTTTGATTCCGGTAAATCAATATTTGCTCTTGAACGAGCCAGCCGCTGAGGAGGCTGTTAATCAAGAAGCAGACGATGAGGTGATGGTGGTTGACGACCACTATCAACCTCAGCAAGAGCAGCAGCATGAACAAGACATGGTGCAGCAAAATGATTTTCAAGACATGGTGCAGCAAGAGGATTTACACATGGGGCAGCAACAGCCACAAGGACATGAAATTGAAGAAGATAATAACGACGACGGTGATGCCGATTCTGGATACTGGACGGATGCCGATACAATAAGGGACGACCCGGATTACCAGCCTCCGGGTCAGCAAATAGTAGAAGAAGGAGAAAACGTCGAAGAACATCTCATAAATGTTTATCGCTCTGTGCGATACAATGAATCCAGACAACACCGTTTGCTAGACGTGAAAAAATTGTATTGGCGTAAGGCATTGAGGGAGTTACGATTAGTGCGTGATAGTGATCTAAATCGTACTCAACGCCGCATACGCCGAATCCGTCGGCGAAGACAAGCACTGGAGCCGTTAATACCGGTACATCGTCGGCGTCGTCTTCAAGAAGAAGATGAAAATATTGATCGCCCCCGCAGAAATCATGATATCTGCTGGGGGTGTTCAAAACCATTTTATATTCAACGCATTCGGATGTGGGAACGGTGTGCGGATTGTGGTCTGTGGCTATGCCCAGATTGTGCCGCTGAGCCCATTCATTGTCAAAATGAGAACCTATTATTTTAGTGTTTTAAAATAATTTTAATAATTTTAATTCAAGTGATTGTAATTTTAAGTGATTTTTGCGTGTTTTTTAAATGTGTCCATTGTTAGAATGACGTGATGTGATATGAGATTTTAAAATTGATTCGTTTAAAATTAATTTAGTGAAAAATAAAAATTTTTAAATATTTAATTATAAAAACTTTATAGAGACTCTAAGTGTTTCAGTAGTTTTATATAAATTGTGTGTGTGTTTGTGTAATAATTTTGAGTATTTTAAATTAAATTAATTTCTGTAAAACTTTTCTAAATTATGCGTATGTGTGTGATATATTTTTTAAACCGTGTTCGATTTTTAAGTGAATTTATTGTATTTTAAGTTTATTAAAAATTTATATTATCAATGAGTGTAGTGCGTGTATGAAAATTTATGTGTGACGAATTTTCTTTCAAATTTGTGTGGTCTTTTATGTATTTTAAATATAAAATAATATGAAAAAGGACTTATTATATATGAAAAACTTACGAAAATAATGTATGCAGTATTATATTAAGTATTTTATGCGTATGCGTGTTACATAAAAATAATTGTGTATGTGTATATTTTAAGTTGTGCATGTGTGTGTGTGTTTAAATAAAATTTTTTTATTTTAAATAGTGTTTACATGTGTTTATTTATATTTATTTCCGAAGCATCATGTTCCATCATGATAAAACTCCACACTTTTCTCTTAAAGGTTATTGACCCTCTTGCGTGTTTACTTATTTAATTTATTGAAAATAAAATTATTTATTTATTTTTTGTGGGGTATCATGTACCGTCACAACAATACCCTCACACTATCTTCTCAGAGGTCATTGACTCTATGGTCAGTAACCTCTGAGTTGGTAGAGTGGGGGTTTGTTTTGACGGTCCATGGTGCCCCAATAACTACTGACGTAGATGGAATTTGTTCCTTTCGGGGTGCCTTTTTACAGTGAGTTCTCCTTACCTTTCACTCCGAGGTGCTTTTTTACAGTGAGTTCCCCTTGCCTCTCAGGTGAATGAATTTACAACAGATGTTCAAATTGTTCTCCATTTGTTTCCTAACAGTAATCAATCCTATTATAAAATGATTCAATTGCATCTTGGATCATCTGTCGTGAAATGACATTAATTTCTTGAACTATTCTACATCTTAATTCTTCAAGGTTTTCTAGATTATTTCTGTATACCCGATCTTTTAAATACCCCAAAATAAAATAGTCCAAAGTTGTTAAGTCTGGAGATCTTGGAGCCCACTCTACTGTACCTCTTCTATCTATCCATCTTTCAAAAAATGTTTCATTCAAGTATTGTCTGACATTGACACCGTAATGAGCTGAAGCGCCATCTTGCTGAAATCATATATTTTCAAAATCATCTCTTCTTAAGGCCAGGATAGCTGAAACAATCTGATTTCGCAAAGTTGTTCATAACTTTCAGCGTTCAAATTTCCTTCGATAAAAAAGGGACTTATTATTGTATCACCTACCATTCCTGCCCACACGTTCAATTTTTGAGGATATTGCGTGTGACTTTCTCTCATCCAATGAGGATTTGTCTCGGATCAATATCTAAAGTTATGACCATTGACTTCGCCATTTAATTGAAATGTCGCTTCGTCTGAAAACACAATATTTCGTAAAAAATGTTCAGTTATCATTTCCATGATTATCTCACAAAATTCAATCCGGCGATCAGTATCATCCTCATTCAATTCTTGCACAAGTTTCGGACAAACGAAATATCTTGAAAGTTCTGAAAAAAAATGTAATGTAGCTATTGTAACCAACAAGAAGAGGAAGAATTAAAAAATATTTGACGAATTTCTCGAATTAGTACAACTACAAAACACTATTCGTTCTATTTTATTAGTCAAGTAATTTTTTATTTCAAGAGTCTGTTCAATGACAAAACTATGACAATAAAAGAATATGGTTTTAACTTACAATTAGTACAAATCAAGAGCAAATAAAATTTTAAAATATAAATGATCAAAATTTTTTATTTAAAAATACATTTGTACAAGCACTTCTATTTTATTTCTAAATCTATACTTTTTTCAGATGCCTTTCAAATAATTTCGAATTTTTAATAAATAATTAGCTTTACAGCCCATGAAAGAGAAAAAAACGTGATTTTTAAGGGTTGCCTCCTTTAAAAAAAATTTTTTTTTTCAAAAATAAAATAAATTAATGAAAGATCTTCAAATTGCTTTTTATTCATTTTAACAAAAATTAACCTTATTTTTGTATTTTTGAAAATCCTTTTTCGAAATTTTTGAACATTTATTACTCAGAAATTAATTAAAATTTTTCATTAGTGGGCCAGGAGAACTACCTCAAAAATAGTCGTTTGAAATAACTCGCTTGATTTTGAAATAACCTTGGAAATGAGGTTCAAGGTTAAATCCAGGGTCACCATCGGATTTCTTGTTCAAAGCTATCTAGGGTATGTCTTTTGTTTGTTTTGTTTTACCACTAAGCTAGGGAGATTTTTAAGAAGTCATACTTTGACCTCTATTTGGCCCCTAGAGGTTACGTTAACCTCATACCTTAACACATACTCGGACGTGAAATTTTCCGCTCTTTTCGATTACGGTATAAAAAGTAAGGGTTCTTATTTATAAAAATGAGGTTGACCTTGAAATAACCTTGGAAATGAGGTTCAAGGTCAAATCCAAGGTAATTATCGGATTCCTTGTTCAAAATTACCTAAGGCCCGTCTTTTGTTTATTTTGTTTTACTATAAAAGTCGCAAAATTTCCAAGGGTTTCCATACTTTTTCCTCACCCTGTATAATAAAGTGGTTTTTAGGGCTACCGGCGAAGATTTCCACTAAAAAAAATCACAACGCGCCGTTAGCGATACCACTACATTATAAATCTATTTTTTATATTTATTTAATGTATTTATGGATTCATTACAAATTTTAATGTTAATTTTAGAAATTATTTAAAAACAATTCATTATAATCAAATAACAAAGGTTTAAAGTTTAAAGTGATGTGGAAACTCCTATAGTTTATAAGATATAAACAATATTATAATATTTAATTTAGTAAATAATTTTTTTTTCAGACATTTCATAAGATTATTCAATGTGATTAATTCTTCTCCATGCTCATGTGTTAAAAATAAAGTTTTAATTGATTGATTAATTTAGTTCGAATATCAAGATATATAATAATTGAATTTTTAAATTAAAATATATAAATAATTGTAAAATTATATAATATTATTGTATAAATATTAAAGAATTGCATAATAAAATTTTAGTATGTAACGTCTTCGCTTATTTAAAAATTCATTTTTTTTATTAATAAATTTTATATTTTCTTGACAAAAAACTTTTGGCTGAGATTACCAAAAGTTTTAGCTTTTCCGTTCGAGAGGTCATCGGAAAAGAATAAGCATAGAAATCATCTAATTATAATGAAAAAGCGTTACCTTTTTCTTAATTAGATGAAAACAATGAACGGTGACCTCTACTAGAAAATAAGTCGCCAAGAGTTCAGAGGTTTTTTCCATGGAGATTTTCGGTTTTTCAGAAAAATATAAAAACCTCTGAACTAATCAAAATGCATATTATTCTACCACAGTCGTTTGCTGAACCTAGTACGGATCAGTTGTATCTTGAAGAGCCATAAAGGGCAATATAAATTTTATAAGTTTAACTCAGTGTAATCTTTTGTATTTTATTTTAAAGTAATTATTACGTTACTTATCGATGTTATATTAATTATCATATTAGTTATTGATTTTACATTTTATATTCAATTTAAAAGTGATTACTATATTACATTACAACGCTAAGTTAATATTGTACCAAGGAAAAGGGCCATTATAAACCAAACCGACAAATAAAAACAAGGTAATAATTAAAATAATTATTTATCTATATTTTCTTTTCTCGATTTCTAAAAAGGGCTCTCGAGCCTGCAAATAACCTCACTCTATCCCTCATAGCCTCTGCCACGCGAAAACCTTCTCGTTGTGTAACCGCTCGACGCAACGAGAACTGCAACGTGCGGGTAAATTTAAATATCAAAATTGATAACTTTTATTCGGACGTTACAAGTAATTAAATTTAATTTTAATTTTCAGTAGATATATAGTAATCTTACTATTATATAAAAGGACAACGTTTGTTTGAATGTTCTCAATCATCTCAAAAACTACTGAACCGATCGTTTTCAAATTTTAAATTTAGATTCTTTATAATGTGACGAGTGTCATGGGCTATATAAATAATTACTCTTTTAATCGATAATTGCAATAAAATAATTATAGACCTAGATCTTAATGCGTAAGGAATAGGGACTACTTTTTTTCGGCGTTCTGCGGTCAACATGCTCTATCCTTGCTACTTTCCTTGGTTGCCCAATAGGTGGCGACCGATTTTGTCTTTCACTTTATTAAACTGGTACGGTAGAAATACTTATACACCTTTGATATTCCGTAACTTCAACACAATAAATTTTTATTGCATATTCTCTAATTACAGAGTAATATTACCTCGGATTATTTAATGAAATATTTTCCTATTCCATTAGGCAGAATAAAAAATTAGACAATTTTTTTAACTTTAAAAAAAATTTTATATCTTATTAAAGGAAATTTTTTATTCCTCAAATATTTATTGGCTCATACATGAGAATTTAACCCTTCATGGTTAATAAAATAATTTTAAAAATAACAAATAATTATGTATGATTTGCGATTTTTTCTAAAAATTTTATTCCAAATACATTAACAAAAAATATAAAATATTTGACCCGCTTTCGAATCACGTTAATTTTATTCAAAATACAATTTCTCATAGATTTTTCGAGAAATTTAATGTTTACAAAACTCAACCATTTTTATACAAATAAATTTTTTTTCAACTTTTTTAATCATTAATAATATGAAAAAAAATTTTTTTTTCATTTATTAACACAATCGCAAATAACGTTGATTTATTTTATCATCCTGTGATATTTTCAAACAAATATTTCAGCAAATTTTCGGAAAAATACATTTTTTCAATATTATATATATTTACCGATTTTATTCAAGAAAAAATGCTTAAGGTTAAATTGTCATTTTTAATTTGAACAAAAATTTACATATTCAAGAAAAAAAATTTTTTTCAATGAAATCATTTTTTCAAAAATTTTTTTATTTTGGTTTCATATTTTTGCCATTTTTCAATAAATAAGTGCTGAAGGTTTAATTGTCATTTTTAGTTTATGTTTACTAAAATCGACATAATTATGGAAAAAAAAATTTTTTTTTAATGTAATTATTTTTAAAAAATTTTTCAATTGATTTCATTTTTGGTCATTTTTAAAGCTAAAAATTAAATTATTCTGTACTCTTTTCATGTCACTTTAATTTTAATAACTTACGATTTTTTATTAAAAATGACACTTCGTTTACTTCCCAATAGGTGGCAACCTGTTTTGCCGCTCACACTACTAGATTAGCACGGTATAGGTACTTATATCGCGAGGATAATGCGAACAGCTTATCGGCAATAAATTTTTATTGCACTTATTCCCTATCATTGTTGAACATTCATATTTATTAATGAATATCTCTTTCACGATTTTGATCTGCTAAAAAAATTTTCTATCGTCAATTTAAATATATTTTTTGACTTATTGGTACTAAATTGAACATATATCAAAAAATAAAAAAAAAATTCAATACTTATTCTTTCTACAAAAATAAATTATTTTAAATGAAAACTCATTTTATTATCACATGGTTCACAAACAAAAAATGTTGTGTATTCCGAAGTTTTGTAAGAGTACGATTTAATAAATAATAGTTTTTGAGATTCTATTTCTATACCTACCGACTTCTGCCCAACTATTGCGCGGGCGAAGCCGAGACGGGGGATGCTAGTAACATATAATTCAACAATAATATATTAAAATTATAAACTGTTATATAATTATGCAAGTGGTAGGGCATATAATAATGCTAGTGGGGGGGGGGCATGTGGGGGTGATGTAAGGGCCTGTATGGGGGGGCAGTAGGAGGCGTGAGGGAATACAGGAGCCATGTGGGAACATTAGGGGGGGGGGTGGAGGTGCTTAGGCTAAATTAATATAAAATAGATATCGTAGAATTCTAAATAGTTTTACGTCATTTTGTGAAGGATCTCTTGAAAACAGTGTGGGTGGACTGCGGAGGGCGTGGAGGTACATGAAGGGTGTGGGAGAACACGAGGGGGTGCGGGGGATCTGAAGCTCAATTTTTCAATATAACTATATTATATAGGTAGATATATCTCTCTATATTATAAAAAGATTTCGCCGCCGCTGTCGACGCTGCCACCATGTATAAGAATTCGATTTATCTTTGGTTAGCTCGAATTTAGCTAGAATCTAGCTAAAATTCAGCGAAAAGCTAGCTAAAAATTAGCTAAAAGTTTGCTAAAAATTAGCTAAAAGTTTACTAAAAATTACCTAAAAGTTAGCTACATTAAATCAAAATTTAGCTAAATTCAATATTAAAATTAGCTAGATTTATGCAAAATTTAGATGGAAATCAGCTGGAATTTAGCTAAAATTTATATTAATTTTAATCAATTTTAAGTAAATTTTGGTTTGATTTCAGCTGAATTTTAGCTGCATTTTTAATCGATGTATATTATATTCTCTCTATAATATTGAAAGTATATCACCGCTGTCGTCGCTGTCACCGTCAGAAATGGGCCCCTCATTTTTGGACTTACATTACAGCGTTAAATTCAGCTGAATTTAAGCTTATAGTAAACTTGGTAATAGCTAATTTTGAGTTTTGTATATAACGATATATCAAAACATATAAGTTTAAGATTAAAAATAGATAAATAATAGGTAATAATATTTTTTTTACAATTAGCTCATCATCCTGTAATCATCATTTTATTTAAAGTAAAGGGTTGAAAATATCATTTTGAAAAAGCTAAATTGAAGTTTAATAATCAAATGATTAAATTTAAATTTTGTTAAATCAATATTAATCACTTAAAGATAATCTTTATAAATTTAATTTTTTTTTCATTTAATTTTGTAAAAAAACATTGGCATCTCAGTTTTCCAAATTTTTTATTCTTAATCCAAAATCGTTTCAAATATCTCTTTATTACTGCCTTCCATTTTTACTAATAGAAAGCCTAATATAAAGAAATTTCGGGAAATTTTTCATTAAAGATTAAAAATTTGGAAAACTACAATGTCGGTGGCTATGTATAAATCATATACCTTATTAAATCCCCTTAAATGATGTCTCCGATGTCTGAAAATTTTATGACAGAATTTACATATATTATTAATTTTGTTATAGAAACAATTAATATTAATATGTTTATTTACAGACAAACAAATTTAATACTATTTACATTAAAACATCAATGAAAAAAAATTTTTAAATAAAAAACATTAAAACATCGATAAAAAAAACGAGAAAAAACAACTTTTGATTGATAGATTTATGGACAAATAGAACTATTTTTTAATTTATTATGTTACAGTCAACGTAGGTATTCTTTTTATTTAAATATCTATGTATAAAAATAATAGTTATTTTTTCTGCAAATGCATTTTTAGAAATTCATGTAAGATCATTGAAGATTATTAGAATATATTCGTATTCTAATAATCTTCGTCCGTACAAAACTAATTAGATGGAACTTCGCAACGCGCGTCTCTCGCGTTTCTTTTTCGTATTTCCAGTTCGTCTCCGGTTTAAAAAACATTGAAAAATTATCTTAAAGCAATTATGAATTGTGGAAAATGCAGATGAAAAGTGTACTTGTTTTTAACGATTTGTGGGGATACGAAGATGGCACTATAGAAAGCACGACTGATACTGCAGCAACATGGGTCAAAAAGAATTCCAAAGAATTGGGATTAATGATTTTAAGTATTATGCCTGATCAGTTAAATCATGTCAAACGAGCCAATACGTGAAAAGAAGTCTGGGACAAGCTCAAAACCATTTTTGAGACTCACGGTCCGGTAAGAAAAGCAGCTATATATGGGTGATTCTATTCGAACGGGTCAGATTCAAATTTTGAAATAATAAAAAATAAAGGTGTTCATTTTAAAAATTTTACTCAGGTTTTTTTATGGTTATATCTAATAGAACAATATCCCAAAGTAGCCAAGCTGTCCATAGGCTATTCCCAGAAAAACTGATAGATACAAAATATACTGATACAGAGGAATTACTTTTATTCCAGGGGAATTACTTTTTTTATTACCATGACTTGATATATTATTTTCTAATAATATTTATGTCGAACAAAGATTCTAAACTATCTGAAATACTTTAGAATTAGCTATTACCATATATGGATGAATTTTTAAAAATAAAAAACGACGAGTTACAGCAAAAATATGCATTTTTAAACATTATTAGAAGAAAGTTAAAGAACAAATATATCGATACTTGAGAAAGTTTGCTTTTTCAAAATATATAATAACATTATTTTTATGTTTGGGAGTGGAGTTAAGTGTACTTGATGATGAAGGATTAGTAGGAAGTTCGCCACGTCTACGTGTAGAAACCATTTTATTACCAATACAATCTAAAATAATATATTATCAATTTATTGATTTTCCAATTCAGATTTTTCAAAGACTTTTATTTAAATTCAAATAATTATATACTTACTTTGATATCAACGACAAACTCTTCATCAAGGCTAATGACAAACTGATATTTTTATTTTCTGAATACTACGATGTAACCTTTGATTTCGCTTTATTTATTTGTAGTATATACGTAGTATATAGTGTAGTATGTAAATATGACTACAGTGATTGTTTACAAAAAGATTTGAGAATGTGCTTAATCGGAAATTCTCCACAAATATATATATATATATATTCAATTTTGAATATATAAAAATTATAAGCAGTATAATATGTATTAAATTTCAAGTGTACAAATAATTTAACACTTCATGGTATGAAATTCATGAATAAAATTGTTGACTTTATTATTTAATTAGAATTTTGTGAGTGCATCTCAAAAAAGGCAGGGGAATTATATGCCAGGGGAGATTACCTGATAATTTGAATGAAATTTTTACCGAGTAAACGGTCTCCAACATTCACTGCTATACAAACTTTTTTAGTTGTACATTACTACTTTCTTAAACGGTTATTACGTATTTGAATATGCGCTTATATCATCTGTGACAGTTAAATGTTTAGAGCCAGGGAAATTATCGTAGAAAAGGTAACTTAGCTTTCATAAGTAAAATGATGTTTACACGTAAACAAAAATGTATTCTATGATCAACAAAGCAATTTTTTAGCGAAATAAACATATAATAACAATATTTCCATGTGATAGGAATAGCTTATATTTTCATAAGATTCAAATATAACATTTTTTATTATTAATGCTTCTTATCTATGAAAAAATATACATTTTTTTTTATAATAACAGAGGGTCAAAGAAAATATTTTTTTTTCAACCATTCTGCTGAAATGTATGTACGGATGGAAAAAAATATTTTTTGATCTTTCAGAAGTATTAATTCATCTATCCTGTATCTCAACAACGTTTAAAAAAAATTTTATATATGATTACAGATAGAGGAGATTACTTTTTATACTTTCTAAGGGTCCCTAAAAAAGCTACATTGAAATTAGCGATTAAAAAGTCAACGGATCATAAAGTTACAACTTGAAAGTATATGAAAAATTTGTGGTTAATAATATTTGAACCTTGTATTGATAGTTTATTAAACGATTACATGTGATTACCCGTTAGCACAGAATCACCCATATAAGCGATCACTAAGGATCGAAAAGGGCCCCGATAGCACAATGTCACAGTATGTAACGGATTTTTCGCGAAAAGCGGAACAACTCGAAGAAACAGGAATAGTTATATCTAATTAATTACTATCGATAATACTATTAAACTCATTACTGGCCGAGTATGAAAGTTTTAGAGTTGCTATAGAATCCCGTGATGATATTCCGTCGTTAGAAAATCTAAAAATTAAGCTTATTGAAGAAGAAACGAGACAAAGTGATCATGCTGTAAAAAGTAACGAACATGATAAATCGAATCACGTGTCGTTAGTAAAGGATCGATATAACCAAATAAAGAAAACAAGCGCGCGCGACGATCGAAAACAAGAGAAACGAAAGTTTCAAGTTAAATGCTACAGATATAAGCAAGTCGGTCATATAAGTAAATATTGCAAATTTAAACGAAATGAGCAAAATAACGTAAGTGATGCGATGACCGCCATTGTGTGTAATGCTGAACTTGAAGATACGAAATCGTGGTATCTTGACAGTGGCGCTACTAGACAGATGTGTAAAGACAGACAAAGTCTTGATTCATTTAACAGAAATGAACAAATAAAAGTTCATACAGCTGCGAATAATTTTGTAAAATCAGGCGGTAACGGTGATGTGCGTATAAACGTAAAAATGAACAAAGGCGCAACGAACTCTGTTAAATTACAAGACTCTTTATATGTGCTGGAGCTTAAAAATAATCTTGCACTAGTCGCAAGCATCACCGATATTGACTACACAGTGATTCTCGAAAAACATGGTGTGAAAGTGTGTAGGAAAAATGGCTCGGTTGCTATGACTGCGACTAGACACGACCGTCTTTACGTAGTCGATAAGAAAAAGTAAACCACAGCGCTCGTGTGTGACTCCAATGATAAATTACGTAGATGGCACCAGTGTTACTGGCATTTGAACATTAATGGTTTAAAGAAATTAAAAGGCAACGATATGGTGGATGGTATGAATCTGTCATCAAAGACAACTGAGTTGGACTGTGAAATTTGTGAAAAATTCAAAATACATGTTTTACCGTTTAAACAATCGACTCATTGTGAAAAGGGTGTGCTAGAATTGATTTATTCGAACATTTGCGGCCCTATGAAGACTGAATCATTAGGTTACGCAGAGGATACTTTGTCACGTTTATCGACGATATTTCTAGATACATAGAACTGTGATGCTCGAAAATCGTTCTGATGTCCTACAGGAATTTAAAAATTACAAACAAAAAGTTGAAAAACAAACTGGCCAACGAATCAAAAAATTACGCACTGATAACGCAAAAGAGTACCTATCAAACGAATTTAATGATTTCCTAAATGAAGAGGGCATTGTTCATCAGCTATGCGTTGAATATACACCACAACAAAACGGTGTTGCTGAGCGGGCAAACTGCACGCTAACAGAGATGTCTCGATGTTTTATATTGCAAGGTAACCTTCCTGCATCATTATGGGCTGAAGCAATCAACATCGCAACTTACTTATGCAACAGGAGTGCAACAAAATGTCTCGATGGAATCACTCCAAATGAAGCTTGGACAAAGGAAAAACCATATGTCGGTTTTCTCAGAACTATAGGCAGTAATGTAATTGCACTTTGAAAAGGACCAGGAAGAGGAAAGTTTCAGCCGAAAGGCGAGGATTACATTCTAGTCGGTTACTCGGAAAAGTCACAAGCCTATCGACTTTGGAAAACAGGTACTTACACTGTAATCAAGACACGTGATGTAAAGTTCTTTGAAAATATTGATGATCCTCCGACATCGAAAAATGATTCAGAATTTTATCCTATGATTGATAGTTCAAGTGAAATAAAAGATGATAGTTCAAGTGAAGTAAAAGACGATGAAGATACTGAAAGTGACTCATCCTATGAAGAACATCAAGCAAACAAACAAGTTGCAGGTCAAGAAAAAAGAGGGCTTGGTCGCCCCAGACGTGTAAAAACTAATAAAAAGGCACGACCAGCAAAAATCCATAACATCAAGAAGGTCACGCCAGATCCTCAATCAGCGTCAGAAGCCATGAGTCAGACTAATGAAGAAGACTGACTAGTAGCTATGAAAAAGGAGTACAATACACTTCGAGAAAACATAACGTGGATTCTTGTACCAAGGCCAATTAACGTAAGCATCTTAACTAACAGATGGGTGTTCAAAACGAAAAATAATCAATAAGGCAACTTCATTAAATATAAGGCAAGACTTGTTGCACGGGGGCATACCCAACGACAAGGGATCGACTATAATGAAGTGTTTGCACCTGTGGCAAGATACAAAATAATTTGTGCTTTACTCACTGTAGCTGTGAATAAAGAAATGCACGTAAAGAGTATTGGATCATTGCGAAACGAGTTTTGCAGTATTTGAAAGCCACGTCTAATTTCGGAATTAACTATGTTAAAAGTAACGAATGCGTCAAAGCTTATACAGATTCGGATTGGACTGGAGACGTCGATGACCGGATGTCGTGTTCAGGTAATGTTTTAATGTTAGTGGGTTGCCCTATGAGCTGGAAATGTAGCAAGCTAACGTTGGTGGCATTACCGACAATGGAAGCCGAATACATGGCTCTTTCGGAAATCTCCCGTGAAGTAGTTTATTTAAAACACTTGTTCGTGCATATGGGTTTCAAAAATTAGGTTGAATCACCAATTGATGTATTTTGTGACAATCAAAGTGCAATTTATTTATCAAAAACGCTGTTTATCATAAACGTAGCAAGCATATAGATATCAGTTTTCACTTTGTTCGTGAGTTAATGAAAGAAAAGAAAATACGAGTTAGCTACTTGCAAACTGACTATATGCCTGCGGATATTTTATTAAAATCTTTAACTAAGTGTAAACACAAGCGTTGCATAGAAATGTTGAACTTAATGTAATGCGATTGGAGCAATATAAAATCATATAATTTTAGTTTCTACCGTACAAGTCGATAGGAGGAGTGTTAGAATATATTCGTTTTATCGACGAAGTCCGTGCAAAACTAATTAGATGGTGCTTCGCAATCGTTCGTCTCTCGTGTTTCTCTGTCGTATTCCCAGTTCGTCTGAAGAAACCACACATTACACATGTAATCTTCATATGTTGATATAATAAAACTAAGTTTTTATCAAGCTGCCACTTTTCACTTATTTTTTCTTAAATATCCTGACAAAGATTTACCTGAAGAAAATTTTTGAATAATTAAAATTATTTAGCATTTTGAATAAGAGTAATTAAAAAAATTGCAAATTTTTGGATATTTTTTTAAAGTTATAAAAGCAAGATGAAGATTGGCACGCTTGCGTGCAGGGGCTTGCCCCCAAATACACACACACACACACACACACACACACACACACATACACATATATATATATATATATATATATATATATATATATATATATATTTTCAATCGATTCATGTCGAATGAAGACATTTTAATGTTTGAAACAAGAACTTTACGATTTCGATTTAAACATTTCGTTACTTACCTCTGAAAAATTTAGTTTACCATCAAAACGATCACATCACATTGGAGTTTCTCCTTGTTTCAAGAAATCTTTTTCCTCAGTGTACTTATACATAAACAATTTGAAAATTTCATTTTCTGATAACTCAAATCCTGAGGACGCTGGATCTCTCTATCCTTTTCTAATTAAAAAATGTAAATTTTTGGGAAAACTAGTTATTATTGATAGAAATTAAGGGTTGTCCGCAACTTCCATGGTGAAAAACAATACTTTGTCTGATGAGAGCAAATTAATTTTATTGCTTTTTTTTAAGTAAAGTTTGACATACTTAAATAACGTAATCTCTAGCTTAATTTAGGATTTTGTAAGTATGTCAAACTTTACTTAAAAAAACAGCAATAAAATTAATTTGCTCTCATCAGATAAAATATTGTTTTTCACTATCGAAGTTGCGGACAACCCTTGATTTCTATCAATAATAACTAGTTTTCCCAAAAATTTACATTTTTCAATTAGAAAAGGATAGAGAGATACAGCGTCCCCTTAATTTAATATAATATTAAATTTATTTTTCCCATAAAAATAAGTTCATGAAAGTAAAAGCTCTCATAAATATCATCAACGCTATAAAACGAAAAAGTTTATGTACACGTACCAAAATAAAGTTGGTATTACATGGAAAATAAACGCAGATAGTGCGATGATAGCGCGCTTTGCTTAGAAATAATTAAATTTTATATAGGAAAATTTTTTTTTTGACGTTTCGTAACACGTTTCTATTACCCTGTCGAAACTGATAACTTTAATTAATGACGTCATTTAATAACGTCATTTCATCAAATGACGTTGCAAATTGAGACATTTCGCGACATTATTTATGCAACTAACGTCATTGTTCAAGTGAGCTTTGATGGCTTATTTAATTAAGAAAAAGACGTTATTTTATATTTCAAAATAATGTCGTTGTTTCCAAACGATGTCATTTATTTTGATGACATGATTTTTAGAGATGGAGTTACTCGTTATCAAAAACACGGGGTTATAGTGGGAAATGACGTAACTTTTTCAAATGACATGATTTTCTGAAATAATGTTATTCGTTACCGAGAACAGATCTGTAGAATGACGTCATTTTTATAATACTAATAACGTCATTTCATTACGTTATTTCCCCTGATGAAAATAATGACGTCTTTCTAAGACGTCTTTGAAAGACGTCTTTAAAGATGTTATTTTCTCCAAATTTAGGAAAAATAACGTCATTTTTCATGAATTATGACATTGAAAAATGACTTTACATGATAATCATTTCCCATTTAAAGGAAAAAACAAAAACGAGGTAAATCTCGCAGTTTCAACTTTTCGAAAAACGAAGAGCATTTGCGATTGAACTGAAAACGTTCTGGCCTTATATTTGTGCGTCTTTGAAATTTGTATAAGAGATGGCAAAACTTCAAAATCGCCACCTGGTGATTTAAAATTAAATTGACGCAATCGACTATCAATTCGACTGTAAATCACTAGGTGACGTTTTTTTGAATTTTCTGATCCTTGATGCAAATTTCGAAGATGCAGATATATAAGGCCAGAATGATCTCAGCTTGATCGCAAATGCTCTTCGTTTTTCGAAGAGTTGAAACTTGAAGTTTACCTAGTTTTTGTTTTTTCCTTTAAATGGGAAATGATTATCATGTAAAGTCATTTTTCAATGAAATAATTCATGAAAAATGACGTTGATTTTCTGAAATAACGTTATTCGTTACTGAGAACAGATCTGTTCTCGGTAACGAATAATGTTATTTCATAAAATCATGTCATTTGAAAAAGTTACGTCATTTTCCACTATAAATCACATTGTTTTGATAACGAATAACGTTATTTCAGAAAATCATGTCATTTAAAAAAATTACGTCATTTCCCACTATAAATCGAATAAGGAATAACGTCATTTGAAAAAAAAACATGTCATTGTAATAAAATTACGTCATTAAAATAACATCTCTGCACAACGTTATTTCAAAAAATCATGTCATTTGAAAAAGTTACGCCATTTATCACATTGTTATGATAACGAATAACGTTATTTCAGAAAATCATGTCATTTAAAAAAATTACGTCATTTCCCACTATAAATCGAATAAGGAATAACGTCATTTAAAAAAAAACATGTCATTGTAATAAAATTACGTCATTAAAATAACATCTCTGCACAACGTTATTTCAAAAAATCATGTCATTTGAAAAAGTTACGTCATTTATCACATTGTTATGATGACGAATAACGTCATTTCTGAAAATTATGTCATTAAAAAAATAAGGTAATTTTCCCACTATAAATATCACGTCTTTTTGATAACAAATAACGTCATCTCTAAAAATCATATCATCAAAATAAATGACGTCGTTTGGAAACAACGACGTCATTTTGAAATAACGTCATTTTCTTAATTTAATAAAAGCTCACTTGAACAATGACGTTATTTGCATAAATGACGTCGCGAAATGTCTCAATTTGTAACGTCATTTGATGAAATGACGTCATTAAATGACGTTGTTAAATGATGTCATTGAATGACGTTATTAAATGACGTCATAAAATAACGTTATCATTTTTAACAGGGGACCCCTCTATTACCCAGCATACCATTTGAGTGAAAACCCTTCCCCCCTTCTTCATGGTGTTACGTAATTTGAGAACGACCACTTAGATTAAATAAAATAAATAAAAGAATGAGAACATACTTAGAAATAAAGCAATTTCATCAATAAAAAATTAGTTGTGTTTCCTTATATAAAAGCAATAGAATTTAAATTAAAAAAAGTTGCTAGTAATTTAAATGTAAGTATTGTTTTTACTTCGAATAATAAAAATACCATAATTAATAATTTATATAAGGATACTATAAAAAAGATGGATGGATGCAATCGTTTAGATTGCGATTCTTGTTATATAGATCAATAAGAAAGAAATCTACATATAAGAATCAATGAGCATAAAAAAGTTTTTAAAAAATGTAACAACTGTAATATAGATTTTTGTAAAGCTTGAAAAATTAACACATAAAATTTTTCAGCTTTTTTTACATATTCGGTGTGTGCGCATGCGTCAACATCGCAACATTGTTTTCTATCGCACCTTGCTACATTACTCAGTTTTTATTATCTAATTTTTCTGAGAATAAATTTGACATAGCACATCTTATAAATAAAACATTTTCTAGTAATTTAAAGTATTAATACATATAAGATTCATATAAGATTCTTTTGATTTTAAGTGATATTGTTTCCTAACCTAAAATGGCGCCACAAACACAGAATAAAGTATCCTGTTACTATTGTAACAAAGATATAGCTGCTGATAGTCTTTTATGCAAAAAATGTGACATGCCATACCACCCATCATGTGGTAACAAAGTAGGAATTATGCAGAATGGTGCAGTTAGAAGATGTTGTGATTTTACATACAACTTGAATAATATTTTAGGAAATGAAAAAGTCTGTAGCTCCTGTACTTAAAGAGAGTATAAAGGAATATTTTGATAATTCAGATAATTCCCTGCTTTTACAAGAGAATGTTATTAGTGAAATTAAGGATAGAGAAAGCAGAAAAAATAATATCATGATTTTTCAATTAGTAGATAATGACAATAGAACAGGTGACTTAAACACATTAAAAAGTATGTTTGCTGATGCACCTTTTAGTGCTAATGAGTTTACGTATGTTAGATGTGGAAAATTTGAAAAAGGTAAAAACAGACCTCTAAAAGTATTATTTGAAAATAGTTTATATGTGGCATGGATTCTAAAAAACTCAAGATCTATTTCTCAAAAAGTAGGTTATGATATCCATATTAATAATGATAACACGCCTAATCAAAACAAACTCTACAAGATTGTTAAACAAGAATTAAATAAAAGACTTGATAATGGTGAATTGTTGAACATGTTAATTTAAAAATTAAACATGTTAAGGGTGTACCAACTATTGTGAAGGTGGATGGTTATGGATTACATTCTAGACAAAGTAATCATAATGATTCTAACAACAAAGTATCATGAAATAATAGCACTAATGATGCTCAAGTCCGTGATCTTGAAAAGCTATGTATATACTATCAGAATATTAGAGGTGTAAAAAGTAAATTTAAACTAGATCAATTATGTTTCAATATTTCTACAGCCACAATTAATTATGATGTCATTGCCTTATCTGAAACTTGGCTTGACCAAACTGTTGATAGTTAGCTGCTTCATCTTGACAACTATATGATTTTTAGATGCGACCGTAATCATGTTTTTTCTGGCAAAAATAGAGGAGGTGGTGTTGTTTTACGGGTTAATAAACTACTCACTTCTAACCTCCTTCTTTATTATGATAAAGGTTATGAACAACTTTGTGTGTCTATAACTAGTGGATCTAGGCGGTTTCTCATTAGCCTATCATACTTTGCACCAACTTCTATTAATACTTATTTTGATGAACATAATAGAATTATTGAGGATATTTATAAAAGTGATAGATTTACGTTTGATGATACTGAAGATCTTATTTACTTAACTGGTCATAATGACTCATTAATGAAGAGAGATATGGCTAAAAACTTATGTTCTTTCGCTAACATGTTTCATACTAAGCAATTAAATACATATAAAAATAAGTCTGGTAATACATTAGATCTCATATTTGTGTCATCTCACAATAGTACATGTACTTTTGCATGTGACCCACTATCAAAAATTGACGAATTCCATGGTGCTAGTAAATTATATATACCAGTACAAAAAGTTAATAATCTTAAATGTGATCTTTATAAATACAACTACAATAAAACTAATTTAGATTTAGTAAAAGAAGAATTGTCAAAAATTAATTGGAATGCTTTAGCTACAGAATTACCCGATTTAAACGAGTTTATTAAAAATTTTTATTGCACTATTAATAATATTATAAATAAACACACACCAACAATGAAGATTACACCTAATTATAAGTGTTCTTATCCTAAATGGTTCTCGCAAGGTCTGATTGATTCCATTAAATATAAGAAGATTCTTCATAAAAGAATGAAACTATACCCCACTAAAAATATTGATTTGTCTATTGAATATAAAAGATGGAGGACTATTTGTAAAAGATTAGTTAGACTAAATTATAAAAGTTATACAAGAAATCTTGAAGATGAATTATGTAACAATCCAAAAAACTTTTGGAAATCAATTGGTTGCTCTAATAAAAAAGAAATTCCTGCAGAAATGACATATGAAGGTGAGTCCTTTGTTGATGGATCTAGTATTGCTAATGCTTTTGCTAAGCACTTTGGAAAAGTATATGAAAAGTCTAACCTAGATAGTGCTTCTGATATGGGAGAGACTGATAGATTAATAAATTGTGTGCAATTTACTGAAGATGATATTAGAATAGCTATTAAGAATATTAAAATTGATTGTTCTGCTGGCCCAGATTTGGTTAACCCCAAGTTTGTTAAACATTGTTGTTCTGCAATAGCAGTCCCACTTTTACATATAATTAACCTTTCTTTAAGAAAAGGTATTTATCCTGATGCATGGAAAGAATCCTATATTATTCCTGTTTATAAAGCAGGAAATATATCTGATGTGGGTAGCTATAGGCCAATCTCAATCATTAATGTGTTTGCTAAAATATTTGATAATGTCATTTACAATGTGATATATAATCATTTGCAAGAATTTATAATTGATCAACAACATGGCAGCTTTAAAGGCAGATCTGTTATCACCAACCTTGCATCCTTTAACTATGACACCTCTTTGACACTAAATAACAAAGCATATGTTCAGACTATATACACTGATTTAACCAAAGCTTTTGATAAAGACAATCATGAGTTGCTTCTACAAAAATTGAAAAATATGGTATATGTGGAAAGTTGTTGGATTGGTTTAGGTCATAGCTTCTTGATAGGAAGCAAATTGTTAAAATTGGCTCTTTTAAGTCAATTATGATTGAGATGCTCGCTGGTGTTCCACAGGGCTCTAAATTGTCTTCCCTCTTATTTATTGTTTTCATTAATGATATCATAACTGTGATACAATCTTCTAAGGTACTACTTTATGTTGACGATATGAAGATTTATTCTGAAGTATTTAATACTGATAACTTATTAAAATTACAAAGTGACCTCAATAGAATTGAAGAATGGATGAATAGAAATGGTTTAAAATTTAACGTTAGTAAATGTAAAGTATTAGCTTTCTCTATCTCTAAGATATATGATTGGAACTTTTATTTGAGTGGAACAAGACTTGATAATGTTAATTCTTTTAAGGACCTCGGAATTACATTTCAGAGTAATTTATCATTTGATATACATATTGAAACTGTTATCAATAAGGCGAAAAGGATGCTATTTTTTATTAAAAGAAAGTGCATCGATTTTACTAATCCTAAAACATGTATTACACTTTATAATATGCATGTTAAATCAATTCTTATGTATGGATCAATTATATGGACACCGTCTAAACAAGGACAAATCTATGAATTGAAAGAAGTTCAAAATAGTTTCCTACGTTTCTTATCTTTCAAAATTGGTAATGGAATGAAACAATTTGATCATAATTATACTGATATTAGAGAAAGCACTGGACTATCATCATTGGAAAATTCAAGTATACATGCTGACTTATTATTTTTATTTAAACTAATTAATAGTGACATTAATTGTGATTTACTATTTAATAATCTTAACTTTTATAAGCCATTAGTGAATGTTAGAAACACTAATAATATTATCTTTTATATGAATATACTTAATTTATCAGTTAATAAATTCTTTATACTGAATAGATTATGTGGCTTAGCAAACAACCATTCACAATTTTGTAATTTTGAAAGTAATTCCATTTCTTTGTTTAAAAGTAAAATAAGATCTGTAGTTTAACAATAAATTTATCTACTTGTTTTCTTTTTTACATTATAAGTTGTAAAAATATTATATTGTATTTAATATTGTATGCGATGTACTATGTGCACACAAAATATGTATAACTGTTTAAAAGGGATTTACTCCCGTAAATAAAATAAAATAAAATAAATATTCAATTAACACAGGGCATAATTTTATTTTCAGAAATGATTCTATTGAAATTCTAGGCCAAGAAAGAATTATTTACAAAAAATTAATATCAGAAATGATTTTTACTGTAAAAAAATAAAACTATGAATAGAATTAATGACACACATCATCTTAATTCTATTTATAAAAAATATATCATGAAAATTTTTAATTAAATTTGTTATAAATTTCTAGTCATTATTTGTATACCTGTGCGATCTATATAGTAATGTGTATTAATTTATTTTCATTTCATTTTAATATTGATTTGCCAAAATTTATTTGTATGTATAACTCTCTATTTTATATATATGTATACCTTAGCGGAAAAAAAATAAATGCAGACAATAGTTAATAACTGAAAATATCAGGAAAATACTGAAGAAAATAGGTAAAAACTGGAGAAAACGGAAATTAACTGTTGATAAATATCAGAATTGAGACAAAGATAACAGTTATCTTCTGATTTCTTCAGATTTCTTCAGTTTTTATCAGTTTTCGATAGTTCTATACAATTATCTGCAATTATCAACAATTATATTCATTTTTAATCATTTTTTTTAAATATAAAAGCCATTGGAAAAATGAAGAAATCCGAAGAAAATTGCAGAAAACAGTTATATTCCGAACACACCTGTTGAAAAGTAAAGAAATCTGGAGGAAACTGCAGAAAACGGTTATATTCTGTACACAACTGTTGATAAGTGAAGAAAACTGTAGACAACAGTTATATTCTGAAGACAACTGTTGATAAGTGAAAAAAATCTCAAGGAAACGGCAGAAAACTGTAATATTCAGAACATAACTGTTAAAAAGTGAAGAGATCTGGAGGAAACTGCAGAAAACAGTTATATTCTGAACACAACTGTTGAAAAGTGAAAAAATATAGAGAAAACTAAAGACAACAGTTACATAACGTTTTAAAACGAAAAAAAATTAAGGAAGTTAACCAAAAATTGTTTCTTTCCGCGTACAAAGTAAACAAAATAGAACATCACTAGAGAAAACTGATAATATTGGCAGGTAACTGAAGAAAACAGTTATTAACAGTTTTAAAACAGAGAAAAGTGAAGAATGTTGAAAACATAATATTTTCTCGTGCGTAAAATGTGAAGAAATCGGAGCATAGCTGGAGAAAACTGATAATATTAGTAGATAACTAAAGAAAACAGTTATAAACTGTTTTAAAACGTAGAAAAGTGAAGAATGTTGGAAACATATTTTTTTCGCCCACGTAAAAAGTGAAGAAATCGGAGCATAACTGGAGAAAACTGATAATATTGGCAGATAACTGAAGAAAACAGTTATGAACTGTTTTAAAACGAAAGGAAAGTAAAGAATGTTGAAAACATATTTTTTTCTCGCACGTAAAAAGTGAAGAAATCGAAGCATAACTGGAGAAAACTGATAATATTGGCAGATAACTGAAGAAAACGGTTATTAATTGTTTTAAAACGAAGAAAAGTAAAGAAAGTTGAAAAAATATTTTTTTCTTGCACGTAAAAAGTGAAAAAATCGGAACATAACTGTAGAAAATTAATAATATTGGCAGCTAACTGAAAAAAACAGTTACTAACTGTTGTCTTTGTCTCAATTCCGACATTTTTCTGCTGTTACTTGCTGTTATAAACTGTTTTCTTCAGTTTCCTTCATTTTTTTCTTCCGCTAGGGTATATATATACTAGGGGGGTGCCCCCCTGCTCGTTTCGCTCGCCAACCTCCCCGAAACATGGTATAAATACAACACAATACTGATTTTCAATTTTTTGTTTTATAAAAAATAAAAAGACTGATTTTTCAACTGTCTTTTTTTTTATTATTAATTAAAACATTTTTTTTATCAACAATTAAAAATATTTATAAAAATATGTCTGCTCTTTTTAACGACAATTAATAAAATGATTTTGTTAGAAAAGACAATTCAAAAATAGGTCTGCTAATAGCGACACTTAAAAATTACGTATCCTTTTTTCAACGGTACTTTAATAATTTTTTTTTTTTAGCGACAGTTGAAAAATCGGTCTTTTATCAATGACAGTCAAAATATGTTTGCTTTTTTTAGCGACAGTTGAGAAAATTTGTTTGTTCTTTTTAGCGACAATTAATAAAATTGACCTGCTACCAGCGACAGTTAAAAAATACGTCTGCTTATTCAGCGTCATTTCAAGTCATTCGTCTGCTTTTTTTAGAAATTGTAAAAAAAATTAGTCAGTTAAAAGCGACAACTATAAAAAATTTTCTTTTTTTTATTATTAATTAAAAAAATTTCTTTATTAGCAACAATTGAAAAAATTTTTAAAGATGTCTGCTCTTTTTAGCGACAATTAACAAAATAATTTTGTTAGAAAAAACAATTAGAAAATAGGTCTGCTAATAGCAACACTTAAAAATTACGTATCCTTTTTTTAACGGTACTTTATTTTTTTTTTCTTAGCGAAAGTTTAAAAATCGGTCTTTTATCAATGACAGTCAAAAAATGTCTGCTTTATTTAGTGAAAATTAAGAAAATTTATTTGTTTTTCTTAGCGACAGTTATTAATATTGATCTGCTAGCAACGACAATAAAAAAATACGTCTGCTTATTCAGCAACACTTCAAGTAATTTGTCTGTTTTTTTTTTAAATATAAAAAAAAATTGATCAGTTGAAAGCGACAGTTATAAAATTTTTTTCTTTTTTATTATCATCAAATAAAACAATTACTTTTTGAGCAACAATTAAAAAAATTTATAAAAATATGTCTGTTTATTTCAGCTACAATTAACAAAATAATTTTGTTAGAAAAAACAATTTAAAAATAGTTCTGCTAATAGTGACACTTAAAAATTACGTATCCTTTTTTAACGGTACTTTAATTATTTTTTTTTTTAGCGACAGTTGAAAAATCGGTTTTTGTCAATGACAGTCCAAAAATGTCTGCTTTAATTGGTGTAAATTAAGAAAATTTGTTTGTTCTTTTTTGCCACAGTTATTAAAATTTATCTGCTAGCAGCGACAATAAAAAAATACGTTTGATTATTTAGCGTCACTTCAAGTGATTTGTTTGTTTTTTTTTTTTTAATATAAAAAAAATTGATCAGTTAAAAGCGACAATTATAAAATTTTTTTCTTTTTTTTTATTATTAAATAAAACAATTACTTTTTGAGCAACAATTAGAAAAATTTATAAAAATATATCTGCTTTTTTTAGCAATGATTAATAAAATAATTTTGTTAAAAAAGTCAAATAAAAAAACTATCTTCTAGCAGCGATTGAAAGAATATACTACAAATTAATATAAGCTATAGTGGTTTCTAGGGCTCCTGGCGAGGGTTTCTATTAACAAAAAAAACCCAACGCGCCATAACGATACCTCTATATTTCACACTATTCACTTTTTCTTGATTCATTAAGTATGATTAAAATTTATTAAATTCGATAATTAACATTCGTTAAATGAGTTAAATTCAATGTCATATAAAGTATTTATTATTGTTTGAAATGTACGGTGGTGTGGAAAGTCGTATATCAACACTATATACAGTGACTATATATTAATATACAAGACATATTAATAGATAAATAATATATAAAATTAATGAATACATAATTTTAAATTTTAAAAAATCGTGCACTATATATCGACGGTGGCTACGAAAACTATCACAGCTGAGTAATTGACTACGAAAAAAAACACATCTCCAAAAGTGCGACGCAAAAAAAACACATCTCCAAAAGTGTGACGCAAAAAAAAAACATTTCAAAAGTGCAACGCAAAAAAAACACATCTCCAAAAGTGCAACGCAAAAAAAACACATCTCCAAAAGTGGCGGCGAAGAAAAACACACCTTCAAAAGTGCGGCGAAGAAAAACACATCTTCAAAAGTGGCGGCGAAGAAAAACACACCTTCAAAAGTGCGGCGAAGAAAAACACATCTTCAAAAGTGGCGTCGAAGAAAAACACACCTTCAAAAGTGCGGCGAAGAAAAACACCCTTTTTGAAAATTGTCACTGTGTTTTCAAGAGGTGTTTTTCTTCGCCGCCACTTTCGAAGGTGTGTTTTTCTTCGCCGCCACTTTTGAAGGTGTGTTTTTTTTCGCCACCACTTTTGAAGGTGTGTTTTTCTTCGCCGCCACTTTTGAAGATGTGTTTTTCTTCGCCGCACTTTTGAAGATGTGTTTTTTTTCGCCGCACTTTTGGAGATGTGTTTTTCTTCGCCGCACTTTTGGAGATGTGTTTTTTTTCGCCGCACTTTTGGAAACGTGTTTTTTTTCGCGGCACAATTTCGATGTGTTTTTTTTCGCGGCTCTTTTCATCTGTGTTTGTTTTCGTAGCCACCGTCGATATAGTGTTGAAAAATAATTTAATTTTCAAAAGTATTTCTGTTATTTAAGTTATTCTAAGAAAACTCAAAGAATAAAAACCAAACTTTATGGAATTCTCTTCATCTTACTTCAGGTTATATTTTTACAAAATATCTTTCATAACTTCATTTTAATATTGTTAAATAGATCGCTTGTTATATTAATAGAAAGTAAGTTGAAAAATTTATTTTTATCTACTTTTGTTTCTTTCTTCTATTCTTTCTTGACCTCTTTCTTCTCTAAAAGCATTGTTCCTTTTTTATCAGATCTGAAATCCATATGATTTTATTCCTCATTTTATAAGACAAATGAATAAGTGAAAAATATATCTAATTATTTAATAAAGAAACATTATGGCTTTCTCTTCATTTTAATGTAAGTTATATTTTTAGTAAATATCTTATATAACTTAATTTTAATATTATTGAATAAAGCGCTTGTTATATATATTTATATATTAAAAAATAGATCCACTTCTTTATTCTATTTCACTTTAACTAAAAATATAACTTTTTATGTAAAAAAAAGGAATATTCTTATTGTATATATTGCATTGAATTCGGAGTTCATCATCATTGTTTATAATTATTTTTAATAATTAAAAATCTATTTCTCTTATTGATTATTATCAATACATTATCAGATATTTGATTCATTTTATTCATGATTTATATCCGATATTGAATATATTTTTTTAAAACTTACAGTGAAATATATTAAAAATATATATTATAAAACAATATTAGCTAAAGTGGTTTTTAGGGCTCCTGGCGAGGGTTTCTATTAACAAAAAAAACCTAACGCGCCATAACGATACCTCTATATTTCACTCTTTATACTTTTTCTTGATTTATTAAGTATAATTGAAATTTATTAAATTCGGCAATTTACATTCGTTAAATGAGTTGAATTCAATGTCATATAAAGTATTTATTATTGTTTGAAACGTTAGATGGTGTGGAAAGTCGTATGTCAACACTATGTACAGTGACTATATGTTTATATACAAGACATATTAATAGATAAATAATATATAAAATTAATGAATATATAAACTTAAATCATAAAAAACCAAGGGGCGTCCAGGGGGGACCAGGGAGCGACCAAGGAGTGACCAAGGTGGAGCAACCTCATTCAAAAATAGCTAAAGGGTTCCCCCCGTTAAGATAGTCAATTTTGCCCTGTCCCTGAAATTTTTGTTTGACCTTGTAACTTTGTTTTGGATAGAAAAAAATAGTTTTTGTCATATTTGAAGACCGCGACCCCCTCACCCTGTCCACAGCATGGAAAAAATGACTTTTTCACTATTTATTTTTTTTCTTCGCATCTAGTCGGTAAAAAAAACCCAAAAAATCGTGCTTATAGCTCAAATGGTTACAAATCATGTAGAATTTTTCATAAAGATTTGATGATGCTATATAACCTAAAAGGATGAAAAAAAATTCAAACCCTTCCTATTTTCACGGGAATTGCGGTACAGGGCCAATTCTTGCAAAAAAACTTGTATTTTGTATGAAATTACTTGCTTGAATTTTTCCAGATATTTCCTGTTGGTGCGCCATACTTAAAAATGCAAAAAACTCATTTTTCGACGTTTTTGGCTGATTGTAGCTCATTTGCAGACTTTGTATTATTATTTATATTATGACATTGTATTCTAGAACTTTATTTATGAATTTAATTATCCAATCAAGTCAGAAAAATAAGATTTACAAATATTCGCATCATATTTTTGCACGAATCCATATTTTAGATTAGGTATTTAAACACTTCTTTCATGATTTTGTTGATATTTCACTACTTTATATGTGATATAATCTTTCAAATATTATATTGCTTTAATAAAAGAAAATATTTTGAAAAATAAGTCATTTCACAGGTACAGCTATATTGAGTACGGTCAAAATATCAACTTGAAATTACATATGAATTTATATATCGTAAGAAAAACTTATCAATACAAACATTATCATCATGATTTAATAATATAAACCTTGACTTTCGCATTTTTAACACTATATGATCTAAATCTGCACTTACGTCACACTTTTGCGAGAGCTATGTGGTCTATTTTTACACTGTGTAAAAAAAATGTGAGCATGCGAGAACATTGAAATCTTGTTTACGTGTCTCATATTAATATTACAATATTAAATATATTTTTGTTAAAAAGCGCATATTATTCGCAATTATTTTATGACATTTGCAATCGTTTTAAAGATCATAAATAAAGTTTGCACTTATGTCATGTATTGTATTATATTATCTCCATTGACTTAGGTACGAATCCAGTAACGTAACTCAAGTAACAATCGTTAGGCTGGAAGTTATAGTCTTTACTCAGTTCTCCGATATCTATCTATGTTCTTACTCTTTTTCCATAAGAAGAACAAGGATAGAATATTTGAGAACTGACTAGGAGAGTGTCACACCTCCGGATCACGGATTTTGCTCAAACTTCGGGATAAGTTTTCAGATGATAAAATATGGAAAAAGCTAAAGTTATAGTCATAAATACTCAATATTTTCCTAGTTACAGGTAATTAAAGAAAATCACTAAAAAAGTTACTAGATTTTTAAACGCATATAGTTCTTTAGCATTGATAGCTACAAGCTTGAAACTTTTTTTAAATTAAAGCTGAGCTCAAATCCTTTCGAATTAGTAGTTATAGCATGTAAAAATATTATTTTTTCCCAAAGTTAGAGCGTAATAAGGATTGGACCTAATTTCAGCTTTTATTATTAATTAATGTTTTTAAAAGAAAAATCAGGTCCAATGTTTATCACGCTCTGACTTTGGGAAAAAATAATATTTTTACATGCTATAACTACTAATTCAAAAGGATTTGAGCTCAGCTTTAATTTAAAAAAAGTTTCAAGCTTGTAGCTATCAATGCTAGAGAACTATATGCGTTTAAAAATCTAGTAACTTTTTTAGTGATTTTCTTTAATTACCTGTAACTAGGGAAATATTGAGTATTTATGACTATAACTTTAGCTTTTTCCATATTTTATCATCTGAAAACTTATCCCGAAGTTTGAGCAAAATCCGTGATCCGGAGGTGTGACACTCTCCTAGTGAGTAAGAACTACAACTTCTAGCCTTAGACTTGAGTTGGGTCTCTGAATTTGAGCCATAAAAAAACAATATGGCCGGAATTCATAGTCGTGTCTTGAGTATTAAGTATGACTTAAAACTTAAGTTTCGTTACTTGAGTATCAGCTGTTACTTCAATTGAGTGCTACATGAAGAGGTTATCACAGTTAGTTATGAAATAAAATCACACAGATAAGATAGTCGTCGGTAAGGATGTAACACTCAATTGAAATAACAGCTGATACTCAAGTAACGATACTTAATTTTCAAGTCATACTTAATACTCAAGACACGACTATGAATTCGGGCCTAAGTTCGGGCCGAAGAAAAGTAACATGTAAAATATTTTGTAAATAGAATAACGAATATTAGTATCGAAACAATATTACGAATATTATTATAAAAAATAAAATCCTATATTTATTAATTTTATATATTGGGTAAGGATTTATTTCTAACGAAATTGTAGTTTAAGACGATAATATTATTTCATGGGCTATATTACAATATTAGAATAACATTGTATAATAAAAATTGATTCGATATTAAATGGTTTGTTACAATTATTATTGTAGATGTTTAAGATCTTTCGATAAAACATTAGGGCAAAATAATTCGAATTATAATTTGTATATGGTTAAGATAATAAATCCAAAACCTTTGATCATATATAGGGCTATTACATGCTAGAAAAAGAACAGGGAACAGATATAAGAAATACATTACTCCCATATCTATATATATATGAGGAATAGCGAGTTGTTGCTAGGAACAACGCGCTTATTTCTTATATATATATATATATAGATATAGAAGCAATGTATTTCTTATATCTGTTCCTGTTACTGATACACGGTAACCCATTTTAATCGCTACACCCGGATTTTTCGGATTTTAAGACAGATAGGAAAAAATGGTTTAGACAAAAGTTGTAGGAGACAAAGGGAGACTTGACCTTGAAGGTTATCTCAAGGTCAAGTGGTTTTTTTTAATAGGAACACTTATTTTTACCCCGGATTCAGAAAGAGCGGGAAATTTACGTCGAAAATCATATTGAGACATTTTTTCCAAGGCCATTCCAAGGGCAAATGAAGGTCGAACTCCGAAAAATCCATTTTAAGTTGTTTTTTCCATGAGTCACAGGCTTAAGTGGTTCAAACTGATCGTAGGTTTAATAGGGAAACCCACACATCCAAAACTTCCACATCCTAGTAAACGAATATCAAACTTGCACATCCAAACCTCAATCTCTTTATAGCCTCACATGCTAAACTGTTACACCAGACATCCCCCAGTCCCACACATCTCTGCCCCATGTATGAAGTTTGTTTAACGGAAACTTCAAGATCATCAAAGCTTTTGTTGTAAATGTGTCAACCTTACGTTTAGCGCTACTCAGAAACAACGACGTGGACGTAGTAAGGATTGTTTTCTTTGGGGTGTTTGATTAAAGTGAGTTTCCTTGCCTCTCACTATACGGGGTACTTGATTAATGTTAGTCTCCTTGCCTCTCACTATTTAGGGTGCTTAATTTAAGTGAGTCCATTTGCCTCTCACTTATGTGTTTATCTAACCTCGAAGCAAATTTTCGAAATTACGACCATTTGCTTTCAGGCACTTAGTCAAACGCTTTTGGAAGTAACGAACGGTATTTAGCAAAGTTTGCCTTGGAATGGCAGCGCATGCTTGACGAATTCTGTCCATCATGTCTACTCTTGTGGTGGGCCTTTCCTCAAAAACGGTATTTTTTAAGTACCCGCATAAGTAAAAATCTGGTGATGTAAGATCGGGTGAGCAAGCAGGCCATTTAACCGGACCACCTCGACCAATCCATCTGTTACTATACTGCTCATTCAAAAAAGTCCTGACAATTCGAGCGAAATGTGGTGCTGCGCCGTCCTGCTGAAGCCACATTCTTCGTCGCGTTTCTAAGTCAACATCTTCCATCAATACAGGTAGTTAATCTCTTATTAGCGTTAAGTACGTGTGTTGATTAACATTTTCCTCGAAAAAATAAGGGCCAATCAATTATCCATTAATAAACGCACACCATACCATAATACTCCAACGTCTTTGATGGTTTACAGTTCTGACCCAATGAAGATTAACATCAGACCAGTAATGACAATTATATCTGTTCAATTCCCTATCACTTTGAAATTTTGCCTTATCAGAAAAATGAACAAATTTAAAAAAGTCTGGATCATTTTCTATCATTTGTAAAGCCCATTGGCAAAACACAATACGCTCTTGAAAATGAGCAAACTGTAGCTCTTGGACCAGAGTAATATGATACGCACGATATCTAAGCCCCTTCATAATTCTTAAAAATGTACTTTTTGGCGTACCGATTTCCCTTTCGACTCGACGAGCGCTTATCTGTGGGTCAAGATAAATTATTACCAGAATAGTCACAATACGATTATCATTTTTATCATATTGATGGCGCCTACGTTGACGAACAATGTGTCCACCACGAGCTCTTTGAGTTAAACGTCTGATAGCCATAGCGTCAGGGTGTCGTCTGTCTGGATAGCATTCAGCATAAGTTTTTGTTGCAGCACGATCATTAATTCGGCTTTTTCCTAAAGCCAACATCATGTCAACGATCTCGTTGGGCAGATAGTCAGCTAATTCAGAGCCATCTATTAATTACTATTAAATTTGAATAGTGAAATGGTATAAAAAATATTATTAATTATAATATTTGCCCGTATACGGTCGCGACCAAAAAAAAAATGTTCCTAAATTGCGGTAACTTTATCTGACTAAGTGTATTTGCTGAAAGTACTCCGATTGTCACACTTTTGTAATTGTAAGTTTTATAATAAAATAATAATCATTAAATTATTTCTAATTTGAACTGCACACAATACTAAAACTTTTATTTTAAATATTGTGAATTATTGCCGTTCAAACTTGAGAAATACTAATATTTATAATGTAATCATTAAAGGCACATTTACAAATAATTTCTGTTCCGTCAAAGATTCTTTTAATAATATCTGAACTGCTGACCGATGCAACGAAATATTGAGCGTTGGATTCTAAAATTTTGGCTTCCTTTATGTTTCTGCATCCAGAAAACATTCCCAAAATTTGAGCAAAATTGGTGACCCGAAGGTGAAACACTCTCCTTGTTAATACACAAAATGTGGCTATATATATTTATTTATTAAACCAAAAGTAAAATCCTATACGTAGTATAGGTTACAATGCAAATTCTTACAGAGGTGGAATTAATTTACCTGAACGTAGATCTAGTATAAAATTAAAATAGCTAGATACAGAAAAAAAAACTTAGAATTAACTAGAAATATATAGATTATAGCTATTAATAATACTTAATTATAATTATCATTGAATATGATCTGGTTATGATAATGATCTAATCATGATTCGTACCGATTTTAATATCTTCCGCACATTTTTAATATTGAGCTTTATTTTTAATAGTTTGATTCTAAAAAAATAGCTTTGATGCTTTTTGTACAAAAAAGAAATGGTGCATCTTTATTCTTTTGTTAAGTCCTGGCTTGCACCACGACTAAATAAAAGTGAATAAGTTATTTAATGATATTAATTTTATATATGAATTATGTTCTTTTGAAATATTTGACTTATTTATAAAAATGTAGTCATAAAGATAAAGATGTATGAATTCTAGTGGTGGAAAAGCTCCACCAATATTTAATTGAACGGAATCGCTCTCACAATTGAATATTATTAAAGGATGAATTCAATACTTTGAAATAAAGAGTTTATTAAATAATTATATACTCTTACCTTGTAGTACTTCTTAAGTAGATTGGTGCTGGGTATGGGCAGACAAATGAATAGGCACGATATGTAAATATATAGATCCTCGAGGTTTTACTAATATCTTTTAACACTTTTAATACAATAGGTTTTTATACGCGTATATATTTTAATGATCGATATATGTATATTTAGTATTAGCAATTGCTTTTGTAATATAGAACTTGACGGGAAGTGTAAACTTGTTACCAATAAGAAGCACGGGGTAATGTCCCGCATGTCATTTGTTTTATTTGGCTTTTATACTCATATTTGTTTATAAGATTTATTATTTTTTACGTTAATTTTTATTTATGAATTTTCTAAAAGTTTAATAATATGTTTCGTAATGGTTTTTAGGATTCGTTTGGTAATTTCGAAATATACATTTTGATTCTTTTCTTATGATCTACTTAATTTCGCTTAATAATGAAATAATGCGACTGTTCAATAACTGAGGAATTTTCATTTACTAATGTTAATAAAAAAGATACGTTTATGACGTAACACCTCGGTGCTCAGGAGATTGCATATCAGAAGGATAGGCAATCGAGAATAAAAGATGAGTCAATTTTTAAATATTTACAACATTATGATCAAAATCTTAAAAGTAATCAGGAACTGTATATTCAATCGATGTCAATGGATGTCAATCGATGGAGCAATGCTCATTATGCATTTTGACTCTTATTGAATGGTGTGGTTAACGTGATAAATCTGGTTCATGTAGCCTTTGTACCGTTCTTGTTTTATTAATTTTGTAAATCGCATTGCACTTTCTTTGTTTTCTTAAGAAATGATTGCATTTTACAATATGCTAACTAACTAGGAGAGTGTCACACCTCCGGATCACGGATTTTGCTCAAACTTCGGGATAAGTTTTCAGATGATAAAATATGGAAAAAGCTAAAGTTATAGTCATAAATACTCAATATTTCCCTAGTTACAGGCAACTAAAGAAAATCACTAAAAAAGTTACTAGATTTTTAAACGCATATAGATCTTTAGCGTCGATAGCTACAAGCTTGAAACTGAGCTCAAATCCTTTCGAATTAGTAGTTATAGTATGTAAAAATATTATTTTTTCCCAAAGTCAGAACGTGATAAACATTGGACCTGATTTTTCTTTTAAAAACATTAATTAATAATAAAAGCTGAAATTAGGTCCAATCCTTATTACACTCTAACTTTGGGAAAAAATAATATTTGTACATGCTATAACTACTAATTCGAAAGGATTTGAGCTCAGTTTTAATTTAAAAAAAGTTTCAAGCTTGTAGCTATCAATGCTAAAGAACTATATGCGTTTAAAAATCTAGTAACTTCTTTAATTGCCTGCAAGTAGAGAAATATTGAGTATTTATGACTATAACTTTAGCTTTTTCCATATTTTATCATCTGAAAACTTATCCCGAAGTTTGAGCAAAATCCGTGATCCGAAAGTAGTATATGGACTGGTATAGCGAGACATATCGATTTTTTCGCACCTGTCTCTTTCCCCCATTGTTTCGCTCCCCCTGTCTCGACCCCTTGTCTCGCTCCCCTTTACATGTCTGGCCGGTATAAAGGGGTTGTATAATCGTGAATTGATTTGACCCACTTTCCCCTCCCCCACCTGTCTGGGTGTTCTGGTGAATAAGGTGTCCTCTGCCCCGCACCTGTCTGAGGGTGTTATAGCTTCTATGGTGACCTCGAAACCCGAAATGATTTGTATCTTCTGTCTTTTTTCTTCACAGCCGTAAGTATAGTATATATATGTATGTGTGTATGTATATATTTTTTAATGTAACATTATAAAAATTGTACGAATTAAATAAATAATTAATAAAAAACATTTAACATTTAATTATAATATATTAATTAAAAGGATAGAGAAAATTAATAACTCGCCTAGTAGTTAAAAATAATTAAATTTTAAAATAAGCTTTAAAATATAAATATATTTATTAAAATATATATTATTAAAAATTAAGGGAATGGGTAAAAATAGAATAGAATAAAAGTAAATACGTTTTAATTTTTATTGATTACCTTTGTATACATATGTAGTCGTACTTTATTTTATTGACAATAAGGCTTTTTTTCGGTCCTTGATTTAATTACATTGTTATTGTATATCTTCATATACTTGTTTTGATGTTGACGGGTATGGTCTTTTCCTGTCGAGTAAAGTTTTCCTCACGCCCTTTTTGATCATTATATTTGAATAGTCTTGTTGCGAGATGATATTGAGAAAGCCTTCTTCGCCGTATGGAAAAGCGAAAAGGTCTCTATCGGATTGTATTGTACAAGGTTCTTTCTGGGCGATTTGGACAGATTTCACGCGCCAGGCGTAATTTATAACATTCTGCCTCAGCGCCTTGCCCATCATCGGAGAACAGTGTATTTCAGCGCTGAAAAGTAAAAAAAAGAAATGAAATATAATTTCAATTTAAAATTTTTATTATTTAAAAATAAAATTTTTTAAATAAAATAAAACAGGAAAGAATTATTATTATTTTAAGAAAAAACTATTTGAAAATTAATTGTTTAAAAAAACAAAAAATATGTTAGCCGATACATTATGATTGATGATCGGTTCTTGGTTCTCGTTTCTCTAACTCGGTTCTCTAAAATAAAATGAAAATATTTGAAGAAGTCAAAGCGAAGAAAGGTAGTTTTCTTCTAGTCTTGTAAGATGGACATAGAAATCGAGAAGACGTTGTGGACATTTCATCTGATATAGAAAATTTTAGAACAAAATCATCTGGTCCAAGTGAAAGGTATAAAGAAAAAATTAAAGAAAAAACATTTAATAGGTTTTACTGCAAGAGAATGCACTTAAGAAAAAATAGAAGAAAGTAATCGACATGTATACTCTGCAGGGGTGTTAAAGGGACAAAAAAAAGGGGGACGTCCGGTGGTATAGCGATGATTAGATTAGTAGGCATCACGTTTAGATGTTTTTTTTGCACTGACACTACTAACCAGATGTTTTTTCATAGTAGTTGTCTTTCGGAAAAGATATCTTTGGAGTTGCAAGGCAACAGGTAAACATCCGTTATGTATTTCGACCATCTCTATATGTATAATATTGTTTTCCTTTTTTGTCCGATAACCGATTTTCTTTTAAAATTTTTCTTGCAGCTTGTTCGTAGACAATATTTCTTCAGAAGCGTAATATTGTTTTTCCTTATTCCCTAAAAATCGATCTTCCCTTTCAGAAAAAGCGGTATATAAATAAATGACAAAACTATTATTGCCACAGATAGTATTTTGTCTTAGTGACGAATAGAAGTATAAATTTCAAGTGTAAAGTGATTTTATTGAGAGAAATCATGAGGAATATTGATGAAAATGAATTTCGTAAAATTATATTTCGGATTGTTGATTATTTAAGTAACGCGAGATTGTGTTACGTTATACAGCGTAAATGCGATTTCGCATGGCGCCGGAAAGTACAGCGTCTGTCTATTTTACAGTTGAGAAAACAATTCAGTTGTATATTATCGTGTGTGTCGTTGCGCATGATTGCGCGATTGTTCAATATGATTTTTAAAGAAAACGAACTTGCTGTAATAGCAGCAGGGGAATACGTAATATCGAAAAATCTACATGATGCCTATGTACTCGAGGGTCTGATAAACGAATATAACGAGAAGCGTTGTGAGTACAAAAAATGTTTAAATTACTAATTTTAATAAACTTCTTACCGAATATGTATAATTTCTGTAGTAATTTCAAAATGAAAATTTTTATACATTTCCTTTTTTTTAAAAAAAAATGATAGACATTTTTGTATATAACTTTAAATATTACTATTGAATGATTTCTTGGTCTTATATTTTATATAACACGATTTTGAGTTGTAAATACTTAAATATTATATTTGAAGGAATGTAAAATATCGTGATTACAGTTTTCAAAAAATTTTTTTCTAATCCATAAGTTTTTAAAATATCTCTTTATTACAATCTTCGATTTCAATTTATGTTGAGTCGATTATAAAGATATTTCGAAAAATTTTTGAATAAAAAGATTACAAATCTGTGAAACTGTAATGTTGGTAGCTACTTATAAATCATATATCCTATTATATCATCTTTATTATCAAAACCAATAGCTTACATTTTTCATATTAGAATAATTTTGTCTAATTTTACTAATTTTTCATGCGAATACTTATTAAAAATAAGAGCTATTTTTTAAATAATTTTAAATATCATTTAATAAACATTAAGATGTATTAAAATTATTATTTTTATTGTATATAATAATAAATCATTAATGCTTATAAGTTGAAATTGAAAATTATGCAACTTATATATATATATGATTCATTTTTACAGCTCTTGAAATATTACTAGCTAGTAGTACTAGTAGCGAGAGCGAGAGCGATGACAGCAATGCAAGCGATGTGGAAACGTTATTTGAACAATCAGTCAACAATCCCAATTTGCCGAGTACATCTAGAAATACCGTTCGACGGCGTTTGTTTCACGATAACAATGAAGTAACTCGTAACGAAGAAGAAGAAGAAGAAAGTGTGCGAATAGTACATGATGATGAGATGATTATAGACAGCGATGCTGAAACAGTCATCAATGATCGAATCGTCCCGCAAGAGCGGGTACAAGAGGAATTCGCTAGAGATTTCGAATCAGGATCCGAAGACTTCGAGTTCGAGGATGAAGAGCCAAAGCCAGAAATAATTAGGCAGGGTGGTCGATTGACGCGTGCGGTGATAAACAATTATCCCGAGCCATTCAGTGCAGTATAAGAAGTCTAAACCATAATGGCCCTGAAAATGCATCAGAGTCAGCAGCAAACGCGCCAGGCCGTTCGGAAAACCATGAAGAACGATTTGCTACTTTACACAGTTTTTATACGCAAATGGCACCATTAAGAGAGAGAGGATTTCACGTAGCGAATGGCTCGCGTATGAGTTATCACTTTTTTGATGGAGGAGTACTAGATCGGCGTCTTAATGAATGTAAGTTTTCTTTATTATTATTATTATTATTATCATTATTGGTATTGCTGTAATTATAATAGTATTGTTAATATATTTATTCTTTTATTTATTTTATTAACATTATCTTTATTATTATTTTATTATTATTATTTTTAAAATATTTTTTATTTTAATCTAAAGTGATTCGGAGGGAAGAAAACGGAACTGACAGCGTATCGAATTTGAATTCAACGTCTCTGCAAATTTATGCCCAGAGAATTAGGCCCGTTCGACGGGCACAAGAATTGCGTTGGTTCCATACAATGTCTGAGGATCTTACATCAGCATTGTATACAGATTCGATCAACGATTTAACCGATCTACTAGATCGGGTATACGATAGTTTCAATGGGCCTTCGGAAGAATAAAAAATTTGAAAACATTGTCATTCGTAAAGATCGATATATAATGAAAAAAAATAGCAATAATAATAATGATGTTTTTTTAATGTTAAAGTATAATAATGATAATAATAATAATTTTGTTAAATAAAAAATTTTTAATCAAAATTTAAAATAAATAAAGAAAATATTTTGAAACAATTTTTGAATTATTTATATAATATTATCCTAAATTTTTCATAGCATGATCATCATCATCCTTCGTAGAAGGATCAAGCACACTAGAAAACCTTTCCACGCATCTTCCTGCTACCCTTCCTCCTACTGCTGCTGCTGTTGCTGGTGGTGTTGAAAGCGAAGAAGAAGAAGAAGAAGAAGAAGAAGAGTGGAGAGACGAAAATGCATCGGAGGGAGAGATCGAGCCTGAGTCTATTTCCAATAGCTACGACAGTCATGAACGTAGTAACGACACTGAGAGGGATTTTCATACCTACTCAAGTGAGAATTCAGACAGGTATGAGAATGCGAGTGAGAGAGGATCGAGTGTGAGTTAGGCTGGTAATATTCAAATAGGTCTCGGTAGAGGCGCTAGTGCGGGAGAATTTTCGATAAGACCACCAGGCGTAAGATTTCATATTAATCGAAGAGGTAATCATTATATCAGAAAATTCCAATTAAATGCAACAAGATTAATTCTTAGCATGCAACCCCCTGCGGAAAATTTTAATCTAATTGTATGGTTAGAATTGATTATGCGAGATATACATGCATATTTAATATCATTAGGGGAAGAAAATGACTTAATAGGAATCAGTGTAAAAAGTATTCGCTTCAGCCATGGTCCGGCCGGAATGTCGCTAAGACCGATTATTAATTTTAATTACGACGATTTACGGGAACTTATATCTAATTTAACTCAGAGCAACGAAAATTTTAAGATAGACGAAATTTTTGTTATAGAGGCAACGTATGTTAATTTACCAGGAGGTACCGGTCAAAAAAATAAATTAAATATAAACATACTGCATAAAAAATCAATAGTTTTTATACAAAATAAAGACAATTTGTGTTTGCCGCGAGCATTAGTAGTTAGAGAGATGTAAATAAATTATAAAAATAACGATTCTAACGATATGAAAAAGCAGTGGTCGTTCATTCGCGATGGCCGCAGAACTTTGCAAAAAGAGTACGCTTTGCAGTTCATAAAAAATGCAGAATTGAATATTCCGACGAAAGGGTGGGGGTTTCGTGAAATAGATAAATTTCAGAAATACTATGGTAGATTTGGCATTGCTATACAAGTATATGATAAGAGTGATTTCGGAAGTGGGGAACCACCATTCTTTAACGGTCGCGCATCAATTGTCCAATCCAAAAATAATGTGAATTTACAAGGTGTCATAAATTTATATTATGATTCCGATGAACGTCATTATCATACTATTTTAAATATAACAGGAGCAGCGAGTAAAAGATTTTTCTGTGAATATTGTAATAAATGTTACAGATATATTGACCAACATAGGTGTTCCAATACATGCCCAAACTGTTTTCTATCCCCATCATGTGAAAAAGAAAATGGTATTATCTTGAAATGTAATGAATGCAATAGAACTTTTTTCAATAACGCTTGCTACAAAAATCACCAAACAAATGGAAACTATAAGGTGAAAAATAAAAAAATTTGCGAACTTATTAAAATTTGCCAAGTTTGTAATAAAGTTATTCATGTTCATAGGGGCAAGCACGAATGTGGGGTTAATTGGTGTTAGCTTTGTCGAGGAAAACATTCTGTTAACGAGTTATGCTATATGCGCCCTCTAGCCGCGAATGACGATGCAGACAATGTTCAAAAAAATACAAAGAAAACTCTGTTTGTATTTTACGATTTAGAAACACAACAAGATAGAGAGTACAGAAGTCACACCAGCACGCGATTGCACGTTCCCAACCTCTGCGTTGTACAGCAAACATGTGATGATTGTTTGCAGAACGATGATTATTCTCAAAGATGCGATACTTGTGGTATTCGCGAGCATGTTTTTCAAACAAACCCAATAAAAACAATTTTTAGATATGTATATACGCGATAGAACAGATTTTAAGCAAATTATATGCATTGCACACAATGCTGGTGGTTTTGACGCACAATTTATGCTGAAAGAGTTAGTAGAAAAATATAGTCAAACATCACCCCAGGTGATTCTTAACGGACAAAATATAATTTTGCTACAATGCGGAAGAACAAAATTCATCGATAGTTCAAATTATTTCCATATGAAATTAAGCGCATTAACGGAAACATTCGGCTTACCGGCTAGCGCGAAAAAGGGCTACTTTCCTCATCTGTTTAATAAAGTTGAAAATGAAAATTACGTAGGTCCATTGCCTGATAGGCATTTTTACGCGCCTGATTCCATGTCGTGCACGGAAAGAGATACCTTTTTTACGTGGTACGATTCCGAAACATTGAGCGGACGCGTATTCGATTTTAAAAATGAAATCGTAGAATATTGTCGTATGGATGCTGAAATTTTAAGACGCGCATGTTTGGCCTTTAGAAAAATTTTCTTAGACGTAGGACAAATCTGTCCATTTACATCTGCAACTACTATCGCAAATGCATGTTCTCTCGTTTATAGAAAAAATTTCTTATTACCTAAGAGTGTTGGAATTATACCTCTTGCAGGCTATCGACGCTGTGATAAACATTCTCAAAAATCAATTAAATGGTTATTAGCGTGTAAACGAGAAATCGGTCGTGAAATTATTCATGCTGGTAGGGCGAGAGCTGGCTGTAGCAAAACTTTGTTTAAATTCTTTTTGGGGAAAGTTTGGACAACGCAGCAACTTAAAACAAACGGAAATCGTGAAATCGCGCGAAAATCTCTTGCGATTATTAACCTCTCCTGACAAAGAAGTTTTAAGTATCTTACCTGTAAACGACGATATTTTATACGTTCATTGGCAGCTTAGAGAAGAAGCTGTTGAAGCATCATCCAATACAAATTTGGTAATAGCAGCATTCACAACTGCGCAAGCAAGGCTAGAATTGTACAAACACATGGAAAAGCTTGATAGACATACTCTGTACTGTGATACCAATTCGTGTATTTTTGTAAAAAAGGACGATTTAGGTGAATACGAGCCAGCCTTGGGAAACTTATTGGGTGATATGACGGATGAATTAAGATCTTACGGTCCTGGTACTTACATAGATACCATGATGTCTGCAGCACCAAAGTTTTACACTTATCGTGCTGTGACACCGTCAGGAAATACTTATGAATGTTGCAAGGTTAGGGGAATAACTCTAAATTTCAAAAATTCATTAAAAATAAATTTTGATAGTATTAAAACGCTCATAGACGAAGTATTTGCGAGAAAGCTTAGAGAAGAGAATGAGAAAGAGACAAATGAAAACGAAATACGATTGAATTTTAAATCCATACGACGCACACCTTACCACGAGGTCATAACAAGAGAAGAATTCAAAACCTGTAGCGTTGTTTTGAAAAAAAGACGATATGTTTCCTTATCGCTTTCTCTTCCTTTTGGTTACAAGAGTAAATGAACAATATGAATGATAAAAAAAAAAAAAAAAATTTCTATTTTATTTTAGAAAACAATTATCAATAATTCATAGACGCTAACAATACGCTAACACCCCGCGCGGTGATAAGCTTATATACTTCTCTTATTTAGCTGATTGACGCGGAAAATAAGCTTATTCCCTCACACGTGCTGAATAAGCTAATAAAAAACACGTGTGCCCGCGCCGCCGCCGCCGCCCACCCCCCTCTCTACATCACAATCACTTAACTTGAAAAAAAAAATAAATAAAGAGGGGTTTCAACATAAAAGTATAAAACGTATGCCTCCTGTATTCAGTATTCGAAATGGATACACGATAGAAACATTCCTTTACGTGTATAATTTCGGGGCCTACTATGTGTGGGAAAACTGTTTTTGTAAAGCGATTTCTCTGTAATTTGCCACAAATGTGCGATGTGAATTTTGATCGTATTCTCTTTTATTACGCCGAGTGGCAAGAAGCATACCGTAGCGAGTTTAAAGTAGGTGGTAATCAACGCATCAAATTTCGAGAAGGCTCACCGCAAGCTACAGACTATTCCAATGACAATGATAAGAGAAAATTACTCATACTCGACGATCTGATGAGCGAATCATCGAATAATACAGTACTTGATTTATTCGCAAAAGGTTGTCATCATAAAAATATCAGTGTAATTTTCATCACGCAAAATATTAATTATAGAGGACCAAATCAGCGCGATTTATCATTGAATTCAAATTATATTGTGTTGTTCAAAACTCCGAGAGATCGCGCGCAAATACAATTTCTCGCTCGACAAGTTTACCCTGAGGATCCAAAGTTCTTGCAAGAAGCCTACATCGATGCCTGTAGTAGGCCATTTAGCTATCTTTTATTGGATTTGAAACAAGATACTCCAGATGAGTTTCGCTTCCGCACCGACATATTTCCCGATGTTAAGTTGCACTATGCTTACGTGCCTAAATTTTCATCGAGATTCAGGTGAGCATGAAGAAATAAAAAGAAAGAAGCATCCGTAGTGGAGAAGCAGTCTTCAAATAGCGATGGCTGAGACAACATCAATGACCCCATCTGAAACAAAAAGAAAACCAGGAGGAGGAGGAAAGAGAATAAGTTCTATCAAGTCTAGCACCTGCTGCACGCCTGGGAAATTATATTCAAAAAAGCACGTTGCACTTTTAAATGCTCTGAGCCACGTTGATAGTCAACAGCGCTCAGCTTTGATTCGTACAGCCGATAAAAATCTCATAAAGTGTATTTGCGAGTGTGCACTGAATGTATTGCAAGGTGTTGTAAAATTAAAAACTCATGAACAAAACCGTTTAAAAAAACACAAAACTATATTGAGAAAATTAGTAAAAAGTGAAAGAAAAACAGCTGGTGGTGCTGGTGCTTGGAAAGCTAAAAAACGTACTATTATTCAGAGTGGTGGTTCTTTTTTACCACTTCTATTGGCTCCACTGATAAGTACAATTTTTTCCAAATTTTTAGGAAACAAAAATTAATTTTCTTTCAAGGCAAAACAAAAAATTATGGAACGCGCTCGAAAAATGGTCATTGTCCCCGAAAAAACTCTGGAACAAATACAAGGTTTTTCGCAGCAGCAGCAGGGAGGAGCTGTGCCTATAATTAATTCTTCGACAAATAGCACAACTGAAAATATTGAAAAAACTATATAGACACCTGGTGATAATTTAACACGGCTTGATTCGGAAATGTATAAAATTATTAATTCTAAAAGTCTTAGCAGTGAGCGAGAAAAGTGTAAAAATTATTTGCAAGTTTTGAGGCGTTATTTATTTTTAAAAGATAACGAACGTATGGATGATGGTGAAATTGGTCGAGATATTGACGAAATCGAAGCTACACTGACGCCTCTAACAGAAGAAAAAATACTCGATAACGTGCTTTTTACTAAAACATTGGCGAACTTTTGAGCCAGATCGATTAAAATGGGATAGTACTGGAAGCGTTATCGTAGATTGAAAACTTATACCACGGTCTAACATAGCAGAATTGCTTAACGATGTTTTGCAAAAGAAAAAGAAAAAGATCGAGGATGATGACGAAGCGCCTATTGGTAGATTTGAATTTGCAAAGTTTATCGGGAGTTCAGAAACGCCTAATGATCTGATCGGAAACACGGAAATTCTAAAAATTGCTAATAGGTTAACGTTTTCTTTAAATACTGCTAAACGAAAAATGTTATCACCAATATTTACTCCACCCGTAACGAGACATGCTGCTAAGAAAAAGTGGCTCAAAGCGAACCTATGAAGAGAATGTCTTTAGAAAATCAGTATTACGATCCTTCGCACGAAGCAGGTTATGCAGGAGCGCGAAATTTAATACGTGTAAATATAAAGGGTAAATCATTGAAAAACAGAGAAAAAGAACAAAAACGAATACACGACTGGTTGAATAATCAAGATGCTTATACTCTTCACCGTCCTGTAAGAAGAAAATTTCCTAGATTACACTATAACGTAACTAACGTGGATGACGTTTGGGAAGCAGATTTGTGTCAGCTAACAAGTCTTAAAAAAGAAAATGACGGTTATTCGTATTTACTAGTAGTCATTGACGTGCTCAGTAAGTATGCATATGTAGAACCACTGAAGGATAAAACAGCGCATACTGTATCAGCTGCATTAGACAAGATTCTTAAGCGAGCCAATGGTCGTACACCTGTTTACTTACAAACTGACAAAGGTAAAGAATTTGTTGGTGCAGGTTTGCAAAATACTCTTAAAAAATATGACATACAGTTTAGAGCGGCAAGAAATCCGGACATTAAGGCGGCAGTGGTAGAACGTCTTAATCGAACTCTCAAAGAACGTGTTTGGAGATATTTCACACATCGCAATACACATAGGTACATCGATGTAATACAAAAGATAGTTTATGCATACAACAAAACAGTACATTCAGGTATAAAGATGAAACCTTCAGAGGTTAATTTATATAACGCAGCTGAGGCACGAGCGAATTTACAGAGGCGCGCTCTTCAGCAAAGAAAAAATCAAAGGCAAATCAAAGACCGTAAATACGAGGTTGGTGACTACGTGTGGATCAGTCGCTCTAAGGGAACCTTTGCGAAAGGATTCAAGAAGAATTATAGCGAGGAAGTATTTAAAGTTAAACGCTTTTCCATCAGGCAAAATCTTTATACCCACGAGTTACAAGATTTACAAGGAGAAGACATTGACGGTTTCTTTTGCATGGGCGTAAAATACCATTTGAGTATGGAAAGCTGACGGTTACGGTTCATTTCAAGCGTAGTCGTTAAATACGTAGCGATATGAGTTATTATATTCATTACTACGACGAGCAGGCTGGTGGTGGTGGAAGCGGTATTAAAAACGTTCACTCTGGTTCAACGTTTCAAAGAGGCTCTGGAATTAGTAGCTTTCTCGGAGGATTATTTAGAAAAATTGTGCCATATCTTGCCAGTGGGGCCAAGGCAGTAGGCAAGGAAGCCGTCCAAACAAGCTTGAACGTGCTAGACGACGTGACGAATAAGAGAGCGAATTTTAAAGAGTCTCTCAACACGCGTGCTCGAGAGTCGGTTCGAAATTTAAAAAGAAAAGCAGCTAATAAAATTTCCGATATTATGAAAGGTAGTGGATATAAAGCTGTTACTGCTAAGCGCAAACGACAGTCAACGCGAGCTCATTTTCCCGCACACAACGCATCGAGCAAGAAAAGAAAGACAAAGAGAAAGACAAATAAGCGTGGTATAGGCAAGAAAAAGGAAACATCAAGGCGAAAGAAGAAGAAAGTATTGAGAAGTGTATCTGACATTTTTGGACCTAAATAAATCATTAAAAAAAAATGGCTTTCCTACACGCGTGCAGTGGTGAAGGTATGAAGAGCGAACTAGATATTTTTACTCTTCCCCCGACGCAAACATCGATTGAAAGCAGTTCTTTTCTCTACTACAAACCTGTATCATCTCTCAGCAATGAAAGCGATTCACCTTCAGAATTTTTGGTTTCTAGTTCGACCGAGCATTACATCGATCTAGCGCATACAATGTTGCAAGTAAGCGTGGAAATTAAGCCCGTGGGAACCGACGCCGAGAATGCAAAAGTTGCTCCTATTAACAATTTTTTACATTCGTTGTTCGAGCAAACGGACATCTTTTTCAATTCGAAGCTAGTTTCACCCCAAAACAACGCCTATCCTTACAGAGCTTACATAGAACTGCTCTTAAATTACGCTTCTCCTGCCTTAACATCACACCTCACCTCCGCACTTTATAAATAATAACGTTATAAATATAGAGGATTACACCACCACAGGCTTTACCGACTTACAAAGACAGTTTCCTTCCCAGAAAGTAAGCTGTTTTCACGCTTGCCAAGAAAACCTCTATAAAAAGGAGTACTGTGATATGCAGAGATCACATCTGTTGAGAGAGTGGCTTTATTCACTACTCCCTCAAGAATCTCAACAAAATCTGCCTAAAAAAAGTTGTGAACTATTCTATGACTCTCTTCAAAAACTTGCTTACAAGAAAAATAGCATCTTAAGATTTGGATCAAGTGTGACTTTTACGGGAATCGACGAAGTAGACGATGACGACGACGACGATAAAACCATAGAATACGCGAGTGATGATGATCAGAATTGTAGTTTAACACAGGAAAATAATACAAATGAACACCAGTCAGATAATGAGGGCCCTGGAAGGGCTGAAAGCCAAAACAATTGGCGTATACGCAGCAGATCGAATTCCGAATGTAATGATAACACCAGTCGCTGTTGTGTGTAATACCGATGATCATACCAAACCTGGTACGCATCGGGTGGTCATGTACATCGATAAAAATGGATACGGAACGTATTTCGATAGTTACGGTTCTCCACCAGTCTCAAAGTACCATCTTGAAAGACTCAGAAGAAACTGTAAAGTTTTTCGATGGAGCACCAAGAAACTGCAAAGCATCGATTCGACGTGTTGCGGCCAGTATACTATTATGTTTCTATATTATATGTGTAGCGGTGCTAGTTTACGCGCGTTTTGTAGCTTCTTTTCAAATAACACGAAAAAAAATGATAAAATAGCTGAAAATTTTTATAAAAGAATTTTAAATAAAATTAAACGCAAAAGATGTAAGCGGGCGAGTACATTCGCCGGAGAACGTTCTCGAGGTTCAGGCCTTTATAATCAAACATGTACTTCTAGGTTAAGATATTAAGATAAACATAATAATATTCATAATTTTACTTCAAAATATTGTAATCAAACGTGTGTTTTATATTTAACTGTAATCAATGTCAATTTTGAAATTTATATGTGAATAAATCTTCTTTTGTGTAAATGAAAATTAATTTATAATCATTTACTTACCTTTACTTCACCCTCCCATCCTACCTATAATAGTTTTTTTGTACGTAGTTTGTACCAACGAAGATAGACGCTTATAGAAGCGTACTTCTGGGTTAACTTTGGGGGCCCAGCTTTTGGAGGACATTTAACATTACGTGTATATCTATATATATGAAAACATCGGTATATATAGATATAGAAATACATGGGATTTTAGTAGCGCCACCATGCGGCTGGAGGACATAAGCTTAGATTTTGAGCCCCTGTCCGCCCATTTAAAGTACGCTTCTATAAGCGTCTATCTTCGTTGTTTGTACTTTTATATATATATATATATATATATATTGAGACCTCTTATACATGATTCTCGCGGAGAGAACAGCATCGCGTTGATCAGCGTGATTGAGAGGGGATATAGAAAGGTAGCGAACGCGTTTATACAAGCGCGCAGCTACGCCCCTAATTTTGACAGTCAAGCGATGATTAAGAACGACGCGCATATATCATAATGTATAAAATCTCTTTCTCCTTACAGTGCATCATCTATCGACTAATAAAGTCTAATTAAACTAAATTTCCGAGTCATTGTTTTCTCTTTACTTTATTTGTTCACGAATGGTGGTGAAGAAGTTTGCCGAAAGTGCGACTTCCTAACTGCGAGTGAAGAAATAAAGTTTTAATAAAAATATATTCGTGATAAGTGCTAATTACTTATTAATATAAAGTGCAAATTGTGGTGTATATTTAATTCGTTTTTACCACAGTTTAGTGAATTTTATTATTGTGAAAAGGCGTAAGCCTAAGTTAAATTCTTGCATAAGCGTGACTCTAGTAAAGTTTAGCTTATAGTTTCTCGCTGTTGCAAGTAAATATTTAAAAGCGCGCAAATTAGATTAAAGTTTTCGCGTAGCTGATGATGCATGAGGCATAATAACCTATGTTACCTCTTTCCTTTTTCCTTTTCTTTTCAGGAAAATCATCAAGAATAATATACTTTGAGGAAGCTAGGCATACGAACCCGAGCTACAGGGCATGGCGTCTCTGTGGTGCACGGTTTAGCTTAGCTTACTCGCTTCTCAAACAAAAAACCTTGCTCGTATACGAATAAGAAATTCGTGTGCGACTTAAAAGTGCGTTACACACTTGTTATCGTATAAATAATAAGTTGTGACGTCACAATTGGCGCCCCAAACGTGCATAATACCTACGAAAAGAGGTTAAAGATTAGAAAATAAAAATTTGTAAAATAAAAATCTCATAAGCCAGATTGTATCTGCATAACAACTGGCGTCCGCAACGTATATTTCAAACTCACAACTGAGTAAACTATTAAAATCAAAATTTTCTTTCTTAAAAGCTAAATAATACTAGCAAAATAACGAAGAATTAGCGCATATTTATTGTAACTCACGCTAGAGTAAATTAGAAGGATTTTGTATAAACAAACGCGAATCAAAAGATACAAATTGTGATAAATTATAAAAACGGTATAAACGTGAGAAATAAATATAAAGTAAAATTATTATAAATATAGAATTCAGTAATTGGCTTAGGTTACAAAGAAACATAAAGTAAAGCAAATGTCTAAATTAAAAGTAGTAGATTTCATTTTGAAATCAAAAGAAAAAAGTCAAAAAGAAAATGAACAAAAGAAAAAATTAAAAGTAGTAGATTTCATTGTAAAATCAAAAGAAAAAACAAATAATACAAAAGAAAAAAAAGAAAACTTATTAAAAAAAATACAAAATAAATTAGAGAAAAACATCAAAAATAATGAAAATACAGACTTTGTAGTACTAAGAGAAAAAGAATTAATAAAGATTTTAGAAGCAGTTAAAATTCATATAGAATCAATAGTTAGTGATATGAAAAGTAATGAAAGCAAGATAATAGAGAAATTATTAGAGATTAGGCGAAAATTTAACTATAACATGCCGAGATTAGTTGAACATTTAAATGATTTAGAGAAAGAAATTAAAATAATGAGTAAAAGAGAAGAATAAAATAACAAAAAATACAGAAAATTGACATAAAAAAGAAAAAGAAAAATTTAATTAGCGAAAGATAATTGCAAGTAATTTGAAATAAATAAAATTTGGGAAGAGTAATATTTAAATATTACTATATGATATATGTATAAAATTTGAAATGACATAAAAGTCGTCAAATTTCAAATTGCTTTCAAATATCAAAAGTAACCAAAGCCATAAAAGCCTAAGCGAAAAGACGCGAATGTAAACAAACGCGCCAAATTGGTTGATACGTGCCTATTATCAGGAGAATAAAATTTAACACGCGAAATAAAATAAAATTATAAATTGAAATAAAAGTAAATAGTGATTCTCAACCTAGTCAGTGACTCTCAAATGAAAACTTTTAATATAATAGAAAGTTGACACAATCAAAAGAATTGTTTATTTAAATTATTTAAAATTAAATGAATAAATTTAAGAAAACGCTGAATAAGTTGAGATAGTTAGCAAATAAATTACTCACATAACCAATTCGACGTGTTAAATATTAGACATAAATAAACAACACAGACAATTTAAAGATATAAATAAACAATTGTATGAAAAGATCATAAGCGATAAAGGTTTAGAATTAAAATATTAACGATTAAAATTTTGAATATAGAGAGAAAGTTTAAATTTGAAATTCTTTTTGCACAAACATTGTTAATAATTAATAATATTTAAAAATAACAGAGGTATACATTGATGAAAATACATTAAAGTTTTCTTTTGGTTATAGTATTTAAAATCTTTTATTTGAAATTTTTTTTCTATTAATATTTAACCGAATTGCGTAAAAAATAATTAAACAAAATGCCGAAAAAACGTAGATCAGACATAATAATGCAAGAAATTCAAGAACATCAAGAAAGCTTAACAACAATTCCGATAAAACTACAAGAATGGATGCAGGTAGTTTCAACGGAATTGAAAACTCTATTTCAACAAAATGAAACAATGAAAAATAAAATGAACAATTCAGCTGATTGGGATAAATTAGTAAATATAGAATTAGATAAAGAAGCTATGAAAGAGTATACAATCAAAGATCAGTTAGATGTGTTAACAGATGCATTAATAGAAGTAAGGAATGAAAATAAGTATCTACAGCATAATGTAGAGAAACAAAAAGAAGAATTTAATAATGAAAAAGAAAAATTAAAACAAGAAAATGAAAGATTAAAACAAGAAAATAGAAGATTGATCGATGAAATACAGGACAATTTAACACAAAAGATTAACGAAACCGTACAAGAGGAAAGAATTGAAGAAATTAAAGAAATAATAAATAGAAACAACACACGTACACAAGTAACGGAAATTTCGAATACAAAAATAAAAATACCAATGCCCAAATATGAAGGCATGAGTGATGAGCGTCCTATGAAATTTTTGAACGAATTAACACAGTATATAAACTTAAAAGGTTTAACGGAAAAAGAAACGTTACAATTATTGCAAAATGTGTTACAAAAGGAAGCGAACGCATGGTGGTATATCTACCAAGACAACGTAAAGACATTTGATCAATTTAAAAATATATTCTTAGAACGTTACTGGAACGAGGAAATTCAAAGGTCAACACAAAGAAAAGTAGAATATGGCCAGTATTATGAGAATAGCAAAATTAGTCGAGTAACATATGCCACACAGATACTGGGCTTCGCAAAGGAACTGCAATTGAATTACTCAGAAGAGGAATTAACAATTAAAATAAGTAAGCATTTTGATAGAAATATCAAACAGGCTATGAAGTGCTCACACATAAAAAATAAAAACACACTATTTGAAATACTCGCAGATTATGATAGAGATGATAATAAAAAAGATAGAAACACATATAAACAAAAAAGCCCTCAAAACCCGTATAAGCAACAATATCAAGAATCAAATAGACAGAACCAAGATGTAAACCATCATAAACAACAACATCAAGACTTAAATCAGCAAAAACAACAGCACCAAGAAACAGATATATACAATACTAGAAGAGAGAATATAAATAGAAATGGAAATAGTCACACATAAAATAATCAAAAACAAGAATATAGGAAACCATATAATAGAAATGAACAAATAAATAGTGCTAGAATAATTGAAAGATCTAATAGAAACAGAAATATACAACGAGAAATACATAAACAACCAGTAAACCAAGATAAAATAAAAGAAGCAAGTAGAGAAATGGATGAAATACCGAACATGAACAATATCACAATGAGAAAAAAACAGGAAAACTAAATGAAGTTGTGTCTGATAATACGACAGAAGGGGTAACAGGTACAACGAAAAACAATACCCCAATACCACCAGAATGTAAAATAAGCACCATAGAACAAGAAGATGAAACAACAATAAATCAACAAATAACAACATGTCCGGAAATCAAAATAAAGCTACAAGGAAAGGTCACACAAGCACTAGTTGACACTGGAAGTGAAGTTACTTGTATTTCAGAAAAATTCTTTTATGAGAACTTACATCATTTAGAAGCATGCCCAAGATTACCAATAACAGGCAAATATATTAAAACAGCAACAAGCTCAAAATCAAGAAGAATAAAACAGCAAATATTAATTAATACAGATTTCAATGGGCAAAAAATAAATTTAATATATCTAATAATACCAAATTTGATAAGAGATTGTATTTTAGGATATGACACACAGAAGTCAGTACATATGATTATAAACACGTTGCACGAAGAAATACTATTATCTGTTAACGATGAATACGTTAATATAAAATATAATGAGCAAAAGCTCAGTGAGTTCGCTCACATTCAAATAATCGAAACACACGAGAGCCTGATTGACTTGAAGACATGTGTTATCGAAAATAAAGAAGAAATCATAAATTTCTCTCATATAGAAAATCATTTTTCAACTCACACTCTCACAGAAGATGAGATTTGTGAAAAAATAAAACAAGGTGAAAATATAACACCTCAACAAGAGATTCAGTTAATAAATCTGATCTCGAAATATAAATCAGTATTTAGTAATGCACCCGGACGTTTGTTATCATATAAGTACGAAATTAAAACAACAGATGATGCACCATTTTACTCAAAGCCATATCCTATACCGATACATCACCGTCAAAGGGTATTAGATGAGATAGAAAAAATGCTAAACTTAGGAATTATTAGAAAATCAAATAGCCCATACATTAATTCCATTGTAACAGTAATAAAGAAAGATGGATCTGTAAGATTATGTTTGGATGCTAGAAAGCTGAACGAAAAAATCGTCGATGATTATGAAGCACCACCATCGATAGAAGAAATATTTCTACGATGCAAGAAAATGAAATTTATGTCAAATTTAGACTTAACTAGCAGTTATTGGCAAGTTGAGTTGACTGAAAACAGTAAGAAATATACTGCATTTAAAATAGACAATAAAGTCTATGAATTCAATGTAGCTGCTTTCGGAATTAAGACTAGCAGTGCAGCATTACTAAGGGGTCTTGGTGAAATAATAAATGATATGCAAGACTTCCTATTAGCATTTGTAGATGATCTACATATTAGATCAGCAACATTTGATGAACATGTGTTTCATCAAGAACAATTATTCAAAAAAGCTGCAAAACACAATATAAAATTTAATTTTCAAAAGTCAAACTTTTGTAAAAATAAAATAGAATTCTTAGGTCATTTCATATCAGCTGATGGCATTGCGCCAGATCCTGATAAAATAAGATCTATCAAAGAATTCTCAGTACCGAAAAATCAGAAGCAATTACAAGCTTTTTTAGGCTTTGTAAACTTCTACACAAAATTCGCAAAAGGATATGCAAATGAAGTATTACCATTGATATCGTTATTGCGAAAGAATGTTCCATATATATGGACAGAAAGGCAGCAAAAAGCTTTTGAAAAAATAAAAGGCTTATTTGATGAAAATATCATTTTAAAATTCGTTGATACAACAAAGCCATTTATATTAACTACTGATGCGAGTGATTACGCAATTACAGCAATACTGTCACAATTAGATGACAACAACTATGAAAATATTATATGTTTCATTAGCAGAACGCTAAAAAGTAATGAAATTAATTATTTTACAACAGAGAAAGAACTACTAGCTATAGTATGGTCTTTACAAAAATTAGACACCTATTTAAAAGGTGCTAAAAATATAATTGTAAAAACAGACCATCAGGCTATAACTTTCTTAAATAAATGCAAATTCAGCAATGAAAGACTAAAGAGATGGAGTCTGGCTCTCCAAGACTACAATATACACCCTGAACATATATCAGAAAATAAAAATAATGCAGCTGATCTCTTAAGTCGTCAGAACTTACCAGAGATCATAAACAAAAAAGATGAGATAATAATTGCTGCAATAATAAAGAAGTTAAATGTTAAAAATGATTTGAAGCAAAAATTAAGAAAATTAAAAGATTTTCAACGAAATGATGCATATTGTACAAAAATACTAAACAAAATGCAAAATAATAATAATATAAAAAAGACTCATGAATTGACAAATGATATACTCATGAAAAAGTCTATAAATGGAAATAAAATAATATTACCTCAAGCATTAATGCAAGACATGATAATAAATACACATACAATATATGGACATATAGGTCCAAAGAAAACACTTAAAATATTAACAGAAAGTTTTCAAGCTCCAAATTTAAGGAAGAAAACATATTTAATAATTAAAACATGTGAAACATGTCAAAAAACAAAATGGTTAACTGTAAAATACCAATCAAAGGTAGAACCAATTTTAGTAAATAGTAAAAATCAAATGTTGTCAATAGATTTTTTTGGGCCATTACCTACATCTACAAGTGGTGTTAAACATATATTAACTACAATAGATACTTTCTCCAAGTATGTAGTTATGTACCCCATAAAGAAGCCAAATACTATAACAGTAATTAAAAAACTACTAACAGATTATATACCCAAATATGGAAAACCAGAAGCAATAATAACAGACCATGGAACTCAATTTACAGGGAACAAATGGAAAAAAATGTTAAAAGAGGAAAACATAAAGATGTTGTTTTCATCTATACGTCACCCGCAAAGTAATATTGTGGAGAGAATTCACAGAGAATTAGCAAGGTTTTTTAGAACTCTCTTAACAGATAATCACAAAAAATGGGCATCATATGTCCCAATAATAGAAGAAATCATGAATTCTGTATATCATGAAACCACGAAATTCACACCATTAGAATTACACTTTAACAAAAAACCAGACAGATTCTGGCACACGTATTTCAACATAAAAGAGAATGATATAGATTATGACAGAAAAATATATTTAGCTAGAGAAAACATGCACAAAGATAGAAAAAAACGTGCAAATGTACAAAATATGAGAAAAAATCATTATGAATTTAAAATTGACGATAAAGTCTTAATAAAAGCACTAAATGTATCAAACACAGAAAAAAATAAAATAGCTAAATTTTTTCATGTATACGAAGGCCCATTTATAATAAAAGATAAAATAGCAACAGACACATACTTGCTAATAAATGAGAAAAATGAAGAGAGGGGAAAATTCCATTTGGACAACCTCAAACCGTTCTTTGAAAATTAAAATCTATATAAAGTAAAAATAAGAGTGAAAACTAATACAAATATGATAAATAACAACACACACAAACAATTAGTAGCAAGGTATGATGAAATACGAGGTATCATCATAAAAAAAAACAAAGATCACCGTAGACACGGAATAACAGTCGAAAGACAAAGTTATACTGAAGATTCCAGGAAACATCAGTTAATAAAATTCAAAAATTAAATTTAATCAGTATCAGTAAGAAATTAAGTATTTTAAAATAAGTGTAGTGAATAAAAAGCAGAGTATTGTTAAAATTAGAAGAAAAAACACCCTAAAGTGATAGTTCATCGTTAACATTGAATTATAATTTAATTTATTTAATATAAAGTTTAAAAGAAAAGAGCAAAATGTATAGAGTACAGCCATAACCATATAAAAAGAAAGTTAACTTCAAAACCCACCCGAAGAAGTTCAGACACGTAGCAACGAGCCCAGATTTGTATGTAAAAGCCAGACACGTTGAGACACAAGTAAATGAAGAATTAGTAAAAAACAATAGATTACACATTATATGGGACGAGTCACTTAACAGAAGTATAAATTATGAGGATAAAATAGAAGCATCAGCAACATGGGATTCAACACTCAATAGATTTAAAATGGCACAAGTAGGAATAGCAACACAAGCAAGAAACAAATAAAAAATAGCAACAACAGAAACATACACAGAAGGATCAGAAGCATCACAAAAAAAGATGAGACTAGACGCAATACAAAACACGGGTGAGCTGATAACAATAAAACCGAAAATAGATAGAGAAGTGTACTCAATGTGCTATAATGAAGAAAAAGGAAAACTAAATTTAATATACTGTGAAGAAAACACGTTATACACACAAAGACTGCAACGAATGGGTGTACCATCAAACTCCGAAGACCTGGTGGATCCAGAACCAAATTTTGATGTCTGGCTACGTAAAAGGCAAAAATATGTTAAAAGGTACGTCATAGAAATAATTAAAAATAAATATTTTACTTGTAAAAGAAAAAAAACCTTAAAATAAAATTATGTAAATAGTAGAAAGTTTAAAAGTCCTAATGTTAAAATTGTCTGTGATGTCGGGAAATTAAATTTTTCGCACATCAGTTGTATTTCAAGTATATAAAACTAAATGAAATCTATGTATTATAATAACCAACTACATTAAATAGCACAAGTATGAGCGAAGAATTTTATTTGGGGGGCACATACTGTATCACATAAAATTTTGCAAATTAAATTGAAATAAAAATGATCGAAATTAAAATAATTATAAGTTATTAAAATAAAATATATGAAATAAAAGTATGTGTAAGATTAGAACGATAAATATTAATATGTTTTATATAAAAAGAATTTCAAAGCAATGCTTTTCTTGAAACGAGAATCAAAAAGATAAGATTTTAATTGGAAATGAAATGCATTTTAAATAAAAGTCATTTCATTTGGGGGGCATTGAGACCTCTTATACATGATTCTCGCGGAGAGAACAGCATCGCGTTGATCAGCGTGATTGAGAGGGGATATAGAAAGGTAGCGAACGCGTTTATACAAGCGCGCAGCTACACCCCTAATTTTGACAGTCAAGCGATGATTAAGAACGACGCGCATATATCATAATGTATAAAATCCCTTTCTCCTTACAGCGTCGATAAGGAGTGGGACTACGAGCGGTGGGAGGAAGTTCCGGCGATCTGGCAAAGAAGACTTGAGTGAGCCAGCACTCGTGTATCATCTATCGACTAATAAAGTCTAATTAAACTAAATTTCCGAGTCATTGTTTTCTCTTTACTTTATTTGTTCACGAATGGTGGTGAAGAAGTTTGCCGAAAGTGCGACTTCCTAACTGCGAGTGAAGAAATAAAGTTTTAATAAAAATATATTCGTGATAAGTGCTAATTACTTATTAATATAAAGTGCAAATTGTGGTGTATATTTAATTCGTTTTTACCACAGTTTAGTGAATTTTATTATTGTGAAAAGGCGTAAGCCTAAGTTAAATTCTTGCATAAGCGTGACTCTAGTAAAGTTTAGCTTATAGTTTTTCGCTGTTGCAAGTAAATATTTAAAAGCGCGCAAATTAGATTAAAGTTTTCGCGTAGCTGATGTTGCATGAGGCATAATAACCTATGTTACCTCTTTCCTTTTTCCTTTTCTTTTCAGGAAAATTATCAAGAATAATATACTTTGAGGAAGCTAAGCATACGAACCCGAGCTACAGGGCATGGCGTCTCTGTGGTGCACGGTTTAGCTTAGCTTACTCGCTTCTCAAACAAAAAACCTTGCTCGTATACGAATAAGAAATTCGTGTGCGACTTAAAAGTGCGTTACACACTTGTTATCGTATAAATAATAAGTTGTGACGTCACAATATATATATATATATATATATATATATATATATATATATATATATATATATATATATATATATATATATATATATATATATATATTTAGATTGTACACCTGGTCTACAGACCAGGTGCTATTATTCTATTATAAAATTTATCCACCCCTAATAATATTTCTTTTTATTTAATTTGTATATATATATTTTGTATTGCACACCTAATATACAGACCAGGTGTTACTACCCTATTATAAAAGTATTTACCGCCCTCTAGATTTTGATTTGTCATATGCGCAGTAAGGTAAAATGTTCTTTTTAAATTTCATTACAAAATCAACTTCGGATAGAGCAACACATAAAAATGGCTCCTTGTGAATTACGCGATCCGGTAAAACCGGAATTGCCAAACCTTTTATTATCTACTACCTATGCGCTCAATAAGTCGAACTCAAAGAGAATTGGTGTCGGTCTTGAATATAGCGGCGGATACTATCACGAAGTTATTAAACTAGTTTCATCAGGTGGCTCGCACAAAAGTATCTCTCTTGATCGCCGTAGCTGGGATTTTCTCAAAGATCAATTTGACGCCATTACAGCTTATTTTCATAATTCTTATTCTTTTTATCAAGATTTCGGAAGATCGACTAAATTGTTTCTAACCAATCATGATTTAAATTTCACCACATCATACGGCACCAAATCTATCAGCATTGACGAAAGACCTCACCCAAACGAGATACACGTCTCCGAGGAAGAAGAAGAGACTCCAGGACAATCGCTCTGCAAAAAGAGAAAGACTTTCAATCATCCATCAGGTATAGTCATGCAACAGTCAACATTCGAAGGTCTTCGTCAACAAAGTGTCTTGGTAGATCTTCTTCTCAACGATTTAAGCGAGCGTGTCGGTAAGGTCAACCGTACTACTGATCACATACTAGACTTTTAAAAAAATAAACTTGGACAAGAAGGACTGGACAACGCAAAAGTAATTCTTAACGACTACAAATCATTTAAACAATACTATTCTATTCTCAATACCGAATTAGAAGGTTACGTCACAGAAAATATAGTAGATGATACGGATCATTATAAAAGCTTATATTTAAAATTTGTTTTATCTGAAATATCCGCATTTAGTTTACCGATGATTGTAAAAGATTTGAGGGATGTAATGATTCCTGTATAAAAATATATATTAATATTAATAAATTGCTTTAATTGTGTAAATGACTTGTTTTTTTTTTTTTAACTATAAAAACAACCACCCTTCTCAATAATTCTTCATTTATTTTATAACGATTGCTCGAAACAGACATGGGGCAATGCACAGGTAAGATCGCTTCATTACGTTCTACAGACAGCGCTATAAAGAGAGAAAAATATAAGGAGCATTATAAAAAAGAAACAGTAAAATTAGAACGTTCTCAAAGACATAATAAAAAAAATAACACAAATGAAAATATTCATTTAAATAATAACTTTTTATAATAAATAATTTGTCTCTAATCATATCTGTATATCACGCGTTTAACACTATGGGTCAAAATAGTTCCAACACCGCCAAAACACCTTTAGTATAAGGTGACGATAAGAAAAAGAAGGAAAATCAATCATCATTAACCTGGAAACAATATTCTGATAAATTCTCAACAAACACTTATTCTATTCCTGAAAGGAAAGGATACAAAAAATTTAAAAAAAAAAAAAAAATTCATATACTTACATACGGTCCTTTTTAGGACCAACAAAAGTTTATACGTAAGAAATAACAATTAATAGATAAAAAATACTATATAACATTCAGACCTTTAATATTATAAAATATATTTTTTATATTAATATTTTTCATGACAATGTTATATGATTTTTAATAACTTATTTATTTAATTTTTATAATGTTACTCACATTAAAAAATATACACATACACACATACATATATACTATACTTACGGCTGAAGAAAAAAGACAGAAGATGCAAATCATTAAGGGTTTCAAGGTCACCATAGAAACTATAACACCCTCAGACAGGTGCAGGAGAGAGGACACCTTATTCACCCAGACAGGTGGGGGAGGGGAAAGTGGATCAAATCAATTCACGACTATACCACCCCTTTATACCTGCCAGACATGTAAAGGGGAGTGAGACAAGGGGTCGAGACAGGGGGAGCGAAACAATGTGGGAGAGAGACAGGTGCAAAAAATCGATATGTCTCGCTATACCAGTCCATATACTACTTCCGGAGGTGTGACACTCTCCTAGTAAGTTAAATTATCTGATTGATCAATAACTGCATATTTTAGATTTTGAAATAGAAAAATACGTCGTGACGTAACACTTTCGAAAGTTATGATTTTTCTTTTTAAACAATCACATTTTTTTACAGCTTATATCTTTAATTTACTCATAACTTTTGAAAGAATAAAGATATAACATTTCTGTTTTGTACAAAAAGCATCAAACCTATTTTTTGAGAATCAAACAATTAAAGATGAAACTTAATATTAAAAATAGGCGAAAAATCTTTAAATTTGTCAACCGTTTAGATATTATCAAAAGAACCTTTGACGGAACATAATTTCTTTATGTCTGTGTCTTTAATGATTACATTGTCAATATTAGTATTTTTCAAGTTTAAACGGCAAAATTTATTTGCAATTCGAAGTAGAATTAATGTTTTATTGAATCAAATACCTATGATGTTTTGATTATTACTTTATTATAAAATTTACAATTAATAAAGTGTGACGAACGTTTTCTTTTTCAGTCACGATCGCATACGGGCGAATATTATGATTATTAATATTTTGAATACCATTTTACTATTTAAATTTAATAGTAATTAATGGCTGGCTCTTGAATCGTTGACTATCCACCTAACAACATTGTTGACACGACGTTACTTTTTGAAGAAAGCTGAAGTAATTGTCGTGGTGCGACAATCGGAAATCGGTATTCTAATGTGAGGGGCGAAGAGACTCACTTGAATCAAGCACCCCAAACAGTGAGAGGCAAGGGGACTCACTTTAATCAAGCACCCCAGAGGAAACAATCCTTACTACGTCCACGTCGTTGTTTCTGGGTAGCGCTAAACGTAAGGTTGACACATTTACAATAGAAGCATTAATGATCTTGGAGTTTCCGTTAAACAAACATCATATATGGGGTAGAAATGTGTGGGACTGAAGGATGTCTGGTGTAACAGTTTAGCATGTGAGGCTATGAAGAGAATGAGGTTTGGATGTGCAAGTTTGATATTTGTTTACTAGGATGTGAAAGTTTTGGGTGTGTGAGTTTCCCTATTAAACCTACGATCAGTTTGAACCACTTAAGCCTGTGACTCATGGGAAAAACGACTTTAAATAGATTTTTCAGAGTTCGACCTTCATTTGACTTTGAAATGACCTTGAAAAAAATGTCTCAATATGATTTTGAACGTAAAATTTCCCGCTCTTTCCGAATCCGAGGTAAAAAATAGGTGTTCCTATTAAAAAAAACCACTTAACCTTGAAGGTCAAGTTCAAGGTCAAAGCTGTTAGAACCATCGTTTGGCCCTCTTTGTTCCCTACAACTTTTGTCCGAATTATTTTTTCCTATCTGTCTTAGGATCCAAAAAATCCGGGTGTAGCGATTAAAATGGGTCACCGTTCAAGGTTTCGAACCATGATCCTATGTCCAAAAAAATCATTAAAGTAGGTAACATATGTAAAAATGTAAGGTTTGCTTTGCCTTATTACTCTTCCCACCCTTTTGTCCCTTTTCTAGTACTATGAGTTATTGGCGTCATAAGCCCTATGGTCATTCTCTCTGTAGCCTCTATTGAGTAAACTGCATAGAGTACTTAAAAATTTAAAGAGTATCTTGAGTGTTAATTATTGCTTGACAATATATTGATTATTAAGAGTAACAGTAACAGTGTTTGTGTATAGTTATTTCATAACCGACCTCCCACCCACATACGTCCATCAGGTTATTGGCCCAGGACTGTTTTAAAAACTAAGAGTAAAAACTACAAAATACTAATAAGGCATATATTTTAGAGGTGAGTGAATTGAGATTATTAATTAAGGGGATGTAATAGGGTATATGATTTCTACATAGTTACCAACATTACAGTTTTCCAAATTTTTTATCTTTATTCAAAAATTTTCAGAAATATCTTTATATAAGGCTCTTTATTAGTAGAAATGGAAGACTGTAGTATAGAAATATTTTTAAAAATCTTTTATTAAGAACCAATAACTTGGAAATCTGTAATGCTGGTATTTTACATTACCTTAATTGAAAAAAATAAAATAAAATATCTTAAGAGTTTTCTTTAAAAAAAAGTGTGGCCGTTTCTAACAGAGATTTGATTTAATGTATTCAATTAAAATAAAAATTATTAAAGAGAAAAATAAAAAAAAAAAAAGAATCGTCATTGTTGATGAGGAAATAAAAAATCGTCATTATTGATGAGAAAAAAAAAAAAAAAAAAAATTAATTCAAAATATTTTAGAATACAATGAGTGAAAGAATATTTAGAATGAAAGATTGAGCACCGAAGAAGTGAAACTATTTGTTTCGTCTATGATGCATAGGCAAGCTCTTTCTTTCCACGGCCCACTGTGGCGAAATCCGAGAGAAAAGTGGTCATTCCAATCTGTAGACAATACCATAAAAGATAGCAAAAAATACCTTTGACAAAATTGTTCGTTAAAAAATTTCCTTTCGATCTGTCAGAGTCGATTTTTTATTTTCGACCTCAGAAATTTTTTTAACTACTCCAAAACCATGAACATGTGGATTATTACTGTAAATGACTATAAAGTCCTGAGAAAATTTTTTTTTTCATTTAATTAAATAAAAAAAATTAAATTTTGTATAATTATATGGGTGAAATTCAAAATCATGTTTTTTAAAAACTAAAAAAAAATTCCTAAATTTTACTTGATATTTTTTAATATGTTTATCAATACTATGAATAAGAAGAAAACAATAATGTGCGAGCTGTATTTCAATTTTGGAAATATAACATGTGTAAATGTAAATAAACTTATAAAGTGTGACACGAGGACATTTTTTTTTCTTTTGTATACATTAAAAGGGATTACTTGGCGAGTAATATATATAATAACAAATATATTTCACAGTCAATTTAAAGCTCTTAAAGCCTACTTTCTTTTTCCGTAATCCAAATCCTAATTAGATTTTTTTTTCATTAAGAAAATTAGCGTTACACGAAGACATGAGAAAAGGTAAGTTTTTTTATGGTTTGATTTGACGAAAATCATTACAGTAAAATTTTAATAACTATGTATTTAGATACTTTTTATTTTGAAAACAAAATACTTGTACGCTCCGGACGCCTGACACGAGGACATTTTTGTTTATTTTTCTTATTTATTCCTTTAGATTAGTCATTTAATTAAAGTTTTAATGATTGAACAAGTTGATTAGGATTACTAGCTAACTGTTGGGTTTAGACACGTACATATTATTTACATAAAAAGTTATTATGTATAAACACCTATTTTCAATTTTTTGAATTTCACCCATATATAAATATATATATTGTAACGTTTTGCTTTCTTTTTATTTAATTAGAATAGATATATTATGTGCTTTTATTACTACGTATAGATATCTGATAAATAAAGAGAGTAGGGATGAAAGAAAAAAACGTTGCCTCCTGTTGCTAGATGCTTTAGAGAGTAACCTGGATTCGGAGCAGGAGGCGGTTTAGAACAGACGGCGGAAGGACAGGAAAATAAAGGGTTTTGACACCATTAATTTAATGCTCGGGAGTACCTAGGCTTTATTTTTTTTAAAGACAATTTAAGAAAGATACAACGACGATAACAATTATAATCTAAACAAACATAACCTATCTCCATATAAACCAATGCTAAAATGAATTATGACGCGTCACAATGAAATTAATTTGGTTTTCTTTTAGCAAATAAGAATTAATGAAAATTAAATTAATGATCTGTAATTGCCTCTTATCGGCTAAAGATGAAGAAATTTAATTAATAATAATGATAGCACAGATGCTTTGGATAAGAGACGTTATTCGTCTATGGTAACGGCCCGGATGGTCGGTTATACAGTAGCGTCCTCTACCTGAAACATAGGTCGCGAGAAGAGAAATTTATTAATACTAAGTTATTAATCAAAAGAAATGTTTGAGCGGCCGGACTCTTAGAACTTAAATATACTAATAACATTAGCTTATAGACTGAGATTATAATAACGAAAAACATTAGGTGGACGACACCCTTAATATACTAGTTTTACACTATAGTCCAGTAGAATTAGACTTTTTGCATGACTTAATTAGTAACAGGCAACTGAAGTGAAAAAAGGTTCATTAGGTCAAAAGATATTAAAATTTAGAAAGACCCTCAAAATTTGGACTGGCATATTTTTTTAAACAACGTTTTTATGTAAAAAATTGTGAAAAATCTATGTTTTTTGGATCTAGCTCTTTTCGTTTTTTAATAGGGTATATGAAATTCATAATACTTATAAGGGTCTTCAAGACGAATAGTTTAAGCCCTATTACATTAAATTTCGTTGAGAGCAGGTCGGATTTGCTGTCCTTGTCTAATTGGCATTTTTGTTATTTACTCAAGTATTAATCCGTGTATCTGCAAATTGAAGGTTAAGCGCAATAGATATTATTATTACAAATATTTATGCACAAGAAAAAAAAAATCTATCGCTTTGTTTTTGAGAAAAGTAAGGATCGCGAAAATATTATAAACATAATCTTTTACTTCGGCGTTCCTTACTTTTCTCAAAAACAAATCGGTAGATTTTTTTTTTCTTGTGCATAGATATTCATAATAATAATATCTATTGCGATCAACCTTTATTTTGAAGATACACCGATTAATACTTGAGTAAATAACAAACAACTCAATTGTTACTCGGTCGGTATCAGGTTCTACTCCGGCCTGCTGTTAATAATTTATTTAAATAATCGCAAAAATATAGTCAAAAATCGTTAAATATTCAATAATTTTTTATTCCATAAAAAAAGAGCTACATGCTTGTAACTTTGTGAAAAGTTGCCTTCTATCACCCTTAAGTTCCCATAATTTTTTCAGCAAAAAATATTAATTTGTTTATGAGATATTCAATTTGTTCACTAAAAAGAGGTAAAATGTAGGCCTCAAATGGACCCTATTGCGGTCATTTTAGAAAGAAATGATCATTGTCATTTATGCTCTTTGACACTTATATTTAGTGAAAATAAAAAGTTTGATTGACATTTTTATTATTTTCGCTGTTTAAATGGCGATCAAAAAAAAAAAAAATTTTTTCTCAATTGTTTTTTAAATTTATATATGAAAAAATGAAAATATTTAAATGCAACTTTTTTATTCTTGTTGCTTAAATTTTAAAGCTTATTTTTTTAAAAAAAACGTTATTCTATGATAATTAGGAGCTGAGATAAGTTTTTTTTTTAAATTCGCCATTTGTTTATTTACAAAGATTAGGAAATGAAATTTTAATGACAGATCCTTTAATACTTGAACTTTGATCATTTCTGATATTAAAATCAGTTTTTTCAAACCTTAAAAGATTGTTTTTAAGTATGTATAGTTTCAATTCTTTTTGAAGAGGTGGGGAACGCGTCATCTTTCGCAAAAACCGAAAAAATTTTTTCGATTACTTCAAATTTGTCTTATGTGAAAAAATTTTCTATATCTCAGTGAAATATTAACCAATTTTGAAGTTTCTTTTTTTAATCTGAGGTAGCGCGAGATAATATTAACAGTCGTTATACTTGTTTAATGATATAAAGAAATAAATTTGTTATAAACAACAACACAAAATATATGGATATTTTTTTTTCATTTTTTATATACTTGTAATGTTTATTATTATAATCTAATAAATAAGTTTTATTTCTTTTATGGAAAAATTAGATTATTATCTTTTTTACACGCTAATAATTAATACAAACATTGCTCTTATCATAAAAATCCTGACATTATTAAAAAAGAGCTTCTGACCTTGAATATTCAACGAATTTAACGCTTCTTTTTTTAATCTGGGGTTGTGCGAGATAATATTAAGAACCGTCATTTTTGTTTTATTTAACAGAACAAGTTAATTTATTATAAACAGTATATATGAAAAAAATAATTTATTTCATATTTTACATGTTGATTGCGAAAATACGAAAAAAATGTAATATTTTTTCGAATATGTGTTTATGTGTGCGAAAAAAAGATTGTGAATATTTTTATAAAATAAAAGAAATTCATAAAATTATATAAATAAACATTTATTGAAAATATAGTATGTAAAAAATAATGAAAAAATTTTTTTTATTATTTATAATTAATTAATTTGTTTATTGCATAAAACAAAAATGACGGTTCTTAATATTATCTCGCACAACCCCAGATTAAAAAAAGAAGCGTTAAATTCGTTGAATATTCAAGGTCAGAAGCTCTTTTTTAATAATGTCAGGATTTTTATGATAAGAGCAATGTTTGTATTAATTATTAGCGTGTAAAAAAGATAATAATCTAATTTTTTCATAAAAGAAATGAAACTTATTTATTAGATTATAATAATAAACATTACAAGTATATAAAAAATGAAAAAAAAATATGCATATATTTTGTGTTATTGTTTATAACAAATTTATTTCTTTACATCATTAAACAAGTATAACGACTGTTAATATTATCTCGCGCTACCCCAGATTAAAAAAAGAAACTTCAAAATTGGTTAATATTTCACTGAGATATAGAAAATTTTTTCACATAAGACAAATTTGAAGTAATCGAAAAAATTTTTTCTGTACTTGCGAAAGATGACGCGTTCCCCACCTCTTCAAAAAGAATTGAAACTATACATACTTAAAAACAATCTTTTAAGGTTTGAAAAAACTGATTTTAATATCAGAAATGATATTATATCAAAGTTCAAGTATTAAAGGATCTGTCATTAAAATTTCATTCCTTAATCTTTGTAAATAAACAAATGGCGAATTTAAAAAAAAAAACTTATCTCAGCTCCTAATTATCATAGAATAACGTTTTTTTTTAAAAATAAGCTTTAAAATTTAAGCAACAAGAATAAAAAAGTTGCATTTAAATATTTTCATTTTATCATATATAAATTTAAAAAACAATTGAGAAGAAAAAATTTTTTTTTTCGATCGATATTTAAACAGCGAAAATAATAAAAATGTCAATCAAACTTTTTATTTTCACTAAATATAAGTGTCAAAGAGCATAAATGACAATGGTCATTTCTTTCTAAAATGACCGCAATAGGGTCCATTTGAGGCCTACATTTTACCTCTGTTTAGTGAACAAATTGAATATCTCATAAACAAATAAATATTTTTTGCTGAAAAAATTATGGGAACTTAAGGGTGATAGAAGGCAACTTTTTACAAAGTTACAAGCATGTAGCTCTTTTTTTTATGGAATAAAAAATTATTGAATATTTAACGATTTTTGACTATATTTTTGCGATTATTTAAATGAATTATTAACGAAATTTATTGTAGTAGGGCTTAAACTATTCATCTTGAAGACCCTTATAAGTATTATGAATTTCATATACCCTATTAAAAAACGAAAAGAGCTAGATCCAAAAAAAAACGATTTTTTACAATTTTATACATAAAAACGTTGTTTAAAAAAATATGCCAGCCCAAATTTTGAGGGTCTTTCTAAATTTTAATATCTTTTGACCTAATGAACCCATTTTTCACTTCAGTTGCCTGTTACTAATCAAGTCAAATTTTAAGGTTTTTCGAGCTAATTCTACTGGACTATTAAGATGGAACAACTAGTTTACAAGTGGGTATACAGAACTCTTACGGTAATAAAGCGAGAAGCGCTCTATATTCACGGTGGTATATAAAAGTATTATCAAATTTTGGGTAGACGGCACCCTTAATTTAATCGCAACGGAGACGGCGGGAGGAAGCGTATATGCGGTTTACTCGATTGCATTTAATTTAAGCCAGCGAGCGCACTTGGCAAAGATTAACTGCAATTCGACTTGCTACTAATGGTTTAATACATTAGAGTGAGTAAGAGAACAAGCTTGTCTTATAAGGAGTGGGAGCCCCATATAAGAAAGCCAGTACTGTCATCTACTCTCTCTCTCTCGAGGCCAGCGAGTGCACTTGGCTAAAAGAGAGGGAGAGCACAGTCCACAATGCTTGCCTTATTGGATGAGCCGTTGGTCTTATATGTTCTCGAGCTCGCTGTTCCTCTTGCGGGAGCAGCCAGACTGACGCCACCTGGTGGCTGTGTCTGCTACTACTGTGCCTCGCGGGAGATTTGAAATGTGCTTTCTGCACGATTATAAATAATCGTTGCAATATATATATATATATATATATATATATATATATATATATATATATATATATATGTATATATATTATATATAATTATACAAAATTTTTATTTAATTTAATAAAAAAAAATTTTTTCATAGGACTTTATAGTCATTTACAGTAATAATCCACATGTTCATAGTTTTGGAGTAATTAAAAAAATTTCTGAGGTCGAAAATAAAAAATCGACTCTGACATCGACTCGAAAGGAAATGTTGCACATATCTCAACTCTGTCGACCTACGGAGTCGTCAAATAATGAGAAGTATCATAAAAAAAGGTAAAGGAAAACACTTTATATACCTGCACTGCAAATTTCTTTCGAATATTGGTAATGCAGTGTATGTCATTTTCTTTACTTAGAGTTGAAGAGAAAAAATATAATAAAGAAAAATATGAAAAACAAAAATTGAAAAAAAAAGAGAAAAAATTCAGAGTAAAATTCAATTTGTTAATAAAATCTAATTTTGTATATATATTTATGTGTGTATATATATATATATATATATATATATATATATATATATATATATATATATATATGTATACACACTTATCACACATATATGCCTTAAAAGTATTAAAAAAAAAAGTCTTTTAGAATTCAATTACATATTTATTATACTAAAGATTACTGCTAAAATTTTACCAAGTCAAAATTTTTTAAAATTCAGCTGAAATTTCGGGGTTAATGATTAAACAAAACTTGCAGTGCGGTGTAGTTGAATCATTGACTAGAAAGATCAAAGTAGTACTGTGTATGTCCCGTATGTGTGCTTGATCAACCTAAATCCAATCGATTAAAATCAAATATTGGAGAATGGTGTGCACATGCGCGTTAGTCATAGCGGGAAAGCTTGATTTTTTGTTCTGAGTGAGAAACTGCAGTGCTTTTCTCTTGATTCAGAAAAAGAAAACATTTTTTTTTATCGAATTATTACGTGGTTCATTAGAGATTATTTTAACAGTTATTAAAATAAAAAGGAAATACTTATTTCTTGATTATTAATTAAAATGTTTCGAAATCCCGAAAAAGATAAGCACAATCATAAAGTTATGAGAAAAAATTTTATTCGCTAGTCAATTGTGACAGTGATTATTCTATTAATGACATATCTTTCTATAAAAAGGCTAATGAGACATTGGAAAACAATCCAGACATATGTAAGTCTATCACATAAATAGTAATTGATTATTAATCAAATTTTTTAATTAATTTGAATAATATGCAATTGAGAGTTGATACTTGAGTACCTTAAAACAAATAGTGAGTTTCAATATTTGAATATTTTAAAATAAATGTTGAGTATAAATATTTGAATATTTAAAAATAAATAATGAGAAAAAAAAATTATTTTTAAATAAATTTTGAGAATTTTGACTGAATTTTGTGAAATAAAGATTTAGAATTTTTGAAGTTACATAATTTAATTGTTTGGAATTAACTTCAAAAGAATAAAGAGTTAGAATTTTTGAAGTTACATAATTTAGTTGTCTAGAATTAACTTCAAAAGAATAAAGAGTTAGATGGTCGGGCCTGACATAATATTTGATTAAAATCCAGGTAATAATTTAGAATTTTATTTCACAGACTCATCAAATAATAAGAGTGAGGTCAGAGGCTCTTCAATTTATAATACGAATGTTATAAGTGTTCAAAATACAATAGCAATAACGGAGCCAGTTATTACAAATATAGAGAAAATAAATGATAGGCAGGTTGAGATAACCTCAAAAGTACAAATGATTGGGGATAAATTTTTTGTGTTTGCTAACAGTATAGATTCAACTGCAAGGATGCAATAAGAGATATTAGAATTAATGAAAGGAGTCATGAGTCAACTGGCAAATATGATGAACCAAATAGCGAGAGTCGCTGAAGCTAATTTAGAAACAGAAAGATTGAAAATTCAACTATTAGAGACAAGAAGCAAAGTTTCTAAAAATAACTCAGAAAATTCTACAATTCAAAATAGTTTAAAAGATTCTATAACCAAAAATAATCAAGAAAATATTAATACTGAAAACAACATTAGAGCAACTGCTACATTATTTAAAAAATTAGAAGATGAAATTCACAAATCAAAAATAAATATCAAAAGGGATCACAAACTTTCTCAAAAATCAAATTTCGATCTTTGGATGGATTATTTAAGGTTGGAGTTAATAAGCAATGATTTAATGGATTCGATTGATTCCAATGTAAAAACACCTAAAAATTTATCAGGAATTCAAGCAGACAAGAGGAAAAATCTTGTTAGAGATATAATCATTAATCATCTGGATGAAACTTATCATTGAAAGATAATTAATTTAAATTTCTTCTTTCATTCTTTCAAGCCGTTTCGCCAATAACACCCGAACTAAGAAGTGCAGACTCAATCAGAAGACAAACAAATTTCAAAGAAATGAATATAGAATAAATAAAATCTTTTTTATTTTAATTAGGGAGCTGAAAAGAAAAGTGAAAATAAAGAAAACATATAACTCAAAGAGTAATTACCCAATACAATAAAAATGAAAGATGTCATCGTCGAAATAAAATTGGTCATTGGGCAAATGACTGTTATTTAAAAACAAGTAATAGATGATATTATTATAAATGTCGAGATATAAAAAAAAACATAAAAGCGAAGATCGTTCCTATGTCAATTCTTAAAGTAATGTAGGTTATGAACAAAATAAAGGATACCAAAATAAAATCCATCGTAAATCTAATCAAAAAAATAGAAGTTTGAATGGATCTGCAACCAAGAAGAATAACAATTTTAAGCATCAACAAAGGATTTTTAACAAATTAAATAATAGAGGAAAAATAACCAAAAGAGAAAATCAAAATGTTAATAAAAAACTAAGATAGGCAGCAGTATAAAATACTTATAAAAATAAACCAAGGAAAGTTCAACAATTGAAAAATATAACCGATAAGAATTAATATATCAAAAATCCATACGATTTAAACGAGTATTCAAATTTTACAACTGATTGAGGAGCAGCCGATTATGTAATAACTAAATCTTTAATTTTAACTGATTTTAAGAAGTGTGAGAATGGCAATATTAAAAGTGCAAATAAAAATAAATTTGCAGACATAGTAATAAATGTAAAACATGATCTTCCATTACAAATAAATGCATCAATTAAGAAAGTTATCAAACTAAATGATGCAATTGTCGTGAAAGATGTCTCAGAAAATCTATTATTATTAAGAAGACTAGCAGAAGCAGGTCCAAGCATTTATATGGATAAAAAAATTCTTAGAGTATATAATAAACAGACAAATAAAACAATATTTAAATCGTACAACAAGCCTAATAAGTGAAAAAGAATGATTTTGAAGATGGTAAAAAATTTTTATATAAAAATCATAGTTGCAAAGCAAGAGTAATTTCAAATCATGAATTCCCACATCAATCGCAGATACAAGCTGATAATAACGAGGTATAAGTTTCGGAGGGAGTAAATAAAGAGTCAAATAATATCAGTTCTGCGATTATGAGGGAGAATCAAGAGGAAATCATGATTGCGAACAATGAAAATAAGACTACAGACAATAGTCCAATGAAAAAATACGTGATTCAAACAGATGAATTAAAAACGTTTGAAGAACCGTTTATGGAAAGTCTACTTGAAGAAAATATACGAAAGTTTGTAAAGCAAAATGAGCAATGTGCAATGTCATAGCACATTCGACTAGGACATGCTCTATCAATTACCTGAAAAAATTACAGAGAATAGATAATAGATTAGAAAAAGTTAATTTTAACGACCCATCTATTCAAGATTGCGAAATCTGTATAATGGCTAAAATGGATAAACTGCCTTTTAAAGAAACTAGAGACAGAGCGCAAAGGCCATTGCAAGTTATACATACGGACATCATGGGTCCAATAAAACCTACATCATATCCAGGACTTAAGAGATTTATAATTAATTTTATAGATAATTATTCTAGATTAGCTAAAGCATATGCATTGAAAACAAAAGATGAATCAGGAGAAGCCTTAGCAAATTATTTAATTTTTGCTAGAAATTTATTAAGTAAAAACAAAAAAGTCTGCTACATCAAAGCAGCTCAAGGAACAGAGTTTGTAGGAGGAAAATTTCAAGAAGTTATGGTTAAAGAAAAGATAAAAGCAGAATTCTCCCCACCATACACACCAGAGCATAATGGAGTAGCCGAAAGGCTTTAATAAGACTGTCCAAAGAAAAATAAGAGCATACATGTTCGATTCAGGATTACCCAAAAGCATGTGGGAGTTAGAACAAGACGTTGCTGTTCATGCCTACAATAGAACTCAACATAAGACGATAAATTATTCAATCCCTTTAAATAAATTTGCACCAAATAAAAATTGTCATTTTGACCAATTACGAAGATTTGGCTGTATTACATATATTGAAATTCCTAAACCAAATACGAAATTTGACTCAAGAGCCATCAAAGCTGTATTAGTTGGATATAAACCTATGAGTTACATATTTTGGCATCCAAGTACAAGAAAGTTTATAAAATCTCGTCATGTGAAGTTTAATGAAAAAATTGTTTACAAAGAGTTTTATAAAAGAAGTCAGGTAGAAACAAATAATTGGGAATGGTTAAAAGAAATTGAAGATGATATCGAGCCAGATAAAGTGATAGAGTCAAGTAAAGAGGAAATGCCAAAGAAAAGAGAAAAACCGAAAAAGCAAGTAATGAAACAACAGATACAAAAACAAATTGCTGAGTATAAACAAAATAAAGGCCCCGTAACTAGAGGTAAAGCTAAGAAAAAATTAGATGATTTGAAAGATAATATTTCTAATAAAAGGCCAATTAAAGATATAAGTTTTGTTAATTATTTTAATTACACAAACGAGTTCATAACAAAACCAATCAACAAAAGTTTAAATAAAATTGAAAAACAAATCCATGAAGACGATTTGAGACATATTCTTTTATCTTCTCTACATAAAGATCCATCATCATTCGAAGAGGCAATGATAACTAAAGAAAAAGAAGAATGGCTTAAAGCAATAAAAGAAGAATTAGAATCCTTGAATGATGATAAAGTATGGGAATTAGTAAGGAGACCAGAAACAATGTTAGATGGTAAAAAGGCTAATATAATAGACTCAAAATGGGGTTTTAGAACAAAATTAGAGGCAGATAGATCAAAGTGATGTAAAGCAAGGCTGGTTATTAGAGGCTTCAAGGATAAAAATATATATGATCTTAAAGAAACATACGCTCCAGTTTCAAGATTGTCAATTGTTCGATCAATATTGACCATAATAAACAAATATAATTTATATCCATGTCAGTTGGATGTAAAGACAGCATTTTTGAATGGAAAATTAGAGGAAGAAATATATATGGAGATACCAGAAGGTTTAGAGGTAAATAATGAAATAAAGAGTATAATGGTATGTAAATTAAAAAAGGCTATGTATGGATTAAAAATAAGCCTTAAGAAATGGAATTAAAGAATTTCAAAGGAGATGGAAAATCTTGGATTAGAAAATGACTTACATGAACCATGTCTTTTCCCATAAAGAAAAGAAGGGAAAATGGTATTATTGTATATAGACGATATGTTAGCTGCAAGCAACAGTACAAATAAATTAAAAGAAATAACGCATAGTTTAAGTAAAGCATTTAAAATGAAGAACTTTGGCGAACCAAAAAACTTCCTAGAGATGACAATAGAAAGAAAGAAAGAAGAGAATAATATCATTTTACATCAAGCAATATATACATAGAAAGCATCTTAGAGAAGTTCAACATGAAAGACTGCAAGCTTCAAAATACACCTATTGTAACCAGGCAAGTGAGCAATCGATATAAGAAGAGCAAATTGGATGCTCAAGAAATAAAAAATAAAAATTGAAATGATTCATTGAAAAATGTACCATATAGAGAGGCTATAGGAAGTCTTATGTATTTATCAAATGCAACGCGACCAGATATCACATTTGCAGTAAACTATCTAGCCAGAAAAAGTTAGGACCTATAGAAGGAGATTAGATTAATGTTAAAAGAACATTTAGATGTTTAAGAGGAACATCTAAATTAGGATTAAAATTCACATCTAAAGCAGAAGAGTTAGAAGCCTTGACAGATGCTAGTTTTAGAGATTGTCAAGATTCTACTTCAACAGGAGGATATATAATTAAATTATTTGGCGATGTAGTGGCATGGAGAAGTCATAAACAATCATATGTGACCTTATCGACGTGCCAAGCAGAGTACTTAGCGATGAGTGAAGCATGTCAAGAGTTGATTTCTTTAGATAAATCAATTCGATTCGTTTTAAGTAAAACACTGTTTCCAGTAAAAATTTGGTGTGATAATCGCTCAGCAGGCGACTGTACAAAAATGAATGGAAGTCACAAACGAAAAGCATTTGATGATAGTTTAATGGAAATACAGAGAAAACTAAATGAAAGCGAGAAGAATGGCAATAGAAAGCATATGGCCGATACACATGGTAATTTTATAAAACAATGTGTAGATCAAGGCAAAGTTAGAGTTACATAGATCGCAACCAAAGAGCAACCAATTTAGCAGATATAATGACTAAACCTTTACCCTTAGAAGCACATGAATATTTAGGAAATTAAATAATGAATATAGAATTAAGAGATTAAAAGAATAATGAAATATGAATATTCAAATTTAACATATTCTGTTTTTTTCTGTTTACAGATAACTTAAAGAAATAAAGAGGAAAAGAGGAATTCAATATTCTTATTGAGAAGACCATAAGGACAATTAAAAGTTTTCTTTTTACTGTACCAATAAAATTTTAAATATAACGTATAACATTTTTTTCGAGTAAAATAAAATATTATTGAGATTAACTATAAAAAGGCAAAGGGAGGGAGTGTAAGGTTTGCTTTGCCTTATTACTCTCCCCACCATTTTGTTTCTTTTCTGGTACTATGAGTTATAGGCGTCATAAGCCCTATGGTCATTCTCTCTGTAGCCTCTATTGAGTAAACTGCATGGAGTACTTAAGAATTCAAAAAGTATTTTAAGTGTTAATTACTGCTTGACAATATATTGATTATTAAGAGTAACAGTAACAGTGTTTGTGTATAGTTATTTCATAACCCACCTTCCACCCACATACGTCCATAAAAAAATATAGCCTATAAATTTCAGAGTCGTGCAAAACGGTGATCCCTCTTAAAAAATCTAAATGTATTTAAAAATAATGAAAATTGTGATTTTTAGCTACATTTACTCATATTAATGGTAACTTGTACTCATCGGTTGCAGATGTCCCTTCGCAAGCATTCATAGAAATAGTTGTATACTTCACAAATATTAAAATACATTTAAAAATATCTTCTGAAAGATTTAGAGTGAACTAAACCTTGAGATTTTTTTAACAAATTATGTGCCACCGTAGCACATGAAAAATATACTTAAATACTAAATAAAAAAAAATTTTTGTTCATTTCATAGTTCAAGGTTATACAATACCGCTAAAATTTCCAATGACACATGTCACATGCAGGCATATGTAAAATTCTTTTCTTATAAGGTTCAGAAGGGATTCTTTTTTTAGAAAAAAATGGAATGTCATTGAATTTCTTGAAAATTATGATTGGTAACTAAAATATCCTTTGTTTATTTGACTGAAAAGATTTGTAAAATTATTTTTGCTTTATTTCTTTCATAATTCAAACATAATCTATCTCATGATACAATAACACTTGAAAGAAAAATTAATTTAATTTTTCCTCAAGAAATAATTTATCATATTGAATAATATTAACAGTCCAAAAGATAATAAGACACGATCCACTTTGTACTGATAATTCATCACATTTGTTATTGCATTTTTACATTAAAAGTAACTCAAATTTATAACCAACCAATATTTAAATTCAATTTCTTATACACTGAATACAAAATTTATATACCTATACCTTTTTCTCAGATGTATTAGTTACAAGATGCAAAACTAAAAATGCACTTTTACTTATATGTTGGAACTTTTTGTGTAAATTCATGAGAATATTGTTAATTATTATTCAATTTAAGTCAAACTGATTTCATTCACTAGCATATTAATTCACAAATTGCCTTATACTGATCTTCGACGTACTGAGATACAAAGAGACATGAGTTTAGTTATATATCACTGACAATAAGAAAAAATATATTGAATATTATTATATATCAATCTCTGTTAAATGTTGATTGTAATTTATTATTTAAATTAATTCCAAGTTTTTATATATAATTACATTTAATTATTGCTGTTACATTATTAGATTCAATAACAAATTGTCAGAAAATGTAGATTATGATAATCAATTTCCATAGAATTATAATGTTTGTTGCTAATATAAAAATAATCAAATATAATTAAAATATATAAGAAGAATTAGAATTAATTATTTTCTAAAACTAAACTTAATAACATTTATCAGTAGATACTTTAATGTTAACAAATCTCATGTAATGGAATTTAAGTCAGTGTGTGTACGCTAAATCTATAAAAGAATATAATCATTTACCTGTTATATACATCCATATTATAATATTATTCACATGCACTGTTATGAAAAAAATGCTCGTACACTCTGAACTCATACTAATTATTACATTTTATTGAGAAAAAATTATTACAAAGCATTAGTCTTATTATTATAATACTCTTTTATAGATTTAGCGGATGATAGACACTGACTTGAATTTTATATATCTATTAATATTAATTTTAAAAAAACTAAGAAACTATTTTAGAGTTAAATTTAAAAGAAAAATAGTTTTTTTCACACCAAATAAACACGTGCATCAGATGAGGTTATGTTATCACTTCGAATTTTTTCAACATCGATTGTCAAGCAACTGTCAGGTGATAAACGGGTAACAATAGGGCATATCTGAAAATGAGTCTACCCTATCGGGACCTTAAAATCGCCCCATTACACGCCATCTAGGAATCCTTTAAGGCACCCTACAGGGACCTTATAATAATCTTAGGGTACCTTACAGGGACCTCATTTTCACCCGCAATTCGTTTCTAGTCGGGAAAACTTAGAGAGCGCGCTGGCGTAATGGACAGAGCTCTTGCCTTCAACGCGGAGGGCAAGGGTTCGAATCCTGGCCAGGTACCTCTAACTTTTTTTCGAAAAAAAATTAGTGTATGTGTCATTTATATCGCGACTCTTAAAAAATCCGACCTCATTGGGTATCGGTAGATTGCTGGTCACAAAAGTGGCTGACCATCCATCGGTAGTCAAAGTTTTTGGTATGGTGGGTCTGACAGTCTAGCCTGATGTAATATGTTAAACGGGGACCGGGCTGGGCTCCCTCGACATCATCACATAAAAAAGGTTAATCATATAGAGGACAATATCCTTTATATATTAATCTTTTTTCTTAAAAAAAGAAATGTATAAAAACTTTAAATTAATTTAAATAAATAATTACAATCAACATATAATAGAGATTGATATATAATAATATTCAATATATTTTTTCTTATTGTCAGTAATATATAACTAAACTCATGTCTCTTTGTATCTCAGTACGTCGAAGATCAGTATAAGGCTATTTGTAAATCAATATCCTAGTGGATGGAATCAGTTGGACTCAAATTGAATAATAATTAACAATATTCTCATGAATTTACACAAAAAGTTCCAACATATAAGTAAAAGTGCATTTTTAGTTTTGCATCTTGTAACTAATACATCTAAGAAAAAGGTATAGGTATATAAATTTTGTATTCAGTGTATAAGAAATTAAATTTAAATATTGGTTGGTTATAAATTTGAGTTACTTTTAATGTAAAAATGCAATAACAAATGTGATGAATTATCAGTACAAAGTGGATCGTGTCTTATTATCTTTTGGACTGTTAATATTATTCAATATGATAAATTATTTCTTGAGGAAAAATTAAATTAATTTTTCTTTCAAGTGTTATTGTATCTTGAGATAGATTATGTTTAAATTATGAAAGAAATAAAGCAAAAATAATTTTACAAATCTTTTCAGTCAAATAAACAAAGGATATTTTAGTTACCAATCATAATTTTCAAGAAATTCAATGACATTCCATTTTTTTTCTAATAAAAGAATCCCTTCTGAACCTTATAAGAAAAGAATTTTACATATGCCTGCATGTGACATGTGTCATTGGAAATTTTAGCGGTATTGTAACCTTAAACTATGAAATGAACAAAAATTTTTTTAAATTCAGTATTTAAGTATATTTTTTACGTGCTACGGTGGCACATGATTTGTTAAAAAAATCTCAAGGTTTGGTTCACTCTAAATCTTTCAGAAGATATTTTTAAATATATGTTAATATTTGTAAAGTATACAACTATTTCTATGAATTCTTGCGAAGGGACATCTGCAACCGATAAGTACAAGTTAACATTAATATGAGTAAATGTAGCTAAAAATCACAATTTTCATTATTTTCAATTACATTTAGATTTTTCAAGAGGAATCGCCGTTTTACACCACTCTGAAATTTATAAGCTATATTTATACATATATTACCTACTTTAATGATTTTTTGGACATGGGATTATGGTTCGAAACCTTGAAAAGTAGTATTTCAATGTTTTAAATGACTTTAGCTCAGCGAATGGCTACATTAGCACTTTTAAATTAATTTCTCCTTAAAATTTAGAATATTTTGAAGAAAAAAGTTTTTCAGTAATAAATTTTTCACTAAAAAAATTCTGAGTGGTTCACTATATGAAAAAGATCCATTTTACCAATTTTTAGCGAAAAAAAATTTGTCGTCCTCTGATTTCACAGAGAATGGGGTATATATATATATATATATATATATATATATATATATATATATAAATACATCTGTTCGTATGTATTTTCGCTTGTTAGATTCAAGCATTTTTGTTGTGATATTTTATTATATATTCGGTAGTACTATTGTAAACTTAAACTAGTTTGTGTTAAATTTTTTTTGACTAAGTAACTATCGTTTCTTTAGTGAATTTTAATATGTAATATTATAAACGCAGCTTGCAAATGTGATTTTTTGTTATTCCTGATAGAATGTTTATAATTTTTATTACTTTAAACAAAAATGATGTAACATATAAAAAAATATTTTTGATTTCTATATGTTAGATTAGTTGAAAAGAGTTGTTGCTAGACAACCGAAACGTTGTATTAATTGTTATACGATAAAGAAAGACAGTATGCCTTTAAAACAGAATTATAATTATTACATATTTATTAAATTTTCTAGTATGTATGAATTTTTTATACTTTTTCACTAGCATATTTGGATTCTGTAACTTTTAAACTAGTTAAAATTTTTCGATACCATAAAGTTTAAATTAGAGAGTATTCAGCTTATACTTTATTTTATTTTATTTGCATTTTTCTGTAATAGTTTCAGTTTTTTGGTTATTCTAGTTCTTATAAGCGTTTTTTTCATTATATTTTTGAAAAAATTGTTTTTTTGTTTATCCCTGGGCTCTATTATTACAAAAAAGGAGACGGGTTTCTTTTCATCAAAGAATCATATTTTGCGGTCTCACAAATATGTTGTGCCAAAGGTGGGGACCTCTTCTTGTAATTGAAAAAAAGTTTATGTTCGTAATCTGTGAGTCAAAACTTTTTATTTAAAAAAAATTAGCTTTTAAAACTAGTTCTTATAGAGGTATTCCTTTCGTTTAAAAACGTGTACGATTGATAAAGAAATCAAAAGAACCGAATAGCTATGAGATTTTCCATTAACAAACGTATAATTTACTACTTAAATTTAACAGACATATCAAAGAACAGAAAGATGAATACAAACAATAAAAATATAATTATACCAGAAATAAATTTCTTTTTAAATTACTATAAGATGAAAAAGTTATACCTAAATATATGTTTGTCATAAGAAATAGTACATTACGCTACTAGTGCGCAAAACATCTTTACTTCGCACGGGCGACGAACTCGACTCGAGCGTGAATCACCTATACCGCGCCCGTGATACGTGAATACTATTTTTTAATATATCGTGAGCGAAACACGATCATTTTTGCGGTTACTGACCGAGCGGAGCAAGACGAGTCAATTTGTCACCCAAGCGTACGAGGGTGACAATTCGAGCAGTTAATAATAAAAAATAAATGATGAATCATAAATATTTACAATTGCATTATTAATACAATAAATATTTTTATGATTGCGAATAAAGACTTTTATTTACATTTACTTATTAGAAGATTTCTGATTCATAATAAATTTAAAAGCGCAAATTAAAACGCTGATTATTGAGAAGATTTTACGAAATAAGTAAGAGCGTTCTTGACTTCTAGTGAGATGAGTAGCCTTTCTGTTGTCCTCAGGTAATAAAGCATATTTCTAGACCTATAATAAAGAGAGTTCTTTTTTTGTCTGCCTATCCAGCAACCTGTTCCTTTCGGACATCTTACAAGCATAGCTAAGCCTTCTACGAGGACCAGAAGCTTACACTGGTGACCCCGACGACCGTTAGGGAAGACAGAGCAACGCAGCAGCTAGCAGGCTGCCTTAGCAAAAGCCGTTGGCCAGCGAGGATCGCCGAGCAGAGGCTGCCATTTTCTCAACGGGAATACGTTTAAGGTTAGAAATATATTTACTGCAAGCACGTTGTAGCTACTTGTCTCAAATTAAAAGTATAATTTTTATGACATACATTTAATTATAATTAACGGAAATTTATCTTGAAAATTACAGCAAAAATTTTTTTTATATATACAACTAACATAAAATGAATTGTTCGTGCAAAAAATTTATATATGTATATACTGACTAACAAAAATAAATATTTGCACAGTAAGTGAGAGATTGGCTTGCTCCAGCTGCACGTGAGAAAGGAAAAGTAGATTTTTTTTTAATGTTCTTAAGGGGATTGTTGGTGTCGGTGTGGACTCGGCACGTGGTGTAAATTATTAAATTTGTTTGTCTCCTTATCCACGGGTCGTGGCTGCGCCGGTTGCCGGCAGTCATATGCCTAATATAAAGTTCTTTGTTTTTTTTTCTTGCGATAAGTAGCACGTGCAGACTGAGGGAAGTATAGGAAATCTCTCTCTCTCTCTCTCTTCCTTCTTAGAAAAAAAAGGGAGAAGTTATATATAAAAAAAAAAAATCTGTGCAATACATATAAGTATAAAAATCGAAAAAAATAAAAACTAAGATTGTTAGTAGAAAAAAGTGTAATAAGAAAAAGTGGTTCGATTGTGCGGGTATAGTAAAACGGTTAGAAAGAAACGCGTAGAAAATTCGAGACGCGCCGGTTAAATTAAAGTCAAATAGAGCTGATTGGAGGTAAAGTTTTTTATGCGCGTGGAAATAAATAAATTCGTGTAATGTAAAAGAACAAAGGATTCGAATGTATCGTTGCTGGCATGTTGTAGGCCGATGTATGACCTTGAGGGATACATCTAACCATTACATTTGTGTATCTCTTTATTTTGTTCTCGAGAGATCATGCGGAGGTCGTACATACCGGTAATCCGCGAGTTTAGGTAAACATTATAAATATCACGTTGCCCGCGCACACGGGATGAATAAACGGTAGTTTTAAGTCTTAAATTGTAAATAATTGTTAACGTAATCTTATTTGTATTTTATTTTGTGTAGGCCCTGTACACCTATAGTGATGGACCTTGAACGGTAATTTTAAACGATTATTTATTTATTTGTTTGAATCTTCGGGATTATTTATTTGATTGTTCATGTAACGTAAATTATTTATCTATTTATTTATTTAAATGTTTGTATCTTCGTAAGTATTTATTTGATTATTCATATAACGTAAATTATTTATTTATTTATTTTAGTGTCGTATTAACTTATTTATTTATTTCGTGTTGTATCCAATTTGTTTATACAATCTAGTCAACATAAGACTGATTAATATCGATCAGTGTCGGTTAAGATTTGTAGTTTGGATTACCTTGCGTTGTATGGAACCTTGAATCACAAAATGGCTACCGCGAAAACGCCAACGAATGTAGTATTAAATGGCGGAATAAGAGAAGCCACAGCGAATATATGGAATAGCACGCCGAATGAAAGAGAACGTGGTGCATTCAAAAAGCAAGTTGATAATAATAGAATTCTTGCGGATAAAGAGACGATGAATAGTAGTAGCATATTAGGAGCGAGCGGTACGCGAAGAGTAGAAGATTATTATAAAAAACAGATATTAGTAATGAAAAAAGATTATGAAACAAACTTAGGAGTTTTAATAAAGAGAATAGAGATGCTCGAATTAAACCGAGATAAACCGGGAGAGGAATTAGAAACACACGACGTGCATAACGAGCAAATACCGACACACGTAAATAAAGATAATATTGATGACGCGCTAAATAATTTTAGGTTAGGTTAACAACACGGTAATATAATGGTACCTAGTAACCTCGTGCAAACCCGTCAAATTAATTTTCCCTTTTGAAAACATAATCCGAAAACGTAGTTTGATTTATTTGAAACACAGGCTAAATTGCAGAATGTTACGGACGAGAGCGTGGCGTTCGTATTACTTATGAACAATTTCTATAATGACATAATTCGCGAAACATCGAATTTAGTAATAGTATATTACGATACGGGCGACTTAAATCACCTATTATTATACGGCGAAGTTAGGGCCCGAGCGTCAGCGAGGGTCCTAAGCGCCGTGTAATAATAGGTGAATTTAAGTCGCGAGTATCGTATACTATTTTATAGCTCGAGTGATTTAAATCCGCCACACTACATCTATACTCTCAAAATTCAATAATAAACAAAGGCTATGCACTCCACGAATGATAATTCATTAAAAAAACGAATTCTATTTACCAGCAAAACTAGGCATTCTACGAATGATAAATCGTAAAAGAAAAGCGAAAACTGCAAAAAAGCAAAATATAAGCACTTCGCGAATAATAAATAGAAAAAAACTAAAAAATACATATAAAACATGAAATAACATTATGTCAAACTGTTGAAATTAATTCTGTAATAATAAAAATCTAAATTTCCTTTCATATATGTATTAGGGCCGTAGGAGCAACAATTGGTAACTTATGTATTATATTAGCAGTTGTGTTTAGGGGAATCACAGATGCGACGGAGTCTTAGAGCGTCGAAATGACTACCTCTTCGCTTCACATGTTACACTGGTATTAACTTTGGTTTTACACGTATTTAACACGCTTATAATTGTTATTTATTTTGAAAAATATCGATATAAAAAAGTTGCAATAATCTACACCTTATTATTATCGATGAATAAACTCTTAAAAATAATCCAGATATCAAAATATCGCTTATTATAAGTGCGTGATTTAAGTGAATTCAGCGTTATATTCATTATCGAACAGCGTAAAAATTTATCTTTTAACTCTCGGCTCAGCGGAATTTAAGCGCGGATTTAAATCACGCAGTGCTATAAAAACATTAAAACCGGGATATGGATATAAAGGGTTGAAAAAATACCTCATAGATACGTATAGACAATCGCAAGAAGAAAGGTTGAATAAATCATTTAGAAAATGTCGGGCACACGGAGAAAAACCGTCGGAATATTTAAGAGAATTGCTCGACGTAGCAGATGGTAAAATAGAACGCGAGGTTATCGCAAGGGTTTGGAAATATAATCTTCCACTGGGTATTAAATCGCATCGGGTGGGAGAAATAAATCTAAGAAACGAAGGAACCGTGGTAAAAAACGTGGATGAAGTATACAAAAATAAATGTGAGAAAGAGGTCGGTAAAATGGTTAGTATAGTAAGTCAAGGTAAGAAAGAAAACGATAGACCGTACGCAGATAATGTAGGTATCGAGGCTTATATTGAAGCTGTTTTCAAAAAGACGCGCGGTAAAGTAGGGAATGAATTTGGAAGTAGAGGACGTTCACGAACTAATAATCGGAATAATAGCAAACGTTATTGTTTATATCACGCGAAATATGGAAAAAGCACATCCATGTCTTAGATAAAGTAGTCGACGAAACATTTTTAGTAGATACGGGTGCGGAAGTATCATTAGTTCCAAAAAAGAAGAATAGTAAAAAAAGCAGCACGCGTTAAATTGTACGCAGCAAACAACACGCAAATAGATACATATGGTATAGTATACAAGGAATTAGACTTCGGGTTTAAAAATAAGATCAAATGGACGTTTATTGTAACAGACGTACCATATGCGATACTAGGTGGTGACGACATCAAGCACCATCATTTGCTTCCAGATCTGACCCGACGGGAGCTGGTGGATGCAAAAACTGGTGAGTCAGTCGCAGGCACTGCAAAGAAAGTAACGTATGTGCAGGTGTCGTTAATAGACCCGAAGAATAGGTACGCGCATATAATAATAGAATTTCCATCAATACTTAAGCTTGAAAAGCCAACAATTAAAAGAAAGGTGGATGTACACCACCATATCACCACAGTGGGACCGCCAGTAGCGCAAAAACCGCGCAGATTGGCACCTGATAAGCTGCAAACAGCAAAGCAGGAATTTAAGAGATGAATAAAGAAGGTATTTGCCAACCTTCAAAAAGCCCTTGGGCTACACCTATCCATATGGCCCTCAAGAAAAATGGTAAGTGGAGGATCTGTGACGACTATAGGAAGTTGAACACAGTCACGGTACCAGATAAGTACTCTATTCCCAATCTCCAGGATTTCGCATATAATCTAGAAGAGAAAACTATTTTTTCCGCACTCGACTTGAAGAAAGCATTTTCGCAGATCCCTATATTTCCAGAGGACGTACCAAAGACAGCGGTGACGACTCCATTCGGACTTTATGAGTTCCTAGTGATGACATTCAGATTTCGAAATGCCGCACAGACATTTCAGCGATACATAAACCAGGCCGTGGGCAACCTGAATTTTGTGTTCGCATTCGTTGATAATATCTTGGTTGCATCTTCATCAGACGAAGAGCACCAAGAATATCTAGAGAGGTTAGAGAAATTCCACCTCAAACTGAACATAGATAAATGTCAGTTCGGAGTCGATAAACTTATCTTCTTGGGCCATTTAATTGACAAAAATGGATTCAAACTAGATCCATCTAAACTCGAAGCGATACAAGCCTTTAAGAAGCCCCAGACAAAAGATGAGATGCGTCGATTTCTGGGAACTTTTACAGAAAAAGCTTACCAAGAGCCGCAGAAGTACAGAGACATCTAGTAGCTATGATAAAAGATATTAAGAAGAAGGAAAAAAGACCCGTGGAATGGACCGAAGAAGCAGAACGAGCATTCAAGACAATTAAAAAAGAACTAGCAAATATTGTGTATCTTGCGTTTCCAGCTAAGAATGTGGAAATTAGGTTAGTTACAGATGTGTCAAATTTTGCCATGGGCGCAGCCTTACAGCAGAAAGTAGGGAATACGTGGAAGCCGCTAGCTTTATTTTCGAAAAAATTTACCCCCGCGCAATCGAATTACAGCACGTATGATCGAGATAATGGCTATTTACGAAGCCATCAAATATTTTGGTTACTACTTTGAGGGTAGAGAATTTAAGGTATGCACAGACCTTGAACTACTGGTACATGTGTTAGGTAAGAGTTTAGATAGCTGCATAGCATTGCAAGCAAGAAAGTTAACGTATATTGCTGAGTATAACGTGAAAGTCTGCTATTTACCAGGAGAAGATAATGTAGTGGCAGATGCATTGTCGAGAGTTGATGATTTCCGATTTCCGACAATATTTTCGTTGAATGAAATAGCTAGACAGCAAAGGGAAGATCAACAACTGCCGGATATAATAAATAATCCGCAGCATCAATTAAAACTGGCAAAATTGCAATATGGCATAGAAAACACGCCATTTTATTGCGAAATAGTACAAGACTCTCTCAGGCCGTATATACCGGAGGCACTGAGAGCAGTCATCTTTGAACTCTTCCATAGTAAAGCACATCCATCTGCTAGTTCAACTAGTAAGATGATAAGGAAGCAGTACGTATGGCCAAATATGAACAGGCAGATAACATCCTGGTGCAGAGCATGCATGGAATGCCACCGATCGAAAGTAACTAGGGAAAACAAATTTTTACCCACGAAATTAAGCAAACCAGATGGACACGCCCACGTGCTTGTCGACTTAGTTGGTCCGTTGCCGCCTATCGAAGGTTACAGATATCTTGTGACCATGATAGATAGGTATACTAGGTGACCAGAGGCGGTGTCCGTATACGACGCATCGGCTCCTTCTGTCGCACGCGCTTTTTATGACACGTGGGTGTCTCACTTTGGTGCACCTGTCATCATTACTACGGATCAAGGCAAGCAGTTCGAGTCTAGCATGTTTCAGGCACTGTTACAACTGATAGGATGTAAGAGAATACGTACTGCGGCATACCATCCAGCCGCGAACGGTATGGTGGAGCGATGGTACCGTGATCTTAAGGCAGCATTGATATGCCATACGGAAGGTCGGGAATAGAACAGAATTCTCCCGACTTTTTACTGGGGTTGAGAACGCCTTTAAGAAAAGATACGGAGGCCAGTCCAGCGGAATTTCTTTATAGAACAACGCTCACCATACCAGGTGATATATGCGAGTTCAGAGAGATGGATGCAAGTACATGAGGCAGGTGAGACCTGTACCTGTAATACACAACCATTCAGGAAAAACATTCGTGTTCAAAGATCTAGCGAATTGTACTCATGTGTTAGAAAAAATAAAAGCAGTTAAACCACCTCTTGTACAACCATATTCAGGACCATATAAGGTCATCTCTAGGCACGAAAATGGCCATAATTACGTCATAAAAAAAGATAATAAAGACGTAACCGTGAACGTGGAAAGATTGAAACCGGCCTACTTTTTAGCAAATGGAATTGAGCCACAGGAAAGCGAATTAGGTAGGGAAGTAGTGCCTCAGAGTAGTAACCAAACAGATAGAGGCAACAGAGAACTGAGCGAAAATAATAATATAATAGAGGAAGAAAATGTAGTAACCGAAGCTCAGATCCACAGTGAGGCTCCACCCACAGATGGGGAAGATAATGAAATAACTGGAGCATCGGGCGAAGGTAACCAGATACGGGAAGTACCAGAGTATAATTTTAACGAAGTAAGTAATAACGAATACGATGAGCTCAATGAAGAGCAAATAGACATTATGGATTCGTGTAAGGAGACAGGTAACGTAGCAAATAATAAAGAAATTAAAAAAACCAGTAACAGGGTAGAATACGAGACAATAGATAGCGAGAAAAATAATGAAAATAATAAAAAAAGAGAGAGATTTATACCTAATATTCTGAGACACAGAAAAATAGAGAATGTAACGTTGAATAGGGAAAATAATTCTGAAAAAAAGGTTAGATTTTGTACAACAGTGTCTTACTTCAAAGTAAAATATGATTAATTTTAGGCAATATTGTAATGCGTTTATACTAATAATGTTTGTTTTTCATCTTATATATAGGTGAAGCTGATTGGGCTCTCCTCTGATATTCGTATCGCTAAAGAGTTCCATTAGCCGAGCCGAGATGTTTTTTCTCGAAGAATTGGTCAGGGGCCCTTTGCGTAAAATCAATGAGACACATGATTTCACAAAAAAAGCAGACTACAGGTTGGCAAAGGTTTACCGATACGAATTCATCGAGCCATACATACAACAGTGTATAGGCAAGATAAACGCTATTAGCAGAGCTGGTGCGAGGAATGCGATGGAGAATGCACAAGGACATGAGTTCAAGAAACCATCGCTCTTCCTCGGTGATCAGTAGAGATTTCATATCACCTAGATATTCAAAAGTCGCCGAATTCTTTTAACAACACAGGTGTAGAAGGGATCAAGATCAATAACCATTATAGAAAAAATAACAAAAACAACAGGTGTTTCAACATTAACTTCATGTTAAGTGTGTTATGGAATGTGCCCAGATTTAGGTTAGACATCCTTAACTGCAAGGTGAATCTGAACTCTGCGTTATCTTCAGCAGTGACAAGGTATGGCGCAAAAATATACAACGAGAATGGACTTTTAAGAGTTGTATATAGAAGCCTTTAAAGGCATAAAAATGTAAATACATAATAAAAGTATAATGATGTAATAATTTAGATTATGTGTGTATTGAGTATAAGCATATGTGAGAATGGTTGCGTAAGTGCATATAGGAATATAAGAATAGAATCACTGTATGTGTGAGAATAAATACATGAGTGCATACAATGTAAAATGGTATGAGCGAGAGTAATCGCATAAAGATAAATGCATGTAAAAGAGTAATTGCGCGAGTAATTATGTAACATGTAATAGTATTAAAATATCAAAAGTCGCAAATATGTAAAAAGAGATCATATGTAAATAAAGTACCCACTGATTATGTAAAAATATACATATATTTTTAATGTAAATAACCATAGATGGTTATTTAGGGGGGAGTACTGTGGGCACACAGAAATAAGTATGCATGTAGAAGTAAGCATATATGTAAGCGTTACGCGCAACCTGCGGTGCGCAAGTAAGCGACTAGAAACGTAAGCTATGTGATACGCGAGACACACGAAGTAAATAAGAGCGTTCTCGACTTCTAGTGAGATAAGTAGCCTTTCTGTTGTCCTCAGGTAATAAAGCATATTTCTAGACTTGTAATAAAAAGAGTTCTTTTCTTATCTGCCTACCTAGCAACCTGTTCCTTTCGGACATCTTACAAGCATAGCTAAGCCTTCTACGAGGACGAGAAGCTTACAATATTATATAGCCAATTCCGATTGTGCTAGATAGTAATACTATTGATGAGCGACAAAATCTTATATGATATACTTGTTGCTTGCTGCACTCACTGCGTCTCTGTCTCTCTTTCTCTCTCTTTCTCACCTGATCGAGAGACGCGTTGCCGGTAGCGCAGTTTTCCTTCGTGATGCAGGTTCGAAAATACGTTATATTAAATAATGTGATATTTCATAACTAATTAATTTATAACTGCTCACAAGGACCGCGGAGGCGTCGGAGTAAGCAACGAAAAATATATTTTATGCTAAATATAGTCAGGCAATATAAATCAATTGAAAGTACGTTTTAATAGAAAACAGAATTTATTATATAAATAATATAATGTATATAAATAATATAATATCTGAAATATAATATACGCGTTTAATGAGAGAAAGAGCAAAGGAGGGATTGTCGCGAACTAAATAGAACTCGCTTATGACGCTGATCGGTTACGTAACCGATGATACAATTTACCCGGACAAGAATCTCTCGAGGAAGAGATACTTTGATATCATGCTGTATAATCGTACTTACAGTAACGCACTGGCCAGCTTATACTAACTACCTACGTGCACGTAGTCACCGCTCGCCTGTTATCGTAACTTCCCCCTTGTACGTAACCAATACGTAGATGCTCTGAAATGGATCGGTGGAATACGCCTCTTCCCGATCGTTGAATTCGCTGAGGTCTGCCAACGTAGTTGCCTTGGCGTAGATCGGTGGAACCCTTTACATGCCGATCAACTTAATTTGCTGGCACTTAATGGATGACTGCTAAGACGCGCGAAAAGCGGTCAAGCAAAACTCTACAGGAAAAATTTCTGAGAGTTGCAACTAGCAAATATAATATAATACGCTAGTCGATATAAATTAACGACTTTTATTCAAGACAACGTTTTGCGCTATCAATTGCGAACTTAGTCTAACGTATTATAAGATTACTTGGCGAAATCTTTATCGAGAACAGCACGGCTTAGGTTCCGTGTTAACGCAATAATAGCCGAAAACTCTCTGAAGCGCCAGCGTGCTTCTCTCTCGCGTGCCAGTCGTCAAGATACGCACTTCTTTACTCATCTTAGACGAGATATATGACTGAGCGTCTATCCTATTTTAATACCTAAGCGCGCAAGATTCAAACACGGTAGAATACCGTTACAACGAAATGATTTACAACAATTCTACCTGTAAAAACATTACAAGTAAATATTCACTATCTAAATCAACTTCATAATTAATAAAATTAAAATCTTTTTGAAAATTTTCATTTAACCACTCTTTTTATTTTTTACATATAGTACGATTCCCTCTTTTTATTTTTTACATTGAAAAATTTTGTTTCGAATTTCCTGTCGAAATAACCTTATATCGACGGGCCGTACGAAGACTATCACTCCTGAACAATTTTAAACGAAAAAAATTATATTTCAATGTATATAGACGAAAACTATTATTTCAATTTTTATGTAAACGAAGACTATCACTCCTGAAAATTTAAAACGAAAAGAATTATATTTCAATGTATGTAGACGAAAACTATTATTTTAATTCTTATGTAAACGAAGACTATCACTTCTAACAAAGAGCGCAGAAAAGTTATTTTTTATATTTTTTTTCGTTGAAGAGTGATTGTTTTCGTTTACATGAAAATTAAAATAATAGTTTTCGTCTGCATACATTGAAATATGATTCTTTTCGTTTCAAATTTTTTAGGAGTGATAGTCTTCATTTACATAAAAATTAAAATGATAGTTTTCGTCTACATATATTGAAATCCAATTCTTTTCGTCGCAAATAGTTCAAAAGTGATAGTCTTCGTTTACATAAAAATTAAAATGATAGTTTTCGTCGTATCTTCTGGAAGTGATAGTCTTCGTTGCAAATCTGAGGGTGATTGTCTTCGTAAGCACCGTCGATGACATAAATATCGAGTCCAAGTCCGTAAAGCAATTGTGAATCTTTTTGTCTAAGAAAAACAACATGGTGTACATGCTTCGCACACTAAAAAAAAATATTAGGTTTCGCACACGCAAAACAAGCATGAAAAACCGTGTTTCGCGCACGGAGTGTTACAAAGATTATTTTTTTTTATCTTAATAATTATTAAAAAATAATTTTTAATAATAAAATTTATACCACTAACGTCATGTTTCAATGAATAGAATAGATATTTAAAGTTGAATATTTAATATTTCTAGAATAAACAGTTTAAAAAAAATTTGACAGTATTCAAAAATTTATCATTATATTGTTTGTCATATATTTTTACGCTAACGCTTATCAATAAATTTTATAGAAGATTTGATAGCTATTATTCGCCTTTGTAAGACCTTAAGTGGCGCTATGAGATATAATGTAAATTAAATGTGGTGATAAAAATAGAAACTGCAGGTAGTGGGTCCTTATATATTGCTCTTATGGAAGATCTTACCAAGAATTAGACTAACTTAATTCTAAAAATTCGTTTTCTTCAGGTTGAACTTCACATAGAATGAAATAAAACAGAGCACGAGCTTGCTACAGCGCGAGCAAAACAAAACTTTGACGATTGGATGGCAAAAACAAGAAAGACGAAAAAAAACAATAGACAAAAAAATGAAGCTGATCTTGACGAACAATATTATAAAAAGAATTGATAGAGTTTACAAGTTTTGTAAAAAAAAAATAAAATAAAAACAAATTTATTACAGCTTGGGCTAGAAAAATGGAAGAAAGAACGTGACGTGCCTCTTCCCACGGTAGGTAGGCTTTGTAAAGAACTAAAAGTATGGTGTACTGCGCGTTTGGGAAGATCGTGAACAAGTGGCAGCGACGACGACATAGTAAAGGAGAAAAGATATATATATATACATGTATAGTATATAAGCAAAGCAGCCTTGACAAGGACGGTGCGACTTGGCAAGAAGAAGTGAAGGAGTTAAAATAGATAAGTATATTAGTTTGCTATACACGCTTTTTAGATACAAAACGCTCGCGTCTACCAGCTCTCAGCACTAGCTCTATTATATGTAATCGTTATTATTATTATATAATCATGATTTTCGTTTTTTCCATCCGTTATTGTCATCTTAGAATTACATTAAATATGTATTTGTGTGCGTGCGTGTGTGTGTGGGATGTGGTAATCAACGATGACAAAGACGAGTTTTGCTTGTATATATATTTATAGGAAAAGAAACAAAATAGCTAGCCATAACACACGTTTTTCTTGTAGAACTTCATATCCTTGATATATTCTGTGTTCTATGTATGCTTGAAGAATAAAGTTAGAGAATATAGTAATGAATAGTAATGAAATTATATTATACCTTATAAATTGTTAGTCCATGTACGTAGCTGGTAAGATCGTGGAAGTTACTTTTGTACGAGTTATAGCTTCTTTTTTTGACTCTCTGCCAATCTTTTCTTTAACATAATTTAAGCACTTAGAAAATTCTTTTTATTATTTTCGTTTTATTGAACTCCATAAATATAGAATATATATGCTATAATATGGGTGATCCAGAACGTTTCCATAAAATAGTACTCCTAGTGTGTTGAGTGGCATGCATGCACGCGATGCGTTCAAATGTATGTAAGGAAGGTAGGCATCATGTTTTCTTTTTCTTTTTACTTTAATATCTAGTACTGCTAGTTATTATTCTAGATTCTTGTTAATAATTCTTGCATGCTTCAGATCGTAATGATAGGTTCTTTTTAATGCTTCGCTTGTTTTATTTTCTAATTTATTAAATATTATTCTTGGATATATTTAAGAAATACCAAGATTTTTTCACATATATATTATCTATTTTTGGTCTTTTAAATTTTATAAACTTTCAAAGATACTTTGACGATGGACAAATAATGAGGTATTAATTGTAGTTAGGTATACGTTTCGACTAAAATTTAAGAATTAAGAAAAATTAGACAGAAATTTTATTAAAAATTCATACTATTATATTTTTAACTCTTTATCTAGCTATAATGGCTGTGCCATTAGTTAGCATTGTACTGTTTCATTTTTCACTGCATGATTCCAATCTCAATCATTGTAATAATCTATGTCTCATTTTTTGTTTAATTTTATTAAAATACTCATTACAGCTAATTTAAACGATAAAATAGCAAGTAAAAACAAGTTAAAGTTGTCATCACGTTTTTCTTATAAAATTATCATTCATTTAATTTAAATGCGTTTGATTATTAGAATTTTCTCTTCAATGGAGCAAATTTCATTGGAGTCACGCATGCTATGTATGGTCTCTGTATATTTGTTGCATGCATCATTTGTACTTTCTATTTTGTTACTTTTAATTTACAAAAATAATTAAAAAGCTAATTGTTAGAATTCTAGTTAGAGTGGCATTGGCAATATTGCGTGAGAGGAAATAATTATATCAAGTTGTACAAGTTTTGTTAACTCATTAATACTTAAGAGGATATCGTAGTTATCCCCTCCTAATAATATTTTTATTCAAAGCTCATGAGTAAACGGTGCGTCAAATCATATTCTTTCACTACAGAAAGAAAATTTATTAGATTAATCCTGAGTGCGTACAACTCAAGAGATTTATTAAAATAGTATTTCAAGGTTAGGTTTATTGAGCTTGATATCTAATTTTCATTCAAAGTTCATGAAAAAATAACAACTTTAAGAGGAGGTCGAGCATATCTGTCCTTTTCTAATCAAAGAATTGATTTTTTCTCAAAAATTAATAATTGTAGCAAAAAATAAGAAGAAAGCCTCATCTCGTATAATAAAAAGGAAGATTTTCTTTTATGAGGAAAAATTATTTTTATCGCTTCGTTTTTAAGAAAACCTTGAAAAACTGAATCGTCCATCCTAACCTTTATTTTTTAAGTTTTTCAAAGTTTTCTTCAAAACGAATCGATAAAAATAATTTTTTCTCATCAAAGAAAATCTTTCTTTTTATTATACGAGATGGGGCTATCTCCTTATTTTTTGCTACAATTATTAGTTTTTGCAAAAAAATAAATTCTTTGATTAGAAAAGGATAGAGATATACGACCTGCTCTTAAGTGATTTTTTTTTAAGGAGATGTAAAACGGACACTACACCTGTACTTATAGATATTAGCTTTCTTTCTATTTTATTGCTGAATTTCCAGAAAACAAATGCATTAGCTTGTAGTATGTATTATGATGATTATTTTGATAAGTTTTCAAATAAATTCATTCATTAGCTTTTAAGATATTTGGATTCCTGTACAAAATTGAAAAACTTTAATAAATAATTTTGGAACCCAAAATTTTCAATAACTAATGGATGAATTCATTCAAAAATTTAACTGAATAATCTTCACGGAACATACTACAACTTAATGTATTTTTTTATTGAAAATTTTGCAATAAAATGTAAAGATGGTGAATATTTATGAGTACAGGTGTAGTGTCCATTTTACATCCCCTTAACAAAAATGATTGAATTAATGTAGCTTTAGCGTGGACAAGTTATTATATTTGTCTAAATAGTCAATGTAAAGAGATATCAATCAGATAAAAAAAGCAAAAATCGATTCTGACAGCTCCGACATCCCGTTAAGTAAATAACTTACTTCCTAAGTTCGAAAACTTAAATTATTTCATTCTTTAAAGAATGTAGATATTTGATGAATTGGATGATTGAGCGTTGATTAAATCATTTATTTTATTACCTGCTGCAAAAAAAAATTTTGTAAACATTTGTACATTATGTTTACATCGATTCTAAATTCAAATAGATTTTAAATTATCTATTGCTACACCGAAAATCCATTAATCAAATGTAAATATTATAATTAATCACAATCAAATTTAATATTAGGCTTTTCATATCGCAAAAAAAAAATTAAAACTCAAATTAATGTTTGTTAAAAATGAAAATATCCAAATTTGAAAATCTTTCAAAATCTCCTGTTGGTTTATGCTATATTTTTTAAAATTTTATGATTAGCAACAAACATAGCAACAACATAACTGATGTTGAATTATCGGAAAGTTTCGAAAAGATTCATTGTAAGTAGAAAGGGGGCGAGAACTCCAGACAGTTGTGACGTCACAGAGGACCGCCATACTCGCCCCCGGGGGGCGAGTATGCCGGTTTTGGGGGACGCGTATGCCGATTCGGTCTGCTGAGAGCCTTATCGCTCGGCCTTATCTCGCTTCTCGATAATCGGGAATTTCGTGGAAAATAATAATAAATAATAAATGTTAATAATAAATAATAAATGTTAATAATAAATAATGAATGTTAATAATAAATAATAAATGTTAATAATAAATAATAAATGTTAATAATAAATGAAAAAATAAATGAAAAAATGAAAAAATAAATGAAAAAATGAAAAATGTTAAAATCAGTAGATTATTGAAAAAAAAATTATTGAAAAGAATTATTGAAAAAATTAGTAAAATTGAATTTTTTAAGAAATAAGGATTTTTTGAGAGTTTGTCACTTGGTATAATTTTACAATATTTCAAGTTTTTAATATTTTTGATATATTCCCGATTTGTATATTTTGAATATTTTTTATATATTTTGTATATTTTCCTGTATTAATATATTTACGAATTTAAAGAGAGATATTTTTCGAGTAAGTGGATAAAAGAGAAAAACCCTGAAAATCAACACTACATTGTACAAGTGATGTATATATGTATATATATATGTATATATGTATATATGTATATATATAAGCTTTACAACTGTGTGTGTCTGTGTAACCAGCTAGTATTAACGTATAAGCGGGTGTACAACAACGAGTGGAGATGTACGAGTGGTGGGGGGTAACAGTAGCGCCAGAAATAGAATGGCTCCCGCTAGAGCGAACGCTACACTTGTGCGGGTGCATGCGTACTCCAAAACTTGGGATGTTTATATTATGACCTATATTATGCTGCTCGACCAGTGCATTCGCTCTCGACTACATTGCTTACCCGTTCTCTCTCTTTCTCTCTCTCTCTCTCTCTCTCTCTCTCGCTCTCTCTCTCTCTCTAAGTAAGTAGATACACATCGTTCTAAAGTGCTCCTACTAAATTGTCTCTGTGTTGCTGCATAATTTGCCCACGGGCGTCTTGTTTCAGGTAATCTGCAAGCGCAAACTGCAGAGCATCAATTGATATATTAAAGGACAAATTTATCAGCTCTGCAACCATTAAACAATTAGATCTTCTTCATCGCTGCCAGTTTTTGAGGTTAAGCTGAAACGTGTCTTTGAGGTTATGTTGGCTGAGTTTGGCGCTCAAACTTTCTCAATCAATCAATTAGTTGACTACTGCTGATAAAGCTGAGATCAACTTTAACAACTGGGGCTATTGGCCAATTACTTCGCATTTGTTTCAACAGCTGTCGTCTTTACAGTAGTGTAAAAGAGTGTACTTGTTGAGGTGAGTGATTCTATGTGTAATGCTTAACAGTGTGCTCATCTTCTATTATGGTAATCTGTTCTCAGTGCAATCTGCCGGTTTTACGCACTGATACAACTATTTTATGCAAAAATTGTACGTCTATCTACCACATTTCATGCTGTAACAAATCGTGGTTCCTTAGCAAAAGCGTTATAGTGTGCTGTGTAAAGCAAAAACTACACAAACGTAAGCCGGCTGACGAGAACTCTCGTGCAACAGCTACTGAGGATATAGTCTTGGCCTCTTCGCAGCCATTAGACTTACCACAAACGAACCAGCGCTCTCAAAAAAGAGGCCCCGTCTCTCCGCTCCACCCTCTTGAGCCATTGTCAAGGAGACGCTGCTGCTCCGAGTCAAGCTCCTCCTCCTCCTCTCCTAACAGCATTGTTTTGGGCGCAGACCGGCAACGGGTGCCTGCCTCCAGTCCTATTCGGCTGGTTTCTTCTATTAAATCGCCCCAGCCTATTAATACTGTAAAAATGTCCGAGCCTGAATACTTTACTGCCTTTGCGGCCGTTTGTGCTGCTAAATTTGACAAACAAATGGAAATTTCTAATCAGCTTTTAGCTGTCACTAACAAATTACTTGCAACTAGTAATAAAATAGGTGACGATGTCAGTGCCATAAAGACGGAGTTGGGAGAGGTAAAAAGTTCAATCACGGAGCTTCAGAGAAACTATGATGTTCTTTCAGAGCGCCTAGATGATCACATTGCATCATGTTCATCACCTGCAGTATCACTATTACGTGATACTTGCGAGATCCTTTTTCCGGTATACCATCCAGTGTTCAATTAGGCAACAATGATTTAGTTAAGCTCATTTTTGATGCTATGGGCCTTAACTTTGGCACGGATTTCTTGCTGGAGACACGTGAGTGGACGCCGCCTGTACCACTAGAGCCTGTTCAAATGGAAACTGAGTCCAGTGAGTCCTCCCAGACTCAATCTTTTCGCTCATTTGTAGGTTGTTTTTCCTCTGAAGTAGTTCGAAATAAAATCATCGAAGCTTCACCTAAACTGCGTAATACTACTACGGACAAAGTTTTTGGCGTTGGTGGGAAGGGAAAGATTTTTGTTCGACCGATTTGGCCCAAACCAGTTTATTTGCTGCTCAAAAAAGCTCTTGCTGTCTATAAACAGCTAAACTATCAGCGCCCAATTGTGCGTAACCTTACGGTATGTATGCGTCCTTATTTGAAAGGCGACCTTATACCTATTACTGATGAAGCTCAGTTGGCTAAACTTAAGCCTGTCGAACTTAAAAAATGAGGACTGTATGGCTCTCTTGTGGCAAATTCGCCTTTTAATACATCTCTTTTAAGTAAATATTCTTATCACGATTCTTATAATGCTAGCTCTTGTTCTTTTAACACTATAAATTCATCAAATAATCTAAATTCTTTCCCAAAACAAAGTAACCAATCAAATTTAGTTTTTAACAATAACATAGTGATTTCTCATGCTAACGTAAACAGAATCAAAACCCACTTCTCAGCTATTGAACATCATATCACGTCATCTAAAAATGACATTTTTGCAGTAACTGAAACTTTTTTAACAGAACTAGATGATAGCTCTGTAATCTCTATTGATCACTATAATTTCTTTAGACTCGATAGAGTGGGAAAAACAGGTGGAGGAGTCGGGTTTTATGCTCGCGATCTCTATAAGGTCAATATTCTGTCACAATCTGACCCTGTTTTTGACAATACAGCAGAGTATATCATAGCTGAAATTACAATTGGTTCTGAAAAGCTTCTTTTTCAGTAGTTTACTTGCGTCCGAAGGCTATTTTCCCTGTGGAATTTTTCAATAAAATCTCTAATTATTTATCTACATTTAAAAATTTAGTCATAACTGGGGACTTTAATATAAACTTACTTTCTAAAAATTATTCATCTGAAAATCTTCGTTCAACTATTGATTCTCTGGCTCTCTATGTGGTTCCATCCGAACCGACCCATCATACAATTACAACTGATTATTCTACTCATACGTGGATTGATCTTTTTATCATTAATGATGATAGTTCATTGCTATCTTATGATAAATCATCAGCTCCTTTCATTGCAGGCCATGATCTTATCACGATCACGTTGAGGATATACAAGCCACTGAATCAAGCTAAAAGGATATTTTTCAGAAATTTTTCAAACATAAATCGTGATAGTTTAAACCAGACTATATCACGTGATCTACATGTAAAATCTCAAGAGAGCCATCAAATCTTTCAATCAAATATTCAGCATTTAAATAGCTTAGTTTCTAACTTGTCCTCTGCCCTTGTCTCGTCAATTGATAAATTTTCACCGTTAAAAACTCGTAACATTACGTTGAAGAAAAAGCCCTGGGTTACTCCTGACATTCGTGCAAAAATGAAAGAGCGTGATAGAGCGTATCGCTCAGCTGCACGTTCTGGCTCCATGTTATCTATAGCTAACTATCGGAGACTTCGGGAGAAGTCTCAAATGCGCTAGATACTGCTAAAAACAAATTTATTTCAAATCGATTGGCTGAGTCATCGAATTCATCAAATCGTTGGTCGACATTACATAAAATTGGACTTTCCAATCAAATTTTACCTTCACCATTGCAGTACTTTTCATCCAAAGTCCTGTTGACTCATTACACCTCCGTCTCATCATCATCTTCTGCACTAACAGATAATGAGATCAATCAGGTACTTGCTATTCCATTAAGCAGTGATCTTCCCATTTTCGAATTCTCACTGGTTGAAAGTTCTACTATTGAGTCATTCTTGAATGTGGCTTCCTCAAAAGCTGTTGGACCTGATGAACTGTCAACAAACATGCTTAAAATCACACGTGATTCTCTAGTACCTTATTTAACCTCCATTGTTAATATTTCTTTAGCTTCTGGAATATTTCCAGACCCTTGGAAGAGAGCCTTTCTTCTTCCGTTGGCCAAATCAAATAAGCTTGACTCTCCTTCACAAACACGACCTATAGCCAAGCTCTGTGAGATCTCAAAGGTACTGGAACGGGTTGTTCACTCACAACTAAATTCACATATTGAAACCAATGCATTACTTGATTGTTTGCAAACAGGCTTTCGTAGAGCAAATAGTACTCAGACAGCCTTGTTGAAGCTTCTTGAAGATTCTCGGTTAGCTATAGACAAGCGAATGGTAACCCTATTACTCTTATTTGATTTCTCAAAGGCGTTTGATACAGTGCCACATTCTAGATTACTTCATAAACTTCGTTCTCTAAACTGTTCTGATACGGTCATACGATGGTTTGCATCATACTTAAGAAATAGATTCTATGCCGTTCCTGATCAGGAAAATCAAGTAGGTGCATGGGTCTCTTGTACGGCAGGTGTGCCACAGGGTAGTGTCCTTGGTCCCTTGCTTTTCTCTGTTTTTATAAATGATCTTCCTTCAACCTTGGTCAGAGCCCAACACATTCTTTTTGCAGATGATCTTCAACTGTATCATTCCTTTTTTCCTTCAAAAATTGAAGAAGGAATAAACTTAATGAACTTTGAGGTGGCTAATGTTGTGAAGTGGGCCAAGGATAATGAACTTGCACTTAATCCTAGTAAGATGCAGGCCATTTTCCTAGGGAGTGAACAATATATATCGAGAATCGATTTATCTACTTGCCCGCCTGTATTGGTAAACAATGTTCCAATCACTTACACTGATCTTGTTAAGAATTTAGGAGTCTGGATTAGTAGCACTTTAAATTGGAGTAGGCAGGTTAATGCAGTGGTAGGTAGAGTATTTGGAACCCTACAGTCTCTTAAATTTCATAGACATGCATTGTCTAGAAGGGTTAAAAAGGAATTGGTCGAAACATTGATATTTCCAACACTTGACTACTGTTGCGTAGTATATGATGATCTTCCTCAAACACTTAATCTTAAGCTTCACCGTGCTTTTAATGCCTGTGTCAGATTCGTTATAGGTAACATTGGGTGGCAGGCAAGAGTTACGCCCTTTCGCCTTGATCTGGGATGGATTTCAGTCAAAAACAGGCGGCTTTATTTCAAATCGATACTTGCTCATTCTATTATATCACACCAAAACCCATCATATCTGGCAACGAAATTCTGCCGAGCAAACTTGGATGCAACTGTGAGGTCATCTAATAGGTTACCTCCAAGGCTTTTGGTTTGTCCTACTGTTCGCACATCAGCAATGCTCAACTCTTTTGTTTCTTCATCCTCCTCGTTTATAAACAGCAATGTTGATGTTTTTTATGGTTTCGAGAGGGGAATGACACAGGCATTGAAGCAGCGTCTATATGATAAGTTTCTGGTAGATGAGCGCACTGAGTGGCAAAGCACATGAATTACTTGTCGAGTTTACTTATATTAAGAAACTTTACCATCCAGTCTGAATGATGGACCTCATTTGGTTCCTTTTTTGCACTGATGTAATAGTGTTTATTAGTACTATTACTAATAAATTCTTTTATATATATAAAACCGTATAAAAACAATTTTCTTGATAGTTTGTGTGTCTACAATTTAAATTAGTTTATAAATATTACTTAATTATAAATTGTTAAATCTTCAGTTAAAAAAATTTTTGTATTACTCTTGTATATTTCTATAGGATCATACGGGGTTGAACCCCATGATCTCAAATAAATGATTCAAATCAAATCAAATCTCTCTCTCTCGCTCTCTCTCTCTCTCTCTCTCTCTCTCTCTCGCTCTCTCTCTCATCGTTTCTCCTCGTCGGAAAAGCCGAAGTACGTCGTACGGCGCCGAAGACTATGCCCTATAGAATACCCAATGACCGTCTTGCCCGGTATCTCTGTTCTTTTATATCGACTTTAACATGCACCTTATGTTTAGATGGTGTATGCGTTACACCACTGTATGAAAATACTTTTCTCAATTGATTTTTAAAAAAAATTTATAGTAATATACAATTCATTTTACATCATATTCCTCTTTTAGATGATAGAAAATTTTAATAATAAATGCTAATAATAAATATATATCGATGATAATAAATTATTAAAAAATTATATATAAAAATTAGTAAAAATTGAAGAAAAATTTTAATTATAAGAATGAAATATTAACTTTAAAGAAAAAATGATGGAAGGGGTATAGAAATAAATAGAGATATATTTGTTTGATACATTTATTTTTTATAAATTATAACAACGACGATACAAGTATATGAGTCTCGGAGTAATACGACTTTGCAAGTCTTATTTTTTATTTACATATATATTTAAAGTCAAAACTTTTTGTACCCATTTCTTTCAGGGATAGAGTATGTGTTTGTAGAAATTTTTTGTGAATACTGTTTCCATTGTGAGTCTTTTGTTTGATTTTCTGACTTTTTACTGTCATTTTTTCCGATTAGAGGAGTGCGTTCGCCAGCGTTCCCCGAGCTCGGTGCCTGACCCATCTTTAATGGTGTCTTGATAACAACTAAGTATGGTAACAAAAAAAATATTGGAAGTTATTCACATTCACATACGTACACACGCACACACAGGCATACACATTACATAATATTTTTTGCTTTAGACACTTGATTGCACTGGGCGCATATAATTTCTTTTTATTTTTTTGTTTCTTTTTTACATTCATGATTCGGTTAAATAATATAAGGTTTAATCTATCATTATCCTTTTATATCGGTTGAAAATAACGTACAAACATTATCTCACTTCTCAATAAACAGATGACAAAATTTATAAAAAAGGAAATAAATAGAAATAAAAAGCAATAATAGTTAATAATAAATTATGCATTTTGAAATTAAAAAATTTTATTTTTAGAAACAATAAATTTTAGGAAATTGCTAAGGTCATAAAAATAAAAGAGTTTGGAATGTGAATTTTTTATTAAAAATATATTTTACATTAGTTAAGATTCAAATAAAAATTGGTTAGATTGTTTCTCTATAAGTTCATCATAAAATAGTTTGGAGTGAAGCAGAACTAATTCTAAATAAACAATATCAAAATAAAATTCGAGAAAAATTTTGTGTATTGAAACATTGAATTTATCTCTTACAATCTTATGAATTTTAAACATATTGTTGTGTAATATCTTTTTCACAACGAGATCGCTGTTTTCCTTTCGTAAATCGGTATCATTAACTAAAACTGTTAATTCTTGAAGTATATAGTCCTTACAGTCATTAACTTGTAGCACAATACGCTGATTACGTCGAAATCTATCATCGATGCACATAGCTGCGTTTTTAAAACCGTAAAATGTGTTTTTTTGCATAATCATGGCAGGCGAATAATTTTTTCTTTTCTCACAGTTGTTTTGTGCGTCATTCTTACACTTACTTTGTTTATGAAAAATAATTGCTTTTGTAGCGAAAGATGATGAGAATGTTACATCTATATCTTCAAGTTCAATTTTTGTTGGAGTGTTGTTATGTTTAATGTCTTTTCGTTTGAAATACGAACAAATGTATCGAAAACAATTTTGTAGTCGGCACCAATTTGATGAATCCAAAGTCAATCCGTTTAAATTTTCATTATTTGTTAGTTGTATCATCGATAAAAAGGTTTTATTCTCTTGATTATATTTTAATCCGACTATTGCTCTTTCACTGCCTGTGTTATTGAGCGGATAAGTGGTTGCAAGTAAATTAGCATTTGAATATGTTTTAGACTTATCAGTATAAGTTTCGGCCATTGTAATTTTTTTCGATGGCTTATTATTTTCAGTTCCCAGAGAACTCGTGAAATCTATTTTTCTTTTCACCATAGCTTGAGCCATTTTAGACGACGCAACCACTATATTTTCACTTGAAAATTGCTTCACACACGTGTATGTTAGACCGCAAACCCCGAAATTGAAAAAGCCATAATTTTCACAATTATACTATTCTACACTCGTCAAAAGTATCGAATTACGATAAGACGTTTGTTCGAGTAATCACGTTGTGTCACTGTTGAAACATCAGAAAACTGTGTGACTGAACCCTATAGGGTATACGCAAATATCGAGATGTGATGTGAAAGCAATAGAATGTTTTCGATAATCTTTTATCTAGTTTATGTATATTTTTATCTCGCGTACGAGTAGATGGAAAATATTTCAAGTCAGTAAAACACCGACAGAGAGCATTGAATATATTATGGGATTAAAAGTCGATATATAATATATATCTCTATAAGCTTTGCAGAGGATGGACATCGCGTGGCGCTCAAAATGCTACCGCCTCGCGATCAGAATGCTTGCAATTTTGATGAGGCACATCCCTCGCGCGCACTCGCTGTTATAGTAGCCTTCTATGTAGCTAAATTTTCTATTTTAAAATTCAAAGTATACATTTAAAAAAATGAAAGATTAAATTTTGAGTTTTAAAAATCAAAAGATTAGAGAAAAATTTTTAGTTTAAGAACTAAAATAAGATTATATTTGTTAAAATATAATCCAAAGTGAAAATGATTTTTCAATATTTACGAGAGTATAAATTTTCTATTTTATAAATTAATAAAAGTTCAAAGAAAAGTTTTCAATTTTAAAAATAAAAAGTGTAAAGAAATATTTTCTATTTTAAAATTTACAAAAGAAAAATTTTAAGAAAAAAGTATGACAAAGGGTGGGTGTATTGAAATAGAGAAGTGTTTAGTTTGTTAAAAATAAGAGAATACCGAAAGTTGTTACATGTTTTATCAAGAGTTAAAAATTAAAAGCTTATAGGAAACTGAGCAAAATTCGATACATATGTTTTTTAACCGGTCAAATACAACTGTTAGCATGCTAGTCCTTGATCTTTTATGAAAACTTGTAATGATATTAAAAAGAGGTATATTAAGGGTTTTCAATGACACATTTTTTTTTTACTTAAGTATATTCCCAAAGTTCTTTTAGAGGAAATATACACGTCAAATAGTTTTTCGCCTCTACAAAGTAAAGTTCGCTCCTACAGCTATTTAAAAACCATGCATTTTTAACTGATCCAGTGTTTGTTCGTGCAGTTTTGAATTATTTTTAACAGTGTGAAATTAAATATTTTTCTTTTCGATAAATAATTTTATCGAGACTCAATAGCCAAGCTGTGTTAAAAATATTAAAAAATTATTTTCGTTTTTATTTTGAAAAGAAATTTTAAAAAAATGACAGCAACACTAGTGCTAGCGGCCTTAATCAGCGTGATAGAAGGCGTGAATAAGATTTTTCGAGAAGACGGTGAAAGTAGTATGGGACATTCATCATACTGTATGTCAATTGATAGCTTCTGGTGAGGGTAACGAGCGAATATTTTGTTATGCTCACGAACGTCTACATTTAGTTGAAAGGATATCACAGGATATAGGTATAAGCTTTACCATGTCTCTCGGATGTAGTGACAGTACATGCAACGGAAAATTCAAACAAAGCTTTTGTGGAACGGAGTGGGAGCCGATTAATAAAAAAGCGACTGTAGTGGAGACGCAACTTCAGTCAAGAATAAATAATTATCTCGACTTGTCAATTGTAGCTTACACCCCGTAACTACAAAGTTAAGTTCAGTTACAAGGAGTTGAATTCACCCTATGTAGCCTGGCGAAGTGAAGATCGTTTAGAGTTTGATACTGTAGAAAGACTATTATTAAAAAATGAGAGATCCAAATTGTTATGGATTTCTAATCGATAAAGACTCATTTGTGTAAGCTAATATTAAAACTAAAAATTGTAAACGATTAGTTTCAAGTATAATCGATATTAAAGTTTTGTGTGTAATATTTATTTTATAATTTCATATTTGTATTAGTGTGTGTAAAAATTATATACTGCGTGCATTGAAATTTATATAATTGTAATAATTTTATAAAAATAAATGTAACATTAGTTATTCGATAAATAAAGTTTTTGTGTGTATCATTTAGTTTATAATTTCATATTTGTATTAGTGTGTAAAACCGTATTCTGTGTAGTTTTAAAACTGCTATAATTGTAATAATTTTTATCAAAAAATAAATGTATTAAACCACAACACATTTTTTATTTTTTCGGCTACTTATTTTGACAACTCGTGAACTATAAATTTTAACTTATCTCCCGCAGCTAGTAGGGTGGTAAACTACAAGCTATAAACTAGAGCTGTTAGTAACGCAATTTGAGCCGTAAAGAGACAACGCTGGAGTCCCCAAGCGTATCGAATAGCTTCAAACAGCGCTGGTCGTGTGCCGTAGCTCGTACAGCTAGTAGACGCACGCGCGCTCGTAAGCCTTATCGTATCTAGCTAGCAGTTTCAGCCGCCCGCTTACTCGGCTGATACGCGCGCGGTTATCAGCCTTACGAACCCGCGACTAGCTTTCTTATTTCGCCGCTAGCAGTTTCAGCGTGCCGCCCGCGGAGGCTCCACACTATAAGGCTTACAGAGACGCTGATTAAATTATTATAATTGTATATATATTATTTTATTAAAATATTTATCAGTAACAAACATGAACACTTTGTGGCGTCATCCCTTTACTTGTTTGCTGGCAGGTCCTACTGGTAGCGGAAAAACAACTTTTGTTAAAAAATTATTAAAATTTCGTGAAGAAATGATCGATGCTAGCATGGATCGAATTTTATTTTATTACGCCGAGTGGCAAGACGGATATAAAAACGACGAATTTATTAAAGATGGAAACAAAATTAAATTTCGCGAGGGACTGCCTAAACCAGAAGATTACTCAAACGATCCCCACTTGAAAAAACTTTTAATCATCGATGATTTGATGCGCGAATCGTCGAATCATATAGTTGTCGACTTATTTACCAAAGGCAGTCACCATAAAAATATCAGCGTATTGTTTCTTACACAAAACATCTTTCACAAAGGTACTCATTCACGAGATATAAGTTTAAATTCTTCGTACATAATTTTATTTAAAAATCCGCGAGACCGCGCGCAGATTCAACATTTAGCAAGACAAATATACCCCCGAAGATTCAAAATTTTTACAAGAAGCGTATCAGGATGCAACGGCTCAAGGTTTTGGATATTCAATGATTGATTGTAAGCAAGATACTTTAGATGAAGTTAGATTTCGAACAAGTATATTTCAGGACGATGAGTATCAATACGTTTACTTACCTAAATATAGTCATAGCGCATACGCGTTAAATCTTTGACAATAAAAGCTTTATCACACGTCGTAGCGATTCAGTTTAGATCGGACTATGGAGAAAGACACTCCCCAAAGTAGTCGGCGAGATCGACGTTTGCTACGGAACTCTCCGTTTGAAAAAAAGTATGTTGCCCTCTTGCAGGCGCTAAGACACTCGGATAAAAATCAGCATGTTGCATTGCTGCGTTCAGCAGATAAAAAATTAATAAATCACATTTGTGAGTGCGCGTTAAATGTACTCAAAGGTACTGTCAATTTAAAAGAGTGTGAGAAAAATAAATTAAAAAAACATAAAAATATTTTAAGAAAATTAGCTAAAAAAAGTAAAAATTCTTGGAAAGTAAAAAAACGTACCATAGTTCAAACGGGAGGGAGTTTTTTACCGTTTTTATTACAGCCTATACTGGATACATTGTTCTCGTTAATAATAAGAAAATAAAAAATGGAGAGAGCAAAGAAAATGATACTCTTATCTAAAGAACAACTTGAACGAATGCAGAGGGAAAATAAAAAAAATAACGATCGTAAAATTACTGATACTAGTGTAGGATCGACTGCACTGGAATCTACTTAAACGGTAGGTAATACGTTATCCCGATTAGATAATGAAATGAAAAAAATTCTGGATTCTACAACTTACGAAAACGAACAAGAAAAACTGAAAGATTACTTGAAAACGTTACAGAGATATCTATTTTTTGTCGACGACGAAAAACGAAAACTTTCGCTTTTAAAAACAAGTGAAGATGAGAAGCAGGCTTTAGACAGTTTTTCAATATTAGAAAGTGTCCCAAATTTATATAAAAAGAAAGCTGAATTATTATTAAACTATTTGAAATCCAGCAAAGATCGCATTACGTGGGACGAAAAAGGTCTTGTACATATAGATGGCGAAAAAATTCAACATTCGAATATCATCGATTTAATAAACGATGCTTTACGGAATAGAAAAAAAGTAAAAGCCGCGGGGAGAGAACAGTTTGCAAAGATACTTCGAGATATCGACACACCGCGCGAATTTGTCGGCAATGATGAATTGTGGGAATTGAGCAACGTTAAACAATCTTCGAATAAGAAAATAAAATTTCAAAATAGTATAACATCTAATAAAGAAGATAGCGAAGTTAATGATTCAACAAAATTACGTGGTAAAAGTGATAATTTCTTTTCATTTTTAGATAACACAGTTTTATCTGGAAAGAGTCCCAACAGTAGCTCTGAAAAAAAGAAAAATAAACAGAAGTACATGTTTTCCTCAACACCAAAGTCGAATAAAAAATGGTTAACTAATTTAATTCAAAATGGATATTTTAGAAAAACAATATTTTGATCCACAACATGAAGCAGGGTTTTCAGGAGCACGAAATTTAATCAGAGTAAATAAAAAAAAATTTTCTTCTAAAAAAATTAAAAAATGGCTAACGAAGCACGATACATACACTTTACACAAAACTATACGTCGAAAATTCCCACGCTGATATTACGATGTTGACGCTATTGATCAAGTATGGGAGGCAGATCTCATACAATTAACATCATTAAAAAATTATAATGACGGCATCGGTTTTTTACTCGTTGTGATTGACGTTTTAAGTAAATTCGTGTGGGTACAACCTTTGCGCGATAAGACATGTTAGGAAGTTACTAAAGGTTTTAAAAAAATAATAGACACCAACGAAACCCGCTATCCTTCTATGCTTCAAACCGATCGTGGAAAAGAATTTGTTGGAGGGGCATTACAAAAATTTCTTAAAGACAATGATATAAGATATCGTGTAGTTACAAATCCTGATGTTAAAGCGGCTGTTGTAGAACGTTTCAACAGAACCTTGAAAGAACGTATGTATCGATATTTTACGTTCAAAAATACAAAACGTTATATAGACGTCTTGCAACATATAGTTGACGCATACAATAAGACACCTCATTCGACTATAAAAATGCCACCAGCTTCAGTGACTATTTATAACGCGAGTGTAGCTAGAAAAAATTTAGTTGAACGTGCACAGCAGAGACAGCCTGTTCGTAAAAAACCTAGATTCAAAACTGGACAGTATGTACGTATAAGTAGAGAAAAAAACGTTTTTGTAACAGGTGCAACTAAATCATGGAGTGAAGAAATATTTAAAATATTCCGTGTTTTAAAAAGACAGAATTTATTTATTTATGAGTTACACGACTTGCAGGGGAATAAATTGAAGGTTTTTTTTATCCCGAAGAACTTGTTGTCGTTGATAAAGAAAGAGTAGAGCAGCAAGAGTTTAAAATTGATAAGATATTAGGTAGCAAAGGAAAAAGATCGAAAAAACAGTATTACGTAAGTTGGATTGGATATCCCGATAAATTCAATTCTTGGGTTCCTGCTTCGGAGTTGAAAAAACTGTAATAATGAATCAAAACGATTTTACCATTGTACTACCAAGCAACAGTAGTTTAAAATATTTTCCAAACAACGCTACTACGAATTATTCAACACGATTACCTCATCAAGTACAATTGATAGGTAAGTGGGTTGTTGGAATCTCTGAAATTCATATACCGTGCTCGAGTCTTCATTTACAAGTTAGAGATACAATAATAACTGACTATAAAGGAAGTAAAGGAGTAAATTCGTTTCAACACGGAACGTATAACTCTATGCACACTCTTATTCATGCTATAAACGATGGTTTACTTAAATTTCACGAAAACGAAGTGCGTGAAAAACTCTCATACAATGAAAAAGCTGGTATTGTGTATTTAAAGCAGTTTCAGAATAAAAAAGAAGCTGAATTCACGGATAACGTTAAACGTATCTTAGGTTTTGAAAATGGTACTTATGCAGTTTACGAAGCAACGCAACAAAAAGGGACAAACGATACAGGCCTCACGCTAGTAGGTGATTAGCCAGCGAGCCTATCAAGAGCTATTCCTGATCAACTTTTTGTTTACTCTAATCTTTGCGAACCGTCAATAGTAGAAGATACTCACGCGCCTCTGTTACGAATTGTTAATATTGAAGCAAATAAATTTAATTTTGGATCTACAATAGTCAAAAGATTTACGCCTGTTAATTATGTTCCGCTTCTAAACAATAGATTTCAAATTGTTGATATAGATATAAGAGATCAATTCGGTAAACCTATAGCATTCGAGTTTGGGACAGTGACGGTAGCACTACATTTTAAAAGGGAGTATTGAAGAAATAATTATGAGCATTCACGATGTATATTATCAACATCAAGTGGGAGAGGGGAGAGGGGTAAGAAACGTCTTTGTTGGTGCACCGCGGATGCGTGGCCATGGATTGGGGTCTTGGTTTTCTGGATTGTTTCGGAGTGCATAACCGTTCTTAGCTAAAGGTGCTCGTGCTGTTGGTAAGGAAGCTCTGCGCGCAGGCGCTAATATTCTTGGGGATATTGGTGAAAATAATATGAGTTTTAAAGAATCTTTTAAGAATCGCATGAACGAATCGGGAAAAAATCTTAAACCTAAAGCTACCGATAAAATAAATAAAATGATGGAGGGATCGGGGTATAAAACATCGACACGCAAACGATATCGACAGTCTTCTCCCACTTCCGCAGCGCGACGGATCGCTTCAAAATCGAAAATAAAACGCTCCAAAGTGACTAAAGTTAAACGTGCAAGTAAGAAGAAAAATAAAACAAACAAAAAAGAACGTAATATTAAAAAAAGAGTGAAAATTAATAACAAGAAAATAAAAAAAGTTGGTGATATATTTGATTAAAAATGTCTTTTTTACACAGTCACTCGGAAGCTTGTCTCAAGACAGAGCTTGATATTTTCTCGCTACCTCCTACACAGACAGCTATAGAATCGAGCAGATGGGTATTTTACAAACCCGTTTCATCTTTGAGCGACGAGAGTCCGATCGAATTTTGTGTGAATTCACAAAACGAGGACTACTTAGATCTAGCGCATACCATGCTCAAAGTGAGTGTAAAATTGACACCGTACAAGAAGGAGACAGACGGTCTCGTAGCACCAATCAACAACTTTTTACATTCGCTATTCAATCAGGTTGATGTATACTTTAATACTAAATTAGTTTCACCAGCAAATAACGCATACCCTTACAGAACATATCTCAAAACTCTCTTAAACTACGGACCAGCTGCAAAACAATCGCATTTAACATCTGTTTTATGGGCCAGCGATACCGCGGGTGAAATGGATGAACTTCCCGGATCAGAAAAAAATACAGGCTTAAGAATAAGACAAAACTTTTTATCAAACAATAAGACCGTCGATTTAATAGGACATTTACACTGCGACGTTTTTAACCAAGATCGATTTCTGCCTAATGGGGTCGAAATGCGTTTGAGACTAGTTCGCTCCAAAGATATTTTTTGTTTAATGGATGCTTCGGATAATAATTACGGAGTTCATATCACAGAGGCAACTTTACTTGTACGTCGTGTAAAAATAAGCCCAACTGTCATGATTGCTCATGCAAAAGCTCTGAGTTCAACTACAGCCAAATATCCTCTTACGCGTGTAGAAGTAAAAACCTTTACTATGCACAGCGGTATAATGGGGGAATCTTTAGAAAATGTTATTCTCGGCCAGCTGCCGAAAAGAATTATAATCGGGTTTGTTGATAACAAAACCTTCAACGGAGACAAAAAACTTAATCCGTTTAATTTTAAAAATTATTCGATAAACTTTTTGTCTCTTTACGTTGACGGGCAACAAATACCGAGTAAACCCTTACAACCACAGTTTGATGAAAAATCACCTCAATACATAGAGGCATATCATACATTATTCTCAGGCACAGGGATACATTTTATGAACGAGGGAAACGATATCGATAGACAGGATTACGCAAATGGGTTTTGTCTTTTCGCTTTCGATCTTACGCCAGATCTTTCAGCGCACTTTGCCGGTCACTGGAATCTTGTAAAAAACGGTACAGTTAGAATAGAAGTAGGGTTTGATAAAGCGTTATCGAAAACCATAAATTGTGTTGTTTATGCAGAGTTTGATAACGTATTAGAAATAGACGCTGCCCGTCAAATCGTTGTTGATTATAACTCGTAAAAAAACTTCCTCCCCCCTCCCCTCTACATTATCGCTTCGGATAAATGAAAACATGATACAAAAAACTTTTCGAACTATCAGTCTGTTTGTACCCTTTTTACAGTCCAGTCGTAATCTTTTCGCCAGCATTATGGATAAAATAGATTATATAATCGACATTCAAGCATTTCACGATAAAGACGGAGATTTTTTACCGAAAGAAATCGCTGTTCTCGGATTCGAATGTAATTTCGTCTCACACTGGATGATAAAACCGCCTTACAGCTGTTCAAAATTAACAAGAGGATTGTTAGCAACAAACAGCTACCTATCGTGCTTTCATCACGGGATCGCGTGGTTCGACGGTGAATCAAATCTAGACGATGTATATAATGTACTACGTGAAGTCGCAAGGAACGCAGTACGTATTTTCGTGCGAGGCGCGCAAAAACAAGAGTTACTCGAACGAATTCTCTCTCGACAGATTATTAATCTAGAAGAATACAACTGTCCCTCCTTCAAAAATTTACCACGAACAAGCAATCATTATTGTTTCTATCACGGTATAAAAGGAGAAAATTTTAGCTGTGCTTTGACTCATGTATACAAGTTGAAAGCCTGGCTCATGAAAACAATTTATACACCGATACAAAAAGAAGAATCAACAGACAAGCCCGACAGTCAAGAAAAAAATAAAATCAACAATATTCATAATAAAATTAAAGAATCAGATCTAGATAACGAATCACCACGGACAACCGACTGCTCTACCCCCACTACTGTCATTGAAAATTTAAGCAGCAGTGAGAGCGATATTACAGAAGAAAACATCTACGATAATATCAGTGATGAACTCGTTGCAAGTGCTGAAAGGTCTCAAAAAGATTCCTGCCAAGACAGTGGGTGTGTTTCCTGCAGACAAGATTCCATTAATCTGGGAAAAACTGTGTGCCCTTGTAGTTAATCTCGATGAAAGCTCAAAACCAGGGTCTCATTGGGTTGCAATTTACGTCGATTCCGATGGACAGGGGACTTACTTTGACAGCTATGGATTACCCCCAACCGTACCAGATCACATCGATCGCCTTAGAAGAAACTGCCGAGTGTACGAGTGGAACATACAGCAACTACAGAACCTTAATTCTGATGTGTGTGGGCAGTATTGTGTCGATTTTTTGTTTTATATGTCTCATAATTATTCTCTTAACATGTTTTGTACGTTATTTTCAACCGATACAAAGGATAATGATAGATTAAGCCTTATATTATTTAACCGAATCATGAATGTAAAAAAGAAACAAAAAAATAAAAAAGAAATTATATGTGCCCAGTGCAATCAAGTGTCTAAAGCAAAAAATATTATGTAATGAGTATGTCTGTGTGTGCGTGTGTACGTATGAGTATGTGAATAACTTCCAATATTTTTTGACTTTAAATATATATGTAAATAAAAAATACCTGTAAGACTTGCAAAGTCGTATTACTCCGAAACTTATATACTTGTATCGTCGTTGTAATAATTTTATAAAAATAAATGTATCAAACAAATATATCTCTATTTATTTCTACACCCCTTCCATCATTTTTTCTCTGAAGTTAATATTTCATTCTTATAATTAAAATTTTTCTTCAATTTTTACTAATTTTTAAATATAATTTTTTAATAATTTATTATCATCGATATATATTTATTTATTATTAGCATTTATTATTAAAATTTTCTATCATCTAAAAGAGGAATATTATGTGAAATGAATTGTATATTACTATATATTTTTTTTTTAATAATCAATTGAGAAAAGTATTTTCATACATTGGTGTAACGCATACACCATCTAAGCATAAGGTGCATGTTAAAGTCGATATAAATGGACAGAGATACCGGGCAAGACGGTCATTGGGTATTCTATAGGGCATAGTTTTCGGCACCGTACTTCGGCTTTTCCGACGAGGAGAAACGATGAGAGAGAGAGAGAGAGAGAGAGAACGGGTAAGCAATGTAGTCGAGAGCGAATGCACTGGTCGTGCAGCATAATATAGGTCATAATATAAACATCCCAAGTTTCAGAGTACGCATGCACCCACACAAGTGTAGCGTACGCTCTAACAGGGGGTCATTCTATTTCTGGCGCTGCTATTACCCCCACCACTCGTACATCTCCACTCGTTGTTGTACACACGCTTATACGTTAATACTAGCTGATTACACAGACACACACAGTTGTAAAGCTTATATATATATATATATATATATATATATATATATATATATATATATACATATATACATGTATACATACATCACTTGTACAATGTAGTGTTGATTTTCAGGGTTTTTCTCTTTTTTCCACTTGTAAAATATCACTCTTTAAATTCGTAAATGCAGGAAAATATACAAAATCGGTAAATATATACAATAAAAATATACAAATCGGTAATATATCAATAATATTAAAAACTTGAAATATTCTAAAATTATACCAAGTGACAAACTCTCAAAAAATCCGTATTTCTTAAAAAATTCAATTTTACTAATTTTTTCAATAATTCTTTTCAATAATTTTTTTTCAATAATCTACTGATTTTAACATTTTTCATTTTTTCATTTATTTTTGTATTTTTTCATTTATTTTTTCATTTATTTTTTCATTCATTATTATTAACATTTATTATTTATTATTAACATTTATTATTTATTATTATTTTCCACGAAATTCCCGATTATCGAGAAGCGAGATAAGGCCGAGCGATAAGGCTCTCAGCAGACCGAATCGGCATACGCGTCCCCCAAAACCGGCATACTCCCCCTCCCGGGGGCAAGTATGGCGGTCCCCTGTGACGTCACAACTGTCTGGAGTTCTCGCCCCCTTTCTACTATTGTATTCTGAATTTTTACTCCGAAAGTGCTTTTAAGTTCATTTTAGGAAAAAATCTATTAAAGATACTTAGGATATTTAGGATTTAGTTTTATAATTTTGAATGATCAAAATAAATAATCTTTCTTCTTTCGTAATATATTATAATATAAATTTTGTCATAACCGATTTTTTACTTTTATTAATTTTTTATATAACTTCTGATATTATAATTATATTTTAAAATTATAATAATTAACAATTAAAGAATAATAAAGATTGAAAAGCAAAATCTTACGTGGATAAATTATTAAAATTCTGGACAAAAGTAGAATATACTGTTGCTGGAATGTAGCTAGTCACAGCAAAAATAGCTGGAATGTCCTTTTGCATCAGCACCTAAAGGGCATGCTCAATTGGTATTGGCATCGCATATGTTTGTCACGTGCTACTCGACTCTATACAAGATTTATATGTCCTCCTGAGACATATTGATACTCAATATGTCTCAGGAGAAATCAATATGGCATCACTATGGTTTGGTTCAATATGTCAAAGAGCAATCATATTGAACGTAGGTTAGTGAAAAAAAAATGATTCACGCTTTGACAGCAGCTATACTTATTACAAAATGTCAATATAAAAAACAAAAGAAAAAATCAATAGAACTAAAATAAAATTTGTAAAGTATTGAAAAAAAAGATTAATATTTCCAACTATTAACTTATAGTTCCTCATACGGACTACTTCGGAGATAAAATCATCTATGTCCTTTGGCCGTTTATTCAGGTGGAATCTGAATACGGCCAAAAGATATATATATATATATATATATATATATATATATATATATATATATATATGTATCTATCTATTATGATTCTGTTGCCGTCTGAGCATCGCTCAATTTATGAAGAAGCGGTGGAAAAATAAAATTTGAAAATCTTTTATCATTAAAAGTTTCGACTATAGTTGTTATGTTAATGTTATAACATTTTTTCTGTGCGCATGTATGTAAGTATAATATAGAATTTGAGATGCTTGAACTTGAGCGTTTGCAGTGCCCAAGATCGAGCTACTGAAGGCAAACCTTCGAGCCACGAACTCCAAATTTCAACGATACTGTACAGCACCGCTTACAGATGTAAGCCTTCTTCGTTAGTATTTTAAGAGTCAACTTACAAATTAATACAGGTTGTATTGTACATTTATCAAATAAAAATAAAATAACACATAAGATATTTACATTAAATCGCACATATAAAATGTATAACATTCACTCTTGCTTCACATTCAGTTCTGAATGAGCAGCTTACTGTATGCGAAAGTTTTCCACGCTCAAATCGTGTAATAAATAACTACTTTTCTTCAACTCACACGATAAAAAGAAGACATAGACATAGACATGGACAAACTTTATTTGGCCTTGGGATAAACACGCTGTCTGGCACAATAAGAAAATACAACGACGAATAACAATAATAATAATGTTTCAAATTAATATTTCAAATCAATTAACAATGAAAGCAAAAAATAATAGTAAGAATAGAGTAGATTTAACAAGTGAGTATAGTATGCTCGTGAAGTTTTTAAAGTTTTTAAATTCAAGTGTTTAAAGGTAACTAACATAAGTTTTAATTCTAGTTAAAATTAAAGTTAAGTAATTTAAGTAATTTCAAACAGAAGTATATTAGGACAAAAATGCGTATATTTAGTAAATCACAAGACGCTATGCCATTAATAGTGACCAGCTGATAAGATCAGCCAGCACCCATCTCATGCTGCCACGATTCACACTCACTCAATAGAAGTCTTTCATACAAATAACGTTCAAAAGTGAGAAAATCTTCAGAAGTAAAAAACTCCAATCAAGAGAGTTCTTTGTTGAAGTAGTCAGCCCAGTGGCGGATTTACATATGGGCACTTGGGGCACGTGCCCAGGGGCTCCCACAAATTAAGGGCCCCCACATAATGTAAATAATACATATATTTTTAAATAAAAACTAAGTTCAATCACAAACAATGATTCCAATCATCAACTGGATTTAACCAGATTTAAGTTTACTGGAATATTATAAGGTTAAATATGATTTAGAATAACAGAAGTAAGAATTTTTTATAATAAAAATATTTTCGCGAAAAAATTATAACACGTATTTTTAAATATTTTCTATTTAAGCTATGTTTCTGACGCGAGTTTAGTCAGAGAGGACTTAACGGATAAAACCTATAGAAACCGATCGTTAGGAAGACTCAATTTTATATATAGTATATGTATATGCATAACATACTGTTTGCTACTACGAATATACGTTCTCTCTTTCTCCTTTTCTTTTAAGCCCCACTCCACGAAGGAATATGCGCGTATATACATATACCTAAATGTGCGTGTTGAATATACCATGGTTAATATCTATCTTTCAAGTTCCATACCCGTACAGGTTCTACAACCTTTTTACGGAACACCTCGACCATCTATGTGTTTTGGTGTTTTTGCGTTCGAATCCATACCTTTTTTTACCCCGGAAGGTGTTCACGTACCCGTGCAGGCCTACTCAAGCGGAGAGACTCGCTCTACCCATCCTTTTAAACGCATCGAGAGCTCACACCCACCCGGCAGAACGTTCCGGCTCAACTATAGTAGTGGAGCAGTCGCATTCTGCCTTACCGACCCTCGAATAATTGTCTGCGATTTTTGTTAAAACCGCGGAAAATTATTCGGGGGTGATCCACCACAGTGTCAATGAGTCCGAAAAATTCTCCACTTTTAATTAAAAATGCAAAAAATCCCACCCTCACCGGGACTCGAACCCCAGCCCTCTGGGTGAGAGTCGAATGTTCTAGCCCCTGATCTACCGTGGCTCTTATACTATGGTTAATATTAATAAGATAAAATGTATCAGAATGTTTACGTTTTTTATTTGCTGCGCGCGCTCACACATTCCGTTTATGTTTTTTGTATTTCGCGAAATCTTGACGTTTATTAAAAACATCATTCAACTGTCATCGAGCGTGTTGTTCACATGCAAGAGAATACAGTCTTATTCTTAATAACAGTGATTTAATAATATTCTTTCATATTTGAGTATCATAATTAAAAAGTGGTTTATAAGTTTTTTCAAAAATTTTTGCTGTTAAATAAGAATATACTTTATATTTTTATACGTGCTGTTGTTTCTCCTTACGCGCAATAAGAAACCAAATATTTCTAAAGTTTAGATTAGGAGTTAAAAATGGCCGATTGACAAAAAGGGCCGCGCGAATATAAAAGTGGCTCTGTAAAACGGAAAGCTAATTTAGAAAAAAAGAAAAGAGATGACGAAATGATTAACAAGACACGACGCATGTCAGATTTTATTGTTGTTGATGGCAAAGCCACAGTTTCAAAAGAAAATATTTCGAAAGAAAAATCATCTCTTAGTCAAGCTTCATCTTCAAATAGCAGTGATATAAGTTCTAGTTTTGAACTATTTTCGGGAAATATTGAGGTGAGTATCAAAATATACTTATTTGTATGTATTGCATAAAACAGTTCATATATATTTCTTAATAAAGATGTGCATCTGCTAATACATGATAAATATGTTTGTTGAAAAGACTTTTCTTTATTAACATTATTCATATCAGATGTCCGCCGCTAATAACTTTTCAAGTTTCTGTGTGTGCATTTTTTAGCAGTAAAACTAAACTCATTTGTATTAGGAAAGTTAGATACATTGATTTTTAAAAATTGAATTTTTAATTAGAAATTTCGGGCAAAAAACTATAATACAAATTGATTTTTTTTAAAATGATTTTTATAAAGTTTACTTAGTTGTCAAAATAGTTATTAAGATTTGAGCATTCAATAATATTTACTCTAGGCTAATTTGTACTTATTTTATAAGTTATTAATTTATTTACTAATAAAATCAAAGTACACTTGGTGGAAAGGATTTTTTTCCGAATGTGTACCTCAAATGGCAGCGTTGCATATTTTACCACAGACATAAGAAAACTTCGAATAATGCGTTGAGTTTCGCATCATGATTATTTTGTTTTTTCTTATAGGTTATTCATGCAAAATTCAAATGATAACAACTTAAATTTTATTGCTTATATAATTTAAATTCACAATATTAGATTCTATATGATTATTAAACTAAGAAATAAAAATTTTATTTAATAAAATTATATTTCGGATCATGAAAAAAGAAAGTAATATTGTTTGTTTACTAAAATTATGTCATTAAGTAATAAGTAACGATGATGCGAAATTTGCTCTATAATTTGGAATTGTCTTATGCCTGTGGTAAAATATGCGATGTTGCCATTTGAGGTTAACATTCGGAAAAATATCCTTTCCGCCAAGTGTACATAAATGTGTTCAACAATATTTGACTATTTTTACGTATTTGCTATCACAAATAATAGTTTTTTGTTATTCACTCAAGTATTAATCGATGTATCTGCAAATTGAAAGTTGAGCGCAATAAATAGTATTATTATGCATATTTATATGTACAAGAAGAAAATTCTACCGCATTCGTTTTCAGGAAAGTAAGGAACGCAAAAATATTATAAACATAACCTTTTACTTTAGCGTTCTTTACACTTCTCAAAAACTCTGCCAAGTGCTTTGGCGCAATGATTTCTCATAGAGCTCATTGAGTTTAAATTATTTTATTTTATTTTTTTAAATATGATTCCAATTTAAAAATGATTCATCATAAATATTTCCCAATATCTTTTATATATTCAATATTTAATGACACAATGCTGTCTCTATGAGAAAGCAAAACAACACGATAGAATTTTTTTTTGTGCATAAATATTTATAATAATACTATCTATTGCGCTCAATCTTCATTTTGCAAATACAGCGATTAACACTTGAGTAAATAACAAAAAATTCAATTAAACAAGAACAGCAAATCCTATCTGCTCTTAAATTTAATGTCGACATTCTTATTATGTACCTAATATTGTAATTTTAAATTATGTTTCCAGATCCAGAATGAAAATAATCAAGGTTTATTGCACGATATAGGACTGCGGCGCTCAAAAATGTCAAGTAATATTGATTATTGGCTTAAAAATTTTAATGCAAATATACAATATTCTAAAGATAGTCAGTTGTTTAAAGAAAAGTCTTTCAAACAGCAAGATGGAAATAGAACTAGAAAATGTAATAATATAAACTTTTATCCAACCAATGGGAAGTAAGGCCTTTGTAAATCAATAAGATCCAAAAATCATTTTAAAAAAATTGTTACGTTTCGTCGGTATGGTTTCCGACCTCTTCAGACTAAAAAGACGTAATTAAAATTTATTAAACAAAACAAATTAAATATACACAAAAATAGTTTTCACTTTACAGTACATACCTAACTTAAAATTAATTCATACACTAAACTAGTTACATGAGAATTACTCATATTGTCGAACTAAGAACTGATACAAGTTGTTGTCTATTTATATTGAAAATCAGAAAGACAGTTAGATATTTGTTTATAAACAGAAGGCAAATACATTATGTCCGTTTTTAAATTTATCGCATTTTTATTTCCGTTTATATATAACATTTCGGATATCTTACGCTTTTTGTTGTTACATTCTTTATCTAAAATTATTGTATTTGACCAATCAAATTCATGAGAACATTTTTTCATGTGTTCACCCACAACTGTATTTTTATTGATAGACTTTTTATGTTCATTTAATCTTGTTTTTAATGATCTCTTTGATTCCCCAATATAACAAGCTGAACAAGATTTACAGTTAAATTTATAAACAATACCAGTGATATCATCTTTCTTAAGCTTATCTTTACCAATTTTGATAATGTGGTCAAGTTTTTTATTAACTAATGGTATAGTGTTTATGTTAAATTTTTTTAACGATTTTTTGCATTGGTTATATAATCGAGGAACAAAAGGAATCGCTATTGTACATATTGAGTCAGAAAAATTACTTAGTTTTGATTTTTCATTAACATTATTGTATTTATAATTTTGTAATCTTTTGTTTATGCATGATATGATGAATTTTTTTGGATAATCATTTTGTTGCAATAACTTTTTAATTAAATTAATATTCTTTTCTTGAAATCGTTTGTCTGAAAGTAAAACTGCTCTATCGGTTAAATTGTAAACAATATTACGTTTTAATTCTATGGTATGAAAAGATTTAAAGTTCAGTAAACGAGAGGAATTTGTTGATTTTTGAAACCAATCAGTTATTAAATAATTATTTTCTCTAATTAAAGTTAAATCTAAAAAGTTAATTTTATTGTTTTTTTCCATCTCATGCGTAAATCCAATACATTTGTCATAATTATTAAAAATATTCAATACAGTTGTGAGATCATCTTTATGAATACAAGTTATTATGTCGTCAACATATCTATAATAAAAGATCGGTTTTATATTATGTTCAAATTTTAAAATGCTAAGACACTCGCTCTCTAAATCGTCCATTACTATATTCGCAAATAATGGCGAAATGGGAGAACCCATAGGAGTGCCATAAATTTGTTGATAAGTCACATTATTAAAAGTAAAAAATGTATTATTAAATAAAAACTTAGTAATATTGATAACATCACAAAACGGAATTTTACATTTATTATGAATTGACTCTACACGTCTTTCTAGACTTTTCATTACGAGTTCATATGATACATTTGTATACAAAGAAGTAACATCTAAAGAAATTAAACAAAAGTCTTTCGGAATTATAATGTCCCTAATTTTATGTACAAAATTTAAACTGTTATCAATGTTAGAATTCGGAATATTAAATGTCTTTTTAAATTATCATATAAAGATTTTGCTAAATTATGAATGGGACTACCAATAGTAGAAATGATTGGTCTAAGAGGAATGTCAATTTTATGTATCTTTGGTAGTCCATACGCACGAGGTAACACAGTGTTTGTTTGTGTTAATTCCATATCTTTATATAATCTGTCAAGAGATTCTAAATTATTTAGAATCTTCATAAATTTATATACTTCTTTCTGTATGGTAGCTAACGGACATTTATTACAAACTTTGTATGTGTCACCATTAGACAATAAAACGTTCATTTTCGCAATATAATCAGATAAATTCATACAAACGGTCAAATTTCCTTTATCGGCTCTAGTAAAAAGTAAATTATTTTCATTTTCTTTTACAAATTTTTTGGTAAACAATAAATCATTATTAAACTTTTTCTCTTCTACTGACAATTGAAGTCTATTTTTTAAATTATATTTAATATTTCTAACAATTGTTGATCTAACATTGTTTATAATATTTGAATCAACATTATTTAAAAATCCTAATTTAAATTCTACATTCTTTATTATGTCTATTGAATCGAGTTTGTTTATATTTGATTTGACGTTAAACTTAGGACCTAGAGAAACAATATTAGTTACTTCTATTGGCAATGAAAAATCTGAAATATTTTTGACCCAACTATTTTTAACAATTACATTATCTGATTCATTAACAGAATTAAATTTATTACAATATAACTTATTAAATTTAATATCGAGCATTTTAGATTTTTAAAATAAATATTTCTACTTTTTCTCTCAGTCATTGTATAAAAATTATAGAGAGACTGTTTATCTATTTTTAAATGACTAATTTTATATTTCAAGGCGTTCAAACGTTTATGTAAATAATTTAAATGTATGAAACTGTCACACAACATGAAATTGAACATTCTATATTGAATTCTTAAATTAAAAGTTTTCACTTTATTTTTAACCGAATTGCTATAAAATTTAAAACTATTTAACGATTTATCAGCTCTCATTATATGATTAGGAATCAATCCCGACTGTTTACATCTCACCAAAAATTGATGATGGGCGTTAGCAGTTGATAAATTATGTCTCAACATTGTCCAATTTTTCAGATAGTGAACTGCGTGAAAACCAAAATTTATGAAGATAAATCCATAAAAACTCAATCCTCTTTGAGAACGGCACTTTCTAGGTTGTACGCCGTGATTCATTTTAGAATAACTTTTTCTTCCACAATTTAAAACAAATAATATAAACTTTTATCCAACCAATGGGAAGTAAGGCCTTTGTAAATCAATAAGATCCAAAAATCATTTTAAAAAAATTGTTACGTTTCGTCGGTATGGTTTCCGACCTCTTCAGACTAAAAAGACGTAATTGAAATTTATTAAACAAAACAAATTAAATATACACAAAAATAGTTTTCACTTTACAGTACATACCTAACTTAAAATTAATTCATACACTAAACTAGTTACATGAGAATTACTCATATTGTCGAACTAAGAACTGATACAAGTTGTTGTCTATTTATATTGAAAATCAGAAAGACAGTTAGATATTTGTTTATAAACAGAAGGCAAATACATTATGTCCGTTTTTAAATTTATAGCAATTCGGTTAAAAATAAAGTGAAAACTTTTAATTTAAGAATTCAATATAGAATGTTCAATTTCATGTTGTGTGACAGTTTCATACATTTAAATTATTTACATAAACGTTTGAACGCCTTGAAATATAAAATTAGTCATTTAAAAATAGATAAACAGTCTCTCTATAATTTTTATACAATGACTGAGAGAAAAAGTAGAAATATTTATTTTAAAAAATCTAAAATGCTCGATATTAAATTTAATAAGTTATATTGTAATAAATTTAATTCTGTTAATGAATCAGATAATGTAATTGTTAAAAATAGTTGGGTCAAAAATATTTCAGATTTTTCATTGCCAATAGAAGTAACTAATATTGTTTCTCTAGGTCCTAAGTTTAACGTCAAATCAAATATAAACAAACTCGATTCAATAGACATAATAAAGAATGTAGAATTTAAATTAGGATTTTTAAATAATGTTGATTCAAATATTATAAACAATGTTAGATCAACAATTGTTAGAAATATTAAATATAATTTAAAAAATAGACTTCAATTGTCAGTAGAAGAGAAAAAGTTTAATAATGATTTATTGTTTACCAAAAAATTTGTAAAAGAAAATGAAAATAATTTACTTTTTACTAGAGCCGATAAAGGAAATTTGACCGTTTGTATGAATTTATCTGATTATATTGCGAAAATGAACGTTTTATTGTCTAATGGTGACACATACAAAGTTTGTAATAAATGTCCGTTAGCTACCATACAGAAAGAAGTATATAAATTTATGAAGATTCTAAATAATTTAGAATCTCTTGACAGATTATATAAAGATATGGAATTAACACAAACAAACACTGTGTTACCTCGTGCGTATGGACTACCAAAGATACATAAAATTGACATTCCTCTTAGACCAATCATTTCTACTATTGGTAGTCCCATTCATAATTTAGCAAAATCTTTATATGATAATTTAAAAAGACATTTAATATTCCGAATTCTAACATTGATAACAGTTTAAATTTTGTACATAAAATTAGGGACATTATAATTCCGAAAGACTTTTGTTTAATTTCTTTAGATGTTACTTCTTTGTATACAAATGTATCATATGAACTCGTAATGAAAAGTCTAGAAAGACGTGTAGAGTCAATTCATAATAAATGTAAAATTCCGTTTTGTGATGTTATCAATATTACTAAGTTTTTATTTAATAATACATTTTTTACTTTTAATAATGTGACTTATCAACAAATTTATGGCACTCCTATGGGTTCTCCCATTTCGCCATTATTTGCGAATATAGTAATGGACGATTTAGAGAGCGAGTGTCTTAGCATTTTAAAATTTGAACATAATATAAAACCGATCTTTTATTATAGATATGTTGACGACATAATAACTTGTATTCATAAAGATGATCTCACAACTGTATTGAATATTTTTAATAATTATGACAAATGTATTGGATTTACGCATGAGATGGAAAAAAACAAATAAAATTAACTTTTTAGATTTAACTTTAATTAGAGAAAATAATTATTTAATAACTGATTGGTTTCAAAAATCAACAAATTCCTCTCGTTTACTGAACTTTAAATCTTTTCATACCATAGAATTAAAACGTAATATTGTTTACAATTTAACCGATAGAGCAGTTTTACTTTCAGACAAACGATTTCAAGAAAAGAATATTAATTTAATTAAAAAGTTATTGCAACAAAATGATTATCCAAAAAAATTCATCATATCATGCATAAACAAAAGATTACAAAATTATAAATACAATAATGTTAATGAAAAATCAAAACTAAGTAATTTTTCTGACTCAATATGTACAATAGCGATTCCTTTTGTTCCTCGATTATATAACCAATGCAAAAAATCGTTAAAAAAATTTAACATAAACACTATACCATTAGTTAATAAAAAACTTGACCACATTATCAAAATTGGTAAAGATAAGCTTAAGAAAGATGATATCACTGGTATTGTTTATAAATTTAACTGTAAATCTTGTTCAGCTTGTTATATTGGGGAATCAAAGAGATCATTAAAAACAAGATTAAATGAACATAAAAAGTCTATCAATAAAAATACAGTTGTGGGTGAACACATGAAAAAATGTTCTCATGAATTTGATTGGTCAAATACAATAATTTTAGATAAAGAATGTAACAACAAAAAGCGTAAGATATCCGAAATGTTATATATAAACGGAAATAAAAATGCGATAAATTTAAAAACGGACATAATGTATTTGCCTTCTGTTTATAAACAAATATCTAACTGTCTTTCTGATTTTCAATATAAATAGACAACAACTTGTATCAGTTCTTAGTTCGACAATATGAGTAATTCTCATGTAACTAGTTTAGTGTATGAATTAATTTTAAGTTAGGTATGTACTGTAAAGTGAAAACTATTTTTGTGTATATTTAATTTGTTTTGTTTAATAAATTTTAATTACGTCTTTTTAGTCTGAAGAGGTCGGAAACCATACCGACGAAACGTAACAATTTTTTTAAAATGATTTTTGGATCTTATTGATTTACAAAGGCCTTACTTCCCATTGGTTGGATAAAAGTTTATATTATTTGTTTTAAATTGTGGAAGAAAAAGTTATTCTAAAATAGAAAATGTAATGTTAGCTTCTTTCAACGTACAACTCGAAATGCCGAGCAAATCCATCGTTCATGGTTGTGTTTTTCACCGAGTACTGGCCGTGTATATTGTTTTTTCTGTAAGTTATTCGGACCAAAGAGCAGTCCATTTGCTTCTGATGGTTTTTATAATTGGAAACACGCTCTTGAGCGTTTAATACAGCATGAAACGTCAGATATTCACTTGAATTCCTTAATTAGTTTTACCCACATAGCATGGAAGCTTCCAGGAAGCTTCCACACCAATATCTCACATAGCATGAAAGCTTCCGGGAAGCTTTCATGCTATGAGGGTAATAATATGAAAAAACAATCTGGAAGCAACATAGATATAGAATTACAAAAACAAATTGAAAGTTCTGCTTAGTATTGGTTTAAAGTTCTCAAGCGCGTTATAGACGTTATAATGTTCTCAGGTGAGCGTGGTTTAGCTATTAGAGGAAGTAGTGAAATTCTAGGATCACCGGATAATGGTAATTTTTTTAGGTATTATGGAATTGCTCGCAAAGTATGATCCTTTCTTGAAAGTTCATATAGAGAAGCACGGAAATTGTGGAAGCGGTAAAACGAATTACCTATCTTCTACAATTTATGAAGAGCTCATTGAAGAGATAGGATTGACTATTCATAAAGAGATCATAAAACGTTCGAAAATAGCTAAAATTTTTTCTATTTCAATAGATGGTACGAAAGACAGGGGTCATCAAAACCAAATGACCATAATATTAAGATATATTGAAGATGATAAGCCTGTTGAGAGATTTATAAAATTTTTACAAAATCAAGGACATAAAGCTGTAGATATGTTTGATGGTTTAACAAATTTTTTACAAGCAAATGATCTTGATTTAAACAATTGCAGAAGTCAATCGTACGACAATGCCTCTTCCATGAGCGGAAAATTTAACGGTTTACAGGCTCTAATAAAACAAAAAATAGTCTAGCTGTTTGGGTTCCCTGTTTTGGACATTCATTAAATCTTGTCGGAGAAAAAGCTGTAAGTGCATCTCCTTATGCGACAGATTATTTCATGTTTTTACAAGCATTTTACGTGTTTTTTTCCTCATCAGATATACGTTGGGCTCTTCTAGTTGATATTTTGAAGACAAATAAAACTGCTGGAGAAAGGATAATGGTTCCAAAAAGAGCCGAATGCACTCGGTGGTCCTGCCGTGTCGAAGCTAATAAAGCTTTTATAACAAGTTATTCATCAATTTTAGAAGATTTATTGGCAATAATAAATAATGATGAATATAAATCGAAAGTTCGATGTCAGGTCGAAGAAATGTACAAAACAATGTACACATTAGAAACTGGTATTATGGCCTCATTTTGGAATGACGTTCTCGAAAACCTTAATAATACAAGTAAAACCATCCAGAGTTCTCAAATATCATTAAATACAGCCTTACAATGTATACGATCATTGAGAGAATTTGTGGCCAATAAAAGAGATTCATTCTTACACTATGAAGATTTAGGTAAAAAATTGACTAAAGTTTCTAATTACAAAAGTGATCGTGTACGCCGTAGAAATGTTCGATTGACTCCTCTTGATTACGGATTTGCAACAGAGGCTGAATTTACTCCTTCTGATAAGTTCCGCACATTCGAATTCATACCCTTGGTCGATACTTTTATCACTTCTTTAGATGAAAGAATTACATCATATAAAGAGATTGAATCACGATTTGGTTTTCTATCAAAGTTCAATGAATTGACTCATTTTGAAATACAACAGAGTGCTAAAAGATTAATGAATATTTATGAAAATGATTTAGATTCAAATTTAGAAATGGAGCTTCTTCAATTCCAATAGTTTTGTGCAACATTACTCGAATTTAAATCTGGAGATGGAATCAGTCGAGAACAAGCTATGTACTCATTAATTATTAAAAAGGGAGTACGAGAGACGTTTCCGAATATCGAGATGGTTTTAAGAACTTATTTGACTCTAATGATAAGCAATTGTACAGGAGAGAGGTCATTTTCCAAATTAGATTCAGTGAATAGTGCCTCAAGGGTATCGATGACTCAAGATCGACTAAATCATTTAACTATCATGAGTATGGAGCGTGACATTTTACGAGATATTAATATTGATGATATTATAAATAGATTTGCTCAGAAAAAAGCGCGAAAATGTTTTATTTAATTGTTTTTATTTTATATTATCAACATATATATATATATATATATATATTTATTTATTATGTAAATTAATAAATTCATCAAATAAAAATTATTTTGTTTATGATTTTAAATCCCTTATAGTGGGCCCCCACACCGATTGTGCTCAAGAGCCTTTCAAATTTTAATCCGGCGCTGCAGTCAGCCGCAGAATAGACAAAAGAATGCTGCATAGCAGCCATGCGAACGTTAGGACAAATAAATAGTCTCGGTGGTAACCTAGCAGAGGAACGCACAGACGTATTAATGTGTTGCCTTACGAACCTAGTGGCTAAGTACGATGGGTTACCATGAGCAAGCACGTTGAATGCCAAGGAGATTTTCAAGTATAGGCGTCTATTTTGAACCGAAAGCCAACGATATTGAAGGCGGAAAGGCGTCACTCTGTTACGGCTGCCTATGTGGCCATGAACAAAACGAATGCAAGCATTAAAGGCTCTATGCAGACGCAAGTTTAGTATTTGTGGAATATCATCATAAGTGACTGCTGCATAATCAAAATGCGGAAAAATAATGGACTCGACGAGCTGTTTCCTAGTATCCTGAGACAAAGCATGTTTATAAAATTTCAGCGACCGTAAAGTAGCATGTACCTTACGAATCGTCGCAGAGACTTGCTTATTCCAGTCAAGAGTGGAAGATATCCATATACCAAGATTTTTCACTACCGAAGAATAGGGAACAATGGTATCACCAACCAGAATATCAGGAGCAGGATTATCCTTCAATCGAGAGATATACTGTTCACTACCAATGATTATGGCTTGTGTTTTTCCCGCATTCAGCAACAAACCATTATCATTTGCCCACTTTACCACAGAAGCAATCTCATGATTAATAAGATTAACCTCATCTACCAGATTTACCGGTGGGAAGGACTTATAAATTTGAAGGTCATCTGCAAAGAGTATATGTTTAGATGAAGACAACACATCAGAGATGTCATTTATATAAAACAAGAACATTTTTTAGTGATGTTAACCTCATCATTGCTCTGATCCTCACCAGCAGTTTTAGGCAACCATTTACGCACACTAAGGAAGTGCGATCTATCAATATTGAGTCCCATGGGAGTGAGGATCTTCATAAAATTATCAATACTCAGTGAGTCAATTTCTAACGGCAGACCCGAGACCAAGATCTCACAAGAATCCTTATAAGGACGAGACAACACAGACTCAGTCCGCAAAATACGAGATTCAATACGCCGAGAATTTGCGGCACATTCCTCCTTGGCTTCCTTAACAGCCAATTGAAGATTGTCAATTCTAGTAGCAATACCTTTAATACCTGATGTTATCTCACCAAGAGTAATAGCAAGGCCTTCCTTAAACTCAAAGAACCAAGGTGGTGGAATTTTATCAGGCATAGCAGCAGAGTTAGTATCATTATTCATCTTGATGTTAGCTGCCAACTCAGTATGCTTATGAGAAAGAGACGTACTATCAAACGTAGCGGCTACAGAAGGCAGAGAAGCGTCTGTCAAGTATTGCGACGGCGAAGAGGGACAAGTAGGCGTAGACGCCTCACCCGGCAATATAGAATGATCAGAGTGTGAGGAGCTACCACCTAAGCTAGGGCAACGCTTGCGAGCTAGCGGTTCCAAAGATGTATTAGGCGAAGTCACGCCCCTTTTTCCTACTGGAAGCGGTGATGCGATACTCTCGAGCTCGAATTCACGCTCTGATCCAACAGCAAAACCTTCAATGCACGTGTCACGTTGCCTATATGCACGCGTAGAACGGGCACAGCAAGCAATTCTACGATCACCTATGAACCAAGTAGAATCGCAGCAAGTAAAATGGTAAAGATTATTACAATGTGCACATTGAAGTGAAGGCGCAGAACGTATGATCGCACACTTTAACACCAAACACACAACCATCACATACACACATATCGTGGCAACAATAAGAGAGCACTAACCTAAAAATCAGAGGTAAAGATGTAGGCAGTAAGCACTGTGACAATCAAGAAAACGTGGCGTATAGTCGGATGCAGATCACTGTAGTTGGTTAAGTGAAAAACTTCCTTAACGGCTGATATGAAATACGGCGAATAGTAGTACCAGAAATAGCCAGTGGTACGTGAAGGTCAATAAAATTTCTCAGCCATGCTGCCAATCCAACATAACCTCCTCAAAAATGTCACCACAAAAAGTAAAAAATCCAATGCAAAGCACAAAAAACAGCTAGAACCTTTTTGTTCACCAAATGCCTTGCAATTGTAGCGTGCAAGTTACACTGTGACGATCGAGAGAACGTGGCGTATAGTCGAATGCAGATTACTGAAGTTGGTTAAGTGGAAAACTTCCTTAACGGCTGATATGGAATACGGCGAATAGTAGTACCAAGAATAGCCAGTGGTGCGTGAAAGTCAATAAAATTTCTCAGCCATGCCGCCAATCCAACATAACCTCCTCAAAATTGTCACCACAAAAAGCAAAAAATCCAATGCAAGGCACAAAAAACAGCCAAAACTTTTTTATTCACCAAATGCCTTGCAATTTAAGCGTGCAAGTTACCTGTAACAAAACGCCCGTAGGCAGGATTAAGCAGCAACAATATCAAAAACAAGCAGAGCGTTACAAACAGGCAGCCAACTATACTCACTTGAAGAGATAGAGAGAGAAAAGAGTGTGTGAGAGAGAGAGAGAGAGAGAAATATACTAATTTTTTTAAATTTGGTGTGATATTAACCAATACATCAATACATTCCAGTTCTTATCCATTACGAAATAGCTATGTGTGCTTGCGCGCGTTTACACGTCCACAAAAGATCTGTGTCCTCGTCGCTTACCGTCTTGTTATCCATGTCAACATCAACTTTTGTGCTCATATATATTCTTCGTTGTGCGATTCATACCTTTTGCAGGATATAAAAGATTGCCTTCTGTTGCAAATGATGCAACTCATACATATATAGTTACGCAGACTTCACATGCAGTGAAAAATTATGAGATTTGCACATACTCTTAACATGTAATATATACTTACATGGAGGATTTACTTTTTGTCTTGAATACCTGTTCGTTTTAGCTCTTGTAAAATTGGCATTTGTCTTATACTCGGATGAATTTTAAAGGAATATTGATTTTCTTCGCTATTGAATACAAAAATTATTTTTACGTTCTTTAAATTTTCTATTAAAAGACAAAAAAATGATGAAGCGCAATTTTATGATTTTCACTTTTGTTAAATTATGTTTTTCGTTTGTTTTATGAAAATTATTTCATTTTACTTTATTTTAGTTTTTTAGTTTTCAATTTACTTTTTAACAAATTAAAAAAGCGCATACATAACAACCGTTTTATGATTGCAATCATAAAAGTTTAAATATTTGCAAAATATTTTAAGTATAGGGACCATGAAGTTATATTGTTATGTAATTTATAAAATATTGTAAATTTATACTCGATATTTGATATAAAAAAATGTAGAAGTGCGTCAAATTTGATATAACTATCAAATTTATGTTACCAGTTGAAGGTGTGTAGTATCGATACAGGTGTGTCAAATAAGATATTTTTGTGCGATTGCGATTGCAAATGGGCGTTTTTATGCGCTTGTATCCCAATAAAATATTTTTTAAAATCCGCTTAAACTTTCTTTCCTGTCAGTGGAGTTAAACAGAAATAAACATTTTTGGTAAAATAAATTAACCACTAGAAAACGTTCGACAATCTTTGAAAAAATAAGTAACATTAAAAAATGTAGATTTTAGTTCTCATACTTATTTAAATAAGAATTTATTTGAATTTTGCTAATTATTTAATAAAGGCTAAAAATGATGAAAATATTTTTAATTTTTCAAAACAGATTTTAAGAGGAGGTCGCGTATCTCTGTCCTTTTCTAATCAAAGAAATGATTTTTTTACAAAAACTAATAACTTTAGCAAAAAATGAAGAGAAAGCCGCACCTTGTATCGAAAAAAGCAATGTTTTCTTTGATAAGAAAAAATTAATTTTATTGCTTCGTTCTCAAGAAAACCTTGAAAAACCAAATTGTCCACCCTAACCTCTATGATTTAAGTTTTTCAAGGTTTTCTTGAAAACAAAGCAATAAAATTAATTCTTTCTTATCAAAGAAAATATTGCTTTTTTTGATACGAGATGCGGCTTTCTCTCCATTTTTTGCTAAAGTTATTAGTTTCTGTAAAAAACTCAATTTTTTTATTAGAAAAGGACAGAGATATGTGACCTCTTAACATTTTTAAAAAAATTTTCACGTTTTCAAACAAAAATGATCAGCATTTTAATATTTTTGTGTTGAAAAATTAATATTTTTCTATATTTTTTGAAATCTTAAAAAAATGTTTTCATTACATCTTTTACAACAAAAGACATTCGGTGATGAAGTATCAACTATAAATTATTGCTATATTTAATAACTAGTCATTAATAACCTAAGCTATTGAATTTCATTATTCTAATTTCGTAATTCAAATCAATATAAGACATAAAAGATCTAATAAAAATTAGACATGCGGCTTAAAGTTATTACTAATTTCTTGCCGAGTAAGATTAGACATAAAATAATAAAATGGCCATTTTATGTTAGATTAAATAAAAGTTACTCGTATATTAATACTTTATTTTAGAAATTAATATTAAAAAATAACTAGAGACCCTAAAAAATTTTATAGCACTGCAGACCTTAAATCCGCGTATTCAGGACGATCTAGCGGACGCTAAATAAGCTATTATTGGACTGTACAAGAAAGTATTGTGAGAAATCCCTCTCTTTTTTACACGGTTCAACACAATTTTTATATTAAATTTGCACATGATCATTTTCAAACATTTGTTAACATATAATAATACATAAAATAACCAAAAGAATATATAAACACTAGAATAAAGCATTAGAAACGTTAACAATAATGATTAATTAAAAATTAAAAGAAATGTATAAAGCATATTTTTGTTCGAAGCGCCACGCCTTGTCTAAACGTATAAAGCATATATATGCGGCGCGCGAGCATGAATAGAGTATGACAAAGAACGATGCGTATACGAGTTGAATGTCTCGTTAGAAAGGCTATAGCAGAATAAGCATGGTGAAATTGCCCCCTCCCAAATGGCGTATCTGATATAGGTCACTTAAAAGGTTATCAAAAAATATTAAGAAAGCCAAAATTACAGACTCCTAAACCCCATGTAGGAGTTATAAAGCTAAAAAACGTGATTTTTCGATTTTATTTTTTTACAGCTAGGCTCTGCATTCCAGAGACTTGTAAAAAATCATGAAAGTAGGTTTTTCCTTTCTGAATAATTAAAATTTTTTACGAAACTCATTACCTCAAAATTGACTCCGAAAAACCTCATTAAAATTTTAAATCAGTGTTTTTACATCCCAGATTTCGAGGCACTAAACTCAATATAGGTATTTTTTATGTATTTTTTCCTGCTCTTCACGATGCCGTCATTAGTTTACAAAAAAAATGGTGGCACACCCAATTTTCGGCCAAAAATCGTTTTTTTTGCTTTTTTACGGGGTTTTAAGCATTAATAATGAAATAAATTACTATATTATGGCTTTAAATAACACTTTTTCTATATTTTTCTACTTTCTGTTGAGTTCTGAAATCAGATTGAAGATATTTTCAGCTGATCACGCTATCCTACGCTCAGAAACGGTTTTTTGTGGGGTTATTTAAAGATTTTGTTGCGTGATTTGGCATCTGAGAGATTTAGAAAGACATATTTTGATAATCCATACATGTTCTTTACAACTGTATACTCAGATTTGCAATATTTTAATCCATAAACCATGAAAATTTACCGAAATCTAATTTTTTTGAGGTTATGTAATAATTTCATTTGATTATATTTTATTTAAATAACTTAAATAACAAATATCAGTATTTTTCATGACTTTCTATAATTTTGTCTTATTAGATTTACGATATTTTCATTTACACGTTCCAGTATTTGCCAAAAACTGATTTTAATTTAAGTTTATGTACAAATTGTATTAACTTATATTACATTTAAAAAGCTTAAAACAACGGTTTTTAGTTTTTTTATGTTACCATTTTTCAATCATATTTTTAGTATATTGCGATGCGCGCTTAACATAGTATTTTGAGAAAATGTAATGCTTTTACTAAGTTATGTTATTCTTACTAAGTTGAAAACAGTTACATTTAAGTGTACTTAAATCATTTCTTAAATATCATGGCACAAATAATATTTTTTCAAACACCGCAACTTTTTATTTAAATAAAGTTCATAACAGAATTGGTAGGAAAAGTAATTTTCTCATTTTCATAGTTTGCGTAGTGTATAATATAATAAATTATAAAAAAATGTTAAATGTAACTAAAGACAAAAACTCAAGATTAGTGACAAATGAAGCCTCGAGCAACAAAAATGACCAAGCCCATTTTTTTTAAAAATTGAGTTATTAAGTAAAGCATATTTTTTAGCCTATTTTCTACTATATTTAATTATAAAATTTTTTAAAAATTTGATTTTTCAATTTTTTTGGTATGTCAAAAAACTGCTGCAAATCAAAAAAGCGCTAAGTCCATTGAACTTGCTTATCAAAAATGTGCATTTTTATGAATATACACACGCATATACTTACACATAAACATAATACGCTCACAAATACACACTCGTAAGCATATGCAATAATAATATACTATGTGTTATTTATAAATAATAAACGCGTATTTATGAGTGTACGTCTATGTTTGTTGATAATGTTCAGCGAGCTTCCGAGAATAAACTTTAGCGTTTTTTCGATTTGCAGCAGTTTTTTGATATACGAAAAAAAAATTGAAAAATCAAATTTAAAAGCTTAAGTTTCATCGTGTATATACCTTGCGAATTTATTACTACAAAAAGAAATAAATATATTAAAAAATAGGATTAAATATAGTAAATATATAATTTAATATAGTAAGATTAAATATAGTAGAAAATAGTATAAAAAATATAAATGACTTAATAATTTCATTTTCGAAAAAAATGGACTTCATTTTTGTTGTGAGACGCTTCGACATTATGTTATATTATTTGACAAATCTATAAATTACAAATCTAAAATTGCTAAGTCCGGATAATATTTTTGAATAAAAAATAACTGAGTCCCGATTTTGCATAAAAATTAGTCAAGTCCTTCAATTTTTTTTTTCAAAACTAGCCAAGTCCATAGCCACATTAAAGTTAGCTAAGTCCATATTAAAAAATTATTTTTCTCTTTAAGAAATCAATTTAGAGTTTTCGAAACATGTGCAAAAATCTTATTTTTTATCGGTGAATTCAATAGTATATTGGTTAACAAGCGATTTAGAATCATTTAAAAGATAGAGGTTTTTTGCATTTTTCTCAAAATGCGTTGGTTGTGACTTAGCCGCGTATGTTGTGAGACGCTTCAAATAATCATTTATGAAATTTTTATTATAATATTAAAATGTGAAATTCAAATGAAAATCTTTGAAATAAAATATTATTTTTCACTTTATTGAAAATAATTATAAATATTGAAGATTGTTCATGAAGTAAATATTCATAAAAAATAATAGTTATTCCCAGAATTAAAGCAATTTTATTCATCTTCATCACTGTCTTCATTTATGCAAACTTCTATTTGATCTTTAAGAAACATATTAGAAAGAATTTCAGCTGGTTTTATAATTTTTGATAAGTATCTTCCGTGAGAAAGGTAATAAATAATTGCTGCAATGTGTGCACAACATCCAATAGTGCGGTTATCATTAGCACAATCACAATAATATTTAATAATGCTGGAATAGCCAATGCCATTAGGTTGATACTGAATGAAACATTTATATTATTTTCTATTTACATGTCTCGGTTGTACTTCGAGTTTGAGAATATTTGATCTTTCTTTAACATACCCTATTTTTAAATTGTTATCCGAGTCCAACATCTCTGCTAAATAGGATATGCTCTGTTTAAGCTGGTATGACCCTGTAAAAAGAATTTTTAAGTCTTTCTTTGTTAATTCAGGAAAATCTGGCAAATCACTTGAAGTCACGGTAACAAATGGTAGTTTTCGACGTCAAAACAAAATGATTTATTTCGAATTATTTAATAGTTTGTAGCAGAATGCGTCTGCTATAAGTATTCTTTAAGCATCATTCATATTGTATATAGTTAGTCATAGAGTATGCGTAATACATATTAGTTATATACGTAACTTGGGAGTACGAAGGATGAATAAAGGCGAGACTAAAGTGTTTGTCGCTTGAGTAGCAGTTGGTCGAGGGCGCGCGAAGCGCGCCCGAGACTAACTGCTGCTCAAGCGACAAGCACTTTAGTCAAGCCTGGATTCAGAATCCTTCGTACTCCCAAGTTACGTAGATAAGTTTATGTCGTTGGTAGGTCGTATGAGGAACTATAAAAATGATTTTTTAAAATTAATGATATATGTTTTATTTAAAAAAAGTAAATAATGTCATTATTTACTTATTTATTTTACTTATTAACTGTTTAACTTTGAAAATTTTTTTAAACAAAATTTTCTGTAAAGTTAAAATTTTATATGAATTTGTATGAGCATTGACATATCTAACGACATTCTTTTGTTTTCACTAACCTACGAATCGATGTCACTCGCGTCATATACGGCCATGCTGTGCGATATCTCGATCTGTCAATACTCCCTTAGGGAGTATAGAGCTGTTAATACTCCCTTAGGGAGTATTGACAGAGAGAATATCGTCGAGATATTAGCATCAACGTATGCAATGCCTATACAAATTTAGCGTGGTCTATAGGTATTCCACCGAATACGGCCTACGACGACATAAATATATATATATATATATATATATATATATATATATATATATATATATATATATATATATATATATATATAGAGAGAGAGAGAGAGAGAGAGAGAGAGAGTTGAGTCCAATTCCTTAGACCAAGCGTTTAAAGTAATAGAGTAGGGATAGGTTCGCTTGTACCTGAGGAATATAGTGGAATATGGCGAACCAGGCGTATATAAGCAGCGCCGTGAACCAAAGTGAGTCAGTCCTGCTCCGAGGTCTTCCGGGTATTCATTCCGGATAATACTCATGTGATCGCACGTAGTATTATTAAGAATTAATACAATAGGTCGAGATATTTATCGCTAAGGGATCACACTTGGTGATATATGATTTCGACCAAGATCAATTCCTAGGGGAGCTGTTAAACCTATTTTATTATACATGTGATCGCACGTTATTGTGAAACAGGTGGTACAGTAAAAGTCTATCGTTGCATCATAGTACATGGGATTGCTCATGCGTGAGGTAACCTAGATTTCCGTCCTTCCTGTCTTGGAGTATTGCCATATGGTATAGGTGATTGCACGTGACTATATGGTAATATAAGAATAGCCAACGACTATTATGCGGTCCAGGGGATTGCTCGTGGTCGTATGAGAGTCTCAGTTAAAGACATCCTTCTTGCACTAAATTAGGTTCGGGTTGTAGTCAGGTGATTACGCGTGATTGCGAAACGAATTTATCTTGGCAACCAGTAATTGCACTCTGTATTACGGGATCGCTCGTGGTCGGGAGGCAATTAAGGGTTTTTGCACCTTCTAGAATTATGTTTGCGCTTTCACGAAATTTTAAATTTAATACCACTAGTTAGGTTTTAAGTTTATTTCAAAACGCATATTAGTTTAATTATTAGAAAACTAAGAACAACGTCATTTTTCATTCGTTTCAGACTGCTGACTCGTGAATACAAATAACTACTGTTATATTTGCTTTTGTATTTTATTATTTTATTTAAGAATATATTTGTAGTTAAATTAATTTATTATTTTTCTTATTTGAATAAACCTTAAATCCTGAATCCTGGATCGCTGAAGATTGTGGGTACACAGGCATAGAGAGTGTGTGTGTATGAGTAGGTAGGTATGTAAGTGTCACGCGCAACCTGCGGTGCGCAAGCAAGCGACTAAAAGCGTAAGCTATGTGTTACGCGAGAGAGGAGAGAGTCATAAGAGCGTTCTTGACTTCTTATAAGATAAGTAGCCTGTCATCCTCAGGTAATAAACGCACATTCTGTTATAATAAAAGAAATCTCTTTCTTTCTTTCGAGCACCTACCACCAACCTGCTCCTTTCTCGAATATCAACTTGACAGCGTAGCTTCTACAAGGCGTAGAGGCTAACATTGGTGACCCTGACAACCGTTAGGGGGGACAGGACAACGCAGCAGCTAGCAGGACGCCTGAGCAAAAGCCGTTGGCCAGCAAGGGTCCGAGCAAAGGTTGCTATCGTCTCGCCGGAAATACATTTTAAAGGTTAGAATTATAATTTCGCGAGCTCGTTGTAAATACTTATCTTAAAGTAAAAACAAAAATTTTGTAACATATATTGAATCTTAACTAACGAAAATTTATCTTGAAAATTACAGCAGAAATTATTTTTTCTCTACATATAGAGTATTAACATGAAGTAAAGTAATTGTTCGCTCGGAAAGATATATATATATATATATATATATATATATATATATATATATATATTTTTATGAATGAGGTATTATGCAGACAAAATCATAGATGAATCGTGACTTATGCAGACATTAGCGTACTTATGCTGACGTCCGCATAATGCCACCCGTTTTTCATTTATTTATTGATACTTGTGCTGACAATTCCATACAGTAGATTTTTCTTGAGTTGAGTTACGAAAAAATTCTACAAAACAAAAACGCGCCCACCAATCAAATTTCGAGAACAAATGTGCCCACCAATCAAAGTTTTAACAAATTCGTATTTAACATATGCGTAAGTAACAAAGGAAGGGATAACATAGGAGACTGCCACACACCCGCGACGTGTGCAGGACACTAAACAAAGGCTGTACTGTATGAGTCAGCATAATGCCGCGTACATACGTTTATATATATATATATATATATACATGTACTAACAGAATAGATATAGCACAGTAAGTGAGAGACTGGCTTTCTCCAGCTGCACGTGGGAGAGAGAATAGTGGATTTTTTTTCTTTTGAGGGTTTTAATGTACTTAAGGGGACGGTTGGTGCCGGTGTAGACTCGGCACGTGGTCCAAACCATCGAATTTATTCGTCTCTTCGTCCACGAGTCGTGGCCGCGTCGGTTGCCGGCAGTCATATGCCTTTTATAAATTTTTCTTTTTCCTTTTTTGGTAATTAAAGATAGAACGTACAGACTGGGGGGAGTATAGGAAATCTCTCTCTCTCTTCCTTCATAAAAAAAGGGGGAAGTTATACGTAAGGAAATAAGAAATAAGAAAATCTATGCAAAGACGCGAATATAAGTAAAAAAATTAGAAAAGGGTAAAACTGTTAAAAACGAAGAAAAAAACAGAGTAAGAAGAAAATAAAAGTGCAAAAAGAAAAAAAAGTGATTCGATTGTGCGGGTAAAGTAAAGCGGTTAGCGAGAAACGCGTAGAAAAGTCGAGACGCGACGGTTATTTTAAGGTTAGATAGAGGTAATTCGTGGGTGAGTCGCGTGTGCGCGTGAAAAAAAAAAAAAAATTTTCGTAAGTATAACGAACAAAGAGTTGAAAGTATGATTGCTGGCATGTTATGGGCCGATGTACGACCTTGAGAGATACATTCTAACCCATACATTTGTGTAGCTCTTAGGTGTTCTCAAGGGGTCATGCGAAGGTCATGCATGCCGGTAAGACGCGAAAAGTAAATAAGAATTGTATTGCCCGCGCATACGGGACGAATTAACGACGATTTTAAAATTGTAAATAGTTTTCTGTGATTTTATTGGTGTTGTATTTTGCGTAGGCCTTTTACACCTACCGCAATCAACCTTGGTCGATAATTTTGAGCAATGGTTTATTTACGTATTTAAACATTGTGTTTCGTGATTATTTATTTTAACGGTCGTGTGACGTGTATTATTTGTTTATTTATTTATTTATTTGTATTATCGTGAACATTTATTTGATCGTTCGTGTAAGCTATTTATTTATTTATTTTAATTTAATTATTTATTCATTGCGTGTTGTATTTATTGAATCTAGTCAACGTAAGACTGAGTAATATCGATCAAGGTCGGTTAAAATTTATAACAAGGATTGTTTGTATTGTCTAAAACCTCGAATCACAAAATGGCTACCGAGAATACGCTACAGAACGTAAATGGCGGAATTGACGACACCGTAGCTAGTATATATAATAGCACGCCTAATAATAGAGAACGAGACGCGTTTAGAAATCAGGTAGATAATAACAGAGCTCTTGCGGATCAAGAGACAATGAATAGTAGTAGTATACTGGGAGCGAGCGGTACGAGAAAAGTAGAAGATTATTATAAAAAACAGTTATTAGAAATAAAGAAACATTATGAAACGAATATGGGATTTTTAATAAAAAGAATAGAAATGCTCGAGTTAGACCGAAATAAACCGGGAGAAAGGTTAGAAGCACAGGATGAGCATAACAACGAGCAAATACCGACGCACGCAAATAAAGAGAATACTGACGACGCGCAAAATAATTTTAGGTTAGGTGGACAACGCGCTAACATAGTAGTACCCAGTAACCTCATGCAAAACCGTCAAATTAATTTTCCCTTCTGGAAGCATAATCCGGAAACGTGGTTTGACTTATTTGAAGCCCAGGCTGAAATGCAAAATGTTACGGACGAGAGCGTAGCGTTCGTATTACTTATAAATAATTTAGATAGTGACGTAATTCGCGAAACATCGAATTTAGTAAAAACATTAAAGCCGGGAAATAGATATAACGGGTTGAAGAAATACCTCATGGAGACTTATGGATAGTCACAAGAAGAGAGGTTTAATAAATTATTCAGGAAATGTCGGGCGCACGGAGAAAAGCCATCGGAATATTTAAGAGAATTGCTCGACGTGGCAGACGGTATAATAGAACGCGAGGTTATCTTAAGGGTATGGAAATATAATCTTCCACCCAGCATTAAATCGCACCTGGTGGGAGAAATAAATTTAAGAAACGAAGGAATCGTGGTAAAAACGCGGAAGAAATATATAAGAATAAATGCAAAGAAGAGGTCGGTAAAATGGTTAGCATAGTAAATCAAGGTAAAAAAGAAAATGATAGACCGTACACGGATAATGTAGGTATTAAAGCTCATATCGAAGCAGTTATCAAAGAGACGCTCGGTAAAGTAGGGAACGAGTTTAGAGGTGGAAGACGCTCGCGAACCAACAATCGAAATAACAGTAAACGTTATTGTGTATACCATGCGAAATACGGAAAAAACGCGTATACATGTTTAGAGCCCTGTGATTGGATTAATTACGAGAAGAGGCAGGAGCCCGTTCCACCTACTATTGATAGAAAAAGGCAACGGTCTAAATCACCCAACCGTGAAGTAGCAAGAAGCAATAGAGTTGGAAAAGAAAAGAACCAAACGCGAAGTGAAAGTAGAGATAGAGAACATTTAAACTCTCGAACCGGCGCGCCGGGTAGAGGGGGCAACCTCATCGGACACGGAAGGAATACGCCTCCACGTCATAGATAAATTAGTAAACGGAACCTTTTTGGTAGATACGGGTGCAGAAGTATCGTTAGTTCCGAAAGGAAAGAATAGTAAAAAGAAAGAAACGCGCGTTAAATTATACGCAGCAAATAATACGCAAATAAACACATATGGTGTAATATATAGGGAATTAGACTTCGGGTTTAAGAATAAGATCAAATGGACGTTCATTGTAGCAGACGTACCATATGCGATACTAGGTGGCGATATCATTCAGCACTACCATTTACTCCCAGATCTGACCTGACGGGAGCTCGTGGATGCAAAAACGGGTGAGTCAGTTGCAGGCACGGCAAAGAAAGTAACGTATGTGCAAGTGTCGTTAATAGACCCGAGGAATAGGTACGCACATATAATAAAAGAATTTCCATCGGTGCTTGGGCTTGAAAAGCCTAAAATTAAAAGAAAAATAGATGTGTACCACCACATCACCACAGTGGGACCGCCAGTAGCGCAGAAACCGCGCAGATTGGCACCTGATAAGCTGCAAGCGGCAAAGTAGGAGTTTAAGAGGTGGTGTAAGGAAGGCATTTGCCAACCTTCAAAAAGCCCTTGGGCTACACCTATCCATATGGTCCCCAAGAAAAATGGTGAGTGGAGGATCTGTGGCGAATATAGAAAGTTGAACACAGTCACGGTGCCAGATAAGTACCCAATTCACAATCTCCAGGACTTCGCATATAATTTAGAAGAAAAAACTATTTTTTCCGCACTCGATTTGGAAAAGGCGTTCCTGCAGATTCCTATTTTCCCAGAGGATGTACCAAAGACAGCGGTGACGACTCCATTTGGACTTTATGAGTTCCTAGTGATGACATTCGGATTTCGAAATGCTGCGCAGACATTTCAGCGATACATAAGCCAGGCCGTGGGCGACCTGGACTTTGTGTTCGCATTCGTTGATGATATCTTGGTTGCATCTTCATCAGACGAGAAGCACTAAGAACATCTTAAGGTCGTCCTAGAGAGGTTGGAGAAGTTTCACATCAAACTGAACATAGATAAATGTCAGTTTGGAGTCGATAAACTTATCTTCTTGGGCCATCTCATCGACAGAAATGGATTCAAACCAGATCCATCTAAGGTCGAGGCGATACAAGCCTTTAAGAAGCCTCAAACAAAAGACGAGATGCGTCGATTTCTGGGAATGGTAAACTTTTACAGAAAAAGCATACCAAGAGCCGCGGAGGTACAGAGACACCTAGTAGCTATGATAAAGGATATTAAGAAAAAGGATAAAAGACCCGTGGAATGGACCGAAGAAGCAGAACGAGCATTCAAGACAATAAAAGAAGAATTAGCGAATATTGCGTATCTTGCATTTCCGGCTAGAAACGCGGAGATAAGGTTAGTTACGGATGCGTCGAATTTCGCGATGGGCGCAGCGTTAGAACAGAGAATAGGAAATGAGTGGAAGCCGCTGGCTTTCTTTTCGAAAAAATTTACCCTCACACAATCGAATTACGGCACGTACGATCGTGAATTGATGGCTATTTACGAGGCTATCAAATATTTTGGTTACTACTTGGAAGGTAGAGAGTTTACGGCATGCACAGACCATAAACCATTGGTGTATGCGCTAGGCAAAAGCTTAGATAGTTGCACAGCACTGCAAGCAAGGAAGTTGACGTATATTGCAGAATATAACGTGAAAATATGCTATTTACCAGGAGAGAATAACGTGGTGGCTGATGCACTATCGAGAGTTGATGACTTCCGATTTCCGACAATATTCTCACTAGATGAGATAGCTAAACAACAAAGAGAAGATCAACAGCTGCCGGACATAATAAGTAATCTGCAGCATCAACTTAAGCTGGTAAAATTGCAATATGGTGTAGAAAACATGCCATTTTATTGCGAAATAGCACAAGACTCCCTCAGGCCGTATATACCAGAGGCGCTGAGAGCAGTCACCTTTGAACTCTTCCACAGAAAAGCACATCCATCTGCTAGGTCAACTAGTAAGATGATAAGAAAGCAGTACGTGTGGCCAAATATGAACAGACAGATAACATCTTGGTGCAGAGCATGCATGGAGTGCCAACGATCGAAAGTTACTAGGGAAAACAAGTTCTTACCTATGAAGTTTAGCGAACCAGATGGACGGTTCGCCCACGTGCATGACGACTTAGTTGGTCCGTTGCCGCCTAGCGAAGATTACAGATATCTTGTGACCATGATAGACAGGTATACTAGGTGGCCGGAGGCGGTGCCCGTATACGATGCATCGGCTCCTTCTGTCGCACGCGCTTTTTATGACACGTGGGTGTCTCGTTTTGGTGCACCTGTCATCATCACTACAGATTAAGGCAGACAGTTTGAGTTTCAGGCACTACTGCAGCTGATAGGATGTAAGAGAATTCGTACTACGGCATACCATCCAGCCGCGAACGGCATGGTTGAGCGATGGCACCGTGATCTTAAGGCAGCATTGATGTGCCATATGGAAGGTCGGGATTGGACTAGAACCCTCTCGACCGTTTTATTAGGGTTAAGAACGCGTTTAAGAAGAGACACGGAGGCCAGCCCAGCGGAATTTCTTTACGGAACAACGCTCACCATACCAGGTGACATGTGCGAGTTCAGAGAGACAGATGCTAGAGAACAAGATTTATTTTTGGCAGAGTTTAGAGAGTATATGAGGCAGGTCAAACCCATACCTGTAATACATAACCACTCATGGAAAACATTTGTATTCAAGGATTTGGCAAACTGTACTCATGTGTTAGAAAAGATAAAAGCAGTTAAACCACCTCTTGTGCAACCGTATTCAGGGCCATATAAGGTCATCTCTAGGCATGAAAATGGCCGTAATTACGTCATAAGAAAAGGAGATAAAGACGTAACGGTGAACGTAGAAAGGTTGAAACCAGCCTATTTTCTAGCTAATGAAATTGAGCCACAAGAAAGTGAAGTAGGCAGGGGAGTGGCACCTCAGAGTAGTAGCCAAATGAATAGTAGCAACAGAGAACTGAGCGAGAATAGTAATAGAATAGAGGAAGAAAACGTCATAGTAACGGAAGCTCAGATTCATGACGAAGTTCCACCCGCAAATGGTGAGGATTATGAAGCATTAGACGAAGGTAACCCGACACAGGAGGTACCAGAATATAACCATAACGAGGCTGATAATAGCGAATTCGAGGAGCTCAATAATGAGCAAGTAGACATTACGGATACGTGTAATGAAATAGGTAACGTAACAAATGACAAACAAATAGAAACCGGTAACAGGGTAGAGCACGAAACGATAGGTAGCGAAAAAGATAAGGGAAATAGTAAAAAGAGAGAGAGGTTTATACCTAACATTTTGAGGCGTAGAAAAATAGATAGCATAATGTTTGTTGCGTCGCAACACAAATTTATGTAAAAATCAAAAACGATGATGAGCGGCAGCACTTACAGTCGCCTGTTCTCACCTCCCTTAAGTCAGCTCATAGACGAAAGGGGGGAGAGAACAGGGAGACTTTGCAAATGCCGCGGAAAAATAGTTTAGTATCAAGCGTGACCTCGCCCCGAGCGGTCTTGTCTCTTGCGAGAACATCAAATTTCGTTTTACAATTCTTTCTTTTAAAAAGCGATCAGAAGCTTTTACTGGTGCGGACGAGTTTCCGTACAGCGACGAACGGTCGATTGCGAATCAACGCATCACCTTCGCCCACCTAAGCCGCGGCTATACAAATTTCATTGTGTCTTTTTTCTCTTCTCTTTTTGCGTGCGTGCGTGTGAGTAAAATATAATCGTGCGGCAAATAGTGTGTAAAATTATAGGAAATAAATCAAGGGTTTTTTATGCCACATGGCTTTTTCCCTTTATATTTGTGTATTTATTGAGTGAATCCTTTCCCGATAAATAAAGTGTAAATTTTAGATAAAATCAATTAAAACAAAGCAACTACAACCGCAAGGTTAGTTGCTTTGTATCAGTAAATTCATCTAATTTCTCTTTGCAAATTAATAGATCTTTGTGTGCAAAAATTAGTGGTAAAGTCAAATACAGTGTGAACTTGAATCTAATTCAATTAAAAGATTCAAAGTTAAAGTAAAATTAAGTGTCAATTCATTTTTATTCAAACAAGGGTAAATTCAAAATAAGATTAGTTAGGGAATTTCACGATTAGATAAAATTCAAAGGAAAAGAATCACGTTCTTTTCTTTCTAAAACATCCAACAAATTTAGTTAAAAAATTCAAAGGAAAAAGAATACGCGTCTTTTCATGGTGCCTCCTGTGAGGTCAGAAATCACGATCCCCTGGTTTACGAAAAAATCATAACCGCTAAAGCGTTCAACGAACAAAGCGAATTCTCAGAAAGTCAAAACAGGCGCCGGCCGGCGAGCATAGCTATAGATATACAAGCCACAAGCCACCGAGCAACGCCATCCCCGACAAAGGAGAGCTTTAACGTAGGGACTTCTAGGAAAATAAGATAAGTATTTTTGTACAATATACGAGGTAACAACATAATATTTTCTCAACTTCAAAATAATTTGAAAATTAATATCAAATTAAAATTTCATTTATTCAAATCTGAAATTCATAAATTAGTTTATTTCAAAACTTTTATTGTAGAAAACGTTTCTTTTAATTTATTTTTGTTCATTAAAATTTAAGATAACTTAACGTAAAACTGAACATTTAATTTAAAAATTTTATTTTTCATTTGAAGTTTCATTTAAGTGGGAATTTTATCATCAGTTTGGTTAGAAAAAATTTAGTTCTAAGAAATATCAGCGCACAAATAAAAATTAAAATTGAAATTTATATTTTAATATTTCATTTAGCATTTTTAAAGAAAAATTCATTTCAGTCTAAAATATAACTTTCAGAAAGTTACATTGTTAAAACCAAAGTTAAGCATTAAAATAAAAGGTTCATTTTTAGAAAATCTTACACAATTTCAAAGTCTATTAAAATTAAACAGTAAATTAAAATTTTGTTTGTTGAATAAATCTCATACATTTAAAATTTTTTACTTTTGAAAATTACATTTAAAATTTTTACTTTTGAAAATTGCATTTAAGTTAGAAATTTCTTTTTCAAAAATTTGTTCTTTTCATAAATTTAAGATTTAGCATCATAAAATTTAGTTCATAAAATTCTTTTTTTTTGAAAGGTTAACAACAAAATAGAATATAGAATTTTATTTTACAAAGCACAAAAGGTTCTTTGTCTTACAAAGCGAACATTTCTCAAATTGAGATCACGTGCTCTCAATGAGATAGAAAGTTGTCCTTTACGATTTTACGAAAGTAAGACGTAGCAACTTAAAACTATTTTTAAGAAAATTTTTATGAAAGATTAAGTTGTGTAGTGACGGCTCCTGGCTCAAGGGAGATTACGTTAGCTAGGTGTAACATAAATTCATCGATTTGCGAGAGGAAAAGCGAGTTGATAAATTTATCCATTTTTAAAAAAATAAATTTTTAAATTTCATAAAGGTACATTAAATTTTGAACAACTTCACATTTATTATTCAAGTAAATTTTGTTTGATAAATTAATTTATCGTTACATTTACATTTAATTTTTAATTAAACTCATTATACATATCTGATTTCAAAATTGATTTCAAGTTAATTTTTTTTTCACTTTAGTTTGTTCTAAATTTAAATTTAAAATTAAATTTAATAAATTTTGCTTTGATTGTTTGTAACATTTACTGTCAGTTTTTACAGTTTGAGGTAATTCATGTAGCTAGGGTCGCTTTAAATAAAGGTGTTAAAACAACACTAGATAGTTCGAAAAAATTATCGTTGTTGCCCAAGCCGCGCCATTCGTGAGGAGGTTTCGTCGCACCAATAGTGACAGAATTCTCTTCGTGACAGTAAGAGCGCACGCACGGCGAAGGATCAGCGAAAAATTCTGTTTCTTTTCAAAAACAGCGGGCAGGTAGCAAGGTTTAATTAAAACAACATATAGTTGTATATTTTGACAATTTATTACTTAAACTCTTATTAAGTTTTACACTTTCAAAATGAATGACACAGAAGGAATAAATGTTGTGAATGCAAAGCTAGGGATTTTTAAAGATCAAATAAATGCGTTACAAACGTACATATCAAGTCCCGACGCAGAATCGAAAAACATTAAAATACGTTTGGAACATTTATCAGACTTGTACGAAGATACACATGTAATGAAAGTTAAAGCAGTAGTTGCTAATTTAGGTGATCAAATAATAAATGAATTTAAGGTAGTAGAAACAATGTATTATTCTACAGCAGCTTCGGCTAAGAAATTATGTCAAACTAACGAACCAATAGCTAGTTCCACATTAAACAATTCTAACATCACTCTGACACGAAAACACACTTTACCGAAATTAACTGAAACAAAGGTACCAAAGTTTGATGGCAAATCAGAAGAATGGCTTGCTTTCAAAAACCTTTTCACTGCATTAGTACACTCCCGTGATGATTCAACTAATACAGTCAAACATGCACAACTCTTAGAAGCTCTTTCAGGTCCTGCTAAATTAAAAATAATAGAATTCGTGCCTAGTGAGGAAAATTATCCAAAGGCTTGGCAAGCCCTCTTAGATTTTTACGATCATAAAAGAATAGTGAGCAATAGACATTTAGACGCTATTTTAGATTTACCAGTAGTACCAAATGCAACAATAGAAGGCGTGTCATCTTTGTTAGACAAGATGCGTCAGCATCAACATATTCTAAAACAGTTAGGTGAAGTTTCATTTGACAATATGTTAGTTAGGATAGCAGAAAGAAATTTACCACCAGGGTTAAAAAGTAAATGCAATTAGATCTAGGGAAAACATGGCTTGCAAGCAGCAGTACGCTGCTCACACCAAAAGAGATAATTTAGGAAGGTATATTGTGAGGCTTTCATTTAGAAATAGTAAATTTGACTTAGGTGAATCAGAACAACAAGCAGTACGTAGATTCTATGCACTCGAAAAACGACTCGAAGTTAATCATAACTTAAAATTAGAATGTAGTAAAGTAATGAATGAATTCATTGCCTTCCTCATCATGCTGTAGTAAAAGAATCTAGCGAAAAACTAAACTTCGAGTAGTTTTCGATGCATCAGCTAAAACATCAACAAGTATTTCATTGAACGATACACTCATGGTAGGGCGTACACTACAAATGTACTATATTCTAACAGGTGTTTAGTTTTCGTATACATACATACGTAGTAACAGCTGATATAGACAAAATGTGTAGGCAGAATTTACTTCACTAATATGATAGGAAAACAAACTTAGAACGTTTTAATTAAATACCGTAACATTCAGCATAGCTTTAGCTCCATTTTTAGCTAGTACAACCATTTAATAGTTGGCACGCGACGAGTTAGGAAAATTTCCAATAGCTAGCAAACTATTATTGCGTGAGTTTAAAGTAGATGATTCTATTTCAGGAACAGAAACTTTAGAAGAATCAATAAAAATTAAATGAGATTATAGAATTATTAAGTAAGGGAGGATTCGCCATACGCAAATGGTAATCCAATTGCACAGAGATTTTAGATGGGCTTGACAAAAGAATTTCTTATTTAGATTGTATAGTAACGAATAACCTTATTCAAAAAACGTTAGGTATAGTATACGATTAAGTCTTTGATGATTTAAAATACAAGCAGTAGAGAACCAAGTTAATTGGCGTTACGTTCGATCAGAGGACAACCCAGCTGATGCATTGTCCAGACGACAATTGCCTTCAGACTTTAAAAAATCAACTTTAGTTCTTAGGGCCTAAATGGTTAGCACAATCAGGAAATACATAGCCAGAATTAGTAGAAACGATTAGTTTTGAAATTTTAGGTACAACTGGAGAAAAAATGTTTTAAGGGGTAACAATTTAACTCATAAATAACTTAAGATTTTTATATAGAAATATACACATTTTTAAATTTGCGACTATTGTATGCAATCTCTGCTGATCTTAATGATCATTTAGTAATAACATTAGCACATTTTCTTGTAGGTAGACCATTCAATTTCTTACCAGAAAAACATTTGTTTTTAGTTTCAGATAACAAACTATCAGCTTGCAATTTCATTGCAAGGGCTTGTCAACATTTTTTGGGCCCACTGGCATCAGGAATAATTATCCGAATTACAAATCTAAACAAAATGGTATTGTCTTGGAAGTCTCTCCCGGGGACGGCGGCATCGCTCGAGTGGCTTCTGTCAAGACCAACACTGGCGTTTATCAGCGTAACATCACAAGACTTTGTCTTTCACCTGTATATTGAATCTTTGATTCATGTTCATATCTGTACATATCTATTTTTGTTGTAAAAAACGAAAAAATTAACACAAATTCAACTTGCGAATATTGCGAATAAAATCAATCAGCAACGTAGTCACTCCAAAGGAAACTGCGATCATTTGTAAAACTTGCATTCAGCAAAACAGTCACTCCAAAGGAAACTGCAATAATTTCTAAAACTTGCATTCAGCAAAACAGTCACTCCAAAGGAAACTGCAATCATTTGTAAAACTTGCGATCAGCGACGTAGTCACTCCAAAGGAAACTGCGCTCATTCATAAAACTTGCGATCAACGACGTAGTCACTCCACACGAAACTACGCTCAAACATATTTGTTTAGTCAAACACTTGTCAAATACCAATTAATGTAAATTTAAATTTTAGGTTAGTTGCGAAATCGAAGCTTCGATCTAGTTTAACTCATTTCATTTACTACAAAATCAATTTTAACATAAAACTTTATTTTGCAGCTTGCGCCCGCAGTATGTTGCGTCGCAACATAAATTTATGTAAAAATCAAAAACGATGATGAGCGGCAGCACTTACAGTCGCCTGTTCTCACCTCCCTTAAGTCAGCTCATAGATGAAAGGGGGGAGAGAACAGGGAGACTTTGCAAATGCCGCGGAAAAATAGTTTAGTATCAAGCGTGACCTCGCCCCGAGCGGTCTTGTCTCTTGCGAGAACATCAAATTTCGTTTTACAATTCTTTCTTTTAAAAAGCGATCAGAAGCTTTTACTGGTGCGGACGAGTTTCCGTACAGCGACGAACGGTCGATTGCGAATCAACGCATCACCTTCGCTCACCTAAGCCGCGGCTATACAAATTTCATTGTGTCTTTTTTCTCTTCTCTTTTTGCGTGCGTGCGTGTGAGTAAAATATAATCGTGCGGCAAATAGTGTGTAAAATTATAGGAAATAAATCAAAGGTTTTTTATGCCACATGGCTTTTTCCCTTTATATTTGTGTATTTATTGAGTGAATCCTTTCCCGATAAATAAAGTGTAAATTTTAGATAAAATCAATTAAAACAAAGCAACTACAACCGCAAGGTTAGTTGCTTTGTATCAGTAAATTCATCTAATTTCTCTTTGCAAATTAATAGATCTTTGTGTGCAAAAATTAGTGGTAAAGTCAAATACAGTGTGAACTTAAATCTAATTCAATTAAAAGATTCAAAGTTAAAGTAAAATTAAGTGTCAATTCATTTTTATTCAAACAAGGGTAAATTCAAAATAAGATTAGTTAGGGAATTTCACGATTAGATAAAATTCAAAGGAAAAGAATCACGTTCTTTTCTTTCTAAAACATCCAACAAATTTAGTTAAAAAATTCGTTGGAAAAAGAATACGCGTCTTTTCAATGTTAAATAAAAAAGATAATTGTAAAAAGAATGAGAAGGGTATTAAGAAAGTTAGATTTTGTACAACAGTGTCTCACTTTAAAGAGAAATGTGATTAATTTTAGGCAATATTGTAATGCGTTATATTAATAATGTTTGTTTTCTTTTGTTATATATAGGTGAAGCTGATTGGGCTCTCCTCTGATATTTGTATCGCTAAAGAGTACCGTCAGCCGAGCCAGAATGTTTTTCTTGGAAGAATTGGCCAGAGGCCTATTGTGCAAAATCAATGAGACGCATGATCTCACAAAGAAAGCTGAGTACAGATTAGCGGAGGTTTATCTGTATGAGTTCATAGATCCATATACGCAGCAATGTATGGGTAAGATTAATGCTACCAGCAGAGCCGGTGAGAAGAACGCGATGAAGAACGCACAAGAACACGAGTTCAAGAAACCATCGCTCTTCATCGGTGATGACCCTGTGCTGGACCTATTCTTATATAACATGCCAATGAATCCTGGCAAGAAGAAGCTAGACCAGATTTTGAGGTCGTTCGGTCAAGAAGATTTCGAGATAGGGAGAATCCACTCGATAGGTAGAAAAACATGCGCAAACATCAAATGCCACACTCTCGCTGCATCAACAACATTAAACCTGACCAGAAGACTTCTGTAAGGGTACTCGATGAGTTAACTTTGGAGAAACCAGAGTTCAAGGTCGTGCCTCCATCTGTTGAAGCATTGCGCGCCCCTGATATTATCAGCAGGATCCTGTGGCATCTACAGCCATTGGATGTGATCAATTTTATGTGTACTCTAGATGGTTTGCGAGAACCGTGCTACAAGCTGGGTGCAACAGACCTGCTGTTACATCATCAAAGGTACGAAGGAGTAAGTGGGCTGGAACGTTTTTTCGAGGATGCAAGACAATTTGAATTTGTCAATATATGGACTGGCGGATGCAGATGGGAGGTAGCAGCTTCTACCATCAGGAAGCTGTTAAGGTACCAGAAGGAGGGAAGGAAGAAAAAGTTACTCATCAATCACATGGATTTATCTGGTGGTATGATGACCAAGGAAGTGATAGCCCAGGTATCTGATACCTGCTATGTAAAAAGCTTAAAGTTAGCCAACGTGGCTACAGTATTTGATGCGGAAATGCGTATGGAGGGGCTGGAAGAAGCCACATTTGTAAATAATGTACATGTTAGGTTAAGATTTTTAGATAGTAAGTTATTTTCTAGCTTAAGAAGTATTAATCTTGAAGGGTGCAAGGAGCTGTACATGGAGTGTCTGTATAACTTTCTCAAGAAAAATAAAGTATTAGAGGAGTTGTACTTGACTGATGTAAATAGCATCGATCAAAGGATGCAAGCCTGGAGAATTCTTGAGGCAGTGTACAATCATGACAGCAGGATTAGGATTTTCCATTACAGGTACTTGGAAAGCGAAAGTAAAGAGCTGGAATTCGTTCACGAACCAGTACTCGATTTGAATGAAAGCCTAGTGGAGGTGAACATAGAGAATAATAAGTACCTGATGCAAAGTGTCCAGATCATTGTTAAATCAAAGAATTTACAGCTATTAAACATCAAGGGATTGGAACCAAATGATCAAGGTTTCGATTTTGCTGGCCATCGAGCACTGCGTTCGGTGGAGATGTCTTACCATCCTAATGTCCAAAGAACATTAAACTCCTTCAATAACACAAGTATAGAAAGGATAAAAATGAATAACCATTATGGAAAGAACAATAAAAAGAACAGATGTTTCAATATAAACTTTGTATTGACGATACTAAGGAATGTACCAAGGTTCAGGTTGGACTTCCTTAACTGTAAAGTAATCGTGAGACCGGCATTATCCACAGCTATAGCGAGATATGGTGCAAAAGTGTATGATGAGAATGGACTTTTGAGTGTGGTTTATAGAAGTATGTATAAGAGTAATTTTATGCGCATATGTAAAAAGTAGCCAAAAAGTTATGTAAATAATGTATGCTGATGTAAACGTAACTAGAACTACGTATGTATAAATACAATTATGTAAAGGCGTAGCATGAGTAATTGCGTAAGCGAAAAGTATGAGTAATTGCGTAAGTGATTACACAAAATGTAAAGTAACATAAGCACGCGAGTGCATGTGTAAAAATAATTGCATAATTTAATTGTGGAATGAATACAATCATACGAGTGCATGTGCGAGAATAAACGCATATAAATTGTAAAGTAAAAACGAGCATGTAAATGCATGTGTGAGAGTAATTGTATAAGTCGTATATAAAATGTAAGAATTATGTGAATATAAAAAACTAGGTTACGGAATATGTAAAATAAAAAGTACCCACTGTTATGTAAAATAAAAATTAATTACTTTTGATGTGAATAACCATGGATGGTTATTTGGGGGGGAGTATTGTGGGTACACAGGCATAGAGAGTGTGTGTGTATGAGTAGGTAGGCATGTAAGTGTCACGCGCAACCTGCGGTGCGCAAGCAAGCGACTAAAAGCGTAAGCTATGTGTTACGCGAGAGAGGAGAGAGTCATAAGAGCGTTCTTGACTTCTTATAAGATAAGTAGCCTGTCATCCTCAGGTAATAAACGCACATTCTGTTATAATAAAAGAAATCTCTTTCTTTCTTTCGAGCACCTACCATCAACCTGCTCCTTTCTCGAATATCAACTCGACAGCGTAGCTTCTACAAGGCGTAGAGGCTAACAAAATAAAGACAGAATGAGGTATGAGTAAGGCTCGAATTTATAGTCGACACTCAACACTCAGTACTCGGATCTCAACCCTCAGATCTCAAAGTTCCATTGTTCCGTGTTCCCTATGAACGTAGACATGCTTTATAGGGAACACAGAACAATAAAACTTTGAGATCTGAGGGTTGAGATCCGAGTGTTGAGTGTTAAGTGTCGACTATAAATTCGAGCCTAAGGGCCTTTGCAAGCTGTCTATGTCCATGGACCTAACAAGCATAAGAGGAATAATTGGTGCATAAGTACCCTTATGTCCACCTTATTCCCTCTTATTCCTATTTTCTCGCGTTATTCTTTTATCGTGCAAAGGCCCTAACAAGTGTTATTTGAGTTGGGTCCATAAATTCGATCCTAAAACAGTTACTCACTAATGCAAACAATACGGGTCAAAGCTAGCTTAGGTCCGAATTTACAAGCATCACTTGAGTATATAAAGTTACGATTTTCAAGTATATATACTTGTTTTGAAATCTGGAATCTGTAAAGTTCCAAACTTTAAAAATTCAAGTAACAACTCATACTCAAAGAATGTTTATGAATTCAACCCTAAGGAAGTCACGTCATTTTCAAGGACGGCGTAAGAAAGAAAGGTCGTTCATAATCTCAGCTGTATCCAAACTGGGTAATACTTACATGACGTGTCAATAGGTGGCACATGGGTAGAAAAGACATATAAAGAATATGTATCATTCATTATGAAATATTATATATTTAAATATCTAAAATAAAAAAAATAAATAATTATACAGAATTGTGTACTCATATAGAAACTAGTTTTGCTAACTTATTTTCTCTCAATATTGCTTTAACTCTATTTTATATGGACATCATTTTATCAACTTTGCTTTTTCGACAACTTATTTCAGCGATATTTCTTCATACCTCATTAATTGAATTGAGAATTAAATTAATATTTTCTAAGTAAAGCAATGCTGGTTTTATTATTTTTTTGCAACTCTATTAAACAAGTCCGGAGATTGTGGAATTCATTGAAACATCAAATGCCACTGGTATGAAAAAGTGATCTATTTTAAAATTATGGCTTAAAATATGACATAAGCAGAGAATATAGAATAATTTATCTTTAGCTATAGTAGGTTGGATTGGCCATTTTCGTGATGCTCAGAAAAAGGGTTAGTTATATCCCCTATGAGAAAGGTGGCGCTATGTTCTCCTTAAGCGCGCATTTGGAAACTATAGCTCCGCCTGCCTTATGAGGGGTATAACTAACACTTCTTTTTAGCATCACGAAAATGGCCTATCCAACCTTCTAACATAAGTCAATACAATTTATACATAAACTTAAACTAAAATCAGTTTTTGGCAAATACTGGAACGTGTAAATGAAAATATCGTAAATCTAATAAGACAAAATAATTAAAAGTCATAAAAAATACTAATATTTGTTATTTAAGCTATTTAAATGAAATATAATCAAATAAAATTATTACATGACCTCAAAAAAAATTAGATTTCGGTAAATTTTCATGGTTTATGGATTAAAATATTGCAAATCTGAGTATACAGTTGTAAAGAACATGTATGTATTATCAAAATATGTCTTTCCAAATCTCTCAGATGCCAAATCACACAACAAAATCTTTAAATAACCCCACAAAAAACCGTTTCTGAGCGTAGGATGGCGTGTTCAGCTGAAAATATCTTCAATCTGATTTCAGAACTCAACAGAAAGTAGAAAAATATAGAAAAAGTGTTATTTAGAGCCATAATATAGTAATTTATTTCATTATTAATGCTTAAAATCCCGTAAAAAAGCCAAAAAAAACGATTTTTGGCCGAAAATTGGGTGTGCCACCATTTTTTTTGTAAACTAATGACGGCATCGTGAAGAGCAGGAAAAAATACATAAAAAATACCTATATTGAGTTTAGTGCCTCGAAATCTGGGATGTAAAAACACTGATTTAAAATTTTAATGAGGTTTTTTGGAGCCAATTTTGAGATTATGAGTTTCGTAAAAAATTGTAATTATTTAGAAAGGAAAAACCTACTTTCATGATTTTTTACAAGTCTCTGGAATGCAGAGCCTAGCTGTAAAAAAATAAAATCGAAAAATCACGTTTTTTAGCTTTATAACTCCTACATGGGGTTTAGGGGTCTGTAATTTTGGCTTTCTCAATATTTTTTGATAACCTTTTGAGTGACCCATATCAGATACGCTATTTAGGAGGGGGCAAATTCACCATGCTTATTCTGCTATAGCCTTTAGTCAAAAACATTTGTGAATTATCAATAGTTTTCACTACGGCAATGAAACATTTATATATATTGTCAAGAAAAATAAACTAGGAAAGAAGAAATAAATTATTTGAAATTAATTCTAATCTTTTTAATAATCAAATTATTGCTTTCCTTTTTTGATTAAGCATCAGCGGAGTGTATAGTTTTCGTTTTTTTAAATTATTATTTGTGAATTACGTAGTTTTTGTTAATTATTGATTTCCATGCGTACAGACCTCGTGTGGAGGATTTATGGTCCACGTGCTATAATAGTTATATATGTCCTTTGGTCGTACCCAGGTGGAATATGAATCGAGAACAATGTTAGTCGCTTGAGCTGCAATTGCCGAGGGCGCGCTTCAAAGGACATATATGATTTTATGTCTGAAGTCGGCTGCATGAGGGACTATAATTTTGTTAAGTCCTGACTTGCACCAGGACTAAATAAAAGTGAATAAGTTACTTATTGTATAGATTTATATATGAATTGCGTTCTCTTGAAATATTTGAATTATTATTTAAAATTTAGTAATAAAGGTAAAGATGTATAAATTCTAGTGGTGGATGAGCTCCACCAATATTTAATTGAATGAAATCGTTCTCACTATTAAATGTATTGAAAGATAATTATTTTTAAAGATTTATAAATTGAATATTCTTACCTTTATTATATCAGTATGTGATTCGTACTGCATCAACGCCAAATCAACATGGTATTTACACGGAATTCGTACTGTAGGCCAGTCAATAGACCGAAAAAAAAGTCTTATTTTGCAAAAATTAGTAACTGGAAACGATCTATGCGATTATTTAAAAGATAGTCCGTAAATGTTTACTTATGTGTTTTGGACTACCAACTATGATTTATTAATTAGTTATTAACAAATTAGTGCAAAAAAACCCGTATTTTTTTGTTTTTTGCTAATAAAACGAAAACTATTTGATAAATTAATATAGTCTCAATCGGAAAGTTGTAGAGAATTGAATTATCAACAAAACGAGAGGTTAAACGATCTTATCGATTCATTAAAACCGGAGAAAATTTGGAAAAACCGGAAATTTTTTTTTTTCTTTAAATTCATAATTATGTTGTTTATAAATATTAAGAGCTGAAATTTAGCACAGAAGTAGATAATTATATCTACTTGTAACATGCCAAAGGCAGATACTACACTGAAAAAAATAGAATCTAGAACCAATGAGAATCCGCTTGGTGGTAGAAGATTTTCGTTTTGTTTTAAGCCATAGTAGAATTCCGCTTGACTCAAGAAGAAAATCTGCTTCAATGATATCGACTTCCTTCTAATAGATATTCTGCTACCACCTAGCAGAAATATTTTTGAAGCAACTAAACTTTAATATGATGAATATTCATCTTGATTATAGTTATTAGGTACAGCTAGATTTCTATTTGATTCAAGAACTAAGAATCAAATAGATTTTTCCTCTTACTCCTAGATTCTATTTTTTTCAGTGTATCGGATAATCAGTTTCTGCACAATTGCAATTTTAATTTTTTTTTTCGGTATTATTCCCTTCTTTATATAACCGATTGAGAACGTCGTAAATACATTTTTAAAGGGGTTTTGAAAACTAGAAACAACACACTATTAAACGTATATTCTAAGTTTTCATTAAAATTGTGTGAAAAGAGTGAAATATGCACTCGAACATTGACGCAAGCGGTCGAGCGCGCGGTATATAGCAAAAAGTGAGGATGGAGGAGAACCGATATATATAGATATACCGGCGCTCGGCGTAAAACGTACAATTTTTTAACTGGCTTGTTTTTGGCGATTAATACATAAATAAGAAAACACTTTAATATAAGTGCATTAAACGCTAAAAACAAGCCAGTTAAAAAATTGTACGTTTCACGCTGAGCGCCGGTATATGTATATATATTAGTTCTCCTCCATCCCCACTTTTTGCTGTGTACCGCGCGCTCGGCCTTTTGCGTCAATGTTCGAGTGCATATTTCACCCCTATAACACAATTTTAATAAAAACTTAGAATATACGTTTAATAGTATATTGTTTCTGGTTTTTAAAACCCTTTTAAAAATGTATGTACGACGTTCTCAATCGGTTATATAAAGAAGGGAATGATACCGAAAAAAAATTAAAATTGCAATTGCGCAGAAACTAATTATCCAATAGTATCTGCCTTTGGCATGTTACAAGTAGATACAATTATCTACTTCTTTGCTAAATTTCAGCTTATAAACAACAGAGTTATAATTTTTTTTTAAAAAAGGAAAAATTTCAGACTTTTCCGAATTTTCTCCGGTTCTAATAAACCGATCGTATCGTTTGACCTCTCGTTTTGTTGATAATTCAATTTTCTACAATTTTCCCATTAACACCATAATAATTCGTCAAATAGTTTTCGTTTTATTAGCAAAAAACAAAAAAATACGGGTTTTTTTGCACTAATTTGTTAATAACTAATTAATAAATCATAGTTGCTAGTCTAAAAGACATAAGTAAACATCTACAGACTATCTTTTAAATAATCGCACAGGTCGTTTCCAGTTACTAATTTTGTCAGAACAAAACCTCATTTTGACTGGCCTACTGAGCGATCTCTGAAAGAAGTCTATAAACGCAATGCGAATAAAGTACGAAATTCATTCTTATGAAGCACAAATACTAATTAAAATCAGTTCTGAATCTGCGAATGCATATTAAGGTAAATATGAAGTAAACTCACTCAGGACATAATCAGTATAAAATCAGTATGCGATTCAGACAATTGTTATGCAAAGTATGCACCAAATATTAAAATAATTAGTAGAAATCTGTACAAATATTTGAATCACTGATAAAAATTGAGAATAAAAAAAAAACTAAGTACAAATTCAGTACGAAAACCGGATGGACTTAATACAAACTGAAAACCAAATGTACACGCATCTTTTAACAATACATAATTGATAAATACTGAAATTGCATAGGTTCTGTACGAATTTTAAAACTGACTTCAGACAGAATGATAATAGTATCACAATAAGGATTCAGTGAAAATTTGTACAAAAACAGAACAGAATCAATGCGAAATCTTCTCACGATAAATGCTGAATTAGTACTAAATCTGAATAAAATATATACGAGATTTAAAATTCAGAAGAAAAATGTCGAATAATAAAATGAACTCAGTACGAATCCAGCACAAAAACCGTGATAGAAACAATAATGATTGCTTGTTCGTGGTAAATTTTTGAAGGAGGGACAGTTGTATTCTTCTAGATTAATAATCTGTCGAGAAAGAATTCGTTCAAGTAATTCTTTTTTTTGCGCGCCTCGCACGAAAATACGTACTGCGTTCCTTGCGACTTCACGTAGTACATTATATACATCGTCTAGATTTGAAAGCACGATAAGTAGCTGTTTGTTACTAACAATCCTCTTGTTAATTTTGAACAGCTGTAAGGCGGTTTTATCATCCAGTGTGAGACAAAACTACATTCGAATCCGAGAACAGCGATTTCTTTCGGTGAAAAATCTCCGTCTTTATCGTGAAATGCTTGAATGCCGATTATATAATCTATTTTATCCATAATGCTGGCGAAGAGATTACGACTGGACTGTAAAAAGTATACGAACCGACTAATAGTTCGAAAAGTTTTTTTGTGTCATGTTTTCATTTATCTGAAGCGATATTGTGAAGGAGAGGGGGGAAGATTTTTACGAGTTATAATCAACAACGATTTAACGGGCAGCGTCTATTTCTAATACGTTATCAAACTCTGCATAAACAACACAATTTATGGTTTACGGTAACGCCTTCTCGAACTTTACTTCTATTCTAACTGTACCGTTTTTCCCAAGATTCCAGTGACCGGCAAAGTGCGCTGAAAGATCTGACGTAAGATCGAAAGCGAAAAGACAAAATCCATTTGCGTAATCTTGTCCATCGATATCGTTTCCATCATTTATAAAATGTATCCCTATGCCTGAGAATAATATATGATATGCCTCTATGTATTGAGGTGATTTTTCATCAAACTGTGGTTGCAAGGGTTTACTCGGTATTTGCTGTCCGTCAACGTAAAGAGACAAAAAGTTTATCGAATAGTTTTTAAAATTAAACGAATTAAGTTTTTTGTCTCCGTTGAAGGCTTTGTTATCAACAAACCCGATTTTAATTCTTTTCGGTAGCTGGCCGAGAATAACATTTTCTAAAGATTCCCCCATTATACCGCTGTGCATAGTAAAGGTTTTTACTTCTGCACGCATAAGAGGATATTTGGCTGTAGTTGAACTCAGAGCTTTTGCATGAGCAATCTTGACGGTCGGGCTTATTTTTACACGACGTACAAGTAAAGATGCCTCTGTGATATGAACTTCGTAATTATTATCCGAAGCATCAATTAAACAAAAAATATCTTTGGAGCGAACTAGTCTCAAACGCATTTCGACCCCATTAAGCAGAAATCGATCTTGGTTAAAATCGTCGCAGCGTAAATGTCCTATTAAATCGACGGTCTTATTGTTTGATAAAAAGTTTTGTCTTATTCTTAAGCCTGTATTTTTGTTTGATCTGGGAAGTTCCTCCATTTCACCCGCGGTATCGCTGGCCCATAAAACCGATGTTAAATGCGATTGTTTTGCTGCTGGTCCGTATTTTAAGAGAGTTTCAAGATATGCTCTGTAAGGGTATGCGTTATTTGGTGGTGAAACTAATTTATTATTAAAGTATACATCAACTTGGTTGAATAGCGAATGTAAAAAGTTGTTGATTAGTGCTACGAGGCCGTCTATCTCCTTCTTGTACGGTGTCAATTTCACACTCACTTTGAGCATGGTATGCGCTAGATCTAAGTAGTCTTCGTTTTGTGAATTTACACAGAATTCGATCGGACTCTCGTCACTCAAAGACGAAACGGGTTGGTAAAATACCCATCTGCTCGATTCTAGAGCTGTCTGTGTAGGAGGTAGTGAGAAAATATCAAGCTCTGTCTTGAGACAAGCTTCTGAGTGACTGTGTAAAAAAGACATTTTTAATCAAATGTATCACCAACTTTTTTTATTTTCTTATTGTTATTAATTTTCACTCTTTTTTTAATATTACGTTCTTTTTTGTTTGTTTTATTTTTCTTCTTACTTGCACGTTTAACTTTAGTCACTTTGGAGCGTTTTATTTTCGATTTTGGAGCGATCTGTCGCGCAGCGGAAGTGCTAGAAGACTGTCGATATCGTTTGCGTGTTGATATTTTATACCCCGATCCCTCCATCATTTTATTTATTTTATCAGCAGCTTTACGTTTAAGATTTTTTCCTGATTCGTGCATGCGATTCTTAAAAGATTCTTTAAAACTCATATTATTTTCACCAATATCCCCAAGAATATTTGCACCTGCGCGCAGAGCTTCCTTACCAATAGCACAAGCACCTTTAACTAAGAACGGTAATGCACTCCGAAAAAATCCAGAAAACCAAGACCCCAATCCATGGCCACGCATCCGCGGAGCACCAACAAAGACGTTTCTTACCCCTTTCCCCTCTCCCGCTTGATGTTGATAATATACATAGTGAATGCTCATAATTATTTCTTCAATACTCCCTTTTAAAATGTAATGCTACCGTCACTGTCCCAAACTCGAATGATATAGGTTTACCGAATTGATCTCTTATATCTATATCAACAATTTGAAATCTATTGTTTAGAAGTGGAACATAATTAACAGGCGTAAATCTTTTGACTATCGTAGATCCAAAATTAAATTTATAGCACTGCGGGACCTAAATCCGCACTTAGGTAACACTTTTCTGTTACCTAGGTGGCACTTTTTTACACAGTACAATAATGAATTTACTTAGGTAACGTACGTATATAATAAGAAATAATTTTATATGTAAATTATTTTTTAAAGTATTTTCATAAATAACAATAAGCTGTAGTATATTGAAACTCTTTTACATTAACATTCTTCAAATTAAATAACAATTATAAGCAAGTAAGATACGAGTAAAACTAAAATTGATAGTAGCGTAACATGTAAAGCGAAGAGGTATAGTCATTTCAGCGTTGTATTATAAAATGCTACGGGGAACCCCCTATTACTACACACGATTGCTATTGCTATACTAAACATGTTACCTCCTCACCGCTCCTACGACGCTAATTCATACGTGAAACAAAATTTCAATTTATGACTTCATAGAAGATGATTTCAACAAACAATTTCACATAATATCAATAATATTGATAAAAATTAATTATTATTACACATTTTGAATATATTTTTGAAATTATATTGTTTTTTTTCTTTTTCGATCTATTATTCATAGAGTGTTTAGTTTTAGTTTATTTATAGTTTTCTTTTCTTTTTTTCGATTTATCATTCACAGGATGCGTAGTGTTTGGTTTTTTATAGTTTTCGCTTTTATTTTTTGAATTATAATTCGTGGAGTGCATAGCTTTTGTTTATTACTGATTTTGAAGAGTACAGATTTAATTTGGCGGATTTATGTCCCACGTGCTACAAAATAGTATACGATACTCGTGACCTTAGTGGAACTTTATTACACGGCACTACGTTATCGCCCTCGCTGCGCTCGGGCGATAACTCCGGCCGTGTAATAAAGTGCCACTTAGGTCACTTGTATCGTAATGTACTATTATTTTCTTCAATATTAACAATTCGTAACAGAGGCGCGTGAGTATCTCCTACTATTGACGGTTCGCAAAGATTAGAGTAAACAAAAAGTTGATCAGGAATAGCTCTTGATAGGCTCGCTGGCTGATCACCTACTAGCGTGAGGCCTGTATCGTTTGTCCCTTTTTGTTGCATTGCATCGTAAACTGCATATGTACCATTTTCAAAACCTAAAATACGTTCAACGTTATCCGTGAATTCAACTTCTTTTTTATTCTGAAACTGCTTTAAATACACAATACCACCTTTTTCATTGTATGAGAGTTTTTCACACACTTCGTTTTCGTGAAATTTAAGTAAACCATCGTTTATATCATGAATAAGAGTGTGCATAGAGTTATACGTTCCGTGTTGAAACGAATTTACTCCTTTACTTCCTTTATAGTCAGTTATTATTATATCTTAACTCGTAAATGAAGACTCGAGCACGGTATATGAATTTCAGAGATTCCAACAACCCACTTACCTATCAATTGTACTTGATGAGGTAATGATGTTGAATAATTTGTAGTAGCGTTGTTTGGAAAATATTTTAAACTACTGTTGCTTGGTAGTACAATGGTAAAATCGTTTTGATTCATTATTACAGTTTTTTCACCTCTGAAGCGGGAACCCAAGAATTGAATTTGACCGGGATATTCAACCCAGCTTACGTAATACTGTTTTTCCTATCCTTTTCCTTTGCTACCTAATATCATATCAATTTTAAACTCTTGCTGCTCTGCTTTTTCTTTATCAATGACAACAAGTTCTTCGGGATAAGAAAACCTTCAATTTCTTCTCCCTGCAAGTGGTGTAACTCATAAATGAATCAATTCTGTCTTTTTGAAACACGGAATATTTTAAATATTTCTTCACTCCATGATTTAGTTGTACCCTTTTCATAAACGTTTTTTTCTCTACTTATACGTACATACTGTCCAGTTTTGAATCTAGGTTTTTTACGAACAGACTGTCTCTGTTGTGCACATCCAACTAAATTTTTTCTAGCTACACTCGCGTTATAAATAGTCACTGAAGCTGGTGGCATTTTTACGTTCTTTCAAGGTTCTGTTGAAACGTTCTACAACATTTTATACCATTGTCTTTAAGAAATTTTTGTAATGCCCCTCCAACAAATTCTTTTCCACGATCGGTTTGAAGCATAGAAGGATAGCGGGTTTTGTTAAAGTCTATTATTTTTTAAAAATCTTTAATAACTTTCTAGCAAGTCTTATCGCGCAAAGGTTGTACCCACACGAATTTACTTAAAACGTCAATCACAACGAGTAAATAGCCGATGCCGTCATTATAATTTTTTAATGATGTTAATTGTATAAGATCTGTCTCCCATACTTGATCAATAGCGCCAACATCATAATATAAGCGTGGGAATTTTCGACGTATAGTTTTGTATAAAGTATATGTATCGTGCTTCGTTAACCATTTTTCAACTTTTTCCGAAGAAAATTTTTTTTTATTTACTCTGATTAAATTTCGTGCTCCTGAAAACCTTGCTTTATGTTGTGGATCAAAATATTGTTTTTCTAAAATATCCATTTTAAATTAAATTAGTTAACCATTTTTTATTTGACTTTGGTGTTGAGGAAAACATGTACTTCTGTTTATTTTTCTTTTTTTCAGAGCTACTGTTGGGACTCTTTCCAGATAAAACTGTGTTATCTAAAAACGAAAAAAAATTATCACTTTTATCACGTAATTTTGTTGAGTCATTAACCTCACTATCGTCTTTATTGGATGTTATACTATTTTGAAATTTTATTTTCTTATTCGAAGATTGTTTAACGTTGCTCAATTCCCACAATTCATCATTGCCGACAAATTCGCGCGGTGTGTCGATATCTCGAAGTATCTTTGCAAACTGTTCTCTCCCCGCGGCTTTTACTTTTTTTCTATTCCGTAAAGTATCGTTTATTAAATCGATGATATTCGAATGTTGAATTTTTTCGCCATCTATATATACAAGACCTTTTTCGTTCCACGTAATGCGATTTTTGCTGGATTTTAAATTGTTTAATAATAATTTAGCTTTCTTTTTATATAAATTTGGGACACTTTCTAATATTGAAAAACTGTCTAAAGCCTGCTTCTCATCTTCACTTGTTTTTAAAAGCGAAAGTTTCCGTTTTTCACCATCGATAAAAAATAGATATCTCTGTAACGTTTTCAAGTATTTTTTCAGTTTTTCTTGTTCGTTCTCGTAAGTTGTAGTATCCAGAATTTTTTTCATTCCATTATCTAATCGGCATAACGTATTACCTACTGTTTGAGTAGATTCCAGTGCAGTCGATCCTACACTAGTATCAGTAATTTTACGATCGTTATTTTTTTCATTTTCCCTCTGCATTCGTTCAAGTTGTTCTTTAGACAAGAGTATCATTTTCTTTGCTCTCTCCATTTTTCATTTTCTTATTATTAACGAGAACAATGTATCCAGTATAGGCTGCAATAAAAATGGTAAAAAACTCCCTCCTTTCAGAACTATCGTACGTTTTTTTACTTTCCAAGAATTTTTACTTTTTTCAGCTAATTATCTTAAAATATTTTTATGTTTTTAATTTATTTTTCTCACACTCTTTTAAATTGACAGTACCTTTGAGTACATTTAACGTGCACTCACAAATGTGACTTATAAATTTTTTATCTGCTGAACGCAGCAATGCAACGCGCTGATTTTTATTCGAATGTCTTAGCGCCTGCAAGAGGGCAACATACTTTTTTTTAAACAGAGAGTTCCGTAGCAAACGTCGATCTCGCCGACTACATTGGGGAGTGTCTTTCTCCATAGTCCGATCTAAACTGAATCGCTGCAACGTGTGATAAAGCTTTTATTGTCAAAGATTTAATGCGTATGCGCTATGAGTATATTTATGTAAGTAAACGTATTGATACTTATCGTCCGGAAATATACTTGTTCGAAATCTTACTTCATCTAAAGTATCTTGCTCACAATCAATCATTAAATATCCAAAACCTTGAGCCGTTGCATCCTGATACGCTTCTTGTAAAAATTTTGAATCTTCGGAGTATATTTGTCTTGCTAAATGTTGAATCTGCGCACGGTCTCGCGGATTTTCAAATAAAATTATGTACGAAGAATTTAAACTTACATCTCGTGAATGAGTACCTTTGTGAAAGATGTTTTGTGTAAGAAACAATACGCTAATATTTTCATGGTGACTGCCTTTGGTAACTATGTCGACAACTATATGATTCGACGATTCGCGCATCAAATCATCGATGATTAAAAGTTTTTTCAAGTGGGGATCGTTTGAGTAATCTTCTGGTTTAGGCTGTCCCTCGCGAAATTCAATTTTATTTCCGTCTTTAATAAATTCGTCGTTTTTATATCCGTCTTGCCACTCGGCGTAATAAAATAAAATTCGATCCATGCTAGCATCGATCATTTCTCCACGAAATTTTAATAATTTTTTAACAAAAGTTGTTTTTTCGCTACCTGTAGGACCTGCCAGCAAACAAGTAAAGGGATGACGCCACAAAGTGTTCATGTTCGTTACTGATAAATATTTTAATATAATAATATATATACAATTATAATAATCAAACAGCGTCTCTGTAAGCCTTATAGTGTGGTGGATCCGCGGCCAGCACGCTGAAACTGCTAGCGGTGAAATGAGAAAGCTAGATGCGGGTTCGTGAGGCTGACGACCGCGCGTATTAGTCGAGTAAGCGGCGGCTCAAACAGCTAGCTAGATACGGTAAGGTTTACGAGCACGCGTGCGCCTAAGAGCTATATGAGCGACGGCATACGACCAGCGCTGTTTGAAGCTATTCGATACGCTTAGGACTCCCGCGTTGTCTCTCTATGACTCAAATTGCGTTACTAACAGCTCTAGTTTATAGCTTGTAGTTTACACTAAACTCTGAAAGATATCACACCCTACTAGCTGTGGGAGATAAGTTAAAATTTATAGTTTACAAGTTGTCAAAATAAGTAGCCGAAAAAAATAAAAATGTATTGTGGTTTAATACATTTATTTTTTGATAAAAATTATTACAACTATAGCAGTTTTGAAACTACACAGAATACGGTTTTACACACTAATACAAATATGAAATTATAAACTAAATGATACACACAAAACTTTATTTATCGAATAACTAATGTTACATTTATTTTTTATAAAAATTATTACAATTATATAAATTTCAATGCGCACAGAATACAATTTTTACACACACTAATACAAATATGAAATTATAAAATAAATATTACACACAAAACTTTAGTATCGATTATACTTGAAACTAATCGCTTATAATTTTTTAGTTTTAATATTAGTTTACACAAATGAGTCTTTATCGATTAGAAATCCATAACAATTTGGATCTCTCATTTTTAATAATAGTCTTTCTACAGTATCAAACTCTAAACGATCTTCACTTCGCCAGGCTACATCATGTGGATCCAACTCCTTGTAACTAAACTTAACTTTGTAGTTATGGGTGTAAGCTACAATTGACAAGTAGAGGTGATTATTTATTCTTGACTGAAGTTGCGTCTCCATTATAGTCGCTTTTTTATTAATCGGCTCCCACTCCGTTCCACGAAAGCTTTGTTTGAATTTTTCGTTGCATGTACTGTAACTACATCCGAGAGACATGGTAAAGCTTATACCCAGATCTTGCGATATCCTTTCAACTGAATATAGAGGTTCGTGAGCATAAAAAAATATTCGCTCGTTACCCTCACCAGAAGCTATCAATTGACATACAGTATGATGAATGTCCCATACCTCTTTTACTGCCTTCTCGAAAATCTTATTCACGCCTTCTATCAAGCTGATTAAGGCCGCTAGCACTAGTGTTGCTGTCTTTTCTTAAAAATTTCTTTTCAAAATGAAAACGAAAATAATTTTTTAATATTTTTAACATAGTTTGGCTATTGAGTCTCGATAAAATTATTTATCGAAAAGAAAAATATTTAATTTCACACTGTTAAAAATAATTCATAACTGCACGAACAAACACTGGATCAGTTAAAAATGCTTGGTTGATGCGTCTCGATAAAATTATTTATCGAAAACAAAAATTATTTAATTTTACACTCTTAAAATAATTTAAAACTGCAGAAACAAACACTGAACCAGTTAAAAATGCGTGGATTTTAGATAGCTGTAGGAGCGAACTTTACTTGGTAAAGGCGAAAAAACTATTTGACGTGTGTATTTCCTTCTTAAAAGAACTTTGGGAATATACTTAGGTGAAAAAAATGTGTTATTGAAAACCCTTAATATACCTCTTTTCAATATCTTTACAAGTTTTCATAAAAGATCAAGGACTAGCATGCTGACAGTTGTATTTGACCGGTTAAAAAACATATATATCGAATTTTGCTCAGTTTCCTAAGCTTTTACTTTTTAACTCTTGATAAAACATATGTAACAACTTTCCAGTACTCTCTTATTTTTAACAAACCAAATACTTCTTTATTTATTTCAATACACCCACCCTTTGTCATACTTTTTTCTTAAAATTTTTCTTTTGTAAATTTTAAAATAGAAAATTTTTTACACTTTTTATTTTTAAAATTGAAAACTTTTCTTTGAACTTTTATTAATTCATAAAATAGAAAATTTATACTTTCGTAAATATTGAAAACTCATTTTCATTTTGAATTATATTTTAACAAATATAATCTTATTTCTTTTTTTAGTTTTTAAACTAAAAATTTTTCTCCAATCTTTTGATTTTTAAAACTCAAAATTTAATCTTTCATTTTTTTAAATGTATACTTTGAATTTTAAAATAGAAAATTTAGCCACATAGAAGGTTGCTATAACAGCGAGTGCACGCGAGGGATAAGCCTCATCAAAATTGCAAGCTTATAGAGATATATGTTATATAACGACTTTTAATCTCATGATATATTCAATGCTCTCTGTCGGTGTTTTACTGACTTGAAATATTTTCCATTTACTCGTACGCGAGATAAAAAATATACATAAACTAGATAAGAGATTATCGAAAACATTCTATTGCTTTCACACCACATCTCGATATGTGCAAACCCTCGCTGTAATGCTCAGTCACACAGTTTTCTGATGCTTCAACAGTGACACAACGTGAGTACTCGAACAAACGTCTTATCGTAATTCGACACTTTTGACGAGTGTAGAATAGTATAATTGTGAAAACTACGACTTTTTCAATTTCGGGGTTTGCGGTCTAATATACACGTATGTGAAGCAATTTTCAAGTGAAAATATAGTAGTTGCGTCGTCTAAAATGGCTCAAGCTATGGTGAAAAGAAAAATAGATTTTACGAGTTCTCTGGAAACTGAAAATAGAAAGCCATTGAAAAAAATTACAATGACCGAAACTTATACTGCTAAGTCTAAAACATATTCAAACGCTAATTTACTTACAACCGTTTATCCAATTAATAACACAGGCAGTGAAAGAGCAATAGTCGGATCAAAATATAACCAAGAGAATAAAACCTGTTTATCGATGATACAACTAACAAATAATCAAAATTTAAACGGATTGACTTTGGATTCATCAAATTGGTGCCGACTACAAAATTGTTTTCGATACATTTGTTCGTATTTCAAACGAAAAGATATTAAACATAACAATACTCCAACAAAAATTGAACTTAAAGATATACATGTAACATTCTCATCAGCTTTTGCTACAAAAACAATTACTTTTCATAAACAAAGTAAGTGTAAGAATGACGCACAAAACAACTGTAAGAAAAGAAAAAAATATTCTTTGGCCATAATTATGCAAAAAAACACATTTTACGGTTTTGAAAACGCAGCTGTGTGCATCGATGATAGATTTCCAGGTAATCAGCGTGTTGTGCAACAAGTTAATGACTGTAAGGACTATATACTTCAAGAATTAACAGTTTTAGTTAATAATACCGATTTACGAAAGGAAAACAGTGATCTCGTTGTGAAAAATATATTACACAACAATATGTTTAAAATTCAAAATATTGTAAGAGATAAATTCAATGTTTCAATACACAAAGTTTTTCTCGAACTTTATTTTGATATTGTTTATTTAGAATTAGTTGTATTTCACTCCAAACTATTTTATGATCAACTTATAAAGAAACAATCTAACTAATTTTTATTTGTAAAAGTACCCCTTATGAAACATCGCAAAAATAGTGACTCCATATTGGAACAATCCAAAAGATAATCAAATAAAACTGTAATGATCGTACTCTTTAATAGGTACGTCTATTTGTTAAATTTAATATATTTTATTATCAGAATATCAAAAGGTAAAGGTTCTAAGAGACTTGAGTGAGATGAGACCAGGAGTAAGGATCATTTATAACATTTATTTTTGAACATACGTTTGCAATCATAAAAATTTATACAGATATAAAATTATTTCATGTCTCGCTCATACTCATACATACACTCTCTATTCTAATGTACATTAATCGTTTAAATAAAAGGAATTAAGCAATTTATATTTCGTACCTAATGAGTACAGTCGAAAAGATTACAATTTTATAAATAGAAAACGAGTCTTACGTTAACGCTATCGACGTGAAGCCTCTGGAAACTTCTATAACGCAATAGCGACCTTTCGATGATCGGTAGAGATGAATAGATGCAGATTCAAACGCAGACGGCAGTCTCGTTGTCCAACAGAAATACAATTCTAATATCCTTGAATAAATTCTTGGATGAGTCAATATGTTTTTATGAGATCTCTCTTTTCTTATTTTAATAGTCTTCCCGACTAATAACGATCGTCCCTTTTAGCTTTTCGAGCTCCAAAATGTTTCTCGCCAACCGGCTGTGGCGACTGCCTTGACGAGAGTGCTTCTTGAGAGCGAACTTGCTCGCTTCGAACGCTAACATTCTCCACCGATCACGTGATCACTACGTCACATCATACAGGGCCGTAACAAGCGATCCCTTACAAAAATATTATAATGATACGTATGAAATTGTTAAAAATATTATCAATCATTTAAAATATGTACATTCAAATTATCCAATGATATGTACTGATATGCAGTAATTATAATTAATAACTAATATAAAATTATATGTATCTTAAAATACATCGAAATCGTCGCTTTATTATTATACATGGGAGTAATTTTTTACGATTTTATTTCTTCGCTATTCTGATGCATTAAATGTTCTTATACGATAACAATTGAATAACATATTATTTTTTGTTCGTAGATTAAAGTTGTTCAACGCTTTTTTTTAAATGATAAATTTTTTTTAAAATATATTAATGTTTCACAAATGATGCGCGAAAATTGCTATAGACCGGATTTATGAAACAGTCGAAATCAGTGTTCCAAATTTGCGGACTTAAAATGACTTCATGTACTGCTTTATGGCATCTGTTTTGACGCTTAAGAAAAAGTGTAACTTTTAACAAATTTTTATAATTTTCATAAAGTCGATACATTTCAGATAATAAATTTGTATTTCTAGCGCTTTTTGAGTTATTGGTGAATACAAATAAATATATATCAATGCAGATTTGGAGCACAGGTAAAAGTTTAACCTCCAAATGTAAAAATTCAAATGCATTTATCATTATGAATTTTGCATGATACTTGTTACAGATGTACAAGTATTATTTTAAAATAATTTAAGGATGGCAGCGAAAAAAAAAATAAAAAAAGAAAATCGAACTAAAAAATGCAAAGGAGAGGTCTGTGATGCTGTGAGAAAAACTATGAAGCGCAAAAACGTTTTTGTGAAAAAAATAGTACAAAAGGTGAAAAAAGAAAAAATAAAAATAAAAATATATAGTACTATAGATTCACAAAGAGCTGTAAATGCAGTTAGTAGTGGCATGTCTGTGCGTAAAGCTGCAGAGAAATATAGCGTTCCGCCAACATCTGTCCATAGAGCTGTAAAGAATCCTGATGAATTGAATTCAAAGACAGGCCCTCCTCCAATTTTGTCATCTGAAATTGAAAGTAAAATTATAAAGTGGATTTTGTATCGAGCTGAACGTGGATATCCAGCTTCTAAAATGGAGCTATTGGACAGTGTGCAAAAATATATTCACGATCTTGGAAATAAAATTTCCAAGACTCCATTCACTGATAACAGACCTGGTCGCCACTGGTATGAGATGTTCAGGACTCGACACCCTGAAGTAACTTTAAGGACTCTACAGCATCTTACTCTTACACGTGCTTCTGTTACTGAAGAAGATTTACGAGGATGGTTTTTTGATATTGGAGTATATTTAAAATGTAAAGGCTTGGATGCATTAAGTCTCTCAAGAGTTTTTAACTGTGATGAGACAAACGTGCAACTTATTACAAAATCAGAGAAGGTATTGACTAAAAAAGGAACTAGCTCAGCATACAAGATTGTTGATGGGTTTGAAAAAGAATGTCTAACTACACTTTTTATGTACGCCGCTGATGGGACAAGAGCTCCACCGATGCTAATGTTTAAGTATATAGATAGTGTACCAATGAAGATTCTCAAAAATTGTCCTGCTGGTTAGGGCATTGGCAATTTTGATAATGGTTGGATGACAACAGAGACATTTTATGAGTATATAACCAATGTCTTTTATCCTTGGTTGGTGCAAGACGAGGTAGAATTCCCAATTATTATTTATTTGGATGGTCATTCATCTCATGTCACCATTCCATTAGTGCGATTTTGTCGAGAATTTGAGTGGTGGAAACTTCAAATGGAAAAGGAGCAGGCACAGAAGAAAAAGGCAGAACAAGAAAAAGAAATCAGTAGAAGAAAAAAGAAATATAATGCGCGAATTTAAAGCAAGAATGAATGAGATACAAAAAAAATTGAAAACTGAAAAATTATAGTTTTTTTTATAACATTAGCGATATAAAAAAGTTGATATGTTTAAAAATGTGTATTTTTGTTATCTATTAGTTAAATAAATTTTCATAAAATAAAAAATAATATAAATTTGACTATGATAAATTTTTAAGCTGTTCCAAAATGGAGACATGAGTTATGGAACAGGGGGACAAGCCGCAAAAGTGGCGTTCCATAACACATGCCACATACTGTTTTAGTATTTAATTTATAATAATTTTAATTTTAATTGAATTTATATTTTTAAAGTGTTATTTTAATCTTTAATATATAGCCCATCGAATAATACTAAAACTTTTGATATTTTACCATTTACAACAATTCAAATTAGATTAAAATTTTTAACCTACATAAAATTGTTCCACAACGGGTACTTTTACTAATGTAAAATATATTTTGTCTTATTTTTGATAAAAAATTCACTTACCAAACTCTTTTATTTTTATGACTTTATCAATTTCCTAAAATTTATTATTTCTTAAAATAAAATTTTTTAAATTTCAAAATGCATAATTTATTATTAACTATTATTGCTTTTTATTTCTATTTAATTCCTTTTTTTACAAATTTTTGTCAACTGTTTATTGAGAAGCGGGATAATGTTTGTACCTTATTTTCAAATGATACAAAGAATAAAAAAGAAATTATATGTGGCCAGTGCAATCAAGTGTCTAAAGCAAAAAATATTATGTAATGTGTGAAGTGTGTGTGTGTGTGTATGCATGTATGTGTATGTGAATAACTTCCAAAATTTTTTTACTTTGTTACCATACTTAGTTGTTATCAAGACACCATTAGAGATGGATCAGACACTAAGCTCGGGGAACGCTGGCGATCGCACTCCTCTAATTGGAAAAAATGACAGTAAAAAGTCAGAAAATCAAATAAAGACTCACAATGAGAAGAGTATTTACAAAAAATTTCTACAAACACATACTCTATCCCTGAGAGAAATGGGTACAAGAAATTTTGACTTTAAATATATATGTAAATAAAAGATACATATGAGACTTGCAAAGTCGTATTACTCCGAAACTTATATACTTGTATCGTCGTTGTAATAATTTTATAAAAAATAAACGTTTCAATCCAACATATCTCTATTTATTACTATACCCTTCCATCATTTTTTCTCTAAAGTTAATATTTCATTCTTATAATAAAAAATTTTTTCTTCAATTTTTACTAATTTTTAAATATAATTTTTTAATACTTTATCATCATTGATATATATTTATAATTTTTCATTAACATTTATTATTTTAATTTATTGATATATTTTTATATTCTATTTTACATATTATTTTCTTATTAAATTCTATTTTCCGACTATCGAGAAGCGAGATATTACCGGAGCCATAAGGGACGTCGCGTTATATAGGACCTCAGACGACCGATCCGGCAAACACGTAACCCCAAAGCCTCGATCCGGCAAACACGTACCCCAAGTATGACGTCCCAAGATTTGGAGTACGCACGCACCCGCACAAGTGTAGCGTTCGCTCTAACAGGGGCCATTTTATTTCTGGCGCTACTATTACCCCCACCACTCGTACATCTCCATTCATTCTTGTACACTTTCTTATACGTTATTACTAGCTGGTTACACAAACACACACACTTGTACAGCGCCGGATCAAAATTTAAAAGGCCCTTGGGCACAATCGGTGTGGGGGCCCACTATAAGGGATTTAAAATCATAAACAAAATAATTTTTATTCGATAAATTTATTAATTTACACAATAAATATAAATATATATATATATATATATATATATATATATATATATATATATATATATATATATATATATGTTGATAATATAAAATAAAAACAATTAAATAAAACATTTTCGCGCTTTTTTCTGAGTAAATCTATTTATAATATCATCAATATTAATATCTCGTAAAATGTCACGCTCCATACTCATGATAGTTAAATGATTTAGTCGATCTTGAGTCATCGATACCCTTGAGGCACTATTCACTAAATCTAATTTGGAAAATGACCTCTCTCCTGTACAATTGCTTATCATTAGAGTCAAATAAGTTCTTAAAACCATCTCGATATTCGGAAACGTCTCTCGTACTCCCTTTTTAATAATTAATGAGTACATAGCTTGTTCTCGACTGATTCCATCTCCAGATTTAAATTCGAGTAATGTTGCACAAAACTGTTGGAATTGAAGAAGCTCCATTTCTAAATTTGAATCTAAATCATTTTCATAAATATTCATTAATCTTTTAGCACTCTGTTGTATTTCAAAATGAGTCAATTCATTGAACTTTGATAGAAAACCAAATCGTGATTCAATCTCTTTATATGATGTAATTCTTTCATCTAAAGAAGTGATAAAAGTATCGACCAAGGGTATGAATTCGAATTTGCGGAACTTTTCAGAAGGAGTAAATTCAGCCTCTGTTGCAAATCCGTAATCAAGAGGATTCAATCGAACATTTCTGCGGCGTACACGATCACTTTTGTAATTAGAAACTTTAGTCAATTTTTTACCTAAATCTTCATAGTGTAAGAATGAATCTCTTTTATTGGCCACAAATTCTCTCAATGATCGTATACATTGTAAGGCTGTATTTAATGATATTTGAGAACTCTGGATGGTTTTACTTGTATTATTAAGGTTTTCGAGAACGTCATTCCAAAATGAGGCCATAATACCAGTTTCTAATGTGTACATTGTTTTGTACATTTCTTCGGCCTGACATCGAACTTTCGATTTATATTCATCATTATTTATTATTGCCAATAAATCTTCTAAAATTGATGAATAACTTGTTATAAAAGCTTTATTAGCTTCGACACGGCAGGACCACCGAGTGCATTCGGCTCTTTTTGGAACCATTATCCTTTCTCCAGCAGTTTTATTTGTCTTCAAAATATCAACTAGAAGAGCCCAACGTATATCTGATGAGGAAAAAAACACGTAAAATGCTTGTAAAAACATGAAATAATCTGTCGCATAAGGAGATGCACTTGCAGCTTTTTCTCCGACAAGATTTAATGAATGTCCAAAACAGGGAACCCAAACAGCTAGACTATTTTTTTGTTTTATTAGAGCCTGTAAACCGTTAAATTTTCCGCTCATGGAAGAGGCATTGTCGTACGATTGACTTCTGCAATTGTTTAAATCAAGATCATTTGCTTGTAAAAAATTTGTTAAACCATCAAACATATCTACAGCTTTATGTCCTTGATTTTGTAAAAATTTTATAAATCTCTCAACAGGCTTATCATCTTCAATATATCTTAATATTATGGTCATTTGGTTTTGATGACCCCTGTCTTTCGTACCATCTATTAAAATAGAAAAAATTTTAGCTATTTTCGAACGTTTTATGATCTCTTTATGAATAGTCAATCCTATCTCTTCAATGAGCTCTTCATAAATTGTAGAAGATAGGTAATTCGTTTTACCGCTTCCACAATTTCCGTGCTTCTCTATATGAACTTTCAAGAAAGGATCATACTTTGCGAGCAATTCCATAATACCTAAAAAATTACCATCATCCGGTGATCCTAGAATTTCACTACTTCCTCTAATAGCTAAACCACGCTCACCTGAGAACATTATAACGTCTATAACGCGCTTGAGAACTTTAAACCAATACTAAGCAGAACTTTCAATTTGTTTTTGTAATTCTATATCTATGTTGCTTCCAGATTGTTTTTTCATATTATTACCCTCATAGCATGGAAGCTTCCCGGAAGCTTTCATGCTATGTGAGATATTAGTGTGGAAGCTTCCTGGAAGCTTCCATGCTATGTGGGTAAAACTAATTAAGGAATTCAAGTGAATATCTGACGTTTCATGCTGTATGAAACGCTCAAGAGCGTGTTTCCAATTATAAAAACCATCAGAAGCAAATGGACTGCTCTTTGGTCTGAATAACTTACAGAAAAAACAATATACACGGCCAGTACTCGGTGAAAAACACAACCATGAACGATGGATTTGCTCGGCATTTCGAGTTGTACGTTGAAAGAAGCTAACATTACATTTTCTAGTTCTATTTCCATCTTGCTGTTTGGAAGACTTTTCTTTAAACAACTGACTATCTTTAGAATATTGTATATTTGCATTAAAATTTTTAAGCCAATAATCAATATTACTTGACATTTTTGAGGACCACAGTCCTATATTGTGCAATAAACCTTGATTATTTTCATTCTGGATCTGGAAACATAATTTAAAATTACAATATTAGGTACATAATAAGAATGTCGACATTAAATTTAAGAGCAGATAGGATTTGCTGTCCTTGTTTAATTGAATTTTTTGTTATTTACTCAAGTATTAATCGCTGTATTTGCAAAATGAAGATTGAGCGCAATAGATAGTATTATTATAAATATTTATGCACAAAAAAAAAATTCTATCGTGTTGTTTTGCTTTCTCATAGAGACAGCATTGTGTCATTAAATATTGAATATATAAAAGATATTGGGAAATATTTATGATGAATCATTTTTAAATTGGAATCATATTTAAAAAAATAAAATAAAATAATTTAAACTCAATGAGCTCTATGAGAAATCATTGCGCCAAAGCACTTGGCAGAGTTTTTGAGAAGTGTAAAGAACGCTAAAGTAAAAGGTTATGTTTATAATATTTTTGCGTTCCTTACTTTCCTGAAAACGAATGCGGTAGAATTTTCTTCTTGTACATATAAATATGCATAATAATACTATTTATTGCGCTCAACTTTCAATTTGCAGATACATCGATTAATACTTGAGTGAATAACGAAAAACTATTATTTGTGATAGCAAATACGTAAAAATAGTCAAATATTGTTGAACACATTTATGTACTTTGATTTTATTGGTAAATAAATTAATAACTTATAAAATAAGTACAAATTAGCCTAGAGTAAATATTATTGAATGCTCAAATCTTAATAACTATTTTGACAACTAAGTAAACCTTATAAAAATCATTTAAAAAAAATCAATTTGTATTATAGTTTTTTGCCCGAAATTTCTAATTAAAAATTCAATTTTTAAAAATCAATCTATCTAACTTTCCTAATACAAATGAGTTTAGGTTTACTGCTAAAAAATGCAAACACAGAAACTTGAAAACTTATTAGCGGCGGACATCTGATATGAATAATGTTAATAAAGAAAAGTTTTTTTAACAAACATATTTATCATGTATTAGCAGATGCACATCTTTATTAAGAAATATATATGAACTGTTTCATGCAATACATACAAAGAAGTATATTTTGATACTCACCTCAATATTTTCCGAAAATAGTTCAAAACTAGAACTTATATCACCGCTATTTGAAGATGAAGCTTGACTAAGAGATGATTTTTCTTTCGAAATATTTTCTTTTGAAACTGTTGCTTTGCCATCAACAACAATAAAATCTGACATGCGTCGTGTCTTGTTAATCATTTCGTCATCTCTTTTCTTTTTTTCTAGATTAGCTTTTCGTTTTACAGACCCACTTTTATATTCGCGCGGTCCTTTGTGTCTATCGGCCATTTTTAACTCTTAATCTAAACTTTAGAAATATTTAGTTTCTTATTGCGCGTAAGAAGAAACAACAGCACGTATAAAAATATAAAGTATATTCTTATTTAACAGCAAAAATTTTTGAAAAAACTTTATAAACCACTTTTTAATTATGATACTCAAATATGAAAGAATATTATTAAATCACTGTTATTAAGAATAAGCTCGATGACAGTTGAATGATGTTTTTAATAAACGTCAAGATTTCGCGAAATACGAAAAACATAAACCGAATGTGTGAGCGCGCGCAGCAAATAAAAAACGTAAACATTCTGATACATTTTTATCTTATTAATATTAACCATGGTATAAGAGCCACAGTGGCTCAGGGGCTAGAACATCCGACTCTCACCCAGAGGGCCGGGTTTCGAGTCCCGGTGAGGGCGGGATTTTTTCCATTTTTAATTAAAAGTGGAGAATTTTTCGGACTCATTGACACCGTGGTGGACCACCCCCGAATGATTTTCCGCGGTTTTAACAAAAATCGCAGACAATTATTCGAGGGTCGGTAAGGCAGAATGCGACTGCTCCACTACTATAGTTGAACCGGAACGTTCTGCCGTCGTGAGCTCTCGATGCGCTTAAAAGGATGGGTAGAGCGAGTCTCTCCGCCTGAGTAGGCCTGCACGGGTACGTGAACACTTTCCGGGGTAAAAAAAGGTATGGATTCGAACGCGAAAACACCGAAACACATAGGTGGTCGAGGTGTTCCGTAAAAAGGTTGTAGAACCTGGACGGATATGGAACTTGAAAGATAGATATTAACCATGGTATATTCAACACGCACATTTAGGTATATGTATATACGCTCATATTCCTTCGTGGAGTTGGGCTTAAAAGAAAAGGAGAAAGAGAGAACGTATATTCGTAGTAGCAAACAGTATGTTATGCATATACATATACTATATATAAAATTGAGTCTTCGTAACGATCGGTTTTTATAGGTTTTATCCGTTAAGTCCTCTCTGACTAAACTCGCGTCAGAAACATAGTTTAAATAGAAAATATTCAAAAATACGTGTTATAATTTTTTTGCGAAAATATTTTTATTATAAAAAATTCATACTTCTGTTATTCTAAATCATATTTAACCTTATAATATTCCAGTAAACTTAAATCTGGTTGAATCCAGTTGATGATTGGAATCGTTGTTTGTGATTGAACTTAGTTTTTATTTAAAAATATATGTATTATTTACATTTTGTGGGGGCCCTTTATTTGTGGGGGCCCCTGGGCACGTGCCCCAAGTGCCCATATGTAAATCCGCCACTGCACTTGTAAAGCCTATATATATATATATATATATATATATATATATATATATATACATCACTTGTACAATGTAGTGCTGATTTTCTATTTCAGGGTTTTCTCTTTTACGTTTTTCCACTTACTCGTAAAATATCACTCTTTAAATTCGTAAATATGAAAATATATAAATAAAGGAAAATATTGAAAGTCGGTAAATATAAAAATATAAAGAATAAAAATATACAAAAATTAAAAATATACAAATCGGTAGAATATCAAAAATATTAAAAAGTTAAAAAACAGAAAAAACTTAAAATATTCTAAAATTATCCCAAGTGACAAAATAAGAAAACTCTCAAAAAATACCGATATCTTCCTTGTTATTTCTTAAAATAACAAAAATTCAATTTTACTAATTTTTTGATATTTTCAATAATTTACTGTCAGTGATTTTAACTCTTATCATTTTTCATTAACATTTATTATTTTATTATTAATTATTATTAACATTTATTATTTTACAAAATCATTTTTTACTAAATTCTATTTTCCGAGATAAGACCGAGCGATAAGGGACCCCCTTAGACGACCGATCCGGCAAACAAGTACTCCCAGACGGCATACAAGTACCCCAAGGATGACGTCATATGTGTCTGCAATACGGATACCCTTTCTACTACTATAATCATTCCATCTGAAGCTAGTTTTAAAATTCCTACAGAATCTATACAATTTCAGTATTTAATAATTATGTATTGTTAAAAGATTGGGTGCACATTTGGTTTTCAATTTGTATTAACGGCATGTCGGAGCTGCAGCAATTGAGTTTTGCTATTTTTATTTTATCAATGTCTTTTTAAATTCATAAATTAAACAAATATAATGACTTGTCCGCACTAAAGCTATATTAGTACAATAATTTTTGTTAAAATAAAAAATCATTTGGACTTGTTATTTTTTTATGAGCTTTGATTGTAAATTACATATTAAACTCGACAAACCTAACCTTAAAATACGATACATTGAAAGTTTTTATTATAACTTTGTATGTATAATATTTTGGTGGATTTCTTGGGTTGTCCGCACTAGAGTTCAATCTTACAAATTTCTTCTTTGTAGTAAAAAAACTCGATTAAACGCATCGTTTATTCATAAGTTAGGATTGGAAATATTATTAGAAGGCGGACAGCTTCGTCATGCTCTTAAGTCCATCAGGTTTTCTGTACTGAATTTGTACAGCTTTTTTTTTATTCTCAATTTTTATCAGTGATTCAAATATTTGTACAGATTTCCGCAAGATTCATTACAAATCTACTAATTATTATAATAATATTTGGTGCATACTTTACATAACAATTGTCTGAATGGCATACTGATTTTATACTGATCATGCCCTGAGTGAGTTTATTTCATATTCGCCTAAATATGCATTCGCAGATTCAGTACTGATTTTATACGTATTTTAATTAGTATTTGTGCTTCATAAGTATGAATTTCGCACTTTATTCGCATTGCGTTTTGAGACTACTTTCAGAGTTCGCTCAGTACGAATTCCGTATAAAAATTATGTTGATTTTACGTTGATGCAGTAGGAATCACATACTGATATGAGTGTTAAATCAGTACAGAATTAACACCAACTTTTTTAGTAGGGTTGTTTCATTCGGCTTTTACACTCATATGTTTCGTAATGATTTTCAGAAAATTAAATTTTTTATCAGGAAAATTTAATATGTATAATTAATGTTAGCATTTTATTAAACTAATGTAAGGGATGATTCATTATTACGGATATTTTTAGATTGATATATATTGATTTTGTTTTGTAACAGAATATATACTATTCTTATTTACCAAGATACATGCAATTCATGTTGCATCAATAATGTTTAAATGGTGTTATTAATATCATGTTTCTTTTCCCTTTTCTTTTACACCGTTTACAATTGTGTTTGTAAACAGAAAATACTGCAAGTGTTATTTATTAAAATTCTTTGACACTGTCCTACTATTCTTGCATGAAAATTAAGAATATTGCTGATCTATGTTTTGAAATTTCTATATTGACCTACTGTTGTTGGAATTACACAAGAGTATGCCGCGAGAATTTTCGCTGAGCTTGTATTTTGCGAGTTTAATAAACTTGCAATGTTTTGATGAGCACTGTCTTTTAAGTGCCGTCTGTTTACTTTATTTTGGTATCTTTAAATTTTTCTTTATTATATATTATTATATAATTTTATTTTGTTTCCATAAAAAGAAAATTAATATATTTTTAGTATTATTAAATATTATTATTAAAACTCAATATTTTAAATGATATTGAATGTTTACTGTTTAGTCAGCTTTTCTTTTTTATTTCTTTTATAAACCGTGAACTTGAATCTTACTTCACTTTTCAAATTGAATTACTATGTGAAAATTATTGATATATATTGTAATTTCTCAATGCACTAAATAAATAATATTATTTGAAATCAGTTTATAAAAGAATTTGTAATTTTTACTTGATTTCTCATTAAAAAAAAAATTTTATGATTATTCTTGCTAAAATAATTGATGTATAGATTTATCTATTTATAAATTGATTTAATGATCTTACTTTTATTTTTATCGACAATTTTTATGTAAATTGTATTATTTATTTGATATTTGATTTTTAATTACGCACTTTCGCGTATATAGAAATTATTTCAATTACGCACTTTGCGTACAATATATTAATTATATTTGTATAATATTTTTTATTTTTAATAACACTTGCAACGAGCCCAAATTGCATCTGAATGATTAAAATTAATAGAAAAATTTTGAATTAGATTCGGTCGGTAATATAGAGCAATATCAAGATATTTTGATAAAATAAATATATATACAGTAATTAGAAAAATTCATTTTTTATATTAAAGCATCGAAAAATAAATAACGGAATTTTCTATGAAAAAATTTCCAATAAAATATTAATTTTTTTCAATTATAACAATAATTCAAATTTAAATGAAAAGCCCGCCGTTGGCTGATCCGCGTGTTCGAATCTCATTCGCCGAGGGGCTAGGTGTAAAGCGCAGCGCTCTTTGTCTTTCATAATGAGTAAGAGAGAGAGGCAAAGAGACGCGACGCTAACATTACACTTGATTTAATTAATTTTTCGAACGTTTAAATCAATAAATAAGAGGGCTATTAAAGAAACAATTCTTGACAAATATGATTTTTGATTATTAGAGAATTTTAAGATCTTAAATTAATTAATTTATAGCGTCATTAGTACAAAAAAATATACAACTTAAAATGATTTTGAATATATAGCGTAGAAGGGGCTTGCATAATATCTAACTAGCTACAAAGACTTTGAAACATGAATAATTAATTTAAATGATGAATTTTAATAAGGAAACAGGATAATTATATGATATAAATTTTTTTTAGACAGGATAATGCATGTTTTATGAACAAATTAACATTTAAAGAGAAGTTTCGTATAGATATTATCTAACATAATATGTAGATGGGGGTATCTATATACACCGGGAACAAATGCAAAGAGGTCTCTGCGCATATCTCGATGACAGCCTAGATGAGTTAGATTATCTAGATGATCAATCGAAGAAGAGGGGATCAGTGAGCTCGGCCTCACGGAGCGCGAGGATCTCGGGACTATTCTCTCTCGTACCGCCTAAAGTATCAATCTTAATAGATTCAAACCAATTTTTTTCTTGTCTGCTTATTCATAGTTTAAAGTAAGAAGGAGACGTAATTATATTTTTTTTTGTTTCTTTTTAAAATTCTTCTCTTTATGAAGATTAATAGTGAGATTTAATCAATTATAAAGACATAATAAGGATTTTTAAGAATTTTATTCTTTCGCGACGGGAATTGAAATCATATAAACTTTTTTTTTTGTTTGAATTAAATAAGTAATCCTGCGTATAAAGTATCTTTTTGCAGGATTACTTGAAATTAAAAATAGAGTCAGTGTTAATGCAATGAGTGTATACTAACTAACCTATTTAACAAAAATATATTTATTTCGTACTAATAAGGGGAAAGACTTGGCCTTCGGCCGGAAAGTCCCGAGTGGTGGTTTTATGATCTCATAGAACTGCTGCGCATTGCACAAAAGCCTGATGGTGATGGATATAAAAGGGTGCTGAAAAGCTGCCCTTCTCCAGTGGACACCACGACCATTTTATGCCTGGTGATGCACTGGTTATCGTACACCAGGGATTAGGGCTATCTTTTTGTTACAGGTGATATCCTCAGCAAACAATAAGCACGACCTATTGATACTAGGAGTTATAAAAATAATAAAATAATCATTAAGTCACGAAGAATCGAGAGTGGTTCTTTTCATTATTAAATACAATTAAAAGATATTATTCTTCTTTATATTTTTTTTTTGTAAAGCTTTATTCATTTTTTTTTTATTTAGTTTAAAGAGTCCATTTGATATTTTTGTGTTAAGAGATCTTAGTTAAAGTTTCAAGTGATAAATTTTCTTTATAACAAGTCATTAATAGATATTTTTTCTTTATAGATTGGTATTTAAATATATAATAAAGAATCATGTATGAAAATATAAATAAATGAGAGCCATTTTTTTAAAAGATGTCATATACATGACCATCTCAAAAATAAAATATAGAGTTCTTTATTTCACACACCGCCTTATGTCAATTTTATGTGGGTCCGTAATTAAATGTCATGTTGCATGCTGATATGTGTTGTCTAAAATATAAAGATATCAAAAGAAATTTTATGTAACGTTAAAAACGAACTCAACGGATATTGCTGAGTCGTAAAGTCGGCGAGTATACTAACTTTACCAGAAGAAGGCAAGATTGGTCTCATTATTTTGCTGCTTACTTATAATTTATGGTATAAAGAATAATCGTTATACATATATATATATATTCTAGTAAAAAAAAGTAGTAAGGTAAGATTGATTAATAAAATAAAAATAAACTATAAATTTCAACTCTACCAATCTTGCTAGTAAAATCTTTACATTTTGACGTTACATAAATGGTACCCCTGGTGGGACCCACAATAAAAAATTGACTGTGGGAGTGAAATAAAAAACAATGGAATAACCATTCTCGATTTTTAAGTAAATATATCTTGAAGCAATCAATAAAATAAAAGAAAGTTGAGTTCAATAACGCGAATAAAAAACAAAAAAATCTATGTCTCTTCGTTACAGAGGAGAAGGAAGTCCGTTGCGAAATTTATTGAAGAGTCCGTGGGCGCGTATCAAAATTACGTACGGAATCGTGAAAAGATTCAAGCGTACGAAGATAGGATACGTAAATTAGAAGGAGAGGTAGATCAGTTTGTGGAAGTATCTAACCGGAATTTTGATTTAATAAAAACGGGTCTTGGGGCACTAGTAAATGATATCGAAGAAACTCTTGAAGAATTAGAGTCAAGATTCTTAAAAATCGAGAGCCGTTTGAAGTTCTTGGGCGAGTCGTATCAGCTTTTCGAGGAAAAATTCCAAGACTACGACGAGGTCGAAGAATTTCTTACTCGGAGAACAAACGTGCTGAAAAAAAATCAAGAAAAAATCGTTGATTATGTAATAAAGTGCGAAGTTCTGCGCAAAAATAAAGGTTAGACGTGACACATATCTTAATTTCTCCTTTGTGCTGGTCGTATTTATGTAAAAACGCGATACTTTTTGTGTGAAAAAACGAAAAACGGGTTTTTTCGTGTTGTAACCAATTAAAGATAATAATTAATCAATCGGTTATTTTTATTTTGAAATCGGAAGATCGTTCAAAAAATTTACTAACATGACGAATAAACGAGGTAAACGCGGTGGTGGTCGTGGTCGAAATTCGAAGGATTTACTTAATGAGTCGCCTCTGCATGATGCCGGAAATCGGAGTAATCAAGGGAATGAAACCCCTTCGAATCAACAGATCGAACCGGTAGTCAATTCACCCGTAGTATCACAAATCCAACGAAGAAGGATAGGATCATTGCCGGATATTTCGTTTAATATACGAGGAACGGATGAAGTACCTCGAGGTACGAGTGAACGGAATATAGGTGCCGTTCGTGATGATTTCCAACAAGAAGTTGACGGAATCATAGAGAACTTACGACCTCGAAACAAACGTACGAAGGCCGATAATGATAAGAATTTACAAATTCTTCAGGATTTAGAAGAGAGATGCAAAGTTTTGGAGGAACAGCATCAACGAATTCTGTTCGTGAGCCAAAGCAACACGAAACATCTCGAGCAAAATACGGATGATATTCGTATAATGTCGAGGGATCTAAGTAACTTGGACCTTAAGACGCGCAAAATAGATAAGGATATTTTTAGGTTGGATAACCGTCATCTGGGATATGCCCAAAAATTCGATGATCTAAAAAAGGATCATGAGAGTTTCCGAGAAGAGATTCGAAGAGACCGAGAGGAATTGGTCACTTATGTGCAACAAAGAATGCGCCAGGGTGGAATTTCACCCGGGATTGCTAAGCCACGCTTCGAATTACCAACCTTCTCGTCGGCTCCATACGAGAAGCCAGCTGCATACGTAAAATCGTTGCTAAGCTATATGAAGCTGACGGCTGTAGACGATCAAGCAGCAAAGATGCTTATTGATCAAGCTCTCAAAGGACCTGCAAAGGATTGGTGGGAGCATATTGAACCACAAATCCAAAATCTCGACCAATTTCGAGATGCATTCTTAAAAAGGTTCTGGAATCAAAGTATCCAGGATAAAGTCCGACAGGATCTCGAGCTGGGCTATTATCAGGCTAAAGATAACCTTAGCAGAAGTGAATATGTATATAAGCTATATAACAATGTAAAACAGTTGGAAGACGTACCACCTGATAAGTTCATTGTTCGACGATTGGCTAAACACTTCGACGAACAAGTGCAACAGGCGGTGATAATGCAAGACATCGAGAAAATAGATGATCTTATCAAACTGCTCGATGCATTGGATCAAGCAGGCACTCTCAACTATACGAGAAATAAAAAATATGAAGATTTCCCAACTAGGAGATTTTCATCTCCGAACGATTCACGTAAAGATGTGTTATATTCTGGGGGAGTAGGCCTCAGGGCATCAACACCCAATAAGGACATGAATAAATCCTATGATCGGCCATATCGACCCAGGAATTTTTCATATCCGCAGAATGATCCTAAAAAACTAAACGTTCAGGAGATTTCAGTTGAGGAAGAAGAAGTCCTCGATCCGGAAAACGAGTAACCGTTGTGTCTCTTGCCTCGGAGAAAATAGAAAGAGACGCAACGAAATATCAAAAGGAAATCGAAATCAGGGGGGACGGAAATGACCGAATCTACCAACGAGCTGTAGAGATAAATACAGTCTTTGATGACATGAAGGATCTGCTGCTAAAAGAACCTGACTCAGAACGAGGTCAAAGGTCATGCCAGATCACGAGGTGTCCAGAAATCAAGGTTAAGTTGGAAGGTATCGAGGTCAAAGCACTGATTGATACAGGAAGTCGAATTACCTGTGTTTCAAATGACTTTTATGAAATGCATTATAAGTCATTAAAAAATAAACCAACATTTCCGTTAGTAGGAATTCAAGCAACCGGTTTCACAGGAGAAAAATCGGTCAACATAAAAAAGCAATTCCGTGCAGGTGTTTCCATTGGAAACATCAGCATCGATACAAACTTTCTTGTGATTCCGCACTTGGTACGTCCTTGTATTCTGGGGATTGATACGCAAAAAATAATCAGAATGATTATTGACACCGGAAATGGAATAATTAGGATTCCAATCAATGAAAATGAGTCAGTTGAAATCGAATATGATGAAGCAATCGTGTTAAAAAAAGATTTAACTGAAGTGAATTCGATAATTCCAGAGAATCATGGCGATGATTACGTAGGTTATGTGACCCAGGAAGAAGCAGATGAGCTAAGAGAGGCATATCAAGCCTTCTTGCAGAAGGTAAATGAGAAGGTTAGTGTCATACCTGGAATAGATGCTGAGCAAAGAAATCAGCTGGAAAACTGATGTATGATTTTCATGACATCTTCCGCCCAGAACCGGGAAGGATCCATACATATGTGCATAAACTGGTAATAACAAACGATGCACCGTATTATAGGAAGCCATATCCGGTTCCAATCAATTTACGAGAGGGAGTTGACGTGGAAATAAAACGTATGCTGAAATACGATATTATAGAAAGGTCATCAAGTGACTTTATTAACCCTATTGTACCGGTCAAAAAGAGCAATGGGAGCATTCGTCTATGTTTAGATGCGAGAGAGCTTAATAAACGTCTACAGGATGATCATGATGGACCAGAAGCAATAGACGAAGTATTAAAAAATTGTCGTCGTTTTAAAATTATGTCGACAATAGATTTAACAGCAAGCTTCTGGCAGGTCCCGTTACATAAAGATTCTCGCAAATATACAGCGTTCATCAACAACGGAAAGACGTACCATTATAAAGTAGTTCCATTTGGTTTAAAAGTGAGTGAAGCTGCATTAGCAAGGGCTACGGAACCTATTCTGAGGCCCATGAAAGAATTCATAATGGACTTCGTAGATGATTGGGTATGCATGTCCAATTCATTCAATAAACACTTGAATCATCTGCGAGAGGTCTTTCGTACGGCTAGAAAAGCAAATCTGACGTTCAATTTTGATAAGGTTAGCTTATTCCGTACAGAACTTAAATTCTTAGGACATATCCTTACAACAGAAGGGTTAACTATTGACCCAGAAAAGGTATCAGCCATTGATAAGTTTACAACCCCAAGGACAGTAAAGCAAGTAAAAGGGTTCCTAGGTCTAGTAAACTTTTGTGCAAAATTCACACATGAGTTATCTATGGAATCCATTCCTCTGTTGGAATTAACCAAAAAAGGAGTTAAATGGAAATGGGAAGAAAAGCACCAAAAAGCTTTCGAAAAAATAAAGGACCTATTTTAGGATGTAATGTTATTTCACCCCATACGAAGAAAGCCTTACATCTTATATACTGATACAAGCTCAAGAGCTTTAGGGGCTGCACTGTGTCAAGAGGATCAAGACTCAGTAACGAGACTTGTAAGCTTAGCAAGTCGCACTCTGAAAACAGCTGAAACTAATTATTTCACTACAGAGTTAGAGACCCTTGCAATTCTTTGGGCCCTGAACAAGTTTCGAACGTATGTTTTTGGAACACAGGTTATCATAAGGACAGACCATAAAGCTCTGGAATTCTTAATGTCATGTAGATTCCTCAGTGGACGACTCAGACGATGGGCACTGGCATTACAGGAATATAACCTGGTTTTAGAATATATTCCGGGATCAAAGAATTGCCTTGCAGATGCCTTGAGTCGTATTCAAGATGATAAAATAGACAATGAGAAAAATGAGGTGTCTATTGCGATAGTCCTTGCAAGGAAGCCCGCTAAAGAAATAAGCAAAATGCTGATTGATTTAGGAAGTATGCAAGAAAAAGATAAAAAATTAGCAGAAATAATTCGTGAGATTAAAAGTGGTAAGGAGAAATCTTCCTACGTTATCTCTGATAACAAATTAATGAAGAAGTGTAAGGACAAATACAAATATGTTCTAACGAATGAGGTAGTGAATCTCTTAATTAAAGAAATCCATGAGGTGTATGGACATATCGGTACATTAAAATGTTTCAAAATGATTCAGGAAACATTTTATTACCCAAAGCTCAAAAAAGTAGTAAATAAAAAAATACGTAGTTGTGATTCCTGCCAGTGTAATAAGGTATATACGCAAGGAACGGCTGCTATGACGCAACCTATCGTTTCAGAAGGAGTTGGTGATCTGATCTCAATCGATTTTGTGACGTTGCAAATTTACCCGAAACGTACAAATTCAAAAATTTATAATTTTATTCTCTTTATTCTTTACCTAGACTCTCTCAGAGGAGATTCGACCGAAAGTAAGCTTGTGCTCGGGGCGCACCAGCTCTTGTTAACCGCGTTCAATAACAAAAAAAAAACAATTATTATTTAGAATTTTAAACACTGCGTCATGCACGGCAAACACACACAAGGAATTTATCAAAAATGTTTTCTACATAAATGATTTAACACTCTCTTATTAGATTTCAAATAGTTTTATTCTACTTTCATTTTTTTTTCTAATCACAATGAAATTTTTCTGTTTAAATAACTTCTTTTAACACACACACATATAACGCTCTCACGCTCTTTCTCTCTCTCCCGACTAACGCGCGCCACTAATATTCCGCTTGACTTACAAATTTTCTCTCTCTCTCTCTCTCTCATGCATAAATGCTAAATTTTCTATTACGCTCTCTCCTTACAACACTTATCTTCTTCTTTCTTTTTGTATTAAGTATAATTCAGAAGTTACACACGTTTAACATAAACAAAAATCTCTATCACTTCCACTTCGCACGAAATACAAAAAAATTAAGAAAATAAATAAAATAAAAGTAAATTCACCACAACACGTCACGCTACAAAGATCGCTCTTCCCCTTTTTCCTCGAATTATATTTCTCTCTCACTCACACTACCGGCCCCAACGACGCTTCGATGGCGCAACCGTTCTCTTTCTTTCCGCGTTCTAAATTCGTTTTTTTTTTCTCTTTATTTTCCACTCTCTCGTTTCTTTTCTATTAATATATACACTTTTTCTCTTTTCACGTTATCACGCGTAAAACAATAATATCTTATACAAACGTTATCTAAAGGTTTTACTTTATTTCGCCATTAAATTTATTTTTACTTTTAGCGAAGAAGGTAGCAACTACGCGCGCGGCTTAAATTTGACAATATTACCTTACAGTCGAGAGAAGCGAAATCCTAGTGGATTCTGTCTAGGCGAAGTTGATTTTGTCGCTGTGGCTTCCTCTCGTTCTCCCTTTCGCTTCTCTCTCGTAGATGATCAAGACGCACGGTGATTCGTATAAAGAAAACTCTATTAGACGCTACTAACACACTGGCAATAATTCTCACTTCCACGACGCTACACACACAATCTCGAAATAATACAAAAAAAACTAATCACACGCAAAAATAATACAAATAAAACTCGGCAATTAAAATATCTATTAAATTTTCCCTTAATCACACACCCAAACTCTTTATAATTTTATTCACGAAATAAACTCTGCACGCTCACGCCACGCTAATTCCTCGAATTCACACAAAAACCCTTTTCAAAACTCTACTACTCTCACGACACGTCTGTTCTCTGCTGCGGCCCGATGTACACTACCTCTGGGTATGGCGAATTTCGACCCGTAATGTCTTGCTCGATTTCCTCAGCCAATCGCTACGCCTAAATTTGGCGGGCCCGAAATATTTCCGGGCGCGAAAACTGTAATTTACTCATATACACAATAATTTAACATCTTCCCTTTTGCCATTAACTTTAAAACAAAATCTAATATTATTACAACTTAGTTTTCCTTTTCTTTTTATGATTTTAAAGATAAATTCGCATATATCTAAAAACGTTCGTTAAATCTCTCCCCGTCCGGCGACATGTACAAGAACGGCGCGCGCAGCTCGTACATCACTCGGCCGTACTCTCTTTCTCTCCTTCTCTTTCACACTCGCACACATATCTACGCACTCTCTCTTTTACTTAATTTCGCTTTTACAATAATTTTATATATTTTAACATAACGCACGCTTTCAAAAGTCGAATTCTTGCTTTTACAACTATAATTTAACACGACACATTAGTATAAAAACTCTTCTTTCTTTATTTTCTGTCTTCCTTCCTTCGGCGACATTCGGCTATTCTCGGCGCTAGTCTCTTTCAGTATGGCGGCGGGACTATTTGAATGATAGAATTCCCTCAAACATAAAAAAAACAAAATAGCCTTTTAACAAATTGTATATATATTTTATTAATTATTCAAACAACAGCAGAATTATTTAACTTCTTTTAAATTAAATTTAATATCACTTACCCTTCGTTTTCTCACAATAAAAGAAAATTAAAAAGCCTAAAAATTTCAAAAATTTTTGTGACGCGAAAACCCGCGTCGCAATTTCTATGGCCCACTGCCAACTGCAAGGGGAGGTACAAAGTACATCCTTTCTGCTATGGACGTTTTTTCGAAATATATTGTCCTTTTTCCCATAAGAAGGGCTGATACCAGGACAACAATTAGGAAGATATTTGATGAATACATCCCACAGTATGGGAAACCAAGGAGAATTCAGTCAGATCATGGTACCCAATTTACATCCGATAAATGGAAAAAAAAATTGGAAGGTGAAAATATTCGTCAAGGTTTTTTCGGACACTGGTCGGACACAAGCATAGCTCATGGGCAAATTGGGTTGGATTCATACAAGATTGTATGAATGAATCATACCATGAGACCATTGAATACACGCCCATGGAGGTTCAACTCAATAAGAAACCTTCCAGATTTTGGGAAAAATGGGTCAGTAACAAAGAAGACCAGTCTATACCGTATGAAAGAAAATTATCGTTGGTTTATGAGCGAATCCGGACAAAAGGTCAAAAACGCGCGAATAAATGGAATAACCACACTAACCTCGTCTCGTATCGAATCGGCGATCTCGTTTTGGTGAAGGCGTGTAACATGTCCATTGGGGATCAAGATATTGTCGGTAAATTTCTAGCTATCTATGAGGGACCGTATGTAGTCAGTAATGTATTGTCCTGTGCAACGTACGAACTAACAGATGAAAAACAAGTAATAAGAGGAAAATTTCATGCTTCAGCTCTCCGTCCGTATAATGGCCAGGTCGAGGAAAGAACGTCGGCTAATCCGTCGGCTACATTGTAACATAGTAAAGCTACAAAAAAAAGATCAACGCCATTATGTACGAGAGGGCATTGAAGGAGGTCCAGAGGGAAAAAATGAGGTCTGAACTTTTTAAAGGGAAGTTTACGTACGATGGAGAGATAGCCCTTGCCCGTATTGAATTTGAAAGGGAAAGGAGGAAAGAAGCTTGTCGAGAGGTGGCAGTTTGGATAGTTAAACATTACCCTATAAAAAGGAGCGAGCTGAAACCACCTCACACCAACATCGTCGACTCGTCCCCTGTACCTAAAAACACCACCGAACTTTTAGATGAGGACTATCTCGATCTCGATACAAACGAAACGTTCGACTGAGTTTTCTGTTGTATCCAAAAGGAAAATACACTATTTTTTTTAAGCACATCATGTTCTATGTACATTTAACCTTGTTGACGCAAAATTTTCCTATCATTTTAATGGGGGGACTATGCAACGAGCCCAAATTGCATCTGAATGATTAAAATTAATAGAAAAATTTTGAATTAGATTCGGTCGGTAATATAGAGCAATATTAAGATATTTTGATAAAATAAATATATATACAGTAATTAGAAAAATTCATTTTTTATATTAAAGCATCGAAAAATAAATAACAGAATTTTCTATGAAAAAATTTCCAATAAAATATTAATTTTTTTCAATTATAACAATAATTCAAATTTAAATGAAAAGCCCGCCGTTGGCTGATCCGCGTGTTCGAATCTCATTCGCCGAGGGGCTAGGTGTAAAGCGCAGCGCTCTTTGTCTTTCATAATGAGTAAGAGAGAGAGGCAAAGAGACGCGACGCTAACATTACACTTGATTTAATTAATTTTTCGAACGTTTAAATCAATAAATAAGAGGGCTATTAAAGAAACAATTCTTGACAAATATGATTTTTGATTATTAGAGAATTTTAAGATCTTAAATTAATTAATTTATAGCGTCATTAGTACAAAAAAATATACAACTTAAAATGATTTTGAATATATAGCGTAGAAGGGGCTTGCATAATATCTAACTAGCTACAAAGACTTTGAAACATGAATAATTAATTTAAATGATGAATTTTAATAAGGAAACAGGATAATTATATGATATAAATTTTTTTTAGACAGGATAATGCATGTTTTATGAACAAATTAACATTTAAAGAGAAGTTTCGTATAGATATTATCTAACATAATATGTAGATGGGGGTATCTATATACACCGGGAACAAATGCAAAGAGGTCTCTGCGCATATCTCGATGACAGCCTAGATGAGTTAGATTATCTAGATGATCAATCGAAGAAGAGGGGATCAGTGAGCTCGGCCTCACGGAGCGCGAGGATCTCGGGACTATTCTCTCTCGTACCGCCTAAAGTATCAATCTTAATAGATTCAAACCAATTTTTTTCTTGTCTGCTTATTCATAGTTTAAAGTAAGAAGGAGACGTAATTATATTTTTTTTTTTTTTTTAAAATTCTTCTCTTTATGAAGATTAATAGTGAGATTTAATCAATTATAAAGACATAATAAGGATTTTTAAGAATTTTATTCTTTCGCGACGGGAATTGAAATCATATAAACTTTTTTTTTTGTTTGAATTAAATAAGTAATCCTGCGTATAAAGTATCTTTTTGCAGGATTACTTGAAATTAAAAATAGAGTCAGTGTTAATGCAATGAGTGTATACTAACTAACCTATTTAACAAAAATATATTTATTTCGTACTAATAAGGGGAAAGACTTGGCCTTCGGCCGGAAAGTCCCGAGTGGTGGTTTTATGATCTCATAGAACTGCTGCGCATTGCACAAAAGCCTGATGGTGATGGATATAAAAGGGTGCTGAAAAGCTGCCCTTCTCCAGTGGACACCACGACCATTTTATGCCTGGTGATGCACTGGCTATCGTACACCAGGGATTAGGGCTATCTTTTTTTTTACAGGTGATATCCTCAGCAAACAATAAGCACGACCTATTGATACTAGGAGTTATAAAAATAATAAAATAATCATTAAGTCACGAAGAATCGAGAGTGGTTCTTTTCATTATTAAATACAATTAAAAGATATTATTCTTCTTTATATTTTTTTTTTGTAAAGCTTTATTCATTTTTTTTTATTTAGTTTAAAGAGTCCATTTGATATTTTTGTGTTAAGAGATCTTAGTTAAAGTTTCAAGTGATAAATTTTCTTTATAACAAGTCATTAATAGATATTTTTTCTTTATAGATTGGTATTTAAATATATAATAAAGAATCATGTATGAAAATATAAATAAATGAGAGCCATTTTTTTAAAAGATGTCATATACATGACCATCTCAAAAATAAAATATAGAGTTCTTTATTTCACACACCGCCTTATGTCAATTTTATGTGGGTCCGTAATTAAATGTCATGTTGCATGCTGATATGTGTTGTCTAAAATATAAAGATATCAAAAGAAATTTTATGTAACGTTAAAAACGAACTCAACGGATATTGCTGAGTCGTAAAGTCGGCGAGTATACTAACTTTACCAGAAGAAGGCAAGATTGGTCTCATTATTTTGCTGCTTACTTATAATTTATGGTATAAAGAATAATCGTTATACATATATATATATATTCTAGTAAAAAAAAGTAGTAAGGTAAGATTGATTAATAAAATAAAAATAAACTATAAATTTCAACTCTACCAATCTTGCTAGTAAAATCTTTACATTTTGACGTTACACACTATTCGTATTTATTAATACACTTCGCGTTTAATATAACACTATTTGTATTTGATAATACACTTCGCGTTTAATATTTTATTTTCAATGACGCTATTCGCATTTGATAATACACTTCGCGTTTAATATTTTTATTTTCAATGATGCTATTCGCTTTTAATAATGCACTTCGCGTTTAATAATTTCATGTTTATTTATTTGATTTGTGCCTTTAATCTTACTATTATATAAAAGGACAGCGTTTGTTTGAATGTTCTCAATTATCTCAAAAACTACTGAACCGATCTTTTCAAATTTTAAATTTAAATTCTTTATAATGTGACGAGTGTCATAGGCTATATAAATAATTACTTTTTTAATCAATGATTGCAATAAAATAATTATAGACCTAGATCTTAACGCGTAGGGAATAGGGACTACTTTTTTTCGGCGTTCTGCGGTCAACATGCTCTATCCTTGCTACTTTCCTTGGTTGCCCAATAGGTGGCGACCGATTTTGTCTTTCACTTTATTAAACTGGTACGGTAGAAATACTTATTCACCTTTGATATTCCGTAACTTTAACACAAAAAATTTTTATTGCATATTCTCCAATTACAGAGTAATATTACCTCGGATTATTTAATGAAATATTTTCCTATTCCATTAGGCAGAATACAAAATTAGACAATTTTTTTAACTTTAGACAAAATTTTATATCTTATTCAAAGAAATTTTTTATTCCTCAAATATTTATTGGCTCATACATGAGAATTTAACCCTTTATGGTTAATAAAATAATTTTCAAAATAACAAATAATTATGTATAATTTGCGATTTTTTCTAAAAATTTTATTCCAAATATATTAACAAAAAAAACGCTGCCAAGTGCTTTGGTGGAATGCTTTCTCATAGAGCTCTTTGAGTTTCATTATTTTTTTTATATTTATTTAAATGTGATTTTAATATAAAAAAATTATCTAACATTAATATTTATTAATAAACTTGCACTTTAAAAGAACGATGACAACGAAATTCATTCTTCTTCTTTAAATATTTTTTCCATTTATTAAAAAACAATTTAATTTATAATATTTAATAATGATTATATTTAAATACTTAAGAGCATGACGAAGCTGTCCGCCTTCTACTAATATTTCCAATCTTAACTTATGAATAAACGATGCGTTTAATTGAGTTTTTTTGCTATAAAGAAAAAATTTGTAAGATTAAACTCTAGTGCGGACAACTCGATAAAATAAAAAAAGCAAAACTCGATTGCTGCAGCTCCGACATGCCGTTAATTGTATGTAATAATACAAGCCAACATCTAAATCAGTAGTACTATTATAAATTTTCAAGGGTTACTCAGAAATCAAAAGAAGTGATCAAAAAGCTACGCTAAGAAAATTATTTTTTTCAAACTTGGTTTATAAAGACAGTAGCAAATAACTTGTATACAAATTTTAGAGCAAATCTATCGAGTACTTTACGTAAAATAGAAAAAAAACTGAAATATGAAAATTTTTTAAGAAAATTTATAAAATTTTCTAAAATGAAAACTACGGTAAGAAGATCGGTTTATAAAAGTTATCCTTCTTTTGGCAGATGCAAATTATCCTCATGGGAATCTCAAAGCAAATTCATCAAGTAACTTACGTAAAATACAAAAAAAAAAATTAAAAATCGGAAATTTTTTCAAATTCTTAAAATGGCTTTATAAAAAAAAATACACTATGAATACAAATTTTCAATAGCTTCCCATCTAGTTATACAAAAACATAGATGGTATACAAAATTTGAAGCAAATCCATCGAATAATTTTCGAGATCTAACTGGTTAAATAAATAACATTTTCTTTTCAAAATTTAAAAAATGCTCTAAAATTAAAACTACTTTATGCAAATCAATTTTTGAAAATTTCTCTTCTTTTGGCAGTCGCAAATAATTTCCCTGCAATTTTTAGAACAAATCTATCGAGTACTTTACGTAGAATAAAAAAAAATAAGAAGAGAAGAATCGAAATTTTTTTTAAATCTTTAAAATTCTCTAAAATTGTAACTACACTAAGAAAATTAGCTTTCAAAAGCTTATTTTTTCCAGACAATAGCGAATTAATTGTATTAAAATTTTGGAGAAAATTTATAGTATGGTTTACACAAAAATAAAAATAAATTAAAAATAAAAATTTTTTTGAAAATTTTCAAAGTGCTTTAAAATTAAAACTGCGTTGAGAAAATTAGTTTTCCATAGCTTGTTTTCTTCAGACAGTAGCTTATTAATTGCATACTAATTTTGGAGCAAATATATTTAATGGTTTTCGTAAAATAGAAAAAAATTAAAAATAAAAATGTTAGGATATTTCAATTTAGGGGCGAGGTTGTTAATAGTTTTAACTACGTTGACACAGCAAAGAGTCACACACAAATTGTATTTAAAAGATTTATTGTTTAATATACACTCCTTATATTGTACACTCGTATATAACACTAAGAATACAGATCCACGCTAATAAAGTCTGGAGGCTCTACGATGTGTCGCTCAACAAGGACTGATGGACCGACCGACGCATGTACAAAGAGAGAGAGAAGCTAAGAGGGCGCTTCTGCCCACGGCAGCCTTCACAAAAACCCAAACGTAAAATATGCGCACACTCTTGACACTCCCTCCCGCATATTTAAAGAAAATTAAAAGAAAACCTCTGACCGACCATCACTCCCAATTACTTCTTCAAATTTTTACTTCCTGTAACAGAGAAACAGTTTATAGATTATATAAAAACATTTTATATATTTAAGATTAATTTCATCAATTTAGCGTGCAACTCGAACGATAAGGGCTTAGTCAATACATCCGCTATTTGCTCTTTCGAAGCTAACCAATTTACTTTAACCAGATCTCTCGTGACACATTCTCGAACGTAATGCTCCTTGATCTCAGTCATATGTCTCAATTTTCCTCCTCCTCCAGTTTTAACACTTGCTTCCGCAGCTCGATTATCACACCATAAAGCCATGGGTGTGAACTCGTTCTTGAGAAATCTTTTTAAAGAGTTATATAAAGAAATGAGCTCCTGACAGCAGTCGCTCATGGCTACGTATTCAGCCTGACAAGTTGATAGAGCAACATACTGCTGTTTCTTCGTTCTCCAAGCTACAGTGTCTCCATACAGCTTTATGACGTACCCACTCGTTGTCAGAGATCCTTTACAGTCTCCAAAACTCGCATCTGAAAAGCCTTGCAAAGAGTCACCTTTACCAAAATAATTTAAGCCTATATTTTTTGTGCCTTTCAGATATCTGAAGACTCGTTCTAACATTTTCCATTCCTTTTCAGATGGGTTGATTTGATGTCGACTGAGAACATTCACTGCGTAAGCAATGTCCGGTCTGCAAGTGTTAGCCAAGTAGAGCAAAGTACCAACAGCCTCTCGATAAGGTCGATTTGAACTATTTTCTGTGTTTATAATTGTGTTCAAATCCTCGTTTTCTTCGTGATCTTTTCTATCTCTGTTGGCTATTTGATTTGTGACCATAGGAGTCCTTTGAGGATGTTCCTTATCGAATCCAAACTTAATCAGCATCTTATCAATGTATTTCTCGTGTTTGATACTCAGATTCTTCGTTTCTCGATTTCTGTGTATCTCAAGTCCTAGAAATACTTTAGGTTCTCCGATGATCGTCATTTCAAACTCCTTCATTAATTTTTGCTTTATTTCGTTCAATTTTCCTATGTCGTTACTGACCAGCATCACATCGTCTACATAAAGCACAAGAATTAAAAGTCTGTTGTTTTCGCACCAAGTAAATAGACATGGCTCCTTGATACGTGGCAGGGTCTCCATTTAGTTTAGCAATCAAAGCTGTAGTAGTTTCTTCAGTTAAAATTTCTTCATTAGTGATATTTTCCTTCACTTTCCTTGGACGACCTCTTCCTCTTTTAGGCACTCCCTCCGTTCTCGTTGTCTGATTCTCCTTTTCATTCTCGAATTCAGTAAACCATGTATCACGATTTACCTCGCTGTCCAGTGTCTCCCAGTTATTTAGTTCTCTACGTTTATACTTATCAGCAAAGACTAGCTTCTCGTTGAACCTGACGTCTCGACTCTCGTAGAACTTTCCTCCTTCAGGTTTGAACAAAACGTAGCCTGTTTCCTTGTATCCAACCAAGACAGTTCTACTTCCAATACCTCGAAATTTAGGACCAGTTTTCCTTTGCACCTTCATGTAAGCTAGGCAGCCAAACCGTTTCAGTTGAGTGATGTCTATCTTGTGATAAGGAGCAAATTTCTCTAACGGTGACATCATATCATTAGAAGCATGTGGCAATCTGTTATATGCGAACACAGCAGATCCCAGAGCCACATCCCACATGTTTTCTGGCAGTCCTGAGTCGTAAATCATTACTCGTACCTTCCTTTGAGTGGTTTGGTTGAATCTTTCGGCAACACCATTATGTTGAGGTGTATCAGGACAAGCCAGTTGATTCTCCGCTCCTAGTTTTTGCAGTACTTCCACGGTGTGTGCTCCTGTATACTCGGTGCCTTGGTCAGTTCTGAGGTAACAAACCTTAGCATCTTTTCCCAATAAATTTCGAGCACTCTTGACAAAAGATTCCAAGCATTGACCGGTTTCGTCCTTGGTTTTCATTGGGTATGCCATGGCCAGGCGGGAAAAGTCATCTATAAATACAGATATAAATCTGTATCCCTTTGGATTGGTACTTGGACTTATTACACCCATTACATCTGAGTGTATTATCTGGAGTGGTTCAGATGCTCGTTGTCTAGTCGAATTGAATGGTTGTCTGTTGAGCTTCGATATCATGCATACTTCGCAATCTAGTATGGATTCATCGAAGTTTGTCTCCTTTAAGTCCTTAATCTCATTATATTTTCTTTGTAACTCCTTTAGATATTTAAGGGACGCGTGTCCCAGTCTAGCGTGCCAGATCATAGCTTTACTGTAGGGAGAAACAACCTCAGTAGTTTTTGAATGCTCCATATCCAAAACAATCTCATCAGTTTCTTCCACTTCCTCAGTATTATTTATAACTCTGTCTCGCAGAGTGTTGTTGAAGTCTGAGATCCTTTTGGTCTTTGTTTGTTTCTCCTTATTTTCTTTTTCTTCTCTATTCTCCTTGTTACCCGTATCTTCCTCATCTGACATACTCCTCGTGATTACGTATGCCACAGTTTTGTTTGTTGCAGAATTTCCATTGTCACTCCTTTCAATCGTCTCTAGTTCTACTATCCAATAAGGCTTTTGATATATTCCAGAAATAAATAATTCATTAGACATTGGATCATAGATATCTATCCTCTCGTTATCCAGATAGATGCTTAAGCCTTGATCAGCGAATTTTCGTAACGAAAGCAGATTATCTGACAATCTGTCTGCATACAATACATTATCCAACATAATTTTTCTGTTTTGACCTGTGGTACCTAGAACTACTCCTGCTCCCTCCGATTTTAAGTTTGCGCCGCTATCTTTATTCGCGCATTTAACCTCGCTGAAATTCTCGTTAAAAGTTTTGAATATTAACTTTGAATTAGTTAAATGCTGAGTTGCTCCGGAATCAGCAAGAAATTGCGTTATATTATTTAAACCCTTATCGTTCGAATTGAGTCGTATAATTTTACATGCATTTTCGACTTTTGTATCGATTACTCGTTCCCCCTCGTTAAGTTCCGAGCACTCACCGTTCTCTTTATGAGCTTCCTTTCCTTTATGAGACTCGTTACTCCTTTTCTTATTGTTATATCCTGACTTGTTAGGGTTAGTGTGATGACTATTCTTTTCGTTAAGTTTAGTTCTTTTTGCTCGAGACTCGTCTCTGTCTCCTTAGTGGGCAATTGTCACCAATGTGGTTCGTCATTTTGTTACACTCGTAACAAAGACGAAGGTTCCCACTGGGACACTCCTTACTCCAGTGGCCTATCTTATTACACCTGTAGCACCGTACATCACTCGTAGCTGTCATAGCTGCAGCTCCTCCACTCGTGACTCCTTTCAGCTGGTTCTGAATACTCTCCATCTGCAAAATGTACATTCTCAGTTTATCATAGTTTAAATCCTTTTCAGTTGTAGTTTTGTACATAAAATCAATATTTTGAATCTGAGGTACGTTTGCTACAATAGCATTAAAAAAGGCATCTCGTATATCCTCGTCAGACAATGATTTTACGTCTGGTAGGTTGTTGTAATTCCTAACTAACTCGTCAAAACGATCTAAGAATGCGCTCGCTTTCTCTTTGTTCGGGTTATATTGCAGACCGTAAAGTTGTCGTTTGATTGTGGCTGTTGTTACGTTTCGTTCTCGCAATTTTATCTCCTTGAGTCTGTTCAGCAATTTTACCGGATCCTTAATATCTACCACTTTGCTATGATAATTAGCATCATTGTGGTTGATAATGATGTCTCGAACCCGAAATTTGTGTTTTTCTTTTACACTCTCGTTTAGATCATCGTTCGGCTGTTTAGACTCATCAATCACGTACAAAAGATCGTTAGCTTGTAACTCGGATGTAAGATAGTCCATGAAGTAATCCATCTTCATTGATTCAGTCAATTGGTATTTGCGAAGAACGGATTTATTCATTAAACCGGCCTTCAAGGTTTCCTTTAACTCAACTGAGGAATAGTTAGCTGAGTTATTTCCGTTCATCGCCTTCACTTCCTCTCTTACCATCCGAGATATTTCAGCTTTAGTTACTCGTTCTCCTTCGATCTCCGTAGAATTACAACAACCTTTATTGCAATATTCTCGTTCACTTTCACTCGAATAGCCATTTAGATAAACATTATCAACCTGAGTCCTGAGATGATCAAACTCGTTATCCTGGGTTTCTCTCAGATCCTTCAGGTCATTGCTGAATTTCTCCCTCGCCCAATCTCTAAACCTTCCTTCTCGCCTTGACATCGTTTTCTCGAAGGTGTCGAGTTGATGTTCGTATTCTTCGAGTCGATGTTCGACTCTGTCGAATCTGGTCGAGAGAGCAGTCAGCTGATTCATAATTTCTGTAAAATGGTTAGAGGTGAGATGTCTATCGGTTATACGACTTGTTTTATCTATTTCTCGTTCAAATTTAATTTTGTTTTTGTTTAAAAATATTTTCTTAACATTGAAGTTACACTTTGCAATACTTTTAATTTTTAGGTTTTGTTTACCTCCCAATACTGATGCGGAAGCATCGTCTGCTCGTTTGTTGGTTAGGTCGACCTCGTTGGACTCGTTCTCCTTAGGTGCCTCCTTGCCTCCAGAGTTCTCCTCCTCTCCTTTATCGCAGCTGCGTTTCTTTCCGCCTCGACAGTAAGGCATCAGCAACGGCATACCTTTCTCGTTTTCTTTGGCTATCTCTTTAGCCAAAGCTTCCAGTTGCTCCTCAGTGACAAACTCCTTATCTATAAATCAGTTTTATAATAAATGGAAAAATTCGACATTACTGAACACAAGCAATATACGAATTTAAATATTAATTAAATTTATTTTCATCAGTGAACTTTATTTAACACTGATCAAGTCGACATTTTGTTCCTTATTTCGTTAAGTCTCTGACAGACTGAACACAAGTCGTATCAGAATCAAAACTTTAAGGATTGTTAGTTTGGTACATTAAAATTGTCACTAGTTTACCTCGATGTGAGATACCGAACTCAAGTATTCACTCGCGAAGTTTTGACTAGTTTTGTAATTAATTATTTTGTAATAAATTATATTAAACTTCATTAAGTTTAAATTCATTTGCATATATGTATATAGATACATACATCTATGTATATATACACCTGTTTTCTCCTATACATATATACGTTCACATTCACACACTTGCATTTTCGTACGTATACTTGTATCATCACTCACACCTAAATCTTTTGCACTGATACATATATCCATACACGCATACATACATACCTAGAGTGTATGAAACTCCAGACTCCGTCTCGAAGTATACTCGTTTCTCCTTTATAAAAACTCTCATTTCCTCGTTGCCGTGCCTGTCCTTAAATCCAAAAGCTTCTTCTTGAGTTTTCAAGAAAAGAAGCAGATTTTTCCTTTCTGTACAGAATTTAAAGAAATTAACCTTTTTATATTGCGTATATATATAAATATAATTTCTTTTTTAATTTATTAATTTTAATAAATCTAGATTTATTTATTTTATTATTTTTGCTAATAGCTTTGTTACTTTTACTTTCGATATATATGTTTTATATGCTACGGCGTCCCATAGTTTTCATATAGCACATATATATACATGTCGTACTCGTATAGCCATATCATGTATCGCCATCTTTTATTCACGTTCGCGTTCCTCGTTCCTCGTTTCTCGTACAAGCGTGGCATCGTTCTCGCGCGTGCTTGACGCCTCGCGCCATCTTTACACTGTTCTTCTTTCTCTGTCTCTTTCTGTCTCTTTCCTAGATCGACGCAAATCCGCCATATTGATTTGCCTCGAAACAAAGAGTCCAGAAAGAACGCCAATCTCGAGAAAGAAAAACCCAACTGACATGTCAGCTCCAATTTTAACACGAATTTCGTTTTGCTAACAATCATTTTGATTTACATATATACATACACATACATGTGTGCATGCACATCCATACATATACCGATGCACATGTGTGCCACGCTCATGGCTTTCTCCATTCCACGACACCGAGAAACGCGCACTAACCGTTTTTACGTTTTCTCGCAGCAAAACGAAATTCCTCCTCGTCTTCCTTTCCCGTACATAATGCATTTCATTTTCTTTTAATTTCTTACCTCGCTCCATCTCCCCTGTTGCCGGGCCTTGCGCAGCTGAAGCTTGCTGGGCTTTCATAACCTGTTAGGATATTTCAATTTAGGGGCGAGGTTGTTAATAGTTTTAACTACGTTGACACAGCAAAGAGTCACACACAAATTGTATTTAAAAGATTTATTGTTTAATATACACTCCTTATATTGTACACTCGTATATAACACTAAGAATACAGATCCACGCTAATAAAGTCTGGAGGCTCTACGATGTGTCGCTCAACAAGGACTGATGGACCGACCGACGCATATACAGAGAGAGAGAAGCTAAGAGGGCGCTTCTGCCCACGGCAGCCTTCACAAAAACCCAAACGTAAAATATGCGCACACTCTTGACAAAAAATCTTTTTAAAAATTTTTAAAATGCCCTAAAATTAAAAGTGCGCTAATAAAATTAGTTTACAAAAATTTTATACTTTTGGCAGTCGAAATTAAGTTCCATACAAATTTTTGAACAAATTCTTCGAGTAGTTTACGTAAAATACAAAAAAAATGAAAAATCGAAATTTTTTTAAAATTCTTAAAATGATTCTAAAAAAAAACTACGCTAAGAAAACCAATTCTCAATAGCTTCGACACCAGTTCATCAAAAAATTGAATTGTATGAAAAATTTGAAGTAAATCCATCGAGTAGTTTTTAAGATTTTATTGGCTTAATAAATAAAAACATTTTTTTTTTTAATTTCAAAATGCTCTAAAATTAAAACCAAACTAAGAAAATCTGTTTTTAAAAATTTATTTTATCCGGGCAATCACAAATAAATACCATGCAAATTTTGAAACAAATTCATCGAGTAGTAAACAAAAAAAAAAAACGAAAAATCAAATTTTTTTTTTTTTTTTCAAAACTTTAAAATGAAAACTACGCTAAAAGAACCAATTATCAATAGCTTATTCAAAATACAATTTCTCATAGATTTTTCAAGAAATTTGATGTTTAGAAAACTTAACCATTTTTATACAAATAAATTTTTTTTCAACTTTTTTAATCATTAATAATCTGAAAAAAAAATTTTTTTTCATTCATTAACACAATCGCAAATAACGTTGATTTTATCATCCTGTAAGAGTACGATTTAATAAATAATAGTTTTTGAGATTCTATTTTTATACCTACCGACTTCTGCCCAACTATTGTGCGGGCGAAGCCGAGACGAGGGATGCTAGTATATAATATTTTATTTGACGCACTTGGCGGTTCATTAACACACTTTTGGACACCGTATTTATTATAAACCCTTTGAATATATTTTTATGCGCTGTATATATAAATAGGTAAAGAATTGTGAAGTTTCTCTGATTATCCTACAATATATTCAATACGATTTCGATACGAAATTGAATATCCTTACCTTTTGTTGAATTAAGTAATTTGAGGCTAAATATGTGTAGACAAGGAATAGATAGGCACGATTTAAATAAGACTCGAGTTAATTAGACTTGAAACTTTATAATGGTTTATTTGACACGTGTATAAAGTATAAATATTGAATTGATTATAACTTTAATTATAAGTGCGATTTTTACAGGACGTGTAACTTACAAGGAGAGCACCCCACCTCCAAGTAAATACGTGGTAATATTTAATTAAGAATAACTTTCGAACAACAAAAGCTTTTTTAATGCAACAAAGCTTAAATTAATGCATTTATTTCGTGCTTCATTTTATTTTTTATGCATTTTTTGTAAGAGTCTCAGTTCTTTGGTTATTTAAGTTCTTATGAAGGCTTCTATTCACCATATTTAAAAAAAATGTCTATATCCTTGTCTAGGGGGCCTATTCGACGAAAAGAAAAAAAACGGGTTAATTTTTTCCATCAAAAAATCATATCCTGCAGTTTCAGCCGAATCCGTTTCCCGGTGGTGGGGTTCTCTCCTTGCTAGTACCAATAAGAATCCTGGGGTAGTGTCTGAATATTATTTGTTCTATTCGGCTTTTATACTCATATGTTTCGTATAATGATTTTAGGATTCGTTTGGTAATTTCAAAATACACGTTGTCGATTTGAACTACTTAATTTTATAATTCTGCTAACTAAATAGTTTTATTGACAAATATTAAACTTTGAGTTTCTTTACTGTTTCGCTTTTTCTGTTTAGCTTGTCAAATTCCTTTATTGTTCAATAACTGTTTTAATTAGTTCATGACGTGGAAAGATACTTTAAAATTATAAATGAAAGAAATAAAAGATACGTTGTGACGTAACAACTTATTAGTTGAAAATATTAATCTTTTTTTCAATATTTTTCAAATTTAATTTTAGTTTTATTGATTTTTTCTTTTGTTTCTTAGATTGACATTTGTAATGAGTATAGCTGCTGTTGAAGTCTGACTCATTTTTTTTCTATTAACCTACGGTCAATATAATTACTTTTTGACATCTTGAACGAAACATAGTAGGATCGGTGATGCCATATTGATTTCTCGTGAGACATATTGATACTCAATATGTCACAGGAGGAGATATAAATCTTGTAAAGAGTCGAGGAGCGCGTCTGAAACATATACGATGCCAATACAAATTTCGCATGCTCTTTATATACTGACACGAATACGGCCTACTAGGACATAAAATATTATACGCTAACTGCATGCCGTCCAAAATAGGACCACTCAGAGTCCGTATATCGTAATAATTATTGTTAAGACCTTTACAGTAACTGCCAAAAATAATATTTGTATTAAAAATACACGTACCCTCTCGTCATGATGTTTTGCTATATACCAATTGTACTTATTTTTTTTTATAATTGAAAGTGTATTTTTATTAGTTGGCATTCAACTATTCAAAAGTTTTTGATCTAAAAGTATTTTAATAATTATGATATCATTCTCATTTGAATAAACTAATTAATGATAGTTTTTGAAAAACTATTTTTTTAATATAAACTCATAAAATTAAGAAAAAAAGTATTCAGTACTTTAAAAATAAATATTTTAAAGGAAAAGTCACAATGAAGGCTCATTAAATGGTAAAGTTAGTACGTAAATAATTTAACTAAATTATCTATATGATTTCGTTTTTATAATGAATATATTCATATGTCCATTTGAAATATAAAAATTAAAATAACTTAAGAAAAAAATAAATTTCACGTGAACTAATGTTATATACTATATCTTTGATGAGTATAAGCAGTATCATCAATAAATCGTAAAGATGATGATAAAAAGAGAGTAAAGAGACGTGATCTGAATAAGAGATATAATCGGCACTTTAGCTTGACATTAATGAGATTTAATAATGTAAGTGCATTCGAGTCTGCAGCTGGATTTCTTGTTGGTAATTGATTAGTTATTACGTACAGTCCACAAATACGCACAAGGAACGAATATAAAACCAATGCTAATTTAACGGAAAAGCTCCAAGTCTAATTGCTTAAAAGAGAGAGATAGAGAGAATTTTTTTATATACTTGGGAATGCGAAATTATGATAATACTGTAAACAACCAGTTCTTTTGCATAAATGAGCTTAAATAATCAAAAAGACATATGAGCATGTTATTTTCTTAATGTATTGCTTAATGTAGAAATATATATATACATTCAAATTCTGTTCAAACGATTGTAAGTGAGAGACGGTAGCTAAGATTTGTGAACGGATATCTAAGCGAGAATTACACGAGCAATTGGGATAGCAGTCCTATGTAGTTCCTGTTTACAAATCGAACTGTATATTTGGCGAAGAAGTAACTATATATTTGTGTTCTTACGAAAATTTGGCACAATTCCGCCTTGGTACTGAGCTACAAATTTTTTGATGGTCACAAATAAAATTTAGAAAGCAATAAATTGGGAAAATATTAAAAAAAACAGCCCATAGAAATTTATTAAAAAAGACAATTTACAGAAATTGAATTGTTATTAATTACGTTCAAGTATATTTTAGTTCATTAAAAAAGTTTTTTCAATTTTATGTGGCGTAACGAATGTTTCAAAATAAAAAAAAAGCTAAATAAATAAAAAATAATTAAAAAAAAAAAACACTTTTATTTAAAAAACAAAAAATAAAAAGTTTAAAAATTCAAATGTAAAATTACATTATAAATTATGTTTCTACCTAATATTTACTGAAATTTTATATAAAAGTGTGAAGAATATAATTCTAAATAATTTTTTAATATTCTCCACGCTTTTATATAAAATTTCAATAAATATTAGGCAGAAACATAATTTATAATGTAATTCTACATTTGATTTGAAAAATACTTTTTATTTTTTATTTTTTAAATAAAAGCATTTTTTTTTAATTATTTTTTATTTATTTAGTTTTCTTTTTACTTTTTAGTTCTTTTTAAATTTTATTTTTTTCTACTAATTCTTTTTAACGTTGATAAAAGCGTTTTAAAAATAATTTTTTTTCATTAATTTTTTTTTATTTATATGAGTATATAAATGTGCACGCAGATACGTACACATTTGTATACTTATATATACATGAGTGTGTTTTTTGCAAAACAAATACTTGTATACATTTTCTCAGTAATGCCTATACTTATAAGCAGGGACGGATTTACATATAGGCTGACCAGGCTGCAGCCTAGAGCGGAAACTTTCAGGAGGGCGGCATTGACGAACGGGATAATTTAATGTAAAAAAATTAGACTCTCAACAGAAATTAAATCGCGTAGAATGGTTTTAAAATCTTCCAATGAGAGCATCCGAAACAATGAAATTCTCTAATAACATTGTAAAATTTTTAAATATTGACTAATTATTAGATTTCTCAGTATTTTACATTTATTTCAAACATTTAAATATGTGGTATTATTATTTATATTTCTAATAGTTTTACGTTTTTTTTTTGAGAGAAATTGAAATGTTTAAAGGTATTCAAATTTCAGTTCTAAAAATGATTTTTTATCAAAAAGCAAAAAAAAGTTGTATACTTAGACCGATATATTAAATTGCGTCGAACATTTTAAAATTGTACAATGCTATTGGATGATTCGATTGTTTCGGTTACTCTCATTGGCGGATACTAAAAACATTCTATGCGATTTAATGTTGAGTTTACCTTTTATCAATCTTAAAATATATTAATCTTTAAATGTATTAACTTTAAATATTATTTATTATTGACACTTAATTTTTATGAAAACATATTAAAAGTTTATAAAGTGTATGTACTTCATACTTTCATTTGGAATTAAATATATTACTTATTCTATATATAGTGCTGTGTCTTTAGCTACTATAGTGATAACTTTATAGTAGCGAAAGTGTCAGTGACATCGATGTTTAAAAAAAAATCAAAAGTAGACGAATAGGAGGCGCTGTGCGACGTTATTCGTTTATTTTACAGACAGTAAAATAAACAAAGCAAACTTTTCTAGACGGGCTGTGACATGTAGTCGCAATACCTATATAAAGAAAAAGAGCAAATGTTTTTACAGTTTCATGTGATTAGTACATTTCTTTTTGTATATTTACTTAAACTCAAAAATTGTTTACCAGTTTTTAAAGATTGCTTATTTTAAAATAGCTATATATTCTAAAGCGTAAAATAGTGTATAATTAAATAAAGAAGTCATGAGTTTTAATAAGAAAAAACCAAGTGGTGCAGAATTTAGAAAACGTACAAAAGAAAAACTTGAAAAAGTTGAATTTATTATTGGAAAAATTCCAAAATTAGATAGTTTTTTTAAATCTCCAGAACCTTCAACCAAGAGTGTAAATAAAAACAATAATGATAGTGTTGACATACTGAATAATGAAAACAATTTTAATTTAAGAAATAAGGATTATGTCAATACGACCGAATCAAATGTTATAAATGAAAATTCTTTATCTTTGTCAACTTCTCCTTCTATTCAGAGTGTAGATGAAAACAACGGCAATAGTGTTCAAATAACTAGTGATGAATTTAATAAAAAGAATTATATTTCAAAAAATAATTGCGTTATTACTGATAAATCAAAGGCAGTTATTAAAAATGTGTTACCAAAAAATTTAATAATTAGTAATGATCCATTTTTTTGGGAAATTAATGACGTGACGAGAGATTATCTAGCTAAAAATGGCTTTATTCAAAATAGTGAAAGTGACTTTTCAAAAAGTAAACGACAATATGATTCACAAGCACGGTATTTCTCAAAAAATCTATTTGAAAAAAAAATGCATAATGGTGAAAAAAAATTTAGAAATTGGTTAATATATTCACCTAGTAATGGTAGTGTTTATTGCGGGCCGTGTTTAATATTTAATGGAGGTACGCAATTCGGCTCGAAAAAAAGGATTCGAAGATTGGAAAAATATAATAAGGATAGAACAACACGAAAATAGTGATTCTCATAAAAATTGTTTATTAACTTTGAAGGCTCGAGGTACTGCTATTGGTCGTGTCGATCATCAATTATTAGAATCATTAGATGCAGAAATAAAATATTGGCGAAGCGTCCTCCAAAGAGTAGTTAGTGTGATAAAAATGCTGGCTTCTCGCGGACTTTCATTTAGAGGTCACGTAGAAAAATTTGGCAGTCAGCAGAATGGAAATTATTTAATGACGCTTGAACTTCTAGCGCAATTCGATCCTTTTTTAGCTCAACACATATCACGCTGTGGAAATCCAGGTAAAGGGTGTACAAGTTATTTATCATCAACTATTTGTGATGAATTTATCAATTTATTAGCAAATGAAGTGACAGAGCATATTTACAAAGAAATAAAAGATTTTAAATATTTTTCAATTATTGTCGATTCCACACCTGATTTGTCTCACGTTGACCAGCTTAAATTACTCGTACGATACGTAAAATCTGATGGCGTTCCAGTAGAAAGATTTTTAAAATTTTTACCAAATACTGGCCATAAAGGTGTAGAAATAGCAGATGCTATTCTTATAACTTTAAAGAATGCTAATATTGATATAATGAATTGCCGAGGACAGTCGTATGATAATGCGAGCAATATGTCAGGTATCTATAATGGCGTTCAATCAAAAATTAAGGAAGTATGCCCTTTTGCCGAATATATACCATGCTCTGCACATTCTTTAAATCTAGTAGGAATATGTGCATCAGAAATTTGCGAAGAGAGCTGTAAGTTTTTCAATATTTTTCAAGAATTGCATAATTTATTTTCTTTGTCAACCCAACGTTGGGAGTTACTTCAAAATCAATGTAATTTGTATAAAAAACAACAAGAAACTGAAGCATTGCATTCTGAAAATAAATTTAAGGATCATAAAAGAAAAACAATAAAAACTTTATCGATAACTAGATGGTCTGCGCGTCATGATTCTTGTCAAAGTTTGCTTTTATTATGGAATCCAATAAACGAAGCATTACAAATAATCGAAAACGATGATTTTCAAAAACCTTTAGTTAAATGTCAAGCGAAAGGTATTCGCACACAATTAGAATGTCTTGAAACTGCGTTCATGACTTGCTTTTGGGAATTAATGCTGTTAGTAAGCAACTACAATCTGAAAGCATAGATATTTTTTCTGTTGTTATTTTATATGATGGATTAATAGAACTAGTTTCACAAATAAGAAATGAAGAAAGTTTTGATGATTTTGAAAATCAAGCACTAAATTTGACAAACACAAAAATGTACGAAAAGGATACGAAACGCCAAAGAAAAAGAAAAAAGCAATTCGATGAAAGTTCTGCCGAAGATTTCTTATGTAGTGGAAAAGATTATTTTAGAATTAATGTTTATTTTGTTATTTTAGACAGTTTGTTGATGGAATTAAAGAAAAGACGTAATTCCTATGAAAACTACTCCAAAAAATTTGGATTTTTAACTAAATTAAAAAATTTAGATAATAAAGAAGTCAACGATAAGGCTACATTATTAATAGAAAATTATTCTGATGATTTAGATTTCAATTTTGTAAAAGAATGTATTCATTTTAAAGCTCAAGGTTCAAGTCAGAATAATGAAAACAGTATTGATGAATCAATTACTACTCAAAATGTAGACATGAGTAAAAAAAAGAAAGAAACTGCGATGACTTTGCTCAAGTGGATGAAAGAAAATGATTTATGCAAAATATACCCGAATATAGAAATTGCTCTTCGGATGTACCGCTATTTCGAATTGTTCGGGTGAAAGATCATTTTCAACTCTGAAACGTATTAAAAATTATTTGCGCACAACTATAGGTCAAGAACGATTAAATGCTTTAGCTTTGTTAAATATAGAAAGTGAAATTTTAAATACTCTTGATTTTAATGCTTTAATAAATAAGTTTTCTGAAATTAAATGTAGACGCAAAAAATTAAATTATTAACAAGTAAAAATTTACAGATTTAATTTTGAATTCCCTTTACCTTCTCCTTTTTTTCTTAGAGCAATAAGAAACCAATAAAATTCTTAATTTCTCGCGGACTTTCATTTAGAGGTCACGCAGAAAAATTTGGCAGTCAACAGAATGGAAATTATTTAATGACACTTGAACTTCTATAAATTACAAGTTTTTCATTCACATTTTTTCTTTACTCAGGGCGGCTTTTTTATAATAGCCTAGGGCGCCCAAAGGTCAAATCCGCCCCTGCTTATAAGCCTTTACTGAGAATTGAGTAGCTATTGCGAATAGCCGCACAAAGAAGAGAGGCCAATTAGTCGAATAGCGCTGGCCATATAATATTACTTATACATAATAAATATTTAATTATAAGAAAATTTTTTTTAATTACAGAATCATGTATTGTCATGCAAAATACATATAATCTGAAAATTTGAGCCATCTTAGTCAATGGAAAGTACGTTAATTTTTAATCGCAAGATTTGAGGACTCATTCAGAGACAGTCAAATTAAATAAAAGCGTTTAAAAATAATAGAACCTTTATCCATAATTAAAAATTTATTAGAGAATTGAAAATATCCTAATTGTTATAAAAATAACTTCATAATGGTAAAGGTTTTTTTAAAATTATCTTAATGATCTTATATATAAATAGTATTTTACGTTTAGAAAATAAAGAAATAATAACGATAATAATGAAATATAAAATAAATTGTTGAGAGGTTATATATCTTTCATGGTGTAAATACAGAGTTTTTCAATATAAAAGTATGGGTTTAATTAAATCTTGTTACTGTGTACTAGAATATATTATAATTATTTGAAAAATATAAGTAAAAAATTAAAATTTTTAATAAAAATTAAAATAAACATTTTTCATTGTCATAATTAATTTAATAATAATTAGTGAGAATTTTCTTCTAATTAATTATATAATAATTCTTTTTGTGTTTTAATGTAATAATTTAATATAATTTATGTGTTTTAATCACAGTATACTAAAATTTTAGTATGTAACAGTCTGTTTTTGCAGTTCTGAGATATCACATGGAGTATTGACATAGTAATATTATAATGTAATTTATACTTTTTTAAATTGAATACTCTCCTTCATACTTATAATAATTTTTTTTTCTAATAATAGGATTATTTACTCCCATAAAATAGTTATAAGGTTCTAAACTTTATACAAACTATAAAGTCTAAATTTGATGTTATATATCCTCACTGTCAAACTGCATTTTTTGAATATAGCCATAAAATGGCTTTAATGAAGCCCTTTGCTTTTTCTACATTTATTGTCTCAGCAAAGTTTAAATGCTTTTGTGCATTCCTTGAACGTCATTGCTGAAGGACGAAACTATTAAATGAAGTTTAAGTTGCACAGACTAATATAGGGGTATACATAACTTAAATTTTACAATGATTGTTTACTAGTGCATGATTTATATTTTTGTTCTCGTCTTTGCAGCTGTTCGTTACTATGGGCTCACAGAATCTTTTTTTCAGTTTCAGTCTACGTCCAACGCTTTGTTCTTTCAGAGCTTCTCTACAACTTATACATTTTTTTTCTTTTCTTCTATTTTTAATTTCATCTTCTCACCTTTTTCTTCCTCTCAAGACTCGTACTAGGTTTTAACATTTCTTCCTTCATTTTGCTTTCTTTTACAATTCGTTTTTTCATTTTTATATTTCTTTCTTGGTCTGCCTCTGCTCTATCTTCCTCGCTTGACTGCCCTTTTCTTTTTCTACATCTTTCAACGCATCTTTGTCTGGCAGACTATTGTCAAGATTGGAATATACGTTCTAAATGGCAAAAAGAAAAAAAGATAGATGCAAATGTCGTATACAATTTAAGAAACAAACGCATTGGTGAACGAAAGTACAAGCAATATCGGTTAAAAAAAGCTGGCAGGTGCTATGAACGCGTGAGCGCGCAAACCTTTCAGCAATAACTTGTATTGCTCGTTTTTTTCTTTTCTCAACACAATTTATACTTTCGATGCTCTCTTCCAGTATGCTATTAATCTCTTCGATACCTCAAAATTTTATAGCTTAACGTAATTTTTTACTATGCAATCTTCTTCTAAAAACTTGTCTTATATAGTTATTTTTCTATAAAAATAAAATTTTATGCGTATAATATGTTTATAAAATAAAATTTATTTTTTATTATTATAAAAATTATATTGATTATTTTTTAATTAACAAGAACAAGGATTAGAGTCTATCAGTTTTTCTAGAGCTTTAAAGAACATCTTCATTGTAAAAATTAAATAAAATAGAATATTATAATTCAACTCATGATTCTAAAATCCATTAGATTCGTCTTTCAGGGTAAGAAAATATAAAGGATACGCATATTTTCTTTTATCATTAAAAAAGTTGTTGAAATTAGTATGAAGTCACGTATAACGGTACTATATATACCAAAGTTGTGTTAAGTTACACCGGTTATGATTTTTGCAATTTATTATATCTATCAAAAATTTAAAAATCTAGATCTTTTATTTTTTTTTATTCTACCTGACGAATATGTATATATATATATATATATATATATATATATATATATATATATAGTATATTATTAACCTAGGGAGTAAAAACGAAAAATGTCTTAAATCATATGTAAATTATCACCCGGTATTTTTAATTGACTCCCGTGGTGAATATACGATTTTTTTATTCAGGAAGCGTACAGTGGGTACTTTACTATTTGCTGAGAGGGAGTTAAGTACCCACTGTACGCGCCTTGTGTAAAAATAGTACATTATGCGAACCGGGAAAAAAGTTGTATATTTCTCCCAAGGGTGGATTTGCGACTCGAGCGAGTGAAGCGAAGCGAGGGGCGCAAATACCCGAGGGAGAAATAGACTTTGCTCCCGAGTTGCATATAGTGCTTCATTCCCACCTCAACCGTGGCCTTTTTTTTAATTTTATGTATTTAAATTTTATGTACTTTAATTTTATATATTTTTTAAGTTTGTATAACTAATTTTAATATTTATTGTAATTCAATAATTAATAATTGTTATGCATTATGTAATATTTTTAAATAAATAACTATGTTTTAATAAAACTAAAAAAATAAATAATATATTCATTATTAAATATTATTAAACCTAATTTAAAAAATCTACAAATAAATTATTACTAACTTAAATATTATGTTTTTTTAATAAAATGTTAATATTAAATGTTTTTTTTTTTCAATTTTTCGTATTAGTTAATTATTATTTATAAATTTTAAATTTAGCGGGAAAAATGAAATTTGCGGGAGAAAAGTACTTTTTTCCCGCAAAATTTTAGACGTAAGATATGACTTTTTTTCGGACCGCTTTTCGAGTTAAAAAAGTGGCTATTTCTGTTCGGGTGAGAATAAAATACATGTTTTTCTGTGAAATGCTAATCAATTCCAAAAGTTGTCCAGCTGCTTGTCTAATGTACATTTTATCTCTGCTATATTTAAAAATAACCAAGGAAGACTTACTCATACACTGAGAAAAATAAATTATAACTTTAGTTATAGATAATAATAAAAATTACTATATTTTATAGGAGAGCTGGGACATTTCTGCATTATAACGATTTTTATTACATTTATAACAAATATTACTATAAATTTGATAAGGTTGGCAACAATCGTTTCAGAAATGAAACTATATCTTATTAGAAAAATCGTTATATTACATAGTAAAAATTATGCTATAGTAAAATTTGTTATGACAGAGTAAAAATATTTGATATCTTATGTTGGAATTAATGTTATAAAAATAATTAATTTTATTATGCATATAATAAATTTCATTATGCATATAATAAATTTTATTATGAATATAATAAATTTTACTATTTCAAATAATAATGTCGAGTCGATGATCTGTAAATTTATTTCTAACCTCAAAATTTTCTACCGAATTGAAAGTATAGTTATAGTGTAACATACGATTCGAAATTTTATAAGTAATATGTCATAATGGCGCAGTCGGTAACGTTCACGCTTTCCAGTTCCGAGGTACCCAGGCTCGACTCCACTCCAGGTCCGTTTTTTTCTTGGGTAAATTGTTTTTAAAAAATGAATTAATAAATTTTAAATTGATATATGAAATGAATTTAAAAAATTTCAATGACAAATTTCGGGTACAAAAAAAAAAAAGATTTTTTTCTACATATCTGTTTTCATAAATTTTACTATGTAATATAGTAATTTTTATTATAACGCAGAAATGTCCTACTCGTACTATATAATATAGTAATTTTTAATACAATCTATACTTAAATTTATTATAGGATTTCTCTCAGTGTATTTATTTGCTTATTTTTAAAAAAATTAGAAAAGCATATAAAGTAAAATAAAAACTACGATTTAATCTCCAACTACTATTAAAAGTGATCGAATTTTGATAAATTTCTTTTTAAAATACAAAGATGCAAATATGGATATGTACACATGGATATTCTTCAAAAATAGTGTATTTTCATTTTTAATTATTCAAGGTATCAAGCCTGAGTTAAGGTCTAAAAAAAATTGAATTTAAATGTAAGAATGAATTTTTTTTCTTATAATATTAATTGATGTAACATTTTTTTATCCTAAATATGTATTAAATATAAGGCTTTAATCCACGAATGCATTTTTTTAGAAAACTGAAATAATAAACTTGTAAAGATATAGAAATTGAAGATCTCTGCAAATTTTGAAGTCAATTTGTTGAAAATCGGTTGAGAAATTCTACGGCAACTAAAAAAATAGACATAATTAATTCATTGACAAAAGGAAAGGATTTTAATTATCGGATAAGGTCTTTTAAAATTATTTATGGATTAAAGTCTTATATTTAATATATATTTAAGATGAAAAAAGTTTCATCAATTAATATAATTTAAAAAAAAAATTATCATTACATTTAAATTAAATTTTTTTTAAAGATTTTAACTCAAGCCTGATACCTTAAAATATACTTTGACAAAGTTAAAAAAAAATACTTTTTTCACACTCAGAGCAGAAAATGAGCTTTTCGTAGCCTATTTTTAGATACGAAAATAGCTGCTTATTACCCTGAGGAAGAATAATTTTGAGGAAGAAAAATAATTTTTGAGTACATTTTCTTCCCTAGGGAGGAAAATGAATGTGAAAATGTATTTTCCTCCTTAGGGAAGAAAATTTTTGTCATTAAGTAAGGAAAAAAATTAAGTCTTCTTATACTTTTCTTACCTATCATAAATAATTTCTTAGAATATTATATAAGTTCATTTATATTAGATATTTGTTACATTATGAATCAATTTAATAAAATAGATCTTTTATAGCTCCTTAAGTTTTTCAATACTTTTTTCCATTTAATAGTCTTCAATTAATTTATCCTTACTATTATTAAAATAATATTAAATTAACCTTAACACACGTCAATAAGAGAATGAATAATTTTTTTCATTGCGTATGATTTATATAGTTACCAACGATAGCTCTCCCCACTTACACAAAATGAAAAGATAAAAGGAACTTCACTAAGAGGCGTCGCTTATAAAATTCTTCGAAACAGCTCTTTCGGTTCCCCCTCTTCATTTTAGAAAACCTTTATATACGTTATTAAATCTATTTATTAGTCAAACAATGAAATAATTTCCTGTTTAATAAGTAATTTTCTGTTTATAAATAAAAATTTTCATTTTTTTATATAATGTATTATTTCATATATATTATTACATAGTAAAATAAACTGTGAAAAATCTGTTGTATCTTTATTTGAATATAAATAAATTTTTATATTAACTTATTTATATCATAAATAATTTTTTAGAATATCATATAAGTTTAGCCTTTCTATACTAAATTTATAACTTACTTAATGCGCATATTGATATCTGTTACATTATAAATTGATTTAATTATTCTTTTTGTATTATTGTAATTTAACTTATCCTATGTTGTCGAAAAGTGATCGCGTTTTGGAGACTTTACCTTAACACCCGTTAATAAGAAAATAAATAATTTTTTTCATTGCGCATCATTTATATAGTTATCAACAATAACTCTCCCCACTTACACAAAATAAAAAGATAAAAGGAACGTCTCTAAGAGGCGTCGTTTATAAAATTCTTCGAAACAGCTCTTTCGGTTCCCCCTCTTTATTTTAGAAAATTTTTATATACAATGTTAAATCGATTTATTAAACAAACAATAAGTTTCTGTTTGATAAATAATTTTCAATTTTTATATTTATTTATTTACATTTTTAGAATTTTAACTAAAATATTAATGCCTTTGGTATGAAAAAGTCATATGTCAACCTCGGAAGAAAAGTGTTTTTGCCCGCGACTTGGGCAAAAATCACATATTTTCTTCCCTTGGTTAACAATGTACTATTAATTATTTCTTTTTTTAAGCTTTCTCTGTGAAGAAATATGTTTAATTATTAACTTGTGACCAGTAAGATATTACAAAATCAAGAAACAATTTTAGAAAGATGATGGAGTGGATATTACCGGGATACAGTTGGTAATTTAATCAAATAAAATAAAAGCACTTAATAATCATCTGATTGAACTGACAGATGTCAAGATAAAAATTAAATATTTGGAAATTAATAATGCAAATATCTTCGTATCAATAAAAAAAATTTTTACGTCAAAATATTAAAATCCGAGAATCTTCAAGGTTGAATTTCATCTGAAATTGCTTAAATTTTGTTATCATTAAATTTAGATTATTTTCCTGCATCATATACGCAGCTGTGTTTTAAAGAACCAAGCGAGCTTAAGCAACTTGGAATTTCTGTATCATAATTAAAAATTTTTTATTTTCGAAGAGTCCAGAAGCAGGGTCGATGATTCATCGTCTAATCAATGTTCCGACTATATATAACGAAGGACTTTTACGCATTTTAAGCATAAATTTCCCGATCGATTCGCTGTAATAAGAAATAGTCAGTCCACCTTGATATGCTATGAGTTATTTTTTTTATGAATGATTTAATGGTTCGACAAGTCATTGTGTCTGTGTTTTATTGATTAGCTTTACGGAATATTTGCAATAAATATAAAAATAATGAAAAAAATATTAAAATGTACATCGATAATTAACCAACATAATATTATTTTTATACTGCTCTGAAAATTATGCATTTTCACTTATTTTTGCATTATTCATTAAAGCTAAACAATGTCTTTTATTGAGCATTTCGCTTCTGAATATCAAAGGAGGTAAATGTCCGAATTATTCCCATACGGAAATAATTTCTGTGAATAACTGTTAATAATTGTGTATAAATGTGAAAAAATGTGAAAAACTGTGAATAATTGTTAATAACTATAATAGACTACCGCAATTGAGACATTAATAACAGTAAATAACAGTTAATAACAAAAAAGAATTGTTACAAATGTATAATAATTATTATTAACTGTAAATAATAATGATTTACTGTTATTTATAGTTATTTATAAATATTCATAAATTTTCACAGTTTTTCACAGTTATTAACAGTTATTAACACTTTTTCATATTTTAAAAAATTTTCAAATAAGAAAAAAAAAATATTTTTCTATTTAGTTATTTACACTTATTTATGGTTATTAGCTATTTTTAACTGTCTGTTAATATTATCGAGGATTGACCTGAATGAAAACAAAAGTAATTATATTAAAATAAATTATTTATTATAAAACACACTCGCACCCCAATACAACTTATCTGTCTAACAGTCGTCCAAGGAATGAACTAAGCGCGCATCGCGCTCATCAAACATACTCCGCCTTATGGCAGCGCCACACTACACATATACATGATTGAGCGTGTCTATATTTTCAACACTCCCTCCTACGCTCAATATTACCTAATTATACATAAATGATTTTTACTAAAATACATAAATGAACAAATATTTTAAAAAATGGCATTTTAAAATTTTCAATCTTGATTTGAAGATGATTGCTGTTTGCTCTGTCGTTTGTTGTTTTATTCAGGACCTGTAATACATACAAAGTGAAGAATATTAAAATAAAATTTAAATAAACGAATATATATATTGTTAAATTTTATCAGTCTTAGCTATCTGATGTTTAGAAGGAACCCAGCTGACATTTATCAAACCTGTTTCTACACAGTGTTCCTTTATTTCTGTTGCATGCCTTAAAATTGTTCTGCCACCTGTTTTTTTTTTACTCTTGACTCAGCTACCTTGTTATCAAACCATAATAGAATTGGTGCTAATCCTTGGATATCAATTCTTAAGCACATTCGCTTATAGAAACATATTTCTGTCTATGAGTTTTTCAGGATATTGTGTCTTCGAAAAACTGAATCACATAGCTACTGGTCGTAAGAAAATCTTTGCAGTCGTCAAAACTTGCATCTGTAAATCCTTGTAACCAGTCATTCTGTCCTTTGTATCTAAGTTCAAAGTCTTTTGTTCCTCTTAAGTATTCAAATACTCTTTCAACCTTCTACCAGTCATTTTCAGTAAAGTTGATTTGGTGTCTGCTCAGAGTATTTACCTCATATGCAATTTCTGGCCTGCTTGCATTGGTTTCTCCTTTTCTTTACGCTGTCTTCTCTTCCTAATAGTTCTTTCTGATTGTGTGACGCATTTTTGCGTCTCAAAAAATTGAATATTTTTCATTTTTTTTTGAGTTTTTCTTAATCATTTTTTTTTTTGCATAAATATATATAAAGAAAGATCTGATGGTTCCGGGGAAACATGTTGACAATTTTAATTAATTTTTTTTTTAAAACACGACTGTTTCTTTTTGTGTTTTCATGTGTGTATGTAATGGAGCCAATTTAAAAAAAGAGAGATTTGGATTTCCCGCCTGGTAAGCAACAGAGAAGTTGCAAAGAATAGAACGTCCGTGGCGCCATCATAAGGAAGAAGAAAGCGAATATTTTCTTTATTTTAATTTATTATATCATAATGATTTTAAATTTTAAACTTCGATTATTATAGCGTTAGCGAGGAGAGAGTGTGTTAAAATTAATTGTTTTTTTTTTGTATAATGAGAGTGTGTCCGTTAGAACAAATTGTTAACGCGTTGTATGCAGAGAGTGAGAGAGAGAGAGAAAGCGGCCGTATAGAAACCGGCGGCAATGGCCGAAGAAGCGCGCGCCACATACATATATTCGAACAGAGGTTTTCAACTCGATTCCGGGCCCGAAAAGTATTGCATTAATTCTGTTATGATTTTCTTAAATTAATTTTCGATTTTTAATTATGGGTAAATAGATGTAAGAATAAATTAATAACTTTTCGCGCCCGGAAGAATAAGTGTGGGAAAATCTACGAGCGCTGTGATTGGTCCGCCGAAAAAGTCGTGCGTAAACCAGTTGAAGAAAGACCGGCCGTGAGTCAGTCTTTTGCGAGCATCAATCAAGGATAGACGTGTGAGATCTGATCGGAAAATAAAACAAAGGGCCGCGTGTCAGAATAAATTTTAGAGATATAAAAGCGAGTCGTGAGGAATTACCAGCAATTAATAAATTTTTAATGTTCCTTTTTATTGGTTTTTTTTTTATCTTGGTGCCGTGCGTGGAAAAGAAAGAATAACCGCCATTATTCAGTTGATCCGGTTGGCGTCTTTGCCCGCGTAACATCGTGCCTTGATGTTAATTTAGAATCATTTCGATTTCTTTCTTTTTTTTTGCAAAAGAGAAAAAAAAAGTGTTTCGCGCTGTGTGTGTAGTTGCGCCTGATAGGTAAAATTAAGAAAAAAAAAAGGGAAATAATAAGAGGTAGAAAAGAAAAATTTAGTAGCGCCTTTCATCGTGCGTGTTCCTGAGTCACCAGGTCGCTCTCTCACAACGCAGAACGTCGTAGAGCCAGTCAACTCCTGGAATCTACCAGCAGCAGCACGTCAAGAGGGAAAGGAGATAGGGAAAAGAGAGAGAGAGAGAGCTTAAAGAAAGGTATTTGTCAAAATTGTAAATCTGCGTGCGTGTGCTTGCTTACGTTTTTCATTCTATTATTCTTAAATTTTAACTCATTTCTCTTAATTCACAATTTTGTTAAGTTAACGTAGTCATATCGCGTCAGGAAAAAAAGAATTTAGGAAAAAAATAAGAGAAAACTCGTTGTATTATTGGAAATTTCTATGTCTGAGTGTATAAAATCACGTGTTTTTTTTTGTGTTCTGTTAATATATTTATAGTGCGTGTCTGAAATTTAGCGAGCGTAAGAAAAGGAAGAATTTTAGAGATAAATTGTAAATTCAGTGAACGCGATTGAAAATTTTGTAGACTCGGCCGAGTTCGGAGAAGAGAGCCCCTGTTGCGAGAAAAGAAGGGGAGGTATACGGCCGGTAATACAGCGTGATCGTCGCGCCGCGCCAAATTGGCTACAGTAGAAATTTTGTGCGCGTGCGATGCTCTATGTTCGGTAGTAGTGCCTTAATAAATGTAGGGAGAGAAAGAGAGAGAGCGTGAATGTGTGCGTGATAAGGAAATTTATTTTTTTTTGCTTTATCTTTTAATTTGAATTTTTTTGTGATTAAAGTTAAAAATCAATTCTTAACGAACGATTAGTTTTTTTTTGCGTTTCCATATTTTATAAAATAAACAACTTTTTAATTTAATTACGAGTTACATTACGTTAAGAGAAAGAAACTTCCTTTGCGCATATTGTATGAAAACTTAGTGCCAAGTATAATAGTGGGTAAGCGTATTAATTGCTTGTTTCTTTTAATTGCGTTTTGTTAAAAGTTAAAAATAAATATGCATACTGGTTAGTTGAAAATATAACTTTGTGTAAATTTTATTATTACTACCTAACTCTTAGCCCCTCGCAACCCGAACGAAGGGTAGAATTTCTCAGCGGATCCCCTCTAGAGATCTTAATGGTTAAGTTCGATAGAAAAATTATAAATAACTAAATTTGGACATTCTTTTTCGGGGACAATTGGACGTCCGATTGTTTACAACGTCACAAATTTAATGGCGCTCAACGTTTGGGGCCTGTTCTGAGAAATAAAAGATCTTAGGTGAAATAAAAGCGTTTTATTAATTTTTATTATTTGTGGAAAAATAGAGACGCGTATTAGTGTGTATGTGTGAATGTGAGCGTAGCGAAAAAAAGGCCGGAAATGCAAGCACACGTATTATAGTGGTGTCTTAGTTTTTTTTCAGTAAATAGTAGTGATTAGTATAAAAACATAATATTTTACATATAATTTTATAAATACATATATAAATATATATATATATTTTACGTGCACAAACAGTGCACGTATATAAGTTCTTAACCTCGTGCCAAATAAGATAAGAGGAAGTGTTTTACCTTAGTAATAACTAAATGAATAATAAAATCTTGTTTTTACAATCAGTGATTACTAGTAAATTTTAGTAGTGTTAAATTCATCAGTGGGTGTGAAAAAAAAAAAAATTTTTTCAGTTTTATATTAAATAACTTCTTATTTTTTTGTAGCGCGCGTTGGTTGACATAAGAGAAAAACTTTTTTACGAGGTGTATACCATTATTTGAAATGTGTTTATAAAAATTTTATAGATCATAGATGGCACGAGGACTTTGAACTATTTCCTTACTTCCCCCAAATATTTAGGTTAGATTTGTGTGCTTAAGCTTATATGGTAATTTTTTCTCTGTGTGTTAATTCAGAACGTTTAAGAGAAGGGAATAATAGAAAATTGTAATAAAGAGGTTGCGTTTAATTATACAGTGTGAGGATTACGTGAAGTTCTTTTTCTTAAGTTTAATTTAAAAGTTTAGCGGGCGGCTCGACGTGATTATTTCATTTAATTTACTAAGAAGTGATTGTAATTTTAATTTTCGGGTGCGTCGTGAATACGTTAATATAAATAATTTTAAAAGAGTTTTTTTTGTATTTCATCGCGCGTGATCTTGAATAAATAATTTATTATAAAAAAATTTGTTATAAGCGAAAATGACGGAACATACAGCTATAATAAACAGTTTATTGGCGTCGCGTGATAGAAGAGCCCTTAAACGTAATGTCTCGAAGCTCGGTATAATTGAATTGGAAGCTGAATTGCAGGTGCGTGGTTGCAATTGCGACGGGAGTGAGAACGTTTTACGCGATAGATTGTTGCGCGCGTTAATCATCGAGGCTGAACCAGAGAATACCTTAGTACCATGGTACGAATGGGACTTCGTAAACGTGGATGATGAGGATGGAGTAGCGCCAAGCAACGAAACGTTAAGAAATACGGGAGAACAATACGTGGATGAGAGAGAGGGAAGTGTGTCTAGTGTAGATGAGGTAGAACCGCAGGTACAGTTTCATACAGTAGCGACTATACACCCGGTACCAACGCGAGATAGGCCGCGTATATTAGATATACAAATACGTGCTCCAGAATCGAATATAGTTGCGTCCACTACGACAGCTACCACAACAACAGTTTCTACCACCTATGCAAATAGCTCAGCGGCGCTTACTGTGTCATCGTCGATAATTAATGAGGCTGTTCTTACCGTTGCTGGAGCAGCGCGCGTAACTACAGGAGCTGCAGCGTTAAATAGAGTTCATTCAACGCCAGAACAATATGAGTATTGTTATGCTCAAATGTTTCGCAGCCGTCGCTTGCCAAAAGAGACAGCGCCTGTATCTCATACGCCACTTCAAGTATCAGGGCCCTCGTCAAATCAGCCACTTAACAGAAGTAGTGAACGCGAGCCCTGGTATACGCCCGCACAAAACTTTGATGAGATTCGACCTGCGTCAGCGCATTCAGTGATAGGAGAGGGGTATAACAAATGGACAGAGGACGATAGACAGAGCCGTGCAAGCTTGTCTTCGCTCTTAAATACGCGCCGCCATTTAGAAGAACGGAGAAAATTAGAAAGAGAAGCGGTTAGGATTCGAAAAATGAGAGAACAGCAGAGGCAACAAGAAGCCAGACTAGCTAACGAATTAGATTTTCATGCGACAGCGAGGCTAAATAGCGAACGCCCACGTTTTATAGAAGAGCCAGAGACTGTGCGTTACGTAAACACACAAGGTTATAGGCCCGCTGAACGTGTTGGTGATCGAGTTGCGCCGTACATGAGAACTTTCACCGATAATAGACAGCCCTTCGAGAGAACTTGTGTGCCAGCGAGAAATGAGTTTAACGGTAATTCTTATAGTGATGGTAGTAGTGTCACACAATATCCGCCCGTTGAAGTGCCAAGAAATAAAGGGAATAGTGAGGTTACAGTGCAAGAGAAAAAGGACGGAAAGACGTCAAAAGCTGTAAAGCACTTAAAATATTGGGGACTGGCATTCACCGGCGAAAGCAGAACTGAAGATCCCGAAGAATTTATAGATGAGTTGAATGACTGTCGCGACGGTGCCGAGGAGTCTGACAGGGATTTACTAATAGGACTTCCAAGCATATTTTCTAAGAGTGCTGGCCGTTGGTTCCGAGCAACTAAAAGTAAATTTAATTCTTGGGAAGAGTTCGAAGTGGCCTTTAGAAAACGATTTATAAAAGAGTATAGAAAAGAGGACCTTTTAGATGAAATGCGACGAAGAACACAGGGCAAAGACGAAGAAATTTCAGTCTACTTATCGAACATGCGTTACATTGTATCTAGAGCTGCCAACTACCCGGATATTTTAAAATCCGGATACTCAAAATCCGAATAGATTCGAATCTCAGATTCGTAGAACCGGATACTCCTAAATCCGGATATCACGGATCCAACGGATCCAACGGATCCAAGATCCGAATCCAACGGATCCAAGACTCGGATCCAAGATCCGGATCCAACGGATCCAAGATTCGGATCTAACACATTTATTATCTATATTCATGGCAAAATTGTTTTAATCGATTGAAAATTTTTTCTTTTGATAATTATTTTTTTAAAATAATGTCTTGGGGCATCTGTGACTTAAATAGCGCTGAAGCGCGTGATCGTGTCTATTTGTATAGACATTAAGGAGGTTCTTGCGAGTACAGCTAAGGTCAAAGTCGATAAAAAAGTGAATGTAGATATTTATATATATATTTATTTTTGAAAATTAAATAATTATTTTTTACGTTCAAATCTACTATGAACATTGCATTTTTTGCACGTTACGTACTTAAAATGTAAATAAATTGTCATGAATTCGATCGCGTAGTACAATGTATACATATATATATATATATATATATATATATATATATATATATATATATATATGTAACATGGCGTCTGTGACTGGTTTCTGCTTTTAGTTTAAGTTTGCTTATTTTTATTTTAATATTTTCATAATAATATAATAAAATTTAAAGAAATAATTTAAAAGTAGCAGAAATAGAATAGTTTATCATAAAACAATTTCAAATAAAATAATATATATTTATACATAATATTATTAATTTTATTTTGTTATAAGAATTTAAAACTTTCGAAATTCGCGCACTTTTTTTGTCGCTGTCGAGTGATGCGAAAAACATGGCTTCTTTTGATCCGGTCGCAAAGACGTTTATTAACTTTAACGTGTAATATCTCAATATTTACCACGGCAATAGGTAATTTACTAGATATCATTTGAAAGAGGAAACTTTCTTTTAGACATTTGTTCATCTGTCTGTTTTTCAGAAAATCACTCCCTGCTTTGCAAATACTCAATTTTGATATATTTTATTCACAGTCCTATAAGAGTCTGTACAAAAAAGTTCAAACTTTAAGTTCTGATTTTATTAAATTTTGCACGGCAAGCCCATAAATTAAGCATACGATCGGATTCAGGACATTTTAAATAATAAGAAACTTTATTGTGTAGTCTTAGAATTTTCATGCAAGAACCTCCTTAATACTAGAAAGAGGAATGCGATATAAAATAATCAAAAAAAATAATCTTTTAAATTATATTAAACCATACTAGCAAAATAAATACAAACAATATAAATAAATAATAACAAATACAAAATATGTAACGAAGAAAAAATATATATAACGAAGAAAAAATATATATAACGAAGAAAAAATATATATAACGAAGAAAAAATATATATAACAATAACAAAATAAATAAATAACAAAATGAACAATGAATAACTCTTATCGTCATTATAATGAGAAAAATTTTTACTTTGTAAAAATTTTTGCGACAATAAATTATGAGTTCATCCTTAAAACTTTTCATTTGATTATTCACTTTCAAGCAAAACTTATGAAAATATTATTTAAGTACTTATATATTATTATTCAAGTACTAAATAATAAAAATGGATCTTCAATATTAAAGAAATACAAGTTATTGAATTAAATAAAAATGAAAATTTTCTTTTACATGATTTGAAAAGAATGTTTCGATGAAATTGGACTCTGTAGTCGTAGATGTTAAATGATTCCGAGGATTCGGATCTTGGATCCGTAAAATCAGGAACTTGGATCCGTCAGATCCGTAGGATCCGGATCCTACGGATCTTACGGATCCAGAATCCGGATCTTGGATCCGTCAGATCCGAATCTAAGATCCGGATCTTGGATCCGTCAGACCCGAAACTAAGATCCGTAGGATTCGGATCTTGGATCCGTGAGACTCGGATCTTACGAATCTGAGATTCGAATCTATCCGGGTTTTGGATATCCGAGTCTTCAAATACTTGAAAATCCGAATTCAATTGGCAGCCCTAATTGTATCACGCTTCAAGACGCCGCCAACGGAAGCTGAACAGCTGGAAATAGTTTACAGAAATCTGTTGCCAGAGTATAGAAAAGCGGTGTCGGAGAAGTTGATTGATAGCCTTGATGATCTTGAGACTTACGGGCGTCGCTGGGAAGATCAGAAAGATCTAAACAGCCGTTACATGCCTCCTCCTCCCGCGGAGAAAATGCGTATCAAGGGAGCAGCTTTTATTGGCAATACGAGTAAGCACAAGCTTGCATCTATAGAAGATGAAGTCGCAGCCGTAGTGTCTGTAAAGGAGCCGAGGAGAAATAATAAGAGGAATAATAATCAGCAAAAGAGGGAAGAGGTTAGTAAGAGCCGAGAAAATTTATATTATGAGTTGAATTCAGAAAGGGAAATTGAAAATGAGAGAGATGAAATGCCAAAGTCTGTGAACGTTGCTGCAGCAATAGAAGCGCCAGTGACGAACACACAGAATCTTGTGCGGCCAAATAATTTTGAAAGCAGTCAAAATTATAGAAGGAGTTATGGAACTGATAACACCTGGCGCCAAGCAGGGAACAATTGGCTAGGCAGAAATGCAACACAGTGGCCTAATGATCAACAGCGAGCTGTAAATTACAGCCGCTATGATAATTTGCGCCCTGCACAAGAGAGAGGATATCAACCTATGAGAGAAGCAGCCGCGGCTAGAAGCAACAATAAAAGCGAATTTTTAGGCGTTTGCCGTATATGTCAAGCAGTAGGACATAGGGCGCTGGAATGTCCTGACCTTGTATGTTACAGTTGTAACATCAAGGGTCATTCCAGCCGTGAGTGCCCTAATAGAACGCAAAAGCCAAGAGAAATTTGTCAAAATTGTGACAAGCCGGGATATACTTTCAAAACGTGTCCTCATTGCGCCGCTCTTAGATCCAATTTGGGAAACGCGCAAAGAGGGGAGCAGAAGTAAGTACTTTTGTTCCCCGTGATAAAGAGTTAAAAGAGAGTGGTGCCACTATTATAGAGAATAAGAGTGTGAAAATAAATAGTAGTAGTGCCGTGAATATAGAAAATGTGAAAAATAAGGAGAGTAGGGTTAGTGAAAATTACGAGAGTGAAAATAAAATTAAAGAGTGTAGTGAAAATGATATTAAAAAGAGTAGTGAAATTAAAATTAAAGAAAGTAGTGAAAATAAATTTTATGATGTGATTCAAATTAATAAAGGTGTTGAAGAAACAGAGTGCGAAATAAATAGGAAAAATAATAATGAGAAGAGAGATATAAACAAGAGTAGTAGTAAAATTATTGAAAGTGATAAAAATACAGAGAGTGTGAATTATGAAGAGATAGAAAATATCAACAGTGAAAAATGTGAGAATTATAAAGAGAATAAAAGCTATAATAGTGGCGCCGTGGTAAGAGAATTGAAAGAAAATTTAGTAGAGAGTGATGTGAGTGTGCGAAATGATGAAAATATACAGTGGAAGTTGCCTAGAGAAACAACAGGAAACAACGAAGATAACTCTGTGGCAGTGAGACAAAAACTACAGAAGAGAGGCTTATGGCATCCAAGTTTTTGTGATATGGTGCCAACAGAAAACGGTCTTCCCTCGTTAACAGAGAGTGAATTTTCGTCAAGAGGTATAGAGCTTTTAAAGCTCCGTCATGATGAAAGAGAGAGACAAAATCAGCTGATCATCGAAGAAGCAGAAAGTTATCAGCAATTAGAGAAAATAAATAAGGCCTTGGAAGTTTTAGCTGATAGTGAAGATGACTGCATTAGCTGGACAGAGCCGAAGCCTCAAAGAGTAAGAGAGAGAAGTAAAAACGAGGGGAGGGGTGTCTTGAAGGAGAGTGAATATTGTAAAGAACAGCAAGAGTTAGCTGGTGTGAGTACAGAGAACCGCAACTTTCTTATAGTTGTTTTACAGGGCGAGCCATATAAAGCATTGCTAGATCCCGGTGCAACTTTATCTTTGATTGGGCCTAAAGTCGCTGAGAGATTCCGTCGAAAATTACAGCCGAGTGAGACGCTTATAAGAACAGTAACTGGAAAAGCTACTAAAGTTTTAGGCGTACTAGAAGCTCTAGTAGGAATCGATGGTTGTGCCAAGAATATAGAATTTAAAGGCGCATCTCAGCTGGATCAGGACATAATCTTAGGTATGGATTTTTGCGCCGCCTTCGACTGTGATGTACGTTTAGGCCGTGGTCTTTGGAGAGTTTTAGATGGTGAGTGGCGCCCTTTTATGAAGAACGAAGAGGATAAAGAAGCGAGAATTTATGCAGAGTGTGCGGGGATATCTGAGTTAGATAATGAAGAGAGAGAAAAAGTCGAGCAGTTAGTTGAGCGTGTTTTAGCTTCAAATACTCAAAAGCTAGGTATAACTCATCTAACAGAGCATCACATCGACGTGCAAGGTGCTGCGCCTGTTAGACATAAGCTGCGCCGTATGTCACCTAAGATGCTCGAAATAGCTCAAGCAGAAGTAGAAAGATTATACAAAGAGGATATTATAGAGAGATCAGCTAGTGATTGGAGTAGCGCCCCAGTGTTAGTGAGAAAACCAGATGGAGAGTATAGATTTTGCGTCGACTATCGTGATTTAAATAAAGTGACAAAGAAGGACGAACATCCACTGCCGAACATGGACTCAATTTTAGATAAATTACGCAATGCAAAGTATTTATCTAAAATTGACTTAAAACAGGCTTATTTTCAAATACCGATGGAACGTGCGAGTAGAAAATATACAGCGTTTGCAGTGCCTGGTTCAGGATTATGGCAGTTTAAAAGAATGAGTTTTGGATTAACTAATGCGCCTCGAACGCAGCAGCGATTTATAGATCTGTTATTCGGCCCTGCGTTCGAACCTTACGTCTTTAGTTATCTTGATGACATTATTATAGTCACAGAGACATTTGACGAACACTTGCATTGGTTGGAAGTAGTGCTTAAAAAGTTAGTCGATGCTGGCTTGGAAATAAATAAAAAGAAGTGCGAGTTTTGCTGCTCTCAGGTCTCATATCTTGGTTTTTTATTAGACAAAGATGGTCTGAGACCTGACCCTGAAAGAGTCATGCCAGTGTTTAATTATCCAGCGCCAAGGACAGTCAGACAGTTGAGAGGTTTCCTTGGAATGGTAGGCTGGTATGCACGCTTTATAGAAAATGTAGCTGAGTTAAAATTGCCGTTAGTGAAATTATTAAGAAAGAGTCAAAAATGGGAGTGGACAGAAGAGCAGCAAGACGCGTTTGAAGCGTTAAAGAGAGCCTTAACAGTCGCGCCAGTGTTAGCGAGACCTGACTTCAGCAAGCCGTTTTCAGTGCAGTGCGACGCGAGCGGGTACGCTATTGGTGCTGTGTTAACGCAAGAAGGAGAGGACGGAGAGCATCCAATTGTTTACATAAGCAGAGTATTAACGCAAGCCGAGAGAAATTATTTCACGACAGAGAAAGAGTGTTTAGCCGTGAAATGGGCCATTAAAAAGTTAAGACCTTATTTAGATGGCTATAAATTTAAAGTGATCACAGATCATAGCGCCTTAAAATGGTTGCGTAATCTGAAAGATCCAACAGGAAGGCTTGCGCGATGGGCGTTAGAAATGCAAGAATCGGATTTTGAAATAATACACAGAAAAGGAGCGTTAAATAAAGTGCCAGATGCTCTCTCGCGTATACCTGAAATTGAAGAAGCAGCAGTATCAGCCTTCGACGAGATAAGAGATGCCAATTATTTGCGCCTCATGGACGACGTAGTTAAAACTCCGATAAAATATAAAGATTGGAAGGTTGACAATGGTTGCTTGTATAAACTCAGAGACGACCCGCTGCTAGACCCAGTGACTCACCGAGAAGAAAACTGGAAACTAGTAGTGCCTATAGAGCATCGGGAAAGAGTATTGAAAGAAGCCCATTGCACACCGACAACAGGTCATCTGGGAGTTGAAAAGACGTATGACAGAGTCGCTCGAGAGTATTATTGGAAAGGAGTTTATCACGATGTGTATAATTTTGTTAGAGGGTGTGAGCAGTGCCAACGATATAAAGTTTCACAAACAGGAGCACAAGGTTTAATGGGCAGCAGAATCGTAGAGAGACCATGGGCCGTAGTAGCGGCCGATTTAATGGAATTTCCGCCGAGCAAGCTACAACATAAATATTTAATAGTGTTTCAGGACTTATTTACACGTTGGGTAGAGTTAAAGCCACTGAGGAAAGCCGATGGAAAATCTGTAGTGAGAGCCTTAGAGGAATTGATAATTTTCAGATGGGAAGCGTCTGAATATTTTTTAACTGATAATGGACGAGAATTTGATAATCAACAGCTTGAGAAAGCCTTAAAAGAGTATGGAATAAAACACGTGACGACACCGCCGTATCATCCTCAGGCGAACCCAGTTGAGCGTGTTAATCGCACATTAAAAACAATGATAGCCGCGTTTGTTGGAAAGGATCATAGAAATTGGGACGTGCATGTTCATGAATTTCGCCATGCGATTAATACTGCCGTGCAATCGTCAACAAAGGTCTCTCCTGCATTTTTAAATTACGGACGTCATCCTAAACAAGTAGCGAGCTTGCGCCGAGAAGTAGAGGGTGCGCGTCTGATTGAGAAGATAGAACCGCAGATATGGGTAGATCGTGTAAAAAGATTAGATGCGTTAAGGGATTTAGTTGCTAAACACATAGACAAGTCGCGAGCGAAGCAGGAAAAGGTTTATAATAAAGGTCGTAAAGACATACGTTTCTTTGTAGGCGATAAGGTAATGAGGAGAACTCACGTGTTATCAGATGCATTTAAAAGGTTTTCTTCTAAATTAGCGCCAAAATACGAAGGGCCGTATGAAATAGTAGAAGTAAAATCCCCGGTTGTATATATGTTAGGCCAGGGGGAGGGGTCAAACAGAAGAATAAATAAAGCACACATATCTAACTTAAAAAGATACATTCCTCCCAGAAATTTCTTAGGCAATAAACAGTAGTGTCGTAAACTAATTTTTTTTATGATTCAGCAGGTTAAAAGTGAGGATGCCTAAAGCCTGGCAAAAGAGAGGAGAGCGGTACTCCGGAAGGCACATACCTTTTCCCGAGTTTGCACCGCCAGTAGACGTCATTGCAGTAGCGGCCATTTCTCACCAGGAGGAAGCATCTCCGACCCGTCGACCTACAGAGGCGGAAACCAATGACCGCCCTCTCTCAACGCCGGAGCCTACTGCACCTGAGCCTATCGCACCTGAGCTCACTGAACCGGAGTGCGTGGTGCCTGTATCTATGGTGCCTGAACAACCCATGGAAATTGATAAGCTTCAGAGCAGAAGTTGGTACGACCAATGTATAGAAGACGAAGAAGAAAAGCCTCAAGCTGAACACACGGCTGTTGTGCAGACGACGAGAGTAACCGTTACTCAGATCCTGAGTTTTCCTCCGGATCCCGACCGTCAAGCCTGGTATGGGCCAACAGCTGTGAGAGAATGTCACGAGTTAGCCATAGCTATCAAACAAGGAGCTATTCCTAAGCGCCTTGGTCCATTGCGTCGACCACACTTGAAAGAAGTCACGAATCAAGAGAATTTGAGTAGCACTGCAGAAGGAGAGAGATCGCCCGAGATCGTGGATTTAGTAGATGAAGAAGGAAAGGAGAATCAAGGGAGAAAAACTACCAGTAGCGCCCCCGAAGTCATTGATATAACACAAGAGATGGAAATAGACAACATTGTGCCAAACGAAACGTCTGTCGAAGAGGTAGAAAGTCGACGAGCACAAAACGAACTGGAGCAGTACATTGCTACTGCAGAGAATGATGTTCCCGAGGAGTCTGCAGAGGGCCTCGTTAGGTCAATCATAAAGAAAGGACCCGTGCAGGTATTGAGAGTGCCACCTTCACGTCAAGCGAGACCGCTAGAGTCGCTGAGAGGAGTTGTACCCATATATACTAGAGCTCAGAGCCCTTTAGCTTGGGATTTGAACGAGGAGGAACAGATTCCTGAAGCCCATACGTCACGACAGACCGTCGGAACATCAGGAGCAGCGAGATCGAGGTCGAAGAGCAAGTCGAGGAAAAGGAGCCGCTCAGTGAACCCGAATAGAGCCTTACAGTTGGATGATTACGAGTCTGGCAGACAGTCTCCTCCTCAACGCACGCCGTCACCCCCGTTTGGGCCGAATAACCTGGTTGAGAGACAACCAGCAAGGAATTACGATAACCGAAGGCAAAATGAAGAAAGAGAGCAGCTATCAAGAGGAAATGGAAAGTTGCATAGAAATTGGGCACCTAGAGGAGAACGATTACCGGTCAGGAGAAATGGGGTCATGTTTAGAGGCCTGGAAATTGTACCAACGGACCCAACTTTGGACCCTCCGCCTTACTCGTGTTTTAATTGTTGGGAGAGGAACCATAATGCCCGTCATTGCCCCCAAAGGAAACTACATACGTATTGTTTCAATTGTGGAAGGAGTGGCACCGATCTGTCAGTATGTCCGCGATGTAGCCGGCCTCACAAGCAATACATTAATGCCACCTTTGGCGAAGGACGGAGTAGGGATGCCCCGGGACAGCAGAGCAGGAGTGGAGATACGCGCCGAGAACGAGACCCGTTGAGAGAGCGGTCTCGAGAACCAAGCTCAGCATCCCGCCCGAATGAACCTCGCCAAGCAAGAAGTGTAGCCAACTCACCGGCCGAGAGAAATCAGTCACCGAGGAGGAGTGCCGTATGGGATCGGCTCGGCCAAAGAAGAGAGCAAATCACTCCTGCCAATGAGCCCAGGGCAAATAATGAAAATAGGGATCCAGTGCAAGATGCCCTGCGATTGATCGAAGGAGTAAGGGACCTTTCAGCTGAAACCAGAGAGGCAGTACTTCGAGGAGTCTACGAAGGACGAGCAAACAAGTAAGAAGAGTAAAAGTAAGAAGATTATATCAGTAGCGCCCTATCAATTGAATTAAAAATGAAAAAAAAAAGAAATGTAAAGAGAGAGAAAATAAAAGTGTTAGTAGTGCCAAAGAAAAGAAAAATTTGTTTCCGAGTATCCGTAGAGCCAAAGAAGAAATGAGTAGAAAAAAAAAAGAAAGTATCAGTATGCCATAGAAACATAAAAAAAAAAAAAAAAAAAAAAAAAAAAAATGCCAGAAGAAAGAATAAATTATGAGAACAGAATGGAATAAGGAAGATAATTAAACCAGACGATTTATACCTGATGCCAGAGAAGTCAACAAAAGCCATGACGTCAGGGCCCTTATGGGCCAATGTAAGTTAACTTTTTTATTATTATATATCTTGTGCAATGTCAGATCTTTGTTTGTATGGACAAATTATTTAAGGGGAAATAATTTGGTCTAGGGAAGGGGTGTTTGTGACGCATTTTTGCGTCTCAAGAAATTGAATATTTTTCATTTTTTTTTGAGTTTTTCTTAATCATTTTTTTTTTGCATAAATATATATAAAGAAAGATCTGATGGTGCCGGGGAAACATGTTGACAATTTTAATTAATTTTTTTTTAAAAACACGACTGTTTCTTTTTGTGTTTTCATGTGTGTATGTAATGGAGCCAATTTAAAAAAAGAGAGATTTGGATTTCCCGCCTGGTAAGCAACAGAGAAGTTGCAAAGAAGAGAACGTCCGTGGCGCCATCATAAGGAAGAAGAAAGCGAATATTTTCTTTATTTTAATTTATTATATCATAATGATTTTAAATTTTAAACTTCGATTATTATAGCGTTAGCGAGGAGAGAGTGTGTTAAAATTAATTGTTTTTTTTTGTATAATGAGAGTGTGTCCGTTAGAACAAATTGTTAACGCGTTGTATGCAGAGAGTGAGAGAGAGAGAGAAAGCGGCCGTATAGAAACCGGCGGCAATGGCCGAAGAAGCGCGCGCCACATACATATATTCGAACAGAGGTTTTCAACTCGATTCCGGGCCCGAAAAGTATTGCATTAACTCTGTTATGATTTTCTTAAATTAATTTTCGATTTTTAATTGTGGGTAAATAGATGTAAGAATAAATTAATAACTTTTCGCGCCCGGAAGAATAAGTGTGGGAAAATCTACGAGCGCTGTGATTGGTCCGCCGAAAAAGTCGTGCGTAAACCAGTTGAAGAAAGACCGGCCGTGAGTCAGTCTTTTGCGAGCATCAATCAAGGATAGACGTGTGAGATCTGATCGGAAAATAAAACAAAGGGCCGCGTGTCAGAATAAATTTTAGAGATATAAAAGCGAGTCGTGAGGAATTACCAGCGATTAATAAATTTTTAGTGTTTCTTTTTATTGTTTTTTTTTTATCTTGGTGCCGTGCGTGGAAAAGAAAGAATAACCGCCATTATTCAGTTGATCCGGTTGGCGTCTTTGCCCGCGTAACATCGTGCCTTGATGTTAATTTAGAATCATTTCGATTTCTTTCTTTTTTTTTGCAAAAGAGAAAAAAAAAGTGTTTCGCGCTGTGTGTGTAGTTGCGCCTGATAGGTAAAATTAAGAAAAAAAAAAAAAGGAAAATATTAAGAGGTAGAAAAGAAAAATTTAGTAGCGCCTTTCATCGTGCGTGTTCCTGAGTCACCAGGTCGCTCTCTCACAACGCAGAACGTCGTAGAGCCAGTCAACTCCTGGAATCTACCAGCAGCAGCACGTCAAGAGGGAAAGGAGATAGGGAAAAGAGAGAGAGAGAGAGCTTAAAGAAAGGTATTTGTCAAAATTGTAAATCTGCGTGCGTGTGCTTGCTTACGTTTTTCATTCTATTATTTTTAAATTTTAACTCATTTCTCTTAATTCACAATTTTGTTAAGTTAACGTAGTCATATCGCGTCAGGAAAAAAAGAATTTAGGAAAAAAATAAGAGAAAACTCGTTGTATTATTGGAAATTTCTATGTCTGAGTGTATAAAATCACGTGTTTTTTTTTGTGTTCTGTTAATATATTTATAGTGCGTGTCTGAAATTTAGCGAGCGTAAGAAAAGGAAGAATTTTAGAGATAAATTGTAAATTCAGTGAACGCGATTGAAAATTTTGTAGACTCGGCCGAGTTCGGAGAAGAGAGCCCCTGTTGCGAGAAAAGAAGGGGAGGTATACGGCCGGTAATACAGCGTGATCGTCGCGCCGCGCCAAATTGGCTACAGTAGAAATTTTGTGCGCGTGCGATGCTCTATGTTCGGTAGTAGTGCCTTAATAAATGTAGGGAGAGAAAGAGAGAGAGCGTGAATGTGTGCGTGAAAAGGAAATTTATTTTTTTCTGCTTTATCTTTTAATTTGAATTTTTTTGTGATTAAAGTTAAAAATCAATTCTTAACGAACGATTAGTTTTTTTTTGCGTTTCCATATTTTATAAAATAAACAACTTTTTAATTTAATTACGAGTTACATTACGTTAAGAGAAAGAAACTTCCTTTGCGCATATTGTATGAAAACTTAGTGCCAAGTATAATAGTGGGTAAGCGTATTAATTGCTTGTTTCTTTTAATTGCGTTTTGTTAAAAGTTAAAAATAAATATGCATACTGGTTAGTTAAAAATATAACTTTGTGTAAATTTTATTATTACTACCTAACTCTTAGCCCCTCGCAACCCGAACGAAGGGTAGAATTTCTCAGCGGATCCCCTCTAGAGATCTTAATGGTTAAGTTCGATAGAAAAATTATAAATAACTAAATTTGGACATTCTTTTTCGGGGACAATTGGACGTCCGATTGTTTACAACGTCACAATTGATTATCATAGGTGTTTGTTGCGGTGGTGATTGATTGAAACTAAACTTCTTCAGCATTTTGTTTATTTATTGTTCTTGCTTAATGCTCAGTATCCTTTTTTTCTGTCTTATTTTATTTCTGAGCCTAAAGAACTTTTAGTCTTGCCAGTTTCTGTCATTTTAAATACTTCCTTTACATTTGTCTTCATTTTTTTTCAATCATCTTTACATTGTTACAAACTAGCAGAATGTCATCTGCATACTAAATCAAGATAAGAAATCCGTCTTTTTCTTGCTAAGTAAATAGACAAGGCTCATTGTTGGATGATCTAAGTCCACATTTCTTTACTGTCTTTTTAAATCTTTTATTCCAACATTTTAAACTGACTTTCAAATCGTATAAAGCATTTTCCAATATGTTTATCTTGTTTTGTTTGATCCTTTCATAAGCAGTCATCCCTTCAGGTATTTCCATATATATCTCACTGTTTCAATATCCATTTAGAAAAGCTGTCTTCACGTCCATCTGACATATTTCTGAACCCAGTTTGTTTGCCATTGCCTGTATAGATCTGATTAAATGTAATCGTGAAACCGGTGCATATGTTTCTTGAATATCATACTCATTTCTATCTTTAAAACTACAAATTACTAGTCTGGTTTTATATCTTATTTTACTGTCTTCTTTGTTTTAAATACCCATCTTGAATATGAAAGGTTTGATATTTTCTATTATTCATTACAATTGATCTGTCAACTAATTTTCATACATTATTCTTATACATAGATTCTAATTCTTCAATAATAGTTTTGGTCAATTTTTTGTTTATCTTTTGACTTCATGGCTTCTAAGTGTGTACTAAGGTCATTATTTATTTCTGCTAATAAAACATGAGTTTCTTTATTTATCTTATTTTCTGTACTTGTTTGTGTTTCCATTAGTAATTCAATCTGTCGTTTTGTTTTCTCTCCCTCCGATTCTTGCACTTCATATTCAGTATTTTTCTTAACTTTTGTCGGTCGTCCTACTAATATTTTTTTATTTTCTCTCCCTCCAATCCTTGTTACTTTTTATCAGTCTTATTATTTTTGTTTCTTGGTCGTCTAACTGGTCTTTTGCATTTCTCTTCCTCCGATTTTTGTATTCGTGTTTCATTTTCTCTGTCTTCTAATACAAAATTCACAAACCATGTTTCTTTATCTTTTCATCAATTTGTTTCCAGTCTTGTATATCAGTTGTTGCATATCTGTCCTTGTAGACTAATTTTTCGTTGAATCGTACATCTCTGCTTTCGTATAGTTTACATAAAACCCATTGTGTCTGAATTCATTATTTGCAAAGGTTCAATTGTTCTATGCTTTACTGTCTTAAATGGCAATTTGTTAAACTTTGCAATCATACACACTTCACCGTCTTTCAACGTATCATCAAATACAGCCTGTTTTAAAGTTTTGATATTAGAAAATTTCAATTGTAATTTTCTTAAATAATCAACTGATGCATGGCCCATTCGAAAATGCCACAAATTAGCGTAGTTGTTTGTATTTATTTTCTCTGTCGCTTTTGTATTTTCAATTTCACATTGAGATTCTTCACTGACTTCAATCTCATGTGATTTATAAATATTTCTGTCTGCAATCTCAATATTTTTCTTCTTTGACTGTCTGATTTTCTTCCTTTTCATTAAATTGATTATTTTCTTCATTATTCTGTTCTTCGTTCATTCTACTTGTCGTTACATATACTAGAACCTGTCTTTGTTTTAAATTATTTTCTGTCGCATCTCATTCAAATTCAATCAAACAATATTGCTGATTATATATTGGTAAGAATGAAAAATCTTCATTTAAGTCTTCCGTGCAGATTACTCTGTCTAAAAATAATAAATTTTCCATCAGTCATATTTGTTTGCACGCTTCCTTCTACCTTAGATTTAAGATTTGCGCTGCAGTCTTTATTTGCGCATTGGACTCCGTCCAGTTGTTTAATAAATGTCTTGAAAATCAACTTTGAATTTGTCAATCGTTCTGTCGCACCACTGTCAGCACTCGGTTCATTAGTCTTCTTATTTCCAGATTCTAATTGGTTCAAAACCGCCTCCTTCCTGATACTCTCCTCTGCTATACTTTACATAATTTTCTTGTCTCCTTTTATTGACAGATTTTGCTCGTTTTTAATTGACATTATTAATTAGATTAGCTATCTTACTTGTGAATGCTGTCCGACCTGTAATTTCTTTACTTTTATTATTATAATATTTTGATTCATACCTTTTTCTGTCTTTCTGTCTCGAGTGTCCCTGACACTTTCGAAATGTTAAGATCACATGGTCACGGGTAAATCTCTGACAAAAGAAACATTTCTTTATACTATTTCCCTGTCGTGGGCAGTCGCTGACACAGTACCCATAACTGTCGCATTGAAAACATCGCACTTTCTGTATCGCCCTTGATTTGACCGTCATAGCTGTCGTTTGATGGCTTTCAACCTGTATAATAAGTAACTTTAGTTTAACATAAGATAACCCTTTCACTGTAACACTTTCTGTCATAAAACTTATTGCTTCTACTTGATGTACTTTGCTTATGATAGTATTATAAAAGAAATCTCTTTCGTCTTCTTCAGGCAACGATTTATTTTTTGGCATGTTATTATAACTCCTTACTATTTCTTCAAATCTGTCTATAAAATTAACTGCCTTTTCTTTCGCTGGATTATACTGTATGTTGTATTTTTTTTTTTTTTTATTACTAGATGGAGTTACATTTACCTCGCTTTAATTTAATTATTTCGCTTCAATTTCTTTAATTTTGTTAAAAAATTCAACTAAATCTTTAATTTTCATAACTCTAGCATGATAGTCTTTATCTATTCTATTTATTAAAATGTCACGAACTTTCTTTTGCTACAATAGTACTATCTACAACATACAATAAGTCCAGCAAACTTAATTCAGACATAAAATAATCCAAAGTTTTCAAATGTAATTTAAGTCGTTAATTTATAATAATAATGTTTTGAAATCCTGAACTTTCATTGGACAATTCCGTTGTTTCCTTTGTTTCTATTGGAACATTTTGAAAAATTCGGAAAGAATCAATTAACGTTGGGTGTACACGGAAATGACAGATAACAGCTAGGCTATATTTGTCACATTAGTGATCAATGTGTGTCGAAAATTTTGAGTTTCCATATAGACGTGCAATGTGTGCACGCCGAATTTCTATGTTTGCGCATTGTCTTACTACACTCAACTCATAGGAGGTTGTCACACTGATCATCTTTTATTTTCGCAATGCTTGTCAATGTGTAAACATAGAAATTTTAAATCTGACATGAATGGAAAAAAAATAAATTAAAATAAAACTAAGGTTATGATCCTCAGTATCAATGAATATCTGAATTGGAAGATAATTCTGACTTTAATATATTAATTAGTGCTATTCTAATTATAAAATTTTTAATTTAATCAAAAACATTATTATTAATAATTTTAACATGAGAAATTATTGTTGTTAGCAATTCAATGTTGAAATCATTAAAAATAATGTGGGTGGAGTTCGATATTTCGAAAATTTGTTATTTTTTCGAGCTTAAAAATTTCCAATAGCACATTCTTAATATTTATATAAATTGAATAGAAATTTCGTTTTTAATTTATGTTTGTAATCGAAATTTATTCATTAAAATAAATTATAATTTATATTTAGGACTGTAATAAGTATTCAGACAATAATATAATGATGAGGTACTTTGAAATTTCTAATATAGTATTTCAATGTATTTTTTTTTAATACTTGTTGAAAATTTCATTAAAAAACCCGAAAAGTATTTCATCATTTTACGGTATTCTGTATACTTGTTACAATCCTAAAGCAATTATAATTTATCCGAATAAATGCATGTCGATAACAAACATGAAATAAAAATTGACTTTCTGTACAATTTAAATAAATATTATGAAAAAGCCATTTGAAATTTCAAAATTCTATAAAAAGATAATGGACTTTCGAAACATTGAACCCTACGTACATTATTTTCAATAATTGTATTGCTAACAGTAATAATCTCTCATGTTAAAATTATTAATAATAATGTTTTTGATTAAATTAAAAATTTTATCATTAAAATAGCACTAATTAATATATTAAAGTCAGAATTATCTTCCAATTTAGATATTCATTGATACCAAGGATCATAACCTTAGTTTTATTTTAATTTATTTTTTTTCCATACATGTCAGATTTAAAATTTCTATGTTTACACATTGACAAGCAGTGCGAAAATAAAAGATGATCAGTGTGACAACCTCCTATGAGTTGAGTGTAGTTAGACAATGCGCAAACATAGAAACTCGGTGTGCACACATCACCCATCTATATGGAAACTCAAAATTTTCGACACACATTGATCACTAATGTGACAAATATAGCCTAGCTGTTATCTGTCACTTCCGTGTACGTTCAAGCTTAATAAAATAAAATTTTTAATTTGAAATAATCATTATTCATTATCTAATTTGTATTCAATTTGTCATAATTTTGAATACAATGCTGCCTTTAACAACTGTCATATACATATTCTCATGAGGATGTTTTGTGAAGTTGCAATAAACTTCTTTTCTCTGTATAATGATAATTTCAATTAATTAAATATTCTTAAATATATTTTTCTTAAAGTCGTTCTTTTCTGTCTTTTTCTTTTTTTAATCGGTCTTTTGTATACATTTACGTAAACTTTATTTTTGTCCGCTTTGATTTAGTTTGTTTCGCTTCACTAATTCTGTCTCTTTCTTAATCTGTCATTTTTATTGCAACGACGCGCACGCTTTTATACATATACGATCACACTTATATACTGTCTCTTTTCATTATGGTATAACCATGTTATACGTACATATGTATACGTATATACCTGCGAGTTTATTCTCGCCTTTTAGCAGTCACCGTCTTTCTAAAGTAGTTGTTTATAGTTATTAACTATTATTAACTGTCAATAATAGTAATTAACATTTTCAATTTTTTTTAATTTAAAAAAAAATCAATTGTCATTTACGATTATTGAATTTGAAAAATTTTATATTGGTCAAGGGATAATTGTTATACATTCATTTCTATAATAAATATATTTATTGAATACATAAATTTGAGTTTTTTAAAGGTTTATATATTTATTTATAAGAGTAATAATGCAACTTGGAATTAGGGATATCACATTTATTAGAAATAGCAGTTGGCTAGATAGATATGTGTTTTGTACAAAAATATAAAAAGGCGATATAAAAATAAATAGTTATACCTTAATTCTATATTCAGTATGAATACATAAATAATAAATACATGAACTTGAAAATAAAGTATACATTTCGATGAACAGTAGTTTAATTAATATTTCTACCTATCGCACCTTCTACTAAACAACTTAAATAATATTGATTTTTACTTTTTGTTAAAATACATGGTCTATATAACATTGAATAATGTACACACTGTATACAATCATATTTTAACACACATTTTTTTAAATTTATGATATCATTGATATCAATATCGTTTATAAATGAAATAGGATCAAGTTTTAATGATTTAAAAAAAACAACAATATCAGCCTCATCATTATATTCAATCACACATATTTTTGTGATAATACCAAATGCTTTATCCATCATTTGTACGATAGAGTCGTTTGTCTTTTTAGATTTAGAATAAGAACAAGTGCTATATCTAAAGCCTTTAAAAATAATTTTTTTAAATAATTTACAATTGGTTAAATTATCAACATTAAAAATAGATTGAATACACTGAATTTCGTATTCATCAAATGAGTGATTAACTGCAGCTCCTAGTAACGTACAATCTTTGATTTTAAAAACATTTTTTAGCTGTCGATAATTTATTTTACTTTCACGAAATTGTTTAACATCTTCGGAAATATACTCTTCTGTTTCCAGTACAGGAATCTGTTGGTAAGTTAACAATCGGTTGGCAATTTGTTTTGCGACTTGATTATTACATTTTTTCATTTGTAATAAAAGTCGGTTCTGATTTTCAAACGGGAATGTGCTGTTTGCCCATAGTGGACCCCAATTTTGCACATTATCAGCAACGTGAAAAAGTAAATGCACATTGTAGTGCATATATTTATCTCCGAAATATTTACCAAATCGTATTACAAATTTTACTAATAATCTTCTGCAAGTTTGTAACTCTTCTTGAGATATGGAACCAGATAAAAGTACATTCATTGCTGTAACAAATAAAGCCAAGTGCTGCAAATATTTTTTAATTAAAATTCCATTTAAACATGGGAGTGCGTAAAATAAAAGCCACATAAGCCATTCCGAAGCTTTCCAGTTATTTATTTCTTTTAAGCTTCTTGTGACTTTTGCAGCACAAGTAGGAGGTTTTATCGACATTAGTCGTTGATCTATAATATAAAGTGCAGATGGAGATCCAACATAATAAGGGGTATTAACATTTTCCATGATTAAACTTGTGTATAATTGGGCAACACCAAGCAAACATGCGTGCATAAAATCGACGATCATTCCATCGACAAGATCAAAATGTTCTAGATTCATTAATGAAGATGGTCCCCAAACTCCAGTAATAATATCTTCGTTACTATCATGAGCATCAATCATTTGATTTTTAATACTTTCATCCGTTCTTTTATGTGGAACTTCATCTAATACGGGGTACTTTCTAATTCCATTTATGTTTACATTTGGATGCTCATAATATGTGCAACCATGAATCCCATTAAATTTTTTCATATTCAAGATAGCACAACGTGCTACTGAGTCGACACAGCACCCCAATGGAAACAGTTTACTTACAATTTTTTTATTTTCATAAAACCATTCAAATCTTTTTGATGATAATTTATTCGCTTGATTCACAAACGGTTGAAGAAAAATGTTCATTTCAGGTTCAACTTTGGCAAACCATAGACCAGCCAGCAACATAAATTTTTTCCTTAAATAATTTGGAAATTCGTGAAGCATCATATAAATTGGCCAAACAGTGAACTTTGTTTTATTACCAGGTTGGCAGCCGTCTGTGTTGAAAGAGTAAGAAAAATTCAATTCGTTTTGTGAAAGATTTCTACAAAATTTTTTATACACGTCCCCATCATAAATATCCTCCAAAGCATGAGAACCTTGCTTCTGTCTGTTGAACCATTCTTTGAGACTGTCTATTAAAATGGGATTTGAAAACAATTGATTTAATTGATCTTTAATATCTATTTCTATGAAGAAAGAACCACTCGATGATGATTTTAAGATATGTCCGCAGGAACATTTAATTGAAGACTTTGTTGATGTATAACGACCAAAATATAAATTACAGTCAGGACATATTCTGTGATATGATAAAGCACGTGTTGTAACTTTCATATATGCATTTAACATATGTTTTGTAACAGGAAACAATTTTTTACCAAAAATAAAATTCAACGCTTCAAAAATATCGAGCAAAGCTACCCATGTCAATGAATGCTTTTTGAAAATATTCATGAACATGAACAATACTTCTCCAATATTAATTTTACAGCAATTGTATATTTCTTCGTTCAAGGAGCGTAGATTTTTATTCTTATTTATATTTTTTTTCGTACATAACTGCAAAAAAATAAAAAGAAGTTGAAATTGTGGAGAGCAATATACGTAGCTTTAACATTTTCTATTTTAATAAAAAATTCATTTCATAATGTCTCTGGATTTATATATAAATATGTACGTTAAAGAATTTAATACTAATCATGTAAAAAAAATTAAATTTAAATGTTCTTTTGTAATCAATATGCACAATTTGTCAGTATTTGTAAAATTATTATATCTTTTCATTTAAAAAAAAAATATTGATGTCCGTCTTTGTTTTGATTATAAAAAAATTGATTCAAAGTTACGATTCAAAAATTGTATATTATTAATTGAATAATTAATAAAAATTTGTGACAGCTATTTATATTGCAATGTTAAACTTTTTTTAAATATAACGAAGTCAAAAAAATAAATTGAAATGCATAAAACTTTTTTTCTCATAATTAATATTTCAACTGAGAAACTTTATAAAGAACTTAATTAAAAAATAATTTAATTTCAAAGTATAAACTTTATGTAGTGGAAATTGTAAATTGGTCAATATTGTCTTAAGTGAGTTAAATGAAAGCACAGATGTTGAATATGAATCAGACAAGAAAAACAAATCAACACAAAACACTAAAGTAAACTTGCAAGAAAATTCTACAGTTGATAATAAAGAATATTTCCACAAAAAAATAGAATTAATTCATTTTGTATAAATATTTAATTTGTATTTTAATTTAAAAATTCAGTAATTTTAAACTCTATGAAACTTAATTTATTTTATAAAAATATAAATTCTTACTGTTTCTGTATATTGAAAATTATTATCTTCTTCTGGTGTAGGGATGTGTCTGCAATAATAACAATTAGAATTAAAGATAAATTAATATTTAACTAAAATATTAATCACATGTTTAAAAAATAAAATTATTCTGAAATTACTGGTTGTTCCTGTTCTTCAAGGTAGTTGAACCTGAGGCACATCTTGCTTTTGTACTGAATACATTTTCTCACTTTTTTTTAATTCTTGTTTTTTTTATACTTAGTTGATCGAGGAATTGATTGTTTGCCATGAAGGTCATAATATTTTTTATATGGGCCCCTTTTCGACATGTTTTGTATCCTGATGTAAATATATTTGAATGCCTGTAAAATTTTGAAGGTTATGCTAACAGTTATAAATAAAAAACTTATGCACAATGTCATCAACTTATAATACAATTTATACAATAAAATTTAGTGTTTGTTATGCATACAAGTTATTTTTCAATAAATTGAAAAAAAGAGAATAAAAGATTTAAAACAAAGAAAAGGATGGTAAAAAAACATTAAATACTTTTACTTTATTTAAGCTTATAATAAAAATATACCTATTTCAAATTATTATTATAAAATACAGTTTCTTATTGTAATTAATGTAAACATTGAAAATATTATAAAAAATTTTATAATTCTGACAAAACATTTATTGTTATTTATAAAAAACCAGTAAATCATTTAAAATTTTTAATTCTTAAAAAAAGTGCATTAATTTTAGTTAACTAATTGATATTCAAACAATCTCATTATTAATTCATTATTTTATCGAAAAGAAAACAAAAAAATAAATTATAATGAGTAACATTGTTTGGTAATATATATATATATATATTTATTTATTTATTTATGATAAACATCCTACAAAATCCTATTGAATTGCTGTATTGTTAACAAATATAAAAAGAAAATAATTCTAAACTTAAGAGGAGGCCGTGTAGCTCTGTCCTTGTCTAATCTCAATTTTCGTTATTATTGATAAATTAAATATTGTTATACAAAAGTAAGGGCACAGCCCAATAGATTTCAGGACGAGCAAACAATCCTATTCTATGAAAAAATATAAAATTTTCATTAGGTTTCGAGTGAAGTCTGAAACGGAAAAACAATTGAACTTGATAACTGTTTTTCCATTTCAGACTTCACTCGAAACCTAATGAAAATTTTATATATTTTCATAGAATAGAATCGTTTACTCGTCCTGAAATCTATTGGGCTACGCCCTTACTTTTGTATAGCAATATTTAATTTATTAATAATAACGAAAATTTAGATTAGACAAGGACAGAGCTATACGGCCGCCTCTTAACAATTAGGTATTTTGCAAGTTTTTGTAAACATTGAACATACTGTTATTAAAACAAAAAGCTTTGATAACTAATCACACGCAAGGTCAATGATATACCAAGCATATAAACAATGATAAAAACTGTGCAAAAAAACGAAAGTTGAGATTTTTGTTAAAAAAATTTAGCTTCCTTAAAACAATAGTTATAAAATGATAAAAAGAACTTTACCTCTCCATTAATGTTAATACAGATACATGATCAAAAATATTAATTTCCACACAAACAGATGTAAAGAAAATTACGTTATAAGAAATAAAATTAAACCGCCTCAAGTCCTTGAACTTTCAAATACACACGCTTTTATCATGTGCTCGAACTTTTAAGGTTATGATGATTCGCTCTGTTGATATGCTCACTGATCACGCACTATGTGCATTGATTTTAATTGTATTCACACATAATCATTATAAAAAAAATACACAACTCATAACAATTTTATTCTAGAAAATATGTAAATCTTAATAAATCTTAATAAATAAACGAAAAATAAGCATAAAATTTTTACACAATATATATGTATATTTGGTACACATACGCGTCATGTATAAAAACGACGATTAATGCTCGAATTTATAGTCGACACTCAGCACTCAAACATCATTTTGTCTTTATTTTTCTTATTGTAAAAGAGTAAGATAAAATGATGTTTCAGTGCTAAGTGTGGACTATGAATTCGAGCCTAAAGCATTATATTGAAGTCGGCGTTCTTATACAGGCATTATAAAAGATAATTACCTTTCGGAATTTGTACACCTTCAAAATAATATTTTTCTTTTCTCTTAATGTCTATTATGACAAGAATGATAAAGTTCTTAACGCAAGTATAAACTTTATATGAAATAAGTGTACTAATCAGCGCGCGCGTTTGAAAATAGAAACATCTAACCAGAAGCGTTTTGTATTGACCAATCAGAAAGCTCCTTCAGATCATGTGATTCGTGGGACAGTTGTAGAATACGGCCTCAGCGGATATTTGAATAAGGTTATTTATATTCTTTGTTAAAATCATTTAATGCACAAAAATCGTTTTTTCCTTAATCTCTGTTGGAATCAAAACCTAAAATTAATTAAAATTATTGTATTTAATAATAAATTCAATTTTTATTGAAGTCCTGCTATTTTTTATTATTCAACTACCCAGGCGGAAATCACATTCTGAAATAAAAAATGATAAAAAATAATAACTGATATTAACAATTTAAAATGTCTAGATTTTGGGCTGTAATAAAAGTTTAAAATAGTTATTATTTTTTATTTTTTGTTTTAATTTCTTATTATTTTTTATTATTTTATATTAGCTTTTTCAATTTGGAAATCATACGCTAAACCAAACCTAGAATAAAAGTTATTATTAGTTTTTATTTTTTATTATTTTTTATCAGCTTCTGATTGGCTCATTTGGATTTTATTCGGTGCTTTACCAAGCCTAAAAGGGCTTCTACCTAGAAAATATCTAAATCATCTTGCAATGTTTATCTCAGCTTTAAATACTCTTCTACAAGATAGCATATCACCACATGAACTAAAGATTTCAAAAATTTTATTAATAGAATTTGTTTTTTATTTTGGTATATTTTTCGGAGATAAGTATATGTACTACAATGTACATTTACTGTTACATTTAACTGATACTGTCGAGAATTGGGGACCACTATGGGCAAGCAATACTTTTCCCTTCGAAAGCCATAATAAAAATTTACTTGAAATGAAGAAAAATAATTACCACATCGCTAAAGAAATAGTTATTAGACTATTAACTTATCAACAAATTCCACAATTAGAAACGGAAAGCTTTATTTCTCAAGAAACGAAAGATTTTGTTGATCAACTGAACAGTAAAAGATTAAAGGAAGTAGTAAAAATAGGTGATTGTACACTAGTAGGATGTGCAAAACGTCACATTCTAACCAAAAAAGAAATTTCGTGCCTTCGTTTCTTTATAAATATTAATAAAATTACTGAATGTAAAAAATACAATAAAATTATATATCAAAGTTGTAGATACACATCTTGTTATTATTCAAAAGGGAAAAAACTAATGATTCTATTTTTCAAACGAAAGATAGTAGATTCGGAATCATTAGTTCTATATATTTGATTAAATACGACGATAACTGTGATGTTTATATTTTCTTTAAATTATTAAAACTTGTACCGGTTTCATTTGTTAATGACACTGATGTGAAAGAAGTCATAAATTTAAAAAAATGTTCACTCTTTCATGGCGAAATTCAATGTCTTAAGTATACCATGCTACACCGGCCTTGTATAATAACAAAATGTAATGATGATTATTATTTAAGCTCAATTTTTAAAGGTGCTCTTGGTCGCTGCATTAATTAAGATTTGATAAGTAAATCGTATTATATGTTAGCGTTGAGATTGTAAATACAAAATAAAACTTCTTTTATAATTGTAAAATAAGACTTATATTTTTATATAAAAGTTTTTATGTAAAAATAAAAATGAAAATTCTTTTGAATCAATTATATTCTTACCTATCTACTTACTTTCAATAATCAAAAACAATTTTTAACAATTTTTAAAATCTAATGAAAAAATAATTATAACTTTTTTTTATCGTTTCCTTCAAGTGAACACCTTTAAAATTCAAAAAATTAATAAAAAAATTAATAAAAATTACTAAAAATAATATTAATAACTTTTATTTAACGTTGGCTTTATATGTATATATACCTTCCATACCAAAAACGATTAAAAAAAATAATAACTGATAATAACTTTTATTCAACGTTTGCTTTATATGTATACCTTCCATACCGAAAAAGATGATAAAAAATAATAACTAATAATAACTTCTATTAACTTTTATAAATAGAAAATAATTATTAGTAACTCTTAGATTGAAAAAGAAAAAAAAAATAATAACCGATAATAATTTTTACTTACGGTTTACTTTATGCATATACTTACCATGCTGAAAAAGATAATAAAAAATAATAACTGATAATAACTTTTATCAACTGTTATAAATGTAAAATAATTATTAATAACTATTATAAACAGTTATTACAGTCCAAAATCTACACTTTTATAACAAATAATAAAAAATAATAACTTTTTTTTAAAATTATTTTTCGTTGTATATAATTATTATTAGTTATTAACGGCAGATTATTTCCGCTTGGGTATATGTTAAATATAAGACTACATAATATTTTTAAAACATTTAATGTAAGTTATAATTTTAAAGGTTAAGTTGATAATTATTTATTAAAATGCGTGAAAGTATATTATAAAACAATATATTCTTTTTATTAACAGTGCATAGTAAAAGGATTATTTTATTTTTCATATCAGATTTGCAATTAAATTCGTGACAAGAAGAAACTTTAGTAATATTATCTTTAAGTGCCATGGACAAGAAGTTGTAAATTATTGAAGATTAATTATTACGCATGTAATATTACAAAATGTCTGAGGAAGGTAGTCAGCACAGCGGGCCTTAACGATAGGCCGGAGTAGAACCTGACACCGACCGAGTAACAATTGAGTTGTTTGTTATTTACTCAAGTTTTAATCGGTGTATCTTCAAATTAAAGGTCGAGCGCAATAGATATTATTATTATGAACATCTATGCACAAGAAAAAAAATATCTACCGGTTTGTTTTTGAGAAAAGTAAGGAACGCCGAAGTAAAAGTTTATGTTTATAATATTTTCGCGTTCCTTACTTTCTTCAAAAACAAAGCGGTAGAATTTTTTTTTCTTGTGCATAGATGTTCATAATAATAATATCTATTGCGCTCGACCTTTAATTTGAAGATACACCGATTAAAACTTGAGTAAATAACAAAAATGCCAATTAGACAAGGACAGCGAATCCGGCCTGCTCTTAAACATATATTCATGTAACACCACTAAAGACTGGGGATAAGTCTGAAAGACGTATTATTCCTACAAGCTTAATAAAAAAATTTGATATTCAAGCTTATGAAAAGGATACGAATGTTTATAAGGCGAAACATTTCAAAATTCAATTAGGAGGAGAAAAAAGAAAATGTTTTATTCTTTATGCGTCTGGTTAGTTCAATATTTCTTGATAATTATTACATTAAAGCTTCATTACTTAATTTTTTATATTTAATAGATAATTATGAAGATGTAGTGAAAAAGTAAAAAATTAAGATTCGCCATTCCTACTCATAGTGACACTTATGTAGCTGATGAAAATCTTGATGATGAAAACCTTGATGATGAAAATGAGGCTGAAAATTTTGATGGTGAGATTCAAGAAAATTATGAAGAAAATGATGATAATGAAATTTTATTAGTGGACATGAACAATGTTTCTGAGCTCAATCAAATTGGTGCTAAACAAATTAGAAAAAAAAATTTTAAAACTAAAAAGAAAAATAAAAAGACTAATGAACAAAATCTCATACAGAAATATACAAATACAAATAGTCAAAAAAACTGTAATCAAGTGCAGGTAATAATTTATTTATAGTTTTGAAACAATTTAATACGTATTATTAATATTTAGAATATAACATTACAGAATGTACTTCGTGAGCACTGGAGTGATAATGCTAATAACATTCCTTCAACGTCAACACCTAATGAAGTAATTATAATTTTTCTTATAACTTTTTTAATAATAATATAATAACTTTTTTAATTTATTTTAGAGAAATCCATCACTTTCAGGATATCGAATACAAATGGAATATATGAAAAATCAATTTGATAATGCTCGACAAGAATTGATGTTAACCAAAGCAAATGATGATAAAGAGTTTCAAGAGCTCGATAAAGTATATCATTATAGAGATGGAGGAAATAGCCAGTACAATTATGAGAATCAGAATACAGATGCACTTGTGCATATTGGATGTGATGTATACTGTAACATTAAAGCGTACAATGATAGTTTCAAATTTTTTAATCCAAGGAAATGTCTTACTTTATTAAGTCAAGGCGTGTATGGCATAGATAATCTGGCAACTAGGTGCGTAAGAAGACAGAAAAATACCAGGAATAAAAAACTTTTATCACCCAGAAAAACATTATCTATAGAAAGACAGGTTTATCGTTTCATGCGAATTAAAAATTACACACTGAATCAAATTAATCATTTCCTTAATGGTTTGAATACTCACCATCACAATGCCATTACTGCAGCGATAAGTAAATTAAAGACAGAGGAGAAGTTAAGAGAAGAAGAAAGAAGGATTGATGAAGAATTAGGAATACAAAATTCATCTCCAACAGCAGCAGACAAATAAATTATTTTTCATAAAAGAGTTATAAAATTTATATTATTATTAATTTTTGCAATTTATAAAAGTTCTAGTAAATTTATATTAATGGTTTCTTATCTGATGACAGGTTCCTTATCTGTACATGAAAGTAGACTAAAAAAAAAAATTAGTCATAAATGGTTAAATTAATTTATATTTATTTATTAAATTAATCTAAGTTTTGCGATATAATTAAAGTAACTAAAAAATCTTTTTATATTTTTTACATATATTTCAGAAATTTATATAGCAAAATTATATGTAGTTTTAAATGTGCATGATATAAATTGTTTAACATTGCTCTCTTAAAATATTTATTTTAGAATGAAAATATTTTAATATTTTTTTTTATTGTAGACGATACTTATAAAAATGATGTTCGAATATCTGACATTGACTGTAAATTTAGAATTTATTTTGTTTGGATCACATTTAAAAAAGAAGTTATTATATTTCTGTAATTTTATATTCAATAAATAAATTTATTATTTCTGTTTATTAATAAATTGTTCTTAAAAAAATACTTCCTAAAATAATTTCACCTATACAATGGTAAAATTTAATATTATTGATGTAATAAGTAATATAAAATTTGTTACCAATAAAAATAAACCCCAATACACGGATAACTAGTTTTCTGGAAAGATAAGTGTTGCTCATTTCATTATCCTTCAAAATTTTTTTAAATATTCATAACGTGATTAATTAGTTGTAAATGACTAATTTCAATATTTATTGTGGATAGGTGTTAATAAATTAATAATTATTATTAACTGTTTAGAGTGCATAATGGCTAATAACTATACATAAATATAAATATATATAATTCTTATAACTATTAAAAGAAATCAATTTTATGTATTCTTAAAATTAAGAAAATATTAAAAACTGTTAATAACTATTAATAAATGTGTATAAATGTGAATAATTATAAATAAATATTAATAATGATTCCTTACAGTTTATAATTGTTATTTAGTGTTTATAGCTATTATTAATTATGAATAATAATAATAAATAATTATTAATTATTTATCAAATCAAAAATTTTGGAAATTGTGAATAACTGTGTATAAATGTGAATAACTATAATAAACTATTAATTATAATTACTTACAGTTAGTTATTCTTATTAGGAGTTTATAACTATTATTTACTATAAATAATAATAAATAATTATAAATTATTCAACAGTTAAAAAATTTTAGAAAATGTGAATAACTATTAATGATTGTGTATAAATGTGTATAAATGTGAATAACTGAAAATAACTATGAATACTGATTATTTACTGTATATTATTGTTACTAAGTGTTTATAACTATTGATAATTATTATTAACTGTTTACAATAATAATTCATTGTTATCAACTGTTATTTATTGTTATTAATGTCTCAATTGCGATAGTTTATTATAGTTATTAACAGTTATTCACAATTTTACACAATTTCTCACAAAAATTACTTTCATATGGGTTCGATTTCAATTCAAATTTTCTTCATAACGAAACACAATATACTGTCTATAAGCTTTTAAAAATAACATTATTCTTGGAGTACTCTATTCTTGTTATCTTATGTCGAAACAACGTAACTGTATACATTCTTTATGCACATAAATATATAGATATAATGTATTTAGTGTTTTTTTCTCTTTTATTTATTTTTTTTATAAATTTTTATTCAGAAATTTTCTTTTTCTTTTATAGGTTAGAATAAAAACATGATTCATTTCTCTGTAAATAACAAAGTATTTATTAATTTATACAATACTTACAATTAAATGTTTAATCTACAAGTTGACCTTACCTGTAAATAACAAAGAAAGAACATTCAATGTTATTATTCACTTAGATGTTTTTAGATTAGTTTTATGATATATTATTACATTGTTATTCGCATGTCTTAATTATTTATATTAATTGCCACGTGTGAATTTAATTATTTTTTCTTATATTTAGGGATTTGTTTTACCGACCTGGCTAGATATTAAGAGGTTTAGTTTACTAATCTGATTACGCGCGCAAATCAAATAATATGATTTCTGTATTATTATTTTCTATGCAATAATATATTTTTCTCTATACTTTGGTAGTAACTAATTTTAGAAATTTTCTTTTACGTTTTTATTTTGTGTTATTTTCATTAAAACAGTTTTAAATTACAATTCAGCGATAAAAAACACTTTTAAGTAATGGAACTCATATTTCTACTATCAATAATAATCACTACTATTTTTTTATTTCTCACGAATAATTTAACAAATGTCTGACGCAACTTTCTGGAATAGTATTTTTCGATACAAGGGTCCTATGAGTCATTTTCCGGACCGGCGAGGTTAAGTGCTCGAGTGTAGCGAGAGCGCTTACGCCGTGCCGGGAAATGGCACATAGAACACGCGTATCGAACACTATTTTCTAGTACGTGTGTGGTAAATCCACCACATGAAATGTATACCCTTAAAAGGCAATACTAAACAAAAACTACGCACTCCACTAATAATAATTTAAATAAAAAAGCGAAATCTATGTATCTGTACTAGGCATTCCCCAAACGATAAATCGAAAAAAAGAAACCAAAACCATTTCAAAAATATACTTAGAACGTGAAATTGTATCAAATAATTATTAATACCATATACACAAACTGAAAAACTTGCTAGTTATTTAGGAAAACACACACACACACACGCACACACACACACACACACACTCACACGCACGCATACATATATATATATATATATATATATATATATATATATATATATATATAAATGAAATGGACATGCATTTTCTATATGTATTTTTTTTTAACCACACTAATATTCAGGCCTTAGTTTTTTTTGTTTACATATTTAAGTTTTACGAGCTTAAAATTTAAGTTTCACGAGCTTAAAATTTAAGTTTTACGAGCTTAAAATTTGATCTTAAATTTTTGTCTGAATTCCTAAGCAGCTCACCGTCCCCTAAGAAGTTATCACTTCAAAAAGAATCTCCAAAACCTCCAGTAGTTTCCTCCACCATTTCCTACAGAGCGTGAAACACAGCAACCGCGCTAGGGCCGATATCGCCGCCAAGTTCTTCGCCAAGCTTGGCCCGAGTTTGGCTGAACACAGTTTGCCAATATTGGCCCGAGCTCGACGGCTCGACTGTCGAGTTTGAAAGTCTTCTCGGATTATTGCAGCATAAAATTCTGCAATATTTAAAATTTACAACAAAGAAATAAATCAAACAACCCATATGGAAATAATTTCTGTGAATAACTATTAATAACTGTTCATAAATGTGAAAAAATGTGAATAACTGTTAATAACTATAATAAACTACCGCAATTGAGACATTAATAACATTAAATTACAGTTGATAACAGTTAATAATTGTTACGAATAGATAATAATGATTGACTGTAAATAATAATTTACTGTTATTTATAGTTATTTACAAACATTCGTAATTTTTCACATTTATTCACATTTATTTACATTTATTAACAATTATTAACAGTTTTTCACACTTTCAAAAATTTTCACACGTATAATCGTTTTTTTTATATATACGCGAAAAATTTTGTAAAAACTGTAAATTTCTGTAAGGAAGTGTTAATAACAATACAGTCGACGATCTGAGTCCCGCCGCCTTCTCCTCCATCGACTCGCTCATGCGTTACCCCCACTCGCTGACTAAAAGAATTTGTTTCCAAACATTCTGAGTCCCGCCGCTGCTCTATGTGACTTTTTAACTTATAAAAATGGATTTATTAGTTTAATTTTTTTGTTTAGAATATAATAAACGTTTATTGAAATAAAAGGTAACAAAAAATATTGCAATATTGCATAATTCTCATTTATATTTACTATAAAAAATATAAAAATTAAATTTTTTTATTTATAGGTAACATAAATTTAAAAATTAAAGAATATATTATTTATTGATGAACTAAATACTCATTGTTATTATGAAAATGAAATGAAATAAGATTTATTTTATCTTTTATTTATAAAGCAATCACTTAAATTTTCAAATAAATAACATTTTATTGATTGATTAAATATGTCTAGTTTAATTTTTATATTTTTTTCAGTAGATATAAATGGGAATTATGCAATATTGTATTATTTCTTTGTTACTTTTTATTTCAATAAACGTTTGTTGTATTCTAAACAAAAAAATGAAATTAATAAACCCATTTTTACAAGTGAAAAAGTCGCATAGAGCAGCGGCGGGACTCAGAATGTTTGGAAACAAATTCTTCTAGTCAGCGAGTGAGGGTAACGCACGAGCGAGTCCATGGAGAAGAAGGCGGCGGGACTCAGATCGTCGACTGTAATTCACAGTAACTAATTGCAAATAAATATAAATAACTATAAATAAGTATAAATAATAATAAATTATTCATCAATTCAAAAATTTTGGAAAATGTGGGTAACTGTTGATAAATGTGTATAAATGTGAATAACTATAAATAACTATTAATCAACATTAATTTCAGTTGATAATTTTTATTTAGCGTTTATAACTATTATTAAATATTATTAACTGTTATTAATTGTATTTTACTCTTATTAATTCTTATTAATGTCTCAATTGCGGTATTTTATTACAGTTTTTAAGAGTTATTCACATTTTTACACTATTTCTCACGAAAATCATTTTCTTATGGGAAGTAAAATAATATAAGTAAATATTATTACTTTCATAAAATATATTTTTTATATTTTATGTCATAATTAATAAAATTATGCTTAAGTATTCGAAATTAAATTTTAACAATCGAGTAAATTATTTATTACAGAAAAGTAAATTTTGAAATGATTTTAAAATTTATTCATTTTTTATGTTTGTTTGCTATTATTTTTTTTTAAATTGAATAGTATGTTTAGTACTATTTTATTTTCATATTATAAAATTAAAAGAAATATATAAAAAGATATATTTAGTACTGCACAGTATTTAAATTTTGTAATGTTTACATAATATATATTATTCTTATATAAAAAAATGGTACCAAAAAGCTGAAAATGTTTCCTAGCGGAAAAAAATAAATGCAGACAACAGTTAACAACTGAAAATATCAGGAGAATAATGAAGAAAATAGATAAAAACTGAAGAAAACGGAAATTAACTGTTGAAAAATGTCGGAACTGAGAAGAGGACAACAGTTATCTACTGATTTCTGTAGATTTCTTCAGTTTTTATCAGTTTTCTACAGTTCTATACAATTATCTGCAATTATCAACAATTATATTCATTTTTGAACATTTTTTTTCAAATGTAAAAGCCATTGAAAAAGTGAAGAAATCTGAAGAAAACTGCAGAAAACAGTTATATTTTAAACAGACCTATTGATAAGCAAAGAAAACTGTAGATAACAGTTATATTCTAAACACAACTGTTGAAAAGTGAAGAAATCTAGAGAAAACTAAAGACAACAGTTACATAACGTTTTAAAACGAAGAAAAATTAAGGAAGTTAAACAAAAATTGTTTCTTTCCGCGTACAAAGTAAACACAACAAAACATCACTAGAGAATACTGATAATATTGGCAGGTAACTAAAAGAAACAGTTATTAACTGTTTTAAACGGAAAAAAAGTGAAGAAAGTTGAAAAAATATTTTTTTTTACACGTAAAAAGTGATGAAAACGGAACATAACCGGAGAAAACTGATAATATTGGCAGATGACTGAAGAAAACAGTTATTAACTGTTTTAAAACGAAAAAAAGTGAAAAATGTTGAAAACATTGCATTGGTAATAGAGTTATTTTCACCGGTCGAGTCACCACCACCTAAAGGACCGTCACCAGTACTACACCTGATGGAGCCACCGCTGGAAGAATTTCAAATTCATTTGGATCTATCTCAGCTAAATGACGAGGTGATCGTTGCAGATATGTCACCACCAAGGTCTCCAAAGGTGATAGACCTCGTTTCTCCGTCTCCATCACTGCAAAAAAAAATGGAAGATAACGAAGAACAGCTACGGAAGAGAAAATGATAAGAGGAAGAAGAAAAAACTGCCAAGAAGGCAAAAAATCAATTTTATTTTTTATTTCACATGCTCTGATTTTTTTTATCAATCAACCCTTTTCAGAGTTACATATTTTTTTTTTTTTGTTTAAGCTTTGTCAACTTTGAATCAAGTTATATAGTTATATAAAGTAATTTGCATAATGATATTTACAGATGGTTTTACATACATATATAATACAGACGATAATTTACATTATTTGTGTTTCTTGTTTGGATCGAGCGTTTATATATCTAATTTACATAATCGGAAAAAATCATACAATACTTTACACGTTGATGGATGGGTGTTATCTAGAATTGTGTGTGTTTTGTGAGGCAGTGGTATTTGTTTCTTTTCTAGTTCTTTTATAAATTTAGCTCTCTGGTCCTCGTACAGCGGATAGTGCCACATGATGTGGTTGAGGTCTTTTTCGGCTGTGTTACAAGGGCACATGGCACTGTCCATAATTTTAATACGTGCCAGAGATGCATTGAGGTTATAATGATTGGCGCGGAACCTATTTATTGTAACTATGTTAGCTCTTTTTAAATTTAGATTATTGAACCATGCCTGTTTTTTTTCTTTATAAAAGTGTTTGAAGTACTCTATACCCTTTGTCAGACCCAGTTCTTTCATTTTAACTTGTGTACTATTGAATGCATGTTTTTTGAATTTTTCTTTGAAGTCTGTAAAGGGGATATGAATAAAGGTATTGGGTGAGTTAATAGTCGCTTCCTTAGCGAGTTTGTCGGCGTGTTCATTTCCGCTGATTCCCCTGTGTGCGGGGATCAGGACTAATTTAAGTTTGCTGTTGTTGATGCTGCTTTGTTGAAATTCATGAATTTTTCTAGATATTTCGAAGGTGTAGAAATTTGTTTTAATATTAAATTTATTAGATTTAAGGCTTTGCAGCACACTTAACGGCATGTCGGAGCTGCAGCAATCGAGTTTTGCTTTTTTTATTTTATCAATATCTTTTTAAATTCTTAAATTAAACAAATATAATGATTTGTCCGCACTAAAGCTATATTTATACAATAATTTTTGTTAAAATAAAAAATCATTTGGACTTGTTATTTTTTTATGAGCTTGGATTGGAAATTAGATATCAAACTCGACAAACCTAACCTTAAAATACGACATATTGAAAGTTTTTATTATAACTTTGTATGTATAATATTTTGGTGGATTTCTTGAGTTGTCCGCACTAGAGTTTAATCTTACAAATTTTTTCTTTGTAGCAAAGAAACTCGATTAAACGCATCGTTTATTCATAAGTCAAGATTGGAAATATTATTAGAAGGTGGACAGCTTCGTCATGCTCTTAAGGAATAAGTGAAAATTAACACGTTTTGATGAATGTTTTGCAGAGCGATATCTAAGGCATCATTTATGGCTATGGTTTCGGCAGTGAAAATAGAGGCATTGTTGTTTATACTTCTTTGCTTTGTTATTTCTGGTTTTTAAGATATTCAGGCAATAACTGCTTATTCTCAGTTATTCCCAGTTATTTCCAGTTATTTCCAGTTATTTACAGATATTCCCAGTTATTCACAGTTGAGTTGAGAAATAATTTGAAAAATTACAGATACTATAACAGTTATTCATAGTTATTTCCAGTTATTTCCAGTTATTTCTAGTTATTCACAGATATTCCCAGTTATTTCCAGTTAAGTTGAGAAATAATTTGAAAAATAAAAGGTACTAAAAAAATGATAAAAGTTATAATATAGCGAAACTGGAAATAAATGTTAATAACTGTAAATAACTAGAAATAACTGGGAATAGCTGTGAATAACTGTTATGCATCTTTGATTTTTCTCTGACTTTTCAAATTATTTGTCAAGTCAAATGGAAATAACTGGGAATATCTGTAAGTAACTAGAAATAACTGGGAATAACTGGGAATAACTGGTGCTAACTGTTATTTCTGTCTTAATCTGAACATTTTATAACAGTTATTTCCAGTTATTCCCAGTTATTCACAGTTATTCACAGATTCGATTTCCACTAGGGTTCTACTTATTTTTGTACAGTTTATCATCCTCAAATAAAAGATTCGTTCAATTTTATATTTATCTAAGGCTCCAATTCATAATTGTGACTTGAGTATTGAATATCACTTAAAACTTGAATATTGTTACTTGAGTATCAGCTGTTACTTCAATTGAGTGTGACATCTTTACCGACGACTATAATATCTGTGTGATTTTATATTTAATATAAAAAAATGAAGTAACAGCTGATACTGAAGTAACGATACTTAAGTTCCAAATGATACTCAATACTCAAGTGACGAATATTAATTCGAGCCTAACAAATTAAATAATTCGAAATAAAATTATATTTTGTAAGTACAATTTTTGTAATTTTTCAATACAGTTAAAGTAGCTGATACAATGATGCAGCTTATGATGGTTTCATTGATCACCCCAAAAAGAGGTGATATCAAAGTTTGGGAACATGAAATTATTCTCTTATTTATTGAATACAAGCACACAAATAACATATGATGCTGTTCGACGTTTATGATTATGATTACAAAAGTAAATAAGATTAATTATTTTACATGTTGCTGAATTTTTATTTTTACATAAAGAGAAACACTGAAAGTGACTTACAGTGTAATACGAATCTTAATTTTACGATAGACATAAAAAACTTCATTACAACTAGTTACATCAATTTACTATTAAAAATATCGTTATTATTTACTTTGATTTTAAGTAATATAATATTAAATTTGAAAATTATATTGCAACATAAAACATTATTAAACTGTCCCAAAACATATTTACCAAAGATTACATTTTAAAATACATACAAATAATCTAATCTAATTTATACTTAATATAAATAGACTAGAAAATAAGTATATTTTTTAGGGAAAAATTTAAATAATAGTTATGTATTAAAATATATGATCATCTAATTATTTTTCTAGTGCTGCGTGCGCTAAATCCGCTTGAAGCGCTCCCTGTTCCGAGTCCTATGTTGCATTTCCTGGCAGGGTACAGTTGACGATTTTTGTGAATTTCGTACACGTATTTCACGTTGGTAAAGCATATAAGTGTGGCGGTGCGCATGCGTGAATACGGACTAATGGCATGAGAGATACTATGAACGATGAATCAGTTGCTTTACATTCGGCGTATTCTTGTATATACATATATATATATATATATATATATATATATATTGTAACGTTTTTCCCTTTCAGGAGGGGGGAAATACGTGTTAACTCCTGTTGCCAGACGCTTCAGTGAGTTACCCGGGTAAGATCGGCAGGAGTTGGAGGGATCGGTCGGTGGAAAGTGAAGGAAAGTAACCGGGTTTGACACGTTTGGTTACACTAGGGAGTACCTTGGCTTTATTGTACTCATAAAACTCATGTACAACGACGATTACTATATGAAATAATAATAATGTATTAATCAAAACTAAACCTATTATTTTATATAATACAAACAAGCTAACCTAACCTTAATAAAATATAATTTACAAAAATAATTAGTTCTTTAGAGGTAGTATGGTTTATGCACATAAGAATTGTACACATTAACATTATGCACAAAAAAATTAAAATAAAATTTGATACACAGTACATATTTAATTATGCACAATATTAAAAAAAAATTTATAATTTAAAATATATATTTTTTGTACTTAATTTTTTGTGCACATCATTTTTGGTGCATAACGTTAATGTGTACAATTGTATAGCTTGAAAACCTCACATAAATTCTAGGTGCACAAAAAATCTTGTACATAAAATATATTTTAAATAATAGATTTTTTTTTAAAATCTTGTGCATAATTAAATATGTACTGTGTATCAAATTTTGTTTTTATTTTTCTGTGCATAATGTTAATGTGTACAATTCTTATGTGCATAAACGATACTACCTCGTTCTTTATTTATCTCGGCCACTTGACGGCTATTTAATAAATGATTAAATCAATAAATCTTTAAATGAATCTAATTTAATAGTTTGAGTTTAACTAAAAGATTCTATGGCCTGGACGGTCTAAAATATAACGGCGGCTTTTACCTGCAACAATGTGCTAAACAAAAAGAGACAAGTGATTAATAGCTAAATAATTATAATATAAATAGGCAACGACACCTAATATCGCTATACTTAATACTACGGTAATAATGGGCAGCCGGCTCCCTTGATTATCCAAATTACGAATCTCTATGGGCATGCGGGGCCCTTAAAGATAAGGGGTAGCCAACACCCTTAACTTATTCTACGATCTTAATAACTACGTGGCAGTCGGACCGAGTCCTTTAATTAACATAGAAAAATGTATTGGGTGGACGACACCCTTAACTTATTCTAAGTTCTAATATTTATACGCGGTCGGATGGAGTCCTTTAAACTAACAACATAAAAATGCGATGGGTAGACGACACCTTTAATGTATTCTATTATTCACGTAAACGCGGACGCGACAGCTATGGGTGGACAATACCCTTAATTGAGCCAGTGGCGAAATGTGAAATAGAATATAATATTTTGGGTGGACGTCACCCTTAAATTCAGCAGCGCAAGTTCGGCATTGCGGCGTCGGCAAAAGGTTGCGAGTGTGCTCTAGGCAGATAGATTCACGTCAGCATGCTCACTCGACGTATCTCTAACACTGCCAGCCTATGCACTAGAGTGTAGACTAGACGAGCTTACTACTAAAATTCCCGCAGTTAAAAGCGTTTACAGAATGAAGAGAGGAGATAGAATCTGGCCTTTAGTCGCAGTTCATCTCGATCCATCCACCCCATCAGCCAAAACAATCTTTAACTTGAGTAACCTACAGGGTTTGAGCATAACTGTAGAATCCAAACGTAAAACCAACGCAACCCCCATATGCCGCCGATGTCTTGGATACTTCCACACAGCAAACTACTGTCACGCAGACTGGCGATGTGCCTTCTGCTCTCGAAATCATGCTACTGCCTCCTGCCGTACCAAGGATCAGCCAAACGCTACTCCACTCTGTGCCAATTGTCAAGGCCCGCATCGAGCCACCTATGGTGGCTGTCCCAAAGTTCCGATAAGACCCCAACAAAATCCCCCCAAAATTCAACCAACCCCTAATACGCCTATTAGAAAACCCCTCCTCCGAAACCCCAACGTTAGCTATGCCAAGATAGCCAACTCCCAACCTGCCTCTCGTCCACAAAATATATCTCAACCACAACTTCAGTCCCAACCTCCAACACAGCCAGCCCCGGCATCGAATCTACCCAAAGTGGTTCCAAACCAAAACCCAAAAGCTCAACTTCTTGAGCAGTTTTTTCGTAACTTCTTCGACTCCTTGCTTCCAATCATCAGTCAATAAAGACGAACCGCTCAAAATCCTTACTTGGAATGCTAACAGCATTCTGTCGCAAAATAGAACGAAAGTGACAGAGCTCGAGGCCCTTCTCGAGTCTAACCACATCGATGTTGCCTGCATAACCGAGACTCACCTAAATCCTAATAAGAACCTATTCATACCCAACTTTACAATATACAGGAAAGATCGCCCAACTCACAAAGAGGTGGCGTCGCTGTCCTTGTTAGAAATTCTATTCGTCACAAACCTATCAGCATCAATACGGCCATCACTTGCGAAGTGGTTGGCATTCAAACCGAATTCGCAAATAAGTCCCTTCGTATCTTCTCTCTTTACTCTCCCCCAAACACCAATAATATGTCCGAGATCCCCCTACTTTTTGATTCAAATACTCCCACCGTCGTTGCTGGAGACCTAAATGCCAAAAACAAGCATTGGGGTTGTCTCTCAAACAACACTAAAGGAAACTCTCTCTGGAGTTTACACCTTCGCCACAATTTCTCTATCGAGGCCCCTGCCTCCCCAACACACTTCCCTGATACTACTCATCATCAACCAGAAATTTTAGATATTTTTCTCACGAAAAATATCTCTCTCGACAAGGACCCTTGGACTTGCGCAGAGTTAAATTCAGACCACAATCCGGTATATATCGAAATACCAATAAATCCTACCCTCAATCCTCCCACCAAAACAAGCATAGATTTCCTTCATCTAAAATACATTCTCGAAACATCCTCCTTCAAATGCAGTCAGATACACTCCATCAAAGATATCGATGCAGCCATCCTGAATCTCACAAACGAGGTAACCAACTCAATAGAAAAGGCCAGCTCATCCATTACTCCCAAACCCCGCAAAACTAACCTTCCCAGCTCTACAAAAAAGCTAATCGTAACTAAAAATAGAATCCGTAAACTCTGGCAAACTTATCGAAACCCCATACATCGTACTCGCTTAAACGCTATCCAAAAAGAACTCACCTCAGCTCTTAAAGAAACAAATGACCTTGCCTTCGAAAACTATATAGCTGAAGCCGAGGCCAACCCTAAAAGTAATTGGAAAATTATCAAATCCCTCCGCAATCGCAAAACCCATTTACCTGCCTTAAAAAGAGACAATATCTTCTACTCTCTTGATGAAGAGAAAGCTGAAATCTTCGCGGACTCTTTAGAAGAACAATGCTCTCCACTCCCCAGTTCGAACGAAACCTCTTTTTTCCACGAGCACGTTACTGAGACTGTGCATGAATTTCAATTTTCTGACGCCGAATTCCAACACACTTCTCCCCATGAAATCTCGAAAATCATTCGCTCCCTAAAAAATAGAAAAGCTCCAGGCTCTGACGGCATTGGAAACGGAGTCCTCAAAATTCTTCCCCGTAAATACATTGTTGCTATTTCCAACATTGTCAATGCAATGTTGAGATTACGATACTTTCCCAAAGCTTGAAAAGAAGCAATAGTTATCCTAATTCCTAAACCCGGTAAGCCCTTAAGCTCTGCATCTAGCTATCGACCCATCAGTCTACTCTCCTCCTTAAGTAAAATTGCTGAACAGGTCATACGCTGTCGTATTGACCAATTCGTTGACGAAAGAAGTATCTTCCCCGAATTTCAACATGGATTCCGTAGGAAACATGGTTCAGTTCACCAACTCCTCCGTGTGTCGGAGTTCATAGCCGATAACCTCAACAAGAGAAAACATACCAGCATGCTTTTGCTAGATGTAAAACAAGCCTTCGATAGAGTCTGGCACGAAGGTCTGATCTACAAACTCATTAAACTAGAATTTCCACACTACCTCATAGGCATCATCAAATCCTATCTCACAGACAGGACCATTCGGGTCCGTGTGGGTAAGTCTCTCTCTTCTCCCAGACCCATAACTGCAGGGGTTCCCCAAGGTTCGAAAATCTCTCCTCCTCTCTTTAATATATTCTCTTACGACTACCCTAAGGACCATAAAGTTCTAGTTGCTCAATATGCCGACGACTCAGCCCTCATTTATACTTCAAAAGTTATCACTCATTGCTCCTCCGTACTAAACAAATTCACCCCAGAAGTGGTAAGATGATACCACACTTGGAGAGCAGCAATCAACGAATCCAAATCTGTTGCCATATTCTTCTCTCGACGAAATCGTACTCCTTCAAATCTCCTAGTTAACAACCATCGTGTTGACTGGAGTTCTTCAGCCAAATACCTGGGTGTTACCTTCGATCGTAAATTTACATGGCAAAAACAAATCGATTCAGTTCGAGCCAAATGCCAAGGTGCTTATGCTGCCTTAAAGCCTTTCTTCAATAATAAATCACTAACTAAGAAAACAAAAGCCCGCGCTTTTAATGCCATTATCCGCAGTATTTGCACTTACGCGATCCCAATTTGGGGATCCGCAAACCCTAACCGTATAGCTAAACTCCAAAGCACCTACATGCGCCTCCTACGCTCCTCTCTTCAGATCCCCTGGTTTATTCGAAATAATCAAATCTTAAAAGAAACTGGTATCGACTCAATTCCAGAAGCAGCGAACAAACACGCTGCGAATCTCCGTCTCTCTATCTCTAAACACAGCAATCCTAGCATAAAATTTCTTGTAAATTACCGTCGTAAATCCAACGATCGATTCAGAAGGCCATGCTCTCTGATTCGATCTCCATAACCCTTCTTCACTAACTGACTTTAAACAGTCTACTTTCGTGTTTCGCAATTTGCGCGAGTGCTATACAGCCCCCCCTGTAAGAGCCACCGTTGTCTCTCAATTTTCTTCTTCTTAAGGTTCATAACCTTTTGGTTGGTAACCTACGGGGAATCGGTTTTAGTCGGTAGGCACCTGCGGGTGAATCCGACACTACCCTTACGGGGGTGTCTTTTGAAGATTTCCCCTCCTCGACCCTTCAAACAAAAAAAAAAAAAAAAAAACGAAGAGTCGAGGCATTGGGTACTGTGCTCTCCCTCTCTCTTTGCCGAGTGCGCTCGCTGGCCTAGAGAGAGAAAGCAGTATACAGTACTGGCTTTCTTATATGGGGCTCCTACGCCTTATAAGAAAAGCTACTCTCTCACTCGCTCTAATGTGACAAACCATTAGAAGCAAGTCGAGCCGCAATTAATCTTTGCCGAGTGCGCTCGCTGGCTTAGATAAAATGCGACCGAGAGAACCGCCATTGCACTTCCGTACCGCCGTACCGCCGTACCGCCGTACCGACCGCGCTGTATATACTAGATTAGTTTAACTTAATATAAGATCATATTAGTTTGTACCGCCGAGCCGCCGTACCGGCCGTTTTTGTAAATAACAACTTTATTTAATTCACTATTAATTAACATTCGATATTAAGGTTGATTTACACCGAACCGTTATATACCGCCGAGCCGCCGTGCCGACCTGCGTATAAGACACTTTGTCTAAGCTAAGTTCATAGTGGCTTCAAGGTGTTCTTTCACCTATTATAACCGTAGTATTAAGTTAGTATTAAGGGTGCTTCCCACCCATTGCCGCCGCCGGAAAAAGTCAAGCCAGGATTACTCTATTCATGTGCATCTGCCGCGCATTAGAGAATCATAGGCCTTCAGCCGTAGTCCGTGTTACCGCATTAAGGGTATCGTCCACCCACCGTTATTATAATAGTTGATTAACATTATAATTATTATAGTTTTGTTTGTTCATTAAAACCGTCTAGGCCGTTAACCGCCGCCAGTCTAATTTGACTTATTATTAAAGATAAAGTTTATTTCAATTATTTCTTATTTCATTTATTTCCGTCGCCGACAAGAGGCGCATAAGCCGTCAAGTGGTTTATATTAAATTCAATCTTTATTTCTTTGTATCTCGCGCACATATATTAGGCTAGTTATTTTGATTTATATAAATCAGGTTAGTTTATTACTTTTCATTATTATTGTTATACGTCGTTGTAGTATATGAGTTTCAGAGTACAATAAAGCCCTGGTACTCCCTAGTATAAACAAACGTGTCAACCCGTTTACTATCCTTCATCTTTTCACCGTCCGTCCTAACCGACCTCCTGCCTCGAACCCTGGTCACTCACTGAAGCGTCTGGCAACAGAAGGTAAAGACGTAATATTTCCCACCTGCGGGAAATAAAAACGTTACAATACTCTGGCCTCTTTTTTCTCGTTGCGTGCAACGACGTTCGAGGTTGCCGCCTAGCGGCTGAGCTCAGAACTACTGTTCTATAGTAGCTTGGCCGTTAGGCCGGAGATTTGAAATGCGCGGGTATGTATACTCGTCGCAATATTTATGTGTGTGTGTGTGTGTGTGTGCGCGTGCGTGCGTGTGGGTGGGTACGTGCGTGTGTGTGTGTGTGAGAGAGAGGAGGCACATATTTAACTTGTAGGCGCGACTGAAGTATACGAAAATGAGACCTGATAACTTTTGGAGTTTTTATGTCGAACCTTTTTCAATCATAGTTAACCAAAATTTTTAAATAATTTGCAATATAAAATAAAAGATTTATCATTAAATATTTGCATTTCTTACTTCGAGAGCTTCACCGCGAATTTTCATTTGCAAAAATCAGTCAATTTTTACATAAATTATGTCGAATAATTATTTATTTCATTTCATGAAAAATCGTCTGATTTCTTTCATTCAAATTTGTTAAACTTTGTAGATAAGCTCTTACATTGGAATAAAAATTGCTAATTGTGAAATTTCGATTATTGCAAATAAATAAGTTGAAAATATTTACTCGAGTTGGAAAAAGAAAAGTCATTCAAATAGACTAACAAGGAGAGCACCCTACCTCCGGGAAACGGATTCGGCTGAAACTGCAGGATATGATTTTTTTATGAAAAAAACGCTGCCAAGTGCTTTGGCGCAATGCTTTCTCATAGAGCACATTGAGTTAGAGTAATTTAATTTAATTTTTTTAAATACGATTTTAATATAAATGTCCCTATCCTCTGTATTAAAGGCTGTCTTAATACCTACGAAAACTATATGAATTTTACTCTTTCTTAATTTTGCCATTTGCATAATGTGATTTTATGATGCACTAAAATTAAAAATGCGTTTATAAAATTAATTTTCCCAAGCTTGTCTTCTTAACACTATAACCAATAACTTGTATACAAATTTTGGAACATTTTCATTGAATAGTTTACAAAAAATACCAAATAATTGAAAAATAAACATTCTTTTAAAATTTTCAAAACGCTTTAACGTTACAACTACGCTAAGAAAACCAGTTTTCAAAAGTTCATTTTATTTAGGCGATCGTAAATAATTTCTATATATAATTTTAAGCTACTTCATCGAGTAGTATACGTAAAATACCAAAAAATAAGTGAAATTCTATTAAAAATTTACAAAATGCTCTAAAATTAAAACTGCGCTAAGAAAATAAGTTTTCCAAAGCTTGATTTATTGAAGTAATAGTGAATAATTTGCATAAAAATTTTTGAGCAAGTTTATCGAGTGATTTTTGTGCAATAGAAAAGAAATTAAAAATAAAAAATTTTTTCAAAATTTTCAAAATGCTCTAAAATTAAATGTGCGCTAAGAAAATTGAAGAAAATTAGTTTTCAAAAGTTCATTTTATTTTGAGAATCATAAATAATTCCCATACATAATGTGAAGCTCTTTCATCGAGTAGTTTACGTAAAATATAAAAAAAATTAGAAAAATTTTATTCAAAATTTTCAAAATGCTCTAAAATTAAAACTGCTCTGAGAAAATGAGTTTTTCAAAGCTTGTTTTATTTAGGCCACTGCAAATGATTTCCATAAAAATTTTCAAGCAAATCTATCGAGTGGTTTTTGTGTAATAGAAAAAAAATGAAAAATAGAGATTTTTTCCAAAATTTTCAAAATGCTCTAAAATTAAAACTACACTAAGAAAATAAGTGTTCCAAAGCTTGTTTTGTTTAGACGATAGCGAATAACTTTCATACAAATTTAGAAGCAAATCTATGTAATGGTTGTCGTAAAATAAAAAATATATGAAAAAAAAAAATTTTTTTCAAAATTTTCAAAATGCTTTAAAATTAAAAGTGCGCTAAGAAAATCAGTTGGTAAAAGTTTTTCTTCTTTTGGCAGTCGCAAATAATGTTCATACAAATTTTCAAGAAAATTCTTCGAGTAGTTTACGTAAAATATAAAAAAAATGAAAAATCAAAATTTTTTAAAATTCTTAAAATAGCTCTGAAAAAAAACTGAGCTAAGAAGATCAATTTTCAGTAGCTTCCCCCCCAGTTAGACAAAAAAATAAATTGCATGCAAAATTTGAAGCTAATCCATCGAGTAGTTCTCGAGATCTTATTAGCGTACTGAACACACACACACACACACACACACACACACACACACACACACACACATACATACAGACATTTTCTGGAAACCACTTTTTTCGACTCCCTGAGTCTAAATATGTACAAATTAATGAAAAAATAGAAAAAAATTTTTTTTACCGATACAATGCTTTCTCTATAAGAAAGCAAAAAACGAACCCGTGTTTTTTCTTTTCGTCGAATAGGCATCCTAGACAAGGATATAGACATTTTTATTAAAATATAGTGAATAAGAGCCTTTATAAGAACTTAAATAACCAAAGAACTAAGACTCTTACAAAAAAAATGCATAGAAGATAAAATAAAGCCCAAATTGAATGCTTTAATTTTAGCTTTGATGCACTGAAAAATTTTTAGTAACTAAAAAGTTACAGGTGATTAAAATATGTTAATGAAATAACATGAAAAATTGATCACATTTTACATGCTAAAAATATTAAGTGAATATGCGGTAATATTTAATGAAGAATAACTTTCGAACAAGAAAAGCTTTTTTAATGCAACAAAGCTTAAATTAAAGCACTCAATTCGTACTCCATTTTATGTTTGATGCATTTTTTTGTAAGAGTCTTAGTTCTTTGGTTATTGAAGTTCTTATAAAGGCTTTTATTCACCATATGTTTGAAAAAATGTCTATATCCTTGTCTAGGGGGCCTATTCGACGAAAAGAAAAAACACGGGTTTATTTTTTATCATCAAAAAATCATGTCCTGCAGTTTCAGCCGAATCCGTTACCCAGAGGTGGGGTGTTCTTCTTGTAAGTGAGTACAGTGCAGCTATTGTATTAACCCTATGGTGTCAAAGAATATCGGTAAGAGAAAGATATATATATATATATATATATATATATATATATATATACACACGGTGATTCTAGGCTACTGTATTTCCCGCCACAGGGTAATAGAACACATTATTCTGAACAACTTTTATGTTGTAAATTTTTTTTATCTCTTATAGTTTTTAAACTACGGCACTTTAAAGTTACGCTTTTTCAGCCAATCAGAGAACGCTATCTTGAACGTTCGAAAAGAGAAACAAGTGTGTTTCATTTTGCCCCAGCGTAGCAATGAAACTCATCATATTGATCGCTTGCATAGTTACCGAATAAATAAATAAGAATCATATGATTGTTATTGTATACAACACATAACCAAAATGTTTGACTAAACTGCTAATGTTTACAAGCGAAGTTTTTAATGTTGAATAATAGATGGCAATGTTAGTCATATTGACGATACTATTTGTTCTTTTATTTTAAAATTTATAAAATTAATATCGAATATGAAAATAATTATTTAAAATTATTTATTACATTAATTATTTTATAAATAACAATTTAATAAATTAATAATTGATAATTAATTAATAATTTATTGGTTATTTGATTTTAAAAAATTGACATTATTTTGAAAGTTAATCATAAATAATATTGTAATTTAAAACATTATAGTAAGAAAGATGAGGAATCATGTAAATATTTAAAAAATATTTATTAATGTTTAGATATTTGTGGAAATCGGTATTAGTATTTATGTAAATAAAAAGTTTATTTTCAAACCATGTTGACATGATATTCTTCTGAATATTATTCTTAGATTAATAATTCCAAAAGTTATAACTGCATAAGTATAAATGATGATACAATAATCATATCTTTTTAACTATAAGATATACTTTTGCTTTTTTGAATTGCTTTATTAAAAATAAACAAAGTCAGATAATAATATACTTATATTGTAATAATGATAGTTAAGTAGTACTATATTTTTGTAATAATTACTATAGTAATGGAGTAATTACTAAAGTTTTGTAGTATTTACTGTAGTTATGTAGTGATCACTATAGCTATATAGTAATTACTACGGTTACGTAGTGATTATTAGATTTATGTACTATTTACTATAGTTGTGTAGTAATGGCTATAGTTTTGTAGTATTAGCTATAGTTATGTAGTGATTACTATAGTTATGTAGTGACAACTATAGCTTTATAGTTATCGCTATTGTTATGCAGTCATTACTATAGTTTTGTACTATTTACTAAAGTTTTGTAGTATAAGCTATAGTTATATAGTGACAACTATAGCTTTACAGTAAACGCTATTGTTATGTAGTCATTACTATAGTTTTATAGTATTAACTATAGTTATATAGTGATTACTATAGTTATGTAGTATCGACTCTAGCTATACAGTAATCACTATAATCATGTAGTGTTCACTAAAGTTAATTAGAAACGACTATAGCTGTGTAGTTATCGCTATAGTGATGTAGTAATCACTATAATTATGTAGTGATTACATTTAGATTAATTTAGTACTTACTATTGGGTTTGGAAATTTGCTTGCCAGCGCCACTACGTGGCCCTTTGGTAAGCTGTGAGAGAAGGATTATATTGCGTACCCTATTTAATCTTGTGTATTTGTAAAATTTTTTTATGAAGTAAATAAATAAAAATGTAATTATTTGATTATGTTAAACATAACTTTATGACATATCGTTTTAAGGTAAATATATGTCCAGTGCATAATTTATTCGAAATGATTCACAAATGATGATTGTTTTGGTGTTCATTTTTCGATAGGTTATAGCTTCAGATACTGCTTTAGAATGGTTAAAAATGTAAACATTGTCAGCTAGAAAAAGCCGTCAAAATTTTTATAAACTCGACTGTTTCATTTACGTACACTATAACATGCGCGATGTTTTCTACAAAAATTCTTCATGTTTCCTTCATCCTATGAGAACTAATTTTTTAATCTTTTTTTATACTATTTAATTAAAAAATTACAAAATACTACAATTTTCGTATGCAACCAATGTAATTCTCGAGCAGTATCCTTCTCTCACAGCTTATCAATTTGCCACGCGATGTCGCTGACAAGCAAATTCCCAAACCCAATAGTTATGTAGTAATTACTATATTTATGTAGTAATTATTATAGTCATTTAGTGATTACTATAGCTATGTAGTAATCGCTATAGTAATAAAGTGATTGCTACAGTTATGTAGTAATCACTATAGTTATGTAGTTATTACTATATTGATGTTATAATGATTATAGTTATGTTGCGGTCACTATAAATATGTGATAATTACTCTATCTATTTAGAAATTATTATAATTATATTGTAACTATTATGGTTATATATGATTCAGAATAGTTATGTAGTGACGAATATAGTTATGTAGTAATCACTATACTGATGCAGGTATTTTTATAGATATGCAGTAATTACTATATTTGAGTAGTAATCACTATATTTATGTAATAAGTACTGTAGATGTGTTGTAATTACTATTGTTATGTGGTATCGACTATAGCTTAATAGTAATTACTATAGCTATGTAGTGATTACTAGATTGATGTAGTATTTATTATAATTATATAGTTACGAATATAGTTATGTAGCAGTTACTGTAGCGATGTAGTCATCAATATAGTTATGTAGTAATCTCTTTGTTTATGTAGTGATTACTATTGTTGTGTAGTGATTACTATATTTCTGTAGTATTTACTATAGTTATGTAATCATTACTATAGATATGTAGGGACGATTGAAGCTTTATTGTAATCCTTATGGTTATGTCCTAATTCATATTAATTTAAATGTAATATATAGTAATTTAAAAAGTCATGTAGTAATCACTACAATTTCACAAATTTGCAAATCTATTATATTTATAATTGAGAAAAATTATTCTTCTCAGGTGGCACAAAAGGTTGATGCACTTACACTTCCTGACTTTCCTAAAATATTCGATGCACGAAAAAACTATTGCAAACAAAATTAGCTCATGTTTGTAAATAAATTGATCATTCGAATAACTTAAATAATTATAACGTATTATACTAAGATGATACATAATTCAAGAAAAATAAAACAGAAAATCAGTCTTATATGCATTCAATATATACTCAAATATGTACTTTGACTGCATTTAAAATAGTTGGACATCCTTTGTACTCAGACTTGATCAGTTTTTAGCTTCAACTCGAAATAGAAAAGTAATATTAAAAAAATAAAGAGAATTTAACATCGGAACAGTTTTATTGTTATATACATAACTATAATAATTACTATATTACTATAGTAATTAATACATAAATATAGTAATTACTACATAACTATAGTAAGTACAACATGAATCTAAATGTTATCACTACATAATTATAGTGATTACTACATAGCTATAGTCGCTTCTAATTAACTACAGTGAACACGACATAATTATAGTGATTACTGTATGACTATAGTCGATACTACATAACCATAGTAGTTACTAGATAACTATAGTTAATAGTACAAAACTATAGTAATGGCTGCATAACAATAGCAATAACTATAAAGCTATAGTTGTCACTACATAACTAAAGTAATCACTACATAACTATAGCTTATACTAGAAAACTATAGTAAATAGTATAAAACTATGGTAATGACTGCATAACAATAGCGATTACTATAAAGCTATGGTTGTCAGTACATAACTATAGTAATCACTACATAACTATAGCTTATGCTACAAAATTATACTTGATAGTAAAAACTATAGTAATGACTGCGTAACAATACCGATAACTATAAAGCTATAGTTGTCACTACATAACTATAGTGATCACTGCATAACTATAGTTTATACTACAAAACCATGGTAAATACTACAAAACTATAGTAATGACCGCCTAACAATAGCGATAACTATAAAGCTATCATTGTAACTACATAACTGTAGTAATCACTGCAGAACTATAGCTTATACTACAAAACTATAGTGAATAGTACAAAACTATAGTAATGACTGCATAACAATAGCGATAACTATAAAGCTATAGTTGTCACTACATAACTATAATAATCACTACATAACTATAGCTTATTCTAGAGAACAATAATAAATAGTACAAAACTATGGTAATGACTGCATAACAATAGCGATAACTATAAAGCTGAAGTTGCCAGTACATAACTATAGTAATCACTACATAACTATAGCTTATACTACAAAACTATAGTAGTGACTGCATAACAATAGCGATAACTATAAAGCTATAGCTGTCACTACATAACGATAGTTATCACTACATAAGTATAGCTTATACTAGAAAACTATAGTAAATAGTACAAAACTATGGTAATGACTGCATAACAATAGCGATAACTATAAAGCTATAGTTGTCAGTACATAACTATAGTAATCACTACATAAGTATAGCTTATACTAGAAAACTATAGTAAATAGTACAAAACTATGGTAATGACTGCATAACAATAGCAATAACTATAAAGCTATAGTTGTAACTATATAACTATAGTAATCACTACATAAGTATAGCTTATACTAGAAAACTATAGTAAATAGTACAAAACTATGGTAATGACTGCATAACAATAGTGATAACTATAAAGCTACAGTTGTCAGTACATAACTATAGTAATCACTACATAACTATAGTTTATACTACAAAACTATAGTAAATACTACAAAACTATAGTAATGACTGCCTAACAATAGCGATAACTATAAAGCTATCGTTGTAACTACATAACTATAGTAATCACTACAGAACTATAGCTTATACAACAAAACTATAGTAAATAGTACAAAACTATAGTAATGACTGCATAACAATAGCGATAACTATGAAGCTATAGTTGTCACTACATAACTATAATAATCACTACATAACTATAGCTTATTAGAAAACTATAGTAAATAGTACAAAACTATGGTAATGACTGCATAACAATAGCGATAACTATAAAGCTAAATATGCCAGTACATAACTATAGTAATCACTACATAACTATAGCTTATACTACAAAACTATAGTAGTGACTGCATAACAATAGCGATAACTATAAAGCTACAGTTGTCAGTACATAACTATAGTAATCACTACATAACTATAGTTTATACTACAAAACTATAGTAAATACTACAAAACTATAGTAATGACTGCCTAACAATAGCGATAACTATAAAGCTATCGTTGTAACTACATAACTATAGTAATCACTACAGAACTATAGCTTATACAACAAAACTATAGTAAATAGTACAAAACTATAGTAATGACTGCATAACAATAGCGATAACTATGGAGCTATAGTTGTCACTACATAACTATAATAATCACTACATAACTATAGCTTATTAGAAAACTATAGTAAATAGTACAAAACTATGGTAATGACTGCATAACAATAGCGATAACTATAAAGCTAAATATGCCAGTACATAACTATAGTAATCACTACATAACTATAGCTTATACTACAAAACTATAGTAGTGACTGCATAACAATAGCGATAACTATAAAGCTATAGTTGTCACTACATAACTATAGTAATCACTACAAAAGTATAGCTTATACTAGAAAACTATAGTAAGTAGTACAAAACTATGGTAATGACTGCATAACAATAGCGATAACAATAAAGCTATAGTTGTCACTACATAACTACAGTAATCACTACATAACTATAGCTTATACTAGGAAACTGTAGAATATAGTACAAACTATGGTAATGACTGCATAACAATAGCGATAACTATATAGCTATAGTTGTCAGTACATAACTATAGTAATCACTACATAACTATGGCTTATGCTACAAAATTATACTTAATAGTACAAAACTATAGTAATGACTGCATAACAATAGCGATAATTATAAAGCTATAGTTGTCACTACATAACTATAGTAATCACTACATAACAATAGTTTATACTACAGAACTATAGTAAATACTACAAAACTATAGTATAGACCGCCTGACAATAGCGATAACTATAAAGCTATAGTTTTCACTACATAACAATAGTAATCACTACAGAACTGTAGCTTGTACTACAAAACTATAATAAATAGTACGAAACTATAGTAATGACTGCATAACAATAGAGATAACTATGAAGCTATAGTTGTCACTACATAACTATAGTTATCACTACAGAACTATAGCTTATACTACAAAACTATAGTAAATACTACAAAACTATAGTAATGACTGCATAACAATAGCGATAAATATATAGCTATAGTTGCCACTACATAACTATAGTAATCACTACATAACTATAGCGTATACTACAAAACTATAGTAAATAGTAGAAAACTATAATAATGACTGCATAACAATAGCGATAACTAAAAAGCTATAGTTGCCAGTACATAACTATAGTAATCACTACACAACTATAGCTTATACTACAAAACTATAGTAAATAGTACAAAACTATAGTAATGACTGCATAATAATAGCGATAACCACAAAGCCATAGTTGTCACTACATAACTATAGTAATCACTACAGAACTAAAGCTCATACTACAAAACTATAGTAAATAGTACAAAACTATAGTAGTGACTGCAAAACAATAGCAATAACTATACAGCTATAGTTGCCACTACATAACTATAGCATATACTACAAAACTATAGTAAATAGTACAAAACTATAGTAATGACTGCATAACATAGCGATAACTATAAAGCTAAAGTTGTCACTATATAACTATAGTAATCACTACATAACTATAGCTCATACTACAAAACTATTGTAAATACTACAATTCTATAGTAATGACTGCATAACAATAGCGATAACTATAAAGCTATAGTTGTCACTACATAACTATAGTAATCACTACATAACTATAGCTTATACTAGAGAACTATAGTTAATACTACAATACTATAGTAATGACTGCATAACAATAGCGATAACTATAAAGCTATAGTTGTCACTACATAACTATAGTAATCACTACATAACTATAGCGTATACTAGAAAACTATAGTAAATAGTACAAAACCATATTAATAACTGCATAACAATAGCGATAACTAAAAAGCTATAGTTGCCAGTACATAACTATAGTAATGACTACATAAATATAGCTTATACTACAAAACTATAGTAAATAGTAGAAAACTATAGTAATAACTGCATAACAATAGCGATAACTATAAAGCTATAGTTGTCAGTACATAACTATAGTAATTACCACATAACTACAGCTTATGCTACAAAATTATACTTAACAGTACAAAACTATAGTAATGACTGCATAACAGTAGCGATAACTATGAAGCTATAGTTGTCACTACATAACTATAGTAATTACTACATAACTATAGTTTATACTACAAAACTATAGTAAATACTACAAAACTATAGTAATGACCGCCTAACAATAGCGATAACTATGAAGCTATAGTTGTCACTACATAACTATAGTAATCACTACATACCTAAAGTAATCACTACATAACTACAGCGTAAACTAGAAAATTATAGTAAATAGTACAAAACTATGGTAATAATTGCATAACAATAGCGATAACTATAAAGCTATAGTTGTTACCACATCACTATAGTAATCACTACATAACTATAGCGTATACTAGGAAACTATAGTGAATAGTACAAAACTATATAAATGAATGCATAACAATAGCGATAATTGAAAAGCTATAGTTGCCAGTACATAACTATAGTAATCACTACATAACTGGGAGTTGGCCCAGGGAGCCCCCTTGGGCAAATGTCATCTTCCAGGGTCCATGTCCCGCTCCCGGGCGTCTTTGTCGCATCAATGCTCAGAGCAGCAATGCTTTAACGGAGACGGCAAATAGGAAGCACTGACTGGCGGATGAAGCAGGTATAGTAGTAACTGTTGATGCCAACAACTACTCAAACACTTTCCACACAATACACAAACAAATACACTTCTACTCGTACACGGCACACACCTAACATCGAAAGGCCAAAGTGAGTGGATTGGGGGCCCTATAAACGGGTTTCTCCCTACTGAGCGTATGTGCGTGAATGCTGTCGCTGGGGGCTCTATAAACGGGTCCCGCCTAGCGAGTTGAATGGGATAAAGAGGCTGTGAAAGGCGTATGGATGGAAATGAGCAGGCAGGATGGGGGCAGCTTGCAGTCCTTATCCTGGCTGCTGAATGGACGGCGGGGACTTTATAAACAAGATCTCCCGGAAGCGGAAGGACAGGGGACCCTATAGACGGGTAACTCTCCCTTGAATGACTGAGGGTCCTCAGTGTGAATCGTAGTGTGGATGGGCCAATGGACACTTACACAAACAAAGCAGGAATGCCTCGGGGTCTAGTGTCGGCCGTAGGTAGGCTGACTCAGGATGGGAATCGTGTCGCTGCTGGAGGATACAGGGAAAAACCGTGTGGATGCTGCGGGCCGCCGGATAGTACAGGGGCCCGGTCAGAGCTAGCCACTTTGTACTGGCTGCCCTATCAGCCGGCGAAAAATCCATCTCCCTGTTGCCTGGTGCCGGGTGGCACCCGGACTGGGCGCCGACAATGGGGAATGGGGGCTCCTCCGAGGTCACCGGCGGCGGGGCGATCCTTAAGGGGGGAGGCTGACAGACGGTGTACGAGCTGGACCTTACCGCAGGTAGAATCTTGACCACAAACACATATTAAACGAGAAGAGACGCAGGAGAAAAATTGAAACCAAAAATGCTGATGTCAACGAAAGAATTAGAGCTTTCAGCATCCATCAGCGCTCCGGGCACCCCAGGCCCACATACCTCAGAGGCGGCTGTCTTGGCCTCAGGGGTGTGTTTTACTAAATCAAGCGGGGAAAGGGAAGGGCAGGATCGAGTGCCTCCTGACATCATTAAGGGGCAGATTAAGAGGATCTTGGAGTCAGTAGCCAAGATGGAATTGGTAAAATCGAAAGTTAGGACGGTGAGCACTGGAATCACGGATGAATGGCCTGTCATCAAGGATGCATGTGAGGCGGTAATCGCCGAGTGTGAGCGGATGACTGCACAGCGGACGACTGTGGTGACGGCTGCTGCTGAGGCCCAGAAGCGGAAGAGGGAGCCGACCGGTGCCAGTCCTGAGCAGTCGGCGGCCTTCCAAAAGGTCGGCGAGGGCTCCGGATGGAAAAAGGTTGGAGCCAAACGCAAAAACAGGACTGCAAGTACGGCACCTAAGGACGGACCGAAAGAACTGAACGACCAGAGGACTCAGAAGGACGCGACGAAACGGAAGAAGAAGACCGGTCGCGGACAGTCCAGACGGAAGCAGGATGCACGCAACGACGTCGGCGCCGTCTTGGTTGGTCTATCCGCCAACATGACGTACGCTGATGCTCTGCGCAGGCTCAAACAGGACGTAAAGACTGACGAGACCAAGGTGCAGATACAGGGCTGTCGCAAGACGAAAGACGACGGACTCCTCATCAGGCTGCGATGCAAGACGGAGGACAGACTGCAATTCGAACAGCAGGTTAAACAGGCACTGGGAAATGACGGCACAGTACGTGACTTGACGCCGGAGGTGCAGATCGAGATTCTTGATCTTGACTGTATCACAGAGGCACAAGACGTTACGGACGCAATAAGACGGGAGACAGGGACAGTGAGGGATCCGAAGCCGCATATCTTCGGTCCCAATGATCAAAATGTCTGCATGGCCGTCTGTGGCGTGGAGGAGAGTGCCGCTCGAATCCTGCTTCAGAAGGGCCGGATCAAAATAGGGTGGATGAACTGCCGCGTACGGACGAGACTAATGGTGCCGAGGTGCTACAGATGCTTCGGCTTCGGACACAAACGACGAGACTGCAAAGGTACCGACAGAAGCAGACTGTGTCGTAGGTGCGGACGGACGGGACATACTAGCGGAGGGTGCAACGAGAAAAACCCGACTTGCTACCTCTGCACGGAGGCGAGGCTTGGAGGATGCGCTCATGTACCGGGCTCCGGAGCATGCGCCGTCTTCCGGGCTGAGCTGGAAAAGCGGAAAAGGCAGACAACGACATGACTTTGACGCTACAAGTTAACCTGAACAGGTGCGAAGCGGCTCAGCTTTTACTGGACCAAATCGCGACGGAACGGAACGCTGACGTACTTATAATAAGTGAACAGTACCGTGACTTACGCCAACAGACATGGCTTTCGAACGCGTCAGGCTCGTCGGCCATCTGGATTAGAGGCGCGCGCTCAAGGGGTCCTATAGTTTCCGGTGCGGGAGAGGACTACGTGTGGGCGAGGGTGGGAGATATTACTTATGTGAGTATATATCTCTCACCAAACTGTACGGCCGGAGAATTTGAAGGTAAAATTGCGGCTCTAGAGGACTGCCTCAGAGATTTACCGGGGAATCTTGTCGTTGCCGGCGACTTTAATTCCAGGGCGATCGAGTGGGGCATGACAACCACAGACAGACGCGGACGGCTGGTGTTAGAGATGGCTGCGAGGCTGGAACTAACAGTAGCAAACAGAGGACAGGCTTTTACGTACAGACGACCGGGTTACGGTAACTCGATACCGGACGTGACGCTGACAACGGAAGACCTGGAGACGCGGATAAGGGGATGGCGGGTGCTCGAGGACTTTACGGCCAGCGATCACCAGTGCATCGCCTTTGAAGTTACGGAACGGAACGATACGTCACAAAACGTTTCGGTGAGACCCTCGCGGTGGAACCTTAACAAACAGGACAGGGCTCTGTTTCGGAGGACGCTGCTGGAAACGGTTGCGCCTTCTGAAAACATCCCGACGGATCTGACTGACGAACAGAGGACGGAGTTGATTGTGGACAGGACGATGACTGCTATGGTTCGCCTCTGTGAGGCTACTATGCCACGCATCGTGCCTAGACATAATAAACCGGCAGCATACTGGTGGACGGACGAAATAAGTTCCCTACGACGGACGTGCATAAAACACAGACGAGTACTATACAGAGCACGCAAAAGAGGACAGGATGATGCAATGAGGCTTGCACAGACATACAAAGACGCTAAAAAGACCCTGACGAACGCCATAAAATACAGTAAGAGGCGATGCTGGAGACGGTTGTGTGAAGAGGTGGACCGCGACCCCTGGGGTATGGGCTATAAGCTGGTTACCCAGAAACTGGGGGCTCTTGGTCCTCCAGAACACAAAGACGGACAGTTGATGGCGACGATAGTGGACGGGCTGTTCCCAAACCATCCGGTTACGGAGGGGCCAGTCGACTACCAGAGCCAAGCAGTTCCGGAGTTCACGGAGGCAGAATTGCTGGAAGCTACTGCCTCTTTGAGACCCGGAAAAGCGCCAGGACCGGACGGCATTCCAGGAGAGATTCTCCGGCAGATTGCCTTGGGCAGGCCACGTCTCCTCCTGGACATGTACAACGAATGTTTACGGACGGGGATTTTCAGCACGCGTTGGAAAAAGGCCAGACTGGTTCTCCTCTACAAAGGAAAGGGAGAGCCAAATGCGCCTAATTCCTACAGGCCATTGTGCCTCTTAGACACGGCAGGAAAGACATTAGAACTTTTACTGAAAAACAGACTGACGAAAGCAGTGGACAGAGCAGGAGGACTCTCGGACAACCAGTATGGCTTCCGCAAAGGCCGATCGACGGTGGATGCTGTGCGGGAAGTTCTTGAGCCTTCTAGAAGGACGGCACTGATGGACCACAGACAAAGACCGGTGGTACTGCTTGGCACGCTGGACGCAAAGAACGCCTTCAATAGCGCCAGGTTCTCCGATATCCTCGGGGCCTATAGGTCTTTCGGGGTGCCGGATTACCTGATGAGGATGGTGGAGGATTATTTGCGTAACAGATGCATAACGTACGAGACGACGGAAGGACAGATACGCAGACCAATAACCGCGGGGGTCGCGCAGGGTTCGATACTGGGACCAGACTTTTGGAACGTGGACTATGACAGCTTGCTAAGACTGGAGATGCCCGAGGGCGCATCACTCGTCGCTTACGCAGACGACGTGGCGGTAGTGATCGTCCAGAGGACTACAGAGTTAGCACAACTGACACTGAACAGAGTCATGAGGCGGGTCGAAAGGTGGATGACAGAACACGGACTGTCACTGGCACTGAACAAGACGGAACTGATGTTACTGACGGGAAGGCGTATACCGACGCTCATTCCCATGACAGTAGGTACAGAAAGGACGGAGACGGTAGGTTTCCTCAAATACCTAGGAGTCACTCTGGATACCAGGCTTACTTTTTGGCCACATATCCAGAGGGTGGCCGACAAAGCGACTAGACTGACGTCATCGCTGGGCCGCCTCATGGCAAATACGTACGGACCGAGACAGAGCAAGAGACTGCTCCTGATGACGACGACCCACTCGATCATGTTGTACGGGGCGGAAATATGGGCCGACGCGCTCCGCGTCCGGAAGTACCGAAAGCGACTGACGGACGTACAGAGACGGGGAGCGCTTCGGATAGCTTGCGCCTACCGGACGGTCTCTGCGGAGGCCGTAATGGTGGTTGCAAGCGTAATCCCTATAGATCTCCTTGCGCTGGAGCGCAAGCGGATCTATGAAAGAAGCGCTGAAACAGGACGGACAGAAGCGGCAGTTCGGGAAAGGGACCTGACAATGACGCTATGGAGTGAACGTTGGACGAGAGACGGAACGGGTGCATGGACCAGACGTCTGATCAGGGACCTGAGACAGTGGACGCAACGGACTTTTGGGGAGGTGGATTTTTACCTTACCCAATTCTTGACCGGACACGGCTACTTCCAGACGGTACCTGCACCTGAGAGGGAAGGTACAGCATGCGGGCTGTACCTATTGCGGACATGACATGGACGACGCTGAGCATACGTTCTTCGGATGCTCACGTTGGGACTTCGACAGACGAACGCTACGGAGACAGACTGGAGACCTCACACCGGACAATGTTGTAGACTGGATGCTGGCGGACGTCCAAAACTGGGCCTCGATGGTGACCTTTGTCACGGTCGTCCTTAAAGCGAAGAAAGAGGATGGATGTTTAATGTGAATGAATGAATGAGTGAATGGATGAGGAATACAAATACGCAGGGAGACAAATGTCTTTGGGCCTAGCGACCCCACGTACCCGAGCTGAATGAATGGTATACGGAGCGTGTGGATGGAAATGAGGGTGGTAATGTTTGAATACGCAGGGGGACTGCACAGTCCATGGGCCTAGCAACCCCACGTACCCGAGCTGAATGAATGATAAATTGGATGTGTGGATGAAAGTATGGTTGAAAATGTGTGAATACGCAGGGGACTGAAAAGTCCTTGGGCTCAGCGACCCCACGTACCCGAGCTAAGTGAATGGTGAATTGAGTGTGTGGATAAAGGAGAGGATGGAGATGCTTGCACACGCAGGGGGACTGCACAGTCCTTGGGCCTAGCGAACCCACGTACCCGAGCTGAGTGAGTGAATGGTATACTGAATGTGTGGATGGAAGCGTGCGAAAGAATGTACGAATACGCAGGGGACTGCACAGTCCATGGGCCTAGCGACCCCACGTGCCCGAGCTGAGTGAGTGAAAGATATATTGGATGTGTGATGAATGAGAGGATGGAAATGTGTGAATACGCAGGGGACTGAAAAGTCCTTGGGCTTAGCGATCCCACGTACCCGAGCTAAGTGCGAATGGAGGAGTGAAAGGAAGGATGACAGGCAAATGTATGCATGTTTAGACGTATGAATGGACACGGCCTAGTGCCTGGACGGACGGACGAGACGAGTGACAATGGACAAGACCGCAGCGTGAAGTAATGCTAACGCAGTCCCACGCTGCGGCTCTGAACGGTGGACGTTACGGATCCCTCCCCGTGTAAGTGAGGCATTTTCTTGCTTCTCTTCCGCGGCCAGGGTGAAGGGGGTTTAGACGGTCTCTGCCTGTAGATGCCTCGAGGGCGAATGCGAACCTACCAGGTTTCTTTCTCCCTCCAGGCTGACGCAGCGTCAGAATCCCGTCACACCAGTGATGCGCACTGCAGTTGGGGTGATCCAGCTGCAGCCCACGTCGCTGTAGGTCTGATAGCAGATTTACCCGTTTTTTCACCACCAAAAAAAAAAAAAAAAAAAAAAAAAAAAAAAAAAAAAAATCACTACATAACTATAGCTCATACTATAAAACTATAGTCAATAGTACAAAACTATAGTTATGACGGCATAACAATAGCGATAACTACAAAGCTATAGTTGTCAGTACATAACTATAGTAATCAGCACACAAGTATGGCTTATACTACAGAACTATAGTGAATAGTACAGAACTATAGTAATGACTGCATAACACTAGCGATAACTATGAAGCTATAGTTGTCACTACATAACTATAGTGATCACTACATAACTATAGCGTATACTAGAAAACTATAGTAAATAGTACAAAACTATGGTAATGACTGCATAACAATAGCGATAACTAAAAAGCTATAGTTGCCAGTACATAACTATAGTAATCACTACATAACTATAACTTATACTACAAAACTATAGTCAATAGTATAAAACTATAGTAATGACTGCATAACAATAGCGATAACTATCAAGCTATAGTTGTCAGTACATAACTATAGTAATGACTACATAAATATAGCTTATACCACAAAACTATAGTAAATAGTACAAAACTATAATAGTGACTGCATAACAATAGCGATAACTATAAAACTATAGTTGTCAGTACATAACTATACTAATGACTACATAAATATAGCTTATACCACAAAACTATAGTAAATAGTACAAAACTATAATAGTGACTGCATAACAATAGCGATAACTATAAAGCTATAGTTGTCACTACATAACTAGAGTAATCACAACATAGCCATAGTAATTACTTTAAACTATAGTGGTGGCAATATAATTTTAGCGATTACCACATAACTACAGTAATAACTGCATAAAAATAGCGATAACTATAAAGCTATAGTCGTCAGTAAATAACTTTCGTAATCACTACATAACTATGGCTTATGCTACAAAACTATACCTTATACTACAAAACTATATTAATGACCGTCTAACAATAGCAATAACTACAAAGCTATAGTTATCACTACATAACTATAGTAATCACTACAGAACTATAGCTCACACTACAAAACTATAGTAAATACTACAAAACTATAGTAAATACTACAGAACTATAGTAAATACTACAAAACTATGGTAATGACCGTCTAACAATAGCGATAACTATGAAGCTATAGTTGTCCTTACACAACTATAGTAATCACAACATGAATATAGCTTATGCTACAAAATTATACTTAACAGTACAAAACTATAGTAATGACTGCATAACAGTAGCGATAACTATAAGGCTATAGTTGTCACTACGTAACTATAGGAATTACTACATAACTATAGTTCATACTACAAAACTATAGTAAATACTACAAAACTATAGTAATGACCGCCGAACAATAGCGATAACTATAAAGCTATAGTTGTCACTACATAACTATAGTAATCACTACATAACCATAGCGTGTACTAGGAAACTATTGTAAATAGTACAAAACTATAGTAATGACTGCATAACACTAGCAATAACTACAAAGCTATAGTTGTCACTACTTACCAGTAGTAAGCACTACAGAACTGTAGCTTACACTACAAAACTATAGTAAATAGTACAAAACTATAGTAATGACTGCATAACAATCGCGATAACTATAAAGCTATAGTTGTCACTATATAACTAAAGTTATACCTACAGAACTATAGCTTATACTACAAAACTATAGTAAATAGTACAAAACTATAGTAATGACTGCATAACAATAGCGATAACTATAAAGCCATAGTTGTCACTAGATAACTATAGTAATCACTACATAACTATAGCGTATACTAGGAAACTATCGTAAATAGTACAAAACTATGGTAATGACTGCATAACAATAGCGATAACTAAAAAGCTATAGTTGCCAGTACATAACTATAGTAATCACTACACAACTATAGCTTATACTACAAAACTATAGTGAATAGTACAAAACTATAGTAATGACTGCATAACAATAGCGAAAACTATAAAGCTATAGTTGTCAGTACATAACTATAGTAATCACTACATAAATATAGCTTATACTACAAAACTATAGAAAATAGTACAAAACTATAATGGTGACTGCATAACAATAGCGATAACTATAAAGCTATAGTTGTCACTACATAACTATAGTAATTACAACATAGCTATAGTAATTACTTTGAACCATAGTGGTGGCCATATAATTACAGCGATACCATATAACTATAGTAATAGCTGCATAAAAATAGCGATAACTATAAAGCTATAGTCGTCAGTACATAACTTTAGTAATCACTGCATAACAATGGCTTATGCTACAAAACTATACATAATACTACAAAACTATTGTAATGACTGTCTAACAATAGCGATAACTATAAAGCTATAGTTATCACTACGTAACTATAGTAATCACTACAGAACTATAGCTCATACTACAAAACTATAGTAAATACTACAATACTATAGTAATGACTGCATAACAATAGCGATAGCTATAAGGCTATAGTTGTCACTACATAACTATAGTAATGACTACATAACTATAGTTTATACTACAAAACTATAGTAAATACTACAAAACAATGGTAATGACCGCCTAACAATAGTGATAACTATGAAGCTATTGTTTTCACTACATAACTATAGTAATAACTACATAAATATAGCTGATACTAGAAAACTATAGTGAATGGTACGAAACTATGGTAATGGCTGCATAACAATAGCGATAACTATAAAGCTATAGTTGCCAGTACATAACTATAGTAATCACTACATAACTGTAGCCTATACTAGAAAACTATGGTAAATAGTACAAAACTATGGTAATGACTGCATAACAATAGCGATAACTATACAGCTATAGTTGTCAATACATAACAGTAGTAATCACTACAGAACTGTAGCTTATACTACAAAACTATAGTGAATAGTACAAAACTATAGTAATAACTGCATAACAATAGCGATAACTATGAAGCTATAGTTGTCACCACATAACTATAGTTATTACTACAGAACTATAGCTCATACAACAAAACTATAGTAAATAGTACAAAACTATAGTAATAACTGCATAACAATAGCGATAACTATAAAGCTATAGTTGTCACTACATAACTATAGTAATCACTACATAACTATAGCGTACACTAGGAAACTATAGTAAATGGTAGAAAACTATAATAATGACTGTCTAACAATAGCGATAACTATAAAGCTATAGTTATCACTACGTAACTATAGTAATCACTACAGAACTATAGCTCATACTACAGAACTATAGTAAATACTACAATACTATAGTAATGACTGCATAACAATAGCGATAACTATAAAGCTATAGTTGCCAGTACATAACTATAGTAATCACTACATAACTGTAGCCTATACTAGAAAACTATGGTAAATAGTACAAAACTATGGTAATGACTGCATAACAATAGCGATAACTATATAGCTATAGTTGTCAATACATAACAGTAGTAATCACTACAGAACTGTAGCTTATACTACAAAACTATAGTAAATAGTACAAAACTATAGTAATAACTGCATAACAATAGCGATAACTATAAAGCTATAGTTGCCAGTACATAACTATAGTAATCACTACATAACTGTAGCCTATACTAGAAAACTATGGTAAATAGTACAAAACTATGGTAATGACTGCATAACAATAGCGATAACTATAAAGCTATAGTTGTCACTACATAACTATAGTAATCACTACATAACTATAGCGTACACTAGGAAACTATAGTAAATAGTAAAAAACTATAATAATGACTGTCTAACAATAGCGATAACTATAAAGCTATAGTTATCACCACGTAACTATAGTAATCACTACAGAACTATAGCTCATACTACAAAACTATAGTAAATACTACAATACTATAGTAATGACTGCATAACAATAGCGATAGCTATAAGGCTATAGTTGTCACTACATAACTATAGTAATTACTACATAACTATAGCGTACACTAGGAAACTATAGTAAATAGTAGAAAACTATAATAATGACTGTCTAACAATAGCGATAACTATAAAGCTATAGTTATCACTACATAACTATAGTAATGACTACGTAACTATAGTTTATACTACAAAACTATAGTAAATACTACAAAACAATGGTAATGACCGCCTAACAATAGCGATAACTATGAAGCTATTGTTTTCACTATATAACTATAGTAATAACTAAATAAATATAGCTGATACTAGAAAACTATAGTGAATAGTACGAAACTATGGTAATGGCTGCATAACAATAGCGATAACTATAAAGCTATAGTTGCCAGTACATAACTATAGTAATCACTACATAACTGTAGCCTATACTAGAAAACTATGGTAAATAGTACAAAACTATGGTAATGACTGCATAACAATAGCGATAACTATATAGCTATAGTTGTCAATACATAACAGTAGTAATCACTACAGAACTGTAGCTTATACTACAAAACTATAGTAAATAGTACAAAACTATAGTAATAACTGCATAACAATAGCGATAACTATGAAGCTATAGTTGTCACCACATAACTATAGTTATTACTACAGAACTATAGCTCATACAACAAAACTATAGTAAATAGTACAAAACTATAGTAATAACTGCATAACAATAGCGATAACTATAAAGCTATAGTTGTCACTACATAACTATAGTAATCACTACATAACTATAGCGTACACTAGGAAACTATAGTAAATAGTAGAAAACTATAATAATGACTGCATAACAGTGGCGATAACTATTAAGCTATAGTTGTCACTACATAACTATAGTAATCACTACAGAACTATAGCTTATACTACAATACTATAGTAAAAAGTACAAAACTATAGTAATGACTGCATAGCAATAGCGATAACTATAAAGCTATCGTTGTCACTACATATCTATAGTAATAACTACATAACTATAGCTTATACTAGAAAACTATAGTCAATAGTACAAAACTATGGTTATGACGGCATAACAATAGCGATAACTACAAAGCTATAGTTGCCAGTACATAACTATAGTAATCACTACACAACTATAGCTTTAACTACAAAACTATAGTGAATAGTACAAAACTATAGTTATGACTGCATAATAATAGCGATAACTACAAAGCCATAGTTGTCACTACATAACTATAGTAATCACTACAGAACTAAAGCTCATACTACATAACTATAGTAAATAGTACAAAACTATAGTAGTGACTGCATAACAATAGCGATAACTATACAGCTATAGTTGTCACTACATAACTATAGCTTATACTACAAAACTATAGTAATAGTACAAAACTATAGTAATGACTGCATAACAATAGCGATAACTATAAAGCTAAAGTTGTCATTATATAACTATAGTAATCACTACATAACTATAGCTTATACTACAAAACTATAGTAAATACTACAATGCCATAGTAATGACTGCATAGCAATAGCGATAACTATAAAGCTATAGTTGTCACTACATAACTATAGTAATCACTACATAACTATAGCTTATACTAGAAAACTATAGTCAATAGTACATAACTATGGTAATGACTGCGTAACAATAGCGATAACTGTAAAGCTATAGTTGCCAGTACATGACTATAGTAATCACTACATAACTATAGCTCATACTACAAAACTATGGTTAATAGTACAAAACTATAGTAATGACTGCGTAACAATAGCGATAACTATAAAGTTATAGTTTTCACCACATAACTTTAGGAATCAATAATTAACCATTAAATTTACTATATTATTATAATAATTACTACATAAATATAGTAATTACTACATTACTATCATAATAATTACATAAATATAGTGATGACTACATAACTATAGTTATTACGACATACCTATAGAAAATACTCCATAACTGTAGTGATTTCTACATAACTACAGTAATCACTAGATAGCTGTAGCCATTACTTTAAACTATAGCGTTGGTGACATAAATATAGCGACAACCGCATAACTATAGTCATTACTACATAACAACAGTAACAACAACATCACTATAGTAAAATTTATAAATTTATTATATTTTAATTATTGTGTTTACTTTTTATTCTTCTTTATTATTTACAGCTTATTGAAAATGTTCAACAATGATAGGTCAAATGGAACTTATACTGCCTTCAATAATTGAAAACTTAGTATAAGCATTTGTAAATAATCACATAAATATAGCCTTCATCTCTAGCAACAGAAATATTTAAATGTTTGACATCGATCGCTGTGAAGTTGCTGAGTAATCTATCACGTTCTATTCCGTTCCTTTGTACAAAAAATCAATAATTCATGTAAAATTTAATTAAAAATTAATTTTTAATAATTAATCAAAAATACTTAACATTTAATATAAAAAAGAGTCATATCGTAAATTTCATCAGCTTTCAGAATTCTAAAAGCAAACCAAAATTGGTGAAATATTTCAAAAAATAAATTTTTTATTTTCTAACATATTAACTTCTTGATAAAAATGATCTCATCATTAGATTCCTTGTCGTTAAAAACCCTTAAAATAATAATCTTAATTTAAATTCATAATTTATAATACTAAAAAATTGACAATTATTCTAATTATTATAGTGAAACTATAATTCGTCATGTTAAGTGTCAACAACGTCAATAATTACGTGTAAAATTAAATGTGGTGTCGAAAAAAAGAACTAAAAAGTTAAAAAAATTTGAATTTTCTTTCTTTTTAGTTCCTCTTACTGACACTGCATTCAATTTTACACGTATTTATTGGCGTAGTTGTTCCGTACCACGTGACAACAAAGTGACTTAACATGACGAATATACCATTATTAGTTCGCCGAACTATTATGAGCAACTAACAATCTATACAACGATCATAATTTCATATTTTTTAAACAATGATTTTAATCATGTTCTATTGCAAACACCGTATTCGATGTAGGCATTAGAAGATATTATTTTATATCAAAAAAATATCTAATTAAACGTTTAACTAGACTTAAAATATGATAAATAAGCTTTCATATATTGGCTTTGAAAGGCTTTAGCGAGTACATTAAAATGTTTCAAGTAAATTTTCATACGATATTTCTTTCGAAAGTTATCATCATGCTTTTGCATCCTGTTTTTTGAATAGCGTTATAGTTATAATGAATAATTAATAAAGATTAATGATCGGTAGATAATTAATAAATATTCTGCTTTCTCAAAATGAATATTTGTGATGCATAAATACTTCATAGTTTAAATTTAGTTTTATCGCAAACAAGCTTAAACAAATTAAAATATGTTTTGTAAAATAAGATTAACTGATTTCATGCGTTTTTTAAAAACCAGAAAGATTATTTAAATATTAGTATACTTTACAAAACAACAACTACTCAATCTCAATAATTATTACCTGACTTTGTTTATTTTTAATAAAGCAATTCAAAAAAGCAAAAGTATATCTTATAGTTAAAAAGATATGATTATTATATCATCATTTATACTTATGCAATTATAACTTTTTGAATTATTAATCTAAAAATAATATTCAGAAGAATATCATGTCAACATGGTTTGAAAATAAAATTTTTATTTACATAAATACTAATACCGATTTTCACAAATATTTAAACATTAATAAATATTTTTTAAATATTTTCATGATTTCTCTTCTTTCTTACCATAATGTTTTAAATTACAACCTTATTTATGATTAACTTTCAAAATAACGTAAATTTTTAAAATCAAATAACCAATAAATTATTAATTAATTATCAATTATTAATTTAATAAATTGTTGTTTATAAACTAATTAATGTAATAAATAATTCTAAATAATTATTTTCATATTCGATATTAATTATGTAAATTATAAAATAAAAGAACAAATAGTATCGTCATTATGACTAACATTGCCATCTATTATTCAACGTTAAAAACTTCGCTTGTAAACATTAGCAGTTTAGTCAAACATTTTGGTTATGTGTTGTATACAATAACAATCATATGATTCTTATTTATTTATTCGGTAACTATGCAAGCGATCAATATGATGAGTTCATTGCTACTCCGGGGCAAAATGAAACACACTTGTTTCTCTTTTCGAACGTTCAAGATAGCGTTCTCTGATTGGCTGAAAAAGCGTAATCTTAAAGTGCTGTAGTTTAAAAACTATAAGAGATAAAAAAAAATTTACAATATAAAAGTTGTTCAGAATAATGTGCTCTATTACCCTGTGACGGGAAATGCAGTAGCCTAGAATCAGCGTGTATATATATATATATATATATATATATATATATATATATATATATATATATATATATACATACATATATATATACATATATATATATATATATATATATATTATATCGTCGCCTCTAACAAAACACATTTCAATTTTCAGTCGAAAACTAGCACGATTTACTTTTGCGGCGAAGAGTATCACAATTCGCATCCTTCGCCGCTAAGAGTAATTCAAATCGTCCCACGAAAAGTAGCTTATCTCAACACTGTCCTTTGAACAATAATACATGTTAGCGATACCTTGCGATGACTAAATAGCCAAATGTGCTAGTTTTTTTGGCCGCTTTTTAAATGCCCTACTTTTCGTTAAATCTTCTTTTAGTCTTAATATTTTTCAAGATTACTATATTCATAATAATAATATTTAAGTAACAGTACATTTAAAAAAAAATTTCATGCACAATAATTTCAACCCACAATAATTAAAATTATCAGAGCCGGTCTGTGGCACAGTCGGTAGGAGCGTTGGATTCGTATTCTTGGGGAACCGGGATCGAGTCCCGCTCTCGGCTGTTTTTCAAACGAGCACCTCTGTTTCATGTGCTTTGTACGCAGAACACACTTACGAGCTCCGTCGCTAAGGGATGAAAAAGTGCAGTTGTAAAAATCAACTGACCTTGCGTCCCAGTGGACCGGGGTTTGATTCCCTAGGAAAAATTAGAAAAAATAATTTTCGAAGTTTTTCCGAGGGAATAAACCCGAAAAACACAAAAATATATACAAAAAGTCCCAATGGGCAAAACACAAAAATTATAAAAAGTCCCACTGGGCAAACTAAAAATATCAAAATAATGAAACCTGGTGATGGCCTAAGATTGTACTTATCTAATCAAGAGGCCAATAAAATATTAAGAAGAAGAAGAAGAATTAAAATTATCACTTCTGTCGGCCAGTCCCACGACTGCCACATTTTTTTTTTTAACAAACTTTGTACTAACTCTATCTGATCATGAGAATGAGGAAAATTTGAATATGTCACCTTCCCTTCATTAATAAAAGTTATAGGCACACCAAATGTTTTAACACCTGCTTTTATTCCCTCCTCTTCCGTCAAGTATACTATAGCATACTGTTCGTTTTTTGGTGCCATCTGTAAAAATTATTTATGAGAAAATTTTATTTGATTAAGTTGCTTTTTTAATATTTTTTATAATCCAGTTTAGGCTCTGAATTTTAAGGGTTTGATTTTAGATTATGTTGCATTATTTACTGACTTACTCCGAAAAGTATGACTAATATATAATTAAATATTTCTTAACATTACAATTAAATGCATACACAACTGACAAGAACAATTTAAAGAATAAAATAATAATGAATTACTTTAAAATAAAACAATTATTGAGTACAGCAACAAGCCAATTTTGCTATACGTACACGTGTTACTGCAGTAGGCCGGTTCAATCTGTATCGATGCGCGCGCAGACCTACAGCATTATATACCTATAGCGTTCACGAAACTCTGCATCCAAGCTCGGGCAAACCTCGATGCCAAGTTCCCTGCCAAGCTTGGCCTGAGCTCGGTACCAATGTCGGGCCGACATCGTAAACTCGGCAGCCAATATTGGCCCGAGCTCGCGGCACTTTAAAAAGTCTTATCGAGAAGATTTATTTTGAAAATGTGAAAATCCTACAAATAATATTGAAAGCTGTTCATTTATTTTAAACATATAATTTATACGAAATAAGAATTTAATTTTGTCTTTTGAACGGAATTCTGCTGTTTTATTTAAATGATTCAGAATAAGAAGAAATATGTTAAATGAAATCTTTAATCCTCTTTTCAAACTCATTCTCACTGCCGTTTCTTGGTGCACAGGACACGAAAAGACTGATGTTGTAAAACTTGGAATTCTTATGAAAAACAAATGTGGATTTGTATACTTTAACTTAATTTTTTTAGATGGAATGAAGAATTAGAAATTATCAACTCATACTACAGTTTGTACGAATATATTGCCTACGTGTTACATGAAAAAGTATTCATTTTTCATTCAGTATTACTTTTATGGCAAAATAGTTATGATTTTAGCATATGGTACTAGTGTGGATATAAGCTTCTAAATTTTCTTTTTTATCTTACTTTTAAAATGACTCGTTTGCAAGAAATATTACGTAATAATCACTTGAAATTTCATGGAATAATAACATGATTTTCCTCTCCGTGTAATAAGTTATATAGCTTCTAACTGAAAATTAAATAAAAACTTCCTAAAGATAAACACAAATGATTATCGGAAAAACTAACTTATGACAAAGACTTTATTACAAATACAACGTTAAATGCTTTTTAAAGTGTTAAACAATTATATAGTAATGTGTAATATAATTTGCTATTGCAAACACTGATGAAGAAGCTTATTCTAAAAGAATTTTATTCGTCATTATTAATTTTAAATAGAATTTAACATATCCGTTTTTATTTCAACATTCTTTAACTATGGTTTTTATATAAATTATAATATTAAATAATATATACATGTAAATGACTTTTTAACAAGTCTAAACTATGTATTCATAATTAAAAGAAATTCGTTTATAATTTGATATCATTAAAAAATTAAATTGCACTGTAAATTAATTTTATTGATTTATTTACTCTCGAAGATTCGAAACTTGTACCATACAGCACCCTGGTATAAATCTCACAAAATTAACGCACCATTCAATACATTTAAAGCCATCATATACATAATCCACTTATTTTTTTCATTTGATGTATGTACTTATTACAGTTTTCTCGTTATTGTTGTTTTTTTCTTATTATTATTTTAGCTGCTCAGCTATTTCTCCAAATTAATTTTTCCTATAGTATAAGAATTAACTTTAGTTTCAGTATTAATTAGCGTTATTTTGCATTAGCATAAATATAATGATTAAGATTTTATTAAGTTACGGAAATTCTACTAGTGTAAATTTATCTTATACTGACGGACTGAAAAATAAATTAGCCTTGAGATATATAAACTGAAAGTTAAAGTTTTCAAATAAAATTAAAAAAATTCTAATGTTAATGGAAATTTCAATGACAAAGGAAATTAATTTTAAAACAAACAATACTTGTACATTAAAATTATATAAATCTGTATATCTTAAGGTGAAGAGCCATAAATGTGATCTGCATCTTTTCTTTTACATAATAGTAGTCCTGAGGTAAAAGAAGAAAAACAATAGCGTCTTTGTTACCTAGAGACAAAAATTACTTTTTAATATTCGCATAAATATTAAATTAGACGTTTAGTTGAAAAAAATAAAATATTTTAAAAACTAAATCTGAACAAAATATATTTGCTCCAGTTCACGTATGTAAGTTTATTATTATCTTAATAAAAGTATTACCAATTGTTTAGTTAAAATTTAGTGATAAATATTTAAGAAATAAGTTATTTTAGACATTGTATCAGTGTGAAAAAAAGATATTAATAAAAAGTCAAGTTTTGTTATTTAGGATCACAAAGAAAAGAAAGCTTTTATTTTGTTGATATTTTTAAGTATTTTGTATGTATTTTTTATATACTTTAGTCACGTTGATACAACAATAAACGTTAATTAGGTTAAGGAGAAAAAAAGAGATTATAATATAATATACTTGCTTCAATTAATTTATAATCAAGGTCAATTAGCTTCTTCTTTTTCTCAGAGAAATCAAAAATCAATTATGCCACTGCGTTTAAATATCTTTCAGGTTTTCAGATGATAGCACTAGAATCATAATAAGTAGATTTAAATTCTTTAAATTTCAATTTCATAAATTCAAATGCTTTTCTTTTTTTACATGATTATTTATTATTACCTCTCTCATCCAAGTGTTGCTCTTAATTCATATTAGTTTTTCCTATGATTAAAATAATTATGTTCATATATTTTTTTTTCATATTTCTAAAATAAACTTAACATACCAATCAACTCTAGATAATTCTTGCTTCTTCTGAATCTTATTACTTGTTTACATTTAAACAGCGCTGCATTTAAATCCACCTGTAAACTTGCAATTTATCACTAGTTTTGATTTGGTTATTTCAAATTTAAAAATTGAGGTATTCGAACTTAGCTATATCATCGACTTCTTGATCTGGTATACTCTGAACATAGCATAGTGACACAAAAAAATTATCGAACCCCAACGCTGGCGGAATGTGGCCCCTTTAAGGAAATGGAAAATTGTATAAACTTATTAAATATTACACAGAGAAAATATTTCGACAACAATTACCATGAAAATCATGATGATCCTAAAACAAAATGATTTTCGGGAATCTTTTACAAATAATTTTTAAAATTAATCATATACAACACTACAATATTTTTTAAACCACTTATGAAATTTATTTTTACATCAAGTAAAAAAAAAAATTAATAATTTGAGCATTTTTATTAACATTTGTAAAGATATTAAATGATTTTTACGATTCGATCTCGGGAATCATCATTATATTTCCGTAAAAATTTTACCCTAAAATTAATCAGGAGAGATTTGTGTTAATTTTCATTTGTTCGGAGAATCAAAACTTTCAAATATTAGTTTGAAATAATTTTTTGAGGTTATTTTCAATATATTTTTTTAAGCGATAATTTTTACCATGACAGGCTTTAAATTTTTATAAAGATGTTAGTTAAATATTCTATAACCTTCACTTCATCCTAAGATTACTAATCGTCATAATAATTTTTTAGCGTTTTTTATTGTACTTTTTATAAACATATTTTCTGTGTGTGATAAAACAAAATAATATATTCATTTTTATTACAAACAGCTTAAATCTGCTATTATTTTGCATCTGAAAAATGTAAGAGAAAAATTATATATATTAAAAAAAAAAAGATATGTGAAAATTTGTCATGAGAGTTTTTTTTATTTCAATATACCTTTATAATTTTCTCCGGTGACCTGTTAATATATTTTTATTATTTTGTAAAATGGGGCCTTCTTCACCTTGGGGGCCCAGCCTCAAAGATGGCACTGGATTTTCGTTCGCTAAAATATGCAATGTTCGCTGCTTGTATACTCAAAAACTGGCCAACTAAAATAAAAAAACTTTTTTAGAATTTTTTTTTCAACAATTTTGGTAATTTTTTAATTTGTTAACAAAAATTGTTAATAATTATTTTCCCCCAAGCTTGCGAATTTCTACCCTTGATATTTGTAATCAGGGTAGGTATATAATCAGGTAAAAATACATAAAAAACCTTGGTAGAGCTCTGGACCTCGATCGGCTACGAAAACCTGTCCTGCACCCCTACTACCCCAGTTACCGTACCTGAGTAGGCGACCGTGGTATAACGTATCTGAAATCGCTGGAAAACCTAGATTTTCTTTGAAATTCTTTTTTCTTACATACCACGGTAGTCCATAAAATCAACGTAAAAAGTAAACATTAGGGCTTGAATTAATAATCCGAACTCAAATAACGGTTGTATCATCTGTCCTTTTTTCTTATCACGAGAGAGACAAAGACGGAAGGAGGTTTGAGTAACAATTTTTACTTGAGTTGGATCTATAAATTTCAGTCTGAATAATTAATAATTACGATTGATGAAATAGCATAATTAATTGATTTATATATATATTAGTTATATATGTCTTTCGGCCGTATTCAGGTGGAATATGAATCGAGAACAATGTTTGTCGCTTGAACTGAAATTGCCAAGGGCGCGCCAAGCGATAAGAGAGTACCAAAAATAGTCTTAATTTTGAAGAATGGTGATTTTTAGTACTTTTTTATGCTTAACTTTAAACAAGCATAACTTTAGTTCTAATTATTATTTTTTAATTCGGAAACTGGCAAATTAAAGCTGGCTTTCTCTGCTTTCATTCTAGTTATTGTAGACTTAATAAAGACATTTCTGGACCGAATTATTTACACTTCAATTAGGAGTTCTTTTTTCATATTTTTCCGAAAATAAGACTATAATCGTCCATAACTCCAGTTTTTCGAACCGTTAGACCGTACCACTGTGGCTTTACTCATATTTTGGTACCTGAATACTTATCCCAAAGTTTCATCAAGACCTGTAACCCGCAATTCAGACACTTTCCTGGTTAGTCTACGCACTATATATTTGTATATGTATATATGTATATGTTTATCTGCTTCCGTGCACTGGCAAATGTGCGTATTTATATCATAATTTTTGTATCTATATGAATTATAAGATGTGCCTAAATATTTATAAAAAAAATAATCCTAAGCTGTCATATTTGTGTCTTAATCCTGTCTTAATCGTGCCTTTAAAGAGAAAAATGATCAAATAAGGTCCTTAGGTGATACAAAACAATTTAAAATGGTTTCAAAGATATATACAGTTATACATATACATAATTTCCATACAATTGAAAATTGATGATCGAATTTTTCATAGTAGAATACTTAAAAACTAGGTAAATTATTGAAAAACGTCGAAAAAACGGATTTTGCCCTTGTTTTACCACTTTTATGAATCTGAAAAAATTCATGGACATGGTTTAACATAAAATATACAAGATATAATTTTTTTGGTCCTGCTTGCCAAAACAGTTTGGATTTCAGGCCAAAAGTGAAAACAAAAAATAGTATGTTGTAGACGATAAAAAAACCTTCAGAATGGAAAAAAGAAGTTTCTACGGTGCTTAGAAGCCGAAATATCGTTAAAAAATCGAAAAACATTTTTTTATGTTTTGAGGTTATGTGAGGGTCTAGAAGGGTGAAATTTTCAGCGAAGTTATATTTTTTTATGTACTACACAAGAATGCTTTCAGGATTTCGAAAGTGCCAGTGGCATTTTTCACTATCTCAATCACCTAGACCCTTTGTTTGTAGCTTCTGCTTCATTCGGCACTTACGCCTGGCCTCAGAGTATCCCCCACACCTTTATTTTTCTATATAATTTTTATCTGTTCCTAGTAGCCCCGTCCAGAAGAGACACATAGAATACAGCCTTTTTTTGATAGGTTCTATGAAATTTTCACATACGTAAATATTCGTTTTCGATTTCATTCGAACGACCTATGCAAAGGATTTCTCTGCCTCTTCTTCTTATTAGGTTGTACTTCTCTTTTTAGCATCCAGCAATAGTCCGCCATCATGTTTACGCTACATTTTCCTTGCCTTTTACGTTCAGATTCCTTCATATCCTGATGAAATCTTTCACCATGCTCTTCACTGTAGTCACCTAGGACTGGTGGAAATTTATCAATGAGCGAATCGAGGAAATGGAGTTTCAAATTCATTAAGCAATCTAACTTTTTGAAATTTCGTACCATAGTTTCTACGATGCTCTTGTAATTCTCATCTTTATTGTTACCAAGAAATTTCGTTGCAACATCTTTAAAACTCAACCAGGCTGCCTTCTCGGTATCATTCATACCTTTGACAAATTTTTCGTCCTTTTTTCCAACATTTTGCGAATTTGAGACCCAGCAAAGATACCGTCCTTCAATTTAACCAGAGTTATATTCGTAAAGATGGTTTTTAAGTATTTGAAGCATCGCCCTTCTTTATCGAGAGCTTTAGCAAATTGTTTCATCAGCCCTAATTCAATATGTAAAGGCGGTAAGAGGATTTTGCTAGGATCGACAATAGGACGATTGATGACATTGCTGGAACCTGGAGCAAGTAATGGTCTCGCTGGCCACACTTTTGTATTATAGTGTTTTGCTCTATCCCGACTGTCAAACATGCATAAATAGCATGGGTACTTGGTAAAATCTGATTGTTGACCTAGTATCATGGACAATATTTTTAGGTCTCCACAATTTAACCATTCATGCTCACTTTACTTTGTTTTATTCAAAACCTTTTCGATGTTACAGTATTCTTCTTTGAGTACAGTTGAATGAGCCAATGGTAACGGAGCATACTCGTTCGTATTGTGAAGAAGAACTGCCTTCAAGCTTCGCTTAGATGAATCGATAAATAACCTCCACTCTTCTGGCTTGTATGAATTTGGTTTAGACTCATTAATAAGTCCTCGCACATCGGTGCAATATACTAGATCAGATTCGCTAGTAAAGTATGATCGAAACGTTTCTTCTCGGTTTCGATAAAATGTAACGTCTACGTCCTTTTCTGATACATTGAAAGACTTCAATTAAGAAGCCATTAATTCAGCTGCATCTTTTGCTAATCCAGCATTCCCAAACATGTCATTAAATTGAGCTTCAAAGATCTTTTTTTGGTTTTTCTCTTCACCAATGGGAACATATTCCTCATCACTGTCCGAAGACAGTTCTTCTTCACTTTCGACGGATTCACTTACTGCTTTCGTCAACGATTCATTTTCGTCAGTATCGTCGTCTGTATGGTTGTTAAGATTTTCTACGTTCTCTTCTGTACCACAATCAACTAACATACTATCCATTCCTTGCATAAAGCTGTCTCGTAAAGCCTCGTCTATCAAACTTTCGACTATTTCCTTCTGAATAAGCTTCTAAATAAAGTGCGACCAGATAAAATATTGTATGCGACAGTTTCTAGTGTCGTTCGTCCGCAGAAGTAAATAGTCAAAAGTTTAATAGACAAGGCCCAAATCTCTTTTTCCATAACGAATTTAGATTCAATAGGCCAAAATACATAAAACTTAAGCGTTTTTTATGTGCTGAAAACAATGTGTTTTGTTCTTCTCACGTTTTTCCACAGAAACACTGCATTTTAAACAGTTTTTTGAGGTTATGTTCAAAATTAGGCAGTCGACTCTCTTTTTCCATAATAAATTCGGATTTAGCTGGCCAAATGCATAAAAATAAAGTGTTTTTGATGTGCTGGAAACAAATTTCATTTTTTCATCTCATGTTTTTCCACAGAAACACGGTTTTTTGATAGCTTTTTGAGGTTATGTTCAAAATATGCGCGCAACCTCCTACTTTTGACGTCGGATTCGGATTCATCGGGAAAAAATACAATAGAAAAGTATAGTCTCCATCCCAAAACCGACAACTTTTTTTTGTGGGCCTGTGTATTTTATGAATCATATTAATATATTTTTTTAATGTTATTTAAAAAAAATGGTTGTGTTGGGGCAAACATTTACAAAGCTTTTAGCTAAATATTAACACTGTTAATATTCACAACATTATGATTCCGATAACGATGACTAAACGTATTAGATGAAAAATTAATTCAAAGAGAAATGTATTGTGATTTTTATGTTTATAAATTGCGACGAGTATACATACCCGCGCATTTCAAATCTCCCGCCTAACGGCCAGCTACAATAGAACAGTAGTTCTGAGCTCAGCCGCTAGGCGGCAACCTCGAATGTCATTGCACGCAACGGGAAAAATGAGGCCAGAGTATATAAGAGGCCGAGAAGCTATCCAGAGCAGAGCAGTGTAGACTACGGTCTCCCCTCTCTCTTTATCTTAGTGAGCACGCTAGACTAAGAGAGAGTGGAACCAGTAGTAGCTGGTTGCCTTGGCTTGTGGAGCACCACAGCTTAGGCAAAGCTTCTCTCTCTTGCACATGAGGGTAGACCGAGTGAGCACGCTAGTCTACACTCTAGTGCATATGCTGGCAGTATTAGAGATACGTCGAGTGAGCACGCTGGCGTAAATCTATCTGCCTAGAGCACACTCGCAACCTTTTGCCGACTCCGCAATGCCTAACTTACGCCGCTGAATTTAAGGGTGACGTCCACCCAAAATATTATATTCTATTTCACATTTCACCACTGGCTTAATTAAGGGTATTGTCCACCCATAACTGTCGCGTCCGCGTTTATGTAAACTATAGAATATATTGAGGGTGTCGTCCACCCATTACTTGTTTTATATTAGTTTAAAGAACTCCGTCCGACCGCGTGTAAATAGTAGAGTTTAGAATAACTTAAGGGTGTCGCCCACCCATTACATATTACGTTAATTAAAGGTCTCCGTCCAACTGCCGCGTAGTTTTCAAGATCGTAGAATAAGTTAAGGGTGTCGGCCACCCTTTATCTTTACATCACTTAAGGGCCCCGCATGCCCATGGAAATTCGTAATTTGGATAATCAAGAGAGCCGGCTACCCATTATAACCGTAGTATTAAGTATTGCGTTATTAGGTGCCGTTGCCTATTAGTATCATTATAATTAGTTATTAATCACTTGTCTCTTTTTGTTTTGCACATTGTTGCAGGTAAAAGCCGCCGGTATATTTTAGACCGTCCAGACCGTAGAATCAATTAGTTAAAAGTAAACTATCATTCAGATTCATTACAGATTATTAATTGATTTGATTCATTTATTAAATAGCCGTCAAGTGGCTGAGATAAACAAAGAACTAATCACTTTTGTAAATTATATTTCATTAAGGTTAGGTTAGCTTGTTTGTATTATATAAAAATAATAGGTTTAGTTTTGATTATTACATTATTATTATTTCTTTATTGTAATCGTCGTTATACATGAGTTTCATGAGTACAATAAAGCCAAGGTACTCCCTAGCATAACCAAACGTGTTAAACCCGGTTACTTTCCTTCACTTTCCACCGACCGATCCCTCCAACTCCTGCCGATCTTACCCTGGTAACTCACTAAAGCGTCTGGCAACAGGAGTTAACACGTATTTCCCCCTCCCGAAAGGGAAAAACGTTACAAAATATTGTATGATCAAATTTTTTATTTCTGATTAAAGCATAGAACAAAAAATTATATTGTTTTGGCAAAAAATGCAAATAATTTTTTCGAATTTTGTTATTGTTTCCTTTTTTACATACGAATTGTTATTTGTGTACATACTTATATTTATCTATAGCTCAAATAACAGTTAACATTTATTAACATTTATTAATTGTTTTTGTTAACATTTATTAATTGTTCATATTTACTGTCAAATTGCGACTTCATAATAAAAAGAACATAATGTTAATACTTACCCCACACACGGGGTAAAAATTAACACGCAAACGTTTTTAATAAATCTCTTCCCAAAAATAATCTATTGATGATTTTTTTAAAAATCCTGCGCAATCATAGCTAATAGCTTACACTAACATATAAAATAGACTGTATAAATGAATAATACTAGAGATAAGTAGAGATTGCCAATGCCGTGTTAATAAAACGTGCCGAATTCGATCATGACGATCCTTGCGGCGATTTCGGAACCATACGCGCAAAGTCCCTCCACGTCTACACGCGCGTAGAGAAGCAAACGAGAGGGGAGGAGACAAACACACAAAACACGCAACTTCCAGTGGCGTAGGTAATCTTACGGTGAACTCGCTTTAGCTCGTTTTCGCCGCGGTACGTTATAGCTTTATTTAAATGTGACTGACCGTCCCGAAAATTCGTTGAATAATCACAAATTTTTATTTGAAACATAAATATACTTTTTAATACTAAAAATCCTCATGGTGTAATCGAACAAATTATAATAAATAAAATCTTTTGGAGGGCGATAAACATATGTAACGTTTTACCGTATTCAACTAATGCTCTGGTCACTAAGTTTGTACGCACCTCGCTGTTATGCTAATTTTGCCAAGTTCAAACCCGATGTATCACCTGTTTTTTTTTTTTTTTATGTTTTATTTTTAAATATTATATATTTTTATAATCAATTTTTATAGCGGAAAAAATAAAATTTGAAATTTATTTAACACCTTAAATTCTATTTTATTTCAAAAATATAAATAAATATATTTATAGATACTCACACAGCATGAAAGAATTTTGAAATAATTTCATGAAATATTACAAGTAATAATACGTTGAAAGCATTTAAAAAGAACTTAAAAAGATAACTATATTCTTTTGAAAAGAATTTATGAAATAATACACAGGAAGATTACAAAGTCTTTACAAAAATATTACCAAAAAGGAAACGAAAGTTAAGACATGAAATATTACACGATTCCTTACTGAAAGAACTTTGAAAAGACTTTTTGAAAGGAAACAAGAAAAAACTCAGAAATCTTCCAACGATTCAATTTATAAAATAATTTAGAAAGATTTTTGGAATAATCTAAGTTATTTTTTCATCGAATAATTTCAAGATTTATTCAAAAAGCTCTTATGAAATAATTCATGTAATATTTTGGTAAAGTCTCAAGAAATCATACATGAAATAATTTTGAAATCTTTTTGAAATATTTCATGAAATAACTTATGATGGGAATAAAAGTTATAACATGAATCCTTACTGAAAGGACTTTGAAAAGACTTCTTGTAAGGAAACAAGAAAGAACTCAGAAATCTTCCAACGATTAAAATCAGAAAATAATTTAGAAAGATTTTCGGAATGATCTAAGGTATTCTTTCACCGAATCATTTCAAGATTCATTCAAAAAGCTTTCATGAAATAATTCATGCAATATTTTGGTAAAGTCTCAAGAAATCTTACATGAAATAATTTTGAAATCTTTTTGAAATATTTCATGAAATAACTTATGATAAGAATAAAAGTTATTACATAAATCCTTACTGAAAGGACTTTGAAAGGACTTTATGAAAGAAAACATGAAAGATAACAGAATCATTTAGAAATATTTTCGGGATTAGTTTATAATTCATCCACTTGATGGCGGTATCTCTTACTCTCGCAAGCGGTAAGAGTGCTTCCCGTTTCATATATAAGGAAAATAAGAATCTTAAATGAAAACTATAAATTGTTATGCGTGCGATGTCTGTGTTATGATAACTTCGATTTTAACCGCTGTAAAACTATTCGTAATCCTATGAATAATTATATCATCATATATCCGTTATATATATATGTGTGTGTGTGTGTGTGTGTGTGTGTGTGTGTATGTGTGTGTGTGTGTGTGTGTGTGTGCGTGTGTGTGTGTGTATTGATTCTAAATTGATTCTTAAATAATACAGGAAAGAATAAAATTTCTAGAACTTTACACGTCTCTCAACTAAAGATAGATGAAAAGATTAATGCATTATTACTAAAAGAATTCATGGATCCTTACAGAATTCTTTCATTGAAAGGATTCTGTAATCATTCTATGTCCGAGGTATATTTCTTTCAGAAATAATACAATGAAATATTTTTAAAATATTTTATATCATTCTTACAGAATACTTTCAATGAAAGATGTATGAAAAGATTTAAGAATTATTACCAAAAGAATTCATGGATCCTTACAGAATTCTTTTATTGAAAGGATTCTGTAATAATTCTATGTCCGAGGTATATTCCTTTTAGAAATAATACAATGAAATATTTTAAAAATATTTCATATTATTCTTACAGAATCCTTTCAATGGAAGATGTATGAAAAGATTTACGAATTATTACCAAAAGAATTCATGGATCCTTACAGAATTCTTTCATTGAAAGGATAATATTTCATTGAAGAAGAATAATAAAAGAATAATACGTCGGACATAGAATTATATCAGAATCCTTTCAGTGAAATATTTCTGAAAGATTGTAGTCCTTTTATGAATCCTTTCAGAATCCTTTCAAAGTCCTTTCATGCTGTATGGGTAGGTATAGAAAAAAGTTTTAATGTCAATATTACATAGATATATAACTTATATCAATATGAAATAAAAACGTAGCTAGTTCTGTAATTTTTTCCTGCTAAATAAAAAATATTAAAGTTTTAAAAAAATTATTATAAATTATAATTGTTTTTTATTCTTACTCCTTTGCGAATAATAAAACCTTTTTTGTTCTTTAAAAAAAGGTCTTTTTCTAAATTTATTTAAATGTATGACTTTTTGACTTATTTAATAAAAATAGAAAATAAATATGAATAAATCTAATTTCATTTGAGAAAAGTAAAATAATAAATGAATCTGAAAAAATAAATAATTTTACGAATGTAAATTTTATTAAAGCGCATTTTAAATAAAAATTACATTGAATATCATTAATATTTTAAAAATTGGACTTTTTCTTCTTTCTTTTATTAAATATCATATTTTTATAATATCATTGATTTTTATTCCCAAAACAAAAAAAATTATGATTCTCTTTAACGAACGTAAACAAAATTATGAGTAAACTTTAAATAATTGAATTATTTTTGTCCGTTAAAAAGTGACATTTTCTAAAGTTATTTAGGGGCATGATAACATTCTTTATAATTAATTTTTAAAAAATAACATTTTATTTCAACAGTTACAAAATTTAAAAGACGAAAAATCTAAATTTTTCAAAAAATACATAAACGCTTTTTAAATTTATGTTACGCAGAGATCAATTATTTAAGAAAAATTCAAAATTCTTTCAGAAAAATAACTATTTTGCATCTTATTTGACTGCTCGTTCTGTCAATTACTATTTTTTAATAAAATTACTTTAAAAATTGAAGATGTCATGCAAATTAGTATTTTAATAATAAAGAGCTGAACGGTTCTTCAAGCTGAAATTATATGAATTTCAAATAAACATACAATACTGATTTTATTAATTAACAGTTTATTGAGACCCAAAGTGGTCATTGTTTAGATGAGATTATCTTAAAGAAATGATCGGCGAGGCTATTTGAAAATTTTCAGTAATAACATATGAAATAGAAACTCATTTAAAGTTGCAAAAGATTATCCGCCTTTTTAATAAACAACAAATTTTAGCTGATGGAGGAGCTATCTGACTATTAACAAAATGTATATGATTTTTAAATCTTTGAAACTTTATAAGAAAAAATTAAGAATGACAGATAAAGGGAAACATCTCTTTCAATTAAAAAATATTAAAGAATTATGAAATGTATCTTAAAAAATCAATTCCGAATTGTTTATTATATATGTTTAAATGGTTTATTATGGTTATGTAAATTAAATATTTTTATTATTTTTTTTATCGATTTAACAAAAATTTAACTGAAAATGAATCAAAAAATAATAAAAGAATAAATAAAAGAATTAAGGAATGTGCATTGATAAAGCATATTTTTTAAAAAGTGTTGTCAACTTCATCAAAGCGCATTAAATAAAAATCACGCTAAATATCATTAGTGTTAAAAAAACATTTATTAAAAAAATGTTTTAATTTTCATAATTACAAAAAAATTTAATTATAATACTGCTTATAAATTTGCTATGTGTTATCGAACTAAATGAAAATCTAAAAAAAACCTGGTGCAAAAAAACTATCGTATATTTAGAAAGAAATATCGTAAAAAAATCCAAAAAAGTAGGTATTTTAAAGTATTCACTAAAAAGAATGCATTACAATTTTTTCAAGTATGATTCAATAAAATTTGGAAATCGTATCACATAAGTACGTAAACTTAACGTAAAATTTTTGTATGCTTTGAAACCAAAAAAATTTTTATCATATTTACATCAAATATATGTACTTCATTATTCAAATGGTCTCATTACATAGAACTATGCATTTCATTATTAAAAAAATTTATATTCTTTATAAATTTTTTTATTGAAATTTTCATTTTAAAATTTACCTAAAAACTTTTTTGAAGCAACCGAATTTTAATCCAAGCCGACGATATGTAAAAAAAATTATTTATTATAAAAACAATACTTATGTCGACTGAATAATAAATAGGATGATAAATATTTCCAGCAGTCTTACAGTCAATTTAAAATCTATATAATAAAATAATTAAATAAATATGGACAGTCAGACTGCCCTTGTTTATAATCACCCCCGTAGAATAACCTGAAATAAAAACTTAAAAATTAACTGGAAAGAAACCTGAAAATAAATAAAATTAGTAAAGCACAATCTGACTGTGCCCCACCACCAAAAAACCTTTCTTCGATTGTGATCTTGTATAATGCCCAACGTTTCGAGTACGCTACTGCTCATCCTCAAGGGCTGAACTTCTCTCGCCGCACGACTCCCAATTTATACCTAAAAAATTATTTGAATATCCCCTCCACCATCAAAAACACCAATATAAGTTAATATACCTCCACCACTTTAATTCTATATTATGTTAGAAAAGGATGATAAATACTATTTAATTTACTTGATTCTAACATTAAATTTACATTATTTTTATTCTGAAAAATGTGAATATTCTCAAAACTCTCCCTTTTAAATTTATTTTTAATATTATTTTCTAAAATTTCAACATTCACAAAATCAAAAGAATGAACGGAATTCAAACAATGTTGCTTAAAACCCGACACAACATTTGGACTTCTCAAACTATATTTATGTTCATAAATTCGTTTCTTTAAATATCTACCTGTCTGTCCAATATAATATTTATCACAATCATTACAATTGATCTTGTAAACGACTCCCGATTTTTCATCCTTTTCATCCTTATCTTTACAATTGTTAAAAAACCTACCTAAATTATTATTATTTCTAAAGAAAACTTGAATTTTATGTTTTTTGAATTCATTTTTAATTCTTTCTGACAAACCTCTAACATACGGCAAAACAAAATACAAGCTTCTAGTTTCTACATCAATTTTCTTTTTTAAATTACTATTATAAATTTCATTCACCCTCTCCTCAATCATTCTATTAACAAATTCGATTGGATAACTATTACTAACAAAAGCCTTTCTAACAATGTTCAAATTTTCTTTTCTGAAATCTATATGTGATAACTTAATCGCGCGATCAATCACACCCTTCAAAGTACCAATTTTGTTTCCGAACTGGTGATGTGAATTAAAATTTAAAAATCTACCAGACCAAATTGGCTTTCTATACCAATTTAGTTTAACTTTATTATTACTGTCTCTAATTACTTTAATATCCAAAAAACTCAAGTGATTATCTGACTCTATTTCTTTAGTAAATTTATTTCTATCATAAACAGAATTAAAAACATCAACCATTTCATCCACAAAACAATCTGGCACCACAGCAAAGATGTCATCAACATATCTTTTATAAATTATTGGCTCAAAACTCAACTTCGACAAAGCAACACCCTCCAATTTTTCCATCACCAAATTAGCTATCACAGGTGACAATGGTGATCCCATCGGACAACCATACCTCTGCTCATAATAAATTTTATCAAAAGAAAAAACTGTATTATTAAAAACTAATTGAAGTGCTTTAATCATTTCACTCTGAGTTAAACTAGTATATAAACTGATATTAGACCACCTCTCGCAAATGATCTCATTGACCATTTCCAGAGGTATATTCGTAAACAGAGATACAACGTCCGACGAAATCATTTTATGATCATTCGGAATAACAATATCTTTTATAATATCATAAAAACTCCAACTATCTTTAACAAAAGAATTAGTTTTTCCAACTACATTAATTAAAATATCAGACAAAAACCGTGCAAGTTTATATGTAGGAAAATTAATTGACGATATTATTATTCCATATGTCAGCTGTTCTTTATGAATCTTAGGAAGCCCATAACACTTTGCAACTGTACCATTTTCACATTTTAGAAATTTAAAAATTTTATCATCTATAAAATCCTTCTTTTTCCAATATAACAATAAATCCTTTAAACTATCTTGTAACTTATTTATATGTGGATTCCTAATTTTCTTATAAGTGGTGTCATCATCCAAAAGAAGCTTTATATGATTTATGTATTCCCCCTTAAATGAAGCTACTGTTACATTACCCTTATCAGCCCTTTGAAAAATTATGTCTACATTATCCCTCAAAAATTTTTTTGTTACCTTTAAATCATGACACAAGTTCCCATAAATAAAATTATTAAATCTATTCTCCCTTTTAAAATTCCCTATAATCTTAACCAATGATCCCTTACAATCTTTCTTCAATTCATCATTAAAACCAACAACACTACTTTCCACATCTGCAATAATTTCTTTAATCGGAAGATCATTGTTTAAGTATGGTAAAGCAAACCCTGCTCCCCTTGACATAACATTCACCACTTCATTAGGTATTACTCTATCAGTCAGATTACTGAACCAACCTTCGTTACCATTATAATGATTGTTTGAGAGTGTTTTTTCCGGACAAGATATTTAAATTTTCTTTTTAAAATTTTCCTTTTCATATATTTTACTTTATTAAAGTGCCTCTCCTGATTATGAAAAAATTCATGTAAATCATTATTGATAATCATTGATCATTCTTTTGATTTTGTGAATGTTGAAATTTTAGAAAATAATATTAAAAATAAATTTAAAAGGGAGAGTTTTGAGAATATTCACATTTTTCAGAATAAAAATAATGTAAATTTAATGTTAGAATCAAGTAAATTAAATAGTATTTATCATCCTTTTCTAACATAATATAGAATTAAAGTGGTGAAGGTATATTAACTTATATTGATGTTTTTGATGGTGGAGGGGATATTCAAATAATTTTTTAGGTATAAATTGGGAGTCGTGCGGCGAGAGAAGTTCAGTCCTTGAGGATGAGCAGTAGCGTGCTCGAAACGTTGGACATTATACAAGATCACAATCGAAGAAAGGTTTTTTCGTGGTGGGGGACAGTCAGATTGTGCTTTACTAATTTTATTTATTTTCAGGTTTCTTTCCAGTTAATTTTTAAGTTTATCCGGAACCTTTTTTCATTTAATTTTTTTCATAAAAAATCAGATTCTTTAGTTTCAACCAAATTCGTTTTCCGAAGATAAGGACCTTTCTTCTCCTTGTTCATTTGAAAATTTTTCATTTAAATTAAATTTTGTAATTCTTTTTGTAAGATTTTTGTGAACTTAATTTAAACTTTATATAATGTTTATTCAAAACATATTATCCCTTTCGTTAAAAAATGCCAAATCCTGAACTTTATTCAAGAACATTTATTTTTTTATGCTATTTTAGATTTATTATTAATGTCTTAAACATTTTTATTTTATTATTATGTTTTAATACTTTCTATTTAACATTTTCTATTATGAAACATGTTTCTCATAAGGTTATAAACAATTTTTAATTTACATACTCTCTTTAAGTATATTATTAATTAATGTATGTTTAGAATTTAATTGATATTTTATAAATTCTTTTTAAATGTTATGCATGAATTTATTTGATCTATTTATAAATTATATTTATAAAAGTTATATAACTATATCATATTTATAAATGTATTATCTTTAAAATATATAAAATACAATAATGTTTTTATTATTTCATAAAAATCAAAATAAATGAGCTTTGGCTACAATTATAAAAGAAAATCTGTCAGAATAATCAATTCCACAAATTACTTATATGAAATGGATCTATAAAATAAAGAAGAATTTAAAAAGAGAAGATAAAATAAACATCAAATAAAAATTTTCATTACATTCAAATTAAGAAAATAATCTATATTAAAAAAAAAAACGTTTTTAAAATTTTTATTGCTAATATTTCTTATTAAAAAAATTTTTTTATTTAAATTTTTTTTTGTAGTCAAATTCTGCATTTAACAGCGTTTGAGGATTTGAAAAAAGCTTTCATTTTTTTATACTAGCGATGCAAAGAACAGTAAGTCTCAATTAAAAATTTTATGTTTAAGAAAGCCTTAATTAGCACATGCTTAGAAAATGCTAGTGGTTAACAGTTATTTTATTTTAAACGACTATATTGTAGGTCAATATTTTTTGTCAAAAATTTTTATTATTGTATTGTAACAAATTTTATTTGTAAGCATATTATTGATTTTTTTTAATAAAAAAAGGCAAAGCATAAGATTTTAACTTGGAAAAATTTTTAATTGTTGCAACATACCCTAAAACTTAGCCAACACAGCTATTATACGTTTTTTGTTTAAACCAAATAACATATTTTTATCGCTTTCTTACCCCAAACTTAATTTTTTTAATTATCTAAACAGTTTTCATTATTAAATAACAAAATTAGTAAAATGAGCATTTTAAGGACAAACACGTTGCATGCTGCACATCGTTTTTATGATTAAATTTTGTTTATTTGAATAATTCATTTCTTCATTTTTTTGGAATATTGTATTTAAATACATTTTTTATGATATAATAAAGTATTCACGCATATTCTTACATTCATCCTAAATAACAGTAAAAAATATACTTTCAAAAGATAAAATAAACGTCAAAACATAAAAAAATATATATTTAATAAATAAACTGTTATTTTTAAACATTAAAAACATAGATAAAATTTTTTTCTAATTAATTATAAAACGCTGCCAAGTGCTTTGGCGGAATGCTTTCTCATAGAGCTCTTTGAGTTTCATTAATTTTTTTATATTTATTCAAATGTGATTTTAATATATAACTAGTGGGCATCAAAAGGAGTGATCAAAAAACTACGCTAAAAAAATTATTTTTTTAAAACTTGGTTTATAAAGACAGTAGCAAATAACTTGTATACAAATTTTAGAGCAATTCTATCGAGTACTTTACGTAAAATGGAAAAAAACTGAAATATGAAAATTTTTTAAGAAAATTTTTAAAATTTTCTAAAATGAAAACTACGCTAAAAAGATTGGTTTATAAAAGTTATCCTTCTTTTGGCAGATGCAAATTATTCCCATGGAAATCTCAAAGCAAATTCATCAAGTAACTTACGTAAAATACAAAAAAAATTAAAAATCGAAAATTTTTTCAAATTCTTAAAATGGCTCTATAAAAAAACTACACTATGAATACCAATTTTCAATAGCTTCCCGTCTATTTATAGAAAATCATAGATGGTATACAAAATTAGAAGCAAATCCATCGAGTACTTTTCGAGATCTTACTGGTTAAATAAATAATATTTTCTTTTCAAAATTTCTTTTTCAAAATTTTAAAAATGCTCTAAAATTAAAACTACGCTATGAAAATCAATTTTTAAAAATTTTCCTTCTTTTAGCAGTCGCAAATAATTTCCCTGCAATTTTTAGAACAAATCTATCGAGTACTTTACGTAGAATAAAAAAAAATAAGAAAAGAACTATCGAAATTTTTTTTTAAATCTTTAAAATTCTCTAAAATTGTAACCACACTAAGAAAATTAGTTTTCAAAAGCTTATTTTTTTCAGACAATAGCGAATTAATTGTATAAAAATTTTGGAGAAAATTTATAGTATGGTTAACGCAAAATAGAAAATAAATGAAAAGTAAAAATTTTTTTGAAAATTTTCAAAGTGCTCTAAAATTAAAACTGCACTGAGAAAATTAGTTTTCCAAAGCTTGTTTTCTTCAGACAGTAGCGAATTATTTGCATACAAATTTTGGAGCAAATCTATCAAATGGTTTTCGTAAAATAGAAAAAATTTTAAAATATAAATTTTTAAAAAAATTTTAAAAATGCTTTAAAATTAAAAATGCACTAAGAAAATTAGTTTACAAAATTTTTTATACTTTTGGCAGTCGAAATTAAGTTTCATACAAATTTTCGAACAAATTCTTTGAGTAGTTTACGTAAAATACAAAAAAAATGAAAAATCGAAATTTTTTTTAAATTCTTAAAATGATTCTAAAAACAAAACTACGCTAAGAAAACCAATTCTCAATAGCTTCCGCACCAGTTCATCAAAAAATTGAATTGTATGGAAAATTTGAAGTAAATCCATCGAGTAGTTTTTAAGATTTTATTGGCTTAATAAATAGAAACATTTTTTTTTTAAATTTCAAAATGCTCTAAAATTAAAACTAAGCTAAGAAAATCAGTTTTTAAAAATTTATTTTATCCGGGCAATCACAAATAATTTCCATGCAAATTTTGAAACAAATTCATCGAGTAGTAAACAAAAAAAAACCAAAAAACGAAAAATCGAATTTAAAAAAAAAAAAAAAAAAAAAAAAAAAAAAAAACTACGCTAGAAGAACCAATTATCAATAGCTTTCCAGCAAGTTAGTCACAAAACTAAATTCCATGCAAAATTAGAAGCAAATCCATCGAGTAGTTCTCGAGATACAGTTTACTAACTGAATTCATACATCCACACACACACACACACACACACACACACACACACATACATACAGACATTTTCTGGAAACCACTTTTTTCGACTCACCGAGTTCAAATATGTACAAATTAATGAAAAAATAGAAAAAAATTTTTTTTATCGATACAATGCTTTCTCTATGAGAAAGCAAAACTGAAAAAAATTTTAAATGCTTTTCATATTAAGGTTCAAAGTTCGGAATTATTGTAATAATTACAAAAAAAAATTGAAATCTATTTTTTTATTTTTTGGAAATGTTAAAATTCAATGTAAAATTTTTAAAAATAAAATAGAATTTAAAGTCATTTTAATTTGAAACATGCTTCCGTGAAACTTGCAAGGTTTCGTAAAGTTTCATTTTTCCTAAATCGAATTATCGACATTATAAATTTATATTAAGTTAATTCAATAAAAAGACATGTAAAACCTGATATCAAGATATTTGCTGTTATACTAAGAAATGATATTAAAAAGGATATACTGATATTAATGTACTTTTAATAAAAGCATTTCTTCATTTTTTATGTGTCTAAAATAAAATGATGTTTATCAACATTTTATGTTGAATTTTTATTAAATAAATTGAAAATAATGTTATCAAGCTCCTATGTAAGTTTAGAAAAAAGAATTAAGCTATTTAAAATGTAATAAAAATTTTATTTATTCTGTCTTATGAGAACTTAAATTATTATATTTGTTAAAACAATTTTTTTGTTTTGGAAATAAAAATTAATGATATTATAAAAATATGATATTTAATAAAAGAAAGAAGAAAAAGTCTAATTTTTAAAATATTAATGATACTTAATGTAATTTTTATTTGAAATGCGCTTTAATAAAGTTTACATTCGTAAAATTATTTATTTTTTCAGATTCATTTATTATTTTACTTTTCTCAAATGAAATTAGATTTAATCATATTTATTTTCTATTTTTATTAAATGAGTTGAAAATGTCATAAATTTAAACAAATTTAGATAAGATCCTTTTCACTTTTCTAAATTGAAATTAGATTTATTTATATTTATTTTCTATTTTTATTAAATGAGTTAAAAATGTCATACATATATATAAATTCAGAAAAGGACCTTTTTTTTAAAGAACAAAAAAGGTTTTATTATTCGCAAAGGAGTGAGAATAAAAAACAACTATAATTTATAATCATTTTTTTTAAATCTTTAATATTTTTTATCTAGCAGGAAAAAATTACAGAACTAGCTACGTTTTTATTTCATATTAATATAATTTATATATCCATGTAATATTGACATTAAAACATTTTTCTATCCCTATCTGTAAATATATTTTTTTATATTTTTGAAATAAAATAGAATTTAAGGTGTTAAATAAATTTTAAATTAAATTTATTCCGCTATAAAAATTGATTATAAAAATATATAATATTTAAAAATAAAACATGAAAAAAAAAAAATATAGGTGGAACATTGGGTTTGAACTTGGCAAAATTAGAATAATGGCGAGGTGCGTAAAAACTTAGTGACCACAGCCACTGCATACATTAGTTAACTAGAGTAAAAAGTTACATATGTTCATCGCCCCCCAAAAGATTTTATTTATTATAATTTGTTTAATTATACCTTAAGGATTTTTAGTATTAAAAAATATATTTATGTTTCAAATAAAATATGTGATAAACCAATGAAATCACATTTAAATGAAGCTATACCGTACCCGTAAGTTTGCCTACGCCACTGGAAGTCACGTGTTTCATGTGTTTGTTTCCTCCCCTCTCGCTTGCTTCTCTACGCGCGTGTAGACGTTGAGGGGCTTTGCGCATATAGTTCGGGTATTTGTCCATGTGGCGGCAGTAGTTTACATTGAATTTTAACGGGCACGCTCTTGCCTATGCTCATCGGCGATCTCTACTAATCTCTGATAATACTTACCAGGAGAAGCTATGAGCTTCGAGTCACAGATCTTGATGAAACTTTGGGATGTGTTTTTAGGTACCAAAATATGAGTAAAACCAGAGCGGTGCGGTCTAACGCTTTGAAAAAGAAATTATAGACGTTTTTAGTCTTATTTTAAGAAAAATGTAAAAAAAAGTTCCTAATTGAAGTGTGAATAATTTAGTCTAGAAACGTCTTTAACACATTAACAGGGTCTAAAATATAAGAAGAGAAAGAAAGCTTCAATTTGCCGTTTTCAGAATTAAGAAATAATAATTAGAACCAGAGATATGTTTGTTCAAAGTTAAGCAGCAAGAAAGTACCAAAAATCATCTAAATTCTGAAAGACAGTGTCTGTTGGTATGTTCTTGCTGCTTAACTTTGAACAAACATATCTCTGGTTCTAATTATTATTTCTCAATTCTGAAAACGGCAAATTGAAGCTTTCTTTCTCTACTTTTATTTTAGTCTCTGTTGATTTATTAAAGACGTTTCTAGACTAAATTATTCACACTTCAATTGGGAACTTTTTTCTTACATTTTTCCTAAAATAAGACTAGAAACGTCTATAATTTCAGTTTTTCGAAGTGTTAGACCGTACCGCTCCGGCTTCACTTATATTTTAGTACCTTAAAACATATCCCAAAGTTTTATCAAGATCTGTGACCCGAAGCTCATAACCTCTCCTGGTTGGATAAAAAAATTGAGATAATTTTTCAAAAAATGTTAATACTGGCCCCGATCTCCCCTACCCTTGTAAAGTGATTCCTAGACTATATTTGCTACACCTCCCGCTCACATTGTTATGTGGTCAGCACGCCCAAGTGACCGTCATACGAAGCGAATCCAGATCGAGCAGGTTTTCATTGAAAAAAGTGAGGTCACCCATCCAACTACTAATCGTGCTCAATTTTGCCTAACTTCGCAGATCACCTGGTGCGTGACAAACTACTTGGCCAATGCGTCGGCTATTTTTTATATAGAATTTTTTTAATATAAATATTACTAGGTGAAAAAAAAGTAAATCGTTAGAAAAATATAGGCAACTAACTTAAAGTTGAAAACCTTGAGCACGTTACACAGCTTCTTTCAAAATAAATAAATTTATGAAACAAGTAAATTTTTCTTTAAAATATACATTGAGTCAGTTAGAATTAGTCAAAATGCATAACGTACCCTAGTGAAAATGATTTATAAAATCTTACGTTGATTCTTACGTTAGATTTTACGTTAGATCTTTCGTAAGTTCTCACGTAAGTTCTTACGTGCGGAATTCAACGAAGATCTTACATAAGATCTCACGTAAGATCTTACGTAAAATCTTACGTGATACCTTACATCACAAAATTTTCAATGTAACAATATCATAATATTCAATAATTGCATTAAAATTACAATCCTAGTGAAAATAATTAATGAGATTTTACACTGGCTCTTACTTTGGATTCAACGTTAGATCTTTCGTAAGTTCTCACGTAAGTTCTTACGTAAGTTCTTACATGAGATCTTACGGAAGATCTAACGTAAAATCCAACGTAAGAACCAGTGTAAAATCTTAATTATTTCCACTAGGATTACAATTTGAATATGATTATTGAATATTATGATGTTGTTACATTGAAAATTTTGAGACATAAGATTTCACGTAAGATTTTACGTAAGAACTTACGTGAGAACTTACGAAAGATCTAACGTAAGATCCAACGTAAGATCTTATTAATTATTTTCACTAGGATAATTAGTGACAGGTGCACACCACCAAAAATGGCTTTGTTGGATGATTAGAAATAAAATTCTTGAGAGATCCTAAATATTTAAGCCGTTAGGAATTTGTAAACAATGGGTGCAAAATTCGTAAAAATCACTTTTTTTTGAGGTAGCTTAAAATCGTTTGCGATTTAGTATATAAAAATTATACGATTTTTAGGTGTTTCAAAGACGACTAATTTGAGACGTAATTGATCAAAATCGGTTAATAACTTTTATAAATAATGATAAACAAAAATCGAAGACCGCGAAATTTTCAAATTATTTTCATTTTATAAAAAGAGGATGTACATGTTTGTAATTCAACAAAAATGTGACTCTTATTGCTTTCACATAGAGAAAGCATTGTATCAATAAAAAAAATTTTTTTCTATTTTTTCATTAATTTGTACATATTTAGACTCAGGGAGTCGAAAAAAGTGGTTTCAAGAAAATGTCTGTATGTGTGTGTGTGTGCGTGCGTGCGTGCGCGTGTGTGTGTGTGTGTGTGTTTGTCTGCATGTATGTGTGTATGTGTGTGCGTGTGTGTATGAATTCAGTACGTCAATTAGACTTTGAAAACGACTTGATAGATTTGCTTCAAATTTTGCATACAATTTATTTTTTTGTCTAACTTGGCGGGAAACTATTATGGAAATTGGAACTATTGGAAATTGATTTTCTTAGTGTATTTTTTTTTAAAGTCATTTTAAGAATTTAAAAAAACTTCGATTCTTTGTTTATTTTTTTTATTTCACGTAAAGTAATCGATAAATTTGTTCTAAAATTTGCAGGGAAATTATTTGCCATTGCCAAAAGAAGGAAAATTTTCAAAAATTGATTTTCTTAGCGTAGTTTTCATTTTAGAGCATTTTGAAAATTTTGAAAAAATATGGTATTTATTTAGCCAACGAAATATCGAAAATTACTCGATAGATTTGCTTCAAATTTTGCATATTATCTATTATTTTGTATAAGTAGGCGGGAAGCTATTGAAGATTAATTTTATAGTGTAGTTTTTTTATAGAACCATTTTGAGAATTTTAAAAAAATTTTCGATTTTTTCGTATTACTTGATGAATTAGCTTTGAAATTTGCAAGGGAATTATTTGCAACTGCTAAAAGAAAGATGACTTTTAAAAACCGATTTCCTTAGCGTAGTTTTAATTTTTGAAAATTTAAAAAAAAATTTTTCATTTTCTATTTTTTTCCATTTTATGTAAACCTGTCTTTATAAAACTAGCTTTTGAAAAATAATTTTCTTAGCGTAGCTCTTTGATTACTTTTTTTTATTTCTGATTCAACGTTTTCACTAATTCTTTTCTTGCGTCCTCACTTCCTCTCTTAGATTGATCTTCGATTTTCCCCTATTTTTATCCATCCCTGACTCTCTATTCCTATTTCCTAATCACTCTCTCGAAATCACTAATTTTTCTTGAATAGAAATTATGATTTTTACATTAAAATAACATTTTTTTTTCTAATTATCTACGCAGCAAGCTCCATTTATTAGCCTTTGTACAAATTTTTAAAGTGGTATCTAGGGTCCACTAAGCACACATTAAATTTTTGACATTTTTTTCTGTGGTATCAGACCACGCACTCTTTAGTGACGTATTATTTAACGTGGTGTCAACCCACGGCAGAGACAGCGAAAAAGTGACCAAACGGGGAACCGATCTTGCGCCAACGGGAATACGAGTAACGCGCCTTAGCCACTACTCCACTGAACTCTACATTTAAAAAAAAAATTAATTTAAATCACTCCAACCCAATGAGCTCTATGAAAAAGCACTGCGCCAAAGTACTTGGCGGCGTTTTATCCTTAAGGTGGTTGATGCGGTAAGAGAGAGAAAGCTAGCTGTGAGAGAAAGAGATAGCGCTCATATGATCCAGTTGCGCATGCGCAGCAACATAAATGTGAACAAAACATGCATTGTTTATCTAATAATTACATTTTCAAAACACTTTATCTCTTTAATAAAACGATGAATTTACGTCAATTTTGTTGGAAAATGTTTATTATTAGTTCCTTTATATATGTTTAAATTTTTAATTACGATTTGAATGTAGTTTATGAGATGTTGCGATTAACAGCTATGAAATGTAAAAATTCCAATATATATAGATATACTTCCAATGTAATTTGTAAAACTTTCAACATCGATTAATCAAAATGGAAACGATGAAATGTTCTGAAATTTCAATATGATATTCACATTGTCTTCATTGAACTATACCTACAATTTCAAGAATATCTTGAAAAAACACGTTAGTCGAGTGAATCACCTTAAGTTACAATAAAAATTCCATCAAAAAACATTAATTATTTTATGAGATATTCTATTTGTTTATTAAAGAGAGGTCAAATGTACGTTAAAAATTTCACCCAAAAACGTCATGGTAGAGACTTTATGATAATCATATCATATTTAGATATTAACGTAGATTTTATGAATTTGATGTGAAATCGTGTCGATTTCGTTATTTTCAACCTAAATATGGCAAAAATAAAACAGTAAATTTTTTTCTTAATGGCTTTTTTAATAGTTTTGCAATTGATAAAAATATCAATATAGGAATTTGATTTTTTTATTTCTGGCAATTTTACGCAAATTTAAAAAAAAAGAATGCTCTAACTCAATTAGAAGCTGAGATAATTTTTTTTTATAAAAATTCGCCAATTGTTTCTTTATAAAGATTAAGGATTGATATTTTTATCACAACTAGTATAATACTTGAAGTTTATAATTCCAATATATCAGAGATGAAATAAACATTTTACACTGTTAAAAATTAATATGAAAGTAATCAAGATTGCTGCTAGTTAAACAGAGTTACCTTTCCTGCCTTGCAAGAAAATTGATCTGGCGAATTATAATTCATGTTCCGATTAAAAATTCATTGTATGTCGGTTAATTATTGCCCAATTTCAACGTTTTTTTTTTAATTGGGGTAGCACGTAAAAATAATAACAACTGTTGTATTGGTTTTCATAATATTTTTCATTTAACAATAATTATAGCAAAAAAAATTTATTTTCAACATATTTTTAAAATCATTCATTTTAGCAAAAAGCTTTAAGAAGAAGATTTGTTCGACTTGAAAAAATAAACAATATTTCATTCTACTGTTTTCATGATAAAACTAATATTAAGCCTGTTAATTTTGAAAACAAATTGGAAAACATTTTTGGTTTGTAATTTCAACACATTCAATACGTAAATTTACGTTCTCATTGAAAATTTATTGTTAATTACGGACCAATTTTGACGTTTATTTTTTAAATTGGGGTGGTTTGTGAAAAAAATAACAACTGTCGTATTGGTTTTCTTAAAAATTTTTATTAAACAGTTGTTATTGCAAAAAAAAATTATTTTTAACATATATAAATATAATTATTTTTTATATATTATAAAAATTTTTTATTTTACCAAAAAACTTTGTTTTTCTTAACAATCAGACAATTTTTTATTTTATTGCTTTTATCATAAAATCAATATAGATAGATAGATATGTTTTTATTTTGTAATAGTTTACAAAAAGTGTGTAATAAAAAATATAATATATAATACATAATAAAATACAGAAATATGATAATACTGTAAAATTACATGTAATTATTGCACTCATGATATCACAGTCGATTTCCTAAAACTAATAATATATACATAATTTAATATACATAAGTAAGTCACTTTTCAGAGTGATATCACAGATCATTACAATAATAAAATACACACACAATCATCAATAAAATAACAATAAACAAATCTGTCGAATTAATATCTATCAGTGAAACTAGTAAAAACAATCTAAAAATAAAATATAATAAAATCAGTCAAAAAGTCAAAAAAATAAATAAAAAGTAATACATTCAATCTCAACCATGCGCTCATCGTCCATACTATAAATACAAGCACACCTCAAATCTATATACGGGACTACACATAATGATAAATTAACATAAATGGACTATAAATATAACATTAAGAGAGTATCCGTTATTCAAGGTCAAGCAAGTATCCCCTCACTGCCGTCTTAAACCTACTGATAGATGGAAGATACTTAATTTCAGCAGGTAAGAAATTCCAAAGATGCACACCTTGAACTTGGAAGGAATTCCTTCCAGTCTCAGTGCGCATAAAGGGCACCGCAAGATCCCCTAGTAGCCGCCCTAGGTACACATCTAGTGAAGAGACTCACTAAATGCTCGGGAGTATTCATGCGCACGATTTTGTACATAAGCACAGCCAAAAAATACTGTCTCCTCGAATCAGTGCGCAGCCAACCCAACGCGATTCTGTAAGGAGAGACATGATCACTCATTCTCAAACCCATTACATATCTCACACATGAATTTTGTAATCTCTGTATTCGTCTTCTCAACTCCTGAGAAGCATCGAGCAGAACTACTAAACAATAGTCAAGATGTGGAAACAGCAGGGTGGTTGCGAGCTGTTTGCGCAGAGTCTCCGTGGTTTACCGACGGAAAAACCGCAGGGTATACAAATTCTATTTCTGTAATCATATCAACGTGCGGTACCCATGAAAGTTTAGGGTCAAGCACAACACCAAGACTCGTCACGGAGTCAGAGAAAGGTATACTAATGCCTCGCTCAAGATCAATCGTACGTGACCTATCAGCATAAAAAGAATTTACAAAACGACTATTGCCAAAGACGATTGCCTTGGTTTTATTAGAATTCAAAGTGAGAGAGACACCAGCAGCCCACTCCAACATCGCACACACATTCTCGCGAGGCAACTGCGTGTAAATTTACTGGTCGTCTGCATAGAGTAGATGTTCAATGCAACCAGAGTCAAAAGGGTCACGTACGTCATTAATGTAAAGACAAAACAACAGTGGCCCCAGTACCAAACCCTGTGAAACTCCTAGGTTGGTTATCAGTCAACTCGATTCCTAATTTAAATGCGAGGAAACCATTTGTTTCTTTCCTAATATATAGGAGTTAATCCACAAGAGAGCAGCCCTGGAAAGCTCCATCGATTTAAGCCTAGTAAGTAACTTGAAGGGAGAGATCGTGTCGAATGCCTTACTGAAGTCAAAAAGCAAAAGTAACGTGACGAGTTTTTTGTCTAGACCCGATCTTATGTCATCAATTAATTTAAGAATAGCTGTTTGCGTCGAGTTGTGCTTTTTAAAGGCAGTCTGCATTGGGTCAAGTATTTTATTAAAATTAAAAATTCTTAAAAATATTTATTGTCGTTTGTCCATTTGTATTGCCTATATGTGGCATCCCTCCTGCGCTGCATCTGTGAAAACTCTCCATCCATCCATGGTGACTTCTTTTTCGTACATTTAAATATTTTCACTGATGCTAAATTTTCAATAGCAGCAGTGAGATTAACACAAATACAGACAAGTGCAGACTCAGGATCCACTATATCAGTTGTCAATTTGGACCAATCATAGCCGGCCAATTTATCTAATAATAATTTTACACTAATATTTTTATAATTTCGATACTTAATCGGTTCTTGCACTAAACTGCTAACATTGTAGGCTATAGAAACTTTAATTAAATTGTGCCGACTATGAGTTCGCAGGTACGTTACGTGCGTCCAGTATGGTGTCATTGTCATCCCCAAAAATCAGGTCTATCCATGTGCGAGACGATGCAGTTATATGCGTGGCACCGTGCTGGACCAACTGAAGCGAAAGCTGAGCGGACAGTTTACTAAGAAACTTCGCATCACTGCTTTCTCGCAGGAGATCGGCATTCAGATCTCCCATTATAATCTTAAATGAAAAATCGGAAGTCAAACTTACTAACGTATCAATTAGATCAGAATCTTTTGTAAAGGAAATGACAGGAGGACGGTAAATGACGGAAACCAACACAGATTCAGAGTTGCCTGCTTTAACAGAACAAAAAATATATTCAGGTGCTTCAGACTTACCACTGGCAGTTATAGTTGTAGTATTTGAAAAAACTAATATCTCACATTTCAAACTATCTTTAACGTAAAGAGCAACCCCTCCTCCATGAAGGTTTCTATCCTGTCTAAAAATTTTATACCCCTTAATCTGAATGACGTCGTCCGAGACAGTCGGACCCAGCCAGGTCTCAGCCACTCTAAACAGATCATAAGAATGGCCGTCACATAGAAGCTCACGTACCTGTCCAATGTGAGCCCTCAAAGAAGTCACATTCAAAAAGCCCGCTCGCAGTGCACCCCTTCTCCCTTTTCGACTCACCGAGGAAATCTGGCTTAGTCATTGGGGAGAGAGTTCATTTTTATTTAACTTACTCTTAATAACAGGACATTCATCATTGGGAGCTATCTTAACAACATTGTCAACCTTATTTAAACATCTACTAATCACACAAGATTTGTCAGCAATAAAATTTTTGTCTAAAATAACATTATTTGAATTACTTAAAATTTTATCTATATCATCTTTGGTAGCAAATGTGTATGCTCTCTTCCCTCTTGCCCGTTTTGCCAGAAATTTGCCACTTCTATGCCAAATAAATTTAATACCATTAACTTTAGCATAATTCTTTAGATCCTTGAAATTTTTGTATGTATCTTTTTGAAGGTATTCATTAACAAAAACCTTATACTGGTTTTTTATGGCAGACAAACTGTCAAAACGAGAAAGATAAATGTCTGCCGTTAAGAAACTAGTGATTTTTTTTTTCATTCAATATTTTTTGAACCAGACTGGCCTCGGAGAGTCTGACTAGCAGCGAGAGAGGACCCCCCGGACCGTCCCTGATCACGCCACTTCTAGATTCAAACGATGTTAAACATACAACCGACAAAATGTGTGACTGCTTTAAGTCTGGAAACATGGTACCGAGGAAAGCACAAACATAATCCTTCTGTCGAACATTAGCCGCCAAGCAGTCTAGTCCACTGGAGATCACCAATGAGCCACCTTCGATACCATAATTTTGTGTATTTTGATGATTATCCTTTGCCATTTCCGTGTCAATAATTTGTGTGTTGGCGACTACTGTTTCCTTTGAATACGGGTCAGTGTGTGAGACATTTTCACGATCTTCTACACGCTCCTGCACACTGAGATCAGAGACAGTCTGCACCACGCATGCCAACCCCACCCCAAGTTCTGAAAAATTCTTGTCCACTCCATTAAATTCAGCTTGTATAATAGATTGAAGGCGATTAATTTTAGAATTTAAATTTAAATCAGTCTTATCATAATTCTTAATTAGAGTGGACAATTTATTTTCCAAACTACTGACTATCTCCCTTAATTTAATATTTTCATCAAGCAGCCTTGTCTGCACTACCTCAAAATTCTTTATTACTTTGTCCTAATTGTTAAGTTTATCTAAGATGCCTCGCAAACAATCATCAATACCCATTATGCTGCTCTCAACACTCCGGATCCGATCGAAAGCGCCTAAGACTGAGTCAAGCTTACGAGACAAATTTCCTTCAATTTCAGACAAAGCAGCCGGAGAAATGGAGATGTCAGCATTATTATTCAGTTTCACATTGTTATTTGTTAAATTTATTGATTTATTATTTATAATATTGGCAGCGGGGGCAACATGCTCAGCGTCTCCTTTACTATGCGCAGGTCGAATTAAATTATTATTATTTAAAACATTACTTAAGCTAGTCTTCTTATTTTTCGCCGCGCCACTAGCCTTCTGAAGTGCCTTGGTTGCTGATTGCCCCTGTGTGACGATAACCGGTGGTGCTTGCGTGTCAGTTCTCGATGGAGTCGATGTGATGAGAGGCGACTTCTTCTTTGCCTTACCGACATCGAGTAGTTGGCTATTATTAATGCCAGCATTACGAGCATGTAAACTGGAGGGGGTGCCTCTCTCATTCTTTGTCTTTACACATTTGTTGCTGGTGTAGTGGTAGCCTGTGCCTACTAATTGTATGCGTGTCATACATCTAGCATGACAGCGCTGGCGACAAGCTAAGCAATTATACAACCTCTTCGTTCTACTTATGTCAGATGACGGCTGCTTACATATGGCACATCGATCCATGATAGCGACCTCTTACGGCAAATTAAAAAAATTTCGTCGCTTGGGGTGTTCCAAAAACCACCAAAATACCACCTTCCCTCCAAAAACAACCAGTTTGTCACTAACCTCAAAAAGCCTACTTGTCCAGAAAAACTCACATCAGCAAAGCAAGAACAGCATCACTGCTCACAAACTTGAAACAGACACTGTCTTGCATTAAGGCGCTTGCAAGTACCCTGAAACAAAAACGCCCGAAGGCAGCTTGCGGCAGAAAAAAGTAAAAAAAGTACAGAGCGTCTCAAAGTACGTCTGGCGCTACTTACATGTTCCAATATTTAGTCTGTTAAGTAAAAAATAAAATCTTTCTAAAATAATTTTATAAATACTTACTAAGTTGAATGAAATATTATTTTTTAATTATATAACAAGGTACATACTATTTAAATTCAATATAATCATTGTCTCATATGGTTACAAACGATAAAGACTATGTTTTAAATATTTTTTACTTAACAGGCTAAATATTGATTTTATGATGAAAACTATAGAATAAAAAATTGTCCAATTGTTAAGACACACAAACTTTTTTTAAAAGTGTTTTGGAAAAATAAAGAATTCTTAAAACATGTTAATAGTATATTATTCACCGAGGGTGAAAAGTTGACGAATAAATGTTCGCGTATAGATTGCCCCCGAGCGCAGCGAGGGGGCAAATACGCGAACAATTGCTGGTCAACTTTTCTCCCGAGGTAAATATACGATTTTTTCTTGTCTCCGGCGAAAAGTACGTCCAACTTACCCTTTGTGATAATTCGTTTTTGATGATAAATCATTAAAATAAAAATACCGCGATGAATCGCCTGCTGCTTTCGACCGAGTATGCTCTATCCTTCTCTGCCCCTCTCCCACTGATGATAAATCATTAAAATAAACCATCAATATTTCACACACATTTTATAATTTACACACTTTATAACACACTGCAATTTATAATTCACAAAATAAAACAAATTAGGTTTTAATAATAAAATATTTAAAATTGCTATATAAGAAAGATAAAGAAAAAGATACTGCTTGTTGTAACCGGCAAAGAAGGCTAGCCATAGCCCCCTCCATTCGCGGCCACCTTTATAGTACATATAAGAGAAAGAAAGAGAGAGGAAGAGAGTCAATTCTTAAAGCCGGTGGACAGAGAAGGATAGACGCAACCCTCTCTATTCTGTATGAAAAAGAAAGAGAGAGGGAGAGAGTCAATGTCTAAAGCCGGCGGACAGAGAAGGATAGACGTAGCCCTCTCTATTCTTAACTGCCGTGAAAAACAGAGCGTCAACACGATTGCGCATCGCTAGTGCGCCGAGCCGCCGTGGATAATGCTTAACTTCTCTCTTAGAAAGTAGACGTCTTTTGACGTACTTTTCGCCAGGGGATGAGAAAAAAATAATTTTTTTTTACAATAACAATTGTTTAATAAAAATTCTTAAGAAAACCAATAAGACAGTTATTTTTTTCACAAACTACCCCAATTTAAAAAATAAACGTTTAAATTGGTTCGTTATTAACGGAGATACAATGAATTTTTAATGAGAAGGTAAATTTACGTATTACATGAGTTAAAATTAAAAACCAAAAATGTTTTCCAATTTTTCTTCAAAATTAACAGGCTTAATATTGATTTTATTATAAAAACAGTAAAATAAAATATTGTTTATTTTTTTAAGTCGAACAAACTTTCTTCTTAAAACTTTTTGCTAAAATTGATAATTTTAAAAATATGTTAATAATAAATTTTTTTTGCAATAGTTATTGTTGAATGAACAATTTTTAAAAAACCAATACAACAGTTGTTATTATTGTCACGCGCTACTCTGATCTAAAAAAAAACGTCAAAATTGGACAATAATTAACCAAGATACAATGAATTTTTGATCGGAACATGAATTATAACTCGCTAGATCAATTTTCTTGCAAGACAGGAAAGGTAACTCTGTTTAACTAGTAGCAATCTTGATTACTTTCATATTAATTTTTAACATTGTAAAATGTTTATTTTATCTCTGATATAATGGAATAATAAACTTCAAGTATTATACTAGCTGTGATAAAAATATCAATCCTTAATCTTTATAAATAAACAATTAGCGAATTTTTATAAAAAAAAATTATCTCAGCTTCTAATTGAGCTAGAGCATTATTTTTTTTTTAAATTTGCGTAAAATTGCCAGTAATAAAAATATCAAATCCCTATATTGATATTTTTATCAGTTGCAAAACTATTAAAAAAGCCATTAAGAAAAAAATTTACTGTTTCATTTTTGCCATATTTAGGTTGAATATAACGAAATAGACACAATTTCACATCAAATTCATAAAATCTACGTTAATATCTAAATATGATATGATTATCATAAAGTCTCTGCCATGACGTTTTTGGGTGAAATTTTTAACGTACATTTGACCTCTTTTTAATAAAGAAATAGAATATCTGATAAAATAATTATTATTTTTTAATGAAATTTCTATCGTAACTTAAGGATAATAAGAGGCATATTTTTGTTGAATTACAAACATGTACATTCTTTTTTTATAAAATGAAAAATATTTGAAAATTTCGCGATTTTCAATTTTTGTTTATCATTATTTATAAAAGTTATTAACCGATTTTAATCGATTACGTCTCAAATTAATTGTCTTTAAAACACTCAAAAATTGCATGATTTCCATATATTAAATCGCAAACGATTTCAAGCTACCTTAAAAAACAGTGATTTTTACGAATTTTGCACTTTAAATTATTGTTTACTAATTCCTGACAGCTCAAATTTTCAAGATCTTTCAAGAATTTCATTTCTAATCATCCAACAAAGCCATTTTTGGTGGTGTGCACCTGTTCCTAATTACGTTAAATTTTAGGTTTTTTTCGGCTAATTCTACTGGACTAATTAGAATGATTACATGTTTTTAAAAAATTTAACATTAAGCCAGCAATCAAGCGTAAAGAAAAAAAATAATTTAAAAAGAAGGAAAATTTGTGCTCAAGGAAAACAATTATAAATAATAACGCAGTAACTTTTTTTAAAAAGCAAAAGTTTTTTCAGTAGAATAAATAATGTGTAAAACGTGGTCTTAGCTCCTGTACATAGTATTATGTTGGGTCAAACATTGTGGTTTTCAGTTCGAATCATCCGTATTTCTGGTACACTGGCTGTTCGTCACTTTCTTTCAACCTTGCCATTCTCCAGTCTTATTTAATTGCCAGGTACTTGGCATTTTTATCGTCACCATAACGCTATACAACCACTTGAGCGCACTTATGTTCTTGTCCAAGTTATAGATCTTATTGTTCGTATATATATATATGCTTACGATCTCTTTCTTTTTTAATGTTGAAAGACCTTGAGATAAAATGCATTGCAGACTTTTAAAACTGCTAAAATGAAAATGGACGCGCTCTCAAGTATTTTATCTTGATTATTCTTTTTTATATGTGTACACACCTGTACATAAGACACGTAATACAAGCCTCGCGCTTCATTTTATAATGAAGGTAGTAATAAGTAGCGAAATTGACGTTGAAGCCCAAGAAATATATTCACTCATAAATTTTAAGTATTAACCTTGCATTATGACATCTTCACGAGCTTACATTTTTCTTTCATTAAATTTTTCGTCCATAACTACAAACCAGATTGAACATTAATACAAGTATCGTCTTGAATGAATGATTCAATTATTACGATGAATTTTATTTATAATTTTTGCTTTCTCATAGAGAAAGCATTGTATCGATAAAAAAATTTTTTTGCTATTTTTTCATTAGTTTGTACATATTTGAACTCAGGGAGTCGGAAAAAGTGGTTTCCAGAAAATGTCTGTATGTATGTGTGTGTGTATGTGTGTGTGCGTGTGCGTGTGCGTGTGTGTGCGTATGTGTGTGTATGTGTCTATATGATGTCAGTTAGTAAATTGTATCTCGAAAACTACTCGATGGATTTACTTCTAATTTCGCAAGAAATTTATTTTTTTGTCTAACTTGCTGGGAAGCTATTGATGATTGTTTCTTCTAGCGTAGTTTTAATTTTAGAGTCGTTTATAAAAAAAAACAAAATTTGATTTTTCATTTTTCTGTTTTTTTTGTTTACTACTCGATGAATTTGCTTCAAAATTTGCATGGAAATTATTTGCGATTTCTTAAATAAAATAAATTTCTAAAAACTGATTTTCTTAGTTTAGTTTTAATTTTAGAGCATTTTGAAATTTTTGAAAAAAATGTTTATTAACCCTTTCAGTCACGAATTATTTTCGCAAAAACACGTATTTTCTATCAAACATTAATTTTTTAGATTTATTTACAATCATATATTCTACGTAAAGTACTTGATAGATTTGCTCTAAAATTTGTATATAAGTTATTTGCTACTGTCTTTATAAAACAAGTTTAAAAAAATAATTTTCTTAAAGTAGCTTTTTGATCACTTCTTTTGATTTTTTATTTAACGCTTCAACTAACTCTTTTCTTACTTCCTCACTTCCTCTCTGTCCTTCTATCTCAGATTGATCCTCATTTTTATCCTATTTTCATTCACCCTTGCCTCTCTCTCTTCCTATTTCCTAATCGCTCTCTCACATTCACTAATTTTTCTTGAACATAAATTGTATTTTACTTTGGAATCACATTTAAAAAAATAAAATAAAATAACTTTAACTCAATGAGCTCTATGAGAAAGCATTGCGCCAAAGCACTTGGCAGCGTTTTTTACTCTTATTTCAAATATTATAAATAAATTTATCTTAATATTCGTAAGAACTATTAGTATATTTCTTAATATCATCTGACTTGTATTTACATGAATTACAAAGATATTTACCAATAATGCGTTCTTCATTTTATTTTCTAACAAAATGATGTTCGTAAAAAATAGTAGAAAAAAATAATTTATCCAAATTACACAATAAAAACAATATTTGAAATGCTAATAACTATAAAAGGAGAAATACAATTGTAGTCAATTACCTCTATTGCAAGTGGTACACTATGGCGCCAGCTAAATTTCCAGCTGGAACTCGTATTGTCGGAAACATTTCAGCTAGAATGCTTAGCTCGGTATCTAGCTATTAGATATTAAAAAACCGCTATAATTTACCCATATGAAAAAATCTGAAAACTGTGGTAAAAGAACTACAGAAAATGTGTAGTGATGACTACAGAAATGTGTAGTTGCACTATGGAAAATGTAGTTGCACTACAGAAATATGAAGTGGCACTACAGAAATATGTAGTAGCACTATACAGAAATATGTAGTTGCACTACAGAAATGTCTGTATTACTACTATATTTAAGGATATGAAAATGTAATTATCTTTTTATCATTATTACTTTTTACTTTCTCATAGAGAAAGCATTGTATCAACAAAAAAATTTGTTTTCAATTTTTTCATTAATTTGTACATATTTGGACCCAGGAAGTCGAAAAAAGTGATTTCCAGAAAATGTCTGTATATATGTGTGTCTGTGTGTGCGTGCGTGTGTGTATGTAAAAATTGATTTTCTTAGTTTAGTTTTCATTTTAGAGCATTTTGAAATTTTTAAATAAAATGTTTATATTTATTAAGCCAATAAAATCTTAAAAACTACTCGATGGATTAACTTCAAATTTTCCATAAAATTCAATTTTTCGATCAACTGGTGCGGAAGCTATTGAGAATTGGTTTTCTTAGCGTACTTTTAATTTTATAACCATTTTAGTAATTTTAAAAAAGTTCGTTTTTTCATACTTTTTGTATTTTACGTAAATAACTCAAAGAGTTTGCTTGAAAATTTGCATGGAACTTATTTTCAACTGCCGAGAGAAGAAAAACTTTTGAAAACTGAATTTCTTAGCGCACTTTCAATTTTAGAGCATTTTAGAAATTTTTTTAAAAATTTTCATTTTTTTTTCTATTTTACGAAAACTATTTGATAGATTTATCTCCGAAATTTGTGTGCAAGTTATTCGCTACTGTCTGAAGAAAACAAGCTTAGAAAAATTCATTTTCTACCGTATTTTCAATTTTAGAGCATTATTAAAATTTTGAAAAAGAAATTTTGAAAAAAAAATGTTATTTATTTAGCCAATTAGATCTCGAAAATTACTCGATGGATTTGCTTCAAATTTTGCATACTATCTATGTTTTTGTATAATTAGTCGGAAAGCTATTAAAAATTGGTATTGATAAGGTAGTTTTTTTATAAAACCATTTTAAGTATTTTAAAAAAATTTTCGTGTAAGGTATAAGGCCGTATATTGAGACAGAGTCAAGAGTGATAGCCGGTAAAAAGCGTGCTTTTAATCTTCAAAATTAATTAATAAATTAGTTTTATACTTTATATTATACAATTTTATGTTCCAGAAACTAAAAAAAAAAACCATTAAAGTATACAAATATAAGAAAAAATTAATATTATGCTGAAAAATTCTTTAAAATATACGTGTCCTGGATGATAAGAGAGCATAAAATCGAATTCACATAGCATGGAAGATTTCACTGAAATATTTCGAATTATTCCACTGGAATATTTCAATGGAACCTTCCATGCAGATTATTGGAAGTCTCCACGGAATATTACAAAATATTCCACTGGAATCTTCCATTGAAAGCTTCCAGGAATATTTCAGGAATATTTCAAAGGAATGTTCAAAAACTTTTCCGAAATATTCCATGAAATATTCACGGAAGATTTCTAAAATATTTCATGAAATATTCCATGTAATGTTTATGAAATATTCCAGTGAAATATTTCATAGAAGATTCCAGGAACATTCCATAAACATTTCGCTGGAAGATTCCGAAAAACTTTTAAATCGTACAGCGGAATATTACTCAAATCTTCCATAAATATTCCACGAAATATTTCACACAAAGATTTCAGTAATCTTCCGGTGAAATATTTCATGAAAGATTTCAGGAAGATTCCATAAACATTTCGCTGAATGATTCCAAAAAACTTTAAAATCGTACAGCGGAATATTACATAAATCTTCCATAAATATTCCATGAAATATTTCATAGAAAGATTTAAGTAATCTTCCAGTGGAATATTTCATGAAAGATTTCAGAAAGATTCCATAAACATTTCACTGGAAGATTCCAAAAAACTTTTAAATCGTACAGCGGAATATTACATAAATCTTCCATAAATATTCCATGAAATATTTCACAGAAAGTTTTAAGTAATCTTTCAGTGAAATATTTTATCAAAGATTTCAGAAAGAATACATAAACATTTCACTGGAAGATTCCAAAAAACTTTTAAATCGTACAGCGGAGTATTACATAAATCTTTCATAAATATTCCACGAAATATTCCACGAAATATTTCACGCAAAGATTACAGTAATCTTCTAGTGGAATATTTCATGAAAGATTTCAGGAAGATTCCATAAACATTTCGCTGAAAGATTCCGATAAACTTCAAAATCGTACAGCGGAATATTACATAAAACTTCCAGAATTATTCCATAAAATATTTCACAGAAAGATTTAAGTAATCTTATAGTGGAATATTACATGAAAGATTCTAGAATGATTCCATGAAGTTTTCGTTGGAAGGTTGTGCGGAACGTTACGGGAGGTTTTCAGTGACGCCGATGGATGATGTTCGTTAATTGGGAGTTTTATCCCCAAGCGGTTGGATGATACCTCACTTACTATATAAGCGAAAGGGTATCGGCGCTTTCATGTGTACAGTCGATGCGAATATGTAAATGCGATTTTATAACTAAATGTTTATGTATGCGCATATGTATTGATGTATAAGTTTAATGTGTTATTATATAATATATATATATATATATATATATATATATATATATATATATATATACAACCCCCTCACAGCATTTCACATCTTCCAGAAATCTTCCAGGAACCTTTCATGAAAGATGAGAGATTTCCCAAACCTTCCATTGAAATATTCTTGAAATCTCTCAAGAATATTCCATGGAATATTCCAATGTAGGAAGAATCAAGAACATACGAATATTACAGGAATATTCCATGGAAGATTCCTAAAATATTTCAAATCTTCCGTGCCAATATTCTAGGAAGCCTCCATAAATATTCCATGCTGTGTGGGTATGTCCATAAATTCATTGATATTGAACAATTACTAAAAAAATAATATTATCTTAAATTACTAAATTAAGATTAAAGTTAATAATATCCCCAAAAAAACCTTCAAAAAGATAATATGACGGCAATTTAGCTTTAAAAAAATCTTTTACACCATCTCAAAAATAAAAAATATTTTGTCAAAAATTTAAACTAATTTAATACAATCAACTATAAAAAACTATTATAATATCTCTAAAAAAGGCTTTAACATTATAGATAATAAGAAAGTGGGAATTTAATTATTACAAAAATAGACTTGCAAAAATACTGAAATCAATAATGTGTGGTCAAGTCTTAATATAATTTAAAATAATATTTACAAATGATATTGTACCTATATTTTGATGATAATAATGAATCAATAAAAAATTTCTTTGTTAAAAATAAAGTATAAAAAAGCCATATAAAATGTTATTAAAAATATAAAACTATCTTCAACAAAATTAAAAAAAATAATAAAACTTCAATTCAAATGATTAACGTAAAAGTAAGAATAAAAGTAATATTACAGCTATAAACTTGCCAGGCCCACCCTTCAAAAGTTATATTTCTTAGTGAACACACATTCATTTAAAACATTTTTTAGGATTGACTTTTTATATATTAATTTTCACAATTTGGTATTCAATGAACAAATAATCTAATTTTATAACATTAATGATATATTTAACCATTGTAGAGTGGGCCTGGCAAGTTTATAACTGTAATATTACTTTTATTTTTACTTTTACGTTAATTATTTAAATTAAAGTTTTATTATTTTTTAAATTTTGTTGAAGATAGTTTTATATTTTCAATAACATTTTATATGGCTTTTTTATACTTTAATTTTAACAAAGAAATTTTTTATTGATTCATATTATCATCAAAATAGAGGTACAATATCATTTGTAAGTATTATTTTAAATTATATTAAGACTTGACCACACATTATTGATTTCAGTATTTTTTCAAGTGTATTTTTGTTATAATTAAATTCCCACTTTTTTATTATCTATAATCTTAAAGCCTTTTTTAGAGATATTATAATAGTTTTTTATAGTTGATTGTATTAAATTAGTTTAAATTTTTGACAAAATATTTTTTATTTTTGAGATAGTGTAAAAGATTTTTTTTAAAGCTAACTTGCCGTCATTTTACTTTTTTAAAGGTTTTTTTGGGGAGAGATATCACACTCTTTCAAAGTCGAAAATTCTTATCTCAATAAATTTATTAACTTTACCGATAATCTGATACTTTAATATAATAACCCTAGTTTTATAGCTAATTGTATCAACCTAATTTTTATATATTGATAAAGTATTTGTTTTCGAAAAAATTTTAATCTTATTTTCTTCAACACTTTCAAATTAATCAACTATTACTTATAAAATTTATTTTGTCACTAAATATCGTATGAAAAACTAATTAATTACTTAATAATGTTTTAAAATATGCAAATATTACTTTTTCATTTGTTGTTGTTTTTATTTTTAACCTTCAGGCGGCCGGGGTGACACCTTTTGGGGTCACCCCGGCCGCCTGAAGGTTAAATACCAAATCGGTATTACCGACTTTTGAATTTCGCTGCTTTCAACTGTTGAATTTTATGTACGGGACGTTTCACTGCGCACGCACGAACTGATCATGAACGCCCATGATTTCACGGCAGCTCGTCAGCTATATCGATAGAACAAGACACTTAATTCTTATATTGCTTAATTACGCGATGTCTTTATACATTTAGCATGTTCTGAAGGCATTCGTCTGAATACATGCGTTCATTATTAACAAATACGTAACTCGTATCCTCTTTCTTTTTCTTACTCTTTTTACTCTCTTTCTTTCTCTCATTTATTAGCAATCACAGAACTCGTATTCTCTCTCTTTCTCTAACATCCGCCGGAAATCTGAAACAACCCGATATAGAAAAGAAATCGACAGACTAACCAGTAATAATATAAAAAAATCATGAAAACTTGACTTTTGACCATGTGTTTTTGTTGTTAGATAAAACATTAGATCATTTTATGTATACTTGTAATCAAATAATATATAAATATTGAAACATAATCATTTACTCAAAGTTTTAATCTTTGAATATCACAAATTCAAAGTGAATAGGGAAAGCCGTAGCGCTAACTCGCCGTAAGGAGTGCTACCGCGCTCCCTGATTATTAATTACAGTAAAGAATGAATAAAAAATGTTTGTCATAGAATTTATTTAAGTAAAATATATTTTTATCAAAACATATAAAAAATCTTTATAATTTAATGACATAAACTTTCCACTTTTACAACGAAAATAATCACGACAAGAAACACAAAATTGAAATATCATAATATTTTCAATTATTTTTCTTGTATTAATTGTTTCTGTATGTTTTTTATTTGTTTCTGCAACTGCTTTTTAGTCTCTCCAATTTTCTTTTTTTCCTCTTGTAAATGTTTTTTTTTTCATTTTCATTTCTTTTTTCTTCTATTGTTTTTCTTCTTTTTTCATTTCTTGCTTCCACCACTTATCTGAACAGACAGCTAAAGGACGTTTTGGTTTTTTTGAAGCCCCTACTTTTAATTTTTTATTTTTTGATAAGTATTTTGTTGGTACCCTGTTAAAAAAAATCACCTGATTTCTCAGGTGATTTATCATGCCAAAATCTCATGTAATGATTTTTTGGTTTTTACACATTTCAAACCATGCTTAGTCAATTAAGAACTATTTTTGAAAATTTTTGAAAAATTTGAGCTTAGAAAGTTTTTTGTAAAATTATTCAAAATTTTTTCTAAGACCAAACTTTAAAAAAAAATTTTCTAAGTTCAAAATTTTCAAAAATTTTCAAAAATAGTTCACAATTAACTAAACATGGTTTGAAATGCGTAAAAACCAAAAAAATCATTACATGAGATTTTGGCATGATAAATCACCTGAGAAATCAGGTGATTTCTCACCTGATTTTTTTTGTAGGGTAATGTGAATACTTCTGGATATGTCACTATTATCTGTAAAATATATTTTTTGTAATTAATAATCAAATTTCAAGTAAAGCTCTAATTAAATTTGTAATTATTTTGAACTCACTTCAAATAACAGTTGCATCAATTTTATCAATGATAAAATTGATTTTATCATTGATAAAATCAATTTTATTTTACATCAATGTTGTCCTTAGTACTCTCTGCAAAATTAAAATAGTCTTGTAACATATATTTTAATTTTTAAATTTAGTTCAGTTAACAATTTATATACCTTTGGAATATTTATGTACCTTTTAAGGAATTATGAACATTGAAATCTGTATTATTGGATCTTGTATTTTTTTCCAGTGTTTCAACATTTTCCAAATTATTAATTGTTGAACTTTGAACAGTTGTATTTAATGAGCTATTCTCTTCAGTTGAAGGTAAATCATAGGAAAATATCCCTTACAGAAAAAAACTATAATCAATAACCGTAGTAGTATGGTTTATGGGTTTATGGTATATGAGTAGATGGTTTATAGGTTTATGGTTTATGGATTTATAGTATATAAGTAGATTGTTTATAGGTTTATGGTTTATGGATTTATGAATTTATGACTAATAGATTTATGGTTTATGGATTTATTGTTAATGGATTTATTGTTTATGGGTTTATGGGTTTATGGTTTATGGTTTCATGGTTTATGGGTTTATGGTTTATGGGTTTATGGTTTATGAGTTTATGGTTTATGGGTTAATGGTTAATAGATTTATGGATTATGGGTTTATGGTTTATAGGTTTATGGTTTATGGGTTTATGGTTTATGGATTTATAGTTTATGGGTTAATAGTTTATGGGTTTATGGTTTATGGGTTTATGGTTTATGGGTTTATGGTTTATGGGCTTGTGGTTTATGGGTTTATGGTTTATGAGTTTATGGTTTATGCGATAATGGTTTATGGATTTATGGATTTATAGCTAACGTGTTTCTAAATTTATGTTATATGGGTTTATGGGCACGAGATATATGTGTTTATAGTATATGGGTCTATAGTTTCCCGTATAGCATGGAAGCTTCCTGGAAGCTTCCATGCTATATCCCACATAGTGTGGAAGCTTCCAGAAAGCTTCCATGCTATGTGGGTTCATAGTTCATGGACTTATAGTCTATGGGTTAATGGCTTGTGGGTCGATGGGTTCATGGTTTATAGGTCTATGGTTTATGAGTTTATGGTTTATGGGTTTATGGTTTATGGCTTTATGGTTTATGGGTTCATGGTTCATGGGTTTATGGTTTATGAGTTTATGGTTTATGGGTACATAATTTTTGGGTTTATGGTTTATGGGTTTATGGTTCATGGGTTTATAGTTTATGAGTTTATGGTTTATGGGTACATGGTTTTTGGGTTTATGGTTTAAGGGTCTATGGTTTATGGGTTTATGGTTTATGGATTTATAGTTTATAAGTTAATAGTTTATGGGTTTATGGTTTATGGGTTTATGGTTTATTGCTTTATGGTTTATGGGTTTATGGTTCATGGGTTTATGGTTTATGGGTTTATGGTTTATGGGTTTATGGTTTATGGGTTTATGGTTTATGGCTTTATGGTTTATGGGTTTATGGTTCATGGGTTTATGGTTGATGAGTTTATGGTTTATGGGTATATGGTTTTTGGGTTTATGGTTTAAGGGTTTATGGTTTATGGGTTGAGGGTTTATGGGTTTATAATTTATAAGTTAATAGTTTATAGGTTTATGGTTTATGGGGTTATGGTTTATGAGTTTGTGGTTTATGGGCATATGGTTTATGGGTTTATAGGTTTACGGGTTTATGGTTTATGGGTTTATGGTTTATGGCTTTATGGTTTATGGGTTTATTGTTCATGGGTTTATGGTTGATGAGTTTATGGTTTATGGGTACATGGTTTTTGGGTTTATGGTTTAAGGGTTTATGGTTTATGGGTTGAGGGTTTATGGGTTTATAATTTATAAGTTAATAGTTTATAGGTTTATGGTTTATGGGGTTATGGTTTATGAGTTTGTGGTTTATGGGCATATGGTTTATGGGTTTATAGGTTTACGGGTTCATGGTTTATGGGTTTATGGTTTATGGCTTTATGGTTTATGGGTTTATTGTTCATGGGTTTATGGTTGATGAGTTTATGGTTTATGGGTACATGGTTTTTAGGTTTATGGTTTAAGGGTTTATGGTTTATGAGTTTATGGGTTTATAGTTTATAAGTTAATAGTTTATGGGTTTATGGTTTATGGGGTTATGGTTTATGAGTTTATGGTTTATGAGTTTATGGTTTATGGGTTTATGGTTTATGGGTTTATGGTTTAGGGGTTTATAGTTTAGGGGTTTATGCGATAATGGTTTATGGATTCATGGATTTATAGCTAACGTGTTTCTAAATTTATGTTATATGGGTTTATGGGCACGAGCTATATGTGTTTATAGTATATAGGTCTATAGTTTTCCGTATAGCATGGAAGCTTCCTGGAAGCTTTCATGCTATATCCCACATAGTGTGGAAGCTTCCAGAAAGCTTCCATGTGGGTTCATAGTTCATGGACTTATAGTCTATGGGTTAATGGCTTATGGGTCGATGGGTTCATGGTTTATAGGTCTATCGTTTATGAGTTTATGGTTTATGGGTTTATGGTTTATAGGTTTATGGTTCATGGCTTTATGGTTTATGGGTTTATGGTTCATGGGTTTATGGTTTATGAGTTTATGGTTTATGGGTACATAATTTTTGGGTTTATGGTTTATGGGTTTATGGTTCATGGGTTTATAGTTTATGAGTTTATGGTTTATGGGTACATGGTTTTTGGGTTTATGGTTTAAGGGTCTATGGTTTATGGGTTTATGGTTTATGGATTTATAGTTTATAAGTTAATAGTTTATGGGTTTATGGTTTATGGGTTTATGGTTTATTGCCTTATGGTTTATGGGTTTATGGTTCATGGGTTTATGGTTTATGGGTTTATAGTTTATGGGTTTATGGTTTATGGCTTTATGGTTTATGGGTTTATGGTTCATGGGTTTATGGTTGCTGAGTTTATGGTTTATGGGTATATGGTTTTTGGGTTTATGGTTTAAGGGTTTATGGTTTATGGGTTGAGGGTTTATGGGTTCATAATTTATAAGTTAATAGTTTATAGGTTTATGGTTTATGGGGTTATGGTTTATGAGTTTGTGGTTTATGGGCTTATGGTTTATGGGTTTATAGGTTTACGGGTTTATGGTTTATGGGTTTATGGTTTATGGCTTTATGGTTTATGGGTTTATTGTTCATGGGTTTATGGTTGATGAGTTTATGGTTTATGGGTACATGGTTTTTGGGTTTATGGTTTAAGGGTTTATGGTTTATGGGTTTATGGGTTTATAGTTTATAAGTTTATAGTTTATGGGTTTATGGTTTATGGGGTTATGGTTTATGAGTTTATGGTTTATGAGTTTATGGTTTATGGGTTTATGGTTTATGGGTTTATGGTTCAGGGGTTTATAGTTTAGGGGTTTATGCGATAATGGTTTATGGATTCATGGATTTATAGCTAACGTGTTTCTAAATTTATGTTATATGGGTTTATGGGCACGAGATATATGTGTTTATAGTATGTGGGTCTATAGTTTCCCGTATAGCATGGAAGCTTCCTGGAAGCTTTCATGCTATATCCCACATAGTGTGGAAGCTTCCAGAAAGCTTCCATGTGGGTTCATAGTTCATGGACTTATAGTCTATGGGTTAATGGCTTATGGGTCGATGGGTTCATAGTTCATAGGTCTATGGTTTATGGGTCTATGGTTTATGGGTTTATGGTTTATGGGTTTATGGTTTATGGCTTTATGGTTTATGGGTTTATGGTTCATGGGTTTATGGTTTATGGGTTCATGGTTTATGGGTTTATGGTTTATGGCATCATGGTTTATGAGTTTATGGTTCATGGGTTTATGGTTGATGAGTTTATGGTTTATGGGTACATGGTTTTTGGGTTTATGGTTTAAGGGTTTATGGTTTATGGGTTTAGGGTTTATGGGTTTATAATTTATAAGTTAATAGTTTATGGGTTTATGGTTTATGGGGTTATGGTTCATGAGTTTTGGTTTATGGGGTTATGGTTTATGAGTTTATGGTTTATGAGTTTATGGTTCATGGGTTTATGGTTTATGGGTTTATGGTTTAGGGGTTTATGGTTTAGGGGTTTATAGTTTAGGGGTTTATGCGATAATGGTCTATGGATTCATGGATTTATAGCTAACGTGTTTCTAAATTTATGTTATATGGGTTTATGGTCACGAGATATATGTGTTTATTGTATATGGGTCTATAGTTTCCCGTATAGCATGGAAGCTTCCTGGAAGCTTCCATGCTATATCCCACATAGTGTGGAAGCTTCCAGAAAGCTTCCATGCTATGTGGGTTCATAGTTCATGGACTTATAGTCTATGGGCTAATGGCTTATGGGTCGATGGGTTCATGGTTTATAGGTCTATGGTTTATGGGTACATGGTTTTTGGGTTTATGGTTTAAGGGTCTATGGTTTATGGGTTTATGGTTTATGGATTTATAGTTTATAAGTTAATAGTTTATGGGTTTATGGTTTATGGGGTTATGGTTTATGAGTTTATGGTTTATGGGCTTATGGTTTATGGGTTTATAGGTTTACGGGTTAATAGTAGGCTGGATTCATAGATTTATACTTCATGGGTTTATGGGTTAATGGGTTACGGTCTAATAATTTATGGGTCTAGAAGTTAATGGTTATGGGTTTAGGGTTTGTAAGTTTATGGGTTCGACATTTAAGGGCTTGCAATCAATGGCTTATGGGTTGATAGTTTATGGGTCTAGAAGTTGATGGTTATGGGTTTAGGGTTTGACATTTATGAGATTACGGTTAATGTTTTATGAGTTAATAGCTTATGGTTTTGTAGTTTATGATTTTATAGTTCATAAGTCTATGAATTATGGTTGGTGAGTCCATAGGTTTCCGATTCATAAGTTTATGGTTTATGGGTTTATGGTCTACGGGTTTATAGTTTACGGGTTTATTGTTCATTTGTTGATGATTTATAGGCTACTGAGTAGAAGCCCAATGGATTCATGCATATATGGTATATAAGTATATAAATTTATGGTTTATACGTCAATGGTACATAGTTTATGAGTTTATGGGTTTGAGATGTATGTGTTTATGGTATATTGGTTTAAAAATTCGTGAGTTTATGGTTTAATAGTTGTAGTTAATAGGTTATAGTAAACAGTTTTATAGCTCAATGGTTCATATATTAAGGGGATTATATACATATTGTACACTAAGAAATAAAATATAATTCCCTTACTAATGTTTAAATTTATTTTAAAATATTTAAAATACTAACTTAAAGTAGACATAAATACTTTTATTTCAAGCCCTATTTGGCTTATTTTTCTTCATCTTTACTTCCATGATCATTTGATGAACGTTCGAACCCATGCTTCCTGCACCGTAAGGTTTCTGATGACTAAATGAACTAATTTGACTTTACCAAACGGATTTGGCTTGAGTATTGATGTCACTTTTGTTTGAATGTAGGGATTTTTAAAAAACCAAAAATTTTCGACTGTTCAACAAAAATTTCTACATTTTCAACAAAAAATCTCAACTTTTTAATAAATTTAAATATTTTTGGATTTTTTTACCACTTCTAGTCATTTCATTTCAAAACCCTATATTCTTGCGAGAATGACATCAATACTAAAGCCAAATCTATTTGATAACGTTAAATTAGTTCATTAGGTCATCAGAAACCTTACAGCGCAGAAATTATGGATTCGATGGTTCATCGAAAGATAAAGATCCCAGTGTCCAATATGTATATACCCCCTTAATGGATTTGCGTTTAATAAGTTTTTGGATTTATGTTATATAAGTTAATGGGTTAAAGATATATGTGTTTAAAGTATATACGTTGACAAGTTTATGAGTTTAGACTTTTATAGTTTATAGGCTTATGGTTTGTTAGTTGATGGTCTATGGATTCGTGGATCATGGCCTTAAGGTTTATGAGTTTATGATTTAAAAACGTATAGCTTATAGGTTTATGATTCATCAGATTATGCTTTCTGGGTTTGTGCTTTATGGTTTATAAACTTATGCTTTAAGGTCCATAAGCTAATGCTTAATATTTTATAAGTTTAAGCTTTATAGTAGATAAGCTTATGCTTTACGGTTTATGAGTTAAAGGTCCAATAGTTTATGGATCTATAGATAACGGTTTATGAGTATATAGTTTATAAGTTTATGGTTTATAATTTCATGAAATTCTGGTATATCGATTTATAATTTAACTAATTATTAGTTTGTACGTTTAAATGATCTATATACATATAAATAATTGACATAGAAATTCATATACTATAAATACATATATCTCGAACTTATAAACCCAAAAACCTTTAACCCACTGACCATTTACCCATGAGGTGAACCATAAATACATAAACAATGAACCACAAATACATAAACTCACAAAGAATAATTCCATTAACCCATGAACCATAAATTCATAAAACCATAAACTATGAACCCATAAACTATGACACCATAAACCCATGAACAATGAAACCATAAATCCTTATACTATAAACATTTATATCTCATGCTCATAAAACCATCAACCATTAGGCCATATAACATGAATTTACAAACCCATTAACTATAAATCCAATATTCTATTAATCATTGTCCCACAAACTCATAAACAATCACCCCATAAACTATAAAACTATATTCTAGAAAACCATAAGCTCGAAAATTCAAAAACCATAAACCACAAACCCATAAACCATAAACCATAAACCATAAACCAATAGACCATAAACCCATAAACCATGAACGAATAAACCATTAACCCATAAACCATAGATCCATAAAGCATAAACCCATGAGCCATGAACCCATAAACCATGAATCCGTAAACCATATACCCATTAACCATAAACCCATAAACCCATAAACCATAAGCCCATAAACCATAAACCCATAAACCATGAACCCATATAACATGAACCCATGAACCATAAACCCATAAACCATGAACCCATAAATCATAAACCCACTAACCATAAACCCATAAACCATAAACCTATAAACCACAAACCCATAAACCATAAACCCATAAACCATTAACCTATAAACCACGAACCAATAAACCATAAACCCGTAAACCATAAACCATAAACCATAAACCCGTAAACCATAAACCATAAACCATAAATACATAGACCATAAACCCATAGACCCATGAACCATAAACCCATAGACTATGAACACATAAATCATAAACCCATTAACCATTAAACATAATCCCATGAACCGTAAACCATAAGCCCGTAAACCATAAACCCGTAAACCATAAACCCATAAACCATAAACACATGAACCATAAACCCATAGACCATAAATCCATAAACCATAAACTCATAAACGATAGACCCATAGACCACAAACCCATAAACCATAAACTCATAAACCATAAACCGATAAACCATAGACCCATAAACCATGAAGCCATCAACCATAAACCTATCAACCATAGACCTGTGAACTATGAACCCGTAAACCATAAACCAATAAACCATAAACCCATAAACCATAAACCAATGAACCATTAACCCGTAAACCATAAACCCATAAACCATAAACGGATTAACTATAAACCCATAAACCATAGACTCATAAAGCATAAACCCACAAACCATAAACCCGTAAACCATTAACCATAAACAATTAACCCATTAACGATGAACCCATAAACCATAAACCTATAAAACATAAACCTATGAACCCATAAACCCATAAACCATAAACCTATAAACCATGAACCCATAAACCATAAACCCACTAACCATAAACCCATAAACCATAAACCTATAAACCACAAACCCATCAACCATAAACCCATAAATTATTAACCTATAAACCACAAACCCATCAACCATAAACCCATAAACCATTAACCTATAAAACACAAACCCATTAACCATAAACCCGTAAGCCATAAATTATAAACCATAATCCCATAAACCATTTACCTATAAACCACATACCCATAACCCTTAAACCCATGAAACATAAACTATAAACTATAAACCATAAACCCATAAACCATGAACACATAAACGCATAAACCATAAACCCATAAACCACGAACTCATAAACCATAGACCCATAAACCATGAACCCATAAACCATAAATCCGTAAACCGTACACCCATAAACCATAAACCAATAAAGCCATAAACCAGAAACCCATAAACCATAAACCCATAGAACATAAACCTATAGACCACAAACTCATGAACCATAAACCCATAAACCAGAAAACCAATGAACTATTAATCCATTAACCCATAAACCCATAAACCATAAACCCATAAACCGGCAACCCATAAACCATATACCCATTAACCATAAATCCATAAACCATTAACCTATGAACCACAAACCCATAAACCATAAACTTATCCTAATAAACTCATAGACCATTAATTCCTAAACCATAAACACATAGACCACAAACCCATAGACCCATAAACCATAAACCCATAAACCATAAACCCATAGACTATGAACACATAAATCGTAAACCCAAAAACCATTAACCATAATCCCATAAACCGTAAACCATAAGCCCGTGAACCATAAACCCGTAAACTATCAACCCATAAACTATAAACCTATAAAACATAAACCCATAGACCATAAATCCATAAACCATAAACTCATATACCATAGACCCATGGACCACAAACCCATAAACAATAAACTCATAAACCATAAACACATAAACCATCAAATCATGAACCATAAAGCCATAAACCATTAATCCATCAACCATAAACCTACTAACCATAGGCCTGTAAACTAGATACCCGATAACCATAGGCCTGTAAACTAGATACCCGATGACCATAAACCCATTAACCATGAACCCATAAACCATGAACCAATAAACCATTAACCCATAAACGATAAACCTATAAACCATAAACGGATTAACTATAAACCCATAAAACATAGACCATAAAGCATAAACCCATAAACCATGAACCCGTTAACCATTAACCATAAACCATTAACCCAAAAACGATAAACCCATGAATCATCAACCCATGAATCATCAACCCATGAAACATAAACCCATGAACCCATAAACCCATAAGCCATGAACCCATGAACCATAAACCCATAAACCATGAACCCATAAACCATAAACCCACTAACCATAAACTCATAAACCATAAACCTATAAACCACAAACCCATAAACATTAAACCCATAAACCATCAACCTATAAACCACAAACTCATAAACCATAAACCCGTAAACCATAAACCAAAAACCATAAACCCATAAATTATTTACCTATAAACCTCAAACCCATAACCCTTGAACCCGTAAAACATAAACCATAAACTATGAACCATAAACCCATAAACCATGAACACATAAACGCATAAACCATAAACCCATAAACCACAAACTCATAAACTATAGACCCATGAACCATGAACCCATAAACCATGAATCCATAAAACATAAATCCATAAACCATAAACCTATAAACCCATGAAGCTTGAACCCATAAACCATAAACCCATAGGCTATAAACTTATTATTCATAAACCCATAGACCATGAACCATAAACACATAAACCATAAACCATAAACCAATAAATAATAAACCCATCAACCATGAACGAATAAACCATTAACTCATAAACCATAGACCCATAAAGCATAAACCCATAAGCCATAAACCCATAAACCCGTAAACCATAAACCCGTGAATAATAAACCCATAAACCATAAACACATAAACCATAAACCCATAGACCATTAATCCATAAACCATAAACTCGTAAATCATAGACTCATGGACCACAAACCCATAAACCATAAGCCCATAAACCATACATTTATAAACCAGAAATCTATAAATCATAAACCTATTAACCATAAACCGATAAACATATAGAAGATAAACCTATAAACCATAAATCTATAAACCAGAAAGCTATTAACCATAAACCCATAAACCAATAAACCATGGACCCATGGACCACACATCCCAAAAACCCATATACCCATCAACCCATAAACTATAAACCCATAAACCAGAAACCCAAAAACCATAAACCCATAAACCATAAACCCATAGAACATGGACCCACAGACCATAAACCCATAAACCATAAACCCATAAACCAGAAAACCCATACACTTTAAATCCATTCACTCATAAACCCATAAACCATAAACCTATAAACCACAAACCCATAAACCATATACCCATAAACCATAAATTCTAAACCACTAACCTATAAACCACAAACCCATAAACCATAAATTCATACCTATAAACCCGTAGACCATTAATTTTTGAACCATAAATACATAGACCATAAACTCATAGACCCATACACCATAAGCCCGTAAACCATAAACATGTGAACTACAAACCCATAAACTATAAACCCATGAAAAATAAACCCATAGACCATTATTCCATCAACCATAAACTCATGAACCATAGACCCATGGACCACAAACCTATAAACCATAAACTCACAAACCATAAACACATAAAACATAAACCCATAAACCATAAAGCCATAAACCGTAAGGCCATCAACCATAAATCTAAAAACCATAGACCTGTAAACTAGAAACCCGTGAACTATAAACCCATAAACCATAAACCCATAAACCATTAACCAATAAATTATTAACCCATAAAACATGAACCCATAAACCATAAACGGATTAACAATAAACCCATAAAACATAGACCCATAAAGCATAAACCCATAAACCATGAACCCGTAAACCATTAACCATAAACCATTAACCCATAAACGATAAACCCATAAACCATAAACCCATAAAACATAAACCCATAAACCCATTAACCCATAAGCCATGGACCCATGAACCATAAACCTATAAACCATGGATTCATAAACCATAAACCCAAAAACCATGAACCCATAAACCATAAACCTATAAACCACAAACCTATAAACCATAAACCCATAAACCATTAACCTATAAACCACAAACCCATAAACCATAAACCCGTAAATCATAAACCATGAACCATAAACCCATAAACCATTTACCTATAAACCACAAACCCATAACCCTTGAAACCGTAAAACATAAACCATAAACTATAAAACATAAACCCATAAAACATGAACACATAAACGCATAAACCATAAACGCATGAACCACAAACTCATAAATCATAGACCCATGATCCATAAACCCATAAACTATGAATCGATAAACCATAAATCCATTGATCATAATCCCATAAACCCTTAAACCTTGAAGCCATAAACCATAAACCCATAGACTATAAACTTATGAATCATAAACCTATAAGCCATAAACCATAAACCCACAAACCATAAACCATAAACCCATGAACCATAAACCATAAACCCATAGAACATGAACATATAGACCACAAACCCATAAACCATGAACCCATAAACCAGAAAACCAATAAACTATAAATCCATTAACCTATAAACCCATAAACCATAAACCCATAAACCGGCAACCCATAAACCATATACCCATTAACCATAAACCCATAAACCATTAACCTATAAACCACAAACCCATTAACCATAAACCCATACCCATAAGCTTATAGACCATTAATTTATAAACCATAAATACATGAACCATAAACCCATACCCATAAGCTTATAGACCATTAATCCATAAACCATAAATACATAGACCATAAACCCATAGACCCATAAACCATAAACCCATAAACCATAAACCCATAGACTATAAGCACATAAATCATAAACCCATAAAACATAGACCCATGAACCCATAAACCCATAAGCCATAAACCTATGAACCATAAACCCACAAACTATGAACCCATGAACCATAAACCCACTAACCATAAACCCAGAAACCATAAACCTATTAACCACAAACCCATAAACCATAAACCCATAAACCATAAACCCACTAACTATAAACTCATAAACCATAAACCTATAAACCACAAATCCATAAACCATGAACGCGTAAACCATAAACCATGAACCATAAACCCATAAATCATTTACCTATAAACCACAAACTCATAACCCTTGAACCCGTAATACATAAACCATAAACTATAAACCATAAACCCATAAACCATGAACACATAAACGCAAAAACCATAAACCCAAGAACCACAAACTCATAAACCATAAACCCATGAACCATGAACCCATAAACCATGAATCCATAAAACATAAATCCATGGACCATAAACCTATAAACCCATGAACCTTCAACCCATAAACTATCAACCCATAGACTATGAACTTATAAATCATAAATCCATAAACCATAAACCCACAAACCATAAACGATAAACCCATAAACCATAAGCCCATAAACCATGATCGAATAAATCATAAAACCATGAACTAATACACCATGAACGGATTAACCATTAACCATTAACCATAGACCCATAAACCATTCACCTATAAACCACAAACCCATAACCCTTAAACCTGTAAAACATAAACCATAAACTATAAACCATAAACATATAAACCATAAACACATAAACGCATAAACCATCAATCTATAAACCATAAACCTATAAACCATTAACCTATATACCACTAACCCATAAACCATAATCCCGTAAACCATAAACCATTACCCATAAACCATTCCCCTATAAACCATAAACCCATAACCCTCAAACCCGTAAAACATAAACCATAAACTATAAACCATGAACCCATAAACCATGAACACATAAACGCATAAACCATAAACCCATGAACCACAAACTCATAAACCATATACCCATAAATCATAAATCCTCAAACCATAAACCCATAACCCATAAAACCATAAACCGTGAATCCATAAACCCATAAACTATTAATCTATAAGATATAAATTCATAAACTATAATCCAATAATGATCTATAAACCTTGAACCCAAAAACCATGAACCCATAAACCTATAAGCCATAAACCTACAAATCATAAACCCATAAACCATAAACCCATAAACCATAAACCATAAACCCATAATACATAAACCATAACTACATAAACCATAAACCATAAACATATGAACCATAAACCTATGAACCATCAACCTGTAAACAATGAACCAATAAACTATAAATCCATGAACCATGAACCCATAAACTATTCACATATAAACCACAAACCTAAAAACCATAAACTTCTAAACCATAAACCATAAACACATAAACATAAATCATAAATTCATAAACCATAAGCCCGTAAAGTATTAACCCGTAAACTATGAACCCATAAACCATAAACCCATAAACCATAAACCCATAAACCAGGAACCATAAACAAATAAACATATGAACCATGAACCTATAAACCATAAACCTGTAAACAATTAACCAATAAACTATAAATCCATAAACCATGTACCCATAAACTATTAACCTATAAACTATGAACCCGTAAACTATAAATCTGTGAACCATAAACCCATAAACCATAAACCGAAAAACCATAAACCCATTGACCATATATCCATAAACCATAAACTTATTAACCATGGATCTATAAATTATGAACCCACAAACCATAAACCCATAAACCATGAACCCATAAACCAAAAACCCATAAACGATACCATAAACCCATAAACCATTAACACATAAACGCATGAATCATAACCCCATGAACCGCAAACTCATAAACCATAAACCCATAAGCCATGAACCCATAAACTATGAATCCATAAATCATAAATCCATAAACTATGAGCCCGTAAAGTATTAACCCGTAAACTATTAACCCATAAACTATAAACCCATAAACCATATACTCATGAATCATAGACCCATGAACCACAAACTCATAAACCCTCTAATCCATAAACATATTTACTATAAACATATAAACCATATACCTTTAAACAATAAACCAATAAACTATAAATCCGTGAACCTAAACCCATAAACCATGGGCCCATAAACCGGAAACTCATAAACCATATACTCATTAACCAACAACTCATGAACCATTAACCTATAATCCACAAACCATAAACCATGAACCTGTAAACCATAAACCGTAAACCATAAACACATGAACCCATAAACCGGAAACCCATGAATTACAAACTCATAAACCATATACCCATAAATCATAAATCCATAAACCATAAACCATAAACCCATAAACTATAAACCTATAAACCATAAATCTATAAACTATGATCCCGCAAACTATAAATCTGTGAACCATAAACCCATAAACCATAAACCCATAGACCATATATCTATAAACCATGAACCCATTAACCATGGATCTATAAATTAGAAACCCATAAACCATAAACACATGAACGCATAAACCATTAACCTATAAACCACAAACCATAAACTATATACCTGTAAACCATAAACCGTAAACCATAAACACATAAACCCATAAACCGGAAACCCATGAATTACAAACTCATAAACCATATACCCATAAATCATAAATCCATAAACCAGAAACCCATAACTCATAAAACCATAAACCGTAAATCCATAAACCCATAAACTCTAAATCTATAAGATATGAACCCATAAACTATAATCCCATTAGCTCAGAAACTATCAACTCGTAAACCATATATTCAGAAACCATAAACCCATAAACACCAGATCTATGAACTATAAACCCAAAAACCATAAACCCATCAACCTATAAGCCATAAACCATAAACCATAAACATATAAACCATAAACCATTAACCTATGAACCATAAACACATAAACCATGAACCCATTATCCATAAACCCATAAACCATATACTCATTAACCATAAACCCATGAACTATTAACCTATAAACCACAAACCTAAAAACCATAAACCCCTAAACCATAAACCATAAACCATAAACACATAAACATAAATTATATATTCATAAACCATATGCCCGTAAAGTATTAACGCGTAAACTATGAACCCATGAACCATAAACCTATAAACCATGAACCCGTAAACTATAAACCATAAATTCATAAACCATAAACCTATAAACAATCAACCAATAAACAATGAATTCATAAACCAAGAACCCATAAACTAAAAAAACATAAACCATGAACCTATTGACCATAGCTCTATAAACCATGAACTCATATACCATAAACCCATGAACCATAAATCAATAAAGCATAAACCCACAAACCATAAACCCATTAATCATATACCCATCAACCATAAACCCATGAACCATCAACCTATAAACCACAAACCTCAAAACCATGAACCCCTCAACCATAAACCCATAAACTATGGGCCCATAAACCGAAAACCATAAACCATAAACCCATGAACCACAAACTTATAAACCATATACCCATAAATCATAAATCCATAAACCCTAAACCCATAACCCATAAAACCGCAAACCGTGAATCCATAAACCCATAAACTATCAATCTATAAGATATAAATTCATAAACTATAAACCCATTAGCCCATAAACCATAAACTCGTAAACCATATATTCAGAAACCATAAACCCATAAACCATAGATCTATAAACCATGAACCCAAAAACCATGAACCCATAAACCTATAAGCCATAAACCTACAAATCATAAACCCATAAACCATAAACCCATAAACCATAAACCATAAACCATAACCATATAAACCATAAACCATAAACATATGAACCATAAACCTATAAACCATAAACCTGTAAACAATGAACCAATAAACTATAAATCCATAAACCATGAACCAATAAACTATAAACCTATAAACCATAAACCTATAAACTATGATCCCGCAAACTATAAATCTGTAAACCATAAACCCATAAACCATAAACCCATAAACCATGAACCCATAGACCATATATCTATAAACTGTGAACCCATTAACCATGGATCTATAAATTATAGACCCATAAACCATAAACCCATAAACCATGAACCCATAAACCAGAAACCCATAAACGATTAACCATAAACCCATAAACCATAAACACATGAACGCATAAATCATAAACCCATGAACCGCAAACTCAGAAACCATAAACCCATAAGCCATAAGCCCATAAACTATGAATCCATAAATCATAAATCCATAAACTATAAGCCCGTAAAGTATTAACCCGTAAACTATGAACCCATAAACTATAAACCCATAAACCATAAACTCGTAAACCATATATTCAGAAACCATAAACCCATAAACAACAGATCTATAAACCATGAACCCAAAAACCATAAACCCATAATCCTATAAGCCACAAACCATAAACCATAAACATATAAACCATAAACTATAAACCCATAAACCATGAACACATAAACCATAAACCCATTATCCATAAACCCATAAACCAAATACTCATTAACCATAAACCCATAAACTATTAACCTATAAACCACAAATCTAAAAACCATAAACCCCTAAACCATAAACCATAAACCATAAACCCATTAACCATTAACACATAAACATAAATCATAAATTCATAAACTATAAGCCTATAAAGTATTAACCCGTAAACTATGAACCCATGAACTATAAACCCATAAACCACAAACTCATGAATCAGAGACCCATTAACGATGAACCCATAAACCATTAACCCATAAACCAAAATCCTCAAAACCATGAACCCCTTAACTATAAACCCATAAACCATGGGCCCATAAACCGGAAACTCATAAACCATACACCCATTAACCAAAAACCTATAAACCATTAACCTATAAACCACAAACCATAAACTATGAACCTGTAAACCATAAACCATAAACATATAAACCCATAAACCATAAACCCGATAACTAAAAACTCATAAACTATATACCCATAAATCATAAATCCATAAACCATAAACCCATAACCCATAAAACCATAAACCGTAAATCCATAAACCCATAAACTATAAATCTATATGATATATACCCATAAACTATAAACCCATTAGCCCATAAACCATAAAACCATAAACCGTAAATCCATAAACCCATAAACTATAAATCTATATGATATATACCCATAAACTATAAACCCATTAGCCCATAAACCATAAACTCGTAAACCATATATTTAGAAACCATAAACCCATAAACCATAGATCTATAAACCATGAACCCAAAAACCATAAACCCATAAACCATAAATCTATAAACCATAAACCCATTAACCATAAACTCATAAACCATAAATCTATAAATCCATAAACCATGAACCCATAAACTATAAACCCATCAACCATAAACCTATAAACTATAAACCCGTAAACTATAAATCTGTGAACCATAAACTTATAAACCATAAACCCATAAACCATAAACCCATAGACCATATATCCATAAACCATAAACCCATAAACCATGAATCCATAAACCAGAAACCCATGAACCATAAACCATAAACCCATAAACCATAAACACATAAACGCATAAATCATAAACTCATAAACCGCAAACTCATAAACCATGAACCCATAAGCCATAAACCCATAAACTATGAATCCATAAATCATAAATCTATAAACTATAAGCCCGTGAAGTATTAACCCGTAAACTATGAACCCATAAACTATAAACCCATAAACCATAAACTCATGAATCATAGACCCATGAACCACAAACCCATAATTCCTCTAAACCATAAACATATGAACCATAAACCTATAAACCATAAACCTGTAAACAATGAACCAATAAACTATAAATCCGTAAACCTAAACCCATATACCATGGGCCCATAAACCGGAAACTCATAAACCATATACTCATTAACCAAAAACCCATAAACCATTAACCTATAATCCACGAACCATAAAGGCATAGTAACCGCGTGACCTAAATACAAGGTTGTATATAGGTCAACGCACAGCTGGCTTACAGCGTGCGAGGCAACCTTACAGCGCGCTTACTATGTCTTAATATTTAAGCATATAAGAGCAAGCGAGACGGAGGAATAAAACTCCAAAACTTTGTAAAGCCTGTAAGCGCGCGCAACTTTAAAAGCTCCCCACCATTGTAAGAGAGATGGAGAGAAGCTCGGCGCGTATAAAAGCCCGAGTCTTGCTGACTCGCACGCCTTATTCTTGAATCGACTTAGACCGGTAACAATTGGGATATACAAGCGCCTAGGCTTAACGCCCTCTGTTTACCTGAGTTGACACTTAATCAAGAACCAAATATAAATTTCTTGGCCATAGAATTTTTTTCTCTTAGCAATTGGGACATACAAGCGCTTAAGCTTAACGCCCTTTGCTTTCTAAAGCAAAAAATTAAAATAAACTTAATAAACCGATAACAATTGGCACATATAAGCGCCTAGGCTTGACGCCCTTTGTTATCTAAGGTTTTTATTAAAAAAGAAATTTAAATTGAGCTCTATTGACTCTGGGGATATACAAGCGCTCTAGGCTTAACCCCCCAGGTTAATATTAAGAGCTTTCAAAAAAATAAATTGAGCTTACATCTTTAAAGAGCTTCTTTTTTTCTCTTACCGGAGAGTTTTCTTTTTTCATTTTGTAATTACATACTTATATTTTTGCTTAAAATAAAAGAATATTTAATATAATATATATTTCTTTTTATTATTAAAAATAGTAATACATTAAATACTAACAAAGGAAACGCCTAGCTTTATTAATAAGCTGACGTTTTATTAACAAAATATTTAACAGCTACCCTCCAATCTGGCCTAATACCCGAACGGAGCTTGTGTAGTTTGTTAAATAGGGTCCTAGCAGCTACACTCCAATTCGGCCTACTGCCCGAACGGAGCTTGTGTAGTTTGTTAAATAGGGACCTAGCAGCTACACTCCAATTCGGCCTACTGCCCGAACGGAGCTTTTGTAGTTTGCTAGTACAGTATTTAATAGCTACCCTCCAATCTGGCCCACTGCCCGAACGGAGCTTGCGTAGTTTATTAAATACGTTAAAGAAAATTATACAAGTCGCGTACATAAAATTTAAAATCTATCGCGTTTATATTATACGCTAATTAATCTAGCATCGAATTTGGACCATAATTTATTTTTTTTTAAAAAGTAACTATCACCCACTTGGGTACGTTACAACTGGCGATCCTGCCAGGATTAGTTTCGTAAAATTTAAACGCAAAAAATATATACGTTTTAATATATACGTGATTAAAATGATACAAGACCTCGCGATAGATAGTTTCGTGCAGTCGCAAATTGCCGAGCTATTTGCACGTATCGGACGCGTTAAAGGCCTTGATGCCGATCGTTGGGATACGGTGTCTGTATTAACTGATAACGTAGAATTTTTACGCGAACAAAATATTAAATTGATCGATACCGTGGATAAACAAGCGCGAGAAATCGAGAATTTAAAAAATACAAATAAAGCTTTATGCGAAGCCGTGGACGTCTGGCGAATAAGAAAGAAAATATTTGTGTTCGTTTAGGCATTTTTACGAGTGTCGCGATTAAAAACTTTGCTTATTATAAAATAAAAAATGAAGAGCTTGATAATAAATTCAATGAGTTAACTGCTCAAATTGCGAAATTAACTTTAAATTAACTCATAACATAAAATATAAATAAAAAAATTTCTTTTTATGTTGAATAAAATAAGCTCGGGTCTTAAATAAATCAATACCATAAAAATTTAAAATTAATTAACAAAGTGAAAAAAAATCTTTTCATGATGTCGCAGCAAAGAAAATTCTTCGTGCACGTTACCAGGACATTCAAACGTCTTTGCGAGATGATAGTATATCTGAGGATAGTAAAAAGCATCTCGAGTGGCAAGCGGCGGTTTCTGAGGAATTTAAAACCTTAGACGAACGCCAAGATGCCCTAGACAAAAAGGTAATCGATCTAAATAAAACTGTAGATGAATTGCCTGAGAAATCCGCGTATAGATGCGATGAAAAATTCGATTCTTTAACTAATACGTTAAAAAAGGTTCAAGATGATATTGAAAAATTAAACAATAAAATTAATTCGCTTGAGAATAAAAACAAAGAAGTAACCAAAGAAAACGATAAATCAAAAGATACCTTAAACGGAATAATTAAACGTTTAGACGATAACGCCGATTTAACCGCGTTAAAGAAATATTGCTTGGAGCAAATTGATGATGCCGCGTCTAAAAGTGATAAAGACATTAAAAAACTCGAAAATAGAATTGAGAATATCACTCATATGACCCCTGACGGTACTAGTACACCAATTAATAAAGCGACTCGTAAAATAAACATCGATTTACCTAAATTCAAAGGGCTAGATACAGAAAGCTCGATGAAATTCTTGCACGAGTTAAATAAATACATAGAATTCGTTAAGCCAAACTTACACGAATTAATATGTATTATTTCACAGACTCTCGAGGACTTAGCGAAAAGCTGGTGGTTCCTTGAGCAAGATGAAGTTGGAGATTTCAACGATTTTGTGAATCGATTTAAACAGAGGTACTGGAATTCCAGTATTCAGCGCACCGCGAGGCGTAAAGTCGAGTTCGGTAGATATACACCCGGGGGAAAGTTAACACGCGTTGATTAAGCGATTGAAATGTTCGGTTTAGCAAAAGAACTAGAAATTGACGAAACCGAGCAAGATTCCATCAATCGAATAACTGATCATTACGATCGAGTAGTGAGACACGCGATTATTGGCAGAAATGTCAAAGAAAAAGCTGAATTATTTAAAATCTTAGCTGATTTCGATGACGACGACAAAAAAGAAAAAGTTAAAGTCTTCTCTTTAAATAAACCGTCACTCAATCAAGAAACGGATAAAAAGCCAAGCGTATTCAATAAGCCCTGGCAATCCAAGAACGTAAATACGTTGCAAGCTTCGGGAACGGAAAAAAATCCTAGTAAAAAGGATGCAAAGTAGTTGCATCTCGTTTCTCGGGTAAAAAATTAAATTCATCGCGTGGTGCAAATAAAGTAAATAAAAAACCTAAAACTAAGTTAAATTATAATAAAAAATTTAATAAATTAAAAAACCCCCATTATGATTTAACTAAATTAAATAATAAATTATCAGATGAAAACATAATTGCTTCGATTTTAAACGATCCTCGCGAAGATTTATTATATGATATATATCCGGAAGAATCAAACGCAAACGTTATACACTGTCCGGAAATAACTATTGAAATAGAAAACGTTTTGACTAAAGTCTTGATAGATACCGGAAGTGAGATAACGTGTATTTCTGAAGAATATTATTATTCTAACTTAAATAAATTTAAAGACAAGCCGACTCTACCAATAAGCGGGAAAATCATTAAAGGTGCTACCGGAGCAAAATCCACGCGTCTAAAATTTCAAGTTCAATTAAAAGTAAAATTCGGTACTTTAGAAAAAGAACTAATATTTATTGTAGTTCCTAAACTTGTAAAAGCATGCATTTTAGGCTACGACTCGCAAAAAGCTCTTAAAATGATAATAAACACGGTAACCGAAGAAATACTCTTTGAAATCAATGGTATCGATGGAATCATCGAGTACGCAGATGTAAAGTTCGATTCAAAAGAATTTACCTCTCTGTGTATACAAAAGTCTTATGAAGATTCCTTTGAAAATGAAGAAACTTCAAAGCTCTTAAAAAACTTTAATAATCAAATTAGTAATAAAAATTTTACTAACGATTATTATTCGTACGAGCTTTCCTTAAAGGAAATCGACGAAAAAATAAACTTATGTGTAAATCTAAATGACGCACAAAAAGAAAAGTTAAAACAAACAATTATTGAGTTCAAAGAAGTATTCGTAAAACGGCCCAGTTTATTAACAACTTATAAATATAAATTACATTTAAAAGACGAGTCACCGTTCTATTCTAAACCTTATCCGATTCCTTTAAATTATCGTGAAAAAGTAAAAGCCGAAATAAATAAAATGTTAGAACTCGGAATAATACGCCGCTCTAATAGCCCTTATATTAAGGTAGTTCATGACCCCCAGTCGTTCTCATCTAATTCGCCTGACGGTATATGAAGAAACGCGTGAGCGATTATAAACAAAGGTTGAGTGACACTGCCACATATACACACGCAAAAGCATGTCGTGACACATCTGTGTAAACAAACACAAACTCACGCGATAGAACAAAACAATTTGGCAACATCGCAACAGAATCATATGTGTGCATATAACCTAAACTAAGGAATATTCTTAAAAATTATTCTTTGGTCAACATACGTATTGTGTTTTTAGTATATAACATTTCAATGTAGTGAAGTTATGATTATAGTTAACATGTGGAAATCACAATATCGTAATATAAACGGCAAATTTAGTGTCAAGAAAAGAGATGAAAAAAAGAAAAAAGCACTGAAAGCGATGTCAGATGCAAAGAAAAAAAAAGTGAACCAAGAGAATGATTTTTACAAAAATAATCTTTTTAAAGGAAATCGTATCATTAATGTTAAAGAATTAGCAAAAAATTTGAAATATCGACAATGTCAAAATGTATTAAATTTAGAAAATAGTGTCGATGAGATTCGTTCAGTATTATTTAGTACATTTATAATTATATGCACTAATTGTCATTTACGCAATGATGTTCAAACAAGCAAAAAGCATGAGCACGAAGGGCATAATTATTCTGATGTAAATACCTCAGCTGTACTAGGTGAGCATTTTGAATTTTATTTTGTAACAATATTATTTTTAAAAATATTTTTTATTGATATATGCTAAACAAACACAGGTACGATACATTCTGGTCAGAGTTTTACGTCTTTGAAAAAGTTATTATCATGTATGAACGTCCCTATGATGACAGAGAAAGTTTATAAAAAATATGAAAGAGAGGTTAGCCATGCAATTGAAGAAGCTGCACAAGACAGTTGCAGACAAGCGGCACAACAGGAAAAACAATTAGTAATAGAAAATGCACAAAAACTAAGTGAATTATTGTAAGAATCGTATGCATCATAATTAAATAATCTTAGGCTTAACTAACAAAAATTAAAAATTCCGATTGTTCATAACCTCTTTAAATAAAGAGAATTTTTAATTTTCTTTTTCGTAAGAATTGTAAGAATAATATGAAATTTATTTTATTATTCAATTATGTTGATCTTATTGTTAAAAGAGTAATTCAAAATATAGTTATTGAACAAAAGCATACAGTTATGTTTACTAGTGATTTTATATTAGTTTTTTACTCTGCAAAAGTCTTATTGTGACTTGAATTTATATTTGAACCCTACTTTTTTATGATCAAGTTTTTAAATCTTTTCGATAATCAATTTAATCATATATTATTTATTATAATATTCATACAATTTTATAATTTCTATCTTATTTTGAGTTATTCTTTATATTAAATATATATTAGAATTTAATTTTTCATTTTTATTTATACAAAAACTATTATATTTTTATTTATGAATAAGAATTTCTTAATAAGAATTTTAACGATAATTTATTATTATGAAAACTTACGTGTACTTTAAATATAGACATCGAAAATTCAATGATAATCATTCTTATACTTTTAATGAACTGTACTAATTCATAATTTATAATGATTGTACTAATGAATGATATTTTAATAAAGATTTTCACACTGGAAAACTTATTTAATGTGAGATATTTATAAATATATGTCATTTTAATAGGCCTCCAGATATTGCAAGAGATTTTCATTCTAATGTACAAGCTCTCCGTTCTTCGTTAAATATCCAAACCCAAAATCAAAGCAATGATCCTAATGAATCATTTGATCAAAGTATATCAGAAATTGTTAATATAGTAGTCTCATATGATATGGGTTGGAGCAAAAGAGGTAACGGCAGGTCCTATGATAGCCTAAATGGTTATGGGACATTATAGGTTTTCAAAGTGGAAAAATTTTGGACTATACAACACGAAACCGTAAATGTGCTAAATGTGACGCAGGGTATTCACCAGAAGAACATGATTGTCGCAAGAACTTCACAGGTAGCGCGAAGGCAATGGAAGCAGATGCAGGCGAAGCTTTAGTAAATAGAAGTAATATTCTTAAAGAAGAAAATTTGCAAGTCAAAGTGTTGATAGGTGATGATGACAGCAGTACTATTGCTTCGATTAGAAAAAATAGTTCTGAAACTATTTATAAACTCTCAGATAAAAACCACTTAGTTAAAAATTTTGGGAAAGATTTATATACCTTAGCAAATAATTATAAAGAATTAAAAAGACAAAATGTGATAAAACATATAAAAAAATGCTTTTCTTACGCGATCGCGCAGAATAAATGCAAAAGTATAGAAGTTGCAAATACTCTTCGTAATATTCCGGACCATTTATATGGTAGCCATGAAAATTGCAATAATTGGTGTAAGCGTAAAGACGTCCCGGAATTTCACACGATAAAATTAACCGATGAAAATTTATACATTAAATTAAAAGAACTTTTTAATAAATACGCGAATAATGCAAGCAAATTCTCATTCACGGCTTCTAGTCAAGCTAATGAAGCAGTAAACAATATGATTGCTCATAAAGCACCAAAAAGTATTTGCTATAGTAGAAGCAGTTCAGCTGATATAAGAATTGCAAGTGCAATATGTTCTAAAAATGAAGGCGAGGCATCTATCTTAAAAATTAAAAATAAATTGCACTTACCTGAAGGACAATTCACCAAAGAGTACGCTTTAAAATCTGATAGAATTAGACAAACTAGGGCATCAAGAGCAAAAGAAGTTGAATATAAATTAAAAAGAATTCACAGAGCAAAAGACCGAGAGAAATTACGAAAAAATAAAGAAAAATTGGAAGGTGAAACATACAAATCCAATTGCGGGATGAATGCCGAAAATTCATCTATTTCTACATCACTTGAAATATCTAATAATTATCAAATCGTATACTTCGATTTGGAAACATCAGGATTAGCGATGAGTGACAGTATTTTACAAATAGCTGCGAAATTCAATGATCAAGACTTTAGTATATATGTAAAGCCTACTGGAGAAATAAGTAAGGACGCAACCAAAATTACTGGTTTATATGTGAAAGAGAATAAATTATTCTTGCACAATAAACAACTTATAACTTTCAAGTTGGAAGATGCTTTAATTGCTTTCAAAGAGTTTTTAAATTTAGTGAAAAAACCAGTATTATTAGTAGCGCATAATGTTAAGTTTGATGCTCCAAGACTGATTAAAAATATAATTCAATGTAATATGCAAACTGATTTTAGCATGATCGTAGGTTTTTCAGACAGTTTGCCTATTTTTAAGAAGACATTTCCAGATAGAAAGGGTCCTAGAATGTTTAAATTATCAAATTTAGCAAATGCTATATTAGGTCCTCAAAATATTGATTTATTTCATGATGCTCTTTTCGATGTAGACATTTTGAAAAAGTTGCTTTGTCACATTGGCAAAGAACACGAATTAGAAAATTATAAAAAAACTTATGAACACTATCTGTCTCAAGATACAGAATCTAATTATATAAATCTGTACTTAAGTTTTTTTAAAAATGTCATTTCAAAAGGTGTTCTAAATAAAATGGCAAAGGCAAATTTAAAATATGAGAATATGTTAAAAATGTATATTGAAGAAAGTGAGGATGCAATAATTAATCTTTTTAGTAAAAAATTGACAAATGGAAAACCTACAATGAGTAATAATAAAAAAGTATTAGAAAAAATTATTAATTTTTTGAAAAATAATATTTAATGATAAATTTAAAAAAAATGTATCAGAATTTATTGTAATATTGAGCTCCAATGGAAAAAAAATTATTTATAAGATATTATTTATCGTAACTTGTGATATTGTATTTTAAATAATAAAAAAATCATATTAAAAGATAATTTGTTTTAAAGTAATTATTTATAGTTTAATATTAATTATTATGAATCAATTTTGTTTATATTTGATCTTTTACTCCTATATAAAATAATGACTCGATCTTGCGCGCTCTTCCGCTGACTGCGGCGTTGCCACGTACTCGCATCTCTCTTACCCCAGTCGTTTTCCTACTTTGTGAACATTCAAAAACTTTTAACTTTCAATTTAAATAACTCCGAAACGGCACGTGAGATTCTCTCCTAATTTTTTCATAGTGTTCTAATTAAAGTCAATTATCATGTGTCAGTTTTTCGTCAAAATTATAAGAACCGTTTTTTGTTATTAAATAAAACGTATGTCGAGTTCATGTTCGGTATAGGGGACGCGTGTTAAATCTTGTAACTTTAGAGCTTAATATCTCAATTTCGGCACGTGAGAAAAATTTGAGATTTGTTAAGATTATGTATTTTATTATAAAGAACATATGTGTTAAATTTGAGAAAAATTGTAAGAAAACTCGTTTTGGGATGAACTACCTTAATCCAATAGTTGTCGTAAAAAAATGCTTAGATACTCGTAAATTAAACGAGCGGTTAAACGACGATTATGAGGCTCCTCCGGGTATTGAAGAGGTTTTTCAAAGATGCATTAATAGCAAATGCATGACAAGCCTCGACCTTACCAACAGCTATTGGCAGATCGAGCTTGCAGAAGAAAGCAAGAAATTTACAGCTTTCAAATGCGATAATCACGTTTACGAGTTTAATGTCGCAGCTTTCGGTATAAAGACGAGCAGTGCTGCTTTAATACGCGGTCTAGATGAAGCTATTTCTAGATTAGATGATTTTTTATTAGTATTCGTTGATGATTTACTAGTAAAATCAACAAATTTTGACGAACACTTACAGCACTTGAGAACGCTATTCCAGCGTTTTCTCAAGCACAACTTGCGCTTAAATTTTAAAAAATCTAAATTTATAAGCGATCAAGTTGAGTTCCTCGGGCATATAATATCCGCTGAAGGATTAAGGCCCGATCCGAACAAAATAAGATTCATAAAAAATTTTCGTAAATCGCGAAACATTAAAGAATTGCAAAGCTTTCTCGGTTTCGTAAATTTTTATACGAAATTCGCAAAGAATTTTTCTGAAAGTGCTAAGCCTTTAATAGATTTATTAAAAAAGGGCAAAAAATATGAATGGCTTGAAGAACACGACCAAGCATTCATAAATGTAAAGAATCTATTCGATGAGAATATAATCTTAAAATTTGCAAATCCTAAGCGTCCTTATATCTTAACTACAGACGCGAGTGATTATGCTATATCAGGCGTACTTTCGCAAGTTAACGATGACGACGAAGAACAAATAATTTGCTTCATAAGCCGCACGTTGAAGGGTAGTGAATGTTTTTATTTCACTATAGAAAAAGAGCTTTTAGCGATAGTATGGTCGCTGGAAAAACTTGATTCTTACTTGCGAGAAGCTTCAAAAATTATCGTGAGAACTGATCACGAAGCACTTGCATTTTTGCGTAGTAGCAAGTACAATAATGCTCGACTACGCAGGTGGATATTAGCAATTCAAGACTTTAACATTCATCCTGAGTATCTACCAGGAAAGAAAAATGTAGTCGCTGACTATTTAAGTCGTGTAGTTGACCCTGATTTTAAGAAAAATGACGCTGAAATAATAATAGCTGCGTTAAAAACGATGAAATTAAGTAAAGAATTAATAAATGATCTAAAAAATTTACATGATTTGCAATTAAAAGATAGTTACATCCTGAAAATAATTGATAAAATTAAAACAAATGAAAGCTCTCAAAAACGTTTTATAATTGAAAACGATCTAATTTGTAAAAATACTCTTCATAGATTAAAAATCATATTACCGGAAATTGTCTTTAAAAAGCTCGTGTTGGAAATTCACGAACTTTACGGTCATGTAGGATCTAAAAAGGTTTACAAAATGATTCATGAGCACTTTTTTGCTTATAAAATGCGTAAAAAAGTGCGCTTATTCTTAAAAAACTGCGATACGTGTCAAAGAACTAAGCACTTAACTATTAAATACGAAGAGCTTTTCCAACCGATACTTGTAGAAAAGCCTAATGACTTACTTTCAATCGATTTTTACGGGCCTTTGCCGACGTCAACGGGGGGCGTAAAATTCATTTTATCGACTATAGACGTTTTTTCTAAATACGTGGTCTTGTATCCGTTAAAACGTGCAAATACAGTTACGGTAATTAGGAAAATTTTCAATGACTATATTGAAAAATACGGTAAACCGGAAGCTATAATAGCTGATCACGGTAGACAATTTGTATCTGATAAATGGATGAAAAAACTAAATAACGAAGGAATTCGACCGATTTTTTCGTCTATAAGACATCCGCAGAGCAACGTGGTAGAACGCGTGCTTCGCGAACTTGATCGTTTTTTCCGTACTTTTGTAGGTGACAAGCATAAAAGTTGGATGAAATACGTTGATTTAATTCAACTAATCATCAACGAGACGCATCACGAAACAACGACATGTACGCCATTAGAGCTACATTTAAATAAAAAGCCGATAAGGCTTTGGGAAAAATATCTAAAAATCCCAGAAGAAAAACAAGAAATATCTCAAGAAAAGAGAATCTCTTTAGCGCGAGATATCATGCAAGATAGCTTAAAAAAGCGGGCGATTAAGAAAAACTTAAACAAAAAACATTTTGTATTCCACGAAAATGATTTAGTATTGATAAAAGAACAAAATCTATCAGATGCGATTGATAAAAAGATCGCAAAATTCTTTCACGTATATAGTGGTCCTTTTTTAGTAAAAGAAAAAATAGGAATTGATACGTATTTATTAATAGATAAAAATTCATTAAAAGATCGTGGTAAATTTCATGTATCGAATTAAAAACCCTATTACGCGTGAAAAAATTTTGTGATATAAATTTAGTTTGTAAATAATTTATTTATAGTTTAAATAAATGAATTTAAAAAATTATGGCGTACAGCACATAAAATTACATGCGAAACGAAAGAAAAAAATTTTTTGTTTATTTTTATAATACATTATTTACATTTATATTATTTTATATTTACATTTTTACACGTTAATGAAAGCCAAGTATTTATTTGCGCACCTATGTTAATTGCTACGTTGAAAAAAAAACTGTAAATACTAAAAAAAAAAAAATTTTTTTAGAAATGATTAAAAAAAAAATCATTATTATAAAGACATAGATTGTTATTTAAGAATGTGAATTTTGAAAAAACTAATTTGTTTAAAAAAAAAATTTTTTTTTATTTAAGAGTCTATTGAAATTCTTGGAAAAATATTTCTTTGTAATGCGTTAATGTTAATTCGTTTAAGCTTGGCAACAGCGCGCAAGATTTCTAAAAACAAGAAATATCACAGTTAACGCGTGTATATGTAAATAGTTTAAAAGAAAAAAGCTCGGTAACTAATGAATTTTATAATTTAATTCAATAAAAAAAAATTATTCAATTACTGTTACGAAAAAGAATCAGTTTCTTACGTCGCGTTTAAATGTAATTAATTATTAAATTTAAATGAATATTAGAAAGGGACAGAGCGCCTAGTACGATAGTTTGAAGCGCACGCCGTGAAGACTTGTGGGCCCTATATACGCTGCGCGCGCATCAGAGTAGGGGAAAGCTTGACTGCCGCGACTCACAAACAGCAGCTTGCGCGCTCTTATCAGTCGCGCCAGTCAAGCCATAGCCAGCATCAAGCATGGACGCCTCCACGCAAACTGGCTTATATGGCACGTGCCATGCCACCACTCAGGCTACGGCATATTTAATAGACAAAAATATTATTGACTGTACATGGGAGCCTCATCAACATCTCCCATGCCAGTCAATAAAGCGAAGGCGAAACATATTTGTTTCGATCACAAATAAAAAACCTGCCAGGGGCAGGTTTTGCGAAACGCGTCTCGCGGGCGTATTCAATCCGACGATGACGCCCCTGGTATTTCCGACGGCCGTGGAGATAGCGCTCCTTGAAGAGGAGCAGGAGAGGACAGGAAGAGTCCGGGTCCGCACGGCCAGAATACCGAATCCTTTTCGGTCGCCGTCTCCTTCGCCGCCTCCAACGCCAACACCTTCACCACCACCAACGACAGTCGCTCCACGGATGAGGACTCCCACCGTGGAGGACTTTAAGAGGTTAGCCGCCAGAAAGCGCCGGATGGCTGCCACCATTATATCAAATAACGAGGAAGAATATGACCCGAAACCATCGACATCGTGCGCAACCTACGTGCCGACGCCCATTAAAAGGCTTCGCCCTGGGTCGTCCTTAATGGACATTTTTCAAGATATGGAGGAGTTGGGTGTTTCTTCCAACCAGGATGACATTTACCTCCTGAATATCGAGGATTTCGACTCTTGGGTGAAGGCCCTCAGCCCATAGTGCCTTCGTTCGATTTAAAAAAAACCAGTGATTTTTTTAGTGTGTTTTGTGATTTTTTATGTTAAAAAGAAAAAAGTGCGTATTTTTAGTTTATTTAATTTCAAAAGACATTTTGTTTTCTCGTTTTATGTGAAATTCTAGTTTTTTTTGTGTGCGTTAAATTTGTTTGCTAAAAAATATGAAAAAAAAAGACAATTTTTAAGTTTAATTTTAATTAAGAAAAAATAAACATTTTTTAGTTTAATTTATTGAATGAAAAGACTTTTTTGATTTCTATTGTAAAAAGATTTTTATTTTGTAAATATGAAACTACAACTGTGATATTTTTTGTTTTTGTAAAATAAAAAATTTTTTGTTTCCGCCTTAAAAAAAATTTTTTTATTTGGGGGGCAATCTGATGCCCCAAAGCGCCCCGTTTTTCTTCCCTTTTTTATTTTTTTAAATATTAATAAAATTTGTATTTTTATTTGATTTTATTTTCTTATTTTTCATTAGTATTTGTTATATGTTTTACTATTTAATTATTTAAACGATTTTTTCATTTTAATTTTAATTTATTTTTTATTATTTTCAAATTATTTATTTATTTAAGTCGTTATCTGCTTTCAAATTAATTATTTTTTTAAAATAATATATTTTTTTTCTTTATTAAATCATTAGTTATTCATATTTTAATTTTATTTTATTATTTTATTAATAAATTATAAACGCATAGAGGCATAGTAGGCGCGTGACCTATATACAAGGTTGTATATAGGTCAACGCACAGCTGGCTTACAGCGCGCGAGACAACCTCACAGCGCGCTGACTATGTCTTAATATTTAAGCATATAAGAGCAAGCGAGACGGAGGAATACAACTCCAAAACTTTGTAAAGCCTGTAAGCGCGCGCAACTTTAAAAGCTCCCCACCATTGTAAGAGAGATGAAGAGAAGCTCGGCGCGTATAAAAGCCCGAGTCTCGCTGACTCGCGCGCCTTATTCTTGAATCGACTCAGACCGGTAACAATTGGGATAGAGTTGACATTTAATCAAGAACCAAATATAAATTTCTCGGCCGTACAATATTTTTCGCTTAGCAATTGGGACATACAAGCGCTTAAGCTTAACGCCCTTTGCTTTTTAAAGCAAAAAATTAAAATAAACTTAATAAACCGATAACAATTGGGACATATAAGCGCCTAGGCTTGACGCCCTTTGTTATCTAAGGTTTTTATTGAAAAAGAAATTCAAATTGAGCTCTATTGACTCTGGGGACATACAAGCGCTCTAGGCTTAACCCCCCAGGTTAATATTAAAAGCTTTCAAAAAAATAAATTGAGCTTACATCTTTAAAGAGCTTCTCTTTTTTTCTCACCAGAGAGTTTTCTTTTTTCATTTTGTAATTACATACTTATATTTTTGCTTAAAATAAAAGAATATTTAATATAATATATATTTCCTTTTATTATTAAAGTAACTATTACCCACTTAGGTACGTTACAACCATAAACCCATGAACCATTAACCTATAAACCACAAACCCATAAACCATAAACTCGTAAACTATAAGCGATGAACCATAAACCCATAAACCATAAACACATAAACCCATAAACCATAAACCCATTAATCACAAACTCATAAGCCATATACCCATAAACCATAAATCCATAAACCATAAACCCATAAACCATAAAACCATAAACCATATATCCATAAACCCATAAACCCATAAACCATTGTAACGTTTTTATTTCCCGCGGGTGGGAAATACCTTTTTTTTTACCTCCTGTTGCCAGACGCTTCAGTGAGTGACCAGGGTTCGAGGCAGGAGGTCGGTTAGGACGGACGGTGGAGAGATAAAGGATAGTAAACGGGTTGACACGTTTGTTTATGCTAGGGAGTACCAGAGCTTTATTGTACTCTAAACTCTTATTTTGCAACGACGTATAACAATAATAATGAAGAGTAATAAACTAACCTAAGTTATATAAATCAAAATAACTAACCTAATATATGTACGCGAGATACAAAGAAATAAAGATTGAATTTAACATAAACTACTTGACGGCTTATGCGCCTCTTGCCGGCGACGGAAATAAATGAAATCAAAAATAATTGAAATAAGCTTTATCTTTAATAATAAGTCAAATTAGACTGGCGGCGGTTAACGGCCTGGGCGGTTTAAATGAACAAACAAAAATTTATAATAGTTATAATATCAATAACCTAATCTAATAACGGTGGGCAGACGACACCCTTAATGCGGTAACGGAATACGGCTGAAGGCCTATAATTCTCTAATGCGCGACCAGATGCACATGAATAGAGTAATCCTGGCTTGCCTTTTCCGGCGGCGGCAATGGGTGGGAAGCACCCTTAATACCAACTTAATACTACGGTTAAAACAGGTCGAACAAACCCCTTAAAGTTGCTACGAACTAATCTTAGACTAAATGTCTTATATACGGGTCAGCGTGGCAGCTCCGCGGTGTATAACGGTTCGGCGTAAATCAGCCTTAATATCAAATGTTAAATAATGATTAATTAATATTAAATTTATAAAGTTTTTACTTTATCAACGGCCGGTACGGCGGCTCGGCGGTACAGACTAAAACAATCTTACATTATATTAAACTAATCTATTTACAACGCGGTCGGTACAGCGGTACGGCTGTACGGCGGTACGGCGGTGCGGAAGTGCAGTGGCGGTTTCTCTCAAGCGCATTTTATCTAAGTCAGCAAGCGCACTCAGCAGAGATTAGATGCGGCTCGACTTGCTTCTAACGCTTAGACACATTAGAGCAAACAAGAGAGTTGTTTTTCTTATAAGGCATGGGAGCCCCTTATAAAAACGCCAGTACTGTATACTGCTTTCTCTCTCTAGGCAAGCGAACGCACTCATCTAAAAGAGAGGGAGAGCACAGTCCCCAATGCCTCGACACTACGCTGAGCCTTAGCTCTTATATCTCCTCGAGCTCGCTGTTCCTCTTGCAGAAGCAGGAAAAACTGACGGAACCTGGCGGTTCAGCCTGCTACTATCGTGCCTCGCAGAAGATTTGATTATCCTGTCTGCACGATTATAAATAATCGTTGCACCATATACCCATAAATCATGGACCCGTAAACCATAAATCCATAAACCATATACCAATAAACCATAAACCCATAAACCATGAACCAATTAACCCATAAACCATTAATCCATGAACCCATAAACTATAAACCCATGAACCATATACCTATAAACCATAAACCCATAAAACATTAACCCATAAACCATCAAACCCATAAACCATAAACCCATAAACCAAAATCCCATAAACCATAAACCCATGAACAATAAACTTATTAACCATGAACCCATTGACCATCAACCCATGAACCATACACCCATAAACCATGAACCCATTAACCATAAATCCATGAACCATAAACCCGTTTACCATAAACCCATTAACCATCAACCCAAAAACAATAAACCCATCAACCAAAAACCCATAAACCATGAACCCATAAACCCATGAACCATGAACCCATAAACCATAAACCCGTAAACCACAAACTCATGAACCATGAACCCATAAACCGTAAACCCATAAACCATAAACTTATAAACCATAAATCCATAAACCCATAAACCCATAAACCATGGACCCATAAACCCATAAACCATGGACCCATAAACCGAAAACCCATAAACCATAAATACATAAACGCATGAACCATAAACCCATGAACCACAAACTCATAAACCATAAACCCACGAACCATGAACCCATAAACCATGGATCCATAAACCATAAATTCATAAACCCATAAACCATAAACCCATTAACCACAAACTCATAAGCTATATACCCATAAACCATAAACCCATAAACCATAAACAAATAAACCATAAACTCATAAACCATAAACCCATAAACCATAAACCCATAAACCATGAACCAATAAACCATAAACCTATAAAACATGAAACCATGAACCATAAACCGATTCACTATAAACCCATAAACCATTGACCCATAAAGCATAAACCCATAAGCTATGAACCTATCAACCATCAACCCGTAAACCATAAACCTATAAACCATAAACCCATAAACCTACAAACCATAAACCTACAAACCATAAACCCATAAACCATAAACCTACAAACCTTAAACCTACAAACCATAAACCCATAAACCATAAACCGTTAACCGATAAACTCATAAACCATAAACCCATAAACCATAAACCATGAACCCATAAACCAAAAACACATAAACCACAAACCCATTATCCATAAACCCATCAACCATAAACCCTTAAACTATAAACTTATAAACTATAAACTATGAACTTATAAACCATAAACCTATGAACCTATAAACCACAAACCCATGAACCATAAACTCATAAACCATAAACCCATAAACCCGTTAACCATAGACCCATTAAACATAAACTCATAAACCCATAACCCAATAAATTATAAACCCATAAACAATAAATCCATAAACCATAAATCAATGAACCATAAGTTCATGATCCATAGAACCATAAACCACAAACACATTATCTATAAACCTATAAACCATGAACTCATAAACCATAAAACTATAAACTATAAACCAATTAACCATAAACTTTTAAACCATAAACCCATAAACCAATAAACCATGGACCCATAAACCATTAACCCATAAACCATAAACCATTTAACCATAAACACATAAACTATAAATTCATGATCCATCGACCCATAAACCACAAACCCATTATCCATAAACCTATAAACCATGAACCCATAAACCATAAATCCGTAAACCATAAACTCGTAAACCATAAACTCATAAACCATAAACCCATGAACAATAAACCCATAAACCATGAATCAATGAACCATAAGTTCATGATCCATCGACCCATAAACCACAAACACATTATCTATAAACCTATGAACCATAAACTCATAAACCATAAAACTATAAACTATAAACCCATTAACCATAAACTTATAAACCATTAACCCATAAACCAATAAACCATGAACCCATAAACCATAAACCCATAAACCATAAACCATTTAACCATAAACACATAATCTATAAATACATGGTCCATAGACCCATAAACCACAAACCCATGAACCATAAACTCATAAACCATTAACCCATAAGCCAGAAACCCATAAACAATAAACCCATAAACCATAAATCAATGAACCATAAGTTCATGATCCATAGACCCATAAACCACAAACACATTATCTATAAACCTATGAACCATGAACTCATAAACCATAAAACTATAAACTATAAACCCATTAACCATAAACTTTTAAACCATAAACCCATAAACCAATAAACCATGAACCTATAAACCATAAACCCATAAACCATAAACCATTTAACCATAAACACATAAACTATAAATTTATGATCCATAGACCCATAAACCACAAACCCATTATCCATAAACCTATAAACCATGAACCCATAAACCATAAATCCGTAAACCATAAACTCGTAAACCATAAACTCATAAACCATAAACCCATAAACAATAAACCCATAAACCATAAATCCATAAACCACAAATTCATGATCCATAGACCCATAAACCACAAACACATTATCTATAAACCTATGAACCATAAAATCATAAACCATATACCCATGGACCATAAACCCATAAACCCATAAACCATAAACCCATAAACCATAAACCATAAACCTATAGAGCATAAACATATAAACCATAAACCAATAAACCATGAACCTATGAAAAATCAACTAATAAACCATAAATCGATCGATCAACAGAAAATCCATAAACAAAGAACCTATCAACTATATACCCATGAACCTATAAAAAATCAATCAATAAACAATAAATCCATAAACCAAGAACCCATAAACTATAAACCCATAAACCATAAACCCATAAAACATAAACCCGTGAACTATAAACCCGTGAACCATGAACATATAAATCATAAACCCATAGACCATAAATCCATAAACCATAAACCCATTAACTATAGATCTATAAACCATAAACCCATAAACCCATAAACCCATAAACCAATAAACCATGAACCCATAAACCATAAACCCATAAACCATAAACCATTTAACCATAAACACATAAACGATAAATTTATGATCCATAGACACATAAACCACAAACCCATTATCCATAAACCTATAAACCATGAACCCATAAACCATAAATCCGTAAACCATAAACTCGTAATCATAAACTCATAAACCATAAACCCATAAACAATAAACCCATAAACCATGAATCAATGAACCATAAGTTCATGATCCATAGACCCATAAACCACAAACACATTATCCATAAACCTATGGACCATAAACTCATAAACCATGAATCCGTAAACCATAAACTCGTAAACCATAAACCCATAAACTATAAACCCATAGACAATAAACCTATAAACCATAAATCCATAAACCATAGATTCATGATCCATAGACCCATAAACCACAAACACATTATCTATAAACCTATAAACCATAAAATCATAAACCATATACCCATGGACCATGAACCCAAAAACCAATAAACCATAAACCCATAAACCATAAACCATAAACCTATAAGGCATAAACATATAAACCATAAACCAATAAACCATGAACCTATAAAAAATCAACTAATAAACAATAAATCCATTAACCAAGACCCCATAAACTATAAACCCATGAACTAAAAACCCATAAACCATAAACTCATAAACCATAAACCCGTATACTATAAACCCGTGAACCATGAACCCATAAATCATAAACCCAGAAACTATAAATCTCTGAACCATAAACCATGAACCATAAACCCATAAACCATAAATACATTAACGCATAAACCATAAACCCATGAACCACAAACTCATAAACCATAAACCCACAAACCATGAACCCGCAAACCATGGATCCATTAACCATAAATTCATAAACCATAGACCCATATATCCATAAACAATAAACCAATAGACCATGAACACATGAACCATAAACCCATAAACCAGAAACCCATAAACTATGAACCAATAGACCATAAACCCATAAAAACATGAAACCATGAACCATAAACCGATTAACTATAAACCCATAAACCATAGACCCTTAAAGCATAAACCCGTCAACCATACACCCGTAAACCGTAAACCAATAAACCATAAACCTATAAACCATAAACCCATAGACCATAAATTCATAAACCATAAATTCATGATCTATAGACCCATAAGCCACAAACACATTATCCATAAACCTATGAACCATAAACCCATAAACTATGAAACTATAAACCATGAACCCATGAACCATAAACCTATGAACCACAAACTCATAAACCATAAACCCACAAACCATGAACCCATAAACCATGAATGCATATACCGTAAATTCATGAACCATGAACCCATAGACCTATAAACAATAAACCTATAAACAATAAACACATAAACCATGAACCCATAAACCATAAACCCATAAACCATAAACCCATAAACCATTAACCCATAAACCATGAACCCGTGAACTATAAACCCGTAAACCATAAACCCGTGAACCATAAGCCTATAAACTATAAACTTATAAACTATAAACTCACATATCATAAACCCATATGCTATAAACTCATGAACCATCAACCTATAAACCATGAACCCGTAAACCATAAACCCATAAACCATAAGCCACAAACCCGTAAACCAAAAAGCGTCAATTCATAAACCCAATAACTATCGAACCCATAATCCATAAATCCATAAAACATAAACCCATAAACCATGAACCCGTGAACTATAAACTCGTTAACCATAAACCCGTTAACCATAAACCCGTTAACCATAAACCCGTTAACCATAAACCTATAAACCATGAACCTATAAACTCATAAACCCATAAATCATAAACCCATAAACCTTAAACCCATAAACCATAAACCCATAAACCATAAAGTCATAAGCTATAAATTCATAAGCCATAAACCTATTAACCATAAACCCATTAACAATAAATTCATAAACCATAAACCCATAAACCATAAACTTATAAACCAATAACCTATAAACCATGAAACCATAAACCATGAACACATAAAACATAAACTCATAAACCATAAAACTATAAACTATAAACCTATAAACCATAAACCCATAAACAATAAAACCATAAACCATAAACCTATAAACCATAAACCCATAAACCCATAAACCACAAACCCGTTAGCCATAAAGCGTCAAATCATAAACCCATAAACCCACAAACCACAAACCCGTAAGCCATAAAGCGTCAAATCATAAACCCATTAACTATCGAACCCATAATCCATAAATCCATAAACCATAAACCCATAAATTATAATCCCGTTATCTATAAACCCGTAAATCATAAACCCGTAAACTTTAAATTTATAAACCATAAACCCATAAACCATAAACTCATAAACCAATAACCTATAAACCTTGAAACCATAAACCATAAACACATAAAACATTAATTTATAAACCATAAAACCATAAACCTATAAACCATAAACCCATAAACAATAAACCCACAAACCATAAACCTATAAACCAAAAACCCATAAACCTATAAACGACAAATTGTAAATCATAAAGCGTTAAATCATAAACCCATTAACTATCGAACCCATAATCTATGAATCCATAAACCATCAACCCATAAAACATAAACCCGTGAACTATTAGCCCGTAAACCGTAAACCATAAACCCGTAAACCATAAGCCCATAAACTATAAACTCATAAACTATAAACCCATTTACCATAATTCCATAAATTATAAACCCATACACACTGTCAGTTGTAGAATCGACAAGCTTTTCAAGTGGTGTAATAACTGGTTGTAAAGTATCACTAATAACCTTTTCAAAATCATCTCTCCCTTTTTTTAACAAAAAGTATTTTTTTTTAATAGCCTTACATGCTCGTAAGAGCTTGCTAAGAAGATTTCTTTCTTTTTTAAAGTCAGGCATGCTGACAAGATGCTGTCTACAATCAAACTGCAAAGATTACGATTTATACTTCCTTTTTAATGGCAAAACAGTCAAATCCTCTTCTATATCTACCATCATTCATCGCTCTATCTTTGTCAATAACAACAAATCCATACTTATCATTCTTCTAGCATTCTGTACAATGATTTCGAAATTCATTTAAAGTTAATTCAGTATTCACATGGTCTTCATAGATATGTTTAAGATTAACATCATCTCGACGATAAATTACTATCAAATTAGTATCGTCCCTGATGAGATGTTTCGGTATATGAGCATATGACTGACATAGATAAAAGCTATCTACACTTTTGTGTCTCCCTATACAGAAAGAAGCTCTGACGTTATCCTGCTTCTCACAAGCCACATCATCAAAAATCATAATTGAATTAGTTAGGGCTTCATCTGGAGACACTACAGATGCATGTTCACTAAATGGTAGATATGATATACCTTCAATTGGTTCTAAAACTTTTTGAAGAAATTGGTATTTCGGTTGATTTAAAGATTTAGAGTATACATACAAATTTTCAAATCCAAGACCAGTAGGGCTCTCAAGATTGTTGGTGATAAGAATTAATTATCATTCCACGAATTCTACCTGTTCCATCAAAAATAGGTGGCGCTCTGCCTTTTCTCATACTATTGTTCGCAGCACTAAGTGCTACTGGTGCTCTGGCTGGAGGAGCTGCTGGAATATCTAAAGCAGTAAATGAGGCTAAAGCTGCACAGAAAAATTATGAAGAAAGTAAGAGACATAATAAAACTATGGAAGCTATTGCTCTAGAAAAAGGTCTCTATCTTAAACCATATTAAACTGGAATGGGATTATTTATGAAACCTCATATCGGTCATGGTCCAGTTAAAAAAAAAACTTCGATTTAACTTTGCCAAATCGTGCACTGACTGACTATGATCTTATAAAGTATGCTCGTATGATGCAAATCCCATATTTTCGAGGTGTTTTCATGAGAAATAATCTACCTTCTGATGGCCCATGGCATAACGAATCTGCTATAGTTAACTTCGATGATTTTCAAAACAAAGGCACTCACTGGGTATGTTATCGAAAACGAGGTTCTGAAGTGATTTATTTTGATAGTTTTGGTGATCTTAAACCCCCTATATTCTTGTGTGAAAGACTATAAAAGAAGAGTTTTCAGACAAGCAGGATCATTCTTTTTCGAACAGTCATGGAAGATAGTTTCACTTTGAGTCTTTCAGGCAAATCTTCTATCTTAGGAGCGTAATATTTTCCTTTAATAGAACTACCACAGCATAAGAATTTTGTTTTGGGTTTAGTTGAACTTTTAACATTCAACTCGATTCCCAATGTTGACGATTCGAATAATAAACTTTATATGAACGGAGAGAAGATTATTACTATTCCTACTGGCAGTTATGAAATTGATGCTATTAATCAATTTTTGCAAAAAGATTTGAAATCTAAAGACATCGAGTTTTCCTTGAAAGCTAACAACAATACTCTCAAAAGTGAAATTTATTGCAGCCATCAGATATATCTTAGACCTCAGGATTCAATAGGCCGTCTTCTCGGTTTCACTCGTCGCGTTCTTCATGAAAACATTCATCACAGCTCTGATTTACCTGTGAAGATATTGAAAATAAACGCACTCAGAGTAAAGTGTAATATTACTACAGGTGCTTACATCAACGACAAAAAAGTTCACACGATCCATGAGTTTTTCTCAAAAGTTCCTCCAGGATATGAAATTATAGAAGTTCCATCGCATGTCATATATTTACCACTCAATGTTAAGAGTATAGATCATCTTCAAATCCGAATCGTTGATCAAGACGGAAATCTAGTGGATTTCCGAGGAGAGGAAATTACTGTTAGACTTCACATAAAATCTGTATAATGGGAATCGTTTATAATTCAAGTGTGCATATAAGTCAGCCATTATGTCAACCCACCATCAGTCATCCAAAGGTACTCAAACCGTTAACACGGAAGAGCATTCAGTTTCTCAAAGGCATAGGTCTCAAAGTACAAAAATAAATTGTATCATTCTCTGCTGCTTTCAGAAAAATGGACAAAATTCTAAGCATTCAATCAGGTGTCGCATTCGATGAGTCTATTGCTCATTATGAGATTCACGCACATCAACCATACTCCACATTAAGTTTCAATAACAGTGATGAAATCCGTATTTCTATTCAGCATCAAGATTTATGCCTCTTACCATCATGTAGTTACATCCATGTATGTGGAAAATTACAAAAACCAGATGGACAAGCACTAACCAAAACTAATTTCGTTAACAATGGCATTTGTCATCTGTTTGATGAAATTCGATATGAACTTAATGCTGTAGAGATAGATAAAAGTAAAAATGTTGGTCTGAGTAGTCTCATGAAGGGATGCACTTCATTTAATCTAAATCAGACTCTAACATTAGAAAATGCAGGCTGGCTTGGTGTTGAAGAAGGAAACAAAACAATTGTAGATGATCATGGAAATTTTGACGTTTCTATCCCTCTAAGTATGATTTTAGGCTTCGCAGAAGATTACAAGAAAATTGTTGTTAATATGAAGCATGAACTGATTCTCACAAGATCAAGAAATGACCTGAATGCTATAATACAGGAAGGTACTTTAGCCAACAATGTAACCACATATGAACCTTATCAAATAAAAATATCAAAGATAAAGTGGTTAATGCCATATTTTATTGCATCAGATAAACAAAAAATGCAGCTGTTAAATTTCATTGGTAAAGATAATCCTATTTCTATGAGTTTTCGTTCATGTGAGTTATTTGAATATCCTCTTCTTCTAACAACAAATAAACACGTCAGGACGGTAAAAACTTCAAATCAATTGGAGGAACCACGTTTCGTGATTCTTGGATTACAATTGGGAAAAAAAGGTTCAATATCTAAAAATGCCAGTCGCTTTGACCACTGTAATATTAACAATGTGAGACTTTTCTTGAATTCGCAATATTATCCGTATAACAATCTCAATCTTAACATATCTAAGAATCAATTTGCTATTCTCTATGATATGTATGCTAATTTTCAGAAAAGCTATTACGGAAGAGATTTACAGCCATTGTTGGCAAAGTCTCAGTTTATCAACTTTGAACCACTCATAGTTATTGATTGTTCACGACAAAACGAATCTTTAAAGAGCGCTCCTGTCGATGTACACTTGGCGGAAAGGATATTTTTCCGAGTGTTAACCTAAAATGGCAACATCACATATTTTACCATAGGCATAAGACAATTCCAAATTATAGAGCGAATTTTGCATCATCGTTACTTATTACTTAATGACATAATTTTAGTAAACAAACAATTTTACTTTCTTTTTTCATGATCCGAATTCTAATTTTATTGAATAAAATTTTTATTTCTTAGTTCAATAATTATATAGAATCTAATATTGTGAATTTAAATTATATAAACAATAAAATTTAAATTGTTATCATTTGAATTTTGCATGAATAACCTATAAGAAAAAACAAAATAATCATGATGCAAAACTCAATGCATAATTCGAAGTTTTCATATGTCTGTGGTAAAATATGCAGCGCTGCCATTTGAGGTACACATTCGGAAAAATATCCTTTCCGCCAAGTGTACGTCTAGAATTTGAATCTAAAACTGATTTTCCAGCTAATACTTCAGCTTATTGCATGATCTTACACGATCGCATCGTTCAGTACAATCCTATTAGTGGAGATGTTCGGAAGCTTGTCTGAATTATCTTCACTTTCACGTAAAAAAATTTATATTTCAAAATGTAATATGCGGTAGACATGATTGGTTTTAAGCAAATGGATGGTGAATATGTTCTAAAGGAAATAGCAATTATTCCTCTCAACAACAGTGGTGATCCCATTGTTCATCTGTTCAAAAAACCTTTTTCATGGAAAAGGCTCTCTGACGAATTACAAGAAGAAAACATTCGCCTCAAACATAATCTCGGAATAACTTGGAATACTGATGGGCTTGACTACTCTCAAATTGCAAACTTACTTCGTGAATATTTACATGATGCTACTAAAATTTTTGTTCTGTATTTTGTTCAAAATTTATTTAAAAAATTTTTAAAAATGCAAAAGTATTATTAGTTTATTCTAAGACATTTTTATTGTTATGAAACTTTCATCAAAGTTTATAGATTTCAAAAACAAATTATAATTAAAAATTTAATAAAATTACGCACTTAACACATAGCTTACCTAAAGCTCGACAAACTCATGTATTTACTATTCTAAATTATGATATACCAATTATTAAAAACTTGTAAGAATTGGTTTCAAAATCGTCATTACTGTTACAAATTAAGCTCTTAGTGTTCCTATCAATGCAATGTTTTCACCATTAATGCTTATATAAGCTTTGTTGAAGAAAAATGTTATGTTTGATTATAAAAAGTATCAATATTACAGTTTATGAAATTTATATAATAAAAACACATAAGAAAATATGATGAATTAAATCCTTAATTACCATTCTAAATTGTGACATTTTCGATAAAAAAATGTAAAAAAAAATCCTTTTTAAATGAGTCTGTAAGAAATGTCTACAAATGGCGATCTACCTGTTCCAAACTGTGACATTTTCATAATATAAACTGAAAAAAAATAAAATTTGAATGTTTAAAATGCTCGTAGTATATCATAGATACATCATAACATTGATACAGTTTGTCTTAAGTTTACAGTGATACTTACGTCACACTTTATGGTCAATATTTTTTTCACTTATTTCTGGTTCATACACTACTCAGTCAATTATTCCAACAGCATGTAACTTTAGCAACAAGTTCATCTGAATTTCTCTGAACATCGCTTTAAGTTATAGCACAATACAAATGAAATAAAAATTTATTCTCACTACCTCTAACATTAATCTCAAACATTCAGTTTAGAATTTTTACGACACATGTTACCAATTTGTTTTTCGCGGTTTTCTTAAAAACGAATGGATAAAATTAATTTTTTCTCATCAAAGAAAATATTGATATTTATGATACGAGATAGGGTTTTCTTCATATTTTTTGCTACAATTATTAATTTTTTACAAAAAGATTAGTTCATTGATTAGAAAAGGACAAAGATGTACGACCTGCTCTTAAGAGGACGCTGGATCTCTCTATCCTTTTCTAATTAAAAAATGTAAATTTTTGGGAAAACTAGTTATTATTGATAGAAATTAAGGGTTGTCCGCAACTTCTATAGTGAAAAACAATATTTTGTCTGATGAGAGCAAATTAATTTTATTGCTTTTTTTTTAAGTAAAGTTTGACATACTTAAATAACGTATTCTATAGCTTAATTTAGGAATTTGTAAGTATGTCAAACTTTACTTGAAAAAAAAGCAACAAAATTAATTTGCTCTCATCAGACAAAATATTGTTTTTCACTATAGAAGTTGCGGACAACCCTTAATTTCTATCAATAATAACTAGTTTTCCCAAAAATTTACATTTTTCAATTAGAAAAGGATAGAGAGATACAGCGTCCCCTTAAAGATGGAAGATGTATATTTTACCTGCTGTGGCGAAAAAATATCATGATGTAAATCTTATTTATTAAAAACAAAATTCAAAAGTTTAATTAGCTTCGTTTGATAAGATTTATTTCAAGGACAATTTAAAATATTGTTGTGTCATTATTTAATATAGTATAATTTTTGTTGCAGGTTCAATTAAAACATGAGTTTAGAGAGAACGATCCGCCGCAGAGTATCTGAACAAAAACAGTAATTTTATTAAGAAAGTACTAAACTTTTAAATAAATTTCCAAAGATTTGTCAAAATGTTACTCTTGGTAATATTGATAAATCAAAAGAAATAGTAGAATCTAAATTACACCATGATAAAATTCCTCAAGTTGACCCAGCTTTAAATTGTATGAGTTTAGTGAATACATTGAGTGTAAAATAAGAAAGTCACTCGACCAATTAATGACAAATCAATTTAAACATTGTACAAGCAAAACAGTTGAAAATCAAATACAAGTACAAAAAGAAACATATGATATAAACCTTACAGAAAATCATGAAACACCATTTAACAATATCCTTGGCTTAAACGATGAACACGAGAAGAACTCAGGCGAGAGTTTCAATTTAAAAGATTATTTGCTAAGTTGCAATAATAAGGAATCAGACGATGAATCAGACGAAAAATCAGAAAGTGATTTAGATTTTTATTTAGTTGAAAATGATGACCATTCCCAATTTGTGAATGAAATTCGCCAAATTTGCCTAAAGTACATTTACATTTAGTTACACACCAATTCGTTGAAGAATTTTCATCAGTATTGAGAAGACAAACTGGTATGCCTTTCCCAAAAACTGCTCGAATTTTGTTTGAAATACCCGGAAAAATAGAAACTTGTAAAATGTGATCAGAGCAATATTGTCATTCTGGACTTGAAAGTGCAATAAGATCGTTTATTGATATTGATATGGAGAAAAAAATTGATGTGAATTGTATAAAACTCCTTGTAGGCATTTATGGTACTCCACTGGCTACTTCTACAGGAAAAGGATTGTGGATTATTACATGCTCAGAAAATATACTGAAGTTAGTAGAAATACTTGGAGTTTATCATGGCGAAGATAAACCATCTGATGTCAACGAGTTTTTAAAATAATTTAAAGAAGAAATAACATTTTTTATGAATAACCTGACATTACATGGCATGTAATGTACATGGCATTACAGATAACTGTTATTCCCAAACTTTACTAATTTTTACTGAAGCATCAAGTTTAAATACGGCTAATTACAATAAAATTTTAATAGATTCAAAATTGTATACAGATTTGATAATGATTTAAAAAGGATGCCTAAAGCATTAGTATATTTTATAAAAAATAATTTATTTGCCAAAAATTTCTTAATAAAATGGAAAGATACCAAATATTTATGAGTACAAGTGTAGTGCTCATTTTACATCTCCTTAATATTAGCTGTTAAATTTATATATTTTATCTATTTTTTACCTTTTTGATAATGTATATAGATATAGGTTAAAAATCTTCTTTTTAGAAGCATTTACTCAGTGAAAGAACTAACTATGATTATTATATTTGCTGTTATCAATTATCAGATTCTTGTTATAATAGAAAATAATTAGTATTTTATGTAAGTTTAAAAACTTAGTTTAAGGTTTAAAAAAGAAATGATGCATTCAATAAATTATTTGAACAAATTCTGAATTCCTTATGTTTTTATTAGTATTTGTGGTTTATTGTAATATAAACAGTTTCAATTTGCAACGTTTTGTACAGCTATATATTGTTTTATTTTTACTAATTATAAATCATTTTCGTTTATAGTATTTTACTGTTTAAAGCAGGTCGAGTCATACCGAGAACTTTGACAACCAATGGATGGTCAGCCACTTTTGTGACCAGCAATCAACCGATACTCAATGAGGTCGGATTTTTTAAGTCGCGATATGAGTAGCACATACATTAATTTTCTTTCGAAAAAAAGTCAGAGGTACCTGGCAACTAATAAATTGATTAAATATTATTAAATTACGAAAATTGTTTGAATAAGAAAACTCATTATATTGATATTGCTAATTAATTTCGAAGGTTAAGTATTTGTAATACTTATTGATATTTTAAAACTTTAAAAAATATTTCAAATAATTATAAATCTTTGTTTTTTGTCAGTATAATACTCAAAAAGAAATATTTGAGAAATATTTGTGACTAACTTTCCTCAAAATACTTTCATCAGGTTGATATTTCTTATTTATATTAGTACTTGTCTTTCCTTATAAGGATGCTTCTAATTGCCTAAACGACGTTGGTAAATAATTACACTGAGTAAAAAACTTCCTCTATTCTGCTATATGAACTTTTAATAAAGCTTGTTCTTCTGCTTTTACTTCTGGTAGTTTTTCTTCTGTGTTTTCACAAGTTGATGCAGTAGATTCTGTTGTTTTTTATACAATGCTTATGATCAAATAAAACTTATAATAAACAGAATATTTCAAAAATACTTTTTTCACTCAGTCTCAAAGTTTAGGTTATCCTCCATATGAAACAATATTTACAAATAAATAATGTCATTGAATACAATTTTAAGAGAAAACTTTCTTTGCAATGGTCAAGTTTATAGAGTCTGAATTTAAAAGATGTCGAACTAATTTTTAAAAGTTGATGACACGACACGACACGGTCTATTTGTGGCTACTCCCTAACGGTTGCATCATCTATCTTTTTTTTCATCATGAGAGAGATGAAGACAGAATGAGGATTGAGTAGCAATCATAACTTTAGTTGAGTCCATGAATTTCAGCCTATATGTATTGTGTTGCGTACCGTGATGTTCCCACGGGATTTCTGAAAATTTTTCATTTTGCTCTGACGATTTCATGGTTCATGCTCTGAAACTCTAGTTTACAAACGTGACGTCATTGCTTTGTTTATATCGATAAATGTTTATTTCTTTTATATTCATCTAGACTATAAAAAAAAATATTATAAAAGTAATCCGTCATGGGCAGTGATCGATCTGCCCCTTGCGGATTTTCCTTAGAACTGAAAAGCAAGAAAAAAATGTAGGTTAGAATAAAGTGGAAGTTACAATTTAATTACATTTTTTCATTTTTTAGTTAATTTAATAATTGTTGATTATAAACTATTTTTTTTTTAATATAATTTATTATTATTTTTTTAGTAACAATCAGAATCAGAATTATTTTTGTTAAATGTATTGGAAAGTTCAAACTGTTTTTACGAATTCAAACCGATGTATTTGTGGCGCCTCTTCTCAGCGCGCCATCATCAGAACCAGCAACAGCGACGACGCGCGCAGCGTCTCACCCCCGAAGAAAACAGACGCTAGCGCCTCGCGACTTCTTCGAGTAACGAGAGCTTGAAAGTTCCTTCCTTCTTCTCGGTCGAGCGCTCAAGCAATCAACATCGATTAGTGATCTCTGTGCGAACAGCCATTTTGTGATTTTAATCTATTTAATATAAGTGAATTTCAAATCCGTCAATTACGCCCACACTATAGTGGCGAATCATTTGTAATAATTTAAGTTAAATAAAGCGTAACTCTTTTCACTTTTGTGAATCGTAATATTTGCAGTGTTATTTTATTGTGCTAACCTCAATCTGCACTTTGTACGAGGCTACGCGTTCGAGGGCCTAACTAACGAGACGCGTGTGTTAAATTCTACCCAGCCTAATTCACTTGTTTAAGCATTCATCTCAGAACACGCTATCTACCTTGCAACCCTACATTAAAACCTTTAAATATTTTTCTTGCTTTTTAGTTCGAATGAAAATCCACTAGGGGTAGATCGATCACTGCCCATGACGAATAGATCAATATAAAATATGGGATTTCTAACTACAACGGTAAATTATAATAGATGTTGCAATCCTTATAAATTGAAAAAACGTAGAAAAAGGAAGTCATTACGGAAAATGACAGAAGAAATAAAAAAAGTTTTAATTAATGTTTCATTAGATGAAATGTTGTACTACATGCAGAAAGCGTGCTCAACAAGAATTTAAGCAATGTCCCATATGGAAATAATTTCTGTGAATAACTATTAATAACTGTGTAAAAATGTGAATAACTGTTAATAACTATAATAAACTACCGCAATTGAGACATTAATAACAGTAAATAACAGTTAATAACAGTTAATAATTGTTACGAATAGATAATAATAATGATCAACTGTAAATAATAATAATTTACTGCTATTTATAGTTATTTACAAATATTTGTAATTTTTTACATTTATTTGCATTTATTCACATTTATTCACATTTATTCACATTTATTAACAGTTATTAATACTTTTTCACATTTTCAAAAATTTTCACACGTATAATCGTTTTTTTTATATATACGCGAAAAATTTTGTAGATGTGAAAGACTGTTGATAACTGTTAATAAATGTGAAAAACTGTAAATATCTGTAAGGAAGTATTAATAACTATAATTCACTGTAACTAGTTACAAATAAATATAAATAATTATAAATAAATATAAATAATAATAGATTATTCACCAATTCTAAAATTTTGGAAAATGTGAGTAACTGTTAATAAATGTGTATAAATGTGTATAAATGTGAATAAATGTGAATAATTATAAATAATTATTAATAATCATGACTTTCAGTTAATAATTGTTATTTAGCTTTCATAACTATTATTAACTATTATTAATTGTTATTAACTGTTTTTTACTGTTATTAATTCTTATTAATGTCTCAATTGCGGTAGTTTATTACAATTATTAACAGTTATTCACAATTTCTCACAAAAATTATTTTCATATGGGGTAGTTATTTATTTGTTTAACTTTTTAATTTTGGTTCTTTAAAATCAATTATTTTTTATGTAAATTTTACATGCATTGCTTCATTTTAAATACAATATTAATGTCAAAAAAGTGTTTATCTTGTTTGTAAATTTTGCATGCAAGTACTTTATTTTAGTTACAATATTTATGTCAATAAAGTGTTTACCTTTTATGTAAATTTTGCATGTAATTATTTTATTTTAGATAGAATGTTAATGTCAAAAAAGTATTTAGGCTAAAATTACTTACAAATGACAACTTAAATACACAAATTTTTTATAATTTATCGGAATTAAAAATATTAATTCAGAGTATAGGTATTATAAGCATGTAATTATTTATATAAGATGCATTATATAGATACTGTAAGGGTGGTTTTTATTTGGGAGATTATAAATATATTTAATTTAAAACGAAATAATAATTGGCTTATAATTCCCAAATTCTGAGATTTACCAGCCTGCAAAAATAATAATAATAATATAACAAGGGAATTAAATACTCTACCTTTAGTATTCTAACCAATTATAAGATCACTTCAATAAATAAATTAATAAATGTCTAATTATAGGGAGTAAAATTCACTAAATAAACTTTAAGTAATTCAATTAAAAGAGTTTAAGTTAAGCCATAGACACATTCATTTATAAGACAAATTCTTTAAATAAATTTAGGCTAATTTAAAATAGAAAGAAACTATTGAATTCAATTAATATATATTACGTTACAGAAAAGAAAATTATTAGTTAAAAATATTAAGCAATAATAATATTTTGAATCTATTTAATATTATAAAAATTGAACAATGAACGCAACACGTGCTCAATATATATTTTAGGTTATGTAAGGGTGGGGCTCGAACAGCAGTGCGTATCCCAGATTACGCAATTCTCCAATTGGTGGCGCTAGTGTCGAGTTTCTTCTGAGTCTTTCTCTCTCTGACCTTCAATAGGCGTTTCGTAAAAGCGAGGTTAGGTATTTTGTAGCAAATTAATATATATATTTCATATATATATATATCCAGAAACTAAATTACGTTGACTTTTGATTTTTAATATAATTTTAATTATTCGATTTTAATATTTTACTATCTTCACGATTTTGAGAAAATTACTTTTAAATCCAAGAAAAACTATCTAAGAAAAATAGTTTCCAAAGAATTTATCAAACAACTATCATTTATTAATTTATCGCAAGGTTAGAATTTCCACCAATAAAAGAAATCTTTAATCACTTTCGAATATTAATACTAACTTGATAATAATTAGATAATTTTATAAATTCAATAAGACAGAAAAATTAAGTAAAAGAATATAAAGAAAAGTTTCTAGAATTAATTTTTGACTATTACTTTTAAATTATAAATAACTGAGATGGCATTTTTATCAAATATAATTCAATAGAAAGAAATAGTTTTTATTTTTAGGAATATCACTCATTAAATTGCCAAATTTCTTCTTACACTTCGATATTTTAGGTTAGGAATACAAAAGGAAATCTCACAATTAATTTTCACTATTCACTTTAATGACAAATTTTATCTCACTATTTAAATAAAACAAACAATTTAAATTTTCGCTACTACGCTACAATTATGATCGTGAATTATTTTTAGGTTAGGGAACCACGTGGCTATTTATATAGCCTGCCGTGATTTTTCCGCTAAAATCTTTAAGAATTCCGACAAAAAGAAAACTAATTAAATTTTCTAATTTCGTAGTTATTATGTAATAGTAGCAAATTGGATTAATTTATACGCTACTATCCTATTACTTTATTCTGACACGAGAGAGAGAGAGAATTTATGTTTTCAATTTCGCTTACTATTAGTTTCTCTTATCACAATTTTCAAACAAAAAAAAATTAATTTTTAATACAAATTATACCTTTTTCTGCTCGTTGCTATGCTCTACCTCAGCCATCATTTTATTTTCTTTCAATAGAAGAAGCAACAGCAAAACCCCAAAAATCTGTGAAGGTTGTCTCCCAAAATGGCCGGCAATCTGTGCTATAGACCCTCTAATTTTATAGTAGTCTTTGGCGGTTGGTGTTGATCCCCACGCGAGACCGATTTTTATTTAATAGAAGAAAACTTAACAACAATAATCTTTAATCTTTAATAACCACAGAAAAAAAACTCAACAATAATAATCAAACAACTAGAACTTTAATGAATAACAACGCGAAATTTAGCTTTTAAAGAAAAAATGGTAAGATACAACTATGCAGCAAGGCTAACGAAACGATAATGAGGCACGAGGAAGGAGGAAGTGAACGCAGAGCGTTGGTTACTTCTCCTACTCTATTGCTCTCTTTATTACTCTTATTACGCTACCTCTATTATCTCTGTCTATTTCGCGACTCACTAATCAAGTAAGGTTCTTTTCATCATTTTATTCTGGTGTAATTTACTACTCGCTAGTCAAATTACAGGTTATTTCCTGTTACTAGTGTAGTATTTTTACACTTTACAGGTTACGCCATCTGCGCGCTTAATTTGATTACAGTTTATCTTACTTTCTCTATGAATAATTAATTCTTTGTCTCATTACAATAAAAAGTTTCATTTTTCATCAAGTAATATAAACGAACATTAATTAGTAATATGAACAATAATTTCTGATTATTCGTTATTTTAGATTCGCTTGAGTCTTTATTCTATTAACGATTTTCATTTTTAATTATTTCGTACAATTACAAAGTTATTTTATTTATTTGTACTGTAGCGCCATCTATAAAAATATACAAAAATGTATTTACAACAAGCAAATAGAAGTTATTATTTAAATTATGTTTGAATATCTTTAGTCTTTGCGCGCCACCTATAATGTGACTCATTTCAATTCCTATCTGTTAATCTATCATCTCTTTCTATTATAATTGAGTTCTTTATACGTATGCTATCTTTTTATCATATGCGTCTATCCTACTTTATCGACTTTAGTTATTATAGCAGTCTATTTCTATCTATCTCTCTCTCTTCCTACTTTTTAATTAACTCTACGCAAGCGCCACAATAGCATGTTCGCGCGTGCACGTGTTCGTATATATTTTTGCCGTCGGCGCCGCTTCGCCACCTCCTGGAGGTTTGGTAGTGATAATCGTCTGCTCGAGGCTTTCGTCGTGAATCGTGAGTGACGTGTGTGCAACCGTGTGTGCAACCATGTGTGTATATGTGCCTTGGTTTGTGTTAGTGAGTGTCCCCACCTGGGCATAACCTCCAAAACACGGTTTCACGTGTTAGTAGTTGACGATTCTCAACATCAGCGCCGGGAACAGAGAAAATCAACAACCAGGTGGATTAGTACCCTGGGTTTTAATGGCGTGTTCCTGGTGTGTATGTGTATGCAGCGTTTGAGTGTGCGGTAAGGTGATTAACATTTTCATTCTATTAAGATTTACGAGGGAATAGAAAAAGAGAAAAGATGGTCTTGAAGTGAGAGAGATGATGTGAATATAAACAACATCTTCGATCTCTCATTAAGACATGAAAAAAAAAATTTTATTAAAAGAAAAAAGCCGCGTTACAATACCTTTTATTATAGTTTGATTATGTGTGATGTAGCAACAATTATTACTTTCTAGTAGATTTCTAGTTCTGTAAAATTTTATATGCGTAAAAAAATTTTAATGATATCTATTTAATTACTTATTTTCATTGTAATTATCTCAAATTTGCTTTTACAATATCTTTGTATGCATGGTTTTTATTTATCTTTTTCTTTTCTATAATTTTTTTTATATAACTTTCCTTTTCTTGTGCTATTATACTCTTTGCAGTAATGGAAGTAGATAGTTCACAAAGTCAATCTTCAGTACAATCTGTATCTAGATTTAGTTTTGATTACATCAACAATGATTTGAATGATATTTTAGATGAACTTGAGATGGATGATTCTACTGCAACAATTGCTTTACCATCACATATTATCAATGATTCCATTGAATTATTGAATAACTTAAAAGTAATTTTTCATGATCCATCAACCTTCAAAGATAAGAAAATAAAAATTTTAACAATTTCGCCAAGCGCATGGAGTCATACTGACATAAGAAAATATTTTCATGCCACTGATCATATGATCAAATGTGCTCGTAATCTTATGCAAGACAAGGATATTTTGTCATCACCTTATCACAAAAAAGGTTGGCATTTTAGTAATTTCAATGTTTTTAAATATTTTAATTTATAAATATAGAATAATTTCATGATAAGAAGCATATACAAAATATAAAAAAAGTTATTTATCTTTATTTTCTTAAATCTGTTTAGTTTCTGTATATTTTAAGTTATTGTCTTTGTATTAAAATGTTCAACTAAACATTATCTTATATTGATATTTGAAATATTCTATATTATACTTTAGAAATAATCTAACACATTTACTAATAGTATATTAATAATATTCACATTATATTTGTTATTTTTACTATTTACAATGAAATATGTTAACGGATTTGAACTCAAATTAGCTATGTTTACTGAATTGATATTAAAATGTTAAGCAAATAAAAGTTCTTTATAACGAATACTATCATAAATATTGTATTTTGCATGAAATATTTTCTGTTTAAGTAATTCTATATCTTGTGAAGTGATCGCTACAGTTAAGGACTTTTATTTGAGAGATGATGTAAGCCGGACTATGCCTGGCATGAAAGATACAATATGTGTAAGAACTAGTGATGGAATGAAAGAGAAGCTTCAAAAACGACTGATTCTGTTGAATCTAAAAGAATTGTACGAACTCTATAAATTAGAGTTTCCAGAAAATAAAATTGGTTTCATAAAATTTACAATGTTACGTCCTATAAACTGTGTGTTAGCAGGAAGCAGTGGGACTCACAGCGTGTGTGTCTGTTCGTATCATCAAAATGTTGAATTATTGATTTTAGGTATTTTTATTTACTGAGAGCATGCATCTTAATATAAATAATGGTAATTCTAATTTTAATAGCTTATTTTTTTCAGATTGTCATTTAGCCAATTTAACAAAAAATGAAGAGCAGAAAATAACTTCATATACCGATTGTTTTGATTTTTTAATATGTAAATCAGCATCTGATCTATATTATTTCAACAACTGCGAGAAATGTCCAGGATCTATTAATCTAGAAAATTTTTTATCAAAAGTTTTTGAAGATAATTATGTAACCTCAATTTCTTTTAAGCAGTGGATTAATAAACCACAAACAACCTTAGAAACATTAATCAAGGAAACGTATTGCATCAAAATATATTCAAGAACGTTAAAGGACAATCTAGAATCCAATGAATTTCAAATAATTGTTGATTTTGCAGGGAACTATGCATTCACAATTCAAGATGCTGTTCCTGGTTTTCACTGGAACAAAAGTGGTTTTAAAATAACAGCAGGATACAACATCTCCAGGAACAACATTGTTTAATTCCAACTAATGGTACTATTAGAGCCAAATTGTATTCTGCAAGTGATGCTTATACGGACACTCATTTTATAATTTTTCTCATTTCTGTACTAATGAATAAAAGATTTGTTATAATTTGTTAAAATTTGATTAAAATTATAATTTAACATTACGATTAGAATTACTAAATAAAAGAAACTTTAAATATTTTTGTTTTAAGTTATAATTGTAAAATGGAGAACTAGTCATCGCTTTAATACACTATCGAATTGAGTATTGAATTATCATTATTCATAATTCTTTTTTAGAATTCAAACAGTATTTGAAAATTAAAGTGCCATTATAATGGAAATAAAATACTTGTTAAACGTTTCACGATCCATGAATAAAAGATTTTTCATTTTTAAATAAATTTTCATAGTAAATATATCTTATGTAAATTTTAATTATTAAATATATTATACATATTGAAATAATTATAATAACAATTAATTGAAATACATAAAATTGTTTTTATTGGATTTTAATGATGTGTACGTACTCGATAGTAAGTATTTCAATTCTGAATTAAGACTATCTTTCGAATTATTAAGAAATTAATAATCTAGAGAAAAAGATTTAGAACAAATTACAGGCTAATCTTGTAGGTAATGGGAGAGGAATTGCATTTTGGAGTGGTAATTTACTTAAGTCAGTTTTTCAGTTTATATGAAAAAAAAAACATTCACATTGTTTAATTTTGATATACAATGTTGAAAATATACGTATGTAATAACCTAATTAGATTGCGAATCATTAAAAAAAATTAATGTGTTTTATAAATAAAACAAGAACATTATTATTTAGAGAAACGTAAATTTATTATTTTGAAATAGTATATTATTAACCAAGGGAAAAAAGTTGACCAATAAATGCTCGCGTATGGTTCGCCCTCGAGCGCAGCGAGGGGGCAAATACGCGAGCAATTGATGGTCAACTTCTCTCCTGAGGTGAATATACGATTTTTTCTTATTCCCGGCGAAAAGTTTGCGCAAAAATAAATGTTTATTTATAAAAAATGAATAAAGATTCATTAAAATTGTTGCGGCTGTAGTGCGTCGGCACATCGAGTAGTGGACCTGCGCACTAGCGTTTATTCGAGTGAGGAAGAAGCGGCGTGCGAGTGCGAAAGAGAAAGAAAGCAAGCGAACCCAATGTATCTAGTCTTTTAAACTGTTAGATGATAATTCATTAAATAATATCAAACTCGGTATTGAAGCAATTTTATAATTCATTGTTTATAAAAGTTATTTAGATTAAAAGCTATCTAATATTACAGATATTATATATATCTATCTATACACATGGTGATTTCTTTTCTTTTCGGCATATCTTAACCTTAATTCTATTTGAATTTTTTGTAATCTAAATCGAAGATTACAAAAAGAATTTGTGTAGAAATATTATATTTGATAAAATGTAAAAAGTGCACGTAAAATTTAAATAATAGATATTATTTTTTTTTTAATTTTATTTAACGTTGTTGTATTTATGCTATCATTGCGATGCTATTTAGCGACGAGGTTATTTCAATGTATTTGTGAACAAAGCATATTTATCGTATACAGTGATGCTTGTATCAATCAGCCGCCAAGAGCGGAATTAGAAAAATTTATATTTCACGCTTTTTTTATACATAAATTGATATATCGTGTAAAAAAAGTGTCTTCGTGAATGTAGCAGTAAAGTTTTGCATGGATAAGTATCTGAGTGCGAGAGAGACAGAGTGAGTCAGCCAGTGGTCTCTGAATCGGCGCATAAGTTTAGTGCGCAACTCAGCTTAGCATTTAATGGGCTACTTCTCGGCGAGATAGGGGGGGAATTTCGCACACTTTTCGCCAGGGGATGAGAAAAATATACTTAACAAATTTAATGCACAGAGTAAAGGTATAATATTTTGTTTTAATTAATTAATTAATATGATGAAATATAAGAATCAATGATATCTAAAAGGCCATTAATACATTCTAATAATTTATCAGAAGGTATACTTTTTAGTGACTCTCTTATAGGTACCAATAATGCATCTAGATCTTCACTTTTTTTATCATTAGTTATTTCTGATAATTTTGCAATTTGATTTTCAGCAAAATCAGCAAGTTATGCCTACATTTTCCATTAAATTTATTTCATCTTGATTTTTATTATAAAATTCAGAAACTTTAGGAATCACCTTCTTAATTTTTGTATCCGCTGTTGAAGTCTTTACATTCAACCACATTACATTTTCATAAGTTAACTCTTCATCGTCATTAATATTGTCATTATCTGGTTCATTAATTTATTCTGAAGAACAAGATGATGAAGAAGATTTTTTTCATTTGTAATTATTATTTTTTTAACCTTTATTAGAGCAAAGATATATTCAGAAGACAAGGTATGTACAGACAATATTATTTTGTAATTACTGTTCTAAACGTAGATTTCATGCATTAACAACTTTTTGATTTAAACATGATTCATTATATTAAAAAATAAAACATTGAGATGAAGCAAACTGGCTTTTCATATTCTTGTTTTAAATGATAATATTGAAAGCATAGTTTAGATTTTGATTAATATATTCTTGAAACTTGAATAATTAAGATAAAGCCAACAAGCTTTAAATATTGGTTTCGATTCTGATTCTAAAAAACACTGTAGTATTAGTCATTGTCCCCTGTTTAATTTTGATTAAAATTCTCTATTTAATGATAAAATTAATCATTAGTACTACTCAATAAAATTTTCTAGAAAAAAATAAACTTTTGATATTTTTGTTTTAGGTTATAATTACAAAAAAAAAGAACTAATCATTGCTCTGTATTAAATTTTCATTACTCATAACTCTATTTTTCAATTTAAACAGTATTTCAAAATTAAAGTGCCATTATAATGCGGATAAAATACTTGTTAAAAGTTCCATGATCCATGAATAAAAGATTTTTTCATTTTCAAATAAATTTTTATAGTAAATATATCTTGTGTATGGCTGATTCCATTTCAAATCGAACAGTCAGTATACACTCAAGTCACCAATTACTGCGCTAATGGAGTATTTTATTCTACCCTAAAAATAATGGTATACGTATTTTTTTATTTTGCTGAAATATCAAAATTGCATCAGATATGCACTTTTGAAAATTGCATACAAAAACTAAATGTTAAAACTGAAAATGTTGAGAATAACTTTAGAGGGCTATCGTTTTACCAATTTTCAATGAATTTTAGTAAACCTTATTTTGTTTTATTATGTTTTAAGCCCTCTTTAATTCAGTGCAAGAAATTTCAAAAAAGACTAAAAAATGACTAAGATATGTGCATTTTACCAAAAAATGCACTTTTTATGCACATGCATTTTTCTCGAAAAACCGATTTTTTTTTTGCTGAAATTTTTTGTGCTCATAGAGGACCAAATAACCTATCTAATGGTACTTGGTTGATCCCATACTTATTTGTTTGAAGCGAGAAAAAAAATTCACAAATTTTATTCGTGAAAAATTTTTGTATATACGTTCGAAAGTCTTAAGCAATGTTCATTCCAACGCTGTCGCATGCTTCGCTCATTATTTGTTTACCTTTGTATGTATGTATATATCATCAATAGTGATATATATATATATATATGTACATATAGGAGTTAACGTTATCTGTCTAGTATTTGTCTCTGTTTTTCGGGTGTAGTGGACATAATTTGCCTACACCGAGAAAGTTTCACATCATAAAAGATAGTGCGTTTTTAAAATGCTCCACAAAGTGGCTCGCATGCACGATAAATATCGAACATGCATCAAGTTTTTCGATGCGGCGCCACCGTAGGCGACGAAATACAGTGCGCCGCCTCCTCGCGCATTGTGTTTCGGCGCTTATGCACTACAAAAAGTGATGCATGAATTATGAAATGCGAAGCATTATTCGTGATTCACGGTGCAAAAGGCATCACTTTTTTTAGTGCGACGCGCATCATCTTTATTGAGGCAAAACTTTCTCCGTGTATGGATACATTGAATAGTAGCTTTGAGACTCTAAAGAGATGACCAAGGTCATAAAAACATAAAATGCAGCAACGACGCAAAGTAGCTATGTAATAATTTTAGAATTATTTTATTTTTTTAATTGTTTTGTAACAGCATCCAAGTATTCCTAAAGTTATTATGCATATTTTCAATGTATTTTTTCACGTAGAATCTAATGAAGCTATTTTTTTTTCTTTAAAAATGATTTGTGAGTTGCTAGAGACCAATAACCGACAGAAAACCTATGAAAAAATGGTTTTTCGAGTTTTTCGCCATGGCGCCATACCAGAATCGAATTTTTGGTCATCATAGACTTTATTTTTTTTTTAAAAATACAAATTTTAAGCCCAGAAAATTATTTGTAGCCCCTTCCAGAGCAAAGTTACGGAGATTTTATGATTTAAATGTTATTTTTAGGTTAGAAAAACTGCTTTCTAGGACTCGCAAAAAATCACAGTAGAAGAGAGTGCTAAGACCTAGTCATATGTTTTTCGCGGGATTAATATCATTCATCCTTCCAGATAAAAAAAAATTTTATAAAAAAAGTGATTTTTAGGTTATGTTGAGGTTAGGGTATGTGTTAGGAAACTATAAATATAACAAAACCTAATCTTAATTACTATAAAAACAAGAAAAAATATTAGTTTTAAAATATATGAGGGAGGGCATTTTACCTATCTTAACGGGGGGTACTCTTTGAGAAAACCTATCGAGTAGTTTACATAAGAGAGAAAAAAAATGGAAGATGCTAATTTTTTTAAATGTTTGCATGATGCTCTAAAATTAAAACTGCGTCAAAAACATCTGTTTTCATGTTTTCCTTTTTTTGGCAGTCGCAAATAATTTTAATGCAAATTTCAAAGCTAATTCATGAAGTAATTGAGGTAAAATAAACAAAAATTGAAGATCAAAAATTTGTTTTGATTTTTCAAACGTTTTTATAAATTAAAGCTACACTAAGAAAACCACTGTTCAATAGCAACCTCCCTAGTTATACAAAAGAATTAATTGTATCCAAAATTTGAAGTAAATCTATCGAGTAATTTTCTAAATGTCATGACATGTAATTAGCTAAATGAATATGCAAAATAAACATTTTTTGCTTTATCTTTTAAATGCTCTGAACTGGTAACTATAAGAAAATTAGTTTTCAAAAGCTTCTTTACTTCTAACAGTAGGGAATAACTAGTATATAAATTTTTGAGCGAATCTATCGAGTTATTTACGTAAAATAGAAGAAAAATACAATGCTTTCTCTATGAGAAAGCAATTAAAAATAAACAAATTTTTTTTATTTTTCAAAATGCTCTATAATTAAAACAAATATGAGAAGAGCATTATTCAAAAGTTTTCCTTCTTTTGGCAGTCGCAAATAATTTTGATGCAAATTTTATAGCAATTCCATAGAGTAATTGACGTAAAATAAAATAATTAAACATCAATATTTTTTATATGTGTACAAGGTTTCTGATCCGAAAGTTTTCGTTTAAAACATGAACAAATAATATATATATATATATATATATATATATATATATATATATATAGATCGGTTGACTTTCCGGGCATTTCGATTTCCGGGCCTTTCGATTTCCGGGCCTTTCGATTTCTGGGCATTCATTTTCCAGGCCTTTCGTTTTCCGGGCTCTCTATTTTCTTAAGTATTTTCGAAAGTCCTACAATATTGGCATTGAAAAATTAACGTACGCGATCTGACGGTCGCTTAATGAACTATAGCAATGGCGGTTGTGGCTATACTAAGATTGCGTCGTCGGTTTGTTTATGTATCAAAGTAACTGTATTTTTGAAGTAATTTAAAATCACATTATTTGTAATTTGCTTGTATAAGAAGCTATAAATTGTGTAATTAAATTAAAAATAAATATTAAAAGTGGTTATCTAGCTAATATGGATCTTTCATGTCAAAATCGTAAAACTAAATGTAAAAATAAGTGTTGTGTGACAAACTGTTGCTCCAGAATGGATAAAGATACAAACTTGAGTTTTCATGCACTTCCAAAAACTGGAGTTACTATTACTAGAGTGAATATGTTTGGAAAAATAGAAAATGTAGATAAACGAGCTGAATGGTTAAGAAAATTGAATAAACAAGATGTTAATCAAGACTTATTTGTTTGTTCAAAACACTTTAAGCCAGATGGTTACTATTTAGCAGGTAAGTTTTTAATTAGTAAAAAACATTTAAAATGTTTTTGGACTAATGCAAAAATATTATATTTACAGGTTATGATATAACTCATAAAGTACGAAGATTATTAAAGAGTGCTGTTCCATCTCTTGTAAATGAATCAGAAAGTCAAAAACGAAAAGAGGCTGCAAATGTATTGCGTAAAGAAAGATGTGTAAGTACAAGATTAATTATCATTTTAAGTTCGTATCAAATATTGATTAATTTTAGAAATATTATCATTTTTGCAGGCTAGAAGAGAATTAATATTGAAAAAAGAAAAAAGAACAATAAAAAACAAAACTACAAGTATCGAAGCAGTTACTTCAGGATCTGAATGCAATGTTATTAATTGTGATGAAAATGTTGAAGTAGTCAATGATGTATTCAAAGGTAGCGAATGCGATGAAAATATGATCCCTACAAATGTAGTTGAGCCTGAACCACCTTATCATGATGAAAACTGTGAAGCTTTACGAAGAGAATTAGATAATGTGACTTCTAATGATATATCGACTGATGATATTTCTGATGGGCAGATATATAATAAGTGGGATACTACCTCAAATCAAAGTCCTGAACCTGCTGTTGATGATGATATTACAAATAATGGTTTCTCAACAAAAAGTGTGCAAGTCAATAGTGATGTTTTTCTTTTAACATTTTCATCATTTATTAAATCTGAAAGTGATTTAATAACAATGTGCAACATAAAAAGTTTTAGTATTTTAGATGAACTGACAAAAATAATGAATGACACGTATCCTGTAAAGAGAATACATTCATTGAGTACTCGTGATAGTATTATTTTAACAACTGCCAAATTGAAACTTGATATATCTTTTAGTGCATTGGCTGTTTTATTTAATTCAGTTACAGAAGTCACTATTAGAAATACTTTTTATGACACTGTAAAAAAATTAGCAACGATACTACAATGTGTTATTTCAAGAGTATCAAAGGATGAAATCAAGCGTAACATGCCTCAGTGTTTTAATAAATTTCAAGAAACAACATCAGTTCTAGATTGCACTGAAATAAAAATTCAGACACCAAAATGCTTGAAATGTAAGATTAAATTTTACTCTCATTATAAAAGTCATTTGACTGTTAAGTTTATGACTGAGGTTACTCCAGCAGGTTTAATAACCTATGTCAGCGAATCCTTTGGTGGACGAGAATCAGACAAGGCTATTTTCAATCATAGTGGAATTCTCAAGCATTTAGAGAGTACAAGAGATGCAGTGATGGTTGATCGAGGATTTTTAATTGATGATGAATGTCTACAGAAGAGAATTAAACTTATTAGACCTCCATTTATGAAGAATAAAAACAATTATCAGAAGCTGAATCTATTGAAAATAAAAAAATTGCTTGTGCAAGGGTACACATAGAACGGGTGAACCAGAGGATAAAACAATTTCAAATTTTAAACAATAATTTTCCTTGGCACATGATTAACTACATTGATGATATTTTTGTTATTTGTTGTGGTTTGGTCAACTTGGAAACCCCTGTACTTGCTGATGATAAGTTTTAAAACATTATGCTGTAATAAAATGTAAAATATATGAAATATTTTAATTAAAAATTGTAATATAATTTTTTATAAAAAAATAAACTTTTTTAATTATTCTAAGTGAACAATTTTATTTTTTTTCAAATTAAAACAAAAAAAATTTACATAAACATATATATTAAATCTTTTCTTTATTTACTAATTAAAATACTAGTTTTCTCTGATATTATTACATATTTCATGTAACATTTTCTCAAAATAGTTTCTTTTCAATTTCATTAATAAATCTTGCACATACACTCTATCATAACTAATACCAATAATTTTTATGATGTCAGAGATACTCGAATAAACAACAAAATCACAGTTTTTCAAGTTTAACAGTGCCATTCCACACTGAACTTGTGAATAATACTGATGTCTCTTTTTGACGATCACTTCACTACCTTCTTCTTTTACAAAAATGCATTGTTTTGCTAATACTTCATTGGAAGTATTTTCAAGTTCGAAGGGGCATTTGATTTCTAATAATCTAGAAACATTGTTATTCTTAATAACTATGCCATCCGGTGAATAGGCTAGCCATGGTTCAGTCTTTGAAACTATAAGACCACATTCTTCAACAAATACATTCTTTTCTTTTATATACTTATTTCTTGCAACACTTTCATATTTATTTCCATGACGTACATACTTGTTTGTAAATTCTTTGGCCCAGAAGTACTTTCGTGCTTTATCTGACCAATCATTTTTGGAATACGTATAAATACTATGACACCTGCAAAAGAAAAATTTATATTTCTTGTCACATTTAAAATTATTTATATTACAATTTGTATTACTTGCTACCTGTGATTCTAAATTTCCTTTCTTTAATCCATTTAGTTTTACAATCTTTAGTTTCTATGGCAGTTTTATAAACATCCTTGCAAATAATTTTGCTTTCATATACATGTTTACAACAATTAGGTAATTGATAGTCATAAACTTTTAAAAAATCCAGCTCCTTACAGCATACAGCATTGTCAATAACACATTTAGCGTTATTTTCTTTTGTAGATTGACTATCAGTTACATTGTTCTGAATTTCTTTTAAAGGAACTCTTGACGCAGGTTTAATATTTATTTTATTAACAGGGTTACATTCATTTATAGATTGTTCTACACTAAGACCACGGTAGCTGTAAAAAAAAATATTTTTTTAACTAATTATATTAAACTAAAATGAATAATTATATGAAACTATGCATACTGATGCTTGCTAAGTGCTGTATTTTCATTGCAATGTATGAGTCGATTCCTTATGCTTTCTTGTACATTATTTAATAAAATAGGTAATCTTTCTTGATTGATACAACAAAACGTTTTTGTAGGTTGAGCTTGAAATTGCTCCAAAACAGGCTGTTTGTGTTTTTTCCACAAGCACTTTTTATCAGTTGATGATATCAACTCCAATTTATTTAAATCACACCTAAATAATTATTAAAATTATTAAGACATATTTGGTAACATCAACAATAAAAAGTACCTATAAAAGAATAATTACCTATTGCAATAAAGCAAAACTGCTACAATATGTTTACATGACTGACTAGCACCAGCCTTGCAAGAACAAGCCATTTTAGATATTCTGACAATACACTCGTCATCTAAATCACTTTTTGATAACTTTTGAATGATTAATGTGCCAGTTATTGTATGTGGATCAACTGTAAGAGCACTTGTTTGAAGACAAAGAGCATAAAGTTCAATATTCGCAGGAGTTTTTGAGCTTGCACCACACATAATAATTAATCCAGAATTTATTACTTTCTGGCCTTCAATCAGGTTTCTTGATGAGGGAGTGGCACTTGTGAATGTACACAATGTATCAAGATTTAAACTCAACATTTTAATAACTATCACTTTTAAATAATTCACTATTTAATATAAAACATGTATATAAACACATTTAAAAGAGTATAGTTACAACGGCCATATTGTTTTTGCAACCGTAGCGCCTCTCGATCCGCGGTGGTATTTTTCATTGCCAATACACAATATCTTGAAAACATAGCATTTTTATAATACTAAGCAACAATTTAATTTTAGCACACATATCCGAGTGAATAATATAATTTGTACAACTGCAAACGTAATAATAAGGGAAAATTAATTGAATGGAACATGAATCACGTGTCTCTCTAAAAAAAGAAGATTTTTTTTTGCTAAAAGCATTCTGTAGAACATATGAATGCAACTCAACTTTAACATATTGCATTAAATTAATGATGCATATGGGGCGTTTCATATCAACTCACCTGGTCAAAAAATAAAAATCGCTAAAAATCTGGGAAAATGTTCTATTTGATACCCAAAATACCCAAAAAAATTTTTAGAGCTCTAGGTCAAAGAGGTCAAGAGCAAGAGGTCATGGAGTTTTGTGATTTTTTCAATTTTTTTGTAAAATCATCATTTTTAATATTTTTTTATTAAAAAACTAAAGGTTTTAGAAAAAAATGTATAAAGACATTTTTTGTTGGAAATTATGTGTAGAAACTATACAAATTTTTTCCAATCCCAAAGTTGCTATCTTCTGATTGGTCCATTATATATTTTGATGTGATTTTCAATAACTTTTCTTCGCCAAGGTTGATTTTACTCATTTGGCACTAAAAGTTTGTAATTTTTATAACCTTTCACTGAAATTTTCCCCTACATGGTAAAATAACTCTACAGGCAGTTATGGTACTTTTTATTTAAGGTATCAAGACTGAGTTTTAAGCCTGAAAAAAATGAAATTGAAATGTAGTCATAATTTGTTTTTGTAATGATATTAATTAATAAAACTTCTTTTTACCTTAAATATATATTAAATACAAGACTTTGACCTAAAAATAATTTAAAAAAACCCCATCCGTTGGTTAAAATCCCTTGCTCTTGTCGATAACTTGATTTTAAAAATTTTTTTACTTACCGTAGAGTTTCTCAGCTAATTTTCAATTAATTGACCTGAAAATTTCCAGAGATCTTTAATTTATATATCTTCACAAAATAATAGTTCTGGAATTTTGATAAGATAAGTTAAAGTAAATGTTGAACTGAATTACTTGTATGAAATTCACAAAAATATTGATTTTTTTCAACTTTTTTTAAACCAAACTTAGAAATTATTTTTTTTTCCTAAAACTAAAACTATTATTTTGTGAAGATATATAAATTAGAGATCTCTGGAAATTTTCAGGTCAATTAATTGAAAATTAGCTGAGAAACTCTACGGTAAGTAAAAAAATTTTAAAAATCAAGTTATCGACAAGAGCAAAGGATTTTAACCAACGGATGGGGTTTTTTAAAATTATTTTTAGGTCAAAGTCTTGTATTTAATATATATTTAAGGTAAAAAGAAGTTTTATTAATTAATATCATTACAAAAACAAATTATGACTACATTTCAATTTCATTTTTTTCAGGCTTAAAACTCAGTCTTGATACCTTAAATAAAAAGTACCATAACTGCCTGTAGAGTTATTTTACCATGTAGGGGAAAATTTCAGTGAAAGGTTATAAAAATTACAAACTTTTAGTGCCAAATGAGTAAAATCAACCTTGGCGAAGAAAAGTTATTGAAAATCACATCAAAATATATAATGGACCAATCAGAAGATAGCAACTTTGGGATTGGAAAAAATTTGTATAGTTTCTACACATAATTTCCAACAAAAAATGTCTTTATACATTTTTTTCTAAAACCTTTAGTTTTTTAATAAAAAATATTAAAAATGATGATTTTACAAAAAAAATTGAAAAAATCACAAAACTCCATGACCTCTTGCTCTTGACCTCTTTGACCTAGAGCTCTAAAAAATTTTTTTGGGTATTTTGGATATCAAATAGAACATTTTCCCAGATTTTTAGCGATTTTTATTTTTTGACCAGGTGAGTTGATATGAAACGCCCCATATATATTGTAATTTTACGATTCAGTACTATTTCTATGGATACCATTCAGGGTTGATTTAGACAGCTTCGCGACTTCAGAATGAATCCTGTAGTGAATTATTTAATGAGAAACGCTAAAATAACTCATAATGATAATTTTGATAAAGACATATGTGTTGCTTTTTTGCATAAAAGTCCTACACTATACACCATTCTTAAAAACATAGCATTTCCACGACAGTTAGGAAAAAATTCAATATGAGCACACTTATCGGAGTCAAAAATATTATTCGAACAACTACAAGCGTAAAATTAAAAAAAATTCACTTGCATGGAGTATAAATCAGTATACTACTGGAATATCAAACAGAGTACCAATGTTTAGAAGTGTAGCATTTTCACGAATTTATGGCCGTACCCTAAGTAAGGGGCTATTCGTATTGAATTATTTTAGTCAACAAAAATGTTATCATAGTTCGTGTCAATCTATGAAGACACTTCTTCCTTGCTAGAAGCATTCTGTAAAAGATATGGATACAACCTAAATTTGAATATGCCCGTAAATAAATTATGCACTGCAGAAGATAATTGACTTCATATCAATGCAGTTGTTTTAAGTAAAATTTTGAGTAATATCTGTTACTATTTCTTGCAAAAATGCTACACTATACAATATATATTAAAAACATAGCATTTCCATGACACATATGCTAAAAACAATTTTAGGCCACATATCCGAGTAAATAATATTATTTGTACAACTGCAAGTATAATATTGAGAGAAAATTAGTTGCATGGAGAATAATTCAGTATACTACTAAAATATCAAACAGAGTACTAATGTTCGGAAAGTGAGCATTTCCACGACAGTATATCCTTTCCTCAATTAAATATTTAACGATCTAGCCAATAATGAAATATATATTCAAGAATGAGTCATTTGTATTAAATTATTTCCGTAAACGAAACTGTCATTATAGTACGTGTCATTTAAAAAGACACGTTTTTCATTGCTGAAAGCAATCTGTAAAGAATATGTTTGCGAATAAATTCAACATATTGCCGTAAATAAATTATGCACTATAGAAGGTAGTTGGCTTTATATCGATGCAGAAGTTTTAAGTAATATTTTAAGTAATATCTGTTACTATTTCTGGCAAAAATGCTACACTATTCACTATATTTTACAAACATAGCATTTCCACGACACATATGCTAAAAACCATTTTAGGACACATATCCGAGTGAATAATATTATTTGTACAACGAAAACGCAATGTTAAAAAAAATCATTTGCATCTAGCATCAATCTGTATACTACTTGTATATCAAACAGAGTACCAATGATTACAAAGTTAGCATTTCCACGATAGTAACGCCGTACCTTCATCAGAGATCTAGCGATCCATACAATATTCAAAGATACATAAAAGTATAGGTCATTTGTATTTCATTATTTCAGTTTACAAAACTGTCATCAAAATAAGTGTCAATCATAATTAAGGTGTATCGTTATCCTATAATGCAGTATTATATAGGTGCATAACTTTGGTGGTACATTAATACCGCTCCGCGACCCCAAAATCAATCTTTAATAGAATTATTTAATGACAAAACGCTTAAATAACTTATAATGATAATTCTAATAAAGACCTATCTGTTACCATACTACGCAAGAATTTTACAATACACACTTTTTTTTCTAAACATAGCAATTTCACGACACTTAGTTGACAAATCAGTTTTAGTACACACATTCGAGCAAATAATATTATTCGTACAAACACAAGCATAATATCAATGGAAAGTTATTCGAGCATTAATGAGTTTCCTTCTTGAATATCAAATAGAATATCAATGTTAAGAAATGTAGCATTTCCACGACAGTAACATCGTAACTTAATCGGTGATTTAGCAATCCAGTAAATAATGACATATACATAAAAGTATGGATTATTTATATTAAATTATTTCAGTTAACGATACTCTTATCTCAAGACGTATCAGGCCGTAAAGCCACTCTTTCTTTTGCTGAAAGCATTTAGTAGAAAATCTGGATGCAACTCAAATTTAACATATTGCATTAAATAAATTATGTAAATATATTGTAATTTTATAATTCAGTACTATTTCGGTGGATACCATTCAGGGTTTAGTTAGACTGCTTCACGATCACAGAAAGAATCTTGTAGTGAATTATTTAATGAGAAACGCTAAAATAACTCATAATGATAATTTTGATAAAGACCTATTCGTTACCATACTACGCAAGAATTTTACACTACACACGTTTTTTTCTATACACAGCATTTTCACGACACTTAATTGTCAAATCAATTTTAGGACACATATTCGAGTAAATAATATTATCCGTACAACCACAAGCATAATATCAATGAAAAATTATTCGAGCATTAATAAGTATACTTCTTAAATATCAAACAGAATACTAATGTTTAGAAATGTAGCATTTCCACGACATTATCATCGTAACATAATAGGAGATTTAGCAATCTTGTGAATAATAACATATACATAAAAGTGTGGATCATTTGTATTGAATTATTCCGGTTAACGATACTCTTATCTTAAGACGTATTAAACCATAAAAACTCTCTTTTTTTTGCTAACAGCATTTTGTAGAAAACATGGATGCAACTCAACTTTAACATATTGTATTGAATATATCATGCATATATATTGCAATTTTACAATTCAGTACTATTTCTGTGGATGCCATTCAGGGTTGATTTGGACAGCTCCACGACTTTAGAATGAATCTTGTAGTGAATTATTAAATGAAAAACGCTAATATAACTACTGGAATGAGAGCCGGGCTGTGGCACAGTCGGTAAGAGCATTGGATTCGTATTCTCGGGGACCGTGGATCGAATCCCGCTCGCGGCTGTTTTTCAAGCAAGCACCTCTGTTACATGTGCTTTGTTCTTATGAACACACTTTCGAGCTCCATCGTTAAAGGACGAAAAGTAACTCAGTTGCTTAAGGCAGCTGGCTTGCGTCCTAGCGGATCGGGGTTTTGACTCCCTGGGAAAATTGGGAAAAACAATTTTCGTAGTTTTCCGTGGGGAAGAGAACCCGAAGAACGCAAAAAAAAAATACAAAATAGAGAGTTCCTCGGAACAAAAAAAAAAAAAAAAAAAAATGATGATGGCCTATGACGAAAAGTCGAAAGGCCAATAAAAGATAAAGAAGAAAGAACTACTGGAATATCAAACAGAATACCAATGTTTAGAAGTGTAGAATTTCCACGACATTATGGCCATACCCTTAGGTATGGGCTATTCGTATTAACTTATTTTATTTAAGGTTAATGTTATTATAGTACGTGTCAATCTATGAAGATACTCCTCTCTTGCTAGAAGCATTCTGTAAAAGATATGGATGCAACCTACATTTAAAATATGCCGGTAAATAAATTATGCACTATAGAAGATAGTTGACTTTATATCAATGCAGATGTATTAAATAATATTTTGAGTAATATCTGTTACAATTTTTGGCAAAAATGCTTCACTATACACTATATTTTACAAACATATCATTTCCACGACACCTATGCTAAAAAAATTTTTTAGGACACATATCCGAATAAATAATATTATTTTTGGAACTGCAAGTATAATATTAAGAGAAAATTATTTGCATGGAGCATAATTCAGTATACTACTAAAATATCAAACAGAGTACTGATGTTTAGAAAGTGAGCATTTTCACGACAGTATATCCTTTCCTCAATCAAATATTCAACGATCTAGCCAATAATGAAATATATATTCAAGAATGAGTCATTTGTATTAAATTATTTCCGTAAACGAAACTGTCATTATAGTACGTGTCATTTAAAAAGACACGTTTTTCATTGCTGAAAGCAATCTGTAAAGAATATGTTTGCGAATAAATTCAACATATTGCCGTAAATAAATTATGCACTATAGAAGGTAGTTGGCTTTATATCGATGCAGAAGTTTGGAGTAATATTATTACCGCTGAAAGGCAATAGGGGAATACAATAAAAATTTCTGTAAAAATAGCTTTTCCACGACACTGCTTTTGAAGCTAAGTATTAAGATGCAATCGTACAATCCAGTATTGTTACTAAGCGTATTATACAGCGAACATTGGATTCGCTCCACGACCTTAAAATAAGACTTTTAATTAATTATATAATGTATAAACGCCGAAAAAACTAATAATGATATAAGTTTAATTGAGACCGTTCTGTTATTCTTTTGCGCAAGAATCCCGTACTATATTTTGAAAACATAGCAGTTTCACGACACTTAGGCTGCAAATCATTTCTAGGACTCATATCCAAGTAAATAATATTATCCGTACAACTAAAACGCAATATTAAGGAAAAATTATTTACATAGAGCATTAATCAGTATACTACTAGTATATCACACAGAGTACCAATGTTTAGAAACGTAGCATTTCCACGACAGTATCGTCGTACCTTTATCAGAGATTTAGCGATCCAGCCAGTATTCAAAGATACATAAAAGCATGGATCATTTGTATTACATTATTTCGGTTTACAAAACTGTCATAAAAATACGTCTCAATCATAATTGAGATGTACCGTAATCCTATAATGCAGTATTATTTCGGTGCACATCTTTGGAGGTACATTAATACCGCTCCGCGATCCATCAATGAATCCTTAATTGAATTATCTAATGACTAAACGCTAAAATAAGTTAAAATAATGATTTTGATAAAGATTTATCTGTTATTATACTACGCAAAAATTCTACACTACACTCGTTTTCTTCTAAACATAGCATTTTCACGACACTTAGTTGTCAAATCAATTTTAGGACAAGCATTCGAGTAAATAATATTATTCGTACAACCACAAGCATAATATCAATGAAAAATTATTCAAGCATTAATGAGTATACTTCTTGAATATCAAACAGAATACTAATGTTTAGAAATGCAGCATTTCCACGACAGTATCACCGTACCTTAATCGTAGATTCAGCGAACCAGTGAATAATGACATATACATAAAAATATGGATCATTTATTTTGAATTATTCCAGTTAACGATACTCTTATCTTAAGACGTATCAAACCGTAAAAAACTCTTTTCTTTGCTAACAGCATTTAATACAAAATATGGATGCAACTCAACTTTAACATATTGTATTAAGGGTATGACGAAGCTGCGCCCTTCTAATAATGTTTCCATTCCAAGTTTATAAGTAAACGGTGGGTTTAATCGAGTTTTTTCGTTAAAATGAAAAATTTGTAAGATTAAACTCGAGTGCGGACAACTCATGAAATCCACAAAAATACTATACATATAAGTAATATAGAAACTTACAATGCATAGTATTTTGAGGTTAGGTTTGTCAAGCTTGATAAGTAATTTCCATTCCAAGTTTATAAAAAAATAACACAACAAATCAATTTTATATTTTAACAAAAATTATTGTATTAACATAGCTTTAGTGCGGACAAGTCATCATATTTATTTAGATTATGAATTGAAAAAGATATAAACAAAATAAAAAAGCAAAAAGTTCGTCATATAAGCTCCGACATCCCGTTGCATAAATTATGCATATATATTGTAATTTTACAATTCAGTACTATTTCGGTGGATGCCATTCAGGGTTGATTTGGAGAGCTTTGCGACCTCAGAATAAATCTTGTAGTGAATTATTTAATAAAAAACGCTAAAATAACTCATAATGATAATTTTGATAAAGACATATATGTTGCTTTTTTGCATAAAAGTCCTACATTATACGCCATTCTTGAAAACATAGCATTTTCACGACGCTTAAGCAAAAATTTAATATTAGCACACTTATCGGAGTTAATAATATTATTTGAACAACTTCAAGGGTAAAATTGAGGAAAATTTACTTCCATGGACCATGAATCATTAAACTACTGGAATATCAAACAGAGTACCAAGGTTTAGAAGTTTAGCATTTTCACGACATTATGGCTCTACCCTAAAGGTAGGGACTATTCGTATTAAATCATTTTAATCAAGGAAAATGTTAGTAAGTGCCAATCTATAAAGACACTTCTACCTTGCTAGAAGCATTCTGTAAAATATATATCTGCAACCTAAATTTGAAATGTGCCCTAAAATAAATTATGCACTACAGAAGATAGATGACTTTATATCGATGCAGATGTTTTAAGTAATATTTTAAGTAATATCTGTTACTATTTCTGGCAAAAATGCTACACTATTCACTATATTTTACAAACATAGCATTTCCACGACACATATGCTAAAAACCATTTATGATACATATCCGAGTGAATAATATTATTTGTACAACGAAAACGCAATGTTAAGAAAAAATCATTTGCATCTAGCATTAATCTGTATACTACTTGTATATCAAACAGAGTACCAATGATTACAAAGGTAGCATTTCCACGACAGTAACGCCGTACCTTCATCAGAGATCTAGCGATCCATACAATATTCAAAGATACATAAAAGTATGGGTCATTTGTATTTCATTATTTCAGTTTACAAAACTGTCATCAAAATACGTGTCAATCATAATTGAGGTGTATCGTAATCCTATAATGCAGTATTATATAGGTGCATAACTTTGGTGGTACATTAATACCGCTCCGCGACCCCAAAATCAATCTTTAAATGAATTATCTAATGACAAAACGCTTAAATAACTTATAATGATAATTCTAATAAAGACCTATCTGTTACCATACTACGCAAGAATTTTACAATACACACTTTTTTTTCAAACATAGCATTTTCACGACACTTAGTTGACAAATCAGTTTTAGTACACACATTCGAGCAAATAATATTATTCGTGCAAACACAAGCATAATATCAATGGAAAGTTATTCGAGCATTAATGAGTTTCCTTCTTGAATATCAAATAGAATATCAATGTTAAGAAATGTAGCATTTCCACGACAGTATCATCGTAACTTAATCGGTGATTTAGCAATCCAGTAAATACTGACATATACATAAAAGTATGGATTATTTATATTAAATTATTTCAGTTAACGATACTCTTATCTCAAGACGTATCAAGCCGTAAAGCCACTATTTCCTTTGCTGAAAGCATTTATTAGAAAATCTGGATGCAACTCAAATTTAACATATTGCATTAAATAAATTATGTAAATATATTGTAATTTTATAATTCAGTACTATTTCGGTGGATACCATTCAGGGTTTAGTTAGACTGCTTCGCGATCACAGAAAGAATCTTGTAGTGAATTATTTAATGAGAAACGCTAAAATAACTCATAATGATAATTTTGATAAAGACCTATTCGTTACCATACTACGCAAGAATTTTACACTACACACGTTTTTTTCTATACACAGCATTTTCACGACACTTAATTGTCAAATCAATTTTAGGACACATATTCGAGTAAATAATATTATCCGTACAACCACAAGCATAATATCAATGAAAAATTATTCGAGCATTAATAAGTATACTTCTTAAATATCAAACAGAATACTAATGTTTAGAAATGTAGCATTTCCACGACATTATCATCGTAACATAATAGGAGATTTAGCAATCTTGTGAATAATAACATATACATAAAAGTGTGGATCATTTGTATTGAATTATTCCGGTTAACGATACTCTTATCTTAAGACGTATTAAACCATAAAAACTCTCTTTTTTTTGCTAACAGCATTTTGTAGAAAACATGGATGCAACTCAACTTTAACATATTGTATTGAATATATCATGCATATATATTGCAATTTTACAATTCAGTACTATTTCTGTGGATGCCATTCAGGGTTGATTTGGACAGCTCCGCGACTTTAGAATGAATCTTGTAGTGAATTATTAAATGAAAAACGCTAATATAACTACTGGAATATCAAACAGAATACCAATGTTTAGAAGTGTAGAATTTCCACGACATTATGGCCATACCCTTAGGTATGGGCTATTCGTATTAACTTATTTTATTTAAGGTTAATGTTATTATAGTACGTGTCAATCTATGACGATACTCCTCTCTTGCTAGAAGCATTCTGTAAAAGATATGGATGCAACCTACATTTAAAATATGCCGGTAAATAAATTATGCACTATAGAAGATAGTTGACTTTATATCAATGCAGATGTATTAAATAATATTTTGAGTAATATCTGTTACAATTTTTGGCAAAAATGCTACACTATACACTATATTTTACAAACATATCATTTCCACGACACCTATGCTAAAAAAATTTTTTAGGACACATATCCGAATAAATAATATTATTTTTGGAACTGCAAGTATAATATTAAGAGAAAATTATTTGCATGGAGCATAATTCAGTATACTACTAAAATATCAAACAGAGTACTGATGTTTAGAAAGTGAGCATTTTCACGACAGTATATCCTTTCCTCAATCAAATATTCAACGATCTAGCCAATAATGAAATATATATTCAAGAATGAGTCATTTGTATTAATTATTTCCGTAAACGAAACTGTCATTATAGTACGTGTCATTTAAAAGACACGTTTTTCATTGCTGAAAGCAATCTGTAAAGAATATGTTTGCGAATAAATTCAACATATTGCCGTAAATAAATTATGCACTATAGAAGGTAGTTGGCTTTATATCGATGCAGAAGTTTGGAGTAATATTATTACCGCTGAAAGGCAATAGGGGAATACAATAAAAATTTCTGTAAAAATAGCTTTTCCACGACACTGCTTTTGAAGCTAAGTATTAAGATGCAATCGTACAATCCAGTATTGTTACTAAGCGTATTATACAGCGAACATTGGATTCGCTCCACGACCTTAAAATAAGACTTTTAATTAATTATATAATGTATAAACGCCGAAAAAACTAATAATGATATAAGTTTAATTGAGACCGTTCTGTTATTCTTTTGCGCAAGAATCCCGTACTATATTTTGAAAACATAGCAGTTTCACGACACTTAGGCTGCAAATCATTTCTAGGACTCATATCCAAGTAAATAATATTATCCGTACAACTAAAACGCAATATTAAGGAAAAATTATTTACATAGAGCATTAATCAGTATACTACTAGTATATCACACAGAGTACCAATGTTTAGAAACGTAGCATTTCCACGACAGTATCGTCGTACCTTTATCAGAGATTTAGCGATCCAGCCAGTATTCAAAGATACATAAAAGCATGGATCATTTGTATTACATTATTTCGGTTTACAAAACTGTCATAAAAATACGTCTCAATCATAATTGAGATGTACCGTAATCCTATAATGCAGTATTATTTCGGTGCACATCTTTGGAGGTACATTAATACCGCTCCGCGATCCATCAATGAATCCTTAATTGAATTATCTAATGACTAAACGCTAAAATAAGTTAAAATAATGATTTTGATAAAGATTTATCTGTTATTATACTACGCAAAAATTCTACACTACACTCGTTTTCTTCTAAACATAGCATTTTCACGACACTTAGTTGTCAAATCAATTTTAGGACAAGCATTCGAGTAAATAATATTATTCGTACAACCACAAGCATAATATCAATGAAAAATTATTCAAGCATTAATGAGTATACTTCTTGAATATCAAACAGAATACTAATGTTTAGAAATGCAGCATTTCCACGACAGTATCACCGTACCTTAATCGTAGATTCAGCGAACCAGTGAATAATGACATATACATAAAAATATGGATCATTTATTTTGAATTATTCCAGTTAACGATACTCTTATCTTAAGACGTATCAAACCGTAAAAAAACTCTTTTCTTTGCTAACAGCATTTAATACAAAATATGGATGCAACTCAACTTTAACATATTGTATTAAGGGTATGACGAAGCTGCGCCCTTCTAATAATGTTTCCATTCCAAGTTTATAAGTAAACGGTGGGTTTAATCGAGCTTTTCGTTAAAATGAAAAATTTGTAAGATTAAACTCGAGTGCGGACAACTCATGAAATCCACAAAAATACTATACATATAAGTAATATAGAAACTTACAATGAATAGTATTTTGAGGTTAGGTTTGTCGAGCTTGATAAGTAATTTCCATTCCAAGTTTATAAAAAAATAACAAAACAAATCAATTTTATATTTTAACAAAAATTATTGTATTAACATAGCTTTAGTGCGGACAAGTCATCATATTTGTTTAGATTATGAATTGAAAAAGATATAAACAAAATAAAAAAAGCAAAAGTTCGTCCTATAAGCTCCGACATCTTGTTGCATAAATTATGCATATATATTGTAATTTTACAATTCAGTACTATTTCGGTGGATGCCATTCAGGGTTGATTTGGGGAGCTTTGCGACCTCAGAATAAATCTTGTAGTGAATTATTTAATAAAAAACGCTAAAATAACTCATAATGATAATTTTGATAAAGACATATATGTTGCTTTTTTGCATAAAAGTCCTACATTATACGCCATTCTTGAAAACATAGCATTTTCACGACGCTTAAGCAAAAATTTAATATTAGAACACTTATCGGAGTCAATAATATTATTTGAACAACTTCAAGGGTAAAATTGAGGAAAATTTACTTCCATGGACCATGAATCATTAAACTACTGGAATATCAAACAGAGTACCAAGGTTTAGAAGTTTAGCATTTTCACGACATTATGGCTCTACCCTAAAGGTAGGGACTATTCGTATTAAATCATTTTAATCAAGGAAAATGTTAGTAAGTGCCAATCTATAAAGACACTTCTACCTTGCTAGAAGCATTCTGTAAAATATATATCTGCAACCTAAATTTGAAATGTGCCCTAAAATAAATTATGCACTACAGAAGATAGATGACTTTATATCGATGCAGATGTTTTAAGTAATATTTTAAGTAATATCTGTTACTATTTCTGGCAAAAATGCTACACTATTCACTATATTTTACAAACATAGCATTTCCACGACACATATGCTAAAAACCATTTATGATACATATCCGAGTGAATAATATTATTTGTACAACGAAAACGCAATGTTAAGAAAAAATCATTTGCATCTAGCATTAATCTGTATACTACTTGTATATCAAACAGAGTACCAATGATTACAAAGGTAGCATTTCCACGACAGTAACGCCGTACCTTCATCAGAGATCTAGCGATCCATACAATATTCAAAGATACATAAAAGTATGGGTCATTTGTATTTCATTATTTCAGTTTACAAAACTGTCATCAAAATACGTGTCAATCATAATTGAGGTGTATCGTAATCCTATAATGCAGTATTATATAGGTGCATAACTTTGGTGGTACATTAATACCGCTCCGCGACCCCAAAATCAATCTTTAAATGAATTATCTAATGACAAAACGCTTAAATAACTTATAATGATAATTCTAATAAAGACCTATCTGTTACCATACTACGCAAGAATTTTACAATACACACTTTTTTTCTAAACATAGCATTTTCACGACACTTAGTTGACAAATCAGTTTTAGTACACACATTCGAGCAAATAATATTATTCGTGCAAACACAAGCATAATATCAATGGAAAGTTATTCGAGCATTAATGAGTTTCCTTCTTGAATATCAAATAGAATATCAATGTTAAGAAATGTAGCATTTCCACGACAGTATCATCGTAACTTAATCGGTGATTTAGCAATCCAGTAAATACTGACATATACATAAAAGTATGGATTATTTATATTAAATTATTTCAGTTAACGATACTCTTATCTCAAGACGTATCAAGCCGTAAAGCCACTATTTCCTTTGCTGAAAGCATTTATTAGAAAATCTGGATGCAACTCAAATTTAACATATTGCATTAAATAAATTATGTAAATATATTGTAATTTTATAATTCAGTACTATTTCGGTGGATACCATTCAGGGTTTAGTTAGACTGCTTCGCGATCACAGAAAGAATCTTGTAGTGAATTATTTAATGAGAAACGCTAAAATAACTCATAATGATAATTTTGATAAAGACCTATTCGTTACCATACTACGCAAGAATTTTACACTACACACGTTTTTTTCTATACACAGCATTTTCACGACACTTAATTGTCAAATCAATTTTAGGACACATATTCGAGTAAATAATATTATCCGTACAACCACAAGCATAATATCAATGAAAAATTATTCGAGCATTAATAAGTATACTTCTTAAATATCAAACAGAATACTAATGTTTAGAAATGTAGCATTTCCACGACATTATCATCGTAACATAATAGGAGATTTAGCAATCTTGTGAATAATAACATATACATAAAAGTGTGGATCATTTGTATTGAATTATTCCGGTTAACGATACTCTTATCTTAAGACGTATTAAACCATAAAAACTCTCTTTTTTTGCTAACAGCATTTTGTAGAAAACATGGATGCAACTCAACTTTAACATATTGTATTGAATATATCATGCATATATATTGCAATTTTACAATTCAGTACTATTTCTGTGGATGCCATTCAGGGTTGATTTGGACAGCTCCGCGACTTTAGAATGAATCTTGTAGTGAATTATTAAATGAAAAACGCTAATATAACTACTGGAATATCAAACAGAATACCAATGTTTAGAAGTGTAGCATTTCCACGACATTATGGCCATACCCTTAGGTATGGGCTATTCGTATTAACTTATTTTATTTAAGGTTAATGTTATTATAGTACGTGTCAATCTATGAAGACACTCCTCTCTTGCTAGAAGCATTCTGTAAAAGATATGGATTATCATCGTAACTTAATAGGAGATTTAGCAATCTTGTGAATAATAACATATACATAAAAGTGTGGATCATTTGTATTGAATTGTTCCGGTTAACGATACTCTTATCTTAAGACGTATTAAACCATAAAAACTCTCTTTTTTTTGCTAACAGCATTTTGTAGAAAACATGGATGCAACTCAACTTTAACAGATTGTATTGAATATATCATGCATATATATTGCAATTTTACAATTCAGTACTATTTTTGTGGATGCCATTCAGGGTTGATTTGGACAGCTCCGCGACTTTAGAATGAATCTTGTAGTGAATTATTAAATGAAAAACGCTAATATAACTACTGGAATATCAAACAGAATACCAATGTTTAGAAGTGTAGCATTTCCACGACATTATGGCCATACCCTTAGGTATGGGCTATTCGTATTAACTTATTTTATTTAAGGTTAATGTTATTATAGTACGTGTCAATCTATGAAGACACTCCTCTCTTGCTAGAAGCATTCTGTAAAAGATATGGATTATCATCGTAACTTAATAGGAGATTTAGCAATCTTGTGAATAATAACATATACATAAAAGTGTGGATCATTTGTATTGAATTATTCCGGTTAACGATACTCTTATCTTAAGACGTATTAAACCATAAAAACTCTCTTTTTTTTTGCTAACAGCATTTTGTAGAAAACATGGATGCAACTCAACTTTAACATATTGTATTGAATATATCATGCATATATATTGCAATTTTACAATTCAGTACTATTTTTGTGGATGCCATTCAGGGTTGATTTGGACAGCTCCACGACTTTAGAATGAATCTTGTAGTGAATTATCAAATGAAAAACGCTAATATAACTACTGGAATATCAAACAGAATACCAATGTTTAGAAGTGTAGCATTTCCACGACATTATGGCCATACCCTTAGGTATGGGCTATTCGTATTAACTTATTTTATTTAAGGTTAATGTTATTATAGTACGTGTCAATCTATGAAGACACTCCTCTCTTTGCTAGAAGCATTCTGTAAAAGATATGGATGCAACCTACATTTAAAATATGCCGGTAAATAAATTATGCACTACAGAAGATAGTTGACTTTATATCAATGCAGATGTATTAAATAATATTTTGAGTAATATCTGTTACAATTTTTGGCAAAAATGCTACACTATACACTATATTTTACAAACATAGCATTTTCACGACACATATGCTAAAAACGATTGTAGGACACATATCCGAGTAAATAATATTATTTTTACAACTGCAAGTATAATATCCCTGGTAGAAACGTTAAGCATATATTGGGTATATCATACTAGCGGTCGCGATCTTATGCTGATCGATATCGCAATAAACCCTATCACCGGTTTATGAATCATACCGATGGTATCGGGAGGATATCGTCAACCTTTTAATTATATTTATTCTAATATTATTAAACTATCTAAAAAACATAATAACTAATCAAACATTTCCAATTCATAATCTAACACTAAAAACATTACTTTTTTATCATTTGAACAAATTTTGAATGTATTTTTTTTTGTATTAATATTTCATGAACAAATGCTTTATCATTTCTCAAGTAATAACTGTTGTTTTTCACGAATATATACAAGACAGATGCTAGAATACGTATATAGAGACACTGTATTTGTATATAAAGAGTTAGGTTATGTGCACGCACAGCGTTGTTATAGAATAAATTTCTGCACGCAGCTGACTACATGTATAAATAATACACTAATACATGTTTGCTGTTTGGGCAGACGTCGGACGCAGATGACTTTTATATATATAAACTGTTACATATAAATTAATATTTAATTTTGATTGAAATAAATAATTATTTATAATTTATTCCACTATTATTTATAAATAATTTTGAATAATGGGAAAGGAACTTTAATCAATTTTTTTTATGGTTATGTTTTTTATATTTATGCAATTGTAATTAATATGTCTTTAATACTTCATCGCGTATATATCGATTATCGACTGCGTCGCGACAAGATATCGCTAGCCGTTAGTTTACTAAGCATATGTTTATCCTGAATTTTCTATCAGGGATTGAGAGAAAATTATTTGCATGTAGCATAATTCAGTATACTACTAAAATATCAAACAGAGTACTGAGGTTCAGAAACTGAGAATTTGCACGACAGTATATCCTTTCCTCAATCAAATATTTAACGATCTAGCTAATAATGAAATGTATATTCAAGTACGGGGCATTTGTATTAAATTATTTCCGTGAACAAAACTGTCATCATAGTACGTGTCATTCTAAACAGACTCCATTTTCATTCCTAAAAGCAATCTGTAAAAAATAAGTTTGCAACTCAATTCAACATATTGCCGTAAATAAATTATGCACTATAGAAGTTATTTGGCTTCATATCGATGCAGATGTTTAGAGCGATCTTATTACCGTTGGAAGGCAATAAGGATATACAATAGAAATTTACGTGAAAATAGATTTTTCACGACACTGCTGTTGAAGCTGAGTATTAAGATGTAATCGTACAATCCAGTATTGTTACTAAGCTCCACGACCTTAGAATGAGACTTTTAATAAATTATATAATGTAAAAACGCTGAAAAAACTAATAATGATTTGTTTAATTGAGACCATTCTGTTATTTTTTTGCGCAAGAATCCCGTACTATATTTTGAAAATATAGCAGTTTCACGACACTTATGATACAAAACATTTCTAGGGCACATATCCGAGTAAATAATATTATTAGTACAAATAAAACGCAATATAAAGAAAAAATCATTTGCATAGAGAATCAATCAGTATATTACTTGTATATCAAACAGAGTACTAATGTTTAGAAATGTAGCATTTCCACGACAGTATCGCCGCACCTTAATCAGAGATTTAGCGAACCAGACAATATTCAAAGATACATAAAAGTATGGGACATTTATATTTCTTTATTTCGGTTTACAAAATTGTCATCAAAATACGTGTCAATCATGATTGAGATGTATAGTAATCGTATAATGCGGTATTATTCTGGTGCATAATTTTGGAGGACAGTAATACCGCTCCGCGACCCTAAAATTAATCTTTAATTGAATTATCTAATGACAAAACGCTTAAGTAACTCATAATGATAATTTTAATAAAGACCTATCTGTTACGATACTACGCAAGAATTTTACACTACACACATTTTTTTCTAAACATTAATACCGCTTCGCGACCCCTGAATGAATCCTTAATTGAATTATCTAAAGACTAAACGCTGAAATAAGTTAAATTGATGATTTTGATAAAGATCTAAGATTTATGATTTGATAAGATCAAATCATTTTTAGGACACATATCCGAGTAAATAATATTATTTTTACAACTGCATGTATAATATTAAGAGAAAATTATTTTGTTTGAAGTAATATTATTACTATTGTTTGGCATTGAAAGTCTTTGTACCAATTCATGTAAATATAGTTTTTCCACGGCACTACTGTTGTACCTGATAATTTAAATGGATTGTAATTCTACAATCCAGTGTTATTTTTTTGTATATTATTTTGGGTACATTGGGACCATGCCGGAAACTCAGGCTGAAACTTTTATCAAATTATCTATTGATGAAACGCTAGAATAACTTATAATGATGAATTTGATGAAGACCTTTCTGTTAATATTTTGGGAAAAAATCCTAAACCATGGACTCTATTTTGAAGACATAGCACTTTTACGACACTGATACCACAAATTAATTTCAGGACACATATCCGAGTAAATAATAATAATATTTGTACAACTGCAAGTGTAATGTTTAAGGAAAATTATTTGAATCGTGCATAAATCAGTATACTAATATCAAACAGAGCACCAATATTTAAAAACGTAGCATTCCCACGACGGCATGACCGGTCCTTAATCGGAGATCCATCTATAAAGCCAATAAGTTAAAATATATGGAAGTATGGATTATTTGTTTTAAATTATTTCAATAAACGAAACTTTCATCATAGCACGTGTCACTCTTGAAAGATACGACTTTCTTTGCTAAAAGCATTCTGTAAAATAAATGGATGCAACTCAAATTCAACATATTCCCATAAATGAATTATGCACTATAGAAGGTAGTTGGCCCCATGTCAATGCCGATGTTACTATTGTTAGGCAATAAAGGTACAATACTAATTCATGTAAATATAGCGTTTATACGGCACTACTGTTCAACCAGATAATTAAAATGTAGTAGACCGATATCTACAGTAAAAGAGCTTTTGAAATAGTAAGCTTACAACTCAGATTTTTTATATGCATGTTAATAGTTTCTGCAATATGGAAAACGCTGCCAAGTCCTTTGGCGCAATGCTTAATCATAGAGCACACTGAATCTGAGTAATTTAATTTAACTTTTCTGAATGTGATTTTAATGTAAATGTCTCAACTTACTGCATCATGGCTGTCTTAAGACCTACGGAAACTATAGGAAATTTATTCTTTCTTACTTTTGCCATTAGCATCGTGTTGTTTTGTGATGCTCTAAAATAATAACAGCACTACAAAAACCAATTTTCCAGATATTGTTTGCTTTAGACAATAGCGAATAACTCGCATACAATATTTTGAGCAATATTATCGAGTGGCTTACAAAAAATACAAAAAAAAATGAAAAATAAAGATTTTTCTCAAAATTTTCTAAATACTCTACAGCTAAACATGCGCTAAGAAAATCTTATTACAAAATTATTTATATTCTAGCAATCGCAAATTATTTTTATGCAAAATTTTAAGATGATTCATCCAGAAGTTTACGTAAACTACCAAAATATGAAAATTCAATTTTTTTCAAAATTTCTGAAATGTACTGAAATTGAAACTGCCCTGAGAAAATTAGTTTTCTGAAGTTTGTTTTCTGAAGAAAGTAGCAAATAACTGTCATACAAATTACTATTGATTTAATTTACGTAAAATATAAAAAAAAATTCATAATCGAAAATTTTTTTTAAATTCTTAAAATGGCTCTATAAAATGTACTGCGCTATAGAAACCTATTTTCAATAGCTTTCCGCCTACTTATAAGAAATAATGGATAGTATGCAAAATTTGAAGCCAATCCATCAAATAATTTTCGAGATTTCGTTGACTAGAGTCAATCATTTAAAAACTGAGGTCGGAGAATACACAATTAATTTTTTTTATAACACAACCAAATTGTAATGGTATCGTTGCAAAATGCAACTTATCCATAAAGGCTTATCATTTTTATTGAGAAATGCAGCCATGACTCCATAGAAAAGAATGATTGACAAATTTTTGAATTTACCAGAAAAGTGCGTTAGAACGGTTTTAAAGATAAAGGAGTAGATGAGAATAGATATTCTTAATAAAATTGTAAAGAAGATAAGAGAGTTACATATTTAATAAAACAAGGCAGGAGGATTGGGAAAATATCGATCTGATAACTCAACAAAACAAAAACATTCTTATTGTCAGTGATATGTTATCAATACCCGTGTTCCAAATTATTGGCAGATAGGTAATAGTATTCTGTTACGATGAATCCTTTATTAACCTCCAGACTGCCGGAAAATCAATCTTTTAATATCATGCGTCAAAATATTGATTTCCCAGACGTCTGAAGGATAGAATGTGACTATTTTGGTCCGCGAGTGGTTTTTTATCCCACCTACCCACTGCCAGAGTCAGCTAGGGCACTCCCCTATCCGCCACCTGGGGACGCGTCCGATGGGAGACAGTTACAAACTCCACACGGAAAAAGGGGCAGTGATTACCAAATACAATAGTACTTTGACATTTATGTTAATGAATATTTTGCAAGATGAACATTACTTTCAATTATTCGACGAAATACTAAATTTACTCTTGTAATAACATTACTTATCGAAGAGTAGAGATGCTGTAGAGACATGCTGAGAGTTAGAAAAAAGCTCGTAGCTTCCATCCACGAACGTCATGATGAGTCAATTCAGAATTTCTATAAAAAAGTATTTTTGACTAGCCAGAAGAATTTGTTAAAACGGAGATTAGAGGTTAGATGTACAAGGAGTAGAAACACGTACATGTTATTTTAGTATTTTCGAACAGAAATCAGGAAGTTTTCTCATAATTTCAAGAATTCTATTGAACAGAAGAAATCACCAAAGATGGATCCACAAAGGAAATTTTAAGTTTTTTACTATTATTTAACGTCGCTGTATTTATGTTATCATCGTGATGCTGATTAACGACGGAGATCATCAGCGTGTTTGTAAACAAAGCACATGTGAAGTACAGTGGTGATCGCACCAATCAGCCTAGAGCGGGATTCCAGCTAGGACCACTAAGACCTCTCAAATAAAGGAAGACGAAAATCCTAATAATTACAGAAAATTTTTGGTTTAATAATTCTGGTTTTAATTTTGTAATGATGTCACGAATAAACGAAATTAGACACTCAGTAAAAGAAATCCATTACTTAGTTATAGATACAATTCAACTTTGGAAAACAAGTGCAAGCAAGGAAAAAAACTTTCTGAACATGTGCGGAAGAGCATAGAGTCAATCATATAAGAACTGAGGTGGAAGAATTCACAATTAATTTTTCTTATAACGGAACCAGATTGTAATGGTATCATTGCAACATGCAACCGATCAATGAAGGCTTATCTATTTTTATTATGGAATACGGCAATGTATCCATATAAAAAAAGATTTACAAATCTTTCAATTTATCAGAAAAGTGCGTTAGAAGGGTTATAAAGATAAAGGAGTAGATGAGAATAGATATTCTTAATAAAAATATAAAGAAGATAAGAGAGTTACATATTTAATAAATCAAGTTAGGAGGATAGGGAAAATATCCATCTGATAACAGAACAAAACAAAAATTCCTTATGATGATGGAACACCGGAAATCAATGACGATAACAGAAAAAAAAATAGCTATTAAATTATACAAAACAGTAAATGTAAAATATAATATTTCGAGCTTAGGATTCAGCAGTTTCGATAAAAATCAGATACACTTTAATGGCAATAGGATCTAAGTACAATGAGATTACTATTTACATTGGCATTGTACACCTACATAAATGAGAGTATCCTTAAAGCTCCATAAAGTCTGTAACCATCATAAACTATAACAGGTTCTAAGTGTAAATGAACACAAACAATGCTGTGATTACGCTACTAATACTAAAAGCCAATCATCGCATCAAATTAAGCTGCTATGCTCATAATTTTCTTTCTCAACTCACTAGGAAAGTGTCACATCTCCGGATTACGGATTTCGCTCAAGTTTCGGGATAAGTTTTTGGATGACAAAATATGAAAAAAGCTAAAGTTATTGTCTAATGTTTTAAAAAGAAAATTCTTGAAAATTTTTGATATTTTGTAACTACTTTTGCAAAAGGGTTTGAGCTCAGCTTTAATTTAAAAAGAGTTTTAAGCTTCTAGCTATCGATGCTTAAGAATTCTAAGTGTTTAAAATCTAGTAACTTTTTTTAGTGATTTTCTCTGATTGCCTGTATCTCGGGAAATATTGAACGTTTATGACTATAACTTTAGCTTTCTTTATATTTTGTTATCCAAAAACTTATCCCAAAACTTGAGCAAAATCCGTGATCCGGAGAGTGACACTCTCCTAGTCAGTGCTTTAGAAATAAAAGACTATCGTGTTTATACTTTAAGTTTATTTTACAGTCATGGAATACAAACGAACTGCATGTGCATTGCTTAAAATATCATTAGTACATTCCTACAACAGTACTTTGACTTTGACATGCCAAGTAATATTTCTATTTGGCTTAAGACACTCTCACGACATTTGTAGAGTTCGACAGCTAAGTAAAATTATAGATGTATTTAGGGATAGCATCACAAGATAGTAGCATACTAGAAATGAATTACAATAAATGAACCAATAAAGTTGATGCAAAATCTTTATTACCCAACTAACGTTTTAAAAAATACGATAAAAATCAAGTACATTTTCACGACAGTAACACTAAGTAAGATTCCGTTACTATTCATATTGATGTAGTACAGCTAAAAAAATTGGATTATTCTTAAAGCTTTATAAAGTTTGCAATTATTTGAATTTAAAACAAATTCTCAACCTAAAACCACGTAAATAAAGTTCGGTAATAAGATTATTAATAGAAAGCTATCATCGCAATAAATTAGATTCCTATGGTCGTAGTTTTCTCCCTCTTTTATGTAGTTTGAAATAATAGACAGTTTTGTTTATAGACATATAATACTAACAACACTTCCAGATTCCGAATTATCTTCTTATTCGGTCCAAGACATTTTCACGAAATTTTGTACGTTTTGGCTGCTAATGAAAGTTATAAATACACATAAATAAAGTGAGCTAAACTAGTAGAATACTCGAAATTACTGCTCATAAAAATAAAATCAAAGGCTTTGAAATTACAAATAAAGTTGATATAAATCTTTCTTTTAAACTAATGATTTATGAGCTTTTCTAATAGTTCAGTACATTTTCACGACAGTATCTTAAAGCTTATTTAAATTACTATGTGTATTTGTGTAATAGAGTTACATAAATTGCAATAGTTCAGAAGCTGCAAAAACTTTGTACCTATCCGAAAAAGCTTTACTTTCTAAATGTTAAATAACACAAATAAAATTTCATAATGGGACTAGTGATTGAAAGCAATCATGACAACTGATTTGGTTGTTATAGTCGTTTATTCTTCCTTTATTAGGACGTTGTAATTCAAAGACAATTGTATCTTAATCAGATGTTTTATTTACAGTTATATAATGCATGCAAGTTATATTTGCATAACTGGAAACATCATCACTACATTTCTACGATAGTAATGACTTTCGAATTCTTTTTTTCCTCAGCTTAAGACATTTCCACGACACTTAGTATATTTTAAGGGCTAATGAGCATTATGGATATACTTAAATAAAGTATTCTACGCTAGTGAAGTGCTGACAATCATTGACAATTGAAAAAACAGCGAAGCTTTTGCCTGAGGAGGCCTGCACAAGTGAGCACACACCTGCTGAGGTTAGGGAAATAAAGGTATGGTTTTGGTCGCGAAAACACCGATACGCGAAGGTGGTCAAGGTGTCACTTACTAGGCAAATAGGCTGTAGGTAGATAAACCCAAGATAAATAATAATTCAGTACATTTTCACGACAGTTGCTTAAAGCACATCAAGATTACTATGTATATTTGTGTAGCAGAGGTAAATAAATTGCAGTTCTTCAAATGCTTATACACGGAGAGACTTTTGCATGATAAAAGATGATGCGCTTTAAAAACGCACCACAAGGTGGCTCGCATGCATGATTTTTTTTAAACACGCACAACAAATATCGTGGCGAAGCTTATTTATGTTTTTTTGATTCGTTGAGCCTCACATTTTGTAAAGAGTGTATCACATTTTCTGATGCAAAGTAAAAAGTATGTCGTGCGCGCACGATAGTTTGCAGCGCACGCACGTCACCACGGTGCGCATACGCATTATTTTTTTCTAACGTGGCGCGCACCACATTTATTGAGGCAAAAGTCTCTCCGTGTAGGAGTCTGTAGGCATTTAGAATAACAATTATTTTCAAACCTCAAACGACACAAATAAAGTTCTATAATAGGGCTGATGATAGAAGGCATTCTTCGCAACTAATTAGGTTGATATTTACTCCCTTCGTTAAATAGTGTAAAAATAACACACAATTGTATATTTATAAAATTTTTCATTCCCACTCATATAATGCCAATGAGTTAAATAAGCATAGTTGTAAACATTATTACACTAGATTCTGACGACAGTAATCACTTCCGGATTTCGAATCATCTTCTTATTAGGTCCAAGAGATTTTCACGAAAATTTGTACATTTTGACTGCTAATGAAAGTTATGAATACACTTAAAGTAGAATACTGAAAATTTCTGCAAATAAAAATACAATTAAAAGCTTTAAATTTTATGAAGAAAGTTAATATAAATTTTTTTTTTCAACTAATGATTTATGAGCTTGTATAATAATTCGGTACATTTTTACAGCAGCACCTCAAAGCTCATTTAGATTACTATGTGTATTTGTGTAGTAGTGCCATATAAATTGCAATAGTTTAGAAATTGAAAAAAGTTTGTAGCTATTTAAATAAGCTATACTTTTTAAATGTCAAATAAGGCAAATTAAGTTTCATAATGGGACTTATGATAGAAAGCAATGATGACAACTAATTTGGTTGTTATAGTCGTTTATTCTTCCTTTATTAGAACGTTGTAATTCAAAGATAATAGTGTCTTAATTAGACGTTTTATTTATAGTCATATAATGCATGCAAGTTACATTTGCATAATTTGCATAACTGTTAACATTATCACTACATTTTTACGACAGTAATGACTTTCGAATTCTCTTTTTTCTCAGCTTAAGACATTTCCACGACACTTAGTATATTTTAAGGGCTACTGAGCATTATGGATACACTTGAATAGAGTATTCTACACTAGTAAAGTACTGACAATCATTGACAATTGAAAAAACCATCAAAAGTAGTCACATTAAAAATGAAGTAGTTATAAAATATTTTTTTCTATCGATAATTTTCAAGCTTCTGTAAAAATTTAGTCGTAAGTCGCGGTGGCTAGGGGCTAGAGCATCCAGCTCTGACGCAGAGGGCCGGCGTTCGAGCCCTGGTAAGGTTGTAATTTTTTTTCCATCTTTTAATTATTCATTTTATAGTGGGTAATTTGCATATCTTTAAAGATGATAATCATTGATGATCAGTAATGACTACATTTTTCGACAGTTGTGATCTTCGGATTATAAGTGCTATTTTTATTTAACTTAAGCCATTTTCACGATACTTAAAAAAATATTAGTGTGGCACAGCAATACTAAATTTAATTGGTTGTTATTGCTCATATAACAATACTTTCGATTAAAATAAATGAACGATATGTTAACTGTAACTTTTAAATGAGATTGTAATACAATAAGCAGACATAATAACGTTACTTCATATTGTTATCGCGTCATAGTTTTTTTTATTCAATATTTTCAGGTTTTAGTAACACAACCGTATGGCTCTAATAGCCTTACTAACCCTAACGAGATAGTATCCCTGTTAACAAAAATTAGGTGACCAATCACCTGATTTATCATGCCAAAACATCATGTAACGATTTTGTTAGTTTTCACACGTTTTGAACCATGCTTAGTCGATATAGGGTAGTTTTTTAAAAATTTTGAACTTAGAAATTTTTTTTAGATAATTTGGTCTTAGAAAAAATGTTGACTAATTTTACAAAAAAATTTCTATGTTAAAAAATTTCAAAATTCTTCAAAAATTGTTCTAAATTGATTAAGCATGGTTTAAAACGTGTAGAAACTAACAAAATCGTTACATGTTTTAGCATGATAAATCACCTGATAAATCAGGTGATTTGTCACCTGATTTTTTTCACTAGGGATGATTGTGGTGGCTATACTATTTGAGTATAATTGTCCTAGCCTTAAAATATTTTATTGACAGCTACGGTAAAGTTGTACTTCGCTAACTTTTTTTTCAGTGGACATTTATACATTTCAACGGGTGATTGGAATTATATATACACTCAATTATAACATCTTATGATGGTTGAATACTGAAAATTAATTACAAAAAAAAAAACTGAGGTTCCAAGTAATATTTCTACTCGGCCTACGAAACTTCCACGACATTTCTACATTGTGACTGCGAGTGAAATTTAAAAATACCCTTATCCTACTATAAAATCTCAAATAAAATCTTAAATCAAATCTCGTGTAAAAATATCATTATACAATTTTTTTTTTTTCATTTTAACATGTTTGAAATCTTCGATTTCGGATGATTTTTGAAAAATTGGGACTTCAATTTTTTAGATTTTTGGGGCTTTGAAACATTTGAATGGGTCCAAATTTTCGAAATAATCTAAGTCCGAATTTCTAAAAAAAATTCCCCAATCGATGATTTCAAACATGCGAAAATGAAAAAAAATTGTGAAACGAGATTTTGGTATGAGAACTTATCTGAGATCATATTTAAAACCTTACCTGAGATTTTTCTATAGGAAAAAGATAGCATTAGTTAAACATCAAAACTACATTTCTACGGAAGTATAGCCTGTTCGAGATTTTGAGAACTCTTTCTACACAGTTTAAGACACTTCCACGACATCAATACATTTTGACGGCTAATAAGAATTATGAATACGTTTATGTATAGCATTTTATAATAGACGAGTACTGGAAATCAATTACAATAAAAGAAATAATAAAAAGCTATCATTTGATGAAAGAGATTTTTGGTCTAATTTCTCAAAATTATCTACTCCTATTATCTTGATTCTTGGTTTTCTAATGTCTTCCTTTTCAATTTTGCAAATGGAATTCAATTTCTCTTTTAAATTTTTTTTAGCTTCATTCATACTTATTTCATTCTTACAATCTGCACTTCATTATCATTTTTAAAAAATATATTTTTTGTTTGCACAGATTTCTTTTTAGTCGAGTAGTGTGTAACACATTTTTTAATTATTATTATTTTTGAAATTTTTTTAGGTTTCACGCTTTCAGTAGATACTACTTTAACGTATGTTGGTTGTTTGTATACGGGTATCTGCCGTGTTATTATTGCTTTTAACAATTTGAAGTAAGTTATTTTTTTTTTATTTCAGTAACTAGTTGTTTCAACAAAGCATTCTCCACTTGTAATTTCTCTATATCAGAACATGTTTTATCTAAATCCATATTTTTGGTTTTATTAATAATATCACTTAAATATTCTTCTTTAATAACTTCAGTTTGCTTTAACTTCATTTGAGCTATTATTTTTTTCATGTTAGAATTTATTGCCGTATTATCAATTTTTGAGGTTGAGTTCAGTCCTGGGTGTTCGGGAAAAATTACAAACACATCACTAATTTTTTTCGTATTATTTAATTTTTCAAAGTCAGTTCTATGGTACACGCTTTCAAATATTATACAAACCACTGTTGCTACTTTTTGTTTAGGATGATATTTATAACAAATTTCCGCGCTCGGATCGGGAGGATGCTTCTCTCTCAACGCCATCTTGGCATGTAATTATATACCCACTTATTTTTTATATTTTCAAACTGTAATTCAGTATTATTGGAGTCGATAGCAACGTTATGTTTATAAGAGAGTTCATTGCTCTCCATTGATAGGCACGTAGAGTACAAATTATCAACCATTACATTGAAATAATGTTTAGTATCATTTAAATTAAATCTACTATCATTTAAAAATTCATAATATTTTTCAAAATATAAACTAGATAATTTATTATCAAGCCTAATTTTTTTTTGCGTAAATTAAATTTGACTTTATGAAATAAATAATCATCCAATGCGTTAATAATTTCTTTGTTAAAAGTACTTTTTAAATTTATTGTTAAAATGTTTAATTGTTTTCTTAAAAATTTTATGTGAGTAACAGTGTCTGCTATTTCAATATTTAGTAGTCGTTTATTTGTAAAATTAACTAAAGCCGCAATAGATCTTTTTTGTTTTATACTATGTAAAGATATGTGATTATACAAAACAGTAGTGTTTAAAACATGTCTTGGGTAAATGTCCAAATATCTACAATATAATAAAAATTTAAGATCTATTTTTTTATGTTCAATACTTAGAAACTTGTAGAAATAATATATTATGCGTCAAGGCCGCAAAACGTATCATTCTTGGCGAGTACATGTTAAGAGGCCGAGCGTAGCGAGGCCGCTTCAGCTGCACTCGCCAAGAATGATACGTTTGTGGCCGTGACGGCATATACTATTTTTTACGTGAAGCGGAAGCTGGGGCTAAGTCTCCTATGTATAAAAAATTAATTGATAATTCTTAAAATATAAAAGAACTTAATAAAAAAAATCAATTATAAACAATAAATAACTAATAATTCTTAAAATACAATAAAAAATACAATGAAAAAAAATTCGATTATAAAAACCACTAATAATTGTTAAAATATAACATTAAAATTTAACAAAAATAAAATAAAATATAAAATAAAGCTAAACAATAAGAATTACAGGACACAAAAATTCATTTTGCGGCCTGAGGACAAAAAAAATCTTTTGTTAATTCTTTGATATCTTTACCCATAAAATTTATAATCAAATTTAAAAAATATGAAAAATAATGAAACTTTTTATATTTTAAATCATTAAGTAAATTATCCACGATTATATACGAAATAAACTGAAAAATATATGTATAACTTAAATAAGTAGCGAGTGTGAATGCTGCAGATGTTTCCCCAAGACTTGTAGATAAAGACGCAACAGGACACCAGGCGTCAACAGAATATGAATGTAAGTCTCTAATGATGGTGTTGGTAAATGATGTGGTAGAAAATAAAAACTAATGTTGTAGCCATCAACCAAATTTTTTTATTGTACAATAAGGACGACGTTTCGGCCTTCACAAATTAAAAAAAATCAGGCCCTTTTTAAGTCAAACTGGAAAAAAATATATAAATATCTACAAATTAATAAATAATGTACACTAAAACATTCACACAACATCACTAAATTAAATATTGAATATCTCTCGAAGAAATACAGTCAAGTAATAAAATTTAAATCAGAAACAGCGGCAATCTTTTACTCTATTTAGGTTATTTTTATGACATTCTAAGTTTAGCATTTCAAAGAATAATCTTTTACTTTTATTTTTCTCCACGTCTAAGATTCTAACTGAATCGAAACCGAATTTATGGTTTTTCAGCTTCACGTGTTCACCAAGGCCTGATTGGTGAACACGTGAAAACAAAAAATATTTACTGTAAGTAAAAGTATTGATAGTGTTGTTGAATGTTTTAGTGTACATTATTTATAAATTTGTGAATTTTTTAAATTTTCGAAGGCCAAAACTTCGTCCTTATTATACAATAAAAAAATTTGGTTGATGGCTATACCATTAGTTTTTAAGTCTGCAATCAATGATTTCAAACAAGCTAAAATAAAAAAAATTATAAAATGAAATTTTCACTACTCTGTTTATTTTAAGAAAATGCTTTCTTTTCATCCCCATCTAATCAATGTATTCTATACTTGGACTCGATAGCGTTGAGTGAGATAAAAAAAATCCCGAGGTGATTGATATATTGAAGTTTGAGTGTATTTTGGGAAACATATATAACATATTTTTGGAGTTTCAGTGATTTCTGTTTTTGCCTATTTTAGAAGTTTAAATAAAGATGAATGAGGAGCGTCAGTGGCGTATCCGGCTAAAGCGTACGCCTTATACGGTCTCTACACTTTCGCTCCGAGCGGTCGAGGGTTCGATTCCCGGTGAAAACACTTGAAATTTTTTCTCGTGTTTTTTCATCGGAAAAAGAATCTTTGATCGTATTGGGTAAATGTTCCTGACGTGGGTTTTCTCCTGGGGGAGTTTTCCCTACGTTACAGGTCTTTGACCTGGGCAAATGCAGGAACTGACCGTAGAAATCTACCATAACGACTGCTCTGGAACGCGGCAGTCCGTGATTTCTCGGGGATTGAGTAGTATATAAGCAATTAGGTATGATATTAGGTAAAGAAAAATAAGGTATAGGAAAAAAAAGATAAAATAAAAAAGGGTAAGGAAACAGACTAACACATAGGTGGTTAGGATGTCGGTAGCTGGGCCAAAGAAGGCTGCACCGGGCCATTAGGGCAAACTGAGAAAAAAAAAAAAAAAAAAAAAAGATGAATGAGAAATATTTTAAACTACTGCAGAGTCTCATGATGTTAGCTTGTCGGATCTGTATTCAATATTGCGAATCAGATAAATATATATATATATTATTTATGATAAATTAAAGAAAAAAAGATGTTTTTATGTTTTATAATAATAATAGTACATTTTATAATAATAATATTACATTAAGAGACTTTAGAACATTTTTTTTTATGCCTAACTATAGTGGTTTCTGAATAATAAATATAACACATGGAGCATTGAACTTTCGATTTTTTTGAATTTTGACTAAGACGGTGCCGTACTGGCAATTGTAATGAAAATTCTAGATTAAATAATGTTAAGCCTCTTTGTCTTAAAGCTTGTATTTTGCGCCTCCTTTCTGAACTTTTTGCGGGTAAATCTCTTATATATTTAATGTGTTTTATATGTTTATAACTGTTCAAAATATGTCGGGCTAACTGCGTTTGCACCTTTCTGCATTTGAAACAGTAACCTCCATCCGTAGAAGTCATCACATACATCTCTGAAATGTTAAAAAAATCATGATTATCTTGTAACAGCTAAGTATTATTATTATATAATCCAAATTAAATGTACAAACCATAGGCTGTAGGTTTCTTTTTAAGTTCCTCTAGATTTTCATCCATTGATGATAATGATAAAGTAGAATCGTTTACATTTGTTAAACGTCGTTTTTTCTTTTTCAGAGTTATTGTCCTTTCTAATTCACTACCCGTTTTTTCTGGAATTTTTGTTAATATATTTATTGTTCATTGATGTTAGTTTCAGATATAAATTATATTTTATGGGGAGAATTCTTAAATAAGTCTATTTTAGAATTCTGAGATTAGAAATATTTTTTGGTGCCTAAATAGATAGTAGAGAAAGCATGCTAGAGAAAAATGTAGATTAACTCAAGAGTGAGACGGATAGCTTAAAAGGAACATTTTTTCTCTCGCATACACTCGTATTGGTTATTATATCTATCTTTAATAATTGAGCTAATTCTGTCCCACTATTGTATAAAAATAAAAATCAAAAAGAAGGAGGGCCCCTAAGGCCGGTTTTTGGTCTAATTTATTCTGCGCTGGAGAAATCAGGAAAAAATTTTTTTAATAACTATAAACAATATTAAATCATTTCCACACTAAACGGACCGAAACTCCACTTCCACTTTTCCCCTCCACCTCTCTAAACACAAAGAGAGTCAGTTATTAAAGAAATATTTAAGGAGTTTAGACATGCAAAAGCCATCTGTGTTTGAGGAGGTACAGGGGAAAAAGGGAAGTGGGATGTCGGTCCGTTTAGGGTGGAAACGATTCAATATTATTTGTAGTTACTAAAAATACTCTTTTCAGATTTTTCAAGCGCAGAATAAATTAGGCCGAAAACCGGCCTTAGGGGTTCTCCTCCTTTTCCAAATAAAAATTTAAGACCTTAATTATCAATTTAAATATTGTAAAATAATAAATTCATGTATCATAAGTATATAATCACAAACAAATAATGAAAAAACCTTGAATTTTTGAAAGAGGCGATAATTTTAATTTTTGTTAAATTGATATGATAAAATACATTTTTTAGCAAAATAGAATATTTAAAAAATGAACTTAATAAAACTTGGTTTATTTATAAACAAAAAGTGTAAATTTTGTGAGACTTACTTGGAAGTATTAAAAAAAAAAATTGTTATTTTAACCCTGGGGAAGGTAGAGAAACTTAGTTTTGAAGAATTTATGCTTTTCCAGTAGATTTATTTTTGAGAAATAAGAAAAAATGAAGTATGCACGATTATAATCAGACAAATCAAAGCTTAAAAGTTAGATAAACTAAACAGCTATTAATTAAAACAATCCAACTTTCAGAGCCACCCGTAACTAGTCATATTCGGCGGTTAAAAAGTTATAGGGCGAATTATCCCCCCACTATTCTACTCTAATTAAGATATTTTAGCACGATTTTTTTTAATCAAAAAAAGTATTTAACAAAATAGCAATTTAAATGGCGTTAATTAGTAGAGAGATTTATTCAGAGCTGCCACCCTGATAAGCTAGAAAAATGATTTTTGATATAAAATCGTAAATAGGAGTTTAATGTATAAACGTAAATATTATACTATAAAGGTGTTTGCACGTTTTTAATTTAATAAATCGAAGCTCACTAGTAAGTTGATTCTAAAGACTATCGATTAAGACACTCGTGCCTTCAGAGCCTCCCTTAACTAGTCCTATTGAGGGATTAAAACCTTAAAGGGTGAATTAACCCCCATTGTCCCACTCCGGTTTGTCGATTTAGCACGATTTTTTTAAATAAAAAAATATAAAGTAAAATACAAAATTAAATGGCGTCAATTAGTAGAGAGATTGATTCAGAGCTCACACCCTGATATGCTAGAAAAATGATTTTTGATAGAGAATCGTAAATAGGAGTTTGGAGTATAAACGTAAATATTATACTATAAAGGTGTTTGCACGTTTTTAATTTAATAAATCGAAGCTCACTAGTAAGTTGAACCTAACAACCATCGAACCCAAGAATTCGACTTGTAGAAAAGCAAGTCATATTTGAGCGTGAAATCCGGGGTAAATGATCCTCTCTCTATTTCATTTCCATTTTAATATGTCAGCTCGTTTTTCATCAATTAATAAATTCAGTAAACGAAAGATCAATAAAAATCTCGTTGATTAGTAAACTGTTATTTTCAGAGATGTAGCTTTCATTAGCTAAAAAAGTAATTTTATTTGGGATATTAGAAGTAGTAGTTGTAGTGATGAACGTTAATTATATAATCAATAGTTGTTACACGTTTTTATTTGGACAAGAATCGTGCTAAAACGTCAAAACTGGAGCGGGACAGTGGGGGTTGATTCACCCTTTAAGGATGCCTCCCCCTTTCAAAACTATTATTCTTATTAAGCTAATTAATAATTCTTTAGCTTTTGTTTATTAAAATATATATAATAACAATTGAAAAAATACCCTGTATTGTTTTAAATTGTGAATTTTATTCCTACCATTCAAAAAAATGAGTGGAAATTCAAGGAAAAAAAGACTTTATTCAAAAGAGTTCAAGCGATGAATCATTCAATATCCAAGTCTACGGATAAAGATGTATAATCTAAAATATAAAATAAAGATAATTGTGGAATGAAATTGTTCAAAGTCAAAAATTAAAAATAGTATAGTGTATTTTAACAATTATTATAAATATTTACTTGAAAATGTAATAATCTTACATTTGTTTTTTAATAAAAAATCAAAGTAACATATTTCCACTAGTCGGATTAAAAATTTGTTCCACAATTTTCTTATTTATGTATATTAGAAGAACTATTCAAAATTTCAGCTTGATTCGATAAGGCATTCATCGCATGAACTATTTTAAAGTTGCAGAAAAAAATAAATTACTAATTTTGAGAAAAACAACATTTTATAAAAAAACTATAAAAATATATACAGGAAAAATTTGAGACTTTTAACCACATCAGTTTCCCCTCTTACTATTTCTTTTGTTTATTCTCTTGACTTTTTCAAGTTTTCCAGATTGATCCTGAACTCTAAAAAAATATATAGTATTTAAAAAATGTTAATATCGAACAATTAGAAATTTGGTTATGTTTATATCAATATACAAAATTTACGTGACGTCAAAAGATGTTCTGCTAAACTAATTTTATAAAGTTGTTTGTTCTTTTCTGCATCTACGTGATTGGTGGGTGACTTAACTAAACCAGCCAATAGCGTGCAAGCGCTGTTAGGAACGGAATGCAATGTAGAAACGGTCCTTACCAACGATAAACATTAAAAATTAATTGCGCAAATTATAAACAACTTACATAATATATTGCGCAAATTTTTTTTTAATTAGCGCATGTCAAATGCTTACACATGCTTCAATACTTTTATGCTTTTATATATAAATATAATATTTAATATATAATATATGAAAATTAAAAAGTATTTTGAATAAATTTCATTCGCAATTTTATTGTTAATAAAAATGACTAAATCGATAAATTATTAATTCTTTGTTTTCATAAGTTGGTAATGGAAAAAAACGTTTTCAAGACATACTACATGATTTTTCTAGAAGATTTTTTTATATATAATTGAAATTTACAATAATCTAAAAATTGAAAATTTGAGATTTTCGACCGATTTTTTGGGTAGACGGCATCCTTAACGTTTTAATCCCTGAATATGATTAGTTAAGGGCGGCTCTGAAGGCACGAGTGTCTTAATCGATAGTCTTTAGGATCAACTTACTAGTAAGCTTCGATTCATTGAATTAAAAATGTTCAAAGTTTTTTATAGTATAATATTTACGTTTATACACGAAACTCCTATTTACGATTTTATATCAAAAATCATTTTCATAGCTTATCAGGGTGGCAGCTCTGAATAAATCTCTCTACTTATTAATGCCATTTAAATTGCTATTTCGTTAAATATTTTTTTGGATTAAAAAAAATCGTGCTAAAATATCTTAATCAGAGTGGAATAGTGGGAGGATGATTCGCCCTATGACTTTTTAACCTCCGAATATGACTAGTTAAGAATGGCTCTGAAAGTTGGATTGTTTTAATTAATAGCTGTTTAGTTTATCTAACTTTTAAGCTTTGATTTGTCTGATTATAATCGTGCATACTTCATTTTTTCTTATTTCTCAAAAATAAATCTACTGAAAAAGCATAAATTCTTCAAAACTAAGTTTCTCTACCTTCCCCAGGGTTAAAATAAATTTTTTTTTTTAAATGAGATATTTTTTCATGCTTTACAGGATGGTAATGGTTTCATACGTTGCCTTTGCGGTCAAATTCTTTATATACCCGTGGGTATACTCCTTTAATATTAATAAAAAATGTATAGAATTACTTGTGAAATACTTTTTTTCTAGTCAAATCTTGCAAAAGTTAGAATTTTTTTCAATATATTTTGTTAAAAAATAAAGGAACTATTTTTAATACGACGTATCTTAATAAGATTGCATCCCCAATTTTGCTCTTCAATGCTTCCTTTACCACAAGAAATCGTCCTGAGCGCGATTTTGATTTGCTCTCTTTTTATTTGTCATTATAGAAAATTAATGATTAAATTAAAATTAATAAATAATATGCTAAAAAAAGAAGCATAGAAAATATCAAAATAATAAATTTCATAAAAATTAATATCAAATTGAAGTATGATCTTATGAATAAATACAATTTATTTTATGAACCACATAAAATTCCATGATATTGAAGGTAATAATTATCATAATGTTAGGACGTTCAACCTTTTTCTTTTGTTTTAAGCTTTGACGTATATTATCGACCAAAAATAAAAAAATAAAAATTTTGCAAAATCTCAGTTTACTCTATTATTTTTGAGTAAAAATCAATTTGTCATCTTAATTTTTAATTACACAGTTCAAAAATTGCATGAAAATACTATAATATTCTTGTAGTGCATTTCGTTAATGAATGACAAATGAATAAGATCAGAAATTTTCAATCAATTTCTTTCTATAAATAAGTAAAAAGTATTATTATATATGTCAAAACTTTAAGAGTTTATTTCTTAATATATTTTCTATTATTACTCAAAAAGCTGTAAATGTGTCTTATTTCTATCACAGCTTTTATTCGTGATTTATACGTCGTTCTATAAGAGCCTGTTGGGTAGTACATTTTCATCTTTCAAAATTTAGGAAATAAGTATTATAATCGATACTAACCAGGAGAGGTTATAAGCTTCGGATCACAAATCTCAATGAAACTACAGGATATGTTTTTAGGTACTAAAATATGAGTAAAGCCACAGCGATATGTTAGAAAATGGAGGACTATGTACATCCTGTATGGGTCATACAGTAAATGAGGTGGTCTCGGAGGGCTGCCCTCAGAGTGGGCTTCTTTCCTTCCTATTATGGAATCTGGTCATGGACAACCAACTGCGTGTGCTCAATAGGATGGGAATCAGGGCAACAGGATACACAGACAATATAGCTATCCTTTGCGGAGTCTTTGAGAAAGTACTCACAGAGTTAATATGGAGGGTTCTTAGAAATACGGAAAAGTAATGTAGAGATAAATCACTACGCATCCATAGAGATGAAATGGTGGTGATGCTTTTTACCAAACGATATAAGGTTAGACTACTAGATGAAATGAATTTGAGTAACATAGGGGTACCTTACATAGAATATAATAAGTATCTTGTTGTGACTTGGATAAAAGGATGTTATGAAAGACATCTAGAGGATTAATATATATAGCTACATTTTGTCAAACAAAAGTCAACCATACGTGATAAAACACGAGTCAATACTGAATTTAAAATCTATAAATTCAAACATCAAGAATTTAAAATAAACAAACGATTCGGTTCAACAACAATAACAATAACACTCTTATACAAATTAAATTTAAATTTAAAAACATAGTCCAACGGTAATGATAAAAACTCAAATCACGGAAACTGGTTTCATTTTAAATATTTATCAATATAAGGCTTAAAAACACAACTTAAATTTTGCGTATCGAATTTCCTATTAACATTATTTTTAAATTTAATAATAAAAACAATTTCTAAAATCAATCTTTTCGAATAAAAATTTTCCGTTGTTTTGATTCATCCTAAAATATAGAAAATCGTTTGGAGCAAGAAGAGGACTGAGTCTGGGGCAGATGCACTGGTTCTACTATGCTATCATTGCACCAAAGACATCTTACGCTTTGACTGTCTGGTAAAATAGAACCTTGACGGAGGTAGATTGCAAAAAGATGGGTACGGGCCCTGTTTCTTAGAGATATCACTGCCGCGAGAAGGAAAACGCCTTACGTCGTTGGGCATGCCAACTTTAGCTGAACATCAGATCGGAGGCAATAAAGATAGCCTATCGGTTAAGTTTTTTATGAGAATAGAACTCAAGCAGTAATCTACACAAAATGTTGTCTAGAGAGGCATTAAAAGAACTCTGAAAGGAAACCAAAGATAGGATACTGCCTATTAGTCTTAGAGATAGCAGATACAAAGTTTATATTCCAAAGAGAAAAACGTGGGAGGAACATAGGCCAAGACTTGGTGAAATCTGGTTCACGGATAAATCTGAGACAATTTGAAGGGGTAGGAGCTGGATTTTGTGAAACAAGGTACGGGAACAGTTTTCACCTACGCCTGCAAAGCTACAATACAGTCTTCCAGTCGGAATTAGTTGCCATTAAGATTTTTGCAAAAACACTTAATGAGGAGGAAAAAAAAAGAAAAACTATATGTATATGTTCAGATAGCTGAGCGGCATTAAAAGTCATTAGGAAAGATAATCACTAGTTTAACACTAGTTGGAAGTTGATGTGGGAAACAATGTCCTCACTAAAGGAATTGAGAAAGGATAAAAATCTTAATTTGACCTAAATTCCAGGACATTCTGGAAGGAAGGAAAATGAGAAGGTACCCACACTAGCCAACGAAGAGTGCAGGATACAAGCCCCCGGTGGACGGATAACATGCAAGCCCTTCGAGGAAGGGAAAAATAGGATGATGAATACGTTAGAGGCCTTCGCATAGAGGAGTAGCATTCTCTGCTAAATACTGCGATAAGACCAAGAACCTATCGGGGTACACAGAGGGATGGGTATAGTAATGAATTACTCACATTTAGGAGATACAACTCAGAACTATTGTTTAAATAGTAACTGAACATTGTAACTAAAAGTTTTCAGCACAAGATAAAAGGAGTAGAATCTCTCTACTGTGCTAGATATGATGAAGGAAATGAAGAAACACCGATTTACTTGCGAATTTCCAATATTAGTGATCTCTAGGAGCAAGAGGTATGGGAGAGTGATGTCAACGGAAGAAATCAGGGAGTATAGCATCAAGTGGATTTTGAGATACTGCGAAGCAGTTGACTTCTCTCGGTGCTAGCGTTGTGGATAGGAACAGTGTACAAAGGTAATAACTAAGTGCACTACACTGTACGGTCCCTCCGAAGAACTAATCTAATCTAATTTTTATAAAGAAATTTTTGATTATTTAATCTGTCCAAAACTGTTTGATACGATTCAGAATTGTTCACAATTATTTAAAACCGTTGTAAACTGTTTAAGACCATTCAAAATTGTTCAAAACCATTCAATAATGCTGGGAATTATTTAAATCTCTTTAGGATTGTTGAAAATTATCTCAGAAAAATATCCTGGAGCTTGATACATTTTGAATACCAAAATTCATAACTGTTTAAAACTGATTAAAACTGTTTAAAACTTTTTATAACTGTTTTACTTATCTAAAAATACAGATTTTGAACAGTATTTTACAGTTTTATAAAATTTTAATCAGTTTTGAATAGATTATATTCCCACTAGGAATGCCTTTAACAAAACTTTTCCTAAGTATAATTTTATTATATTTGAACAATTATTTCGAGCTAAAATTTTATAAATAATATATTTATTTATAACTATTACAGTTTTGCTTTTTTCACAAATCAATTTTTTTCTAACCCATTATCATCAATTTCGCATGCATAGTTTTAATGCTGTTATTTTATTATTTGTAATTAATTGTTCAGTAATAATTAAAGAAGTAAAAACTAATTAAAACGCATAAGAGTAGGCTGTTCCCTCTGAGTTACTCATCTTTCTTTAGTCGATCCACAGTTTTGAGCTTTGCATGCTTTCCCTAGGTATATATGCTCTAAGTATAAAGAATATGTGTACTAACTTGTGCATAAATGTGTTATATGTATCTATACTATATGAATATTGACGGCTCCAAACTGTAAAAGTCTATCTCAAAACTTTGGATTAAACTATTTTTTTTATGAAGTCCGAACTAAATTAGCTAATCTTAAAGCTCAGAACTATTAAGACTCATCTCATTATATTAATAATGTCTCAATGAATGTATGTTAGTGTATGTATGCGTAAAGAAGTACATGAATGCAAATATTATGTATATAAGTGTGTCTATACCTATATCCACGTACATACGTATATGTGTTTGTTAGAATTTGCAAATATATAAGTTCAAATTAATGTGCATAAAAGTATGGGGACCCCTAAATAACACATCAGAAATACATTTTTTTAGAACAAAATTAAATACAAAAGTTTTTGGATTTTTTTTCCTGACTATTCGATGGCGACTTTGAATCTTGACAATTACCTTGAAATTCATAACAAGATCAAACTCAATTTTTTAATTGGAAATCTAAGATAAGGGACTCAGTTTCTGAAGTAAAGTGGTAGCGCTCGAAACATAGATCAGTGATCAGAATGGTTTTTTCAACAATCGTGGATTTTCGGAGTTAGGGACGGTCAAATTGTTTTTCCATAACTAATTTCCTTAGCATTTTCAGTGTTCAACGAAGGTAACTTTTAAGTTATTATTTCAGATTCTACGGAGTGATTATAAACAAGGGCATTTTGACTGTCCATCTATATTTATTTATTTTTTGTTAATATTAATTTAACAGTAAAAACGATAGAAATATTCTTTGATTTTTTTCTAATGGAAACCATTTTTTTGCGGATTTGGAAAGAGCGGAAAATTGTGTCAAGATCATACTCTTGTTTTTTCAAAATCTGTAAAAAAAAAATAAAGTTTATTATTAAATAAATTGAATTTGACTAAGGTCATGGTTTAAGTCAAATTAAGGTCACAATGGAATACTTAGGGGAAAATCCTGGAACTTTTGTATTTGATATTTTTCAAAAAATTTAGTCCTTATGATTTGTTTAGGGGTTTCTGTACATATATATTTATACGTATTGTATAAGTGTGTAAGTATGTGTAAAATACAAGTAAATGCTTACATATATACGTGTATATTCATATAGATATAGCTATCAGCACATATATGTGTATAAATTCATAATCTTTAAAATAGTTGATAAACTTTCTTACCATTACAATCACCATTATTCGTGTTGTTGATAGCATTAGATATTTTGTTTTCTTTGTTTGAAGTGTTCTTTTTGCTGCATTTGCTTTTAGTATGTGATTGTTTTTTCGTTTTGTCTATATCAGAACTGGTCACTTTGTGCTTCTGTATATTTTTGGAACCATCATGTCGAGATATTGCTGAGCTAAGTTTATGTTTAATTAATATCAATATAGACATATCAGAAACTGTTGACAGTAAAATGTTTTTAAAAGCAGGCTGGAGCAGATTCGATACCGACTGAGAATCGAAAATCTGTTGTTTAATTTTCTCCTTCTATACGTAATGGAATGCATTAAAATTTTATTTCTCTATTGCGCTCGCCAAAAATAATTTAAGAAAATTTTCAAAAATTAAAAATTTTATACTACAGCTGATTATTAAACTCTAAGTACGGTTACTTACTTTTCGTTTAAAATATGGTGAATTTTATGATAAAAACATCTATTATACAAAAACGTATGTATAAAAAACTACACTCAATAACAATTTCTTTTGAAAACAGTATAATTATTTTTTTTATGATAAAATAAAAATTTCACTTCTCGGTCGATAATCAAAACTGTTTCAGCCTACTCTTAATGTAATAATAATATAGTATAAACAGTTTGCATATACATGGCTGATTCTATTTCGAATCAAACAGAGTTTGGACGTCATAGTCACCAATCACTTTTGAAATCAAATAAGTTAAACTATTGTGAAAATAAGGGGACACGGACTTTTTATTTTTGTTGCAACATCAAAATTACATTCCATAAGCACTTTTGAAAATTACATACAAAAACTGAATGTTCAAAATGAAAATGTTGAGAATAACTTTAAACGCCATTTGACCAATTTTCAATGGATTTTGGTAATTTTTTTTGTTTTATCTGGATTTGAATCCTCTTTAATTTAAAATAAGTAATTCTGAAAAAGACTAAAAAAATGACCAAGATAAGCATTTTAATAAAAAATCCAATTCTTATGCACATGCATTTTTCTCAAAAATTCCATTTTTTCAGTAAAATTTTTTTGGCTCGTAAAGAACTGAATCATCTATCAAATGATAGGTGTTTCATTCCGGGGTTTGGCGTGCGGAGTGAGAAAAAATTTCACAAAATACCTACGAAAAACGACTTGTATGTACACACATGTGTAAATCAATTTTTTTCATATGTATATATGGATCAATATCGTTTTATGTATGTATGCTAGATGATTAATATACACGTCATCGAAAATAGCACGCTCCAGCCATAAATCTCTGATGTTTTTCTGACTACTTTTTCTAAATTTGGATTTGAGGCTTTCACAGTGAATGTTAGACATTGTTAGAAGGTTTCTTTTTCGGATTTCGACCGTGTAAGTTGTGGTTTAGGATCTTAGAGCATGTAGACCTGGAGGGAGCATACGAAGCGTGAAAGTGTAATCGAACCGAAGATAGAGAAAGGTAGCCTAAAGGGGTCACCTTTCTCTTTCGCACGCGCTGTGTTGCTTTAAACCTATACTTTGAGAGGGAAAGTCAATTAGAATCCATGTGAGAGAAAAAGCTGACCCCTTTATATTGGAGAGCCCATTGCTGTTCCTGTTGTCTGTTCGTGAAACTCTTGGTTGAATGAGACCCTGGGTCCCTGTTGGTTGGAAAAACCCTGCCCAAAATTATGCTCCTATATATAGTGATGAGACGGTCTGAATCAACAGATTCAGGCTCACCCTAATGAAGTGAACTGTAATGTTCATGAAACGTCAGTATCCTAAACCACAACTTACACGGTCGAAATCCGAAAAAAACTTCTAACAATACTTTTTCTAAGTTGTTTCTAAGACTACCAAGATGATTATCAGCATTAATGTCTTATGTTTCTTATTCGGAAAAAATTACTTGTCCTGATTTTTTTCAAGTACCTAAAAAGAAAGTTTATGAAACTAGTAATAATCATTTTATAAGTTAAGAAGATTTAGTCAATTGTTTGATACAATATCATTTGATACAATACCATTGGTCGATTTCGCAATCGACTAGTGTCTGTAATGATTGCTATAAACGTATATTTTTTTTTTCGTCGCTATATTTTATGCTCTTTCCGATGCTAATCAGCGACGGAGCTCGTAAGTGTGTTCTGTGAACAAAGCACATGTATCAGAGGTGCTTGTTTAAAACAGCCCGAGAGCGGGATTCGTACTCGGTCTCCCGAGAATACGAATCCAACGCTCTATCGACTGCGCCACAGACCGGCTCATAAACGTATATTAAAAATGAGGATTTTAAGCGACAATGATTTTGCGTCTGATCATGAACCTAGTGAACTCTTTAATTTCGGAGAAAATAAGGCTTTTAACTTTGCTTCCTTCACCATTAACCAGAATTCAAATTTGAATTTTTTTCAAACGATGATTTTCATTGCACGGTGCAAAGTCCTAATAAATCTGATGTTGATACAATTAAGATAAGTAATGAAAAATAGGAATATAGAAATTTTACAATTTAAGACCGTATTTCGTCTTAACAAGCCCTGTAAATGAAGTCTGTCTTTACGAGCTTAGCCTATTACTCGTGAAGTGTCCGTTTTACATAGCTTCAAATTAGAGACGATGCAAAGCCAGATAAAATAAAAAAATTTTACCCAAATCCATTGAAAATTGGTGAAATGGCAGTAGTTTAAAGTTATTATCAATATTTTTTTTTGAACATGCAGTTTTGTATGCAATTTTGATGTTACAGCAAAAATAAAAAATTCGTGTCCCCTTATTTTCAGAATAGCTTAACTTATTCAATTTCTAAGGTGATTGACGACTATGACGTCTGACTTCAGCCACATACTTTTTAGATAAATAATAGCATTTAGATCTTTTTTCCATTTGTTAAAGTATCTCCCTAATCTTTCCTCATAATTATTTTTGTTTGCAAAAAATAATAATTAAAGATAGAATTAAAGAGCTGGTTTTAATCCATAAAATAAAAAGGAAAAATTTTTTTGATGAAGATATTTCATTTTATTAATTTGTCTTGAAAACGTTGAAATAATTTACTTGATTTTTTTTTGTTATAAGAATCAAAATGTAAGCATCTAAATACAGTGAAATCTTTGAAATGATATATTTAATAAACTTGTACCTGTGGCCAGAACTTATGTTTATAGAATCCCTACTTGTGTTGGTGATGTTAGCATCTTCGGTTTGATCAAGAGAATCAGCAATAATTTCTTCATCTGAATTGAAAATAAAATACATTTAAAGAATGCATACATTACTATATACTTATAATTATACATCATTTCTGAAAGCCTATGCTAAAAAAATTTTCTATTGGGACTATATATCAACTAATCTCTAGATTTTAATAAACTGAAATAAACAAGATATATATTACCTGCAACTTTTTGAGATTTTTTCTCTTCATATATTAATTTTACTTTGGGGATTCCAAATGAAATATTGTATTTGATTTTCTTGAGAAGTTCTAAATCATCTATATCAGGAAAATATATAAAATATTATAAATTGTATATAACTTTTTTTTAGCTTGCTATTTATTATTATTTCCAAGACTATAAATAATTATTATTATTTTTGTTATATTATTTCATAGTTTCATAATGGATAGTTTTTTATGTTCATCATTGGTTGAATATCAGAATAAATACCTATTATAGCAATTTGAATAAGTTAAAGTTTTACTCTAAACAAATCTATAAAATTTCGGAGAACTTTTAAAAACAGCTTAAAATACTAAAATAAAGCCCGCACTTTTTCAAAATGGCGACTGACTATATTGAAAAATTAATTTATTGAAGTATTAATAGTACTTTTTAACCGACTTCAAAAAGGAGGAGGTTCTCAATTCGTCTGAATTTTTTTTTTTTTTTTATGTCTGTTACCTCATAACTCCGTCATTTCTTAACCGATTCGAAAAAACTTTTTTTTATCTGATAGAGAATGTCTGCAGGTAGGTCCCATACGTGTCCTATAATTATTGGGCCAATACCGTCGATATGATCAGTTATCCTCTGTTTATGATATTTTATTAAAAAAGAAATTTTATTTCGTTGAAAATTAAAATTTTTTATTTAGTTTAAATTCCTCGCCAACGATTTAAATTTATATTGTAGGGAGTTGACGAATGTTACCAATAGGTACCAACGATTTGCTTTTTGGATTTTCATTAACGATTTGACGCATTCAAATGTATAAGGAGAGTAAGGTCGAAATTAAATTTGATCAACACCAATTTTTTTTTTGCTCCGTTAAAAGACTAATTAATAATAATAGCATCACGGATTGTTACGATAAAGTGCAAGGATTTGAAATAAAAGAAAAGAAGAGCTGTTAATCATTGCTTTAAAAATCTGTTTCGAAAATCAGATAATCTAACGAAGTCTTCGAAGCGCTTGCATCCAAGTATTTCTTGTTTAGAGAAGATAAAGTATTTCCTTCGAGTTACAAAATATTATTAAATGAAGTGAAAAATAAACCTATTTTATCAACCTCAAACAGTCGTAGATCTTCGGAAAAATTTTTCATAGTGAGGCTGTGATAGAACAATTTCATCAGACCTTAGAAAATTCAAAATCAAACATTTCATCGTTTTAATTACCTCAGAGAATCGATATAAAGATGCGGAAATCCTATGCTCTTCAAGAAAGAAAACAAATAAACAATGCATTTGATTCACAAATAGCAAGTACAATGATAAAATTCTATTATGTAACGGATTTGCCTACATGAAATGAAAATAATGAATGTAAATTATGTGAAAAAAGGCTCAAAAATATTAAAATTGCATTAAATAATTCTTCAAATTTTCTTGAGAAAGCACAGTTATTAAGTCGTATACCATGCAAAATTTCCAAAGATTTTTTATTATCAGTTTTACCAAATGTAACTGTTTATATGCTTGATCAAGATGTCTCAAAGTTCGCTTAGTGTGGATTTGTTTTTTTTTTCACTCTTCCAACAAAATATTTTTTGGATACCACTAATTTCTTTTGAATTTTCTAATTACTTAATTTTTTTTTGTCTAAAAACTTATAATTAATCCTTAAGGATAACAAGAATTTTAATCCACAGAATATATTTAAAACAGGACTTCCGGTTGGAACGCGAGCAAGTTAAGACGTGTGAGCGTACCGATGAAATAAAATCCAAGTAAAAGAAAAGATTTAAGTACTCAAGGGTGAATAAAAATTGGTAATTATATAAAAGATAGATAAGAAAAAGAGTGATAATATTTGCAAGAAAAGTTGAAGTTGGAAACTAAGAGTAAATATTACAAAAGTGAACAGTGGACAGTGAAAAGAGGTTAAGTGTATCACGACAAAAAGGCGCGAGAACGCGGGAGAACGCGCAGTAGGTAAAGTAGGAAATTATTGGTTAGATGGAGAAAGATGCCACCGAAAAAGGATCCCACGAACTTTAAGAAAAGAACAGAATCGCCGCCGGAAGAAATGAATAAATATCTAAATGACAGATACAGGTAATGCAAACATTACAAAGAAAAATGAAAAAGCTATTGAACAGAGTGAAATAGATAATACTAACGCCACATGTATATTAGACGCATTGAATAAAATAAACGATAGGTTAGCAGAAATGGAGAGAAAAAGAGAAGAAGAAACAAATAACAACGCAAGCATATTTAAAGAAGTGATATCAAGACTAGCTATATTTGAAAAAAAGAGGAGCAGTGGAATGAAGAAAAGATGGAACTAAGAGAAAGAATCAATGCATTAGAATGGAAAAGAGAAAAAAGAGAAAGAGAAGAACGTAGACAGAACATTGTAATCAAAGGCGCTTAATTAGAAAGCGAAAAATTAGACGAGAAAGTGGTCGAATTCACGGAGGAAAAATTGAATATAGAAGTCAGAGTTGAAAATGTAAAAGAAATAAAAATCAACAAAGAAGGTAAAGAAGAAAAGTTAGTAGTAGCCAAACTAGTGAGCAGAAATATGAAACAAGTTGTAATGAAAAATAAAAATAAATTAGAAAAAGGAGTTTATATAGATGATGATCTTACGAAGAAAGAAAGGGAGATACAAAAAAAAATAGCAGAAAGATCAAAACTTGAGAGAAACAAGGGAAACACAACCAAAGTCAGTTACAAAAATCTAATGATCAATAACCAATGGTATAGATGGAATGAATGGAAAGAAGAATTCAAAGAAGATCAAAAGAATTACCAAAGAAGCTAGGATAAACAAGAATCATTTGAATATGTGATATCATTTTGAATGGTGACTTACTCTTGCAGTATTATTAGGTTAGAATTCTAGATTGTGATATCACTTCATGTGCAATTTAAGACTATGTAATATCTACTGTTTTACACACCTTTTTGGTAAAATTATTATAAAATAAAACCGATTTTTATCTATCTAGAATTTATTTAGAAAATAAAATAATATTGCTTTCTAATGAAAGGCCAAAAATTAAAATTAATGAGCGAAAAAAGGCTATTTTTTGCTTACAAGAGAAGTTTGACCTGATTACAAAGTTTTAAACATTTATTAAACATTTATCTTACAATTTTTAAAATACTTTATCATGCTTTTGCAGGCTTGTACGTTAGGTTAAAAAATTTTAATGTCTACAGTCATTGGTAATTGTAAAGGCTATAGCAGAATAAGCATGGTAAATTTGCCCCCTCCTAAATGGCGTATCTGATATGGGTCACTTGAAAGGTTATCAAAAAATATTAAGAAAGCCAAAATTACAGACCCCTAAACCCTATGTAGAAGTAATAAAGCTAAAAAAGGTGATTTTTCGATTTTATCTTTTTACAGCTAGTCTTTGCATTCCAGAGGCTTGTAAAAAATTGCAACGAGTCAAAACTGCTTCTTTTTAAAATGTATTAAAATGTAGAAAAATGTATTGGAAGTAGCTTAACAACACTGAGAAGGATGCTTTACTAAAAAAGTTACTGAAGGCTTTCAATACGTAATTTTGTGCTATGATTATTGAATATTAAGTTAAATTAATCATTATAAAATATACCTTTATTAGAGAACACATTGAAAGAATAAATTTTTTTAATTATTAAAATTTAAGTAAATTGGTTTAAATTTAAATTTGAATAAAAAGCCCGCTGTATACTGGATCACGTGTTCGAATCTCATTCGCTGATGGGATGAAGAAGAGAAGCGCGGTGATCACTGTCTATTACTATGGATAAGAGAAAGAGGCAAAGAGACGCGATTCAAACGCGTTGTTACCGTATTACACTTCTGTCTGATTTTATGATAATGAAAAATTAATTATTTAAATGAGGAATAAAAAAAAAGGAAATGAAGAAATAATTCAACGTAGACATTAAAATTAACCACTTAAATGTTATAATGCAATAATAAATAGGAATTTCCAATGAAAGCTGATACAATTTACGTGCAATATACAAATTTTAAAAAAAAGTAAGTGTAAACGGGGTTTCTAAATTATTTCATGAGTATCTTTCAGTTTAGAAATATATATTAATATAATTTTATGAAACAAATATGATATTCATATAATTTAGAAATTTCTTTAACATATATGTTGGTTCCTGCATTTAACTATGCGTTTTTAATGCATGCATGCATTATGAGGAACTTTGTATTATCTTAGATCGGAAAAATAGGGGGGCAATCAGAGATAAGCATTAATACTGAAAAAGAATACAAGTCTGTCTCTGCGCATATCTATAATACAAGTTAGATAGCGTAGAGTATCTAGATAATCAATCAAGGAAGAGGGGATCAGTGAGCTCTGGATTACGGAATGAGAGGAACCGGCATTCATTCTTCTTGCTACTACCGTTAACTAAAGTCTCACTTTCGAAGTTTTATACATATATACATAAGAGTTTTAAAGATTGTTGAGGTTTTCGTGCTACTTATATCTCAACGGTAAGAAACGGCGTGTGGTAAATTTCGCGTTAATTGTTAAAGTTTTTCTTTATTTCTCATCTGGATAAACAAGTAAAAACCAAAGTTTAATATTCCATATTTTATTCTTCTTTTATTGGAAGGAAAAAGAATTTATATCTCTCTAGTGAAAGAAAATTCTCTTGTCGTTTTAATTTAATTTTCCTTTTTTCTCAAACTGTATTCGCAAGTAATCTTGCGCATAAGATTAATCTTTGCGGGATTACTTGTTCTAATCGCTAAATACCGAGTAAATTCAGTGTAGTTAAATCAATGTTACTAACAACCAATAAAAATATTTTTCTCTATCCCTTACGTGAAACCACGCAGTTCCACCGTTCCCTTATACTAGAAAAAGTAGCACTTTTAGCTACTGTTGAAACGACTCACACGCCTCCCGTCGGCGCCTTCCGTGCCTCACGTTAAAATATTTCTCGAGGAGAAACATAGACTCGACCTAACCAAAACTGTTGCTAAAAGCCGTAGGCTCGTGTTTATGTATTCTGTCTTTATCTCTCTCATAACAAAAAAAAGACAGACGATATGTACGTTGCGTTTTTAAATTAAAACGAATTGTATTCTAATAAAATATGATTCTAAACTTTAAAATCTTATATTATAAATAGTGTAGTGTTATAAAAAATGTACACACTCTTTTTTCTCATCTCAACTCGTATAAAAAAATAAAAGAGGCTTGTGCGTGTGTTTTCATGTGTTTCTCTCTCTCTCTCTTTCTCTTTCTCGTTCATAAAAGAGGATTCTCTTCTTAGTTGTTGATTATAGATATCCAATAATAAAAATTCAATTTCGTATAATACAAAATTTTCTTGTATAGATATGTATATGCATAATGAAAAATAAATGAGTATTATTTTCTTTAAAGATGTCACAAACGACCAACTCAAAATTAAAATAGTGTTCTTTATTCCATAACCCAATATATGTCAATTGAATGTGGGTCGTTAATTAAGTGTAATTTGCATGCTAAAGTGTCTCATGTCCAATAAAATAAAAATATAATGAATTTTTTTTATGTAACATCAAATTGACGGATCTCAAGGACATCGCTGGGTAGTAAAGTCGGCGAGTAAAAAGTAACTTCACAAAGAAGAAGGCAAGATTGGTAGAATTCATGAAATAAGTCCTT